>JARQOC010000002.1:415850597-417231203 GCA_033576535.1 Allobates femoralis
AGACGGAGGGGAAAGAGGACAGAGGGAGACGGAGGGGACAGAGGGAGACGGAGGGGGAAAGAGGGCAGAGTGTGACGGAGGGGGAAAGAGGGCAGAGTGTGACGGAGGGGAAAGAGGGCAGAGTGTGACGGAGGGGGAAAGAGGGCAGAGTGTGACGGAGGGGGAAAGAGGGCAGAGTGTGACGGAGGGGAAAGAGGGCAGAGTGTGACGGAGGGGGAAAGAGGGCAGAGTGTGACGGAGGGGGAAAGAGGGCAGAGTGTGACGGAGGGGAAAGAGGGCAGAGTGTGACGGAGGGGAAAGAGGGCAGAGTGTGACGGAGGGGGAAAGAGGGCAGAGTGTGACGGAGGGGAAAGAGGGCAGAGTGTGACGGAGGGGGAAAGAGGGCAGAGTGTGACGGAGGGGGAAAGAGGGCAGAGTGTGACGGAGGGGAAAGAGGGCAGTGTATCCAGAAGATTGCAGTTTCTCAGCAGTGTCAGAATGAGTGTCTGGCAGACCGCTCTCCTGTAAGAATAGACAGACTGACCAGTAAGGTTAACACCGTGACCTCTGCCAATCCCTAGATTTTGGTCTGTGACTAGATTGGTGTTTTCTCCTGATCATTGTTCCGAGCCATGTTGTGCCGGCCCCCACTACTAAGCATTTTATGACGTATCATGGGCTGCTCTAACACACACACACACACCGACACACAGGCAGACAGACACACCCACACAGACACACATAGACACACACACACACACCCACAGACAGACACACCCACACAGACACACATAGACACACACAGACTCACACATAGACACACACACACACAGACAGACACCCACAGACACACACACACACCTACCTATCAAGTCTCTTTACCCTGCAGCTCCAATACACAGCTCCCTCCCCCATCCCAGGCTGGACTGAAGTCTGTCTGCTATAGTTTAGCAAGGGGCTGTAGAAACAAATGTGGATGTCTGCCTCTGCCATGCTGCCTCTGCCACTAAAGGCCACGTCACACGCATCAATCGTATGAGCGATATTGTTAGCGATCACGTGCACGCGCGATCGCTAACAATATCGCTCACATCGCTGGTGAGATGTCACACAGACAGACTCACCAGCGATGTGGACCAGCGAGATCGCTGGTAACTATGGTACACATCGGGTAACTAGGCGCCGCGCGGCGCTTAGTAACCCGACGTTTACCATAGATACCATCTCCCAGCATAGGCTCTGCCGCTGGGAGATCGTTCATCGTGGTGTCACACACCACGATGAAGCAGATTGATCAAGCGTTTATCGCTTGATTTGAGGTCCTGATCACAAATCTGCGATGAACGACCACACGATTTAAAATCAAAAAATCGATCGTTTACACGCAGCGACGCCCGAAACGATATCGCTTAAGCGATCAAAAAAACTGATCGCTTAAGCGATATCGCTCAAGAAATTGATGCGTGTGACGTGGCCTTTACTCTGCCATGCATGCTGTCTCATGCTGTGAGCCTCCTTTACAATTGATCATCTGCTGCTGGGATTCCCGGCATTACAAGGGCCCAGACAGTGCAGGTAGCAGAAGATGCACGAAGTCCTGCACTCCCCCCACTGTTGTCCTTGTATTGTGCAGCCCCAGCAGGACGCCAGGGTGAGATGATGGGCAGTGAACCTACCTGAGGAGATGGAGGAGCCTGGAGCCCGACAGGCTGGAGTTGCTGGATGCTATGCTGGACAGTTCTGGTAGACAGAGTCTCCTTAGCCCATGTCTCCGAGGCTGCAGCCTCCTACCACTTCCTGCTCAGTCAGATGACGTCCTGCTCATCCGGGTGTCGGTGTGAGGCTGAACTGTCACCGAGAACCCACAGCCTCTGCAGGGATGAGCAAAGCCAGCAGCCCGTGCACTGGAACCTCCACCCGGCGGGTGCTGCATCGGCAGGAGATGTTAGCGTGCTGGGGATGGACTTGCCCTCTGTGCTGCCAGGCAAGAGGCAGACCTAGGCTGCCGATGCTGGTGCCTGCATTACTTCCTGTTTGCGGGCCGCATCGGTAGCTGCCCTGCCTCTGTGATGGACAGAAGGTGAGAGATCAGGGGGCGGGGCACAGGCCCAGCGATGATTCCTCACAGGAGAGGGGGGCCTTCAACAAGACATGAGGGGGCGGGACTCGCTCCAAACGGCCACGCCCCCGCCGGCATGGCCGGGCCCCCCTGCCCCTGTTCTAATGGCCACGCCCCCTCCACTGATGAGCGGCCCCTTACAGCAGTATGGCCCGTAATGCCCTAACGGCGGCCCTGGGTCCGGTAGGAGCTGAACTATACAGTTGTCATTATTTTATCTCTTACGGAGAACTCCATAAAAAAAAAAAATACACATCAAAAGTGTAACTTTTACATTCTACTAAAACACAAACAATGAAATTAAGGTAATCAAAATGAAATACCGTGTTTTTCAGACCATAATACGCACATCGATTTTAGAGGAGGATAATGGGGAAAAAATTTGAAGCAAAAAATGTGATCATAATGAACCGTTATGGGGGGGAATCTGTTTCTGACAGAATGGGGTATTGTCCTTAAATTCTGTACTAACGTCACCCAGCTTGGTATATATCATATGTCCCTAATCTTGGTATACAGTGCGTTGTGAAAGTATTTGGCCCCCTTGAACTTTTCAACCTTTTGCCACATTTCAGGCTTGAAACATAAAGATATAAATTCTAATTTTTCTGTGAAGAATCAACAACAAGTGGGACACAATCGTGAAGTGGAACAAAATTTATTGCATATTCTAAACTTTAACAAATAAACTGAAAAGTGGGGCATGCCATATTATTCTGCCCCTTTACTTTCAGTGCAGCAAACTCGCTCCAGAAGTTCAGTGAGGATCTCTGAATGATCCAATGTTGTCCTAAATGACTGGTAATGATAAATAGAATCCACCTGTGTGCAATAGTCTCTGTATAAATGCACCTGCGCTGTGATAGTCACAGGGTTCTGTTTCAAGTGCAGAGAGCAGCATGAAGACCAAGGAACACACCAGGCAGGTCCGAGATACTGTTGTGGCGAAGTTTAAAGCCGGGTTTGGATACAAAAAGATTTCCCAAGTTTTCAACATCTCAAGGAGCACTATGCAAGCGATCATATTGCAATTTAAGGAGTATCGGACCACTGCAAATCTACCAACACCTGGACGTCCCTTTAAACTTTTATCTCAAACAAGGAGAAGACTGATCAGAGATGCAGCCAAAAGGCCCATGATCAGTCTGGATGAACTGCAGGCATCTACAGCTGAGGTGAGAGTCTGTCCATAGGACAACAATCAGTCGTACACTGCACAAATCTGGCCTTTATGGAAGAGTGGCAAGAAGAAAGCCTTTTCTCAAAGATATCTATAAAAAGTCTTGTTTGATGTTTGCCACAAGCCACCTGGAAGACACACCAAACATGTGGAATAAAGGTGCTCTGGTCAGATGAAACCAAAATCGAACTTTTTGGCCACAATGCAAAACGATATATTTGGTGTAAAAGCAACACAGCTCATCACCCTCAAAATACCATCCCCACTGTCAAACATGGTGGTGGCAGCATCATGAGTTGGGCCTGCTTTTCTTCAGCAGGGACAGGGAAGATGGTTGATGGGAAGATGGACGGAGCCAAGTACATGACCATTCTGGAAGAAAACCTGTTGGAGTCTGCAAAAGACTTGAAACTGGGACAGAGATTTATCTTCCAACAAGACAATGATCCCAAACATAAAGCAAAATCTACAATGGAATGGTTCAAAAATAAAAATCCAGGTGTTAGAATGGCCAAGTCACAGTCCAGACCTGAATCCAATCGAGAATCTATGGAAAGAGCTGCAAACTGCTGTTCACAAACGCGCTCCATCCAACCTCACTGAGCTCCAGCTGTTTTGCAAGGAAGAGTGGGCAAGAATTTCAGTCTCTCGATGTGCAAAACTGATAGACATATAACCCAAGCGAATTGCATCTGTAATCGCAGCAAAAGGTGGCGCTACAAAGTATTAACTCAAGGGGGCCGAATAATATTGCACGCCCCACTTTTCAGTTTTTTATTTGTTAAAAAAGATCAAAATATCCAATAAATTTTGTTCCATTTCATGATTGTGTCCCACTTGTTGACTCTTCACAAAAAAAAAAATAGAATTTACAGTATATCTTAGTTTGAAGCCTGAAATGTGGCACAAGGTTGAACACTTCAAGGGGGCCAAATACTTTCACAAGGCACTGTATATGTGCACATCATAGGCCAATCCTGCTATATATGCCTGCTTTTTTTTTTTTCTATACACCTTTGGAGCTATTGGCTCATTTTGATGAAAGGTCTACCCTACATTCGAGAAACTCTCTGCTGACTACCTATGAGGGGCTTGTATGTCTGCTTTTTTATCCTATAATAATGTTTTCCTTACATGCCGGGTGCCTGGTTTACTATGTTTTCACTGTTCAATCTTGGTTGTAAACTACTGGTGCGCCTGATTATTGGGTAGATTTTTTTTTTTTCTGCTGAGCTCACACTTTGATCTATTTGCATATCCTTGTATTTATATTTCTGAACTAATATAGTAGTAGTATTTTTTGTATTTGGACTGTATACTGTCTCCTATTTCAATCGTTTTGAACTAGCGTGACATTTCAGTTTGATAGTTACCATATATTCTTGAGTATAAGATGAGGCCCCTAATTTTGCCTCCAAAAACTGGGAAAACTTATGACTCAAGTATAAGACTAGGGTGGGAAATGCAGCAGCCCCCGATCATGTTATTTGTCACCATCCTGGTGTATAGCCCCACCAATCTCATCCTGGTATATTTGTCCCCATCCTACCGTGTTTGCCCGAAAGTAAGACCCTGTCTTATATTTTTTTGGGGGCCAAAAGTGGCCCCCTGTCTTACTTTCGGGGGGGGTCTTATATTGGCAGCCCCAGCCACTCCAGCCTCCCATCCACACACACCCACCCACCCATACACTTACAAACACACACACATACACGCACACACTTACAAACATACACACATACACACACGCACACACTTACAAATATACACACACATACACTTACACACAAACATACACTTGCAACACACACATACACTTACACACAAACATACACTTGCAAACACACACATACACATACACACTGCTTCTTACCAGCTCCCCTGGCCTTCAGTGTGGCTCCTTGCTGTCCCCCAGAGTGTCCAGGTTCCTCCAGTGTCCTTGCAGCTGCAGCCGCGCTGGTGCAGATAGGGTTAATCACAGCCTAACATGCTGTGTGCCCTTGCTGAATTTTGCCCAGCCTGACATCACAACAGCCCGGCTCGAGCTCTGATCGGCTCCCAGGAACCAGTGGGCGCGGCTAGATGATGAGCCCACGACGTCATCTGGCCGCGCCCACTGCTTCCTAGGAGCCAATCAGAGCTGGAGCCGGGCTGCTGTGACTTAAGGCTGGGCACACAGCATGTTCGCCCGTGATAACCCTATCTGCACCAGCGCGGCTGCAGCTGCAAGGACACTGGAGGAGCCTGGACACACAGGGGGACAGGTACTGGCCTTATATTCCCCAGCGCCCCCCCCCCCCCCGGCGGCCTTACTTTCGGGGGGGCCTTATATTAACAGACCCCCCCCCCCGTTCCCCCTACCCTGCCTTACTTTCGGGGGGGTCTTAGTTTCGGGGAAACACGGTGGTAAATAGTCCCCATCACTGTATATAGCCTATCTCATCCTTGTATATGTTCCCCATCATAGTATATAGCCCCCCATCATTGTATATAGCACCCTCATCCTGGTACATGCCCCCCATAATTTTATATAGCCCCCTCATCCTGGTACATGCCCCCCACATCATTGTATATAGCCCCCCCCATACTGGTAGATGCCCCCATCATTGTACACCATGTTCTAAATTATTATGCAAATTGGTTTTAAGTGTCACAGACTTTTTTTTCGTCAATGAAACCCATTGATGGTATTGTGGCTCGGGTTCTTTGGATCACTGAACTCAATCTCATATACCTGTGATAATTAGTTTGGCAGGTGAGCCCAATAAAAAAAAAAACTGGGTGTTCCACAATATTAAGCAGGCCAAAGTTTTCAAGTAACATGGGAAAGAAAAAGGATCTCTGTGCTGCCGAAAAGCAACAAATAGTGCAATGCCTTGGACAAGGCATGAAAATATTAGATATTGCACGAAAACATAAGCGTGAAGAGATTTGTGGCTCATTCTGAGCACAGATGTGTTCCTGCAGATAAAGGCAGAATGAGGAAGGTTTCTGCCAGGCAAGTTCATCGGATTAAGAGAGCATCTGCTAAAAAGGCCTTACAAACCAGCAAACAGATATTTGAAGCTGCTGGTGCCTCTGGAGTCCCTCGAACCTCAAGGTGTAGGATCCTCCAAAGGCTTGCTGTGGTGCATAAACCTACTATTTGGCCACCCCTAAACAGTGCTCACAAGCAAAAATGGTTGCAGTGGGCCCAGACATGCATGAAGATATAATTTTCAAGCAGTCTTGTTTATTGATGAGTGCCGAGCAACCCTGGATGGTCCAGATGGATGGAGTAGTGGATGGCCACCATATCCCAACAAGGCTGCAACGTCAGCAAGGAGGTGGAGGAGTCCGGTTTTTGGCCGGAATCATTTGGAAATAGCTGGTAGGCCCCTTTAAGGTTCCTGAAGGTGTGAAAATGACCTCTGCAAAGTATATAGAGTTTCTGACTGAGAACTTTCTTCCATGGTACAAAAAGCAAAAATGTGCCTTCAGGAGCAAAATCATCTTCATGCATGACAATGCACCATCTCATGCTGCAAAGAATACCTGTGTCATTGGCTGCTATGGGCATAAAAGGAGATAAACTCATGGTGTGGCCACCATCTTCCCCTGACCTCAACCCTATAGAGAACCTTAGGAGCATAATCAAGCAAAAGATCTATGAGGGTGGGAGGCAGTTCACATCAAAACAGCAGCTCTGGGAGGCTATTCTGACATCATGCAAAGAAATACAAGCAGAAACTCACAAGTTCAATGGATGCAAGAATTGTGGAGGTGATGTCAAAGAAGAGTTTTTATGTGAACATGTAACTTGGCCGCTCTAACTCTGTCAGCATGTTTTGGAGTTAAATAGCTTTTATTTTAGTGAATGTGACCTACTAATGCTGCAAATTCAACAAATGAGCATTTTCAGTTCTATCAAGTTCTATCAAATGTTTAGAAACTCTACTGTGCCTAATAATAATTTGGAACCGTGCATTTAGAGATTTTTTTTTTTAATGTTGAAGATTATACTTACTGTTATCATTGGGAGGTTTCTTCAATAAAGTTCGATGTATACTCTAACGGGTGATGACTTTTATTACTGACTGTCATTTGCACCGACCATTTAGGGAAATCGAGAAAAAGAACATTTGCATAATACTTTGGAACATGGGTTTATATAGCCCCCTCATCCTGGTACATGCCTCCCATCATTGTATATTGCCCGTCCCCCATCATTGTATATAGCCCCACACATGCTGGTTCATCACCTCCCCTTTATTGTGTATATAGCCCTCCATCACAGTATCTGGCCTACCTGCTGTGGCACACTATAAAACAAACGATTTAACTTACCTTTCCTTCGCATCCCTGCAGGCACCACGGCATCCTCTGTTCTACCTGCTTGTGCCGGCATCATGTGACCGGCGCAGCAGCGACGACATCGATGTGCCGGTCACATGATGCCGGCACCAGCAGGAAGACCGGAGGATGCGGCGGTGCCTGCAGGGAAGCGACGGAAAGGTAAGTTAAATTATTTGTTGTTTTATAGAATGCCGCATCATGGGGTCAGATACTGTGATGAAGGGGCGAGTACACTTAGTGCAATATAATGTGTGCTGCTCACCCTGCCAGTGATGGACAGGGGGATACAGTGCATAGTAGATTACAATAATGAGCGGGCCCATGTAACCTTCCACTCCTTCTGCAGCCTCCCCCTGCCTCCTCCAGCCCCCCACTCACCATCCTCTCCTACAGCAAATAGATTAACTGGAGTATAAGCCGAGGGGGGCACTTTTCAGCACAAACCGTGTGCTGAGAAACTCAGGCTATTCTCTAGTATATATCGTAACTACACATTTCTTGAGCAGCTTTTTTTTTTTTTTTTTTTTTTTTTTTTTTGTTCATTCTGCCTCCAAAAACCAGTATAAGGGCTCATTCATATGCAGAGAAGCCCCAAATGATCAGTTTTTGGTCAGTTCATCAGTGTCCCGGATAAAGAAAAACAAATTTTCTCAAGCTTTTCCCTACACAGTCCATTACAAAAGAAGCCCCCAACAGGCATGTTTTTTTCTTTCTTTTCCCAAGCATCCATAGACCTAAATTTAATAAGATTAATAATGGACAAGTCTTTGATTTTGTGGGGGCGAATTGAGCAGAGGAATATGACTAGTGAACTACCCCATATACTGTGTGCACAATTTGACTATTTAGACCATTTCATCATTTGTATGCGGACTTTCCAACTCCAAGTGGTATAAACGTATGTGCTTCATACCAATAAGCATTCCTGGTGGTGTTTGTGTAGGAGCTCATTCACAGTGTTTCATAGACCTATTAGACCATAAAAGGCCCATATACTGTTCTTGCAGAGAGGTAATCTGTATCACTATCTGATATGAGTGATGGCTCATTCACACATCCGTTTGCAACATATGAGTGTTTGTTTTTTTGCCATGAACAGCATTCTTGCCTATGAAAGTCTGAGGCAGTTAAAATGTCCATGGTATATTTGCTGACTGAGTGGTCCATGTAAAATTGTTGAGACATGCCCAATATTGATCAGTGACCAGTCCATTATATTTTTTATTTTTTTATGTTTTTTGTACGTCAAAAAAACCAAACTGATGGCTGAATGATGCTTAATGAGGGATGATGTGACCTAACGATATCAGCACCCTTTATCAAGATATGTAGAATTGTCAGGCAACGTGTTCCAAATGTGCCAAAAAAAAATGTGTGATTCTCAAAATTCACAATGAAGTCTTAGGGGTATTTCACACACAGCGATATTGGTAGCGATATCGCTGAAATCGGCGACCTCGCCAGCTATATCGCTGTGTGTGAAAAGCAGCAGCAATGGGGCCCCTGCTACGAGGTCGCTGATCGTTACACAACGATCGGGACCATTTTTTGATCATTGGTCTCCCGCTGTGCAGCGCACATCGGCAGGAAACCAACGAGCGCCGGTCCCGAGAATGCAGGGAGCCATCGCGGGCAACGGCACTGCCACCAGTCGCAGCCACAGTGGCGTGCACCCAGCCGCGCAGTGCACGCTGGGACATGTAGTCATAAGAGGCCAGATTCACAGCGCGCCCGATGTGTAACCAGGGTACACATCGGGTAGCTAAGCACAGCGCTGTCCTAGTTACCCACTGTGTACCCTGGTTACCAGCCTGTAAGCGGGAGAAGGCTGGTAACCAAGGTACACAGCTGGAAACTAGGACATCCTGTGCTTAGTTACCCGATGTGTACATTAGTTACCAGCCTTCTCCCGCTTATGCAGCAATGTGGAGGTCGGCTCCCAGGTCCCTGGTCGCTGAGGAGATCTGCCTGTTTGACAGCTCCCCAGCGACCACACAGCGATGTTCCAGTGATCCTGGTCGTTGTCGACCAGAACCACACGTGTTTTTCAGCCCAAAAGCGGATGCGTAAAAAGCTCAGTATGTGGATGGAATACAGTGAAAATGCATTGACTTGTCTGGTACAGTTAACATCAGTGCATTTCACTGCATTTCACTTCATTAGCGGATCTTTATAAAGCGCAGCAATTGCACATCGTGTGAACAGAGCCTAACACAGTTCAACAGATACCAGGAAGAGTGAGGTCCCTGCTCGCAAACTACAATCTATCTTCCAGTGCAGTCATATTCCAGAATCGCAACTTCCCCAGAGGGCCCAGAAGTACAAGGTACTCTGTCCTCTGAGACATGGTCAACGTAAGGATGGATTTTTGGACATTTTGAGTGATTTTGGTTGTTATTCTCAGTTTAACAGATGAAAATAACCTATTGAGTTGAGAACGTTTTGACTGTGCAGGTACCGAATACCAACAGCTAAGCATCTACGATGCTATTTTTTTTTTTTTTTTTTTTTTTATAAAAACATGATTGATTTTTTTGTTTTGTTTTTTTAAATAGATTTTTAAACCAGATCAGTGCTGCATAATCTAAATAACATTGTGGGCTGCTTAAAAACAAACAAAAAAAGGACATGATGGGTATCTTTAATGGTGCCATTGCACGCTAGGATATCGTTAATGATATCCTTAGAACGATCACGTGACAGTGATCGTTCAGACATCGTTACTGCTTTGTCACACACAAGGATATCGTTAACGATATCCCATTCGGCACCAGTTAAATAGGAGAGCAAGGACTGAATGATCTTTTTATAGCGGCAGGAATAGGAGCGTTTTGATAGACATCGTTCACAAAGGTGTCACACTGAACGATGTGGCTTCTGCACAGTTCCTTAATTGGACGATGAACGATAGATTTGAGGTCAGGATCTCATTTTTGGATGAACGTTCCAACGATTTTTTTTCCTGTTGTTCATTTACACGCAAGGACGCACTAATGATATCGATAAACGTTCACAAATCTGTGACGTTTTAACAATATCGTTAACGATATCCAAGCGTGTGAAGCGGCCTTGAGAGATATTCCACCAGGATATAGGATAAATACTAGATCAGTAGGGGTTTGACCACAGAGCCCCCACCAATCGTCAGAATGTTCTGTTTTGAATTGTGTTGAGGCAGATCATGCGCCGTGCTTCCCCACTCATTCTGTATGGTACTAAAGTGCAGCACTCTACTGCACAATAATACCCAGATCTCACTGGAAATTGGCAGCCGTCATAGACATTAGATCATCAAGACCTTGATGTGTATGCGTAGAATGAATAAATCTTTAATTTCTGTCATCTTTCCAATGTTACTACTTGCGAGTTGAATTTCACAATGTGTTGCCTTGTCACCATTTGTCATGAACTAGCTCACAATGAAGTACATCAATGCTCTCATGCCAGGCTGTTACATAAACAGGTGTTTAGTGAAGGACGAGCCCTGGGAATAGTAAGTAGCATGCCTCAGCTGTTTCACTGAAGAAGCTGAGTTAGCTTGGATGTTAACTGCTGCGAACCATTGCACTAACAACAACGATGGGAAATTTTTGCATCACATCTGCACTTCTAAAGTAATGAGAATCTGGGAAAACTTGCCTAAAAAAAGCTGGCTTTGTGAATCTTTGTTTAACTTATACATTTGGGATTATTAATTAGTTTCAAGCATAAAGGAAATGGGTTTCTCATATAACAGCTCATCAAAAGGCAAATCAAGTAATACTCTAAACCTGGAGGGCCTGCTGTAGTCTGCGACAGTCCACAGGGCTTTATTTTAAATTCTAGGAAGCTGAAGGAGTTGTGATACGTGCTCCTCCGAGGACAAATGAAGTGGTGTATGTTCCATACTTAATTAATGGTAATCTACCTGTTCAGGAAGAGTTCTGCACTGTACATTTTAATCTAAACAAAAAATCTTTATTGTCCCCCAGATGTGAAATAAAGTGTTAAAACTTCACACATTTAAAAACCGTACATCTTGGTGTGACTAAGGGCCACTTTACATACACCAACTTATCTGTCCAACTTCTGAAAAACTTACTGGTTGCAGTGAAATCATGGACACATTGTTCCATTTTGTGGCTGTGTACAAATGGAGCAATGTGTCCATGATTTCACTGAACCAGGAAGTTGTTCAGAAGTTGGACAGATAAGTTGGTGTGTGTAAAGTGGTCTTAACCCCGGCCTACACCTTTCTAACCGATGTGAATATTATTCATGGCATTTTTTTTTTTTTTCATACAGATGGCCAAGTGCTGGATTTCTGTATTTTTATTTAATTACTTCTGCTTGGACTAATATTCAAGCTTTTCCAATCATGGTGGGTTTACACGTTGCGATATCGGCGTCCAACTCCCACCAGAAGTCACGTGGTTCGTGCGTTGTACGGTGTGAACGTACAATGCGATGCAGGAACGATGGCAAACCGATATCCGGGGTCGAATGAGCGTGCTATTCAACCGCCCGATATCGGATGCCGGTTGGAGCCGGATCGTCCTGTGTGACAGCCCAACTCCGATGTGTAGTGCAACGTCACCCATTCACTCCCATGTTAAATGGTCGTTACTGGGTCGGGGGGCGTACACATCGTAGGGACGTTGTATCCCGATATCTCAACGTCTAAACTGCCGATGCGATTCTGGGAAAACCGGGCACAAAATGCGCGCTCCCGCGCCGCTGTATACGATATCGGAGCGATATCGTGACGTGTAAACCGACCATCAGGGTTTTTATTTTCCCTGCACTCCCCAGGGATCTGACATTGCTTGTTGTTGAGTTTTGAGCTGAATATATATATATTTTTAGATGGATAGATAAATTATATTGTATTATATTTTGTTACATTTTATGCCTTATATCCAGAGATTTCACACTAAGGATATGTGCACATGGTGTCCTTTAGGCTACGTTCACACACTGCACATTTTTGAGCGTTTTTTTACGAGCGCTTTTCAAAAGTGCGCAGGTGCGTATTGTCTGACAGCAAAGTGAATGTAAAATTCACTTTGCCGTTCAGACAGCCTGTATTTTTGAGCCGCGCCTTTGTGGGAGAAAGCGCCGGCGTTAAAAGAATTAACTTGTTAATTCTTTACGCAGCAGCGCCGGCGCTTTTTCCTATAGGGGCGGCGCTGCTGCATCTGACGTCACAGAGGGGAGGAAGAATCCTGCTTCCTCCTCCCCCTGTGTGACAGCTGTGACCCCCTTTTGATTTTTGCAGTGTATTAATATACACTGCAAAATCAAAGTTAAAGGGAACCAACCACCTCGGATGACCCTCATACACTGTTAATATGTGCCCCTGCAGCCTAGTAAACCATTTGCAGCACTGCTTTTGTGTGAAAAGTGGCTGCAGTAGAAGTGAGATAATGATTTTATACACTTACATGCCTGCACTTCTGGGCGTCTCCCTGTGTGTGCTGGGACTTGTGGTCTGTGCTCATCATGCCTGCTCTCCCCCTCCCTTATGCACGCCCCCTCTCAGCCTGCTATACTGTGTGAGGCTGATTGCGTCATAAAGGGGGTGGGGCTACCGGGATGCCGCGATTTAGCCCCGCCCCTTTATGACGAGATCAGCCTCACACAGTATAGCAGGCTGAGAGGGGGCGTGCATAAGGGAGGGGAGAGCAGGCATGACGAGCACAGACCACAAGTCCCAGCACACACAGGGAGACGCCCAAAAGTATGCAGGCATGTAAGTTTATAAAATCATTATCTCACTTCTACTGCAGCCACTTTTCACACAAAAACAGTGCTGCAAATGGTTTACTAGGCTGCAGGGGCACATATTAACAGTGTATGAGGGTCATCCGAGGTGGTTGGTTCCCTTTAAATAAAGACAAATGTATTAAAAATATTAAAGAATTAAATACTTGCCTCTCAGACGGGTGTTCCGGTGTCCGGAAGCCAGGAGCCGCCGCAGGGATGGTCCTGCTAGGACCTGTGGTGATGTCAGGGGGCGTTCCGGTCAAGTGATATGTATCACATGACCGCGATCGGCCAATCCGTGCCTGGAAAGCCCCCTCTGACATCACGGCAGGTCTTTTTCCATCAGTACATGGCCTTCGCTCAGCTCCGGATGGCACGAACAAGCCGGCGGAGAGGTAAGTATGAAATTTTTATTATTTTTAATACTTCTGGCTTTGTTTAATGTTGATTTCGAAGTGTATATTAATACACTGTGAAATCAAATGGGGGCGGTCACACATGGCACAGAGGGGAGGAGGAAGCAGGATTCTTCACACCTTCCCCAGCCCGTAAAAAAAGCGTGCTGTCTGAACAGCACTGCTTCTTTTTTTGTGCGGGGGTAAAAGCGCCTGCGCAAAATAACACAAAAAAGCGCTGTGTGTGAACGTAGCCTTAGGTACTTTTCCTGAAGCTCCTTTTTTTTTTTCTTTCATTTTTTGCCCCTGACGTTTTAATTCCTAATTTTTTATAGATTTCACATAGAAGATAGTGGTCTAAAGAATAATTAAGTCACTTCCTTTAGGCCTTGTGCACATGCTGAGTATTTGAGTTTTTTGTATCTCAGGATTTGTATGCAAAACCAAGAGTTGAGCAATCGGAGGAAAAGTAGAAACGCCTGCACTACTTCTGTGTTTAATCATCCACTCCTGGTTTTGGCTACAAACCCTGAGGTAAAAAACTCAAATACTGAACGTGTGCACGAGGCCTCATACACTGCTTTTTTTGCTGCGTATTTTTAAGCACAAGCTCATCGCAAACCAGGAGTCGGTGATTAAACATATAAGTGGAGCACTTGCTTCTATTATGGTGGGTTTACACGCTTCAATATCGTTGCGATGTCGCAGCTCAATGGCGCGGGAGCGCGCAATTAGTGCACGTTTCTCCCGCATCGCATTGGATGTTTACACGCTGCGATATCGGAATACAACGTCCGTGCGATGTCTACGCCCCCCAACCCAGGATCGCACACTTTAACATGGGAGTCAATGGGTGACGTTTCAAATCGCATCGTAGTTGTGCGTTTACTTCAATCTTCCTTCAATATCGGGGCATTGAATAGCACGCTCATTCAATCCCCGATATCGCATTGACATCGTTCCTGCATCGTATTGGACGTTCACACCATACAACGCAGGCACGATGTCTGGTCCAACGATTGAACCACGTGACTTTTGATTGAAATCGTACTACGATATCGCAACGTGTAAACCCGCCATTAGACCTTTCCTCTGAGTGTGCCACTCCCGGTTTTCATTGTTGCACTCCTGGCTTTTTTTGAGCTTGTGCGTAAAAATAAGCAGCAAAAAAAGCAATGTGTGAATGGGGCCTAAGGCTGGTTTCGCACTGCAGTTTTTTCCCTGATCAGGTTTGTGTGCTGGAACCAGGAGAGGAACTTGCCTGGTTTTGGCACTCAAACCTTATCAGGGAAAAAACTGCAGTGTGAAGCAGCCTAAGGGTAAGTGCACACTTACCCGGCGGTTTGGTCGGCGGCAGCTGACGGAACCCGCCAGGAAGCTCCGGCGCCGTCCACCGGCTTCCTGGCGGGTATGTGCGGCGGGAGCCGGGCGGGATCCGGCGGTTGCACAGGGGGTTCTCGGCGGCGATTCTGCAGCGGCTGGAAGCAGCACATGATTCTGCTTGCAGCCGCTGCAGAACCGCCGTTTTTTAGAACAAGCTCATTCTTTGCTAACCCGCTGGGAAACCTGCGGGTTAGCAACGGATGACGCTGTGTAACCGCCGGTGTGTGCACAGCCTTGGGCTGTTTACATTAGTTTTAATGTTAATCCAAACGCCGGTTTGGATTAACATAAATTTAAATAAAACTAATGTAAACAAAACGGCGGTTTACACAGGTAAACCGCCGAAAACCCGCCCAGTGCGCACATAGCCTAATGGTGCTGTCACACCTGGCGACATCGCTAGTGACGTCGCCGAAAAAGTGACGTATCAGCGATGTCGCTTGCGACGTCGTGCTGTGTAAACGAGCGGCGCGACCCAGCGAGCGATGTCACCGCCCGCATCGCTGCGGCATCGCCGACCGCAGCGATGCTGTGTGACAGCTGGCCAGCGATGTTGGAAGCGAGCGGGCACCCGCGCATCGCTTCCGACATCGCTGGCCAGATCGTGCTGTGTGACGGCACCATTAGTGATAATGTGGTTATTCCTAGTTTAAAGAGGTTAAACCCTTCCCCACCCCCCAGAATATATGCATAGAAAATAATTTTCTTTCAAAAGGGAAGCTATTATCGGAAAATTGTGTTTAATTACGGATTTTGTATTATCATGTACGGTAATTTTAAAATCTTTTTTTTTTTTTTTATTTAAAAAAAAAAATTCTTATCTTGCTATTTTCACACTGGCCACTAGGGCTCATAGACTCATACGTGCTGTCCTGTAAGTAAAGCAGAATTACAATGACAGGTGACACCTGTATACTGGACTATTAGCTGGTCCCTCTACAATGACATTTGCACCTGCTCATTAGACACTTCAATTGAAAAGATAGTCAGGATCTGACCACTGTGGCTAATGTTCATCTGTTATTTTCTGAAACAAAAGGAAGTATGAATTTAAAAAGTCCCAGAGGCCGGCATGAACATTGCAACAATTATTGATTTTGGTGTAATGGTGGGTTTACACACATCAATTTATCTGTTCAATATCTGAACAGATCTCTGGTTGCAGTGAAATCATGGACACACAGTTCCATTTTGTGGCTGTGTACAAATGATACAATGTGTCCATAATTTCACTGCAACCAGAGATCTGTTCAGATATTGAACAGATAAATTGATGTGTGTAAACCCACCATAAGAGAAAAACCTAATTTATTCAACAGGGAATTGTCTGATCATGGCTTCCCTTTGCACAGGAACTCTCATCATGAATGTGCCCATACATGAGTCATAGACCTTATGGAAGGAAGACTTAAAGCCGAGTGAGCCCCAGGGGGTGTCTGTTGTCTTTTCTAGTAAGCTTTACGGTACAGGGGTGTTTCTGCCAGAAGCGTTAAATTGGTGTAGTTCCCAAAGTGAAGCTGCTGGCAGTAGATGGTTACCTTGTAGGACAGTGAGCAAGTGATGTGAAACAGAATGACAAATTCAATGACAGAGTTGATGGGCAAAACTAGATGGATGGATCCAATAACAAAATCATCAAGCAACAGAGATTCAAGTCCTTGTTCAAATTTGCCTATCAATATGAGGTTTAAAGGCAATCTGTTTGACAGTTTTTGCTTTAGCCTGAGCAAAACCTGATGTAGGGACAGACCCAGATTCCAGCATTCCTGGGCTGCTTGTTTCAATAAATTCAGTGTTAGCAGCAGCAGATAAAGGGTATGTGCTGGCGCTGAGTATTGGGTGCAGAATTTTCCTGCTGCAAAATTGCACCTTGTGGCCGGAAAACGCACCACAAAACGCATGTGTATTCTATTCGTTTTTGGTGCAGATTGGGTCATATGTTTTTCTGCTATTGTGTATGGCTGGGAGGGCTACAAAATGCAGCAAACAATTGACATGCTCATTCTTTTATCTTGACCACAATCTGCACCTAAACTACAAGGAAAAAATAAGCATCAGGGACACATCTCATAGACTTTGCTGGGGTAAGGAAAGGCATGAGGTTTGTGACGCAAAAATGCTGCAAAAAAAAAAAAAGCACTGCGTGCACACACCCTAGATCTTAAGGCCACTTTACACACACCAACTTATCTGTCCAACTTCTGACCAACTTGCTGGTTGCAGTGAAATCATGGACACATTGTTCCATTGTACATAGTCACAAAATGGAGCAATGTGTCCATGATTTCACTGCAACCAGTAAGTTGGTCAGAAGTTGGACAGATAAGTTGGTGTGTGTAAGGCCTTTAGAGGGTTACTTGTCTTGTGCCATATATTCTTCCTCATCTGTGTAAGCCCGCTTCCATGACTGATTAACAACTTCTTCTGGGTTTATGGTAGATCTGCTGCAGGAAATCAGTGGTTTTGTCTAAACTGTACTAAGCAGCCCAGTAAGTGACAATACACTGAAATCACGTGAATACTGCTACGCTGTGATCAACCTCTGCTCAATACCACAACTATCTGGACATCACAGTAATTGTGATGACTGCAGCTTGAAAATTGCCATGAGCTGCCTGCCCCTTGATAATGCTCTGTTTGACAAGGGGTGATAGAAGCTACAGTGTCATACTCCTCCCCTCAAACATCACAGAGTGAAAAAAAAATGTATACAATTAAAAAAAAACAAACAACAAATTGAAAAGGTTGTTAGGGTCTATACATTCATATAATATATTCAATAATTTGTGAAATGAGATATGTAGACTTAAAGGAGGTTGGCTGTATAACGAACACCATGCCCAGCAATGAGGTCAATTCTGCCCCTTTCACCATCAGCACTTCTTGCCGTGTTACAGTGGCGGTGCCTTTCAGTGGAGGCATTGATTACAGGAGCACAGCAAAGTGTGTATGTGACAATGTTTTTGCTTTGTATTTGCCTTTTTTTGTCCCTTTCAAATTAGGGCCAATGAAGGTTAATTGGCAAGTGGGTGGTCATCATTAATGAGTACAGCAATTGGGGGCACTGGCAGTTTGTGCATTTGAATAGTGCCTGAGGAATTGCAGCATAGCCCCTTGGTTGGTTAGAGAAATTACATCACTTTTATTTTTACTGATTCAGCAGGTAAACTATAAATTGCCGTACAAGCACGTCACAAGTTCATTTTATTAAACCAAATAAAGTGTATTGCCGTTAAACCAGTTCTGTCTCCGTCCTTTAATACATGGACCAGAACTCTCAATCCACCCTATAATTCTTGTCTTGTGTGCAGACACTTATAATACATAGGTCTTTCCATAATTACAATCATTACTAACTTTAATTTCTATATGGTATGCCATTGGGATGCATTACTGTTTGTATGTGACATAAATGTAGAGGTTTGCATGATATAAGTGAGGCGAAAAATACATTTCTGTATCGGTGACTTTATTTTCACTGTTTTCCTCAGGAACCTTGAGGCCTGTGCGCAAAAGCCTTTACCCACTAGACTCTGCACCAGCCAAGGGAATCTGTTGGGAATGGATGAATGATGATGGTTCTTGGACATCTTATGAAATGCAAATATGCATATATCTGGAGGAAAACTTTAGCAACCACAATCAGTCTATAGATCTGGGAGTATTTGGTTTCCGCTACCATGTTGACTTTCACACATTTGCTCAGATAAATCAACTCACTGGTTTTCGAAGGCAGGTACAGAGACGGCTCGATAACCCTTATCCAGTGATTAAAAAGATGGGACCTGCACATAAATCATCTGCCTGTGCTTGCCACCAGTGTCTTGCAAATAGTGGTGCAGGCCCGATGCCTGTTCGGTATAGACACTCAATGATTAACTTATCTACTTCCTCAAATTACCCAAACAGCAGTCGGACATCTAACGCTAGTGCTGGCTACCTACCTTATCCAAAACCAACAATGACTGGTGCAAAATCTGCACCAAAGCTTAACAGCACTTGGTTGTCCCCATCAACCTCAATGCAGATTCTGGCCCTTCGTCTTCTGCCAATGGAATGCAATCTCTTCGGTCTCCTCCGTCTACTAATGGACTAAGGTAAACCCTCCGTTTTCAACACTTTAAGTTTTTTTATTATATATCTATTATCTAATTTAACTTATGCATGTAGTTTAATGGGGCAATCTTATTCTCTTTGTTCAGAAGCACTTTGCTCCCTAGACATATTCCTTATTGCAGGGAGGGTCTGCACCCATCATTAACAATTAAAGGGAACCAACCAGCAGGATTTAGGGCTGTAAAGTGAAGCCAGTGCCTTACTAGCACTGGGATACTGAGTGCAATCATACCTTTAGTTGAATGATTCAAGGTTTGATTGCAGAGAAAAGTGTTATAAAGTTTATGGCAAAGAGAGGTGGAGATGAACCAAGTGTGTGCAGCACAGCGTCACTATGTGGGGTTGGGC
The DNA here is from genome assembly GCA_033576535.1 of Allobates femoralis. Classification (NCBI taxonomy): domain Eukaryota; kingdom Metazoa; phylum Chordata; class Amphibia; order Anura; family Aromobatidae; genus Allobates; species Allobates femoralis. The sequence goes on from JARQOC010000002.1 coordinate 415,870,198, forward strand.
TATTTTTATTACTCCTCTGTGGGCTCTAAGCCAAATGATCCTCCCTCTCCCTCCCTCTCTGTCACTATTTAGCAGCCCCAGGACAGCTGACATTACGCATACTGATAGCGCTATGTCAGGTGTTTTGTGTGCCTGAGCTTACACTTCTGTCCTCCCTCCCTCGCCTGCTTATCACTGCTTCTCCTTTGATCGCACATGGTCACAGGAGTGCTGGAGAAGACCCCACCGCCCTCCAGTCTGTTCATCCCTGGTCTCCTCTACTCGGTCAGACCGGCACTAATCCCTGCTATTTTCATCACAGATGACAATAGCGGGGATCTGTCCCAGTCTCCTCTCCTATATTTTCCCACGGTCTGACTGTGAAGAGAGGAGACCGAGGACGCGTAGACTGGAGGGCGTTGGGGGTAGTCTCCTGCACTCCTGTGACCACGTGCAATCACAGAAGCCGTGATAAAGTGGGCGAGGGAGAGGAGATGTAAGTGTAAGCTTGGGCACACAGGACACCTCACAAAGCGCTATCAGTATGCGTGATGTCATGTGTCCTGGGGCTGCTACATAGTGACAGAGAGGGAGGAGGGTTTGGCTCTGAGCCCACAGGGAAGTAATACAAATAAACCAAACCCCACATAGTCGCGCTGTGCTGCACACTTCATTCATCTTCTTCCCTCTTTGCCATAACTTTTATAACACTTTTCTCTGCAATCAAACCTTCAATCATTCAACTAAAGGTGTGATTGCACTCAGTATCTTTAAGGCACTGGCTTCACTTTATAGAGCTAAAACCAGCTGGTTGGTTCCCTTTTAAGACCAAAGTCATCCTCCCCCCTTCGCACAAAATATGCTCCCAATATTTCTGTATGAGGAAGCTTTGCCTCTAACATCAGAAGTGCGGTGGCACTGAAGGTTGCCACAATGATATGATAACACTGTGCTTCAGCAATCCTGACCAGCTTCAAAGGTGGCCATGATTATTTACAAACACTGCATTTCAGCAATCCTGATGAGCTTCGGTGCAGTAGAAAAGAGCTTTTAAAGCATTGCTCGCTTAGCACTTCTGACTGGCTGTTAGCTGTAAGCATAAAAAAAAAATTTCTAAATGAAAAAAGTGTGAATTTCGCTGTTGCCTGCCTTTACATTCCTCCTCATAACTCAGGCTAGAAATAAGATCGAGAAACAAAATAAACACCATTATACTCAGAACTGTCCAGGCTTTCACCAGATATGTCACAAAAGGATCTTTCTTAATATTTTACCCATGTGAACGCAAACGTAAGATTTTAAAACGCATTTCCAATAAAAACATATAATTTAAAGATTCCTAAAAATGCCCACGTGTCTGCTATGCTCTTAGCCACATCTGTACCAAAATTCAAGTTGGGATCGCCATGAGATCATATTTTTAAATATTTAACTATTATAGCGTCAATGGGTCCATATCAAGTGATCTAAATATGAATATTTTTTGTACCTGACCTCTTTAGATTTTTTTTTAAAAAAAATTTCTATATGAAGGACAACTTTAGTTAATTACAAATTAAAAGTTTTGAATTTTTTTTCTTCGTCAGTTAATTTTTTTTACAGATTTTTAAAGTTTTAAAAAAGCGCAAATTTTGGCCTTGTGTGACTTTACATTTTTTTATCATATCTTGGGCTAGAATTGAGATAATGAGGTGGGAGAGGCACCATTTTTGTCATAACAGTACGGGCTTTTATTTGATATGTCACAACACTACCTTTCTTAATAGTTTGTTAATAATCTGCATATTCATAAAGGCTTATCAACATAATGAGCTGGTCTATGACTCACTGAAAGTCTCATACACAATCTGACAAAATAATAGGAATATATAGAACCGTTACTAATGCTCCACAGCTTACACCACTTTGTGCTGCAAAGTGCATTATACATATTATTAACAAAATATAACAAAATTAACAAAATTTTAAGAACAGTCTTGTGACATATCAAATGAAAGCCTGTACCGTTCTGAAAAAAATGATGCCTCTCCCACCTTATTAATCTTCAATGTTAGAAAGTGATTTATTCAAATACCCTATTGTTAAATCAGGATTTATAAAATCCTCTATGTTGGAAGTTACAGGCTCCTCACAATGTATTTTTCTCTTTTGCAAGTTGCTTTCTACAACTGTCACAAATGTTCATGCTGCATTGAATGATGGATTTATATCAAACTTCCAATCTTGGACCGGCCTAAGATTTTTTCTTGTTGTGTGTCCAGTTTTTTTAAAGGGATTGCAACAGTATATATTATAAAATGCTGTTCCTTGAGAAGCAGCAGCTATTGCTCTGTGAGAAAAATACAGTTAATATTAAGTAAGGAAGATGAATAATAGAAATAAAGATTTACAGTAGACTTGAGATGTAACCATCTTGCTATAAAGTGAGTATTAAAGCTAGCGCATACACAACCTTTTCTGTCTGCAAATAAACGCTGCGGTTTTGGCAGCTTTTTTCTACTCCGTTTTCACTATGTCTGCATTCATTTTTTTAATCCCTAGTGAAAATAATAGCAGGTTTTTTTTTTATATAAATAGTGATAACTGCTGCGTTTATTGCAGCGATCAAAAAGTAGTGCAAGCAGTGATTTACTCTCTGTCTGAATGTTTAAAAAAAACACTGCATGTGTTTAACCCTGTTATTTCTAGCCTGAGATATGATGATAAATGTAACGCCATACCATTCTGGACAGGGGTCTGCATAAACACATACTTGTGGTCCTGTGACTGCTGCTCTCATGCTGACATCAGAGAATCCCTGCAGTGCGTGTGATGCGAAGATTCACAAATCTGAAATCACTTAAGGGCCTGTCACACGTGTCAATGTCGCCCGCGATATCGCTCATGCGTCACAAATTATTAATTGCCTGAGCGATTTGGAATTATCGCAGGTAAGATGTCATACGTGTCAATATGACTCAGCGATGCGGTGATGTCGCCATCTTGCGAGCGATTTTATTTAGTCGCTTGTACGATGTCAAAATAGAAAATACGTCGCTGAGTTTAGTGTCACACCAGCGATGCACAAGGTCTACTGAGCGATGAGCGACAGGTTTTACATCTGGCAGTGAAACCTGCGATCGGCGATCAGCGACATGTCGCTGGTTGCATCGCTTGGTCACACGCTTCAATGTCGCTCCTGCGTCACTTTTACGTCGCTCGAGCGACTGAAAATCCGTGATGTACGAGCGACATTGACAGCGATATCGACGCGTGTGACATCCCCTTTAGAGACTACAAACGTGTCGTTTAGCCAGGACAACCCCTTTAAGGTCAAAGCACAAATATATAATCCTTTGACGTTAATGCATGTTTGTTTTGTGAACTAAAAAGCCAAATTAGTGCTGTGTAAATAAATGTATGAATGTTTTTGGCAGTTTTTGTTTATATTTTACATTTTTTATGATTTCCATGTCTCAACTCTTTGGCTTTTATGTGAGGGAGTCTTCATGGGCTAAGAGCTAATGTTAACGTTGAGGCAGCATTTTACACTCTTGTCATCTGTAATGCATTCTTTTTTTTTGTGTTCATTTTGGATTTCTAGCTTACCATCACTTCCTATACAGATCCAGAATGGTAGTTCTGTGAAACAAGCCATGGCAGGTAAGATAAAAAAATGAATGTTTCTGGACTTGCAAGTCTTGTTCATTTCAGGTGTATGACTTTTTTCAGTATAGTCCTGTTCACATTTCTTTTACTTCCGGTATGTTCATTTTCTCTAACACTTTGTCCGGCTGACTGGTGTTGCATGTTGCTCTATCCTGCCAGCTTACAAATAACTGTTACTAAGGTGAACAGTCTTGTGTATGTCTAAGCTATGTGTTAGGGAATCTGTCACTGGGATTTTGCTACCTCATATAAGAGCACCATAATGTAGAAAAATAGACCTAGATTTCAGCAATACATCATTTAGTTTAAAGGGTGCAGCAGTTGGGACTCAGTCGGAGGTTTTAGATGTAGCAGAGCTCAGAAGGCTAACCCCACCCATTCCCACCCACACAACAGCTTTCTGTGTACATTGTCAGTGAGCTCATTATCTGAAGAGTGGACATGGTTGGACCAGGACTTGTGCGCTGTAGTCCAGGCAGCGATCATCTCCTAATGATAAAACCTTCCTTGTATGTAAGACCGCACACAGCCGAATACATGGCACATAGCTGAAATCTGTGACTCAGCCCAAACCCCTGCTATCCTCAAATAACATAGCAAAAACCTGGTAACCGATTCCTTTTAAATTGTCTTCCTTCCACCTAATTCTTCGACCTTTTTACTTGCCTAACGCTTGCATTTACTAAACTGTGCTACTATGTCTGTGCTCCATAAACAAGAGTACATATCCTGAATAGTTTTAAGCTAATAATTTTCTATACTTTGGAGCAGCCTCTTATTATTGCCAATGCACCATTCTGGACCACGTGCTTGACATTTATTTCTCAAGAAACAATTCAAGAAACATTTTTTTTTTCTTTAATTCTATGCTCAAGCTAACTTATAATTCTACATAAGCCCTGCCTGTTATCTGGGTAATATGACTAGCATGACAAATATGAAGATGCAATATCTGCATCCTCCTCACATTGTTTGGTCCAAACAATTGTAAGGCTGGTTTCACACTACTGGTTTTTAATCCAGTGGGTATAGAGAGAAAACCCCATCCCCCCGCAGTGTAAAACCTAATGCAACTGTTTGCTCCCACACTTGTATTATTACTGATCCGGCTGATGAATCCGGCACAACACTGATGCAGTAGCATCCAGTTGCATCATGTTGTACACGTTTTTTTTTACGGATCTGGTGAAAAGTGACATGCCCCCCTAGTGGGTGTGTCATATGAAACTGGCTTTTGGGCATGCGCAGTCAAAAAAAAAAAAACGGATCTGGATCCAGCGGGATCTGGCTTCTGTCGGATCTGGATTCCATAGAACACCATTTTATTTTAGGCTGCATGGCCCCTGATCTGGTCGTTTACGGTTTTTTACAAAAACACAAAAATCGCTACAAAGTACATTTATGGTTTCTTTTAAAAACCATTCTCAGCCAGATCTGTTTGGAGCCGTATGCACCCACATGTTCCTACATCCCCATTGAAAGTCAATGTGGGAGAAACCGCATGTGGCTGCATACAGTTTCAGCCATATTTGCCCGGTTTAAAAAAACAGGTGTGAGAAGCCAACCTGAGCTGTACTTTCTCTCCCCAGTATTGATTCTGATGAATAGATTATCTAATGCCAACTTAGAAATGTAAAGGCAAGGTTAACTTTCCAAGGGGTTGACTGACTGTGAATGGAAATCTATTCTCTTCCCCATAGCTCTAGTGAGGGCTGCTTCTGTGGTCTCCACGGGACAGAAAGCGAGGGCATCACATTTTTTTACCTAAAGACTGAGAGACCTATGATTGCCAGCAGTAGTGAGATAACTGAAACTGGAAATCATCAGAGGCACGTCTTAGTCTCAGAGTGCTTTATGACAGAAATGTTCTTTTTTTTTTTTTTCCCAAGCCCTTTGCTTCCTTTTGAAGATATACAGTTTGCTCCAGTGGAACGGTTATGAGGCTTTTCCAAACTGTTGACTTATTTAGGTGGGAGCATCGGAAGAGGGTGGGGTTTCTGGACCCTGCTAGTTTGTGTGCTTCTTTCCTAGGCAACCAGCCACTTCAAGAGGTAGCTGGTAAGCTAGGTAATAGGCAGTAAACCAACTTAAAAAGCTCCCCATTCTTGAGTGAATTACAAAGTTGTTTGTTTTTTACAAGCAATTTTTCCCATTTTGCAGCGAAAAATTTTACCTGTCCTAGACACACATACGTTTTGAGCAGTGGCTGTTCTCCTGCTGAGACCCCCACCGATCACTGAAACGAAGGAGCAGAATCTGTGCCCTCCTACAGAACTGAATGTATAGTCTGTGATCCCTTCTTCAGCCTGAAAGGCTCTTTGTATTTCTTGAATGCCATTATTCAGTACCTGCACAGGGAATGCACGTTTTTTATGGTTTCATTACAGGGTACAATGAATAGAACTAATATTCAGACGTTTGTTTCTGTAAAATCAATAGTGTTTTAGATTCTTTTACAGTACTGAAGGCCTCCTGTGTTGCAGTGACATTTATAGTTTTGATCTCCTCCAGACAGGGTGCAGCCTGCCTTCCAGACTGCACATATTTCTTACAGCCTTTCCCGGCTACAGCCTTGATCACATGCATGTGAGGGGGATTTGGAGCTCCGCTATACTTTGGCCTCTAATCCTCGTATCACATGCTCTTTATCTAAGCTGTGATGGTGAGGGGAAAATGCATCATTGAAATAAGTAGAATAAGCAGAGTGCATTTATCTACAAAGTGAATCAAAATAGGATTTTACATGATCATCTCAGAATGTAATGAGGTTATAATCCTGTTATTCTGTCCCCCATTATATTCTCTGTATACATGCATAGAGTAGTAAGAAATTAGTGCATTTAGGCTGCCTTCACACTTGCGACCCCTCCGCAGCGTCCTGCGGAGGGGATCCGCGAGCTGACCACAGCCACCGCCAGCCCCTATTTTTAGAATGGGAACGCACGGTCATGCGCAGGTCTGCTCATGACCGTGCGCTCCCATTGACTGCAATATGTGATTTGCACGCAGGCGGATGCCCGCGCACAAATCACACACAATCACACACTCTCGTCCGCACCAGGAACGCAACCATGTCGCGTTCCTGGTGCGGAGGGGAGTGTGTGATTTGTGCGCGGGCATCCGCCTGCGTACAAATCACATATTGCAGTGAATGGGAGCGCACGGTCATGAGCAGACCTGCTCATGACCATGTGTTCTCACTATAAACATAGGGGCTGCGGTCAGCTTGCGGATCTCCTCCGCAGGACGCTGCGGAGGGTCCGCAAGTCTGAAGCCAGCCGTAGCAATTTGAGAGATACTAGAGTGGCTATAATAAGTGTCAGAAAAATAAGCTTGTCTAGGCAGACAGTATAAGAATGGCCTCAGCTGAAATAAAGGATCTTGAACTTCATAAATACAAGTCAGCCATATTATTAAAACCACTGGCCTAATTTTGTGCACAACTTCCTCATAGCAATTGTGAATCTTCAAGAGCTGTAGTCCAAAATATCTTTAAGGCCAGGTTACACGCAGCGACATCGATACCAATGTCACAGGTTTTGTGACGTTGCAGCGACCTTGCCAACGACATCACTGCATGTGACATGCCGCAACAACCAGAGATCAGATCACTGATTGCTGCGGAATGGCCGGGGCCATTTTTCTATCTTTGGTGTTCCGCTGTCATGCATGCATCGGCATGTGTGACAAGGGCAACAACCAGCGACACCCAGTGTGCGCCCGACACCCTGACCGATCCCAGCGACGTCGGGTGTCGACTTATCGCTGGTGAGATCTGCCTGTCTGGCATCTCAGCAGCAATCACATAGCAATGTTCCAGCGATCCTGATTGTTGGTCGGCTCACTGGAACATCGCTACGTGTAACCCGGCCTTTAGGTGTCCTGTGGTGTCGGGTTCCAAATTGTCAGTATCCTACATTTTTGTTTGTTTTAAAAATCTGCTAACTAATATGTTTCTACAGTTTTACAGATGGGCTCATGGTGGTGCTATTATTAAACCAAAAAATATAACCTATATAATATATATGCCTACCAGACACACAGCTTTTTTTTTCTGAACTGCTTTGAAATGGGTTAGTTGGGGATTGGAAACCAATGAAATGATTTGCAGCGAAGAGAAGCAGGGGATAGCAAGAAGAGAGGTGGATTAGTCAGGTAGCTGAGTTAAGGACAGACTGAAGAGGGTGCGAGTGTGTTAGCAGGGAGGCCGCAGAGGAGAATGTTGCAGTAGTTGAGGCCAGAAATGATGATGGTTTATACAAGCATTTAAGTAGATTAAGGATTGAGGAAAGGATGAATTCTGGAAATATTTTTCAGCTGAAGGCGGTGAGAGTTTGGATGTGTTGTTTGAAGGACAGGAAGGTCAAAGTTTACAGATTTCCTGACAGGCGAGCGCATGAGGCCATTTGCCGTGATGGAAAGATAAGGCAAGGAAGATACTTGAGATGAGGAGGAAAGATGAGTTCAGGTTCGTCTATGTTGAGCTTTAGGAAGCAAGAGGAGATGGAGGAGGATATGGTTGATAAACACACTGCGATTCTGGACAGCAAAGAGTTGATGTTTTGGTCAGAGAGGTGGATCAGAGTGTCATCACTGTACAGGTGGTACAGGAGAGAAAAAAAAAACTCAGTTTAAATGCTGCAGACAGGGAGAGAATGATTGGCAGCGGTGGGCAGATTACACATGCAGGGGGTGTGAATCTGCCCTTGGCTGCAGCCCCTAGCCACCTCCTTAGTGGCTGTAGCATGTAAGTTTTCTAACTGTATTATCTCGGGGTACAGGGCTGCTCAAGTGCTGGGGGACCCCTTGTTTGCATGCTGCATCCAGTGCTGTAATTAGATCACCATGCCTGGTTTGGTGACAGGTCCTCTTTAAAGCACCCACCTTTTCATTAGTCAAAAAGAAATTGAAAATATAAACATGTTTGCTATCGTATGTATTAGGCTTATGTATCAAAATATGAAATTGTTTAAAGCGCCACTCCAGCTGTAGATTGGGGTAGGTTGGTAGTTGTAGGCGAGGTATTGACTTCAGACCCCCTGACACACTGTGAAAACAATGGTCCTGGATGGGTGCATTGACTTGTGTAGTGTTATACGTTTGTGGCAGTCCGTGATAGTCCCTATCCCATATTCACATGTACGTCCCTTTTCATAATGAGAGGTGTGGTACATTGGGTCTGACCACTACAGCAGGGATGGAGCTTCATTCTCCCAAATGCTTCAGCTGTAGGTCTCTTTTTCCGTGTAGGAGTAGTGGGTGTATGAGTTTTGCCATAGTATAAGCAAAAAGCCTTATGCTCAGGTGTGGATCATAACAATTATTCTGGGCTACTGCCCTGGGACCAGGCCTCTAGGGGGCCGCCTTTCTTCATGATGACGTGTGACAGCCGACAGTAGTAGGACAAACCTAAAGAGCATGGGAGCGGCTGCTGTGCTGAAGAAGAGCTGACATCTGAATCTGCTGGGCCAGGCCTGCTCTGATTCACATCACTGCTTGACTCCAATGCTGCTTAAAAGAACCTCGGGACAGCGATGGAGGAGAGAAGGTCAGCCGGTCATGGTGCCTGCCTGATCTGTACTAGATGAAAGTTCTGTTTCTGTGCCCCTGCACTGCACATTACTAGCAGCAGGCAGGTCTGTATGTGGAACAAGAGTTTTCTATAAGTTTGTGGGGTGGGTCAGTGGCCCCGAGTCAGGGCAGGGTGTATGGGACGGGAGACAGTGGAGGACTGTCTGAAACGACATGATGGGGCAAATGATGCTGCAGCCTGCACACTGTGCCCCACTGCTTCCCCCTCATGGATAGTTGCATCATTACAAATGCCCCAGCATGCTATGTACCCCTCCATCATGGCTAGCTGCATCACATTACATATGCCCCAGCATGCTATGTGTGCCCCCCCCCCCTTCATGGATCGTTGCATCATTGGAAATGCCCGAGCATACTACATGTGTGATTTCCCCCCCCCCCCCTTCCCCACCCACAATCATGGAAAGCTGCATCACATTACAAATGCCCCAGCATACTGTGTGTGCCCCCCCCCCCCCCCAATCATGGATAGTTGCATCATTCTAAATGCCGCAGCACATAGTGTGTGCCCCTCATCTTGATATTTCGCTTGTATCCTGATGTATGTACTGGATATATAAATACATGATGTGAGCAAAATATCCAGATGGAGGGGCACATGTGGCATGCTGGGGCATTGATAATGATGCAACTATCCATGATGGAGGGGCACACGGTGTGCTGGGGCATTTGCATTTTCCCCATGTAGTATCAGTCCATCCACCATATTGTATCCACAACTGTATGACCTCATGCACACATTCATTATTTGGAGAGGTGTTTTTTTTTAACTCCGTATTTGCTTAGGGTGCCTTCACATTTGCAGATGCCTCCGCAGCGTTCTGCGGAGGCATCTGCAAGCCTCTGCATGCAGACCGCAGCCCCTATCTTTATAATGGAGCGCACGGTGTCTGCAGACGCTTGCAGACCGCCATGCGCTCCCATTGCCTGTCATGAGTGATCTGTGCGCAGGCGTATGCCTGCGCACAAATCACACAGTCTCGTCCGCACCAGGGACGCAACATGTCGCGTCCCTGGTGCGGACAAGACTGTGTGATTTGTGCGCAGGCATACGCCTGCGCACAGATCACTCATGGCGGGCAATGGGAGCGCACGGCAGTCTGCAAGCATCTGCAGACACCGTGCGCTCCATTATAAAGATAGGGGCTGCGGTCTGCATGCAGAGGCTTGCAGATGCCTCCGCAGAACGCTGCGGAGGCATCTGCAAATGTAAAGGCAGCCTTAGCTATGTTCACATGGGGCGTTTTTGCTGGTTTTTGTTTTTTATTGCTAATACATGCTAATAAAAAGCTGAAGTTTTTTTTTTTCTTACTGCCAAGAGATCAGATTTTGCTGCATAAAAAACACCCTGTGTGAGCATAGCCTAAGGCCCTGTGCACACGTTTGAGTTTTTTTAGCTCAGTATTTGTTTTTTTCACACACGGTGTTTTTGCAGCATTTATTTTCATGGTTTTTCATTTTTTCTTTTGCTTTTTTCTCCTGACTGAAATGGAACACAGCTTGGTTTTTGCTGCATTTTCAAAAGAAGCAGCAAGTACATTGTAAATTCAGTTTTTGGTTTTTTTGCTGCTTTTTTTACAACCACTGAAAGTAATGAAGCTATTTTGGTTCGGTTTTTGTGCGTTTTCTACTAGCAAGAACGCAGCTTTTTTTTTTTTTCTTTTACTCCCAAGAGATCAGGTTTTGCTGCAGAAAAAAATGCAGCAAAAATATCCAGCGTTAACATACTCCAAGGCCTCAAGCACACAACTGAATATTTGGTGATTTTTTTATTTCTCCCTTCCCCCCCCCCCGATATGTGGATACAGGCTGTAATATAGGGGGCTGTCTGCGGCCTCCTGGTGTTATACAGAGGCTATGTGAAGCTTCCTGCTCTAATACAGGAGTAATACATCCTGGCGTAATACAGGGGGCTATATGAGGCTTTCTGTTGTAATACTGGAGGCTAGGTGGCTATGCGCACCACTATTGGTCTTCTTTTGTCTTTATGGATCTGTCCCTGCATGCTAATCACGTAACCGATCACATCATTGCTTCCGACATCGGCCGCGATGTAGTACCGTGTAACTGTACCTTTAGTATCCTGAAAGCTTGCTATGTTTACCATCTTTTAAGTTATCCATTAAAAGGTGTCAACCACTGAGGACTCTCAGATTCAAATATTTTCTACTATCTACTGGCTAACACGGTATACACATTTTCAGGGGCTGGCTGGAGCCTCTATACCCGGGTGGCAGATTTCCATTGCCGGCCCCGACTTGGGGGGGGGGGGGGGGGTGCTGTCAGCCTGACTTGAGGACCAGGGGGGGGGGGATGGTGCTGTCAGCCTGGCTTGAGGACCTGGGGGGTGCTGTCAGCAAGCCACAGCCCTTGCCTCATCCCGGACCTCCAGCGTCATGTGCTATCGCCGCGCCGGCCGACTCCCGCGGCCCGTTTCTGTAGGGGGCGGCCCGAAATGTGGACTATACCACCAGCCCAGGGGCACCTGCCCCCTGCCACCTGGGCCAAGCCCGCCCCTGCACATTTTTTACCTTATCGTGTGACATATCACATAATAATTGGGGTTCAGGGGCCTTCTCCTCCTAAACAGCACGGGGCCCTGGCTACTCTTAATCTTCGCCCCCCCCCCACTTGAAGTCACTTGTGGAGGTCTCATTTGGTAAAGCAGACTTGTTTCATAAACAACCCGATCAGACCCGAGGAGCTTTGTCAGTACCCTCCAGTCCTCTGGATCATCTCTGGGGTTAGGCCCACTTTGCTGGATGATTGTTCTGTTAAGACTGCATCTCTCATTCTGTGTCTTCATTCATACTTCACACTTCAGGCTCATGCTGTCTCACTTTAGTCTCAGCGTTGCAGTTGCCCCAAGCTGCATGTGGCCTTGACGACCTGTCAGATTTGAATGTCTGTAGTAGACACTAGCAGGGCTGTTATCTAAAGTTATGCAAGAAACTGTCTCTTACCCTGGACCTGGAGACTAAATTCTATTGTGGGCTAGTCCCAACACTTAATGGCTACTTACCCTATAGTCTGTTGGCGGGCAGAAGTCTCTACCAAACCTCCTACATAACAGTTCTGTACATCTAATCTTACATTAGCAAGCATCACTAAGCATTAAACATTCAAACATTACATTACCTTATCACTATGCATTTTAACTACAATACTGGTATACCATAGACATGCCTTACTCAGAAATAATTACCATACATGATTCTTATTGCCACATTACTTTAATTGTATACACTGTGTACAAAGACACAATTCACACCATAAAACAGTGTGATTTAATGTCTTCACGGTGTAACACAACAGCCAGTCCAACTCTTTACAGTGTTTGTTTTAATTATCTTTGGTTGCTGAAGTGGTGATTTAAATCTAAGCCATCTGACCCCTGTAATATACTCTCCTTCTGGCAGCTTCACCTTTTTACCAGCGCCGCTCCAGTCCTGTGGCACCATCTTGTGACTAGCTTCTGACTTCCAGCATGTCAGAAGTTTGTCACAAGATGCAGCACTGAGAGCCAGAATGAGTCTGCCCGAGATGTATTGAGTTGTGATCTCCAGCGTGCTTGACATGAAATACTGGAGTTGCCGGTAGGTCAGAAATCACAAGAGACTGACTCAAGAGCCAGCAATAGAAGATGAAGCCGCTGGAAGATGAGGGCTTTTCTGATAGTTAATTTTAAAATTGATATAAGTTAATAGTTCTTGGAAAAATAATTTTCACAATTGAATGTGTTCTAAAAAAAAAAAAAAAAATATTCCTTTGATGAGATAATCTTATATATGTGCCCCCGCTATGTACTGTGTAATGGCCGTGTCTGACTGTACAGGGACGTGGTATGATCATACCACATCTCCTGCACTGAGATCTTATATATGTGTCCCTGTCATGTACTGTGTAATGGCAATGTCTGACCGTACAGGGACATGGTCTGATCATACCACATGTCCTGGTCAGGCAAGGAAGCAAAGAAGTATAAAGATATTACAGCACAGGATCATAACTGATACTTTTTTTGTGAGGTAAAACATTTTTTATAAACAAAGAATTATTTGTGATTTAATGTTGTAATGTCTTCCAGGAGCTGTGGTATGATCAGACCATGTCCCTGTATGGTCAGTCACGACCATTACACAGTACATAGCAGGGTCACATATATAAGATTATCTCAGCACAAGAGATGTGGTATAATCAGACTGTCCCTGTAAGTCATACACCACCTTTATACAGTACATAGCAGGGACACATATATAAGATTATCTCAGAAGAAAAAGGTTTGGTACCGTGTTAGCCAGTTGAGAAAATGTTGATTGCTCTCAGTGTGAGAAACAAGATACAAATCTTGTAGTTGTGATACCTTTTAAAAAGAGATCCAACGTGTTCCCCTGGTGGTGACCTACAACCCACAGGTTGAGGTACTAAGGAAAACTGCCAGGAAACTTCATCACATCCTACACAATGATGACCGACTTAAAATAATATTCAAAGACCCTCCCTTGCTGTGCTACAGGCAGCCTCCCAATTTAAGAAACATCATGGTCCGAAGTTTGATGCCCTCGGATACACCAAAAGGAACTTCTCTATGCAATGTGAAGAGCTGCAAAACCTGTGCTCACATAGAGACCAGAGACAGGATGCAGATCCCCAACACACAGCAGGATTATAAGATTCCTGGGACTTTCACATGCTCCTCTTCCAATGTGGTATATTTAATTACCGTATGTGCACCATTTGCCCAGTAGGGTCATTCTATGTTGGTGAGACTGGGCAACGTCTAAGAGCAAGGATGAGGTCTCATCGTCACACAATTACACACGAAAAAATCAATTTTCCATTAGCTGAGCATTTTTCTGGCCAGGGACATAACATTGATAATATGAAGATTTTAATTTTGAGGGTAGTTTCAAATCCCAAAAACATCGAAGAGTCTGTGAATCCAAGCTAATTAGAAGTTTCAAGTATACAGAACGGACTGAACATCTCTGATGGTTTAATGGCTCATTACCAGTCTAAACAAGGTTGTTCAAAGACATGGAAATCTTGGACACCAGGTTTTCTTATAATTTAGTATCCTAAAGACTTTATTACCACTGGGCCTGCCTGATTGAAGATCCTCTCCAAGGCTGCTTTGTTTATTTTGCCAAATGTCCAGTCTTTGTAATGTTTATTTAGTCAAATGTCCAATCATTTTAGTTGTGCATGCATATATTTTGAGTTTCATTCAATATCTTGTCATACCATGCCTGATGAAGAGAACTGAGTCGTCTTGAAAGCTCGCCTTATAACATAATTTATTTTATTTTTGTTAGCCATTAAAAGGTATCACAACCACAAGATTTGTTTCTTGTTTCTCACACTGAGAGCAATCAACATTTTAAGATTATCTCGGCACAGATGTAGTATGATCAAACTATGTCCCTGTGCAGTCAGACACATTCATTACACAGTACATAGCAGGGGCATAAGATTCTCAGCACAGGAACATTTTTTTTTTTTTTTTTTTTGTAAACACATCCAAATGTGGAAATGATTATAATTCCCAGATCTGTTGATTAAACTGAACTTTGTTTGCAGGAAAACCCCTTTCAATTTAAAGGACCACTGCAGTGGTGCAATAAACCCCCCTCCCCCCCCCCGCTGGAATAGTGCTTTAAACAGTACAATAAATGGCCAAAAAAAAAAGTTAAAATCGAAAACTCCAGAATTGTCATTTGTATATCGCTGTACTCACACCATTTCCTTATCACCCCAAAAACAATACATGCAATAAAAATCACTTAAGTTATAATGCATACCCCATTGTAGTGGTATTAACCCCTTCATGACCCAGCCTATTTTGACCCTAAAGACCTTGCCATTTTTTGCAATTCTGACCAGTGTCCCTTTGAGGTAATAACTCTGGAACGCTTCAATGGATTTTAGCGATTCTGAGATTGTTTTTTCATAACATATTGGGCTTCATGTTAGTAATAAATTAAGGTCAATAATTTTTGCGTTTATTTGTGAAAAAATAAAACATTTTGAAAATTTTACAATTTTCAAATTTTGAATTTTTATTCTGTTAAACCAGAGAGTTGTGACACAAAATAGTTATTAAATATTTCCCACATGTCTACTTCACATCAGCACATTTTTGGAAAAAAAAAATTGGGGGTAGGAAGTTATAAGAGGTTCATCAGCAATTTCTCATTTTTCCAGCAAAATTTACAAAATCATTTTTTTAGTGACCACATCACATTTGAAGTCCCTTTGAGGGGCGTACATGACAGAAAACACCCAAAAGTAACACCAAAAACTGCACCCCTCAAGCTACTCAAAACTGCATTCAAGAAGATTATTAACCCTTCAGGTGCTTCACAGGAACTAAAGCAGCGTGGAAGGAAAAAATGGACATTTTAATTTTTCCAACAAAAATGTTCTTTTGGCCTCAATGTTTTCATTTTCACATGGGCAACAGGATAAAATGGATCTTAAAATTTGTTGGGCAATTTCTCCTGAGTACACCGATAGCTCATATGTGGTCATAAACCACTGTTTGGGCACACGGCAGTGCTCAGAAGGGAAGGAGCGCAATTTTGACTTTTGGAGCTAATTTTGGATTCAAAAAGTCAAATGACACTCCTTCCCTTCTGAGCCCTGCCGTGCGCCCAAACAGTGGTTTATGACAACATATGAGGTATGAGGAAATTGCCCAACAAATTTAAGGATGCATTTTATCCTGTTGCCCATGTGAAAATGAAAAAATTGAGGCAAAAAGAAAATTTTTGCGAAAAAAAAGGACTTTTTCATTTTTACAGATCAATTTGTGAAGTATCTGGGGGATTAAAGTGCTCACTATGCATCTAGAGAAGTTCCTTGGGGGGTCTAACTTCCAAAATGGGGTCACTTGTGGGGGAGCTCCAATGTTTAGGCACACAGGGGCTCTCCATACGCGACATGGTGTCTGCTAACAATTTGAATGGAAAATCGGCTCAATTTGTTAGCGGACACCATGTCGCGTTTGGAGAGCCCCTGTGTGCCTAAACATTGGAACTCCCCAACAGGTGACCCCATTTTGGAAGCTAAACCCCCCAAGGAACTAGTCTGGATGGGTAGTGAGCACTTTGAACCCCCAGGTGCTTCACAAATTAATCTGTAAAAATGAAAGTCCTTTTTTTCACACACATTTTCTTTTTTAATTTTTACGGATCAATTTGTGATGCACCTGGGGGTTCAAGGTGCTTACTATGCATCTAGATACGTTCCTTGAACGGTCTAGTTTCCATAATGGGGTCACTTTTGGGGGAGCTCTAATGTTTAGGCACACAGGGGCTCTCCATATGCGACATAGTGTCTGCTAACAATTTGAGCTCATTTTCCATTCAAATTGTTAGCGGACACCATGTTGCATATGGAGAGACCCTCTATGCCACCAGCACAAGGGCAACTGGAAGAGTTTGGGTACAGCACCAGAAAAGGCACCTCTAATGAATGCGCTATTTTCTGAGGTGGCTGTGGGTTGCAATTTGCAGCATGAGGGGCCTAAAATGTTTGGGTCTCTCCACGCTGAGGATTCCAGCCCCCCAGCTGCCAAGTTGTACCTGGCTGGCAACCAAAAATACGGCAAAGCTCCATGTCCTTTTATTTGTAGAAGTAATTAATAAAAAAAAAAAATGATGTGGGGCTTCGCCATATTTTTGGTCCATCCAGGTACAACTTAGCAGCTACGGACTGCCACCAGCCCCCAGCTGCCTCGTTGTACCTGGCTGGCAACCAGAAATACAGCGAAGCCCATTTTATTTTTTAATTTCTAGAACTCATTCTAGAAAAAAAATGACGTGGGGCATCACCATATTTTTGGTCCAGCCAGGTACAACGAGGCAGCTGGGGGCTGGAATCCTCAGCATGGAGAGGCCCAAGCGTTCTGGGCCCCCTATGCTGCGAATTGCAGCCCACAGCTGCACCACAAAATGGAGCATTCATTGAAGCGCCATTTTCTAGTGCTGTACCCAGGCTCTTCCAGTTGCCCTGGTGCCAGCTTTTTTTTATTGGCAGCTAGCACTAAGCCCGAGATTCATAATATCGGGCCAATGTTGGACCCGGCCATTAGGAATCTCTAGTAAATAGTAAAAAAAAAATACCCCACAGAGAAATCCATCCATCCCTCCATCATCCATCCCTCCAGCCAGCCAGCCCGCCATCCATCCATACTCACCTCACTGACAGATCCCCTGCAGCAGCCCGGTGTCTAGCAGCTCCTCCTGTAACAGATCAGCCTGCACACAGGAGGAGCTGCACAGTGCTGGAGCCCGACTGCGGAGAACGTGGCCGGCGGGGAGCGGAGGTATGGTGGCAGCACGAGGGGAGGAGGAAGAGGGACAGGATCGGAGCAGGAAGGGGACGGGGGCGATCAGGGACAGGGGCAAGCAGGGGGCCGGAGTGGGAGCAGAAAGGGGATAGGGGCAAGCAGGGGGCCGGAGTGGGAGCAGGAAGATGACATGGGGGAGGGAATTAGGAGGAAGGGGGCGGGGAGGAGATCAGGAATGGCAGGAAGGAGCAGGGCGCAGGAGCAAGGGGGAGATCAGGAGCGGCGGCGTGCAAAAGGAGCAGGGCGGCTATGGAGCTGCTCTGATAGGGGTGATCCTCTCATCAGATCACTTCCATTTGAGGTGGAGGGGGTGCCCCCACCCCTCCAGCTCTGATAGAAGCGATTTGATGGAAGGATCACTCCCATCAGAGCCGCTCCACAGCCCCTTCCATAGGAGGCAGTGGATCATTTTGATTGACTGTTCAAACAGTCAATCACCGTCATCCTGGGGGCAGGGTGGGGAATCCACCCCCGACCTCAAGCCCCCAGTGTTCAGTGATAAGGATCACTGAACACCGGGGCCCAATGGCGGTTACCGCTGCAACGGAGCCGTGGTACCTGGCATGACGACGTACAACGTCAAAGGTCGGCAAGGCACAGACTTTCATGACTTACAACTTCAAAGGCCGGGATGGGGTTAAAAACAACTCCCTCACACCGAACCATTAGCAGAAAAATATAAAATGTACTGTGTTTTTTTTATTTATTTTAAATTTTTTTTTTGCATTAGAAAAAAATAAAACCTCCAAGTTAGATTTTGGCCACAATCATACTGAGCAAGATAATATGTTATACGCTCGTTTTTGATGCATGCTGTAAAAACTACCCCCAAAAACAATAGAATTGAGTGTTTCTTTTAACATGTTACTCTGCGTGGATTTTGCTTCCTATTTTCCAGTAAGCTGCTTGATGAAATAAATGGTTTCATAAAAATCTACACCTCATGCCAATAAAACACAAATGTTGCGATGTCAACCAAAATATATAGTTATAGCTCTTGAAGGAGGGGAAGACAAAAATCCAGAAAAATTTTGTCAGATTTAGGCAACTTTTGAATCCAGTCTCTTTCCATTGAACTCCTGGCTGGATCTTATTTATTTCATTCACGTAGCATCATTAAAGGGGTTGTGTCACAAACGTACACTTTAATTAAATAATCTTAGAATAAAAGAAGCTCAACAATTGGATAATTTCTTTACAGACCGGGAACTGTTATACATCACAGAAAGAATCGGCTGCTATCCCCAGCTGTAATGCCTGTATACTCTTACTTTTTCCCCTGGAGCTGTGGTATATCAGACCTGTTCCTGGATAGTTGGATACATCCATTATACAGGGGCACATTAAAAAAAAATGTTCATGTCCTGAGCTATTCTTATTAAACATATAAAAGGAGGGCACCACCTATTAATCCCAGGGATTGACCATGCACATACTTAAGGGCCGCTTTACACACACCAACTTCTGTGTCCAACTTCTGAACAGATCTCTGGTTGGAGTGAAATCATTGACACATTGTTCCATTTTGTGGCTGTGTACAAATGTAACAATGTGTCCATGATTTCACTGCAACCAGAGATCTGTTCAAAAGTTGGACACAGAAGTTGGTGTGTGTAAAGCGGCCCTAACACTATGTACATATGTGAGAAAAAAGTGTTATGTACTCTAAACAGTAATTAACTACAAATCAAATTTATTTAACAATAAGATTTAGCAAAGCCACAGAAAAAAACTCACAAAGTGTAATATAATACATCCTGACCCCATAATGTGTCAAGGAACATACCACACCAACAGTCCACAATTATGAGAAATGAAACCTAATACAGTATGTAACACCCAAAATATAAAAGCATATACACTTAAACTGACTTAGGCTTTGGGCCCACTGGGCATTTGTGCTGCATTTTTTTTTTTTTTGCTGCGTTTGGGATTAATCACATATTGAGGTGCTACATGCCAAAATAACATTATAGACATGGAAGAAAAGAATTGGCACTAAGGCAGCACACCACAGGATACAAAGCTTTACTTAGAGACACACGATAACAATCAAAAATGTAAAAACAATTAAAAATGTAGTTAGACAACCACAGGTAGCCCAATAAGATGGGCCCCGGCTCGGTACAATAACAACAATGGCAAGTAAATTAAATGCAAACACACACACATTTGTAGGTGGACGGGTAGAAATTCACAGGTTACAAAGGATTATCTGATAGGTCTGTGGGGTAACAGCAATGATACAGTGCATAAAGATATCTCAATATAAATTATGAGGAGTTAGCCAGGACACTGGTGGATCAAAGATAACCTTCACATACACCACACATCAACCTGTCCTTCACCAACAACTGTTAGTGACGTGATTATTATCAACGTGTGTAGCATTAAAATACAGTATAGCCAAAATGGCCTATCAATGTTGCCCATGATAAGGACCTAGGTTAAACGCAACCCTTTAACAGCTAGATTTGGAACACACTGTTATAATGAAGTTGTCAGCATGACCAAAGCTCCAGTAAGACCTGTCAAGAGGAGCACTGGGAGTTAAGAGCTGGATATTCCCAAAGAAACCCTAATTGGATAACTTGCAGAGGATCGGGGACCCAAATTCAATGTGTATCACGGCTGCGGTGGTTTAAGTTCAGAGCGTGTGCCTTAAATACCAAGCAAAGTTAGTACAATACTTGCCAATGTGTTGCGTCGCCAGGCGATGTGGGAAGCCAGGAAGTGACTTCCCAGAAGTTCCCTGGTCGTGTGCACAATAGGTCATAGTCTGCCCTCCTAGCCACATCACATGATGTCAGACGCAATAGGCTATTATGCTCATGCGCGGTGGCATTATGTTGGAAAGTATGATCCAAATAGACCATGCTAGCCCCCCATAATTGAAGTTCCTCACTGATTGTGCGGTCAACTAGTGGTTAGCATGGCGAAGGAGCGGAGTGTTTGCAGAGGAAGGAGACAATAGAAATAATAGTAATAAAAGAGTAGAAAAGGAGGGTTTTGACAAGGATGATCAATAGTCATATGAATGTGTGTATACTCCAGGCACGTCTCGCATAGCAAGACCTCTTGCATAGTAGCATAGGATAAACACACAGTTAATTGTGATCAGAATGATAGTCAAGCCTATAATGGTGTCCCTAATAACAGGCAATGTAGAGAAAAGTGACCAAGATAGTTCAATATGTCGCAAGAGCATCATACTAAACAAAGCACTGAAACATACACCAGTCTTAAAACCACCCGCAATAGATGTTACGTAGAGCTAATAAACTGCCCAATCTGTCTGTGAATTAAGTTGAGCAGTATTAGTACCATTGTAGAATGGATTTACAGAGATCAAAAATCAAGTGGCATGTATATTTTGTACCATAGCAGCCACTACCTAGCATTAAATTACCTAGGTAATTCTAGAACCTCATGTGATGTGGTGGTGTGGAGTAATATCACAAGCATATCACCATCTTTCAGCAGCTTCCTCAGGGGTAAGGTAAGGCAGCTGCTGAAAGGTTTAATTCCTCCTAATAGTGGACTGTTGGTGTGGCTTTCTTCCTTGACACCTATTACACCTTATGTGTTTTTAAATGTTTTTAACTGTTTGTGGCTCTGCTAAATTTTATTGTTAAATAAAATTGGTTTGTAGGTGATCACTGTTTTGTTTGTACATGTGCCTTTTTTTTTTTCGAACATTTTTTTTATTACTTCCAATTGTGGAACTTATTTTTACTCTAAGATCTATTAGTAAAAATGTACAATTGTTTGTGGCACAGCCCCTTTAATTCCACAGTGTTTTACATACATCATCATCACTTCCCAATTAGGGCTCACAAGCTAAGGTTCCTATCAGTATGTCTTTACAGTGAGTAAGGAATCCAGAGTTCCCATAGGAGACCCACAAACATGGAGAACATACAAACTCCTTATAGATGTCGTTCTTGGTGGGATTTGATACAGGACCTCAGGGCTGCAAGACTGGAGTGCTAACCACTGAGCTACCGTGCGGCACCAGAGTTATTGAAAAACTTTCTTCCTTTCATGGGAAGTATTCAGGTTGGCTTGAATTAACCCTTGCTTAAGTTTGACAACACTACTAAAATATTTCTTTTTAATGATATCTTAAATATCTTAGACCATTTTAGAGTAACTAACCTTTCTTGTATTGCTAACAGTAGCTCCCTGTTGAGTATTGTGCTCCCTGCCTGCCTGCTTTGTGCTTACTATAAAGTTTAGGATTTTGTATAATAAATGTATTGTCTTTCTGGTAATGACATATATGTAATACCTTCGTTGTTATTGGCGTTACAACTGTTACAAACCTGCTAAGCATTGACTTAAAAAAAATATAAACTTTCTGCTGTACAAAGCATTTGTGGAAGGCGAAAAACCTCTTCGCATAAGGTAATTGAGCTTTCGTGTAGTAAGTATAATAATTCTTGGACATTGATGTCATATTTAAAGCTTAATTGTTAAATCAACAAGCGCACACTATTTCAGCTCATTTGTTTAGCATGAATTATTTTTCAGTTTTAGTTTTTTTTTTTTTCTTCACATTTTGTTTATTTTAACATTTCCTGCCTATTTTATTTAGCGTTTATTTGTATTTATTATTTGTTTCCTACCCTCCCCATTGTTTCCTTTTTGCATGTGAATTTTCATGTACACCTAGGCATGACGGCTATTCTGATGTCTGCAGCTGGGCTCCCCATGCGTCTTACCTCTGCACCCACCAACCCACATGTGGCCAGTAAACGCGATAAACAATCAGTTAGGAAATTGAGGAAAATGCCCAAAAAAGGTAGTTTATCCACCCTCACATCCCTTATTTTAATCTTTTGATTATTTGATTTTGAAGTTGTTTTAAAGTTTATACTGCACCACCTCAAAATGATTCTTTTCTTGCTCACGTTCTTGTCATCGCACGTACGTGTTTTTAGACCTTAACCGTCCCTCACGAATGAAGAGCATTTTCCCAATGTTCCTTCCGTCCTTGCATTTAGTATTGGCATTCTTTTGCTTGCAATCACTCACTTTGAAAGCTAACTATTGCTTTTATTCCTGTTGAAATCCAGTCCAGCTTCATGTTGTATGTTACTTCTTGGGGGATCATGGGAGTCAGATAGCTATGGGAAACTGAAGTTGGAGGCCAATATTTTTGTGTTGTTTTTCACCTACTGTGAAATGTATTTAATGCCTGGTAAATAAAAAAAAAAATGAAAGGAAAGCAGCCACCTTTTTATTTTGCTCATTTCTAATTAAACAACTCTGCCTAACTTTACAGTGTAATGCCCTTCATTTGCTGCACTTCATCTGTAATTGTTCCCCATTAACATGTATTCTAAATGAATGCTGGAGTTGTAGATAGTCTGAACCATACCTCTTCTAGCTAACACTGTGCAGTGAGCCAACAACGAAACAGTAATGAGAGGTGTTATTCAGAATTTCTACAGTGCTCCCATTGTGACTTCAATTGCCATTTTGTAGAAAAGCAAACGGAGCACCAATAGCAGATGGATGTAATACCATAAGAGAGGACATTAGGTTTGGTGAAAATGTATCAGAAGTGTAAATAACATTTTAAAAGGAATCTGTCAGCAGGTTTTGCTGCCTCATTTTACAGCACTATAATGTAGGCAAATAAACATAATCAAACTATGTATAACATAGATTACTGGCTTCAACCATTCTCACATAATCAAAGAATTTAATTTTGGAGAAACAGCTAATTTGAGGCAGTTGCCCCCGCCCACACCAGGCTCTCAATAGAGATTGTATATTGAGGCGTCAATCACAGCAGGGAGCATGTCAGACTGCTGTATGTGTGTGACCTAGTCCTGTAATGGAAATCCCCAGTGCTAAAACCTTTTAGTTTAGGTAAACAACAACACAGAGCCTGATAAGAGGTACAGTTCATTTTTGTTTAACTTCATGCAGTACTCCGCTTACATAGCAAAAACCTGCTGACAGTTTTCATTTTACATTGGGGTTCAGGTGTGTTAAAAGGATTGTCCTGTCTAAAATAATAATTTTGCCGTCACTCGATGTGACTACCGATTTTATCAATTCTCCCAAAACCCTTACTGTGTGCTACAAGGTTTGTGGTTTCTAAGCCAGGAATGGATTGCAATTTTGCAGTATGCATGTTCCCGGACAGAACCCGACTAGTGGGCATGACCTCGCTTAATACAAGTGTATGGAGCAAGGCTGTGCTCACTATAAGGAAACTTCTACTAGACAGATACACCTGCTCCATATACTTGTATAGTGAGGCCACACCTACAAGTAGGGTTCTGGCTTGGAACATAATTGGGCTCCGTTCCCGGCTTAGTAACTGGTGAACCCAAGTGTGCGCTGGGAGGATTGATAACTCACTTAGTGACAGCAGAATTATCCGTTTTAGACTAGACAACAGATTTAAAGTAAACCGGTCAGAACATTTATTCCACCCAAGCTATCACTATATGTACCTGCAGCTTCATAGTCTTTACCATGCATCCCTATCTTAGCTAATAGTGTAATGTTAAAGGTTAAAAAAAGCAGTTATAAACTTATATTTTCTTAAGTAAATTAACAGACTAGTCTGTGGCTAATTTACATAAGATATTGTAAATTTATAAATGTTTATTTTGTACCTTTAACATTACACTATTCGCTAAGATAGGGATGCTTGGGTAAAGACTATGTCCTGTCACACATAACGAGATTGCTAACGAGATCGCTGTTGCGTCACAGATTTTGTGACTGAACAGCGATCCTGTTAGCGATGTCGTTATGTGTGAGACGTACCAACGATCTGGCCCCTGCTGTGAGATCGTTGACTGTTACACACTGCTCTGGGTCATTCCTGTGTCGTCGCGCTCCCGCTGGGAGCGCTACATCGTTGTGTTTGACAGTGACAATGACCAACGATCTCAATGCTACGCTATGGAGTGAGTTCCCAATGACTTCGGTATAATTCTGGATCGCTGGTGCGTCGTTTTTTCACATTGTGGGTGAGATACCTGTGTGACATCTTACCAGCGATGTGAAAAATGACGCACCAGCGATCTCTGCACATAGTTATCGGGATCACTGGTGCGTCGTTATGTGTGACTGGGCCTTATGAAGCTGCAGGTACAGATAGTGATAGCTTGGGTGGAATAAATGTTCTGACCGGTTCCCTTTAGTACTGTCCTGCATTTGTGGCATCCTTGGGTGAACTCCTTGCCTCCGCATTTGATTTTGTTCCGTCATCATAGTCCATAAGAGTAATTGTTTTTTAGTGGGTAGAATGTTGTTTTGTTTTGAATGACATCATCCATTTTAGCGATTCCAAGTAGGATGAAATGGTGGGAAAAAATAAAAATCTACAATTATTTTTTGGGATTCTTTTTTTCGGTCTTCGTTGTTTCAAAAATAAATTGCCAGAAAACATTCTCCGGGTCAGTACAGTTACTATGATGCCAAGCATGTAAAGATTTATGCTAATATTTCTTCCCTTAATAAAAAAAAAAGTCTTACATTTCTTTAAAAGAAACAGAAAAGATGGTGGAAAAATGTTGGTATGACAATAGAGCTGTGTGAGAGCTTGTTTTATTGCAAGATAACAGTTTGATACAAATTTGAGTTACATATACCTTAAATCTTTGCATTTTCTGGTGGGAGACATGGTGACTGAAAACCCAGAATTGTGTTTTATTTTTTTATTTTTTTTTTTCCCTCTACAGCATTTATTTTAGAATTTATTTTAATATTGTTAAGCGACCATAATTTACAGACCCTGTAATAACCAGTGTAATAATAAATAACTAGTATTGCAATGTACAGTATAGTGAAAATAGCAGTCTCCTACAAACTTGTTTGTGCCCAACTCCATTTAAATGCTACTGTCAGAGATTGACAGTGGAGTCTAAAGGCCCAGTCTCACATAACGACCCATCAGCGATCCTGATAACTAAGTGCAGAGATCGCTAGTTCGTCGTTTACACATCGCTGGTAAAATGTCAAACAGGCATGTTACCAGCGATGTGAAAAACGACACACCAGCGATCCAGAATTATACCGAGGTAGTTGTGAATTTTCTCTCCATAGCGTAGCATTGAGATCGTTGCTCATTATCTCTGTCAAACACAACGGTGTAGCGTTCCCAGCGGGACCACAACGACGCAGGAATGACCCAGAGCAGTGTAACGATCAACGATCTCACACCAGGGGCCAGATCGTTGGTGCATGTCACGCAGAACGACATCGCTATTGGGATCGCTGTTGCGTCACGAAATCCGTGACTCAACAGCGATCCCAATAGCGATGTCGTTCTGTGAGACAGGGCCTTAAGTGGTTAACAGTAGCAATGAAAGCATGGCTCTGGATGCTTCTGTTAGCCAAATTTTAGTTGTGCAACACATGGTAGATGCTGGGTGTTAAAGCTCAGATACTGTCACGCCCAGAACTGACTTGCTCTGAATAAAAATATAAACTCAATATTTATTTTTTTTAATCCCATTTTTCATGAGCTGAACTTAAAGATCTAAGGACCCTTTCACACTAGCGTTTTCTACAAATTGTGGCACATCCGGCAGATTTACCACATCTGCCAGCTAATGGCTGCACTTGCAGCAAGCCCCACGCATTGTCTATGGGGCTAACTGTGATAAGTGCAGTTATGCCGCAAAAACGTTCCAGCTTTTTTCGTGGCTGCAACTGCCGCAACCGCGGCTATACCGCACTTGCCATTAGCCCCATAGACGATGCGTGGGGTTGCTGCAAGTGCAGCCGTTAGTTGGCAGGTGTGGTAAATCTGCGGGATGTACTGCAATTTGTAAAAAAAACACTAGTGTGAAAGGGTCCTAAGACCCTTGTCTATGCACACAAAATGCATTTTTTTTCCTCAAATTTTGTCTAAATCTGTGTTGGTCCTTATTCGCATGTCCATGTGAAAACGGACACCACACATACTGGAGACACATTCATGTACATACTAGTTAAAATCAATAGAGCTCTTCATGCCTCTGTTTTAAAAGAGTTATCTACGTGTAAACCACACATGTCCATGTGATCCACATGGTGATATGTCTGTTGTTCTTTTTTTTTTTTTTCTCATCAGCACACTGATGTTATCCATGTGACACGTACTGGGGAGAAAAAAGCATGATAGGGTCCTTCCATATCAAGTGATCCAAATATGAATATTTTTTTTACCTGACCTCTTTAGATTTTTTTTTTTTTTTAATATATATATATATATATATTATATATATATATATATGAAGTACAACTTTATCTACCGTAATTGCAAATTAAAAGTTGATTTTTTTTTTCCTTCATCATTTAATTTTTTACAGATTTTTAAAGTTTTCAAAGTGCGAATTTTGGCCTGACTTTCACCAGATATGTCACAAGAGTATATTTGTTAATATTTTACCCATGTAAACGCAACATTTTATACACTTACATTTTCGTATGTGAATGAGGCAGTCAGTCAGTCTACATCTTGGAGGAGATAGACTGACAGGTTAATAGTTAACATTTCAGCCGAATTCAGGCTACTGTACTCTCCAAAGATTTTGAAAATGAAGAAGTAGAATTGACTTTTTTGCATCCTTCTGGTCCAGTGCCATCCTTTATGTATCCAAGAAAGCCAGACATTTTAAAAGTGCACAAACATCAGATATTAACTCAGGTGGTGCCGAACACCATAAGAGGCCGTACATACTGTGACACAAAAGGAAATGGCCATTGCTAGTAAGCGCTTATGGACAAGATTACATTTCACCCACTAGAAGGGACAAACTGATGATAAAAGGCCACTTTAAAAATGTACTATTGTTTGAGTAGTTCATATTTTATAGAACGTGGATTTAACTACTGTACTATTCTTAATAAATTATCTTTTTAATGATGTACCGTATATACTTGTGTATAAGCCGAGTTTTTCAGCCCAAAAATTGGGCTGAAAAGTCCCCCCCTCGGCTTATACACGGGTCAATACGGTAATCCTATGTTGGGAGGGGGGCGGGGTTGGGGGGTGCTGCGCAGTATTTCTTACCTTGTCCCCCGTTCTGCAGTGCCTTCCGGTGTCCTCCGTGCTCCGTTCCCGGTCTGCTGTGCCTTGTGGTTCCTCCTGCTTCGGTTCCATCATCGGTGCTGGGGGTTGCCATCTTCCTTCTTCCCTCCGCCCCCGGCCAGTGATGTCAGAGCAGGCTGCGCTGTGATTGGCTAGCACCCGTGATCACATGTCACGGGTGCTAGCCAATCACAGCGCGGCCTGCTCTGACATCACTGGCCGGGGGCGGAGGGAAGAAGGAAGATGGCAGCCCCCAGCACCGATGATGGAACTGAAGCAGGAGGAACCACAAGGCACAGCAGACCGGGAACAGAGCACGGAGGACACCGGAAGGCACTGCAGAACGGGAGGACAAGGTAGGAAGCTGTGTGTGTGTGTGTGTGTGTGTGTGTGTGTGTGGTTTGATATGTATGGGTATGTGTATGTAAGTAGGCTGGCTGCCAATATAAGCCATACCACTGGGGCTGCTGTATATACCTCTGGGCTGCTGTATACTACCACTAGGCTGTATATACTTCTGGGGCTGTATATACCTCTGGGGCTACTGTATACTACCACTGGGGCTGTATATACCACTGGGGCTGCTGGATACTACCACTGGGGCTGTATATACTTCTGGGGCTGCTGGATACTACCACTGGGGCTAGTAATACTTCTGGGCTGTGGATACTACACTGGGGCTGTATATACTTCTGGGGCTGCTGGATACTACCACTGGGGCTGTATATACTTCTGGGGCTGCTGGATACTACCACTGGGGCTGTATATACTTCTGGGGCTGCTGATACTACCACTGGGGCTGTATATACCTCTGGGGCTACTGTATACTACCACTGGGGCTGTATATACCTCTGGGGCTGCTGGATACTACCACTGGGGCTGTATATACCACTGGGGCTGCTGGATACTACCACTGGGGCTGTATATACTTCTGGGGCTGCTGGATACTACCACTGGGGCTGTATATATTTCTGGGGCTGCTGGATACTACCACTGGGGCTGTATATACTTCTGGGGCTGCTGGATACTACCACTGGGTCTGTATATACCTCTGGGGCTACTGTATACTACCACTGGGGCTGTATATACCTCTGGGGCTGCTGGATACTACCACTGGGGCTGTATATACCACTGGGGAGGCTGCTATATACCACACTGCTGGGGGCTGTATACCTGTGCTGGGGTCCACCCTCGGCTTATACAGGAGTCAATAGGTTTTCCCAGATTTTGGGGGCAAAAGTAGGGGGGTCGGCTTATACACGGTCGGCTTATACACGAGTATATACGGTAATAGAAAATAAAATGTTACATGTATAAATAGGTGTTAAAAATATTGGTTCTTTTCATCTTGTTTTTAACATATAATTAGGATGACACTGTATTTAGAAAGTCGCACTTGAGGATATGATCACCTTTTTTTCTTTTGGTTTGTTCAATGCATTCAGGTTGAAAATGCTGAGCGTTGTGTTCTGATGATTACAATGTATTTATCCTGGCACTTACATTATTTGTGTTTCTTTATTGTTGCATAGTGTTGAATTCAATAAGTTGTAATTTGAAAAGAAAAAAGGAGGAAACTCACACAAACATCAGATGATTCAAGGCTTTAAAAAAAATATCAATTTGATGGGTCCTAAGTTGACTCCCTGCACAAATAGAACCAAGTATACAAGTAACACACAGGCATTTTTTCACAATTTTAAAACATACGTTTTTTTCACAATTGCGCATTAAAATTTTGAATTTGATTTTTCCAAAACAAAATATTAAACAGTCTTGTGACATATCAAATGAAAGCCGATACCGTTCTGAGAAAAATGATGCCTCTCCCACCTCTTTATCTTAATTCTAGCCCGAGATAAAAAATGTAAAGCCATACAAAACCAAAATTCACACTTTTTCAAAACTTTAAAAATCTGTAAAAAATTAACTGATGAAGGAAAAAAATTCAAAACTTTTAATTTATTAACCAACGTTGTACTTCATATAGAAAAAAAATCAAAAGATGTCAGGTAGAAAAAATATTCATATTTACATCACTTGATATGGAATGACCCAATGACACTATATATTTTAAAATATGATCCCAACTTGAATTTTGGTACAGATGTGGCTAAGAGCACAGCAGACACATGGGCATTTTTGGGAATTTTTAAATTATACGTTTGTTTTGGAAATGCGTTTTAAAATTTTGTGTTTGCGTTCGCATGGGTAAAATATTAACAAAGATACTCTTGTGACATATCTGGTGAAAGCCTGTACAGTTCTGAGTAGAATAGTGTTTATTTTGCTTCTCTTATTTCTAGCCTGAGTTATGAGAGAAATGTTATGGCAGGCAACACCGAAATTCACACTTTTTCCAAACTTTGAAAATCAATTAAAATTAAAAAATTTTTTTTTATTATTTTTTTTTCTCTTCACATTTTGCAGTGTCTGACATTCCATTATCAAATAAAATCTCAAAATAATTAAAAATATAGAGGTAAAAATCATTGGTTCACTTGACACTGACTCGATACTGAAATTTAATGTTTTATTATTTTTTAAGTGTAAAAGGTGCAAAGATAGATAAATTCTGGATAGATAAATGATAGAGAATAGATGCACTTTACAGTTATAAGCCAAATAGTTTTTTTTTTAATGATTATGTAGGGCCCTTTCCATTTTTGATAACCAGTGGAGGTAGAGCAGACAGTTGGGGGCTGATATTTCCAGGGTGGGAAGGCCCATGGTTATTTTGCTCTTCCCAGTCTAATAATACCAGCCCATAGCTGCCTCTGAATTGCTGCATCAAGTAAGATGTGCCACTTCTTGCTCTTCTACCCAACTCTTCCCGATTCTGCCCTAGTGCGGTAGCAATTGGGGTAATATTTTTGGGAGTTTGTGAGCTGTGAATTGACAGCTGGCATCAAGCCCTGGTATTATTGATGGAGCGGTGTCCCCATTACTAACCCAGTAAGTAAAATGGAAGAAAAAATATTCCACCCCCGCCCCTCGTTCATCAAGTAATGAAAAAAAGCCATGATCGACGTAGTCCGACAAATCTGAAGTAGTCCACAAAAGCAAACCTGAAAAGCGCAAAAAAGATTGAATTAAAGAAATATAGACCATGTACAGTCCCTCATTCACCAATTTATTCCTAAAAGAACTACCACACAGCTCCAGCATAGTTCACATTGAGGGTTCCAGGATGCTTCCCGACTCTGTGCCCCATAGGCTGTAATAGCAGCCGCTGCCGGGTCTGTAGCACTCCGTTGGGTCTGTGGCGCTCCGCCAAAGCTGGCTGCTGTAGCAAGCGGTAGTGTAAGTAAAGTTACCACAGTGTACATCTGCCAGGTCACACAGCAGAAACAGAGATAGTGGCAGCTGCATTGATGAGCTTTGACGTAATAAGGTTACTACAGTTCACAGCACCTGGCTATCACTACCTCTCATCACACTTGCCAGCTCTTGAGGAGCACAGTATGATACCCGGCAGTGGGCTATGTTACATCTTATGGAGTTTCATTCTGAACTAGGCTCCACAGGCTGCTGCAACGAAGTCGGGGAACGTTGTAGGCTCTCCATGTGGACTACGTTAGAGCTGCGTTGGAGTTCCTTTGGGAATAAATTGGTAAATGAAGGGACTGTGTCTTTGGTGTTTTTTTTATTAATAAATTCGTGAACCCGGGAGAGAGTCGGGGATTGTATTTTAAAATATATATATATTTTTTTTTTTTTAATTTTATACATGCCAGGTTTGCAATGGGGGGTGTCTGCTAAGCTCCTGTCCATTCTTAATGCCAGGGCCTGATGCCATCTGATATCACACAGCTGACATCAACACCAAGGCAGTAGGGAAGAGTCAGGGCGAAGCACCAGAGTTAGCGCATCTAATGTGATGCACCACTTCTATGGCAGCTGCGGGCTGGTATTTTTAGGCTGGGAAGAACCCCATAACCATGGACCCTCCCAACCAGATAATATCAGCCTGCAACGGCCTGCTTTACGTTGACTTGTTATCAAAAACAGGGGGAACTCCACATTTTTTTAAAAAAAGGTTTTACCGTTATAAGCTAAATAATAGTGATGAGCGAGCATGCTTGCTGCTACTCTGTACTCGCACAAGTATCCCGGTACTCAGGATGCTCTGTGAGCACAGAGTACCTCCAAGTGCACAATGTGAGCTGGCACCTCACAGAAAGCAGATTGATTGTTAGGGCCCCTCTGGGGGGCACAGCAAGGTGGTTGTATGCTGCATATACTGTGACGATTTGAAAAAGCACACCCTCCTGCCCTTTCCCAGAAACACTCGGTTTATAGCCAGATGTCTGTGGGTGGAGTCTATCACTCTGACTTGCATTGGTCTCTGTGCTCTGTCGAGCACCCAAGCATCTTGATGTGCTCAACCAGAGCATCGAGCATCCGAGCATTTTAATGCTCGCTCATCACTACTAAATAACCAATCTATCTTTGCACATCTTTTACGTATAAAAAACATTAATTTCAGTACCATACTTTTTTTGGTACATGTCATATGGATGATTCATATGTACAACCACATGGATTTACAAAACTGAATGTGCTACATATGTTTTTTACACAGACGTGTGAATGAGGCCTTGGTAAACACTTCTCTACTTTGTTGAGATAATCCATCCACCTCCCAGGTGTGGCATATCAAGAGGCTTATTCGACGGCACGATTAATGCACAGTTGTGCCTCGTACTGAACACCATAAAAGGTCGCTCGAAAATGTGCAGTTTTACTGTATTTGATGAGGGGGCCAGAAAACCAGTGCACAATTGCTGTGACTACCAATTGCCAGTCTGCTGTTTGCTCTGAACGATGAAAACCAGGATTTATCCGTGAAGAGAACACCCCTCCAATGTGCCCGATGCCGTTAGAGTGCGAGCATTTTCCCACTCAAGTTGGTTACGACAAGAACTGCAGTCAGTTGGAGACATCGGTGAAGTTGAAGAGTATGCAGACAAACTTCCCTGATATTTTCTGAAAGTTTGTGCAGAAATTCTTTGGTTATTCAAACAGATTGTTGCAGCAACTGTTGGGTGGCTGCTCTCAGATAATCTTGGAGGTGAAGATGCTGGATGTGGAAGTCTTGAATGAACTGTGGTTGTGAAGCCGGCTGGATGTACTGCCAAATTCTGTAACTCATTTGGAGACTGCATTTGGTAGAGAAATGATCATTCAATTTGAGGGCAACAGCTCTGATGGACATTCCTGCAGTCAGCATGACAATTGCATGCTCCCTTCAAAATTCACAACATCTTTCCCATTGTACTGTGTGATTAAACTGCACGTTTTAGAATGGCCTGTTATTGTGGCCAACATAAGGCACACCTGTGCAACTATCATGTGGTCTATTCGGCATCCTGATATGACACACTTGTGAGGTGGATGGTTACCTCAAGGAATTGCTAACTAACACAGATTTAGACAAAATTGTGAACAATATTTCAGAGAAAAAGACCTTTTGTGTACATAGAAAATGTCTTAAATCTTTGAGTTCAGTTCATAAAAAATGGGAGCAAAAAGAAAAGTGTTACGTTTATATTTTTGTTCAGTATGCATGTGCCGTATTTTTTGGATTATAAGACGCACTTTTGTTCTCCCAAATTTTGGGGGAAAGTGGGGGGTGCGTCTTATAATCCGAATATATGGACTATACTGCAGGGGAGGTGCGGGAGCTCTTGAGCCTGGCCGGAGGCTGGGGCAGGCTGCAGGAGGCAGCGGGAGCTCTCCTGCCCCCGCTCATATAATATGCACTGCCGCTGTCCATCGCCATGGTGCTGAAACCTTGATTGACTGGGGGAGCAGCGCATATTATATGTGCCTGCACCCCCCAGTGATGGCACATGCCGCCCCCCCGTTTGATATGACCCCCATGGTGCTGCCCATAGTAAAACAAAAAACCTTTACTTGCCTCCTCCAGCGCTGATTTCCCGGTGTGTCTCCACTCTCCCTGCTGCCGCTGTGATCGGGCACGCAGAGATGAGTTCAATCTCTGCTGTGTTGATCACATGACTGGCACCGAGAAGCAGGAAGTGGAGGAGTGCAGCGGCAAGCAGGAGCAGGGAGACATGGAGGACCATGCTGGACGAGGGTAAGTGAAGTCTTTGTTATTTTATTATGGGCAGCAGCATGGGGGCCATAGCCAAGGACAGAGGGGACTTGTGCCAGCCAAAGGGGATGTGTGCCAGCACAAGGGGGCTATATCCAATATAAGGGGCTATATCCAGATTAAGGGGGCTAATTTTAGGATGGGGGGCTATATCCCAGGATGACGGACAATGTACCAGGATGAGGGGGCTATCAGGGACATATACCCTATATGATTTGTTAGACGGACACTAACATTATAAGACAGACCCCATTTGACATTAAAAATTATTTTTTTCGCTTTTCCTTCATCAAATTTAAGGGTGTGTCTTATAATCAGGTGCGTCTTATAAAGCGAATAATACGGTACATCATTTTCTCTTGGTTTGAACCAACGAGGGCAACATTTGGCATCTTGTATTTTCCTCATGACTGCATTGGCATTGTCACTCTTTACATCAGGTCAGTTTAAGATTGCAACTCATGAGTAGGACCAGATTTAGGAATTGGAAGGCGAAGTAGTGGATGATGAAGCCATTGATCCAACCTGGTAGCATATGAGTCGGTCGACAGGGTAGGGGATACTCGGATATCAGGACAGGTTGCTACTTTAGTGGGGATCACGCTTGGTTGGGTCCTGGTCCCATGCCCTGGACACTCAATGGCTGAGGGGAAAACTATTTGGGATGGGGGATTATTATACGTGACGCCAGCTGTGGTACCTGGTAATGTAGTTACCAGTGCTGCAGCCGGCGGCTGAGGTGATGGTGATGCAGCTTTGGGTAGTACAGTTTCCCACAGGCGGAGCTTTACCTAAGGGCAGCGGGGTGGATGAGGGGAGTAGTAGTCCTTGGCTGTGTGTAAATTCTCCAAGCGGCGGCGGTGAATCAGGCACACACACACACACACACACACACACACACACACACACACACTAGTCTCTGTTTCAGTACCTTTTTTACTGATGGCGGATAGCAAGTACGGTCCAGGGGGGTAACCAGGTGGCCAGTGCAGTTTGGGACATCCACCTTTGAAAGTTATGAAGCCTCCACAACTGACGATGAGGACCTTTCTGTGGGGATCCCTACTCCTTTCCTTGGTTCCCTGGTCCTATGTTTGGTCAGGTTTGGGGTCTTGGTTTCTGAGATCCAGGGGAATTAAATCCTCCTGTCTGTCCGGGCTTTCTCTGCTATGACTGGATCAACAACCGCTTCGGATTCCGGTGTCCGGGTGGGCTGAAAGGCATTTATTTCTGTTCCCCTCTTTCTAGAATTTTTTAACTTTCCACTTGCCTCCGTCCCTTTCTAGGGTACTACACAACTCCGGTGTCAGTCTTTTCTGTTTCTGGGCCTGACTTGTTCCCAGCAACCAGCTCTTACTCCTCCTTGACTCCTCAACTGTCACTCTTTGACTAACTGGCTCCTCCCTCAGACCTAGATCTTTATAGGGGATCTTGCCTAAGGCAGCAAGTAGAGCTCCCTCTTCAGGCCAAGGGTGGAAGGTGTTGTGTGCTGTGTGTGCCAAGGTGTTACATCCTTCCCTGCATCGGTGGGTCCTGTGGCAATCCCTGCAGGGGTGCCACGCATGCATAGCAACCATAGATGGGGAGGATACATGGCAGTGTTACAGGCAGGAAGAGGCACGGAGTTGGCCAGAGGGAGAAGGTGTTCTACTGTTTCCCAGAAATCCCCTACGTGGCCAGATCTAAGGTCAAGGGGCGGCGTTCCTCATTATGGCAGTTTTTTTTACTAAGTCCTTCAGAGAAAAGGATATTAATTTTCAACATCTGCCATACCAATCTGAGCAGAAGCAAGATCACTGCCAACCATGCTCAAGCACCTCAGCCAAGTACTCCGCTTGGTGGGCAGAATGCCTGGATGCAAAAACCTGTGTCTGAGTGTAAAACTACT
This sequence comes from Allobates femoralis, assembly GCA_033576535.1. Lineage (NCBI taxonomy): Eukaryota > Metazoa > Chordata > Amphibia > Anura > Aromobatidae > Allobates > Allobates femoralis. The sequence goes on from JARQOC010000002.1 coordinate 415,905,827, forward strand.
GCCACTTCCCCTGTGCTACAGAATTTGTTGTCTAGGAAGCAGGCATTGATTTCTTCTGCCCAGAACCTGCAGTTGCACATACACCACAAACATCAACAACCATGTCCACTTTGTTGCATCGACCCCAGATGTTGGAAAGAAAGCAGAAATACTCAACCACCCACAGGCACGAACACTAAACGGTTACAGTGCCAGACTGCTTTCCCTGGAAATGTTGCTGCTTTGACTTGTGTAAACTGAGTCTTTCTGCAAACTCTTGACACTGGCCTCCCAGGGTACTTGTTCTCCAGCTGCCATTATTTCTCTCAATGTGTTGTCCCTGCAGTACACAAGCACATAGTTAACATCACCCTTTCTCTGACCATTGCAGTTACTGGAAAGGTCCACCTAACCACAGATACTTGGAAAGGGATGCTACATTTCCGTGACTGTAGTCTGGGTGAACCTGGTGGACACTGGAACAAAGTCAAAGCCTGGGACTCCACACTTCCTACTGATGCCCAGAATAGCAGGCCCAAGTTCCATCAGGGTTTCCCTCTCCTTGTACACCAGTTCGTGCCCAGTCTCTTCATCCTCGACTGAATTGCCCTCCCCATTAGTCCCAAGCTTGCAGCACTGCCTTGGTAAAGCAGCAACACGCTATGCTGATGCTCATCTAGGTGATAAACCACACACCACAGCATAGCTGTTGAAAGGTCTAACAGACCAGACTAATCAGTGGCTCTCACCGCTGAACCTACAACCAGGCCTGGTCCTGTGCGATAATTGGCGTAACCTTGTGGCTGCTGTGAAGCTTAGCAAGCTGGAACACATTCCATGTCTGGCCCATGTGCTCCACATGGTTGTACAGCTGTTTCTGAAAACATACCCTGACTTTCTGGAGCTACTTGTCAAGGTACACCATGTTTACGCCCATTTCAGAAAGTCGCCTGCCCCTGCTGCAAGTCAGGGAGACCTGCAGCAGCGCTATAATTGCCACCTCACCGAATGCTTTGTGGCTTGCCCATGCAATTGAACAGGAAATATTTGCACTACAGAGGGGTCTACCAACCCCAGCTTCCTGTCTGTTCAGCATGAATGTCCTGAAAAATAGGAACAGGAGGAAGGGGAGGTAGTGGGGACACTGAAAGTTGCCTATTGGTAGTCTAGCACACATGGCTAGTTCATAAGTTCATGTTTACTGCCTTTCCCAAGACCTTCGTGTGATATACACTTTGGCCACCACCAAATTCTAGTTCTGCACTTTTCTCAAGTTACAGTACAGGAAGAAATTTCTACCTCTCCATCTGGTTTTTAAAGGGCTTCTAAAATGCAAGCATACCAGAGGGCCATTATTGACCAGTTGCTCAAATTCCCACCATATAATCCTAACGGCAGAGGTACCTCCTTTGGACACAGCAGTAGCACAATGTCCAAAACCTGGGCCATTTTCATGAAACTGTTCAAATACCAAGGGCCAGCTGTGCGGGAAACTCTGACAAGGAGGGAGAAGTTGACCAAGATGGTGAGGGAGTACTTAGATGACTATACCAGCATCCTTCTTGACGTCTCGGTGCCATATAACTATTGGTTGTCCAAGCTATACACGTGGCATTAACTCTCCTTGTACACCTTAGAGCAACTGGCTTGTCTTACCGCTAGCGTGTTGTCTGAGCAAGTATTTGGTGCCGCCAGGGCAATCATAGGCACACGCCTGTCGGAAAATGCAGACAGGCTGAGTCTAATAAAATTGGCAAGGGCTGGATTTCCTCAGACTTTGCAACCCTACTGGATGACTCCAACCCAAACTAAAGTCACCCAAAATGTTCAATTTTGTAAGTTGGCTTAACATGCATCCCTTCCCATCCAAGCAAGTTTTTGTTTATTTTTTTCACATCCTACTACTCCTCCTGCACCATGTCTTGATAGTCATACATGTATACCCTCCCATGGGTAATTTTTTTCTCTGTGCCCTTGCACGTTTGCTCTACCACACTGAGTCCCACTTCTTAGCAATGATTGCGCAATGTTTTAAGAGGCCTTCCTCACGGTCTCTTCCAGCATGTATTACACAGCCCCCAGGGTTAATTTTTTGTGGTGCCACTCCTGAGCAATGGGAACACAATATTTTATGACGCCCATCTCATGTTTTATTTGCAGCATGTATGAGACCCTCTTTCTGGGTCTGCACTTGCACATTGTTGAAAACCACCATTGGCATGCTGCGTCATGAGGTCCTTCACGTGAGCTCTGTATCTGTTCCCGTCGCCTGCATAATACGCTCCACAGATCTTTTTTTTTCACTGGCTGATATCCTCTAATTATTTCTGTGTACAAAACTTTCCAAGGGACGTGTTCTTTCTGTTGAGAAGCTGTCTGTCTGGTTGTGTATTTGGCAAAAAATGTCTCCAAGGTTGTGCAGTGCTCACTGACACTTCAGGGCTCTTTCCTGGAGGAAGCTGCTACAAACTCAAATGCACAGAATGAGTCATAAACAGTGTTCTCACAGACCTAAATCATTCTGTTGCTTCAGAGCTACATTTTAGAGACGCTATATAGCACAGAAGTAAAGATCTAATGGAGAAAAATTAGAGGTATAAACTCCCATATATGAATACATATGATCAAAAGAACAGGGAAATGGGTTTAAATGTACTGTACAGTAGGATCAAACACACAATCCACAAAGTAAATTAAATTGCAACAGTGTTTTATTTAAGATAATACATAGTACACATAATAAAAAAGTACAAATAGTAAAAATATAAATAAAGGGTAAAAAAGAAAGGGAGGGGAAGGATCAGAAACAAGGTGCAGAGGGAACAAAAAGTACCGTATATAGTCATGTATAAGCCGACCCCCCTACTTTTGCCCCCAAAAGCTGGTAAAAGTTATTGACTCGCGTATAAGCCTAGGGTGTGAAATGCAGCAGACCCCATCCTATTATATAGCCCCCCGTCACTGGTATATAGCGCCCATCAGCAGTGGTATTATACAGGCCCCTCAGCAGTGGTATTATACAGGCCCCTCAGCAGTGGTATTATACAGGCCCCTCAGCAGTGGTATTATACAGGCCCTCAGCAGTGGTATATACAGGCCCTCAGCAGTGGTATTATACAGGCCCCTGTACAGCAGTATACAGGCCCCCCTGTGCAGCAGTATACAGGCCCCCCTGTGCAGCAGTATACAGGCCCCCCTGTGCAGCAGTATACAGGGCCCCCTGTGCAGCAGTATACAGGGCCCCCTGTGCAGTAGTATACAGGGCCCCCTGTGCAGTAGTATACAGGGCCCCCTGTGCAGCAGTATACAGGGCCCCCTGTGCAGTAATACACAGCCCCCCCCCCTCCTCCTTATTATGTCTCCCCCAGGCTGCGACACTTGTCAAAATAACAAACACTTTATACATCACCTCTCCGGCGCAGCTCCTCCGGTCCCGGCTTCTTCTTCCTGCTTGTGCCGGCTTCTAGTGCTGTGACCGGGCGCAGGAGATGACGTCATCGGCTGCGCCCGGTCACATGACACCGGCACAAGCAAGAAGAAGCCGGGACCGGAGGAGCTGCGCCGGAGAGGTGATGTATAAAGTGTTTGTTATTTTGACAAGTGCCGCAGCCTGGAGGAGACATAATAAGGAGGGGGGGTGAGTGCTGTGTATTACTGCTGGGGGCCAGTGTAGTGCAATATGCACGGCATCCCCCCGCTGCTGATGGACGGGGGGATGCCGTGCATATTCATAACGCTAATGAGGCGGCCCCACGTGACCGCCTGCGGTCACTACGGCCCCCTCCTGCTTCCTCCAGCCCCCGGTCACAGCCCCCCCCCCCCCCCACAGAGCAAATACCCAGTGACTCTCATATAAGCCGAGAGGGGGACTTTTCAGCCCAATTTTTGGGCTGAAATCTCGGCTTATACGCAAGTATATACGGTATCTCAAACCCAGCTGAGTGACATGACATAAGTCCTAAAAAGAGGGTGAGTCAGTAAGAGAGGTGCACTATTTAGGCTGGTTTCACACTGCAGTTTTTTCCCTGATCAGGTTCGATCAGGTTTGTGTGCCAAAACCAGGAGAGGAACTTGCAGCGAAAAAGTATAATTGAAATATTGACACCTGTTCTGAAGGCCACGTTACACATACAGGTATCTGTTCAGATATTGGTCACAGATCTCTGGTTGCAGTGAAATCATGGACACATTTTTACACAGCCACAAAATGGAACAATCTGTCCATCATTTCACTGCAACCAGAGATCTGTGACCAATATCTGAACAGATATCTGCGTGTGTGTAACGTGGCCTTGAGTTTTGGAGACACTCCTGGTTTTGACACACAAACCTGATCAACCCTGATCAGGGAAAAAACTGCAGTGTGAAACCAGCCTTACATCTTCAGTAGTCAAAATATTTAATTGTCCTGAGTCCAGACAAAGTAAGGCTACATTGACACACTGCATTTTTGCAGCATTTTTTTGAGGATCCGTAAATCCACTTAACTGCAGGGACGTTTGGCATCCCAGCCAAGTCGATGCATTTTCCAAATTTTCGTTCAGACACTTCGTATTTTTGAGATCTCTTTTCACTGCAAAGTGCATCCTCAAAAAGAATGAACATGTCAGTTCTTTTTGCGCTTTTCCATTGCCCTCATTGTAGAATGGGCTAAAAAAAATCGCATCCTCAAAAGCTCAATGGTGTGTTTTTTGTGCAAAATGCATCCTCAAAATAGCGCTGCACAGCGTGTGAACCCAGCCTAATGCAAGTTAATAAAGGCAATGTATAATGCTAAAATAGGGGGCTAGTAAGTAAGACCATATAGAAAAGGAAAAATGCACCACTCATACTATTGATACTCACCCATAGTAAAACAGGAATGTCATACCACCATGTCAGAATGAGACAAGCCCAACACGAGTTTTGTAGGTACTTCAAGGGGTTGTGGGTTTGGTGAAGCAGGGGGGGTCCCTTTTATGATGCCTTATGATGTCCATAAACGCACGCGTTACATTGCGCATTAGTGGGTGCATGGTGAGTGAGCAGCTGCAGTGGAATAACTATTGGCAGCATTCTCTAAGTGACCCTGCAAGGAAGAAATGCTTCCTGTGACGTTACTGTACAGGGCACTCCACATCTGGAAGCAATCGGCAACCAACATGTTGGAGCTCCTTCCACGCATGCCGCCACGATCACCATTTTAAGTATGGGAAAACTTAAGGGCAGATGTACCGCTGCTACCAGAAGCTGAAAAACGTTAGCTGCAGAGAGGATTGTACCCACTCCTACAGCCCTACAAGTTTTACAGAGCAAGTGCAGCAAACTCACACAGGCACTGAAAGAGCCATAATTTGAGTATAAGGCTGTATTAGCTGTGCTGTATATGAGTCCAGGCAAATGGGCTACTAGTAGCCAGTAGAAACAGATGTTAAAGGAGATGTACGTACGGGAAAAGGGAGGTGTCAGTATAGAAATAAAGCAATATAGAAATAAAATAAAAATAATGCAATTAATATTAAATATTAGAATATAATTCAAATCAATTATCACAGATTTCATGTGGTATGACATAATCCTCATTCCAGTTAGCCCCTATCCAAATTCATGTCTTGTGAATAAGGATCCAGCCAAATACATACAATGGAGTCCCCCAATTCCCCCCTTACTGCAAAGTGACATCACAGAAATAATTTCTTCCTTGCAAATTGAATGAAATTTTAATACAGAAATCTTGCGAAGACCTTCATGATCAACTCTGTCTTTTCTAGTCTCCTTTCCCAAGTTCGTGTTTGGTTCCATCTTATTGCATCAATTGCTGTGAAATGTCAGTATCATCTCAAGCAAATGAATGTTCCTTCTGGGCGCATTCATCATTTCTGCAGTCCACCCACCATATAATTGCATCTTTCTGTGCACTCATTGACAGATTCATACTCTAAAGATTTGGCAAAAATTGATTATCAGACCCTCTTCTAGCGGTCTTCCAGGGAATATTATTGCAGTCCCTCATTCAGAATTTGAGTCACCCTTGCACATTTTGGAACACTTGCATTGCCACTCTTTTTCCTTAACTTCAGGTCTGTAACACATTTTTTCCTGTCCGTGGGATCCTACTTTTTGAAGGACCCCACGGACAGGAACGGACACCACAGGAGGTGAGCTTTTCTGTGTCCGGGTCCATGATTATCACAGAAAAAACAGCTGAGGAGGCAGCGGGGCACTTTCACTTTTGCAATGTATAATATACATTACGGAAATAATTTGGTAAAAGGAAGGGTTAAAGATAAAAAATATGCTCACCTTCCAGCGAGTCCTCCGGCGCCTCCAGCAAGGTCCGGAGGCTTATAGGACCTGTGGGTACGTCACAACCCGATCAGCTGACCATGGTAACTGCGGGCATGTGACTCGATGACGCTGCCGGGTTGTGACGTAATCAAAGGTCCTGTCCGTAGCTTGCGCCGGGGGACTCGCTGGACAGGTACATATTTTTTTATTTTTAGCCCTTTCTTTTACTAAGTTTCACTTCCGCAATGTATGTATATACATTGCGGAAGTGAAATTGGATGGTTAGGAGCAGTTTTAGTGTATTGAGAATGCTCAGTACACTAAAATCGGTTCCGAGAAACGATCCCGTGTTTTTTCGGACTCGTGCTCTATTGGCCCCCAGGTTAAAGGCTGCGAATCGGGTCGGATTTGGCCTAATTAACATCCGATTTTGTGGGATCTGATTTATAACCGATTTTTTTTTTTGCAGTGCCCAAAATCGGAGCAGTCTCCGATTAACTCTTAGTTGCATAATAGGTTCCACAGACCTCTGATAAGTTCTGTGAACAAGTCTCCAAAGGACACATTAAGCCTTTTGAGAATGCTGCTGATCTGTCTGGTAGTTGATGTGGGAGAAAAAGCCACCAGAGATGTGCTGAGTGCACACTGACAGTATCATGTGATGGAAAAGGGTGTTTCTTCTGGCCACATACATCTTTTCTACATTCCAATTACCATATATTGCATTTTACCATGCATTTATTTGCAAATTTATTCTGTTCAATTTTAAGAAAAGAGGATTAAAATTTACTCAGAGAAGCAGAAACTGTTGTTGGAGGTGTAGGAAACACTCATGTAACTAGAGTGATAGCCCTCCAAAATATCAGGTAGAGGGCTGCCTGATAGCACTCCAAAAATTGTCATGGAAGGCTGTCTGATGCCCCTCCCAAATTTATGTGCATGCCAATGTTGTGCAGACACTATTGTGTAATTTTGGGATCTCGACCTCTGCAAGCAGACAGTGACAAATCAGGGCCAGGTATAATAATATAATATTTATTCATTTATATAGCGCTATTGATTCCATAGCACATAGTAATGCTGTCTCTCTTGGAGCTCACAATCTAAACATCCTATCAGTATGTCTTTACAATATATAGGTAACACTTAGCTGGTTTACGGTTCATTGATTAGATTGCCCTTGATTTGTCTATCTTTGTCTGTTTAATGATATAGTGGTAACGTCCCTGGCCACAAGCATTTGTCCACATGTCGGTCGTTAGGTAGTTATTCTCAGTAACTGTGTTGTCTGTGCTGGTGTAGGACGAGGAAGGCAAATCAGTCAAAAATAGTGTCAAGTGGTGAACAAGTACTGGGGGATGAATGCCAGCATGAGGTTACAGAAAGACTGTCCACAAGCCTAAACAAGAAACCTTCCCAGATCAATCAGTCTGGAAATAGACCAATCTAAGTCCGTGTCACACGCTAGGATATCATTAACGATATCCTTGAAACGTCAACGATTTGTGACCGTTCCAACGGTATCATTAGTGCGTCCTTGCGTGTAAACGAACGATGTAGGATGGAAAAAATCGTTAAAACGTCATCCAATTAACGCTGCTTGAAGAAGCCACATCATTCAGTGTGACACCTTTGTGAACAATGTCCTTCAAAAATCTCCTATTCCTGCTGCTTTAATAGATCGTTCATTTCTTGCTCTCCTATTTAACTGGTGCGTTGCCGAATGGGATATCGTTAACGATATCCTTGCGTGTGACAATGCACTAACGATGTTGGAACGATCACTGTCAAGTGATCGTTCTAAGGATATCGTTAACGATAACGATATCCTAGCGTGTAATGGCACCTTTAGTGTTTGGGCCTGTGGATGTGTGGGTACCTGGGTAATTTGTGTTTGCGTAAGTAAGGCCTGGGGTAGGAAAGGCAGCAAAGCCCTTGGAGAAATAATTTGAGAACAGTGCTGATGGTAATTGTGCAGTGACAGGTTTAGGGCATCCTGACCACGGAATTGGTAAGCTTGTAGCATGGGGGAAGAGCCAGTGTGGAGGGCCCTCCTGAATGGATGGCGGAGGGCTGCATGATGATTCAGTGGATATGGTGCAGGAGGAGGAGGACGCCAAAAAAAAAACCCTTACATATTATGCGCAGTCCTTATGGGGTTAGTGACGGGAGAGCTTATTTGTTTAAAAGAAAGAGATTTTTGTGCTGCATTTTGGTACCTGCTGGTGCAATAATGAAATAAACTGTCATAATTACAATGTTGTCTAGTGTGGATACACAGACATAAATAGATTGGGTATTGTTTAAAGTAAAATTGGACGAAGAGGGGTCAAAGTTGGGTTGAAACGGCCTGTTACTTTGAATAGCTTGTTCTCAAGAGGAAGAAAATCAAATCTATCTCTTTTAAGCAAATTTTGCCTTCCACGGCTTTCATTAGAGCACTACTAGCCTTGTTAAAGGCTGTTGCTTTCCATAACTACTCTGTATAGAGGACCCAAATGTAATTTGTCACTTGTAAGCAAGGTTGTGGAGTTGGTAAGCCAAATCTGACTCCCAACTCCTCAATTTCCATGAATCCGGCTCAGACCCTCCAACTCTGACTCCACCAAAATGGACGCCGACTACATGACTCCGACTCCACAGGCCTAGTTCTAAACAATATTTTCCTGACACAGGTTTGAAGTCTGCCTGACAACACAACATTTTGGAAAGGTGCAGATAAAAGATCACGATCAATGCTATGGATGTGTTATGTGAGCATCGTAGCTGTAAAGTGGTGTACAGGGTAGTAGTCATAGATGAGGGCTACACTCTCCTCATCTAGGCGCACTACATTAAATGGAGAATTCTAGTTGGTGCGCATGCGTGTTTTTAAGTGCATGGGTTAGGCTGCTTTCACGTCAGTGTTTTGCTGAATTGCGGCAGATGGGGTAACGGCCAACTTGCGGCAAGCCCCCATTCATTCGCTATGGGACTTGTGGCAGGTGCAGGAAGTGCTTTTTTTGCCCCAAAATTCCGGCAAATCTAGCACTTGCTGCAAGTAAAAAAAAAACGCAGTTAGGTGCGTTTTTTGACTTGCCGCAAGTGCCGGATCGCGCAAAAACGGCACCTGCCACATGTCCCATAGAGAATGAATGGGGTCTTGCCGCAAGTTGGCCATTGTGCGGCATATGTGGTAAATCTGCCTGATCTGCTGCGATTCAGCAAAAACACTGATGTGAAAGCAGCCTTACTGAGGTTAGTTTAATTACTTTTAGGCCATAGGTCCTGGCACGCTCCTTGTATGTTCCATAGATTCTCCTAGACAGGGTGGACAGACACAATGATTATAAAAGAGCATTCTTTTTTTAGCACAACTTCAAATTACATTAAACAGAAGGCAGTGCACTACTCATTCTCTTCTGTATAACAGAGGCATACTGTTAACCAAGCTAGAAATCCTTTTGCTCTACTAAAGTGTGCCACAAGGTTTAGTGAAGCCCTCGTGCATGTTGTTTAGGCTCTATTGTTCTAACTCTTGAATGTAACAGGTCATGCACAAAATGCATTGGCTTCATCAATTTGTAAAACTGGAATGCCGAAAAGGTGCACCATAGAATATTATATTGGTAATAGGGTTGCAAGGAGTTGGTCACCTTGGGGAGTTGTTATAAGCCACGACTACTGTAAAAGCATGTTAATGCAAAAATGCTCAGCTGTACCTTTTTTTTGTGATGTGCCTGAGACATGAAAGCTCCGAAACGTGTAGCATTAAATCACGAGTTATTAAATTATGGGGCTGTGGAGTCGGAGTCTGTATAAAATGAACAGACTCCTAAAATATATATAAAAAATTGGGTGCATTAGTTCAATGCAGAATGTGCTGAATATTATGAATTATCTTGTTCTATCTAAATATCTTGATTATTGTATCATAATAATCATTAAAAGCCTGACGTTACCATTGTACTACAAGAAATTTATCACTGAAACATGAGCCATGTATGAGGGAGTCAGAGTCATGGAGTCTGAGGCTTAGTTTACAGACTTCACAACCCTGATATCTATCTCTGGGAGCTTCTTTCTACACATGGCAGCATGCTAGTTAGCGAAAACTTGTCGCCCCTCTGGCGCTTTCAAAAGTGAAAGCACAACTGAATGCAGCATGTCTGCTGCATTCAGGGAAACTGTACTAAGGCTCTAGCCCCCCTGTACCCCCAAAAAAAACAGTTTGCAACTTTAAGAGGTCCTCGCTGCTGGCACAGTCCTCCTTATGTGTTCCGCCCCCTCTGTCTGCCGCCGCCTCCTCTGGGTCTGCCCTCCTCTTCTGCTTCTGCTCCTGCTCCTTGTGACGTCACACAGGCGCACAGCGCTTGGGTGAGCGGGGCCCGGCGGCTGTATGCAGTATTAGCAGGGTGGCCTCTGGCGTGAAGTCATGTGCATGCGCCTTCTAGCTGCTGGGCCCCGCTCACCCAAGTGCTGTCCGCCTGCCTGGCATCACATGAAGCAGGAGCAGAAGAGGAGGGCAGACCCAGAACAAGAGGAGGCGGCGGCAGACACATAAAGGGGACGGAACACACAAGGAGGCGGCAGGGAGGACTGTGCCAGCAGCGAGGACCTCTTAATCAGACCCGACCCACGGGGCCTCTTAACTGTGAAGTTTGCAAAGTGTTTTTTGGGGTACAGAGGGCTAGAGCCTTAGTACACAGCTTCCCTGAATGCAGCAGACACGCTGAATTCAGTGGTGCTGTCCCTTTTGAAAGCACCAGGGGGGTGACAGGTTCTCTTTAACCCTTTCTTTACCTACGTCCATCTATCTTTGCTTCATTAATATAAGAGTCCCACTCTTTTAGCAAGGGTTTAAAAATGTTCCCTGAGGCCTTCACCTTCAAAAGAGGCACATCTCTACACCCTGGAAAAGATTCAGGTTTGACAGGCCATGCACAAAATGCATTGACTTTATGAATCTAGGAATCACACTCCTTTTAATAAGGGTATAAAAAGGTTTACTGTCACACAACACATGCCCAGATAAGGAAGTAAAATATTAGTTATATTTCCCAGTAAATGTTTGTATCAGCATTCAAAGCAATGCGAAAAACAAAAGCAAAATCTTTACGTGTCAAAATAGCCCAAGAGGGAGGTTTTTTTTTTCTTTTGCCTTATATACAAGTGATTATGCATAAAATAATTTTTCTTTACGTTTTTTTCTTTTAAAATCCAATTCAGGTTTGGTTTTGTAGGTTTTCTTTTAACGATGTACAAAGTGGTGTAACACTGACAGCATTATTCCGAGAAACCAGATGTGAGTCAGAAATGCATCTAGGTATCTTCTCCATGTTGTTCCCATTCAGTTTTAGCACTTTTCCATCCATTTCAGGATTTTGACACACCCCCAAGCTCCTGGAAGTTTCCAACGGAAAAATATTTGAGTCTTCCATTGACTTATTGGGTTCGGTATTCAATACAAATACACAAATATTACGATTTATTCAGCACAAATAATCTGAACACAAATATTTCACTATTTGCCCATCACTATAGGTAACCACTAACATGTAAAAAAATGTTTTTATTATTATTCATGTCAACGGTGTTCATTACCTTTTTAAAAGTGTTGAATTTCATCCCCTCTATGCTAGCTCTCAATTTTTTCTTTACCACATTGTATGTGACTGTGTAGTGTGTGTTTGTGTATGGTAATATTTTTCTATATCTACGGTATATTGTGTACAGCATTGTTTAAAGGGAACTGTCACCTAGTTTAGCCCCCTCCTAACGTATCATTACCTGTCTGCAGCTTCCTACTACATTACTAACCATCCCTCTCTGACCTAAATGTGCATTATAAAATTGCAATAAAGCAATTTATACGCTTACATCTCCACCGTGGGCTGTCTTTCCAGGTCCTCTCTTGCCTCACTGCTGCAATCATGCCCTGGTGGGTGTGATCATTCAGAAGGGCGCTGCTGATTTTAAATTCCCACCTCCTCCTTGTGAGGATGTGCCAGACCACGTCCTTTCCGGTCCAGCGCAGTGTGGGGGTATTAGGTGTGCAGGCTGGCTTCGGAATGCACACTGTGCAGTGCTAGAAGTGACACGTTGTGGCGTCATTAAGCGGTTATGTCACCCTTGTAAAGCGTTGTGATTAATATGGCAACGGCGTCAGGTTGAGCTCAGTTACCACACGCTATCCCCACCGGCTCATTTGTTCAGTGGGGCTAGCATGCGGGTTACTAAGGGTGACGACCCCGCTTTAAGCACAGCACAGAATTACATCAGGGCATGTGAGAGAAGCGCTCACTTTATGGCTGTGCTCCAATGTCATTCCTGTACCTCCTCTCTCTGCTAGCAGACTGTGTTTGTCTGATGGCAGAGAGATAAGAAGACGTGGATTACGTCAAATCTTTTTTTCTTTCTTATAAGGATAATGTCCTTAAATGTGTTTTGTATTTTTTCTAATAAAAAAATTCTGTGTTTTTTGTTTACTAGAAATTCATGGTGGCCATGTCTTATTTGGTGAGACATCATGAATTTTGAGCTTAGTACCAGCTGTCAACACAAAGCTGGTATTAACCCCATTAGTACCCAGCATGCCACCACCACCAGGGCCGCTGGAAGAGCCAGGTAAAGCACCTGGAAATGGTGCCACTATGAATGCGCCATTTACAGGGGCAGCTGCAGTTTTCAGCTTTGGGGGCCCAGAACGCTGGGGTTTTACCATGCAGAGAATCCCATCCCCCAGCTGTCTGGTTTTACCTGACTGGCAATCAAAATGTCGGAAGCCCATGCATTTTTTTTTAATTATTTAAATGTAAAGAAATGGGCTTCCCTGTAATTTGATCGCCAGCCAAGTTAAAGCCAGGAAGCTCGAAGTGGCAGCCAATAGCTGTCAGCTTTATCTGTGCTGAGAATCAAAATTACAGCAGAGCACTGTCATTTTTTTTATTTTATTTTTACACTACTATATGTGTAATGGGCCCAACAGCCAATCACAGACTGTGTTACACAGAATGGTTGTCTGTGATTGGCTGTTCGAGTAATCTGCAATCAGCCCACATATTCTAGTATGGTAGAATGCATGGCCTGGTTCCAGCAGCCAATCAGACGTTCATTCTGTGTGACAGCGTCTGTGGTTGGCTGTTGGGCCCCTCACATGTATAGTAGTTTAAAAATAAATAATAAAGAAAATGACACGGCGCTCTGCAGTATTATTGATTCTCAGCATAGGTAATGCAGACAGCTACTGGCTGCCACCCCGAGCTGCCTGGCTTTACCTTGGCTGGCAATCGAATTACAGGGAAGCCTATCATTATTATTATTTTCTCTAGTCACCTTCCACAACAGCATAGGAGGTGGCCTCGCCACGCCCTAATGGGGACAGGAAACACAAGAGAGGTTAAAAGGCCCCTCCCACCTCCCATTAGCCAGTGTCTTTCCTGTCCCCATGGGGCATGGAGAGGTTTTTGTTTTCTCCTATGCTGTGGGGCCGGCGACTGCAGCATACCTGTATGGAAGTAGGTTTTGCCGGGCAGTGTTGGTCGGTGCTGCGGCTCCCCTGCTCCTGCCGCTGTGTTTTTGGCGGTAGGACCATCCCCTGGTCCTCCGGATCCTCTATGGAGGTGATGCGGACATGTGGGGGCCCTGCCGGCGACCTCTCGGTGCTCCCTGGGCCCGCCGGCTTCCCCCTGCGCGCGCGCTGTCGCGCCGGCCGGATGTGACGTCGGTGGGCGTCACTTCCGGTTCCCGTGCTCCCCGATGAGCGGCATTCGGTCGCGGTCAGAGCCAGAGTGACAGCGTGCAGGGCACTCCTCGGCTGTGCTGCGGCCTGCTCCGGACCCTGCGTGGGGGGATGGGGGCACACTGATTGGAGCGGTGGGGCAGGCTTAGACATTTAAGCTGCACTGAAGACAACTGTTTCAGGTGAGCACTTCTGCTGCAGGATGGCTGATCTAGCTGCTGAGATCAGCTCTGCCCAAGCCACAGTGAGTCTGTGCCGAGGGGGGGTCCGTGTGCCTGTATGCAGGCAGATTCTTATGGCGCTCTCTCTATTTCTTATAGGGAGAGAAGCCAGCTGTTAAAAAGCCAGGTGGGAAGTGGTGCCCTGTCTACAATAAGAAGTTTCCTTCCCCCTGGGACAAGAAACTATGCCAGGAGTGTACGGATTGTGTGGTTTGGGCTGAACCTTAGTGGAGGAATTACGCTCCATGGTGAAGCATGAGATTCAGGCCTCTTTGGCTTCCCTGCCTACGGCTGCTCCCAACCCGGTCCCGGATCCTCCGTCTCCAAAAAAGCGGAAACGGCAGCAGGACCCGTCTGCCTCTGACGGCCAGATAGACTCGGACTCGGATAATTGGGATGATAGTTCTTCCTCCAGGCCCTCTGACCCTAGCAGATTTCTGTTCTCCCCTGAGGATTTGGCTGGGCTCATTAGTGCAGTCCGTAACACTATGGATCTGGAGGAGGAACAGGTCCTACCCTCTGTCCAGGATGCTATGTTTGCTGGGCTTCGTCCGGTCAAGCCGGTGGGATTTCCTGTCCATCCCAACATTCAGGATCTCATTGTTCAGGAGTGGGAATTTCATGAAAAAAGGGTTAAGAGTGCTTTGAAGAATAGGTTTCCCCTGGAGGACACCCCGCCTTTCTTCCCAACTGGCGCGGCATTACCAACTGCAAGTGGGTGCTCAACATCTTATCGGAATGTCTCTTGATAGTTTGTGTCTCCTCCCCCACCGGGTCTTCGAGTCACTACCCTGCCCTCGCGGGAATCTCAGGATCTCCTGTTTTCCAACTATCTGTACCTCTTGGCTTCCAATGTCATCTCCAGAGTTCCGGAGTCGGAACGCGGCAGCGGACATTACTCCTGGCTCTTCATGTTGAAGAAGCCGTCGGGGGCTGCCCAGATTATAATCAATCTGAAGCAGCTCAACCGTTATGTCCGCTACCGCAGATTCAAAATGGAGTCTATCAGGTCTGTGATCCCCTTGATAGGGCCCCACTTCCAGATGGCCACCATAGATTTGAAAGATGCGTATTTCCATGTGCCTATTCATCCTCGGCACAGGAAATACCTGCGGTTTGCGGTGTCTTACCAGGGGGAAATCCACCACTTTCAGTTCGACGTTCTGCCTTTCAGCATCTCCTCTGCTCCTCGGATTTTTACCAAAATCATGGGAGAGGTGGTGGCCTTCCTAAGGTTGCAAGACGTCTGTCTGATACCATAATTGGATGACCTTCTTCTGGTCGCGCCTTCGGCGGAGGTCCTCAGGTCGGACGTGGACAGGGTGTTGTGCGTACTTCAGTCGTTGGGGTGGCTCCCAAATCTGCTGAAGTCTCAGGTTCTCCCCTCCTCAGTCAGGAGATTCCTGGGGGTGCTTCTGGACTCGGACAGACAGATGTCCTTTCTTCCGGAAGATCACAAAACGTCTTACGTCGAGAATCTCTTCCCTGCGAGCTCAGCGGTCCCCGACGCTCCGGGAGTCCATGTCGGTCCTGGGGTCTATGACGGCATGCATCCCTTCAGTCATGTGGGCCCAGGCACATTCCAGGTGCCTTCAGGACCACATTCTGTTGAATTGGAATAGTCTCCCCTCCTCCCTCAACAAAAGGGTTTGCTTGTCGGGAAGGGTGGTGTCCTCCCTCAAGTGGTGGTTGTCCCCGGTTAATCTGGGCAAGGGAGTCTCTTGGTCTCGGAATTCTCTGGTTACTGTGACGACGGATGCCAGCCAGCGGGGCTGGGGGGCGGTGGTATCGGGGTCCCCGTTTCAGGGTATCTGGGGTCCCCTGATAAGCTCTCGGTCCTACAACTTCTGCGAACTCAAGGTGGTAGAAGACGCTCTTCGGGCTGCGCAGGATATGGTCCGGGGGTCACATGTGTTGGTGTATGCCGACAATGTGACAACAGTGGCCCATCTTCGTCATCAGGGCAGCACCCGGTCTCACGACCTAAAGGTGATCTCCAGCCGCATCTTCCTCTGGGCCGAGAGGTCTCTGCAGTCTCTCTCTGCGGTCCATCTCAAGGGAGAATTGAACTCAGGCGGATTATTTAAGCCGCAAGGATCTCCATCCGGGAGAGTGGGGTCTTGACCAGGCAGCTTTTTGCAGCCTGGTGGCGCGCTGGGGAGTCCCGGAGGTGGATTTGTTCGCCTCAGGCCTCAATTGCAAGGTAGGAACATTCTTCTCCCTCAACCCCAAGGACTTTGCGATCGGGGTGGATGCTTTCTCCCACGCATGGCCATTTCGTCTGGCGTATGCGTTTCCTCCGCTCTCCCTGCTAGCCAGGGCTCTGAGGAAGATCAGGGACGAGGGGGTTCCTACTATCCTGATTGCCCCCCTCTGGCCAAAGAGAAGTTGGTTCAATCTGGTCATGTCTCTCCAGGTGGACAGTCCCGTGCGTCTGGGGGAGGACCCGAGCCTCCTCTCACAGGGTCCGTTTTTCCATCCTGCTCCACAACGCCTCAGTTTGGCTGCCTGGCTTCTGAGGTCCGAGTGCTGAAGGTCCAGGGCCTTTCAGATCGAGTAGTTGCCACCTTGCAAGATTGCCGTAAGCCGGTTACTAATTCCATCTACAATAAGATTTGGAAGAGGTTCTCCTCCTGGTGTAGTCCCCGGGTGCCGGACCCTTTTGCTCCGAATATTTCACAGATTTTGGACTTCTTGCAGCAGGGTTTGGATCTGGGACTTAAACCTAGCACCCTTAAGGTCCAAGTCGCAGCCCTGAGTTCGGTGTTTGATGTGAGACTGGCGGATCATCGTTGGGTCAAACGATTCATGGTGGCGGCTTCAAGACTGTGTCCCTATCGGAAGAGTGTTTCCCCCTCGTGGGATCTGAATATCGTGCTTACGGGCCTGACTCGTTCTCCTTATGAGCCTCTGACGCCTTGCTCCCTGAGGTCCTTGTCTCATAAGCTCGCTTTCCTGGTGGCTATTACTTCAGTGAGGAGAATTGGTGAACTTCAGGCTTTATCCATACGTGAGCCATATCTGACGGTGCGGGATGACAGCATTGTTTTTAGTTGGATCCGTCCTTTCTGCCGAAGGTGGTGTCGGAGTTCCATCGATCTCAGTCGATCATTCTACCATCCTTCTGTCAACATCCTAGATCTGCGAAGGAGGTGGAGTTTCATTCTCTGGATGTCCGTCGCCGGTGTTGCACTACCTGGAAGTCTCGGCTCCCTGGCGTATCGACCAGAATTTGTTCATTCAGCATTTTGGTCGCAACAAGGGCCGGAAGGTGGCTAAAGGTACTATCGCCAATTGGATAAAGAAGGCAATCACGGATGCCTATCTGTGTCAAGGCCTCTCGGCTCCTACTGGTTTCACGGCCCATTCTACCCGGGCCACTTCTGTCTCGTGGGCTGAGTGTGCTGGGGCTTCTCCGGAGCAGCTCTGCAAAGCGGTTCCATGGTCTTCGCTACATACCTTCACCAAACACTATCGTTTGGATGTGATGGCTGGCAGGGACTTGGCCTTTGGCCAGAAGGTCCTGCAAGCTGTTGTCCCTCCCTAGGTAAGGATTCGTGGGCATTCCTCCTATGCTGTTGTGGAAGGTGACTAGAGAAAAAAGAATTATTCTTACCATTAATTCGGTTTCTAGGAAACCTTCCACGACATCACTTATTTCCCTCCCTAAATTCCTGGTTTGTGGATTATATGCTAGTTCTTATGCGTTCTGGGTTCGTTGTAAGACACTGGCTAATGGGAGGGGCCTTTTAACCTCTCTTGTGTTTCCTGTCCCCATTAGGGCGTGGCGAGGCTACCCCCTATGCTGTCGTGGAAGGTTTCCCAGAAACTGAATTAACGGTAAGAATAATTCTTTTTTTTTTTTTTTTTTTTTTAAATGATTTAAATAAATTAAAAACAAATGTGTGAGCTCCCGGCATATTTTGATTGCCTGCCAGGTAAAACCAGACAGCTGAGGGCTGGGATTCTCAGCATGGTAAGGCCCACACATTCTGGGCACCCCACACTGAAAACTGCAGCTGTCCCTGGAAATGGTGCATCCATCGTAGCGCCATTTCCTGACACTTTACATGGCTCTTCCAGAGGCCCTTGTTGTGTTGGCACACTGGATACTAATGGGGTTAATACCAGCTTTGTATTGTCAGCTGGTACTAAATTCTGAAATTCATGATGTCTTGCCAAATTAGACATGGCCACCATGAATTTCTAGTAAATATTAAAGAAAAGCACAACACAAGGAAAAAAAGTTTAGAACTAAAACACATTTAGGGACTCCATCTTTACTAGAAAAAAAAATTGACGTAATCCATGTCTTATCTCTCTGCCATTTCGCAAACACTGTCTGCTGGCAGAGAGGGCAGGCACAGAATGACATCGGAGCACAGCTGTAAAGTGAGCGCTTCTCTCACGGCTGTGCTCCAATGTCATTCTGCGCTGTGCTGTAAGTGGTGACGTCACCCTTGGAGAGTGGTGCCGCTACTATGGCAACACTGTCAGGTTAAGTTCAGTAACCTACACACTAGCTCCACCGAATGAATGAGCCGGCAGGGTTAAGGTGAAGGAGTTGCCATAGTAACTGCAACGCTTTACAAGGGTCACATTGCCGCGGTCAGCACATCACTCTGGTCCTGTGCAGTGTGCATTCCGAAATCAACCTGCACACCCGATCCGGTCCAGCATGGCATCATGAGGAGGCAGGAATTTGAAATCAGCAGTGCCCTCCTGAATGAATGATCATGCCCGCCGGGGGAAGGGAGGACCTGGAGAGACTTCCCACCTGCAGCCAGCCATCTAGGAACGCCCAATCGACTGTGGACATGTACATGTATAAATCGCTTTATTCCAGTTCTCTAATGCACATTTAGATAAGAGAGGAATGGTCAGTAATGTATTAGGAAGCTGCAGGGAAAGGTAGTAATAGCTTAGGGGGGCCAAACTAGGTGACAGATTCCCTTTAGTCCTTTTTTTTTTTTTTTTTTGTGACTGGGTATATAGGATGAATTCTGTGTTCTGCAATGTAGAAAATGCAAGACTCTTTCCTAAGCTACTCTTTGGTGTTCTATTCTTCATACCTTTCGGTAAACACTTTGTTTTCTTTCATAATTGTTTAAGGTGAAACCTGGTGCAGGATTTCATATTAAGGCCTCGTTCACACTGCAGTATTTTTGTCATTCATTCACATACATCAGTATTTGTAAACCAAAATCATGAATGGGTGTAAAATTGAGAAGTAGTGCAAATGTTTGTATTAGGTTAAGTTCCCAGAAGAGTTCTTGGTGAGACTTTGGCACAAAGTGTGTCCGCTGCACCAAGAATGCAGCATTTTATAATTCTAGCAAATTGGATGGGATTAATAAAAACTCATGCCCCCTTGTTTTCTTATTCTCTGTGTTTTATATCTATATCTATTATTATTATTATAATAAATAAAATATATATATATATATATATATATATATATATATCAGTTAAATCAACAACATGATCATTTCGTGGGTGCGCTGGATTTTATGTTCTGATTTCCGCCATAGAATTGCATTAGATGCAGAAATTCTGCTCTGGTAAAATGTTAAAAAGGAAAGAGAAAAAAAGTACCGGCTTTTTCGGATTATAAGACGCACTTTTGTCCCCTCAAACTTTGGGGTAAAGTGGGGGGGTGCGTCTTATAATCCGAATATACGGATCATATAGTGCAGGGGATGGTGGGGGCAGCTCTGGTGTGTTCCCGGGGGTCCTGTGTGCTGGCTGGAGGCTGCAGGAGGGAGCGGGAGATCTCCTGCTCCCGCTCATTTAACATGCACTGCCGCTGTCCATCACCGCAGTGCTGAAATCGTACCGCGGTGATGGGACTGAGGGCGCAGTGCATATTACTTTACCTGCGCCCCTCCCAGTGATTACTCGTGCCTCCCCCCATGCTGTATATGGCCCCCCCAAGCTGCTGCCCATAATAAAATAACAAACATTTTACTCACCATTTCCAGCGATGAGCTGCTTGTCTCCCTGCTGTCTCCCTCCGTGCAAGCTGTGCCCGATCTTCCTGCCTGTCATGTTGAGCTGCTCAGCAGAGTCACATGACAGGCAGAGAAGCAGGAAGTTCGGGCGCAGCTTGCATGGAGGAAGACGAGCAGCTCATTACTGGAAATGTTGAGTAAAATGTTTATTTTATTATGGGCAGCTGCTTGGGGGGCCATATGCAGCATGGGGGGAGGCATGCGTAATCATGGGGTGCCGTGTGCCAGTAGTGGGGGGCCGTGTGCCAGCAGTGGGGGACATGTGCCAGCCATAAACCGATTAAGGGGGCCATATCTAGGATGGGGGGGCTATATCCCAGGATGAGGGACCATGTACCAGGAAGTGGGGGCTATGAGAGACATATACCCTATATGATTTTTAAGACGGACACTGGCATTATAAGACGGACCCCATTTAACATTAAAAACTATTTTTTTCTCTTTTCCTTCATTAAATTTGGGGGTGCGTCTTATAATCAGGTGCATCTTATAAAGCGAAAAATACGGTATATGCTTTTTTAAATGTATTTATTTTTTTACTGCGTTTTCGTTGTGGCAACGCACTAAAATTGATGTTATGTGCACATGACAGTATCAATAAAGTTTTTTTTTACCAAAGCAAAATAACGAAGTATCAAAGAAGGAAGTGGCTTTATTTATTTAAAACATGACCTGTCTTGACCGGCCAAGATGAGACAATCTACAACAATTTAAAAATTCAATGAAAGAATTCCAAGTAACTTTACTAACCCAAAATTTGAAAAAATGGTGCACCATCAAATACTCGTCACTTGAATGTAGCTTTATCGTTTCATCTGATTGATCACCTTGTTTTGGATTACAACTAATGATATAAAAACTGACCAAATACTTGTGCGAATGTGGCCTTAAAACTATGTGGAATGTAACTTGCTATACTCTAACAGAATTGTATTTATAGCAGGAATATCATCTGACCCAGAGCAAGTTGTGAAGAAATACCTGGAAACCCTCCAGAAACCACCAGAAGAGGTATAGTAATTCAATTCTTTGCATGTAGTAAAAGGGTCATCACATGAAATCTATTTGTAGCATAGCACTAGGATATGCAGCCAGTGTTTGAACAATTACTGCTTACTACAACAGCGTGGCAGTGTTAGTAGATGAGTGCTGTGTAACCTTGGCTCTCAGCAGGTTGCTACGTGGACAGCTATTGATGCACTTTGTTTTAGCAATCGGCAGTGGTCACATTGGTGGACTCCATCATAAATTATACATTCTAGCACTGCTCAGCCCTGTCTTTTATCATGCAATGCATTTTTAAGCGTCTTTTGTTTCCAATTTGTGTGCCAAACCTATTGGTCATTCTTGTAAATTTTTGCTTAAAGAGGACCTGTCACCCCCATGGTGCTTGGCAAACTGACTGCAGCACTGAATGCAGCAGACACGCTACATTCAGTGCTGCATTCAGTTTGCCAAGCACCAGGGAAGTGGTCCACCATGTCTCTAGCCCCTCCCTGTAAGCTTTAAAAAAGACTTTAGAAACTTTACAGTTAGAGTTCACCTGGGTTGGATCAAAATAAGAGGTCCTGGCTCCTGGCACAGTCCCAACTGCCTTTTGTTCTTATGTGTCTGCCGCCGCCTCCTCTTGTTCTGGGTGTGCCCTCTTCTTCTGCTCCTGCTCTGTGTGACGTCAGGCGCAGAAGAGGGCAGACCCAGAAGAAGAGGGGGCGGCGGCAGCAGACTCACAGAAGGCGGAACACACAAGGAGAAGGCAGGGAGGACTGTGCCAGTGGCGAGGACCTCTTAAGAGGTCGCCTGGGTGGGATCTTATGAACTGTAAGGTTTCTAAAGTCTTTTTTTAACGCATATAGGGGGGCTAGAGACATGCTGCATTCAGTTTGCCAAGCACCAGGGAGGTGACAGGTCCTCTTTGACTGGAAGAGATCAATGTATAATTTTCAGATGTGTGGTCCATGTGACTACAGTTATACTGCATAGACGGTTTTCCTCTTTCTTTTTTATTTATTTTTATGTATTTTAATTTTATTTGGCACCAGCACTTCTCCCACTTGGCCCAGGTATTTTTAAGTTAGCAGAAGACTGCATAAAGGTTTCACCTCTTTTACGCTCAGCTTTTTGACAGAGAGCATGTAAATTATAAGTCCTTTTGATTCATTAATTTGGGGTATGTTGTGCACCATGTTGTGTTGGCGATACATTTAGCTTGCCATTGATAAGGTTAGCGGCCCACTAAAAGATTCGTTGTAATATGCCAGGTGGGGTTCATACAATTTGACCATAATATTAAGGTCTTTAGTTAGCAAATTTTTGCCTGGCCACAATATATTAATGGATGGTCCTTGTCTTTTTTTTTTTTTTTTTTTCTACAGGTATGACATTTCTTGCCTATTTAGCCTCGGGGTTAAGACCCCACACACACACCAATTTTACACTATTTAAACTTCTCCTCACTGTGTCCATACAAGGGTCATTGTCCTTATGTCCTACCTATCTGTGTTAGTCCCAATTATGTAGCCCTCAGCAATCGAACATTTACCACGTAAATTGAGGAGGAGAATATCTGTCTTTTTTCAGGACTGCATTATCTGCATGGAAACGCTGACGTCTGCGTCTGGGTACAGCGATTCTTCATCAAGCAAACACATCAAAGATACTGCTGTAGGGAAACTAAAGAAGTGTGGCCACCTTTTCCATCAGCTTTGCATGTTTGAAATGTATAGCAGTGGGAACAAGGTAATATATCCAGTTTTAATTGATCCATTATGTGCCACCCAGTTGTTGTTTTCTCCTTTGTAAATGTGAAGAACTCCTGTAATCTACATTTCCTGACAAACCGGTTTATAGAGTACATACATTAGGGTCTTGTGAGTTTGCCACCACCCCACACTCATACATCTAAGCCTTTTGTGTTTGTTTTTGGTGTCCATGTCAAGAAATTACCACTTAACATTCTACAATGTTCTTTTACCTTCCCAAACTACGTGTAGCCTTTAGGTGATTATGTAATGATGCTAGCATGCTCAGTTGGCACTGCCAACTGCAAGTACTTGGATGGTGACCAAGGCACATAAATTGTTTTCTCTGTGTGGGAAGTACAGTGTAAATAAATCTATCTCTATCAGCTGCAGCTTGTAAATGGCTAGATTTTTTGAATAATGGCATGATAGTAATTTATTTTTCATCACTCGCTGACTCAAATTAGGCTCAACATGTAAAAGTTCCAAATCTTAGAGCTTCACATACTTAGTGATGGTTTTTATTGCCATTTGCAGACTATATAAATAATTTGTCACCCACAGTACTGTGCCAGAGTTTTAGGCAATTGTGTAACAAAATGCAAAGTAGGAATGCTTTCAAAAATTGTGCTAAACAGGTTGCCCTCCAGTGGACAACCAATGTTTAATCAAATCAGGACCCCATATAAATTAACAATAGTGTGTACTTGCCTCTTGCTGTTGTGCCATATCCGCGCTGTGGACATTTTATGTACTATTTTTTTTATATCACAGGATGGAAGTTTGCAGTGTCCAGCTTGCAAGACAATATATGGTGAAAAAACTGGAACCCAACCAATTGGAAAAATGGACATTTTCCCAATCCCTCAGTCCTTGCCTGGTCATCAAGATTGTGCCACAATCCACATTGTGTATACCATCATTGGTGGAATACAGGTACTGTAGATAAATGCGTCTGTTGACTGTGTCTAGTATGCTGTGTGCACTTTAAGATCCCCATACAGTACTTTAGACATCACTCCACTTTTTTCAAACTTGCGTAAATATGTTCCACTCATCAGAATGGGGTTGCATTGATGACAAATACATGATTTCTAAAAGCTCTAATCACATTAAAGGTAAAGTTGCAGACTTTTATGCAATGAAGTCTACCACGTGAATTCATCAGTAATGTATTCGCACTGAAGAGAAATTATGAAAGACCAAGGTGTGGTATTACATGGGGAATAATGATGGGAACTGGTGCACTGGCTAGGAACCATCCCCTATTTTAGTTATTAGAAAAAGAATTCCATTTCTTTAGTCATGAGACAAGACTTCAAAGATTGAACAATAGTGGTTTTTATAAAACAGCACCTTTTCGTAGAATTAAAAGCTTAATTTTCCAGAAATGACAAAGCTTCTTTACTATAGAAGCACTGTGGAATTCCCCGCCTCAGTAACAGGTTACTGCAGTAATGGTTTTTATGGTGCTAAGGATTAAGTAACTCCTTCTGATTCGCAAAAGTGGAGCACGGATCTGCTGTATTTAATAGCTGACACTCTGCTGTATTGGCCATAATTGCTTTTGCACTGATTGCGGTCATTTAACCCCCTAGATATAGCTGTCAATTGCAACAGTAGCATCTAGATGGATAACAAAAATGGGGAGCGCTGTTGCAGGTCCCAATAGTTGCCGTAGCAAGCCAATGCCAAATAATGGCCTTGGAGTACCCTGGCCTGTGGTGTATGTACACATTATTGCTATCACTGTTTCTTGAACAACCCGAACTGCCCCATTATTATACCACATGGTAAACACCATTTAAAAAAAGGAGCTTTAATAAAAAAAATTATTAAAACTTTTGCATTTGAATAATTAGCAGTCTTAAAATGTTATGTACTTGCTAACAGAAAAAACAAGCCTGAGTGTCAGCCACATAGCTCTCAGAATATGTCAATAATTTTTAATTTATTTGTGAAAAAATCGGAATTTGGTGAAAATTTTGCAATTTTCAAATATTTAATTTTTATTCTGATTAACCAGAGAGTTACGTGACACAAAATGGTTCATGAATAACACAGGAATAACAAATTCCCACATGTCTACTTTACTTTACATCAGCACAATTTTGAAAAAAGAATTTTTTTTTAGTTAGTAAGTTATAAGGGTTCAACGTTCAGCAGCAATTTCTCATTTTTCCAACAAAATTTACAAAACCATTTTTTTAGTGACCACATCATATTTGAAGCCCCTTTGAGGGGTGTACATGACAGAAAACACCCAAAAGTGACACCATTCCAAAAACTGCACTCATCAAGCTACTCAAAACTACGTTCAAAAAGATTAACAACCCTTTAGGTGCTTCACAGGAATTAAAACGACGTGGAAGGAAAAAATTAACACTTTAATTTTTCCAACAAAAATGTTGTTTTACCTCAATTATTGCATTTTCACAAAGGTAAAAACACAATAAGGACCCTAAAATTTGTTGTGCAATTTCTGCTGAATACACCAATACCCCATATGTGGTGGAAAAACACTGGGTGCAAGGCAGGGCACGTAAGGGAAGGAGTGCCTTGTGACTCTTTGAATGGAAAATTAGCTACAATTGTTAGCAGACACCATGTCTCGTATGGAGATCCCCTGTGTGCCTAAACATTGGAGCTTTCCCACAAGTAACCCCATTTTGGAAACTAGACCTCCCCAAGGAACTTATCTAGATACATAGTGAGCAATTTGAACCCACAGGTGCTTAACACATTGATCTATAAAAATGAAAAAGTACTTCTTTTTTTCACAAAAATGTTTTTAGCCTACATTTTTTCATTTGCACATGGACAACAGGATAAAATGGATCCTAAAATTTGTTGGGCAATTTATCCTGAGTACACTGATACCTCTTATATATTGTGGAAAACCACAGTTTGATGGCATGGTCTGTGGGTGTCGTGTCCTGTTTGGATAGCCCCTGATGTGCCTAAACAGCGGAAACCCCCACAAGTGACAACATTTTGAGTTCACTACCACAGAGAACCCTGGTGACTTAGCGAGTCACTTCACCACTCCCCTGTGGCAGTCTCTGACTGCCGCGGGCGACATCACTCAGAGTCCTTGTGGTCAGTGTGATGGCACACTCTGCAGGGAGAGGAAGCTTGTTCTCTCCCTGCAGACTCTGGATGAAGGATCCTGAAGGGTTATGTGGTAGTAATAATGATGGAGTTGAGATTTTTTTATTCTAATTAAAATTATTTTTCTGATTGTTGGGTATTATTTACTATTTACTAGAGATTCCTAATGGCAGGGGTCTAGCATTAGCCCGACATTATGAATCTCGGGCTTTTAGTACCAGCTGCCAATAAAAATGCTGGAATTACCTAGTTTGCCATTGGCACCTGGGCAAATGGAAGAGTCTGAGTACAGCACCAGAAAATGGTGCCTCTAATGAATGCGCCATTTTCTGGGGTGGCAGTGGGCTGCAATTCACAGCATGAGGGGCCCATAATGTGTGGGTCTGTCCACGCTGAGGATTCCAGCCCCCTGCTGCCAGGTTGTACATGGCTGGCAACCAAGACTATGGCGAAGCTCCACGTTGTATTTTTTAGTTGTAGAAATAATTAAAAAAAAAAAAAAAAGATGAAGGCTTCGCCATATTTTTGGTTGCCAGCCATGTACAACTTGGCAGCTATGGACTGCCACCCACCCCAGCTGCCTAGTTGTACTGTGCCATCAACCAAAAATACAACGAAGCCCAACTTTTTCTTTTTTATAGATATTTGTGTGGGAAATAAACGACGTGGAGTTTCGCCATATTTTTGGTTGTCAGGTACAACAAGGCAGCTGGGGGATGGTATCCTCAGCATGGAGATGGCCACGCGTTCTGGGCCCCCCATGCTTCTAATAGCAGCCCGCAACCGCCCCAGAAAATGGCGCATTCATTGAAGCGCCATTTTCTGTTGCCCTGCTGCCAGTTGCAAACTGGCTAATAAAGGGGTTAATGTCAACTTTTTTTTATTGGCAGCTGGCACTAAGCCCGAGATTCAGAATGTAGGGCCAATGTTAGAACCGGCAATTGAGAATCTCTGTGTGGTGTATTTTTTTTTTTTACTATTTACTAGAGAAAAATGTTTTTATTAGAAAAAAAAAACAGAAAATTCAGACTCCATTTTTATTAACATCCAACGTAGTCCAAACCGATGGTCCCACTACGCTCGATCGCCTCTGCTACATCCAGAGACTGCAGCAAGGGATCAAGTGTCCTCTTGTTGAAGTCTGTGGTGTCATAGTGATGGTGCACTGTAAGTGCACTGTATGGCAGATCATTGCCAATCACTATGACCTCAGAGACTGCAACAAGAGGACATTTGATCCACTGTTGTAGTCTCTGGGGTCCCAGTGATTGTGCACTGTATGGCAATGATCTGCCATACAGTACATCATCACTATGACCCCAGAGACTACAACAAGGGATCGAGTATCCTCTCATTGTAGTCTCTAGGGTCATAGTGATGGTGCACTGTATGGCAAATCATTGCCATATAGTGCAGCATCACTGTGCAAACCCAAGTCTCGGAGATCACATGATCTCTGAGGCTTGGGTCAGATGACCCGACATTGCTATGGCAACGTCTGGTTACCATGGTGATCGGCTCATCGTAATAACATTACAATGAGCCAATCACCACCTGGGAGAGGTAAGTGACTGTGTGCTCCCCGGACCCTAATTGCTGTGATCGTAAGATCACAGCGCTTGGTGGTGACAGAGCTCCTGAAGCATGGCGGCGGTGTAGGGCACATATGCCCACGGCCACGTGCTTGTGCCCCTGCTTCTCTGCAGCCTGATCTCCCTGCATGGAGATCAGTCTGTAGAGAAGCGATCTGACAGCCGGGCAATCCGTTAGGTGATTGCTGTGCCCTGCTGTCAGATCGCTTCTCTGCAGCCTGATCTCCATGCAGGGAGATCAGGCTGCAGAGAAGCAGCAGGCAGAAGCAGGCGGTGGCCACATGTGCCCTGCACCGCCGCTATGCTTCAGTTTATGGGAGTGATCATCAGATTACTCCCAATCAGTGTGGTGGGGGTGATACCCGCCCCCTCCAGCGCTCCAGCCTATGGAAGAAGCTATGACAACCCCTTCCATAGCTAGAGAGAAGGGATCGTTGTGATTTACTGTTCAAAGATTGAACAGCCGATCACAGCGATCGTGGGGACAGGGTGGGGAGTCCACCCCCCCAACATGAAGACCCGGTGTTCTGTGATAAGAATCCCAAAACAACGGGGCCCGATGGTGGTTATCGTGGCAACAGTGCAATGGTAATCGCCATGACGTTGTGCAAAGTCAGAGGTCGGGAAGTCTCCTGACTTTCATGACATTGTACAAGGTCAGGAAGAGGTTAAAAGTCTGAGTTCGGGTCCGGACATGACTCGAACTTGATATATGGCTATCAAATGAATAGCAGGATTGTCTACAGCTAAGACAATGTGTATAAGGCAAGGAGACTTGACAAATACCGCTTTATATTATAAAGAAAATTGAGAGACTTAGCTTAAGCACTGGCCACTGCTATTGAGCTGGGTAACCGCGACACAGCTCTTATCTTACCAAATCCTGACGCTGTGTCACTACATGCGGTATACAATTGCTGAATTCAATTAGAACCTGCTTGAATGTATGTCTGTGTATCTAGGCTACAGCAAGTGGAAGAATAAGCGAGGCTACAGGGCAGAGGAAGGGAGCACAGTCAAAAATAGTCATGCTATATATTAAATAATGACCGGCATCACCTACGTGTATAGGTGTAAGCAAGGAAATACACTATAATAAGAAAATGAGATCTGCTGCGACACTAAACACTAAATGAATGTGAATTAGCTACATGGCTATGAGATTAATATGTGGACTATGTGTACAGCTAAAACAATGTGCATAAGGCAAGGAGGCGCGGTTACCGGGCTCAAAAGCAGTGGCCAGTGCTTAAGCGAAATCTCTCAATTTTTTTTTTTTTTTAATAATCTAAAGCAGTATTTGCTAAGTCTCCTTGCCTTATACACATTGTCTTACCTGCTATTCATTTGATAGACATGTAGCTAATTCACATTTATTTAGTGCCAATCATTATTTAATAAGTAGTGTGACTCGAACTTGAGTCCGAACCCCGATCGGGATGAGGCCGGGGGCTGTAAAAAAAAAAACAAAAAACAAAAAAAAACAAGCACATAATTAATAAAGATCATTATTATATTTACCGAGCCGCTGTTCTGCCATCCTGCTGCATCTACTTTTGGGGCTGCTCATTAACTTTCGGGAATATTCACTTCACTGGCTCAAACAGCCAATCACAGACACTGTCACACAGAATGGGCATCTGTAATTGGCTGTTCGAGTAATCTGCAATCAGCCCATACATTCCAGTATGGTAGAATGTGCAGGCTGGTTTCAGCTTACTCCAGCAGCCAATCACAGATGCCCATTCTCTTTTACAGCATCAGTGGTTCGCTGTTGCGCCCCTCACAGCTATAGTAGTGTAAAAATAAATAATCAAAAACAATTACGCAGTGCTCTGCAGTATTTTTGATATTCAGTGCAGATAAAGCAGACTGGCTGCCACCCCTAGCTGCCTGGCTTTACCTTGGCAGACAAACAAAATACAGGGAAGCCCATTTTTTTTATTTATTTAAATAAATGATTTAAAAAAAAAAAAAAAAGTGTGGGCTCTTAATGTATTTTGATCACCAGCCAATGGAAAACCAGACTGCTGAGGGCTGGGATTCTCAGTGTTTGTAAGGCACAAGCATTCTGGGCCCCCCACGCTGAAAACCACAGCCTCCCCTGGAGATGGTTGCACATTCATCGCAGTGGCATTTCCAGGTGCTTTCCACAGCTCTTGCAGCATCCCTGGCGGGGGGGTGGCACGCTGGGTATTAATGGGGTTAATTCCAGATCTGTATTGCCAGCTGGTACAAAGTCTGAAATTTATGATGCCATGTCAAACTTGACCCAGCCATCATGAATTTCTAGTAAACATTAAAAAAAATACAACTTAGAGAAAGAATTTTTTATTACGATTAAAACACATTTAGGAACTCCATCTTTATTAGAAAAAAAAAGCCACCCTCCGACGTGATCCACAGGTCGTACTTCAGCTCTGCTGCATCTTTGCTTCTCTCGCTCACTTACGGCTGGGCTTCGAGTGCCGGCTGATGCTGGGTTTCTCTGAGTTCACGTGAATTCGTATAACCTTTCGAATGGAACACCTGGAGACCAGCAGCCAGTGAGCGAAAAAAGTGCTCACTTTACGGCTGGGCTTTGGGTGATGCTGCGGTTAT
This sequence comes from Allobates femoralis, assembly GCA_033576535.1. NCBI lineage: Eukaryota > Metazoa > Chordata > Amphibia > Anura > Aromobatidae > Allobates > Allobates femoralis. The sequence continues at coordinate 415,936,067 of JARQOC010000002.1, forward strand.
CCGAGTTCATGTGAACTCCGATAACCTTTCACACTGCATCAGGTGTCATTCTGTGTCTGCTCTCTTCCAGCAGATGTTTGTCTGCCGTCAAAGATGTAGCAGAGCTGACGTAAGAAGACACGTGGATTACATCGGAGGGAGGTTTTATTTTTCTTTAATAAAGATGGAATCCCTAAATGTGTATTGTTTTTATTTCTAATGAAAAAAAAGTTTTTGTTTTTTTTTGCTAGCTAGAAATTTTTGATGGCCAGGTCTAATTTGACCTGACATCATGAATTTTGTGCTTCGTGCCAGCTGACAATACAAAGCTGGTATTAACCCAATTCTTACCTAGCGTGCCACCCCCCACCAGAGGTGCTGGAAGAGCCGGGTAAAGCACCTGGAAATGGCATTGCGATGAATGCGCCATTTTCAGGGGCAGCTGCAGTTTTCAGTGTGGGGAGCCCAGAATGCCACAACGCTTGGCCTTACCACACTGAGAATCCCAGCCCCAGCTGCCTGGTTTTACCTTGACTAGTGATGAAAATAAGACGGGAGCCCACAAATAAGTAAAATTATGGCTTCCCTGTATTTTGATTGCCAGGCAGCTGGTGGTGGCAGCCCGTAGCTGTCCACTTTATCTGCGCTGAGAAACAAAAATACGGCATAGCGCTACGTCATTTTTTAAAATAATTTATTTCTCTACTACTATGTGTGAGGGGCCCAACAGCCAATCACAGACGCTGTCACAGCATGGGCATCTGTGATTGACTGCTGGAGTAAGCTGAAACCAGTGCATGCATTCTACTGTACTAGAATGTATGGGCTGATTGCTCAAACAGCCAATCACAGACACCCATTCTGCCTGACAGTGTTTGTGATTGGCTGTTCCGTCCTCTGCAGTAAATATCCCAAAAGATAATGAGCAGCCCGGAAGTAGATGCGGCAGGACCCGGTAAGTATAATGATAAAGTTTATTAATCTTCTGCTTTGTTTTACTGCCCCCCGCGCCGCCAAACCCGAACTGTAACACAGATTTTCCAGGGAAATCAGTAATGGGGATCTGTGCACGAACACAAGGTGTTCAGTACAGACTTCGAACTTTACAGTTCGAGTTCACCCATCACTGAAAGGGATGAAAAAAATGTATATCAAAAGTCAGACAAGTAAAAACTTCACCTTATCCTGCAAATAAGTCATCCCCCCCCCCCCTCCTTAGGCTTGTTAACTCTCAAAGGATATGTAGGTTGTTTCCATGTTATTGGTTGCTGTAAAACTGATATGGCTCAATCCCCCCACATCTCTTAACCCCTTAGTGACGGAGCCAATTTCCACCTTAATGACCAGACCGTTTTTTGCAATTCTGACCAGTGTCCCTTTATGAGGTTATATCTCCGGAACGCTTCAACGGATCCTAGCGATTCTGAGATTGTTTTTTTCGTGACATATTGGGCTTCATGTTAGTATTAAATTTTGGTCGATAATTTTTGTGTTTATTTGTGAAAATATAAAATAATTGGCAAAAATTTTGAAAATTTGACAATTTTCAAATTTGTAATTTTTATTCTGTTGAACCAGAGCTTTATGTGACACAAAAGAGTTAATAAATAACATTTCCCACATGTCTACTTTACATCAGCAACAATTTTGGAAAAAAACATTTTTTTGGTTAGGACGTTATAAGGGTTCAAAGTTCATCAGTAATTTTTTATTTTTCCAGCAAAATTTACATAACCTTTTTTTTAGTGACCACATCACATTTGAAGTCTCTTTGAGGGGTGTACATGACAGAAAACACCCAAAAGTGACACCATTCCGAAAACTACACCCCTCAAGCTACTCAAAATACATTCAAGAAGATTATTAACCCTTCAGGTGCTTCACAGGAACTAAAGCAACGTGGAAACAAAAAATGGCCATTTTAATTTTTCCAACAAAAATGTTCTTTTAGCCTCAATTTTTTCATTTTCACATGGGCAACAGGATAGAATGCATCCTAAAATTTGTTGGCCAATTTCTCCTGAGTACACTGATACCTCATATGTGGTCATAAACCACTGTTTGGGCGCACGGCAGGGCTCAGAAGGGAAGGAGCGCAATTTGACTTTTGGAGCTAATTTACCATTCAAAAAGTGAAATGGCACTCCTTCTCTTCTGAGCCCTACCGTGCGCCCAAACAGTGGTTTATGACCACATATGAGGTATCGGTGTACTCAGGAGAAATTGGCAAACAAATTTTAGGATGCGTTTTATCCTGTTGCTTATGTGAAAATGAAAAAATTGAGGACAAAAGAAAATTTTTGCGAAAAAAAAGTACTTTTTCATTTTTACAGATCAATTTGTAAAGCCCCAGAGGGTTCAAAGTGCTCTCTATGCATCTAGATAAGTTCCTTGGGGGTCTAGTTTCCAAAATGGGGTCACTTGTGGGGGAGCCCCAATGTTTAGGCACACAGGGGCTCTCCATACGCGACATGGTGTCCGCTAACAATTTGAATGGAAAATTAGCTCCAATTGTTAGCGGACACCATGTCACGTATGGAGAGCCCCTGTGTGCCTAAACATTGCAGCTCCCCCACAAGTGACCCCATTTTGGAAACTAGACCCCCCAAGGAACTTACCTAGATTGGTGGTGAGCACTTTGAACCCCCAGGTGCTTCACAAATGAATCCGTAAAAATGAAAAAAGAAAATTTTTGTGGAAAAGAGTACTTTTTCATTTTTACGGATCAATTTGTGAAGCACCTGGGGGTTTAAAGTGCTCTTTATGCATCTAGATAAGTTCCTTGGGGGGTCTAGTTTCCAAAATGGGGTTACTTGTGGGGGAGCGCTAATGTTTAGACACACAGGGGCTCGCCATACACGACATGGTATCCACTTACAATTCCAATTCATAGTGGACACCATGTCACGTATGGAGAGCCCATATGTGCCTAAACATTGGAGCTCCCCCTCAAGTGACCTCATTTTGGAAACTAGACACCCCAAGGAACATATCTAGATGCATAGTGAGCACTTTGAACCCCCAGGTGCTTCACAAACTGATCCGTAAAAATGAAAAAGTACTTTTTTTCACAAAAAGTTTTTTCTTCCTTTTTACAGACTAATTTGTGAAGCACCTGGGGGTTGAAAGTGCTCACTATGCATTTAAATAAGTTCCTTGGGGGTCTAGTTTCCAAAATGTGGTCACTTGTGGGGGAGCTCCAATGTTTAGTCACACAGGGGCTTTCCATATGCAACATGGTGTCCGCTAACAATTTGAATGGAAAATTAGCTCCAATAGTTAGCGGACACCATGTCGCAGCATATGGGGAGCCCCTATGTGCCTACACATTGGAGCTCCCGCACAAGTCACCCCATTTTGGAAACTAGACACCTCAAGGATTATATCTAGGGGTATAGTGAGCATTTGGAACCTACAGCTACTTCACAGAATTTGATAATGTCATATTGAACATTTTCTTTTTTTCACGCAATTTCTCACTTTTAGAGCATGTGCACAAGACACTGAGACACCGTGTCCTGGTCGTCTCCTCCCCTGCATTTTTTTTTTGTATTTCTTTATTAAATTTAAAAAAAAAACGACATGGGGCTTCGCCATATTTTTGGTCCAGCCAGGTACAGCAGGCAGCTACGGGCTGCCACCAACCCCTTCTGCCTAGTTTTACCTGGCTGGAAACCAAAAATATAGGGAAGTCCCTTTTTTTAAAATTATTTCATGAAATAATTTTTTAAAAAAATGGCGTGGGCTTCGCCATATTTTTGGGCCAGCCAGGTACAACTAGGCAGCTGGGGGCTGGAATCCTCAGCGTAGGGAGGCCCAAGCTTTCTGGGCCCCCCCCCCCCCGCTGCGAATTGCAGCTCGCAGCCGCCCCAGAAAATGGCGCATTCATAGAAGCGCCATTTTCTGGTGCTGTATCCAGCTGTTCCAGCTGCCGTGTAGCAGTGGCAGACTGGGTAATAAGGGGTTAATGCCAGCTTTTTCGCAGCTGGCACTAAGCCAGAGATTCATAACGTCTGGCCAATATTAGACCGGACCATTAGGAATCTCTAGTAATTTGTAAAGAAAACACAAGACAGAGAAAAATATTTTTATTAGAAAAGAAACACAAACACTATTTGGACTCCATCTTTATTATTCTTTGACGTCCGACGTAGTCCAGTGGGAAGGTCCGACGTAGTCCAGTGGGCGGTCCCGCGACGATTCTCAGTTTTATAGCATATGGGGCATCCCCCATATGCTATAAAAGCAGGTTTTTTGCCAGGAGGATGACAGGTCATGAACTCAGTGAGTTCATGATCTATCAGAATCCTCGGGTCACAAGGGGTTAACTGTGCTCTTCATGGCGGTCTCCACATCAGGTCAACATCAGTGGTGATCTATCAGGATCCTGGGATCCCATAGGGATCCTGGGATCACCACTGATGGTGATCTGATGTGGAGATCACCATGAAGAGCACAGTTAACAAGGGGTTAACTGTGCTGTTCATGGTGGTCTCCACATCAGATCACCATCAGTGGTGATCCCAGGATCCCTATGGGATCCCAGGATCCTGATAGATCACCACTGATGGTGATCTGATGTGGAGACCACCATGAACAGCACACTTAACCCCTTGTTAACTGTGCTCTTCATGGTGATCTCCACATCAGATCACCATCAGTGGTGATCCCAGGATCCCTATGGGATCCCAGGATCCTGATAGATCACCACTGATGGTGATCTGATGTGGAGACCACCATGAACAGCACACTTAACCCCTTGTGACCCGAGGATTCTGACAGGTCATGAACTCACTGAGTTCATGACCTGTCTTTCCCTGGGCCGCACAGCAGGGGTTAACAGCGGCGCACGCGTGCGCGCACACCAGGGTGCGCGCACAGAGGAGGCGAGCGCCGCAGGAGACAGAAGCAGGAGCCGCCGGCAGGAGAAGCCCCAGGACAGGAGGACCGCGGGACCGGAATCAGGATCGTTGGTAGGTAAGAGTGGTGAGGGGGGATTTACTGGGGCACGGGGGGGGCCCTACAAAGAGTTTAGAGGCGGCGGGGCCTCTGGGGAAAAGGCACCGGGCACAAGGCATCAGGGGAGGGGGGTGCCCGGAGGCCGGGGGATGCCCGGAGGATGCCCGGAGGCTGGGGGATCCCTGCAGGGGACTAGGGAGCACCGGGGGAGGACATTCCCATGCAGCCTGACATGTGTGACATGTCAGGCTGCATGGAGATACAGGGAAGGCAGCGCACCGCCGCCATTTTTGATTGGTACGGGGGGGGGGGGTGGATGGAGGTGTGGGGGGCCCGGGGGGGCTCGAGGGGCCTTAGGGGTTAATGGATCACTTTGATCCGACGTGTTTTCATGTCGGATCAAAGTGAAAGCATTTTTTACAGAGCACTTTCACTTTTGTAATGTGATGACCGGTAAACGGTGTTTACCGGTCATCACATTACAGGTGCGGGTACAAAAACAGCTAATTACTAATCTCTAGGGTGTCAGCTACAATCGGTACGCTGACACCCTAGAGGTATTAGCTCCAGGGGCGGCGCTACAGGGCTTTTTCCTGCCAACGTCTACAGACGTCGGCTAGGCTTTAGTACCCTTTTTTTCCGACGTCTGTAGACGTTAGGCTGTCGTCTAGAGGTTAAAGAATAGATAACTCCACTGAAGTCTGTGCTTCCAAGTCTAAACAGACCCATCCCTTTTGAGCCCTGCTGTCAGTATCCAAATGTATGACATTACTGTACCATTAAGAACCACTTACCAATTCGTAGGAGTGTGCTTTTCTAGAAGCACTACAGTGGCATGTTTGCAATTTTTTGGTTAAATCAATATTTTAGTGGAAAAAAATTTAATTTTTTTATTGCTTTGCACTAAAGAGGTATTCTGAAGTTTGGAAGTTGATCCCTGTCCATGCATAAGATATATTTTTTTTTTTCGTGATAAGCAAGTAGTAAGATTTTTGGGTTCGGATAGCTCTAACTGAATACTTTGAACTGTTTCAGTATTCATTAAACGGACATGGTCAGGTCATACTATATAGTATAATACTAATATTACCCTTGAATCGTGCCTGGGCAGACATTTTAAAAACATGTAAAATCATTATGTACAGTTTGTAGTTTCCATGTTATCAGCATTGTCAGACCCTGCAGGCAGCCCCTGGATTACTCCTCTTCCATTATAAGCACACATAGGAATAGTCCAGCTGTTGTATAAACTCTCATGTAATTATGCACTCCCTCTCAGCAGCTCTCTCCTCCCTCCTCCCTTTGCTGAAATAAAAATATGAAGTTTTATTGAAGACGAAGAGCTGGATCCTTCCTTTGATTTAAACAGTTCAAAGAATTTGGTTAGAGCTCTCCGAACCTGAAGATCTCACTACTCGCTCATGACTAATAATTATTCTGATCACTGGGACCCCCGCCAATCCCGATAACCATGTCCATGAAGAGCCCTGTGTGAATGGATATTGGTCTGTTATGGGCACTGCCGCCCAATTTATTGCAAAAGGGAGTACTGCAAACGCAGAGTGCAGTGATCGGCTAACTCTTTCAGTTTTATCAAGAATGAAGGGGAGTGGCAGTGTGCATGATGGACTATCTGTTTGGCACATGGGTGCTCTTCAGAGGCTCTTCTCCAGGTCAGAGGGTGTCCTAGTAATAGTGATTAGAAGACTTAATCAAAATTCTGATCATTAACAATTGTTTATTATAATTGTTTACTTATTTATCTGACTATAATTCTAAAAAAAAAATCCCAAACTTTGTGCAAGTGTGCCAGAAGAATTGATGCAGTTTATAAGGCAAAGGGTGATCATGCCAAATATTGATTTAATTTAGATCTCCTTTGTTCATTCACTTTGCATAAAATTAAGCTATAAAACTGTTAATTAAAGCATGCGAAGTTGTGCAAGTATGTCTACATTTGGTACTCCTATTCAACACTATCAAGATGTTTTGAAAAATGTCACCCCAGTATATCACTTGGAATTTCTTGAAGTCCCTTTTTCTTTTCTTTTTTTGTGTATGTATATTTTCATATCATATTTTTTTTTTCTTTCAGGGTCCTGAACATCCTAACCCAGGAAAACCATATACAGCAAGGGGATTCCCTCGTCACTGCTATCTCCCAGATAATTCCAAAGGAAGATTGGTAAGCTGATTACCATTTCTGTTTTTTTGCTCATTGTAAAAATTATTTTTAAAAAATAGTGTTTGTTTGCATTTCTATTGAATTGTAAATAAAAGAGAGGCGCACTGTGAAGGACCACAATAATTTGGATATATTGGGGCCGGGGGGGGCACTAACCTGGTAGGGTTGTGCAGCCTGCACAACTCTGTAGTACGCTGGTACCCGCTAGTTGCTGTGTGCTCCGCTGTCCTCCACGATCCGTCTCTCCAGCGTTCTATTTGGGAGCGGTCATGTGGTGCGGCCGGACCGGAATTATGTCACCGCAGGTCCTTAGCGTTTTATCTTGTTGCAAAACGATGCCAGGTCCTTGTGCAATGGTTTGGTTTAGACGTTCCCAGAGCTGCTCCTGCCACTACTCCCTCAGCGAGGGATAGAAAGTATATATGCACAATTGTTGTAGCGGTCTATAGAAGCGCTTTCCTGTCAACTCCTTTTGGGACGAAAGGAGGTGGCAGGAAAATGCTTATATAGACCGCTACAACAATTGTGCATATGTCTATTGAATTGTTGACTGTCGTTGCGATGACAATTGCAGGTGCTTTAAACAGGCAGGATGCAACATCATGGGGTAGGTGGGGCCGGTAGAAGCGCCAGGTGGCGCGAAACAGTCTGTCGCTCCATACACCCAGTGCCTCCCTGATGCTGTGTTTTAAATCTACAATGAATGCTTGGATAAGGAAATTTGTAGAGCCACTTTTATCCTCTTCTATGTTGATTACCACCTCTGTTTCCCTGTATTGATTTATTCCACATATTTTGATAATTTACAAAACAACTACTAGTTGTAAACAGATTATAACATTAACCCATTAGCAACTGAGACAATTTCGACCTTAATGACCAGGCCACATTTTAGAAATCTGACCAGTATCACTGAGGTAACATCCCTGGAACTCCTCAACAGATCCGAGTGATTCCGAGATTGCTTTTTTCATGATATATTGTACTTTATACTATTGGTAAATATTAGGATGATGTTTTTTGCCATTATTTGTGAAACATTTGCCGAAAATGTTGCAATTTTCAAGCGTTAAATTTTTACACCCTTAAACCAGAGAATTATATCACACAAAATAGTTAATAAAGTAAAGAACATTTCACACGTCTACTTTACATCAGCACAATTTTTTAAACATTATTTTTTTTTATATAAGCAATTAATCATTTTTCCAACAAAATTTGCAAAACCATTTTTTTAGGGACCGCATCATATTGGAAGTGAGTTTGAGGCCTATGTGAGTGAAAATACCCCAAAGTGACCATTCTAAAAACTGCACCCCTCAGACTGCTCAAAACCACAATCAAGAAGTTAATTAAACCTTGGGGTGGCATAAAAAGAAAAAAGATAGCGGCACTCACCGGGCGTGTTTCAAAGGTGCTTTATTTGGGTACACTCATTCCAGGGTCCCACTCGGAAGGGAGGGGGTGCAGAGACAGCAGAGATGACGGATCTCCGTTTCGGGGCTCCTACCCCTTCCACGGACCTCAATGTCTGGCGTATGACGTCACTTCCGCCCTTATATAGGGGCCGGTCAAATGGTGTCATCGCCGCACCGTATAATACAAAAGTGCTTAATAAGTGACACATGATAAAAACAAGTATTAATTTACAACAATGACAATGTGTGCGCTAGATCATTATAAAACTATATACAATGAGCATAAATGTGTTTCATTTCAGTTAGCATATGTTATGTGCAGGTCAGTGCACTAACTTACTTGGTTTCCTCATGCTATCCATGCAGGTACCGTATTACTTCTAGATGATACTCCTATACCAACATGTCTATAGTAAACCGTCCTCTACCATTTGTATGGGAAAACTGCTTGAATAGCAATTGCTAATCCCGCAGTCTATCCCTGGACCTAAATGGAATTCAGTACACTAGAATCACTATATTCTTTTCATGCATCACCGGTGTATACCGGGTATAATTCCCAATCACTATATTTTAATTATTTTTATTTTTTTATTTTTTTTTTATTTTTTATTTATTTATTTTTTTACCCTTTACGTGCTTTCATCCAACGGCTCAGTCAAAGTTTACCAAATTTATCTATATCTCAGATTATTGACTGAAACTGCCAAGAATCCGTATTAAATTCCTGCTTGGGACACGATAACACAAGGATCAACGGGGATCAGTACCCTAATAGGGGTTATACATTATTATTTGTTTTTTTAGATTTTTTATTTTTTAAAGAAAAGGAAATAAATCATTTCGCTCATTTAATCCCATTGGTCCACAAGCTTTTGTATTATTAATCCATGTGTTTTCGCGCTGCAGGAGTTGTTTATGGGTGTCACCACCCTGACGTGATGGAGTCACCCGTTCTAAGCCTGTGAATGTCAGTACATCAGCGTTTCCGTAATGGTATTCCCGTACATGTTGAATAAGTCTTGTGCAACCCACTCCTGACTCTACAGATTTGTAGTGATCTCTAAATCTCACGTACAGTTCCCTCACAGTTTTTCCGATATAATACCGCATACAAGTACAGAAAACCGCATATACCACCCACTTCGATTTACAGCTGATATGAGTGTACATTACATTCAACTCCACCTATTATTACTGGGTTTTCCGTTCTATGCGCTGAACAGAATTTGCAGTTTCTGCACCGGATGTTGCCAACCGGTCTATGGCTCTCCAGCCATGTTTTTTGTTTTTTAGGTTCAATCCTGTTCCTGATGACCAAATCCCCCAAGTTATGGCATCTTCTGTATGCGAACAGAGGGGGGCCTATATGTTTTGCTCCCAAGTCTCTGTCTTTTTCCAGGATATGCCAGTGTTTTCTCACTACATTTGTTATTTTTTTATACATTGGTCCATATTTAAAAGAGAATATGAATCTCTTGCCAGCTGTTTCGTTTTTTCGGGAATCCATCTTATTTATCCTATCAGACTGCGTTTCATTTAGTCTGTCACCAGCTTCTTTTAGCACATTTTCAGGGTAACCTCTTGCCCGCAAATTCTTTTCTAATTGTTGATATTGTCTGTCAAAGTTTTCTTTTTTGTTGTTCATTCGTTTAATTCTTAACATTTGACTATATGGGAGTGCGTTCCTTGTATGTATGGGATGCGCACTATTAAAGTGCAGCAATGAATTAGAGCTGGTTGGTTTCCGATACAGGGATCTTACAATGTTATTATTTTCAATCTGAATTTTCATATCCAAAAACTCAAGGGATTGGTCACCAAAGACAGAAGTGAATATCATATTGTGTTGGTGTATATACCCATATGATGAAAAAATAAGCACTTCTCCTAAACTTAGCAGTGCCCAGTGAACGGACTCTTTTTGATTACTAAACCTTGGGGTGCATCACATGACTGAATGCAAAGTGGAATGAAAACAAATTACATTTAACCGAAAAATGTTGCTTTAGCCCAATTTTATTTATTTTTACAAGGGATAGCATGACACAATGTCCCCAAAATTTGTTTCTTCTGAGTGTGCTGATACCTCACATGTGGTTAGAAACCTCCGTTTGGACAAACTCCAGGGCTCGTATGGAAAGGCGCACTATTTGAATTTTGTAAGAAAAATTTGGCTGAAATGCCACACATTTGCAGGGCCTCTAAGGTACCTAAGCAAGAGAAATCACACACAACTGACCCCATTTTGGAACTGGACCACTGAAATATTTTATCCAAATGTATAATTAACATTTTGAACCCATTGGTACTTCACAGAATTTGATAATAGGTATTCATATTGAACATTTTAACTTTCTTTTACAAAAGTGTTTTAGCACCAAACGTTCCACTTTTATAAGAGGTAATACCAAAGCATTGGACCCCACAGTTTGTTGCGCACATTCTTATGAGCGTGGCGATACCGTGCGTGTAGTCAAAAAGTTCTGTTTGGGCAATCAGGAGGGCTCAGAAAGGAATGAGCAATATTTGAATTCTGGTGCACAAATGTGGATGAAATAGATTGTGGGCACCATGTCTCATTTGCAGATTCCATAAGATACCTAAACAGAACTCCTCACCCCCCACAAATGGCACCATTTTTGAAACTACACCCCTCAAGGATTTTATCCAGGGGTGTCCAGAATTTGATAGCATTAGTTCCCAGTAAAATATATCTTTGTACTGTTAGCCATTTTTTAGATCCATAAAGACGCAGTACATTTTGATATCCTCCATTTTGATGCAAGTAAACATTAGTAACAGGTTGTCATATTGAAAGAAAAAAAAAAATAACAACAATGTTGCTTTAGCCCAAAATTTCACTTTTACAAGGGGTAACACCAAAAAGTGTACCACTCAATCTATTACCCACTTTTTTACCAGCGCAATGAATACCGAACATGAGATCAAAGTTTGGTTTGGACACACAGCAGGGTTCAGAACGCAAGAAGCGACATTTGGAATGGAAATTTCACTGGCGTAGATTTGCAGACATTATCTCATTTGCAGAACCCCTGAGATGCCAAAACATTAGAAACCCCGCACAAATGACCCCATTTTGCAAAGTAGACCTTGAAGGAATTCATCTAGGGGTTTGTTGAGCATATTAAATCCATAGATGCCAAGTTAGTGGCTTATTCGATCCTACTTATAAGCAGGGTCTTGAGGCAAAGTCAGGGAGTCACTGCAGTACAGCTGTGCAATGATATCTGTGATCAAGCTAAAAAAATATTAAAATCTCATAGTGGGACTAAGTGAAAAAGTAAAACAAAGTTAAAATGTGAGGAAAAACTAAATACACAGCGCAGAAAAATCATAAACACCTTTTTGTTTTAAAACAAAACTAAAGAAACGTGTGCATAATTGGTATCACCATGCCAGGAACAACTCGATCAATAAGTTTACATTATTAATTCCGTATGGCAAATACCGTGATAAAAAAAAAAATGCCAAAAATGGTGTTTTTTCATCATACAGACACAAAAAGTGATCAACAAGTCGTATGCAAATAACAGTGGTCAAAATGGAAATGCCATACTATTCTAGCAAAACCTGTGCTTTAAACGGAACCTATCAAAAAGTCCCGAAAGACAGATGAATGGCTAAAAGGTACAAACTTTATTTGGGTACTTGACAAAGAAGCTTATCCACATACATAATTAAGAGTAGCTATCACACAGAGAAATTAATTTGGCCTAGTAGGATTCTATAAGGGTTTAACAGAGACCAGTGCCTCATGGCTCACTCTAGGGGTGGCCCACATGACAGAAAAAAACTCAAAGGTGAGTGATATCACCCTATTGTAAATCCTATCAAGGTGCCCTCTTGGTGTACAGTTATCTGCAATTAAATATCAATAGTAGTGGAAATTTACATTTACCTAGTCAAAATGTACCAAAAAAGGGAATAAGAAATAGAAGAAAGTGGATTTTTTTTTCACAAGAAATCTGGACAGTGGCACAGACAAAATCCATATGTCACATGTTACAAAATAGTTTTACCTGACTAGGAAAAAGAGCCATATACAATTATTTTAGGTACACATTGAAAGCAGAGAATGTTCTTATTAATTTACTCACAACATACAATCACATGAACCATATCCCTGCTGGGCAATCCTAAGAGGTTGGAGTGGAATCAAGACCTTAAAACGTACAAATCAGGCATAGTACTATTCTACACAAAGTGGTATCTGACCAATGGCATATCAATATACCAAACTAAACAGTGGATGAACTGTGACTATTATGGTTCCTACAGATAATACACGTCACGCCAACAATACATATGGCATGTAAGATGACCTTAAACAGTCCCACAATGGGTATAGCACCTAATAGTCCAAAATCTATGTTCTCCAATTTCCACACATAATTTAAATATAGGGCTTGATCAACATACCTATAAAGATGTTTGTGCCAAAGTCAAGTTTCTGTCCACCCCTGGCCCCAACGTGTTTCATACGTGGGACTTCTTCAGGGAAATTCAGTGTGCCCTGAAGAACACCCAACTCATGCGCGTACAATAATCTATTATATAAAACCCGAAGGCCACTTCCGCCCAAAATCCGCTTCCGCTTCCGTGATGGCCTCCCTCCTGTGTCAAACACCGGAACCGGAAGCACCAGACCCACAGAGCCCCGTCTGCGCCCACCCACATCCGGCCCACAGCCCTGCAGCTCACCGCCCACTCTCCATCAGGGACCGCCATGCCGCCACTGGGTCCGCACACAGCCTGGTGTGCGCCCACCAACATGAGGGAACCGGCCCGGACCGGCCCACACTCCGGTGTGCGGCCTCCGCCGGCAACGCTCCCCCGCCACCTCGGGGGGCCACACAACCTCTGGGGGTACCCGTGCTCCGCGCCTGGAGAGGAGAGAGGGCGGGACTGACTGTCCTGCAGCTCTGCCCGCCCCCTCCTCTCCTCCTACACCCGACGCGCGCCCACCGGTAAGTCTGCCCTCCTGCCTCCGCCTCCGCTCCAGCCTGTGCCCGCCGCCTCCGCTGCAGCCTGTGCTCCCTCCAGCCTGTGTCTCCTCCAGCCTGTGTCCTGTGCCCCCTCCGGCCTGTGTCCTGTGCCCCCCTCCGGCCTGTGTCCTGTGCCCCCCTCCGGCCTGTGTCCGGTGCCCCCTCCGGCCTGTGTCCTCTGCCCCCTCCGGCCTGTGTCCTCTGCCCCCCTCCGGCCTGTGTCCTGTGACCCCCTCCGGCCTGTGTCCTGTGACCCCCTCCGGCCTGTGTCCTGTGACCCCCTCCGGCCTGTGTCCTGTGACCCCCTCCGGCCTGTGTCCTGTGACCCCCTCCGGCCTGTGTCCTGTGACCCCCTCCGGCCTGTGTCCTGTGACCCCCTCCGGCCTGTGTCCTGTGACCCCCTCCGCCCTGTGTCCTGTGACCCCCTCTCGCCCTGTGTCCTCTGCCCCCTGCCTGTGTCCTGCTGACCCCCTCCGCCCTGTGTCCTGTGACCCCCTCCGCCCCTTGTCCTGTGACCCCCTCCGCCCTGTGTCCTGTGACCCCGTCCCTGCCGCCCTGGTCCTGTGACCCCCTCGCCCTGTCCTGTACCCTCCCTCCTGTGCCCCTGTCCTCCCCTGTCCCCTGTGCCCCCTCCTCTGCCCTGTGTCCTTGCCCCCTCCGCCTCTGCTCCTGTGTCCCTCCCCCTGTGTCCTTGCCCCTCCTCTGCCCTGTGTCCTGTGCTCCTCTGCCCCTGTCCGTCCTGGCCCCCCTGTTCCTCTGCCCCCTCCCTGTCCTGCTGCCCCCTCTGCCCTGCCCTGTTGTCCTCTGCCCGCCTCTGTCCCCTGCTCTGCCCCTCTCGCCTGTCCTCTGCCCCCTGTCCCTTGCCTCTGCCTCTGCCCCCTGTGTCCTCTGCCCCCTGTCCTCTGCCCCTGTCCTCTGCCCCTCTGCCCCTGTCCTCTGCCTGTCCTCTGCCCCTGTCCTGTGTCCTCTGCCCCCTGTCCTCTGTCCTCTGCCCTGCCTGTGCCTCTGCCCTCCCTGTCCTCTGCCCCTGTCCTCTGCCCCCTTCCTCTGCCCCCTCTGTCCTCTGCCCCCTGTCCTCTGCCCCTCTGTCCTCTGCCCCCTCTGTCCTCTGCCCCTCTTGTCCCTCTGCCCCCTGTCCTCTGCCCCCTGTCCTTGCCTCTGCCCCTGTCCTTGCCTTCCTTGCCCCTTCCTCTGCCTCTCTGCCCCTGTCCTCTGCCCCTGCCCTCCTGTCTTGCCCCCTGGTCCTCTGCCCTCCTGCCTGTCCTCTGCCCCTTCCTCTGCCCCTGTCCTCTGCCCCTCGTCTCTGCCCCTCTGCCCCTGTTCCTCTGCCCCTGTCCTCTGCCTCCTCTGCCCCCTGTCCTCTGCCTCCCTGCCCCTGTCCTCTGCCTCCTCTGCCCCTGTCCTCTGCCCCTCTGCCCTGTCCTCTGTCCTCTGCCCCCTGTCCTCTGCCCCCTGTCCTCTGCCCCTCTGTGTCCTCTGCCCCCTGTCCTCTGCCCCTGTCCTCTGCCCCTCTGTGTCCTCTGCCCTTCCTCTCCCCTGTCCTCTGCCCCCTTGCCTCTGCCCCCTGTCCTCTGCCCCCTGTCCTCTGCCCCCTGTCCTCTGCCCCCGTCCTCTGCCCCCTGTCCTCTGCCTTCCTCTGCCCCCTCCTGTCGCTCCTCTGCCCCCTCTTGTCCTCTGCCCCCTCTTGTCCTCTGCCCCTCTGTCCTCTGCCCCTCTGTGCTCTGTCCTCTGCCCCCTGTCCTCTGCCCCCTGTCCTCTGCCCTCTGCCTCTGCCCTCCTGTCCTGCCCCCTGTCCTCTGCGCCTCCCTGTCCTTGCCCCCTGTCCTCTGCCCCTGTCCTCTGCCCCCTGTCCTCTGCCCTGTCCTCTGCCCCCTGTCCTCTGCCTCTGCTCCCCTGTCCTCTGCCCCCTCTGTGTCCTCTGCCCCCTCTGTGCCTTCTGCCCCTCTGTCTGTCCTCTGCCCCCTCTGTGTCCTCTGCCCTCCTCCCTGCTGTCCTCTGCCCCCTGTCCTCTGCCTCCTCTGCCCCCTCTGCTGTCCTCTGCCCCTTGCCTCCCCTCTCTGCTCCCCCTGTCCTCTGCTCCTCTGCCCCCTGTCCTCTGCCTCCTCTGCCCCCTGTCCTCTGCCCCCTCTGGTCTCGCCCCTGTCCTCTGCCCCCTCTGTTCCTCTGCCCCCTGTGTCCTCTGCCCCCTTGTCCTCTGCCCCCTGTTCCTCTGCCCCCTCTGTGTCCTCTGCCCCCTGTCCTCTGCCTCCTCTGCCCCCTCTGTCCTCTGCCCCTGTCCCTCTGCCCCCTGTCCTCTGCCTCCTCTGCCCCCTGTCCTCTGCTCCTCTGCCCCTGCTCTGCTCCTCTGCCCCTTCCTCTGTCCTCTCTCTGCCCCCTGTCCTCTGCTCCTCGGCCCTGCCTGCCTCTGCCCCCTGTCCTCTGCCTCCTCTGCCCCCTGTCCTCTGCCTCCTCTGCCCCCTGTCCTCTGCCTCCTCTGCCCCCTGTCCTCTGCCTCCTCTGCCCCCTGTCCTCTGCCTCCTCTGCCCCCTGTCTCTGCCTGCCTCTGTCCTCTGCCCCCTGTCCCTGCCCTCTGCGTCCTCTGCCCCCTGTCCTCTGCCTCCTCTGCCCCCTGTCCTCTGCTCCTCTGCCCCTGCCTGTCCTCTGCCCTCGCTGTCCTCTGCCCCCTGTCCTCTGCCTCCTCTGCCCCCTGTCCTCTGCCTCCTCTGCCCCCTGTCCTCTGCCTCCTCTGCCCCCTGTCCTCTGCCTCCTCTGCCCCCTGTCCTCTGCCTCCTCTGCCCCCTGTCCTCTGCCCGTCTCTGCCCCCTGCCCGCCCTCGTCCTCTGCCTTCCTCTGCCCCCCTGTCCTCTGCTCCTCTGCCCCCTGTCCTCTGCTCCTCTGCCCCCTGTCTGTCCTCTGCCCCCTGTCCTCTGCTCCTCTGCCCCTGTCCTCTGCCGTCCTCTGCCCTCCTCCTGCCGTCCTCTGCCCCTCTGTCCTCTCCCCTCCTCTGCCTCCTCTGCCCCCTGTCCTCTGCTCCTCTGCCCCCTGTCCTCTGCCTCCTCTGCCCCCCTCTGCCTTCCCCTGCCTCTGCCTCCTCTGCCCCCTCTGCGTCCTCTGCCCCCTGTCTCTGCTCCTCTGCCCCTGTCTCTGCCTCCTCTGCCCCCTCTGCTCCTCTGCCCCCTCTGCGTCCTCTGCCCCCTCTGCGTCCTCTGCCCCCTGTCTCTGCCCCCTCTGCGTCCTCTGCCCCCTCTGCGTCCTCTGCCCCTCTGCGTCTCTGCCCCCTCTGCGTCCTCTGCGTCCTCTGCCCCCTCTGCGTCCTCTGCCCCCTCTGCGTCCTCTGCCCCTCTGCGTCCTCTGCCCCCTCTGCGTCCTCTGCCCCCTGTCCTCTGCTCCTCTGCCCCCCTGCCTCTGCGTCCCTGCCCCCTGTCCTCTGCGTCCTCTGCCCCCTGTCCTCTGCGTCCTCTGCCCCCTGTCCTCTGCGTCCTCTGCGTCCTCTGCCCCCTCTGCGTCCTCTGCCCCCTCTGCGTCCTCTGCCCCCTCTGCGTCCTCTGCCCCCTCTGCGTCCTCTGCCCCCTCTGCGTCCTCTGCCCCCTCTGCGTCCTCTGCCCCCTCTGCGTCCTCTGCCCCCTCTGCGTCCTCTGCCCCCTCTGCGTCCTCTGCCCCCTCTGCTCGCCTCTCTCTGCCCCTCTCTGCGTCCTCTGCCCCCTCTGCGTCCTCTGCCCCCTCTGCGTCCTCTGCCCCCTCTGCGTCCTCTGCCCCCTCTGCGTCCTCTGCCCCCTCTGCGTCCTCTGCGTCCTCTGCCCCCTGTCCTCTGCCCAGCCGCCTCTGCCCCCTGTCCTCTGCCCAGCCGCCTCTGCCCCCTGTCCTCTGCCCAGCCGCCTCTGCCCCCTGTCCTCTGCGCTGACCACTCTCACCGCACTCACTGCTAACCACTGAGCCACCGCACTCACTGCTAACCACTGAGCCACCGCACTCACTGCTAACCACTGAGCCACCGTATACTCTGCTACCCACTGAGCCACCTGTATACACACAATTCATTTCACCGCACTCCCGTAACTATTAGTAAATAAACTATATATGGATTCTAGACTACCCGATTCTTTAGAATCGGGCCGCCATCTAGTCATCATAATAATCATCAACTCCTGCGGCTCCCTGTCAGTGAACAGCGGTAATGTACTCTGTCCAGGGTCCTGAGTGCTGAAGCAATCAGCACAGGCAAACTACTGTGCTGATTACTTAGCTGTTCAGGACCCTGGACAGCGTACATTACCGCTGTTCACTGACAGGAGCAGCAGGAGTTTAGAAATGACGCTGTAATGCCGACAATTACCGTCTTTGCAGATTTATAGGCATAAAACACACATTTGGCCATTTATGACCTCAGCATGTGTCCAGGAGCTTGGACAGTCTCTGGACACATGCAGACATGACTGTTAAAGCACATTATAATAATCATCTTGCCCCGCTGCTGTCACAGCGGGGCAGGATGATTATTACTGTACGTGCATGGTGGGAAATTCAAAATTGAGTTCCCTGACAAATGCTGCCCGCGGTCCTTCAGGACCGTGGACCGCATCACAAACACACGCAGCACACATGCACCCACACCTCTCACTCGCAGCACACTCACATCAATACATGCAGGCACACTCACCACACGCACCACACACACCCACAAACATGCATTACACTAGCATCACTGTCGTGCATCAAACACGCTCTGTGTTTGATGCACGACAGTGTGCCTTCAGCCTAATACTGCGTCTCTTGTGGAGTTTCTGCTGATTTGGCACCTCAGGGGCTCAACTAACAGATTGTGGCTTCCAATTAGCAAGTATTGCTCCTTCCCATCTGATCCCTGCCGTGTACTCAAAAAGAAGTGTAAACCACATATGAGGTACTTACATGTTTGGTAAAAATTGCATAACAATAATGTCCAGTCCATTTACACCTTTTACCCTTGGTGTGAATTTAGATTTTGAGGCTAAAGTCTTTACAATATGCACTACATTTTTGTTTTCATGACCCAATCTAATAAAATTCTATGTAGTAACAAAGTGTGGGGTCCACTTTTTGGTGTTGCCTCTTGTAAAAACTGAGAAATTTAGTGCTAAAGTAGCATTTTTAAAATTATTTTTTATCAAATTCTGTGAGGTACCTGTGAGTTAAATATGCTCACTATACCCCTAGATAAAATCCTGAGGAGGTCTGTTCTTCAAAATCTGGTCAACTTGGGGTTGTTTAGGTACTTTAAGGGCCCTGCAACTGCATCATGGTTCCTAAAGTCTTATTTCAGCCAAATTTGTGTTCCATAATATAAACTGTGCTCCTTCCCTTTCAAACCCTGCTGTTTGTCCAAATAGAAGTTTCTGACCTCATGTGGATTATCAGCACTCTCTGAAGAAACTGGGTAACACAACTCTGGGTCCATTTTTGTCATACTTTCCCTTGTAAATGTGAATAAGTTGGGGCTAAAGCAACATTTTTAGGTGTAATGTAATTATTATTTTTTATTCCTCTTTGTATCACTTCCTGTGATGCACCTAAAGAGTTAGTACACTTCTTGGATGTGGTTTTGAGCAATCGAAGGGGTGTAGTGTTTGAAATGGTGTCACTTTTGGGTGTTTTCTGTCATATCTGTCATATCTGTCTGTCATATATATTCTGCCCTTCAAAATCGCTTCAAATATGATGTCGTTCCTTAAAAATGGTTTTGTAAACTTAGTTGGAAAAATGAGAAATTGCTGATAAACTTTGAACCCTTCTAACTTCCTAACAAAAGTATTGTTTAGAAAATTGTGCTGATGTAAAGTAGACGTTTGGGAAATGTTATCTTTTAATTATTTTATGTGACTGTGACATAAATTAATTCGAAGCATAATAATTCAAAGTTTATAAAAATTGAGAAATTTTCCAAATTTTGGCAAATTTTTCATAATTAAAAACAAAAAATGGCATCCTAAATTTACCATTAACATGAAGTACAATATGTTACGGGAAGAAAAATAAATAAATAAGAATCTCACAATCACTGGGATCCATTAGTGTTCCAGAGTTATAACCTCATAAAGTGACACTGGTTGGAATTCTAAAATTTGGCCTGGTCATGAAGGTCGAAATTGGCTCAGTCACTAAGGGGTTATTGAAAAAGCTTGGGCACACATGTTTACTTTAAATAAGCACTAATTAATAGAATGATGTATGCAGAATATGAAGAACATCTCTCATTCTTTTGGTACATATTTCTTTTCCATTAGGTACTGGAGCTCTTAAAACTGGCCTGGACCAGGCGGCTGATTTTCACTATTGGCGTTTCCAGCACGACTGGTGAATCGGACACTGTAGTGTGGAACGAAATCCATCACAAGACAGAAATGAACTCTAACATATCAGGACACGGATACCCTGATCCAAAACTACCTAGACAATGTTATTGCGGAGCTTGCTGCTCAAGGGGTGTCAGAAGATTGCTTAAATATGTAAATAACTTGCTGGTTGCCTTCTAATGAGTCGCAGGAGGTGTTCATTCAGTTCTTATAAATGATGCCTTAACTATTTGGTTCAAGTTAGCATTCTATTTTTTGTAAAGCAATACATATTTAAAAGAGGTTTACAAAAATGCTGGGGAAAACTTGGCTCGCTTTGTACGAGACTGGCATGTGAACTCATAGTGCCAACCCTGCTGGACAGGGACCAGCCATTATATATGTTCCATCATGTGTTTCCTGCATAAGTGTAAGATGTGGTCATGGCATATATAAAAAGAAGAATGCAGATTTTCTACAAAATCAAGGAAATTCAGATGCAATACTAGCATGGATTTCTGTTGATGTTTATACAAGGTACTTTGCGAATATGATAAAATTCAGTCTTGACTGGGTAAGTTGATAGCTGGCTTTTGAATCCTTTCCTAGTCTGAGCCAAAGTGAAAAATTGTTTGGCTCGCGTGCCATTGGCTTGCTATTCTGTTTCATTCACTGAAAATACTATAGTTATTTTATATTGAAAATCTCTGTATACCAACTTGCAAAAATGTATGTTTATTGTTAAAGTTAACTATATCAGTTTAACTGCAGCACATAAGAAGCAAGTTGTTTCTTAACCAACAGCTTTTTTTTTTTTTTTTTTAATAAAAAAAAATATATACTTCTGAATTACTTAATAAAAAAAAAATTATGGAGGAAAAGAAAATCTTTCTGAACTAATTCTTTGATTAGTTATCAGTCTTGTCTCTTTCTGATCAGACTTTCATTTTAAATATACATAGTGCCTCTATTAAAGGGAACCTGTCACCTGGATCTAAGCCCCTACACTATCACTACCTGTCCCTGCACCTTCCTAACTGCTCCCTATCTATCCCTCTGAGTTAAATCCGCCCTATAAAACAGCAGAAAAATAATTTATAACTTACAGAAGTCTCTGAGGCTGGGGACTGAAAGGGTGGGCACAGGCTCAATTCTGCCTCTCCTCAATGCAGCAGCACACGCCCCGCTGGGTGGCGTTATTCATTCTTCATCGCCACTTCCTCCATTTGGAATCTCCCACACACTTTACACTGTAAGGTAGCGGTTAGGATTGGCATGACAGAAGGCAGTTACTCAGGTATTTACTCACACAGCACACAGTTTAATGGCACAGTTCAGGTATTCACAGACCTCCAGGTTCCGGGGCGCAGCCGAGTACAACCTCATACAATCCCAACAGCTGATACAGAAGCTCTGTACCGTCCCCCGGGTAGGCTGTGTTAGGTCAGCACACAACCTTTCTCTCCTCACCGTCCGCTCATTAGCCTCATGAACGTCCACTCTGAGAGAGCTCAGAGGCTTTGTTAAATCTTCACACCGCTCTCTACACAGCAGCTCCTGCTGCTGTCCTGACACACTCCACCCCCTCCCCACAGTCCAGGGCAGCTCATAACTCCTATTCACCCGCACACCTGGGCGCCGGTGCTTTCAATCAGCACTCAGCTCCAGTAGCAGCTAACCCTGTGTGTGTGCTGCTACCGAGCAGAAGATACAATCTCCGATATGCTGTGTCCCGGTCAGGGGACACATCGAGGTCACATCACCACAACATGATAGGTGTAAAGCAGGCGGGAGATTCCAAATGGAGGAGGCGGCAATGAAGAAAGAATAATGCCACCCAGCTGGGCGTGCGCTTCTGCATCGAGGAGGGCAGAATGGAGCCTGGGCCCGCCGTTTCAGTCCCCAGCCTCAGGGACGTCTGTAAGTTATAAGTTATTTTTCTGCTGTTTTATAGGGCGGATTTAGCTCAAAGAGGGATAGATAGGGAGCAGCTAGGAAGGTGCAGGGACAGGTAGGGATAGTGTAGGGGCTGTGAGGTAGCGCCCCAGGGGAACCCGCTTGGCACAGGGAAAATGACAGCAGTGACTACGTTTTTTAACGGATAACATAACACGCAGTAGTTTATTTAACACCGTAAACCACTGGTAACACACAACATCCTTTACATTTTCACATATAATATGCACATTAGTACATCACATGACATTATAATACCGGACATTAGACTTACGTTTTCCCCAGAACTTCAAGGCGTCACCCACCGACCCTTGCAGACCTCAGTCTGGTTCTAAAGACGGCTATCACCGTCTATCACCCTGACAGGGATCTTTCCCCATCCTGCTGTAGGGATCCTCAGCCTACTCCCAAGGAGTCTCAACCCACACTGCATCATACATCACACATGCACTTTTCCATAAGCCATCACACATGGCATTTTTACATAAGCCATCACATAGTCAACGGGACCATATCACGACTAGCACAGTCAGTCCCAAAGTTGGCTACACTTATGACCGCCTGGCCCTTGAGCCGTCCTCGGTCTCTCTCGCCGTCCATATGACCGCCTGGCCCTTGAGCCGTCTTCGGTCCTTAAATCACACATATGACCGCCGGCCCTTGAGCCGTCTTCGGTCCTTATCACTGGCTGGCATGCACACATCAGGTGCACCGGCATGGAGCTGGCAGGCTCCCTTCACTTCCCCCACCGGGAATGGATCTCTTCAAGCACGTCTTCACACGGCAGTGGTCTGGTCTGCTCAGATTCCCATCGTCCTCTCCTCACTCAGACACCTGGCAGGTTCTTATCCAGGCAGCCTCACCCACAGCTGCAACACAGTAAGTCAATCAGCACATCTCTGTGCACCATTCAGGTTTAGCAAGCAATCAGTCGCCTCATTTGGCTCATGAAAACTTTACAGCTGTTAACCCACTGTACACCGGACAGGTTTCACACAGCACACACATACAGGAAAACCGGCCCA
The DNA here is from genome assembly GCA_033576535.1 of Allobates femoralis. NCBI lineage: Eukaryota > Metazoa > Chordata > Amphibia > Anura > Aromobatidae > Allobates > Allobates femoralis. Next base: position 415,958,885 of record JARQOC010000002.1, read on the forward strand.
TGTGAACAGAGACCTGCACGGCTAACCCGTGTGATGCACCCGGCCAGGGGCCACATCACCACAGGACTTAGATCCAGGTGACAGGTTCCCTTTAAAGTGTTTATACTAGTAATTAATTTATTGATCAAAGTAAAGCGGCCTGCTGTCTCCAGCAGTCTCATGTAGATTGAATGAAATGCATGGTCAATAAAGACTGGTCTGTAGAGTGTTATTTTCATTAATTGGACCTGGAGTAATCAGTAAATTCTTTCCTAACCTATGCTGCTATCAACTATCCTTAAGTTTCTAACTTTATTGTAAAAAGTAAATATAAGAAAAAAAAAAATAGGCAGCACTCAGAAATAAATATAAAAAAAAGAAAAGGTCTTTAATAGCTCATGTGGCACACTGTTTCGGCTGGTAAACAGCATTTTTCAAGTACAAGGCATTGTTGCAAGTGAAACATGCGGTATATATAGGTGGAGCGATTAAATTGCTTCATAATTAACAATTTATAATAAAAAAAAAAAATGTGTATATGAGTGAAGTGACATTGTATGCAAAGAGTGAGTACCGTATTTTTCAGATTATAAAAAGCATCGGACTATAAGATGCACCCAGGTTTTAGAGGTGCAAAATAGGGAGAAAATATGAAGCAAAAAATTTGGTGAAATATTTGTTAACATACTGTTATATGTTGTGTTATTATATATAATAGTATCTTATTTAGTTGGAAGCTATAGACTGGACTGAAGATGGTGCTGCGGGATCGGCGCTAAAGTATTCATATGAAGATGCTGGAAGGTGAGTATAAGAATAAGGGCATGGGTCTTACATTTAAAGCACCCCTCCAGTGCTGAAAAAGAAACACTGGAGTGCTGCTTTCAGATCTCATGGGAGAACTAGAACTCTCCGGATGTCCTGCAGATCCTATGGCATCTTGGGAGTTAGAGTTCACCACCGGAGTGGTAGAGTGTTTATGTGCTGTAATTAATAAACTTTTAATTAATTCTTACTCATACAGGCTATGCTCACATCAATGCAGGTCCTGCAGCCACACTAGAAACTCGAAAGTATCTTTCTCTACAGTTTAAAGGACCTGTGGTGAGGTAATGAAGAGGGAGGCCTGGAGCATCACATGACCGCACAGAGCCTTCCCTCTTATAACCTCACCACAGGTCCTATAAGAGGAAGCATCCTTGTTTCTAGTGCGGTGTCTGCAGGACCTGTGGTGACATAATGAAGAGGGAGGGCAATTTGCTGTCATGTGATGCTCCAGCACGCCCTCTTAATTACCTCACCACAGGCCCTACAATGACGGGAGCTGAGCCCTCAGCACAGACTGCACTCTGCTGTCAGGTATGCCATGCCTGGCCCTGTGAATGCAGTAATACGCAGTCCCTCCGGGCCAGGCACTACTGTCCCTCCTATGTGGCACCTTGCTCCTGCTGCCTTCTTCCCCACCGGACACAAGATCTCCCCAGCCTCTGCAGGAATTTGGCGTTGGGGAAGCCACATGTGTCCTGATGTTTAAGTGAAGAAATATTCCCTGCCCACAGCTCGGCACTGAAGCTTGCGCTGACAGGCGGGGAAGCAGCTAAGGGAATATTCCTTCACTTTAAGCAGACACACATGGTTTCCCCAGCGCCGAAATCCAGCAGCTGTGACCTTTTCCCTGCCACTTGCGATCCCAGTCCGCCACTGCCCCCTCTCCCCACATGTTACATTCGGACCATAATACGCATTGCACACTTTCCTCCCAAATTTTGAGGAAAAAAGTGCATCTTATGGTGCGAAAAACACGGTAAATACATCAGTAAAAGAGACATGATCAAGGTAAAATCGAAAGTAATATTTTTTTACAGTGATATTAAAAAAGTGTTTCAGATAAATGCTTGGTCAAACTGTTGACAAGGTGCCCCTGTGAAATATATAAAAGATATTAAGTCAGAAATAATATATGCAGCTTGCATGACTCACCCTAATGGCTGCTTGTAATAATTTGTGGGTATCTTGGCATTCTGAACCGGTAACTGAGCATGTCAGAAAGTGACAGCGAGGAACTGCAGTAAAGTGAAAAGCGCCCATGTGCAGTAGGCAGCCAGGCGTGCAAGTGCTAATCTTGGTTTATGGCAAATGTAGTGGCAAAGAATACATATAGAGGAAACATGGATAAACCATGATTCCACTGCATATAGATAGTAAAGGGCAAGCTCCTCATGGAAAAGGAGCTGCAGTGGGTACAGAAAGTATTCACACCCCTTTAGATTTTCTTCATTGCAGCCATTTGGTAAATTCAAAAAGGTGTTATTTTTTTTTTCTCATCAATATACGCACTACACCTCATCTTCACTGAAAAAAAACAAATGTAGAATTTTTTGCTAATTTATTAAAAAAGAATATCTGAAATATCACATGGTCATAATCAGACTCTTTGCTCAGACACTCATATTTAAGTTACATGCTGTTCTTTTTCTTAAGATCCTCCTTGAGATGGTTCTGCTCCTTCATTGGAGTTCAGCTGTGTTTAAACTGATAGGACTTGATTTGGAAAGGCACACACCTGTCAATAGAAGACCTCACAGTGCATGCCAGACCAAATGAAAATCATGAGGTCAAAGGAACTGCTCAAGGAGCTCAATAAGAAAAAAAGAGGGAGACGGAGGCGCACAATAGGGTCTTATCCAATGGTAAAATCGTTTCACAGATATGGATCCACTCACCTGGTTCAGTTGTGTGGAACACAACAACCATAAGCACATATGGGTAGGAGCCGATGAACTGAGTTAATCCAAGGACCATGCAGTGATAATAACGTTCTTTTTATTCCACAAACTCCACTTCACTGAGCTTGTGGAATAAAAAAAGTTATCACTGCTTGGTCCTTGGATTAACTCTTTGTGAACTTTGGACTGGAACAGTGCGATCCTTAAAGCCGGACTTCTCTCCTTTCTATATATGCAAGGAGCTCAGTGACAGAATTGTGGTAAGGCACAGACCTGGCCAATGTTACAAAAGGATTTCTGCAGTACTCAAGGCTTCTAAGAACACAGCGGCCTCCATAATCTTTAAATGGAAAAAGTTTGGGACCACCCGAAGTCTTCCTAGACCTGGCCATCCAGCCAAACTGAGCAATCATGGAAGAAGAGCCTTGGTGAGAGAGGAAAATAAGAACCCCACCATCACTATGGCTGAGCTCCAGAGATTCATTAAGGACATGGGAGAAAGTTTCACAAAGTCAACTATCACTGCAGCCCTCCACCAGTTGGGCCTTTATGGCAGAGTGCCCCAACTGAAACCTCTCCTCATTGCAAGACATATGAAAGCCCGCATAGAGTTTACAAAACAACACATTAAGTACTCCCAAACTGTGAGAAATAAGGTTCTCTGGTCTGATAAGACAAATCTAGAACTTTTTGGTGATAATTCTAGGGGGTTTGTGTGGAGAAAACCAGGCACTGCTCAACACCTGCCCAGTATAATCCCAACAGTGAAACATGGTGGCTGTATCATGCTATGTGTTTTTCAGCTACAGGGACATGATGACTGGCTGCAATTGAAGGAAACATGATACGGCCAGGTACAGAGATATCCTGGATGAAAACCTCTGAGTGCTCTGGACCTCAGACTTGGCCAAAGGTTCACTTTCCAACAAGACAATGACCCTAAGCACACAGCTAAAATAACAAAGAAGTGGCTTCAGAACAACTCTGACCGTTATTGATTGACCTTGCAAGAGCCCTGACCTAAACCCAATTGAGCATCGCTGGAGACACCTGAAAATGGCTGTCTACCAACCATCATCCAACCTGACGGAACTGGAAAGGATCTGCAAGGAAGAATGGCTGAGGATCCCCAAATCCAGATGTGAAAAACTTGTTGCCTCATTCCCAAGAAAACTCATGGCTGTACTAGCTCAAAAGGGTGCTTCTACTAAATACTGAGCAAAGGGGCTGAATATTTATGACTCGTTATTTCAGTTTTTCTTTTTTTAATAAATTTGCCAAAACAGTGCACCGAGCGCCAGATTATTTTAAGGTTATCAGTGTTTACCAGAGGCGCTCAGCAAATTGGCAGTGCCGCGCGGCTTTGGGCGGGGGATTTGAATCCCGCACCACTCATTGGCTGAGCACCAGGGGCGCTCCGCCAATAAGTGATACCGCGCGGCTTGACGGGGGATTTGAACCCCGGCCGCCATATCTGAATACCCATAACTTGAGTGTTCCAATATGGCGGTCAGCGTACTTCCAATGCAAGCAGCTGGGAGATGAGCGAATGGCGCCGCTCCTCTCCCAGCTGCGTCTCCGCTGACCTCTCTGCGGCGGGAGATAAGCCGCTGGCGCTGCTGATCTCCCGACGGAATAACAGTGACGTGTTTATCACTTGTGGTGCCGTGGTGGGTTGAGGGACCAGGGCAATGATTTCCAAAGGCAACAATGTAAAATCAATTAATTTGTTTTAGACATTCAAATACATACAAAAGAACACATTTTGTAAAGCATAAAGATAGTGGTTAATACTAGAAACACTCAGAAGTGACTATAAAATGAATATAAAAGACTAATGTAAAGAACAAATAAACGTTTAACTTGGTATTTAATTTTTAAAGACCTTTTCGGCGTGTGGATGGGGAGAGAGGGGTGCACATATTATTTTTTGGAAGGGGAATCACTTGGGTCACTTTTTTTTTTTTTTTTTATAAATTTTATCACAAAATTAGCAGCAATGAATCTATGAAAACCGAGGCATCGATGAAAACCAAGAGACGTTTTTCGTTGACAAAATCAACGAAAACCGAAATGGACGATGACTGATGTCAATGAAAATTGAGGTATCCCTGTATGTTTATTATTCTAGCCCATCTACATCATAAGAACATGAGCTATGAGACATATAGGGCCACTACTTAGAAAATTGTGTGTACCATAAATGGGAATCAGTCAGCTTATCTAGCCCTCCTAACCTATGAATACCTGTCCCTGCAGCCTCAAACAGCTTTATCAACCATCCCTGTCTGAGCTTTTACAGCGATCTCAAGTGCAATAAAGCATTTTGTTAACTTACTGAATCCATGTCGGATGGGCATTCCTACAGGGGTCTTTGAAGAAGGCAGGGTCTCCTGGGCCGTGCTCCCCCCGCCTCGCTGCAAAAATTACTCCCTGATGGGCGGCATTCTTCTTTCCAGAGCTCGGGCACGATTCAAACTACCCGCCCATTTCGTCATCGCTATGACAGTCATGTGATGCCGGCCCACCGTCCCTTCCGCCCGTCGTATCACTGGGTGTACTAATAAGCGCACAGGCCACCTTCAGAGCATGCTCAGATGGCATGCAGAAGGCGGCTTGTGTGCTTAGTACATCCAGCGATACGACGGGCGGAAGTGATTGTGGATTGTGCCCGAGCTCTGGAAAGAAGAATGCCGCCCATCGAGGAGTAATTTTTAGCAGCGAGGCGGGGGGGGAGCGTGGCCCAGGAGACCCTGTCTTCTCGTCAAACACCCCTCTAGGAAAGCCCATCCGACCTTTATTCAGTAAGTTTACAAAATGTTTTATTGCACTTTTAGATCGAATAGAAGAATAGGTTAGGAGGGTTAGATGAAGTGACAGGTTCCCTTTAAAATCCACATTAAGTCCATGGGGTTTGAGTGTTCTTAACTTATATATTCACTCAAATTCTCTTTTCTTCAATGGTGCAGTGCGATTGCAACCTCTCCTAGTGGAAGGGATATGGTCAATGATTCTAAACCGTAGATCCTTTTCAGAATGGCCAGATTCTACAAAATGGGAACGGGGAGATCTAGCCTATTCTTCCTATTGGTATATCAGTGTTTATTGATACGGGTTTTGAAATCACGGGTGGTCTCACCAATACACCATAGGGAGCAGGGACTGTTTAGCACATAGATTGCATATTCAGAAATGCAGGTTAAGTATTGATGGATGTTGTGGACTATACCTGTGTTTTATGATTGCGTCTAAGCAGCAAGTTTAATACATCAAGTAAGAGACTTTTAGCAGGGTCAGAGAAATCTGTGGAATACAGTTTTTCACACTGCAAGAATGCCCTCGTTATGGAAACACAAAAAGAATTGTCCTAAGGCCAAATTGGATATAATTCCACACCACACATAAAAAAGGGGGTGAACAAAAGTATTGGCACTGTTAGAAAAATCATGTGATGCTTCTCTAATTTGTGTAATTAACAGCACCTGTAACTTACCTGTGGCACCTAACAGGTGTTGGCAATAACTAAATCACACTTGCAGCTAGTTAACATGGATTAAAGTTGACTCAACCTCTGTCCTGTGTCCTTGTGTGTACCACATTGAGCATGGAGAAAACAAAGAAGACCAAAGAACTGTCTGAGGACTTGAGAAACCAAATTGTGAGGAAGCATGAGCAATCTCAACACTACAAGTCCATCTCCAAAGACCTGAATGTTCCTGTGTCTACCGTACGCAGTGTCATCAAGAAGTTTACAGCCCACGGCACTGTGGCTAACCTCCCTAGAGGTGGACAGAAAAAAAAATTGACAAGAGATTTCAACGCAAGACTGTGCGGATGGTGGATAAAGAACCTTGACTAACATCCAAACAAGTTCAAGCTGCCCTGCAGTCCAAGGGTACAACAGTGTCAACCCATACTATCTGTCGGCGTCTGAATGAAAAAGGACTGTATGGTAGGATACCCAGGAAGACCCCACTTCTTACCCCGAGACATAAAAAAGCCAGGCTGCAGGTTGCCAAAACTTACCTGAGAAAGCCTACAACGTTTTGGAAGAATGTTCTCTGGTCAGATGAGACAAAAGTAGAGCTTTTTGGGCAAAGGCATCAACATAGAGTTTACAGGAGAAAAAAAGAGGCATTCAAAGAAAAGAACACGGTCCCTACAGTCAAACATAGCGGAGACAAATTAAATGAAGATTGCAATCACAAATTCTTTGGCATTATTATCATTTTCAGGAAGAAACTGAGTATTATCTGACAGAATTGCAGGGGTGTCAATACTTTTGGCCACAACTGTACTTATAAGTAAAGTATAGAAGTACAGACACTCTCTATACTGTTGTAACCAGTCAAACAGTTCCATTTGTACTCTTGTTGGTGCTTTTGTATTGGATCGCAAAGTCAGTAGAGGCATTATCTTGATTGAATGATATCTAAAACTTTCACAATCTTCCTTCCATTTTCTCCATTGAATTAGAAATTCTTGGGATCTTCCTCGGTTGTGAGATCCTACAGGAGTGCTCCCTCCCTATCTGAAGATTTGTTCATCATCTCTCAGGTGCTGTCATAGGTGGGATGAAAAATAACAATGACTTACCGGTAATTGGATTTTCCTGAAACCCATGACAGCACCCCTATATTTCAATCCCTCTAGTTTGTGGTTGGTGATGGTTCCCAATTCTCTCTTTGTCTCGGAACCTACATTGAAGAAAAAAGTGAGAGATGTCTTTTTATTCTGTGGCTTCTTGTCCTGTGATAGAGGGGGGTACTATGCTCAGCTGCTGTCATCGGTTTCAGGAAAATCCAATTGCTAGTACCGTATATACTCGTGTATTAGCCGACCCGTGTATAAGCCGACCCCCCTACTTTTGCCCCCAAAAGCTGGGAAAAGTTATTGACTCGCGTATAAGCCTAGGGTATGAAATGCAGCAGACCCCCATCCTATTATATAGTCCTCGTCACTGGTATATAGTGCCCCTCAGCAATGGTATACAGGCCCCTCAGCAGTGGTATACAGCCCCCTCCCTTGTATCAGGCCACTCAGCAGTGGTATACAGGCCCCTCAGCAATGGTATACAGGCCCCTGTGCAGTAGTATACAGGCCCCTGTGCAGTGGTATACAGGCCCCTCTGCAGTGGTATACAGGCCCCCCTCCCTTGCATCTGGCCCCCAGGGTGCGGCACCTGTTAAAATAACAAACATTTCATACATCACCTTTCCGGCGCCGCTCCTCCGCTCCCGGCTTCTTCCTGCTTGTGCCGACTTCTAGTGCTGTGACCGGGCGCAGCAGATGACGTCATCTGCTGCGCCCGGTCACATGACACCGGCACAAGCAGGAAGAAGCCGGGACCGGAGGAGCTGCGCCGGAGAGGTGATGTATAAAGTGTTTGTTATTTTAACAGGTGCCGCAGCCTGGGGGACACATACTAAGGAAGGGGGGCTGTGTGTCACTGCTGGGGACCAATTTATTGCAATATGCACTGCTCCCCCCGCCACTGATGGATGGGGGATGCCGTGCATATTCATTACGACTAATGAGGCGGCCCCACGTGACCACCCGCGGTCACTGCGGCCTCCTCCTGTCTCCTCCAGCACCCGGTGACAGCCCCCCAAGCAAATACACCGTGACTCGAGTATAAGCTGATGGGGGACTTTTCAGCACAAGAATTGTGCTGAAACACTCGGCTTATACTCGAGTATATACGGTAATTCTCAAACATGGTTTCATTGTTTCTAGCAGCAGGAGTAAAGAAATAGACTAAAAAGAAAACAAAAAATGTAAAAAAAAGAAAAATCACAAAACATTGTGAACATAAAAAATAATTTCTGGAGTGAAGTACAGCTGCCAAGAGTTTAATGTAATATTAAGTGTTTCCCGGTCTGAAGATTATGTATTTATTACATGGAAATAAACTCACACAAAACGTTTTTAAACTATATGATACCATATACTTATAATAATCTACATTTGGTGGGGGAGGGGCCGAACATATTCCGCAAACCTTTATAATTCGAAGACAAATGCACACAAGTAAAAAGGACAATTTTTTCGGTTAATCTTATTTTTATTGAGTTTTGAATGGCAAAACAAGAATATACATCTATTCAATTGACAAATTGGTAAGAAATAAAACAAATCAAAGTGGTGCTATCGTCATTAGAATAAACAGTCATAATCCGGCAGCACCTTTCCTGGTGACTTATTAGCTACTAGCTGTGAGCCCGATGCAAATGCATCGGGATTCTAGAACGTGCATTAATTTGATTATAGTAGTTAGAGCTGTTAGCCAGATGCAAATGCATCAGGTATGTAAAATATGTTTATTGTTTTTTTAAAGATTTTTAAATAATAATCGCCTCATCAAAAGCAATAATATAAGGAATAGCATTATTATTAGCAGTAATAGCATTATTAATAGCATTATTAGCAGTATTATGAGCATTAAAAGCATAAATAATAGCATTATTAGCATTAGTAATAGCATTAATAACATTATTAATAGCATTAATAGCATTATTATTAGCATTAATAGCATTATTAATAGCATTAATTAATAGCATTAATAACATTATTAATAGCATTAATAACATTATTAATAGCATTAATACATTAAATTAATAGCATTAATAACATTATTAATTGCATTAATAGCATTATTATTAGCATTAATAGCATTATTATTAGCATTAATAGCATTAATAATAGCATTATTAGCATTAATAATAGCATTAATAACATTATTAATAGCATTAATAGCATTTTATTCATTAATAGCATTAATATAGCATTAATAACATTATTAATTGCATTAATAGCATTATTATTAGCATTAATAGCATTATTAATAGCATTAATAGCATTAATAATACCATTATTAGCATTAATAATAGCATTAATTACATTATTAATAGCATTATTAGCATTAATAATAGCATTAATAACTATTAATAGCATTAATAGCTGTATTAATAGCATTAATATCATTATTATTAGCATTTTTATTTTATATTAATATATTATTAATTATATTTTTGGTATATTAATTTTTTATTTTAATTAATTTATTTTATTTTATTATATTTTAATTAGTTAATGTAATTAATATGTTAATTTAATTTTTTTTTTTTTTTTTTTTTTTTTTATTATTTTTTATTTTATTATTTTTTTTTTACAATTTTTATTATTATTCAATTTAGTTATTATGTGTTATTTTAATTGAATTTATTTGTATTAAGATTTTATTTTATTTATTTATTTTATTTATTTTATTATTTATTATTTTATTAAAAAACCGCATCTGCGGCGCGGTTGCGGTAATCCCCATACAAAGTATAGGGGGACTTGCGGCAGGTGCGGCAAAACCGCACTTGCCGCACCTGCCGCAAGTCCCCCTATACTTTGTATTGGGATTACCGCAACCGCGCCGCAAGTGCTCGCACTCAGCCAGCGACTCGCAATGCGGCGCGGTTGCGGTAATCCTTATGGGGATTACCGCAACCGCGCCGCAAGTGCTCGCACTCAGCCAGCGACTCGCAATGCGGCGCGATTGCGGTAATCCCCATAGAAAGTATAGAGAGACTTGCGGCAGGTGCGGTGGCTGAGGTAGCGACTCGCAATGGCCTCGCGGCCATTGCTCGCGCTACCTCAGCGGTACATCGCTAATTTTGTGGCCGGGCCTCTGGTTCTATTTTCGCCCAGCGACTCGCAATGGCCGCTTCGCGGCCATTGCTCGCGCGTGGTGACGTCACAGCGTGACATAGCCACGGCGATTTCGGGGGCCGACACGAAAATGCCTACGGCAATTATATAGTAGATGTCACAAATAACAATTCAAAATAGACTTCTTTGGGTGGAGAAATAAGCTGATCTCATGGAGGCGCTGAGCTCCACTGAAAATCAATATCCCTTTGCTACTTCCACCAAAAGGACAATTTTAACATTTTCAGACTGAATGGTTTCAGTTTTACTTTTTTCTTGATGTTAATATAATATAGAATATATTCTTAACACAGATTCTCCCAGGGACCATGAAACATGGCTGTTTTAGATATAAAAAGTTTATTTCAAAATTCATGTGGGTGTATTATGGTAATCCATCACTAGAGGGCACCACTGTTTAAACAAGCGTCAAACTTCACTACTGTTCCCAGTAAAGATACAATTTATTGGTAAAATTATATTTGAAAAAGGTATCGTATGAAGCGCACATTTACCTAGCTTTACATTTTTTATTCAGCTGTAACATGGGCTGTCTCAATTAGCACTTAACCCCTTAAGGATCAGGCATGTTTTAGCTTCCGTTCTTATGTTTTTATCTCCCCCCTATAATTATTTTGCCATCAACATAGCCATGCGAGGGCTTGACTTTGTGCATGACGAGCTGTAGATTTGACCCACACTCATTAATTTTACCATCTAATGTACTAAAAATAAGAAAAATGAAATGGTGTTAAAAAGACAATTTTTGTAATTCTTTTTTTTGGGGGGCGGGGGGTTGGTTTGGAGGGGTTTGTAGCATTTACTCTGCTGAAAATATTACCTCGCCATATGATTTTCCTGGTTAGTATGAATACATCAATTCTAAACTAGTGTAGTTTCATTTTATGTCATCATTTTCTAAGCCATGACTTTTCTATTTTTCCAGGAATACAGTTGTGTGATGGCCTGCTTTTTTGCATTTCAAGCCAACATCTTTTTGATACCATTTTTGGTATAAATTAAATTTTTATTGCATTTTAGTACATGCTGGGGGGAGAATGAGCAATAGAAAAATGATAATTCTGCTGTTTAAATTTTACTGCTATTTCAACATTCTTTGAATAGAATATTTTTAGATTTTATTACATTGGGCAATTATGCACACAAATACCAAATCATTTTTCTTTTTCTGATATGTATTTTTTCATTAGTCATTTAAAGGGGCTTGAACATTATCTTAAGTTATCGCCTATGTAATACATTAGTATTGCAGTGTATCCTGGAATAGACAATATCTTATGAAGCCCAATTACAGACTAATCTTCATAAGATATTTCACATGCCAGACGTGGGTGCCATGGTAACTGATCGGTACCCCAAGATCGCATTGAACGGGGGTGCCAGTGGCTGTTGGAAGGCACCGCTGATATCTTAGACATACAGTGCCTTGCAAAAATATTCCTTTCCCCCCCGGCTTTTTACCTATTTTGTTACATTACAACCTGTGTTTAAATATTTTTTGTAATCCAGTTGTGAGCACTAAAATGAGGAAGTGAAGTGATAAAAATAGAGGCAGAAATTAAATTTATGGGATAAAATAAATTAAATTTGCCATGTGTATATATATATATATATATTCACTCCTTTTGCTTTGAAGCCCCTAGTAATTTCTGGTGTAAGCAATTACCTTCATAAGTCATATGCTTAATGAAAGTAAAGGTAATATTGCTAGCAATTTCACTGGCAATTTGCTAGTTGCAGTGAAATCATAGACACATTGTTCCATTTGTATACAGCAACAAAATAGAACAATGTGTCTATGATTTCACTGCAACCAGCAAATTGCTAGTGAAATTACATGCAAAATTGCCGCATGTGACGGTACCTTAAGTCAACCTGTGTCCCTTAAGTCAATCTACGTGTCACCGGATCTGCCAGTATGCACACTCCTTTTCTGAAGCCCGATGAGGCTACACCACCATTAAGCCGGAGGCACCACTAATCAAACACCACCATAAAGACCAAGGAGATCTCTAAACAAGTCAGAAGCAAAGTTGTTGAGAAGTAGAAGACAGTGTTGGGTTCTAAAAAAAAATATCCAAATCTCTGATGATCCCCTGGAGCAACATCAAATCCATTATCATAAATTGGAAAGATTATGTTGGCACAACAAACCTGCCAAGAGAGGGTCACCTACCAAACTCTCAGCTCAGGCAAGGAGAGCATTATTCAAAGAGGCAGCATAAGAGACCAAAGGTAACCTTGAAGGAGCTGCAGGGTTGCCAAACAGAAACTGGAGTATCTGTCTATACGATCAAAATAAGACTTTATGGAAGAGTGGTCAGAAAAAAGCCTTTACTTACACACCCAAAAATTGGAAGGCTCAGTTTGAGTTTGCCAAAAGACATGCGGGAGACTTTTCCAAATATATGGATAAAGGTGTTGTGTCGTGATGTGATGAGACCTAAATTGAACTTTGTCCATCAAGGTAAACGCTATGTCTAGCTCCAACCATCTTTATCATTTCAAGAACACAATTCCCAAATCCTCCCCCACCCCACCCCAAAAAAAAAGTGAAATTCCAGGTTGCGAGGTAGCAAAACACATGGTGGGCGAATACTTTCGCAAGGCATTGTATATCATTGCCATGCTGGATAGTGGCATTTAAATGGTTATATTGTTGAAATTAATTATCACATTATTTACTTTTGGGTGCCTGCTATGTAACACCTTCGGCGGCTTCACCTTTTACTGATGCTGCTCTGGTCCCATGGCACCAACCTGTGACTAACCTCTGACTGGCCAAAAGTCTAAAGTTATGTCACAAGCTCCAAATGCACCTTCATGAGAGCCCAGAATGAGGCCAGATCACTGCTGTGATAGAGATTTATTGAGTCCTGACCTCCAGTGTGCCACTGTAAACACTGGAGCTGCTGGCTGGTTACAAATCATCAGAGACTGACCAAAGCACTGACAATAGAAGACAAAGCCAATGGAGGGTGAGTATATTAGTCAGAGAAACTTGCATTTAAAGCACCACTCCAACAGTGAAATTAAAATCAAACAAACATTGGAATGGTGCTTTAAAAGTACTAGTTGACAATATCCATTTATGGATATAGGGATAAAGCTTTAAAATACTCATTTGCATTAATTTAACACTATTTTTTTGTGTACAATATAACCGTGTAAAACTGGAATTACATACACAGAATGACAGCTCTTCCATTCTTTGGATTCCTGCTTGTTTGTACAGAAGTGCAAATATAGAATTCGGTTTTTTTTGTGTTTTATAATCTAAGGATTTTCTACCTTATGAATAAAGTTGTCGTGTTTCAATGGGCTCAGTACTGCTGACATGATGAATTCACACTGATACAATTGTATCCATTTCCAAGCTAAATACAGAACTCCGTATATAAGGGTTTATTATATCTTCAAATGTAAGTAATAGTTGTATTATACACTGGCAGCAAACCATTGAAGAATTAGGATACGTTTACATGATCACTATTGCCTGCACTCTGGACATAGTTATCTCTCTTGCAGAGACGCTAGTGTCCTGTGTAGGGGAACGCAGCTGACCCGCCCCAGGGCCGTGGGGTATCATGTTCCGGGCGTTGGTTTACTGGTAATGTCACGGGGCCTGTTGCTCAGTCCCGTGGCCCTGGTGGTCGCTGAAAAAGGGGAAAAATAAAAAGTGTTTCATGACGCCTCCTACGGTTCCCAGTAATGATACAGTCGCTGCTGGTCAGACCTCCGGGGTGCTGGTGGAGCAGCAAGATGGTTACGCTCCTCGTAGGTGGAGCGGGATCTCCGGGGCAGTTGTGGTGTAAGGGAATGGCAGGGTCATTCGATGTCAAGTGAACCAATGATTATTACCTCTATATGTTTAATTCTTTTGATAATTTATTTGATAATAGCATGTCAGACAATGCAAAATGTAAAGAGAAAAAAATTCTAATTTTTTTTTTTTTTTTTAATTGATTTTCAAAGTTTGGAAAAAGTGTGAATTTCAGTGTTGCTGCCTTTACATTTCTCCTCATAACTCAGGCTAGAAATAAGATAGCGAAACAAAATAAACACCATTCTACTCAGAACTGTACAGGCTTTCACCAGATATGTCACAAAAGGATCTTTGTTAATATTTTACCCATGTGAACGCAAAATTTTAAAACACATTTCGAAAAAAAGTACCGTATATACGCCGAGTTTTTCAGCCCAAAAATTGGGCTGAAAAGTCCCCCCCTCGGCTTATACACGGGTCAATAAGGTACTTGGTTGCCCCCAAATGCTGGCACTTGCCCCCCCTCTGTTGTAAGGGCCCCCCTGCTGCTTAACTTACCATCCCCGGTCTGCTGTATATACCACTTGGGAGGCTGCTGTATACCACACTGCTGGGGGCTGTATACCTGTGCTGGGGTCCACCCTCAGCTTATACACGAGTCAATAGGTTTTCCCAGGTTTTGGGGGCAAAATTAGGGGGGTTGGCTTATACACGGTGGCTTATACATGAGTATATATGGTATAATTTAAAAATTCCCAAAACTTCACAGGTGTCTGCTATGCTCTTAGCCACATGAGTACCAAAATTCAAGTTGGGATCGCGATGGGATCATATTTTAAAATATTTTACTATTATAGCGTCAATGGGTATTCCATATCAAGTGATCTAAATATGAATATTTTTTTTACCTGACATCTATATTTTTTTTTATTTTTTTTCGCACTATAAGGCGCACCGGATTATAAGGCGCACCCTCAAAAAATGACTTTTAAGCCGTCTTGGTCCATATATAAGGCGCACCGGATTATAAGGCGCACCATATTACTATAAAAAAAATCCCTCTGTAGCCTCCCATCACCCTCGAGCATCGCTGTGTAGCCTCCCATCACCCTCCAGCATCCTTCTGTAGCCTCCCATCACCCTCCAGTATCCCTGTGTAGCCTCCCATCACCCTCCAGCATCCCTGTGTAGCCTCTCATCACCCTCCAGCATCCCTGTGTAGCCTCCCATCACCCTCCAGCATCGCTGTGTAGCCTCCCATCACCCTCCAGCATCCCTGTGTAGCCTCCCATCACCCTCCAGCATCCCACACACTCAGACACACACTCAGACACACACTCAGACACACACTCAGACACACACTCAGACACACACTCAGACACACACTCAGACACACACACACACATACACACTCAGACACACACACACACACTTACTGTACTGTGTGGCAAGGCACTCACCGCGCTGGAGCCCACAGCCAATGACAGCGCTGGAGCCCACAGCCAATGACAGCGCTGGAGCCCACAGCCAATGACAGCGCTGGAGCCCACAGCCAATGACAGCGCTGGAGCCCACAGCCAATGACAGCGCTGGAGCCCTCAGCCAATCAGAGGCTATGGGCTGACGTCAGCTGGCCTCGGATTGGCTCCAGGCTCCTGGGCGGAGCTGTGATTGGCTGATGGGCTCCTGGGCTGTGAGCGCGCCTGATGCAGCGGCGGCACCGGACACGACAGCGGGGACGGCGGCTGGTGATCACGTCCCCGCTCAGTGATGTGAGGCAGGCACCGGCACCAGCATGGATGGCGGGGACGGCGGCTGGTGATCGCGTCCCCGCACAGTGATGTGAGGCAGGCCCCGGCACCAGCATGGATGGCGGGAATGGCGGCTGGTGATCGCACCCCCGCACAGCGATGCCAGGCGGGCACCGGACAGAGGGGGATGGCGGGGACGGAGGATATTGCGGCACAAAGGTATGCCTTATTTTCTGGGGGGTGCTAAATTTTCCCGAAAAAATCCGTATATAAGGCGCACCTATGATTTCTGGGAAAATCTTAGTCTTTTAGGTGCGCCTTATAGTGCGGAAAATACGGTACTACTTTAGTTAAAGAAAAAAAATTCCAAACTTTTAATTTGTAATTATCAGTTAATTTTTTACAGATTCTTAAAGTTTTGAAAGCGTGAATTTTAGCCTGGTATGGCTTTACATTTTTTTATCATATCTCAGGCTAGAAGTAAGATTATGAGGTGGGAGAGGCATCATTTTTCTCAGAACGGTACAATATTCATTTGATATGTCACAAGACTGTTTCTTAATATTTTGTTAATAATTTTGCTATATTTTGTTAATAATCTGCATATTCATAAAGGCTCATCAACATAATGAGCTGAAATATGACTCACTGAATGTCTATTGCATACATAATCTGACAAGATAATAGGAATCTATAGAACCATTACTAATGCTCCACAGCTCAGACCACTTTGTGCTGCAAAGTACAGTTATATTATATATATATATTAACAAAATATAACAAAATTATTAACAAAATATTAAGAAACAGTCTTGTGACTTATCAAATGAAGGCCTGTACCGTTCTGAGAAAAATGATGCCTCTCCCACCTTATTAATCTTCAATGTTAGAAAGTGATTTATTCAAATACTCTATTGTTAAATCAGGATTTATAAAATCCTCTGTGTTGGAAGTTACAGGCTCCTCACAATGTTCTGCCTGCAGAGTATTTTTCTCTTTTGCAAGATGCTTTCTACAACTGTCACAAATGTTCATGCTGCATTGAATGATGGATTTATATCAAACATCCAATCTTATACTGCCCTAAGATTTTTTTCTTGTTGTATGTCCAGTGTTTTAAAGAGATTGTGTGGTGCCCTGCTCATGCAGGGAGCCACAGCCTTCCCTACTGCACAGCTGGGTTTCCACAGCAGGTACCTACTACATGCAACACCTTCCACCCATCACAGAAGGGGGAGCTAAACTCACTGACTTTAGGTGAGGTCCCCTATAAATACTGCTGCTGGGGGAGGAGTTAGTGTGCAGACGCTTGGACAGCTGCGAAGATGTCCTGGTGATCGGTGCCACGGTTAGGCCCGAACCAGTGACCCGGAGTGGCCCTTTTGCCGTCGAGCCAAGCCTAGAAGTGGGGAAGAAGGCAAGAAGCAGAGCCAAGGGAGCAAGGAACCGGTGGAGGTTCGCCCAAGAAGTACCGTACTTCGGGGATCCGCACCTGCAGGATTACTCTAGGACTGCAGAAAACCCCGGCACACAGTGGAGACTTCAGTCCCCCTGTGTACCCAGCAAAAGAGAGCCAGACAATGTAGTGTGGAATCACACAGCAGTTATCAGAGAAGGTAACCCGTGGACCATGCAGGAAGGGAAAGATAGAGGACCAGAAAAAGTTAGGAGGCCAGTCATTTTGTATACAGACAGGGCTTCAGCGACAGCAGGGAACCTGAGGAGGCCTTATACCCACTTGCTGTGGAGACTCACTGTGCACCTGGTCACCCGACAGTGCTCTGGACATCTTTACCTGTGCATACCATCAGTAAAAGGTAAAAGAGACTTTCTTCAGTGTGTGTGCGTTATTCCTCTCCGTCCCCAGCCTCCCTATAGACTGCCATACTGCTTCTTACCCTGTCCTCAAGTCCCACTCCAAGCTGCCCCTTTACTACTCGCTGCCCCGGAGGACCAGCTCCACCTGTAGGGAGCTTTGCCATCCTTGCCATGATACCATCGGCCTCTGGAGGACTGTGACTGCGCTGGTGATGCCTCACCAGGTACTACAGGCTGCGTCATGTGACAATAACTCTTATCCTCTGTACATAACCACTTGTTGAAGAGTCGCTCAGGCGCTGCCACCCGTGACATCTTTGTGAAAACCCCTCCGGGCCTGATACCCGAGTACCCCAGGGCCTGGGGCTCGACAATTGCAACAGTATATATTATAAAATGCTGTTCCTTGAGAAGCAGCAGCCATTGCTCTGTGAGAAAAATACAGTTAATATTAAGGAAGATGGGTAATAAAAATAAAGATCGACAGTACACTTGAGATATAACTGTCTTACTATAAAGTGCGTATTAGGGCTTGTGCACACACAACCTTTTCTGTCTGCGGATAAACACTGCGGATTTGGCAGCTTTGTTCTACTGAGTTTTCACTATATCTGCAATAGCGTTTTTTAATCACTAGTGAAAATGATGGCAGCTTTTATTTTATATAAATAGTGATAAATGCTGCGTTTATTGCAGTGATCAAAAAGTAGTACAAGCAGTGATTTACCTGAGTGTTTCAAAGCACAATGCATGTGTTTAACCCTGTTGAAATCAATAGGGGGTGTTTTTCTCAACGATGATCACTCAGAATAGCGCTGTGTGTGTATTAGACCCTTAATAAGAAAAGCATTAAAGTACCATATATACTTGAGAATAAGCAGCGTTTTTCAGTGCAAATTTTGTGCTGAAAAGTTCCCCCTCGGCTTATACTCGAGTCAGTATGTGCTGTGGGGATGGGGGGGTGACCGGGGGCTGGAGGAGGCGGGGGGAAGCTGCAGTGTGAGCGGGAGGTCACATGGGGCTGCTCATTAGTGTAATGAATATGCACTGCACCCCCATGTCCATCAGCGGGAGCGGTGCACATTTCATTACACTAAATGATCTGGACCCCCCATCACTGTATGGGGCCCCCGTGCTGCTGCACATAAAGCAGCAAACCTTTAACTCACCCTCCGATGTCCTTCAGGCACCTGCCATCCTCCCTCCGGTCTTCTTGTCTGTATTCCGGCTTCTAATCATGTGACTGGCGCAGCAGTGGCGCTGGTTACATGATTAGAAGTTGGCATACAGACAGGAAGACCGGAGGGAGGACACCCGGTGCCTGCAGGACATCGGCGGGTGAGTTAAAGGTGTTATTGTCAGCGCCTGCAGGGGGGCCCTATACAGTGATGGGGAGTTTGTGCCAGCAGAAGAGCTATATACTAGTGATGGGGGAGTGTGCTAGCAGGGGGGCTATATACTAGTGAAGGGGTGTGTGTGCCAGAAGGGGGGCTATATACTAGTGAAGGGGTGTGTGTGCCAGAAGGGGGGCTATATACTAGTGAAGGGTGTGTGTGCCAACAAGGGGGCTATATACTAGTGAAGGGTGTGTGTGCCAACAAGGGGGCTATATACCAGTGATGGGGGTGTGTGCCAGCAGGGGAGCTATATACCAGTGATGGGGTGGTGTGCCAGCAAGGGGGCTATATACCAGTGATGGAGGTGTGTGCCAGCAGGGGGGCTATATACCAGTGATGGGGGTGTCAGCAGGAAGTCTGTATACCAATGATGGGGGGGTGCCAGCAGTGGGGACCATATACCAGTGATGGAAGGTGCTGCATACCAGTGATGAGGGGCTGTATACCAGTGATGAGGGGCTATATACCAGGATGGGGGGGCTGCGGCATTTCCCACCCTAGACATACTCAAGTCAATAAGTTTCCCCAGTTTTTGGTTGCAAAATTAGAAGCCTCGGCTTATACTCGGGTCGGCTTATTCTTGAATATATACGGTAGTAATATAAATTTACTCAAACTTTAAAGGGAACCTGTTGGCTAGTTTATGCCCCCCCCCCCAACTATCACTATCTATATCTGCAGTTTCATAGCACTATTCTAATCAACCCTGTCTGAGGTCATAATGTAATGTTAAAGGTGAAAAAAAGCATTTAAACACTTACACTTCAGATGCCCTGAAGAAGAGAAAACTTTGAAACGGTCGTAGGCAGGAGGGGTGAGGAGCCTGTGTAGCAGAACAGCATTAGCACAGCCTGGAACTCAAGGTAATTACCAACAGGAGTCTTAATTAATGTGCTGCTGGGGGACCCTGCTTATTAGTGTATAGTAGGGTATTGATTGTGCCCCCTGGTAAATATTAGGTTAGTTCCAGGCTGTATGTGATGGTGAATTCATATTAGCACCTGAATTTAAGCTATCTGATGATATATACTACATAGGTGCACCCCGTATTATACTGTTGTTTGCTTTGAGAGGTATTTATATTGGAATTTTAAGATTATGGATTTTAACCTGTAACAATTTCGTTGATCGCAGATTTGAGAACATGTTCTTAAATCAGATGATCCATGACCAGCCGTGATAACGATGTCGTTCACGACTTCGCCCATTCACATCAGTGAACAAGTATTGTTCGCTGGTTTGTGCGAACGATACCTGCTCACTACATCGTTGGTGCGTCGTCCACGATATCTGTGTGTGACAGCTCACCAACGATGTTCTAACGACTGGGCGCCCCCAAGATCGTTAGTGATATTGTTTCGATATCATACCATGTAACGGTACCTTAAAGGACATCGCACAGGTCCCGCATCATGTTCTGACATTCGGCTGAAATGTTAACTATTAACCTGCCAGTCTATCTCCTCCAAGATGTAGACTGCCTCATTCATATAAGAAAATGTAACTGTATAAAACTTTATATTTGCGTCGCATTGGTAAAATATTAAGGGGGCCGTCACACGCTGCGACATCTTTAGCGATATTGTAAGCGATCACGTGCACGCGCGATCGCTTACAATATCGCTCACATCGCTGGTGAGATGTCACACAGACAGACTCACCAGCGATGCGGAGCCGCGATCTCGCTCGTTACTATGGTACACATCGGGTAACTAGGCGCCGCGCATCGCTTAGTTACCCGACGTGTACCATAGTTACCATCTCCCAGCATAGGCGCGGTCGCTGGGAGATGGATCATCGTGGTGTCATACACCACGATGCAGGAGATCGTTGCATCGTTCATCGCTAGATCTGAGAACAGAACCTCAGATCAGCGATGTCACGATCAAGCGATTTACCATCGTAAATCGCTTGATTACATGCAACGATCTCTTGCCCGATATCGCTTAAGCGATCAAAAAGGAGATCGCTTAAACGATATCGGGCAAGATATCGTTCCGTGTGACGGCCCCCTTAGAAAGATACTCTTGTGACATATCTGGTGAAAGCCTGTACAGTTCTGAGTAGAATGGTATTTATTGATGATATAATAGTTAAATATTTTAAAATATGATCCCATCACGATCCCAACTTGAATTTTGGTACAGATGTGGCTAAGGGTGCTTTCACATCTGCGTTTTTCGTAATTCGCGGCAGATGCGGTGAAAAAACCGCATCTGCCGCGTTTACCGCATAACCGTTCCACTTGCGGCGCGGTTGCGGTTTTTTCTATGCAATGTATAGGGGGACTTGCGGCAGATGCGGCAAGTGCGGTTTTGCACTTGCGGCAGGTGCGGCCGCGAAAAAAAACGCAGTAAGCCGCGGTTTTTTTCGCGGCCGCACCTGCCGCAAGTGCAAAACCTCACTTGCCGCACCTGCCGCAAGTATGCCTATACTTTGCATAGAAAAAACCGCAACCGCGCCGCAAGTAGAACGGTTATGCGGTAAACGCGGCAGATGCGGTTTTTTCACCGCATCTGCCGCGAATTACGAAAAACGCAGATGTGAAAGCACCCTAAGAGCATAGCAGACACATGGGCAGTTTTTGGGAATTTTTTAATTATACGTTTTTTTTTCGGAAATGCGTTTTAAAATTTTGCATTTCCATGGGTAAAATATTAAGAAAGATACTCTTGTGACATATCTGGTGAAAGCCTGTACAGTTCTGAGTAGAAAGGTATTTATTTTGTTTCTCTATCTTATTTTTAGCTTGAGATATGATAGAAAATGTAAAGCCTTACCAGGCCAAAATGAACGCTTTTTTAAAACTTAAAAAATCTGTAAAGAATTAAGTGATGAAGAAAAATATTCAAAACTTTTTATATGTAATTAACAAAAGTTGTACTTCATATAGAATTTTTTTAAAAAAAAATCTAAAGACATCAGGGAAAAAATATTCATATTTGGATCACTTGATATGGAATGACCTGGCAGCTCTCCACACAGCCTTGTCTCTTGTGCTGCAAAGGAAGGTGGCTCATCAGGTGGAGATATTACAGGACAGTCTGTGATGGAAGCAGGATCAGGGGCTGCAATAACAGGCACACACTCACATGGTTGTTTCCCTTACTGATGTTGTAGTTCAAGGTTACATCCAGGGTACAGGTTGGGTGGTGGGGTAGCAATTCAGGATTTCCACAACTGATGAGTTATGAGGCCTCCTTGTTACTGTGTGTGTGTGTGCTGTAGTCCTGGGCTGTCTGAAACTTGGCCCTGACCTCTCCTGTGTTCCTCACTTGTATAGCAGGCGATGAGAGCCCTGCTGCTGGGCACCGCTGAATCCATTGCGGCCTGTGGCTGTGCTACTGAAGTCTCCCTGACCCTCCGGTATTCTTGGCTGGGCTGACTGGACCCGTGCAGTCTCGGACTCCGGCATCCGGGTGGTCTCTACTTTTCCTCTGGGGTGAACCGGACAGGTTCCTCTGCCCCCTCTCTGGCTTGCCTTGCCTCCGACCCTCACTCTAGGGTCCCTTACACTGGCTAGGCTTCCCTCTGGCAGGGGCCTAGCGCGGCACTGTTCAGCAGGTGTCTTCACAGCCCTCCCTGGAACTGCACTGCCTAACTCTTCCCCCAAGCCTGAAATTATTGGGGACCCTGCCTGAAGTCGGCAAGTGGAACTCCCCCTCCAGGTCTAGGGTGGAAGGTGTTATATATGTAAGTTTACCTGATGTGGGAATCCCTCCCTGCACTAGGTGTTCCTGTGGGAACCGAACCGCAGGGTACCACACAACGTCCATGTACACAATCCGAGTTACTGATGCAGCAGATTTTCTCTGTGTTCTCCCACTCAGAACAATGGCGTCTGTCTCGAGAATAAATTTACATGCTGTGGCTCGGGAAGCCGCACCACATGTCAGTTTTAGGGGGCATTAAAAAGCACAGAGGACGCGAGATACCTATAAATCCATCCACTCCACTGTTTGTACTGTACAAAGCAGCGGTTTGGACTAAGCAAAAACACGCTGCTTTCAAAACGCTTCTAACATTGATCGAGTGCACGTACCCTTACTGTGAAATGCAAAGAATATTAGCTGTAGAGCTTTATTTATACAGTAATTATGCTTCATTTACATTAAACCAAAATCCTCATAATAGATATAGAAGCTAAGAATAGTGAGTTATTGTAGAACGTAGTACTTAATAAATCAGCTCTAGAGATGAGCTATTAATTGAATAGGATTACTTAATGCACTTCTCTCATAAGAGACATGGGGATACTCTTTAAGGCCGGCTTCACACCACGATTTTGGAGCTGTCAGGCTGTGTCCGGTGTTTTGCAGGATGCACCGGACACAACCTGACAACCCCGGACAAACAGAATTGGAGGGCAAATATGCCCTCCAATCCTGTTTTCTGTCCAACTCGGCAGTGCGCGGCTGCTGCCGCTGTCCAGTGCTGAAATTTGAGATTCGCATCCTTCGGAGAACTAGCTGCAGTTCTGATTTTCAGTCGGGAGCTCTCCAGGTGCTGTAGTTCAGTGCCAGCCGACACTGAACTTCAGTACTCGGCGTTCGGAATGGGTCTATTTTTTGTTGGATGGGTGATCCGGATCCATAGATTTCCATGTTATGGGCACTCGATCAGGAGGATCTGATTTTTGACAGTTTTTGCCCAGACACACTAATGCTGCAAGCTCCGATTTTGTGTCCGTGGCCAAAAAACTAAATGTGCCTGATCCTCCCAGACAGCACAAAACCGGATGGCAAAACACTGCCATCCAGCCCCATAGGAACACTATGGTGCCAAAATCGGATCACACCAGACAGCCACAGAACCTAAAAACGTGGTGTGAAGCCAGCCTAACCCAACATCGATGACAAAAACCTCAATTTGTACAGGTGCATCTCAATGAATTAGAATATCATCCAAAAGTTAATTTTTTTCACTAATTCAATACATAAAGTGAAATGCATATATTATACAGAGTCATTACAAACAGATTCATCTATTTCAAGTGTTTATTTCTGTAAATGTTGATGATTATGGCTTACAGCCATGAATACCCAAAGGTCATTATCTCAGAAATTAAAGTAGGGAGGATGAAGGTAAAAACCACACTACGTATTCCAGGAGATTTATTAGTCAACGCCCTGAAACATGGCAGTATTATCTTGCTTTGTCCTGAGAAAAAGGGCCAGGGAGCCCTGAAACGCATTGACTAATAAATCACGCGTTGATGTCATGTGGAATACGGCACCATTGTTCTTAACCCTTCATCCTCCTTACTCTTTAAGCACCATGCTGGTGACTGCAGCAGCTGTGATATGCTTTTATAGTGGTTGTGACTCTCGCAACCACACAAGGTGAAGCCTCAGGTACCTATTTAGGTAATATTTTATCTCTCAGACCCTCATCCTCTCTACTTTAATTTTCTGAGATAATGACCTTTGGGTTTTCATTGGCTGTAAGCCATAATCATCAACATTAACAGAATAAACAGTTGAAATAGATCACTCTAATGACTCTATATAATATATGTGTTTCACTTTATGTACTGAATTACTGAAATAAATTATTTTTGATGATATTCTAATTTATTGAGATGCACTTTTATACAGTGATGTAATAAATTCAGGTTTATAACTCTTTAGGCTGATAACCTGATTGGACCAGAGGTTATATGGGAATACGTCAGTATAACCTGGAGCTATTCACTCATACATCAGACATTGGGTATTTTTTGTCTAGGGCATAATTGAATTTATGATAGCTGTGTATTTGAACATCATTGACATGTTATCCCACTATTGAACTTTTAGGGTATGTTCCCACAGGACGTTTTTTAAGTAGTCCTGAACGCAGCAAAACCTGAGGATCCTAGAGTCCTTGACAGGAGAAGTGCTATGATCTTGTGCATTTTTTGCGTGTTTTATGTGCGTTTTTTGTGGTTTTTCCTGCGTTTTTTCCATTGACTGCACCAAAAACGCAGGAAAAAATAGAACATGTCAATTCTTTCCCATCCGCACCAAAAACGCAGGTATTTGACAGTTCTTGACACTTGCAAAACCAATGTGTGTGCACAGCGTTTCTGTGAAACACATTGGTTTTGCTAGGAATTAAAACCGCAGGAACAAATTAGCATAAATTACCATAAAATCAATGGTTTTCTGCATGCAGGAACTGCAGGAAAAACGCAGCAAAAACGTCCTGTGGGCACATACCCTTAGGGTGCATCCTCACGATCAGGAGACGCAGCGTTTTGGACGCAGCGTCTTTGTGCTGCGTCCAAAACGCTGCGTCGTACAGTATAGCATAGTGGATGGGATTTGAAGAAATCCCATCCTTACTATGCGTAACCCGCCCGCAGCGTCTTTGGAGCTGCGGTGCGGGTTGCCGGCAGTCCGCTCCTCCGCAGCATGTTCATTTCATGCTGCGGAGTCGGAAGCGGCTGCCACAGAGAGACTGCAGGGAGAAGCCGCCCCGCACCCGCCGCACATGGTGAGTACGGGGCAGCTGCGGTCTCTCTGCGGTCACCCGCGGCTTCCCTCAAGTCCGGAGGAGCTGCGTCCAACACGCAGCTCCTCCGGACCGTGAGCACATACCCTTAGACTGGTACTTACCCTTTGATGTTTGAGATTTCTGTACTCTGCCTCCTGATGAACCCGAATACAAGGAAGAAACTGCATTGAAGTATTGGATAAAGGACGACATAGAATCCAGGAAGAGAACCTATTAAGATAAGCTGTAGCAGAAGGGTCCTATGATAGCCAAGATGTTTCTTTCTGGAACACTTTAAACAGTGACCACGGACTTCCTATCAATTTATAGGTTCCCAGTGCTGTAAAATAGTGATTTTTTTTTATTCATGTTGAAGAGGATATTGAATGTTGCATTACTGAACTCTATCAAAAAAATGCTTGTGCCCAGGGTGGAGTATATGATAGAGAAGTTTCACTAATAGATATTTGAGTTAAACCATAGGGAAATCTTGTAGGCCTGCAGGGTCAGCCTCTGATGAGCGGGGACACTACGACAAATCAGGGTGCTTAAACTCCGATGGTAGGTAGGGTGACTCTGTAGTCTGCCTAGTGAGAGAGTGGCAAACCGTTGTATATCCTCTATACGCATTTTTACTTTCTTATGTGTTGGGCACTCCTGTCCCCTGGCATCATTGCTACAATAGTAGATTTCTCATTTTAAGAGATGATGATAAAGACTTGAAACTTTTTTAATAGAATTTCCTCTGGACACTGGATCCTTCTTGTTTTTTCTATGGATTTTCCTGCTATAACCATGGCAGCATCTGTTTGGCGGCTGTGATCTCCATGCAAGTCTGTCCGTCATTGGTGTTCATAATAGTGAGTATATGGCAGTATAGTGCGCTCAGTTACCTTCACGGCCGAATCGGCTCACGTTGGCAACAGAGGTAAACTTTGAAGACCTCTGGGATTGCTTCTAGAGAGGCTCTTCAGTTCCTTTCACTCCACAGCCCACATTTGGAGTTGCACTATTTCTGCCTCACGTTGGACCCATGAAGGACTTCACACAGAAGGGCGAGATTTCTATACAAATCAGAATAGACGCAGATAATGTTGGCAAGGAGGAGGTGGTTTGCAGAGCTTCTGGGAACCATAGAATACTGGCATGGTCGCTGAACCAGGGTCTTGCGAATTTATTTGCTCTAACCAGCACTCTAACAGTAGTTGTTAGGCCCCTTTCACATAGGCCTTTTTGAAAAAATGTGGCTGAAATGCCGCATCTTCCGCCTAACGGCCGCACTTGCGGACCACTTGCGGCAAGCCCCATGCGTTGTCTATGGGACTTGCGGTCAGGTGCGGCAAGTGCGGTTTTGCCGGTTGCGGCACTTGCGGCCACGAAAAATACCGCGGTCTCTTCTGCCGCAGCTGCACCTGACCGCAAGCCCCATAGACAATGCATGGGGCATGCCGCAAGTGCAGCCATTAGGCGGAAGATGCGGTAATTCTGCCGTATCTGCCGCATTTTTTCAAAAATGCCTGTGTGAAAGCAACCTTACTGGAAATGTTAAAGGAGTGGTCCACTGCTAAAGCTACTGTTATTTCTGCCCAACTCCTGACTTCCTCTTTCACCTGGTGGCTTTAGGTGTCCACTGCCTACAATCAATGATCATTTTCTGTTGAGCAGGAAGAAAAAGGAAAACAGAGGAGAGACAACATCTTCCTGCTCAGATAGAATGTAACTGCTGCAGTCAATCAGTGCCACTAATTGACTGCTGTGGTCAGCTGAAGTCCAGAAGAGGAAGTCATTAGACAAGTGAGGTGTGGTATTAGTGAGTGTTGGGAGTCTAGTAATTTAGTGTGTTTTTATTTTCTATTTTAGTAATCTCATGAGCCTAAATTTAAAAAGTGTTTTAGTAGTGGACAACTCCTTTAATGTTACTTACTCAGCATTGGGAATAGTTATGTTACAGATCAGTAGCAAAGGGTGCGGCAGCACTGTGAGCCTTTCCCTGCAACTTAACATACCATTGCTGTGCGATGATAGATTAAGTAGGTTTCATGTATAACAGGTTTAACAACCTATTTAAATAGTAGAAAAAAAAGTAAAGAACCTAAATTGCAAGTGCAGCTTCCTATGATTTCTGTATAGTGTTAAATCAGTACAGGTATGGCTGTTTTAGGCTGGGGCTACACTCTGACTTTTGCTGCAATGCATGTTGCATGTCCATACATAACTCTCTTCCACTGCTACATTGCAGCATAATGCAGGGTAATGGGGTTGCAAAGTGCTCCGACCAAGAGATGCTAATGGCAAAGAATCCAATAAAGTATGTTTAATCTTTATTAAAGGTAAACAGGCAAGAAATTGTACAAACATTTTCTGATAGTGTCAAGGCACATCACATTACATAATAAGAGTGCGCACCAGGGCCGGACTGGGACCAAAAAGCAGCCCTGGAAAACAAGCCCCAGCAGCCCACATACTATATCACCCATCAGCCGCGATCAGTAAAGTTTGCTTTTACATTGTCGTGGCCTCATCACTTTCTTAAAGGAGTTTTCTGAAGAGCCACATGTGAATGGCACAGCAAAGGGAAATCAGCCGCAGCTCCATTCACATGGTGATCTACAAAGCCACGTTTCTCAGGATTGTGGGGTCCCAGCAGTCAGATCCAGAGCGAAGGGAAAGTCATCACCTGTACAGAAGCGAAGTGATGACTTCCATATTGGGGATAATTAATTTAAACACCATTTAAATGCTGAAAATAACAAAGTCCAATACTGCCTCTCTGACAACAGGACAGGAGAAGTGGTACTGTGCAGTGTATATATACAGAATAATACAGATACTGAGGATTACACCCAGTATACAGGACAGGAGAAGTGGTACTGTGCAGTGTATATATACAGAATAATACAGATACTGGGGATTACACCCAGTATACAGGACAGGAGAAGTGGTACTGTGCAGTGTATATATACCTAATAATACAGATACTGAGGATTACACCCAGTATACAGGACAGGAGAAGTGGTACTGTGCAGAGTATATATACAGAATAATACAGATACTGAGGATTACACCCAGTATACAGGGCAGGAGAAGTGGTACTGTGCAGTGTATATATACAGAATAATACAGATACTGAGGATTACACCCAGTATACAGGACAGGAGAAGTGGCACTGTGCAGTGTATATATACAGAATAATACAGATACTGAGGATTACACCCAGTATACAGGACAGGAGAAGTGGTACTGTGCAGGGTATATATACAGAATAATAGACACTGAGGATTACACCCAGTATACAGGACAGGGGAAGTGGTACTGTGCAGTGTATATATATAGAATACTACAGATACTGAGGATTACAATCTGTATACAGGACAGGAGAAGTGGTACTGTGCAGTGTATATATACAGAATAATAGAAATATGGAGAATTACACCTAGTATACAGGACAGGAGAAGTGGTACTGTGCAGTGTATATATCCAGAATAATACAGACACTGAGGATTACACCCAGTATATAGGACAGGAGAAGTGGTACTCTGCAGTGTATATATACAGAATAATAGACACTGAGGATTACACCCAGTATACAGGACAGGGGAAGTGGTACTGTGCAGTGTATATATACAGAATAATACAGATACTGAGGATTACACTCAGTATACAGAACAGGAGACGTGTTACTGTGCAGGGTATATATACAGAATAATACAGATACTGAGGATTACACCCAGTATACAGGACAGGAGAAGTGGCACTGTGCAGTGTATATATACAGAATAATACAGACACTGAGGATTACACCCAGTATACAGGACAGGAGAAGTGGTACTGTGCAGTGTCCACCACACACATCCAGATGTACACACATACAGTATGGACCTTTTCATATCTGCGTTTTGGCTGTGTTTGCCTTCATTTGCGGTTGTATGTGTTTTTACCCCTAAAAACACATTCCAAAATGCACCCATAGGGTTTAATGCAAAAGCAATGCAAAACGCAAAACACATGTGCTTTTGCAAGTGCAGCCAAAAGCATGGGCTGCAACGCTTTGGGCTGCAGTTGCAAAAACACATGCGTTTTGCATTAAATTAAGCCAAACACAGCCAAAACGCAGATGTGAACTGGGCCTATATATATATGTATGTGTATGTGTATATATATATATATATATATATATATATATATATTATATATGCACATACATTCATATGACACACACACACATCCATATGTACACACATACATTATATATACGCACACATCCGTATGTACACACACAGTATATGTGTATATGCAGACACATTCATTTGTACACACATATACATTATATATATATTTTTATATATATATACACATCCATATGTACACACACACATCCATGTATACACACATCCATATGTACACACACACACATCTATGTATACACACACATCCATATGTACACACACACACACATCCATGTATACACACACATCCATATGCACACACACAGACACATGTACACACAGACACATGTACACACACATCCATATGTACACACACATCCATGTATACACACATCCATATGCACACACACATCCATATGCACACACATACATCCATATGTACACACACATCCATATGTACACATACACACATCCATGTATACACACACACACATCCATATGTACACACACATCAATGTATATACACACACATCCATATGTACACACACATCCATGTATACACACATACATCCATATGTACACACACAGACACACATCCATGTATACAGACACACATCCATATGTACACACACATCCATATGTACACACAGACACACATCCATGTATACACACAGACACATCCATATGTACACACACATCAATGTATACACACATCCATATGTACACACACTTCCATATGTGCACACAGACACATCCATATGTACACACAGACACACATCCTTGTATACACACACAAGACACATCCATATGTACACACACATCAATGTATACACGCACACACATCCATATGTACACACACATCCATGTATACACACATACATCCATATGTACACACACAGACACACATCCATATGTACACACACATCCATATGTACACACAGACACACATCCATGTATACACACAGACACATCCATATGTACACACACATCAATGTATACACACATCCATATGTACACACACTTCCATATGTGCACACAGACACATCCATATGTACACACATACTTCCATATGTACACACAGACACACATCCATGTATACACACACACAGACACATCCATATGTACACACACATCAATGTATACACGCACACACATCCATATGTACACACACTTCCATATGTGCACACAGACACATCCATATGTACACACATACTTCCTTATGTACACACAGACACACATCCATATGTACACACATATCCATGTATACACACACACATCCATATGTACACAATCATACAGTACATACACACATTTACAGTACACACACATATACATGGAGGGATATACATAGTCTTACAGTGCTGCTCTGCTGCCTGAGTCACAATTACCATGCAGGACAGGACTCTGCTCTGCGGTCCGTCACTCTGTCTGTGGGATTGATGGCAGATGTTTGACAGGTCACAGATCTGGCGGGAGAGGGGGGCAGAGAAAGGTCAAACAACTGCCATAAATCCCCTGTACCTCAGATGGACACCGCAGCCACCAGACAGACATCTCAGTGCAGAAACCTCCAGGCTGGAGGCATAATACTCCTTCTTACCGCCCAGGATGAAGGAGCTCGCTCAGCCCACGCAGGAGATGAAGCCAGAGGACGTGCCCTGTACCAGCCGACAGTGCAGGTACTGCATGGCCCCAGGCTCCTGGTCAGCAGGGTAGGGTGTACAGAAGCTTCAGGTAGGCTGGAGCCACTGAGGAGTGGAGGAGCAGTCATCATACTCCTCCTCCAAGAACCGGCTGCAGGAACAGAGCCGGAAGCTCCACACCGGAAACGCGGCTGCGGCTACTGTGCAGCTCCTTGGCTGTGCCCGGCCGGCGGCCGCAGAAAGACAGAGAGGGGCTGCAGGCGACCTCTTAAAGGTAAAGAGCGGCCGCAACGATGCAATTCCCCTTCAGCCCACCGGGAAAACTCCCGGTATGCCCTATGGCCAGTCCGGGCCTGGTGCGCACACAGAGGTCTCAAGTCAAGCCCACTGGCGGGCAATCACTGAGGAAGAAGTGCACATAGTGTGCAAACAATACACTTCAAAACAGTGCAAATTAACGAAGATAAATTAATCAACTAAGTTAACGCTCGCTCCTCTTGGAGCTGGAGGTGGTTGGTTTATTCTTAGGAACATGGAAAAGTGTGGAGTCTCAGCTCACTTAGTGAAGCTCATGGCTTTAAAGGCGATAGAAAGTGGGCTCAGGTAGGAAGAAACAGGGAAGAATAGGAAAGTGGGGGGATAGGAAGGGGGGTAGGGGTTGGGCACTCCCCCCTCAGGAAGGACCAAAGGTCTCCTGAAACCTAAGAGAATTAATAAACATCGTCCAACATCCCCATGTGCTCCGACCAAGAGTTGCTAATGGCAAAGAATCCAATAAATTATGTTTAATCTTTATTAAAGGTAAACGGGCAAAAAATTGTACAAACATTTTCTGATAGTGTCAAGGCACATCATATTACATAATAAGTGTGTGCTTCGTAAGACACTGAGGTCTCAAATCAAGCCCACTGGCGGGCAATCACTGAGGAAGAAGTGCGCATAGTGTGCAAACAATACACTTGTTTCAAAGCCGTGCAAATTAACAAAGATAAACTAATCAAATAAGTTAACGCTCGTTCCACTTGGAGCTGGAGGTGGTTGGTTTATTCTTAGGTCGGTTTCACATTGCGGGTCAGATCCGATCCGAGGCTGTCAGGATGAACCTGACAGCCCCAGATCGGATCAGCACACATATGCCCTCCGGTCTGGTGTGCTGCTGCACACAGCTGGCACCACTGATGAATCAGTAATGCGGCTGGCAGGGAGCTAGCTGCGGTCCTGGAACAACTGTGGCATGCAGCCGCAGGTGTCCGGATCCTCCCAGACCGGTGCAATCCGGTCCCATAGGCTCCCATGTTAGGGAGCGCCGGATTGCAAGCAGCGTTTTTGTGTTTGTGAGAGAATTCTGAATTCTCCCGGATTGTGCAGGACAGATAGAAACCAGATGGCAGAGAGCTACTATGGGGCCAAAATCCGGTCCGGAGCTGTCCGGTTTACACGGACAGCCTCGGATAGAATCAAACCCGCAATGTGAAACCGGCCTTAGGAAAATGGAAAAGTGTGGAGTCTCAGCTCACTTAGTGAAGCTCATGGCTTTAACCTCCCTGGCGGTATGATTCTGTCAGGAATTTTGTGCTAAAAGCGGTACCATTTTTTGGCTTGGAAATTTGGTGTTATGTACAGTAGGCCTGCAATTCGTAGTAATTACCTGATCAAAGAAGACTCTAGCCTTCCTAGCGGTATTCCCGAGCCTGACTCGGGGTTAACATTCACTGCCAGAAGCGGTAACCCCGAGTCAAGCTCGGGCTTACCCGCTGTCGCAGCAGATGCGGTGACAAAACCGCATCTGCCGCACTTGCCGCGATTGCCGCATAGCCGCCGCACTTGCGGTAATCGCCATAGTAAGTATAGGGGGACTTGCGGCAGGTGCGGCAAGTGCGGTTTTGCACGTGCGGCAAGTGCGGTTATTTCGCGGCCGCACCTGCCGCAAGTGCAAAACCGCACTTGCCGCACCTGCCGCAAGTCCCCCTATACTTACTATGGCGATTACCGCAACCGCGCCGCAACTGCGGCGGCTATGCGGCAATCGCGGCAAGTGCGGTTTTTTCACCGCATCTGCCGCGACCGCGGGTAAGCCCGAGCTTGACTCGGGGTTACCGCTTCTGGCAGTGAATGTTAACCCCGAGTCAGGCTCGGGAATACCGCTAGGAAGGTTAAAGGCGATAGAAAGTGGGCTCAGGTAGGAAGAAACAGGGAAGAATAGGAAAATGGGGGGAGAGGAAGGGGGGTAGGGGTTGGGCTCTCCCCCTTCAGGAAGGACTAAAGATCTCCAGAAAGCTAGGTGAATGAATAAACATTGTCCATCATCCCCATGTGACTACGAATTTGTCACTGGAGCAATTTAGTTCCTCCATCCTACAAAGACTCTGCATTTCCGTCAACCAGTCTGTCAAAGGGGGACAAACTGCCAATTTCCAGTACTGTGGAATGATTGTGTGGGCTGCTGCTATGCAGAACTGAAAGATCTCTCTTTAGAGATTTGATGGTATCTGGGAGGATGAAGAGCAATGCGATCTGTGGCGATACCTTCATGTCCTCACCACTTATCTCTCTATATGCAGAGAAGACACCCTTCCAAAAGGGCTGTATTTTGCTGCAACTCCACCAGATGTGAGTCATGGTTCCCCTCTGCTCTTTACACCTCCAACATCTATCTGACGGAGAAGGGAATGCCGCGTGGAGATCAACCTGGCAATGGTACCATCTGGCAAGAATTTAGACATTTTTTTCTTGGGCTTGACAGGCCATAGACAATTTATGCGATAGGATGAATGCTTTTTCCCAATCATCCCCCGAGATGGTGATCCCCAGCTCCTCGTCCCACTTCCTGGTGTATTTAGGTTTGTCTTCCGTGCCAGGATGACTTAAGTGAGTATAAATTAAGGACAAGCAGTGGGTAGGTGGAGAATTTAGTAGGAACAACCTCTCGAATGGGGAAGGCTGGTAGGAAAAGTCAGTCTCCCTGCCTCCTTTCTGTATAAATAATTTAAACTTTGAGTATTCCATCCAGGGTACATCACCAACTGACCTAACAAAGGTCTCATAAGGCATCAGAGTATTACCCTTCAAGATGTGGTGGCAGCGAGGCTCGTACCCAATATTCCAATTCAGAAAGCGTTTCACTCCAACTCCAGGAGGGAAATCTGGATTATTAAACAAAGGTGTAAGGGGTCTCCTGATCCCACATCAGAAGGGGGACCGTAAAGCATCCGAACCCGGGCCAAATCGTCTTCTATTAAGCGAGCTAACCCAGGCCAAATTGTGTAAGGGAACTCCTGAACAACTCTGCTCCAGGCCGACCCATTGTTTTTAGAGCTTTTGTTATAGTGCCAATCAAACAGTTGAGTCAAAATTACCGATTTGTAATACAATTTAAAGTTGGGTAGACCCACTCCACCTCTGTGTTTGTGTCTATATAATGTATTTATTGCCACCCTGGGCCTATGGGATCCCCAAACAAATTATATTAAGACAGATTGGAGTTTCTGGAAATATTACGCTGGCAGTCTAATGGGTACCATTTGAAAAAGGTACAGAAACCAGGGCAAGATATCCATTTTAATCGCTTTGATTCTCCCGAACCACAATAAAGTATGTTTATCATACCTATTTAAATCCCTAATCATTTTTTCTAAGATGGGAATGTAGTTAAAGGAGAATAACTGAGAGGGATCCTAGAGATCTAGACCCCAAGATATTTTAAAGCAGAGGTCTGCCATTTAAACTCGAAATAGTCTTTCAGAATAGATATTTCTTTTGTTGGGAGAGTAACGTTTAATACCTCAGGTTTGCTGAAGTTCACCTTAAAATTGCTAAGGCGACTGAACCTCTGAAATTCTTCAACCACCGGGGGGAACGAAGTCCGGGAACTAGAGACAAAGACCAGTAGATCACCAGCAAATAATGCGGCCTCATTGGTTATCCGGGCCCGGGAACCCATGGATATGTGGATTTCTCCTGATGGCTCCAAGTGTTCCATTGTGATGACGTATAATGGAGGTGGCAAAGGGCACCCCTGCCTGGTGCCACTGTTGATGGAGAATGGCGAGGACAGAAGGCCATTTACATTGACCTTGGCTGACGGGCAGCCATATAGGGAGGCAATCTTCCCCAGGAACCTATCGCCTAGACCTATCTGGTGCAGAGAGGCCATCATAAGTCACCAATCCACCCGATCAAAGGCCTTCTCAGCGTCTCCTGAAAGGAGACACATCGGAACAGAGTTAGCCCTCACTTGGTCCATCAGAATGAACAGTTTATACGTATTGTCCCTGGCCTCTCTGCCTCTTACAAAGCCAACTTGGTCTGTATGGATTAAACCCGGAAGGCAAGGGCGAAGCCGATTAGCCAGAGTCTTGGAGAACAACTTAATATCTACGTTGATCAGGGACATTGGCCTAACGTTAGCAATGTTGGTATGATCCCTGCTGGGTTTAGGGAGGACACTTATATGGGCTCCCAGCGACTGGGGGACTCAAGGGGATTGGGGCGAGACAGCATTAAATGCTTTTGTTAAAAATGGTACCAGTTTGGAAGAAAACATTTTTAAAACTTTTGGAGTAAAGCCATCAGGCCAGGGCTTTGATTATGGCGGGGAGTCTTCGATTATGACGGTGACCTCCTGTCCCGAGAGATCGTCTTCCAGAAGCAAAGTGGTGTTCTTTGGGAGGACAGGCTACAATTCAATAAATTATGACTTTTATTACTTTTTTTTGTTTGTACTATACAGGTCACAAAGCAACTCTATTTACCTTGACTATAATGGTATGTTGTAGTGGCATTGATCAATCTTTCAAATTTGCCATGTATTTCTAGCCTTACCATGAATGTATGACATATAGTTAATAAATATGTTTCAAAACTTGCCTACTGTCATACCTAATGACTTCTTAGACCCTGAACACTCTGTCATGATGACCTCCATGACAATATCACGTCATATGGTCTAATGTTGCCCACCACTGTAATGTTTCACTTCATGAACACAATTGACCTCATGGAGCTGAGGCTGACCTCCGCAGCACAGATCCTGGTGAGAATCATTATGCAAAGTATAAATTCTTAAAATTCTTACAGAGTTATTCACATCTTCTTAAGGGTTCATTTACATCTGCTTGTGAAATATGGCTCCGTTGTTGCTCCTGAAAACATAGTTGAATGACATGCAAGTGTCATTCCGTATGTCATGCAAGTGCGATTTTTCCCTCATCTAGTTTCCGTGTGACATCCGTGTGCCAATGCGTTTTTAACATCATCTTTTACATGGTACATTACTCGATTTACAATGTTTTTTTTCAACAAGAAGAAAGACAGCATATCAAGATAGATAGATGTCAAACAGCTATATAATGTCTCATCCACCTATAGAATGTAAGTTTTCTTCGTTTAGTGTCTTTCATGTAGCACTGAATAAATAATAATAAAAAAAAGAAAACATGGGGTCCCCCAAATTTGAACACCAGCCACGCTGAAGCAGACAGCTGGGTTGTGGAATTCTCAGGTTGGGAACGGCCATGGTTATTAGTACTTTCCCATCCTTATGATAGCAGGCCGCAGCCGCCCCTCAAGTGGCGCTTAGCTCTCAAATCTATGTATCCTATCAATTCATCTATCTGCAGTTAGGTCCATGTATATTTGGACACAGACAACATTTTTCTAATTTCTGTTTTGTACATTACCACAATGGATTTTGAACAAAACAATTCAGATGCAGTTTAGGTTCAGACTTTGTGCTTAATTCAGTGGGTTGAACAAAATGATTGCATTAAAATGGGAGGATCGAAAGCATTTTTTAAACTCAATCCCTTAATTTTAGGGGCTCAAAATAATCGGTCAATTAAATAATCGTAAATAAAATGTTAATTTCTAATAAATGATTGAAAACCCTTTGTTGGCAATGGCTGCC
Organism: Allobates femoralis; assembly: GCA_033576535.1. NCBI lineage: Eukaryota > Metazoa > Chordata > Amphibia > Anura > Aromobatidae > Allobates > Allobates femoralis. The sequence goes on from JARQOC010000002.1 coordinate 415,996,232, forward strand.
TGAAATCTTGAAGTCCTGAACGTCACCAAACGCTGTGTTTCCTCCTTTTTAATGCTCTGCAGCCCTTTACTGTAGAGGTTTTCATTGCTGTTTGCGGGCCTTTCTGTCTGTAGTTTAGTTTTTAACAAGTGAAAGGAATGCTCTATTGGATTGAGATCAGGTGACTGAGTTGACCATACAAGGTTGTTCCACTTCCTTGCTTTAATAAACTCCTGACTTAGTTTGGCCCTATGTTTTGGGTCATTATCCACATGTATTGTAAATGCCCACTGGGTGTGACATATTCCAGAGGTGTACAATGGAAATGGAGTCTGTGGCGCCTCTTTCAAGAGTTCAAACATCGAGGTGTACAATGGGGCTGAGATCAGGGCTCAATGCTGACCTGTCAAGATATTTATCACAAACTCACCCAACCATACCTTTATGGACCTTCCTTTGTCCACAGGGGACTAGTCATATTGGAACAGAAAATAGCCTTTCCTAAACTGTTATCACAAAGTTGAAACATAACATTGGCAAAATGTTATTTGCTGGTTCATTGAGAGTTCCTTTCATGAGAACTGAGAAGAATTTACCAACCCCTGCAGAATGACTCCATAGCATTATATCGCCTCTAACAAGCTTTACAGTTGGCACAATGCAGTCAGACGGGTAATGTTCCTTTTGCATTCACCAAACACAGAATGTCAGATAGTGAAATGTTGTAATGGGACAAAATGCCTGATTGCCCGCGCTGCCACCAGGAATCACCAGGAAACAAAGAGTTAACTGGGCAGATGTTTATTTATTCTATCCTACGCGTTTCAGAGCCTCTATCCGAGCTCCTTCCTCAGGGAACATCTAGTTCATATCATACAACTAGAAAGGGGCATCTATGATAAGAGAGTGAAGCAATCCCTACATGACATCATATGGGGACCATGGATTCAGTTTAAAGGATTGTGAGATCTGCTGTACATTCTGAGAGGTGTGCGGGAGGGAGGATGAGCTGCTGACGTGGGAGGAAGCCAGATTAAAGGGAAAAAACATATAGTTCCTTGCTGCATTGTTTGTGAAGGGAATGGAGGGAGGTACTGCTGCCGAGTGATGGGAAGGGTGGGGGTGGGGTTCATATTAAAATGATTGTATTTATGCCATGCTGAATTGAAATTACTGACGTGTTTACCAAAAGTTCAATAAAAAAGTATTTGATTTAAAAAAAAAAAAAAAAGTGCCATGGAATAAATGGCGCTATAATAATGAATAACAGTTATTATTATTATCACAATAGTTAACCACTTCAGTGAACACCGTAAAAAAAAAAGTGGTAAAAACATTATGCTTTTTTATAACTCTGTGTGAAAAATGGAATAAAACTTGGTTAAAAAGTTGAATGTAAATAAAATTGGTATCCCTAGAAATGTGAAAAGTTTTCATACAGCTCTGTCAGTGAAAAAATAAAACACTGGCTGTTCTCAGAATTCTGCAATGCAAAAAGAATTATTTTTTCTATAAAATTGTTTTATTAGTGTAAAAGCTGCAAAACAAAAAATTATAAATGTGGTATCAAGGAACTGAAAGAATGGTTTTGGGCACTAATTCGGGAGGTCAGTTCCGTCCTGCATTCAGGCAACATTGTCCTACTGGGACTGGAGGCAGGCAGTGCTCTCACCCAAAGACGCAGCACAGATATCCAGCACTTGAAAGCAAAAGCAGGGAGGCACTCACCTGGTGAGTGCCTCCCCGCTATTGCTTTCAACTGAAGGATAAATTTGGTATCGCTGTGAATAGCGTGAGAAAAAACACAATTCCCGACTTTCTATTTCTTCTTGATTCTGTCTAAGAAAGAGCTGAATAGAAAGTGATCAAAAAACATTGTGTCTCTGGATGCAGATATATGTATACCTCGTAATGCATTCAAAAATTCAATAAAAAGAGATTAACCATAAAAAACATTATGTGGCCCAAAATGCTACCAATAAAACTCCCAACTCATTCCGCAAAAAACAAGCTCTTACATGGCTCTGTAAATAATAATAAAAGATATTAAAAAAACTACAGCCTTCATAATTCACAAAAAAACTTTGTTTTGTAAAAAAAAAAAAAGTGTTATTAGTGTGATAATAGCCAAACCTTAAAAAAAAAACTAACATAAATGTAGTATCACTATGATTGTGGTGACCTTAGGAATAAAGCTGCGTTGTCACTTATACCACAAGTTGAACAGCGTAAACAGAATAAAGCCAATTCTTCAACTGCTGATGATTTGGATATTCTGCCTCCCAAGGTTTGCAGTAAAGCTCGCCTCATGTTTATCCTGAACCTTACACAGAGAGCTTACATTGGCTGTTACTTGTAAATCTCTGAAAAACGTGATTCAGACAAAGTGGAAAATTCCCTCTAATAAGGCAAGGAGAGCCATTTTGAACTCTCATCTACCCTGTGGTCCGGCGGTTTGCATCTTTTTGCACATCTTTTTAGGTGTGCACAAAAGTGCGGTCAACCAATCAAAGTTTGTGCACTTTTGAAAAGGATGATGACTCCACTGAACAGAGCGGAAACAGAGTCCAAAGTAACTCTGCTGCCTCATTATAGTGAATGGATCCATCAATGGATACCTGAATCACATATTTCAGAGATGTAGCTGGAAACCCTCATGTAAGTGCTCAGCATGAAGCAAAGGATAAATGTGATCTGATCCAAAATGTTTTGGACCCCACATTGCTACAAATAGTATTCAACTGAACCTACAAAAAACAAGTCCCCACCAAGGTCCGTCACCTATTAACGGAAATATATGGGACTTCCACGTTTCTGGTAGCACAAAAACTCTGGAAAAGTAATATGACTACTTGCCCCCCAAAAGAAAACCAGCAAAACCTGCACTCCCAAATTCACTTCTGCCTACTGAGCCCCAAAATGTGTAAAGCACAAACCGTCCACATTTTTGGTATTGTTCTAGTGAGGAAGCTTGCTTAATTTATGTGGTGTGTTTCTCTAGAAGCGTGAGCTGGGCACAATGTACAGGCATCTAACACCTCACATCATCAACTTTGGTGTTTTTCGCACTTTTTTTTATCTTTTGTAGTATGAGGCTGAGGGGGCGTCTGTCATTTGTGTGATGCATGTACATAGCGCGGGGCAGCCTGCCTAATCTAATAGTAAGGGCGTGACTAATAGGCTGCATACAGACACTATGCGTTACACGTGCGTGTGTAAGTGACCCTTTATGGTAACCTTGTGTCTATAAATACCACCAATCACCTCCCCATAACATGGCTGGCCGCAGGTGATACAACCGCCTCCAATGTTTGCCTGGTTGCAGGAGATTGTGCGCCAGTATTAAGACACCTGAGTTGCCTCTCAGTGGAACTAACAGCCTCCCGCTAAGTGCAATGGATGTTTTTCATGGCTATCTTTTCGGTGAGTTTTTATCTCAAAGGATCTGCCAATTTGATATGGCATCCCCAAATCATTCCAAATACATCTGTAATTAAATATGGTGCTCGTTTCCGTCTGAGCATAGGATCTCAAAAGTAGTTTTCAATCACATATGAGGTATCGGTGTACTTATGAGGATGTCAGTGACATAGTGACAGTTTATGATTCTAGCCAATCTTGCCTTACAAAAGTCAAATGATGCTCCTTAACTTCCGAGCCCTGCCGTGCAGTAGTTTTGCACCACATATGGAGTATCAAGGTACTCAGGAGATATTGCACAACAAATTTTGTTGTACGTTTTCTCCTGGTACCTTTGGAAAATGCAAAATTTGGGCCTAAAGTAACATTTTTGAGGAAAAAAGTAATTTGTTTATGTTTCCTTCCACATTGCTTTAGTTTCTGTGATGCACCTGTAGTGTAATCCCTTGTAAAAATGAAAAAAATGGGGCTACATCTTCATTTTTAGATAAAATGTTTATTTTTAATTCCATTTCATTTTTAATTCCATTTCATATTTTTAATTCCATTTCATATTCATATAAAATGGGGCTATATCTTCATTTTTAGGTAAAATGTTAATTTTTAATTCCATTTCATATTACATTTCAAGAGTTAATGATCTTCTTAAATGTGGTTTTGCGCAGTCTGAGGGATACAGTTTTTGGAATGGTGTCACTTATGGGTGTTTTTTGTCATGTAAAACCCTCAAAATCACTTCAAATGTGATGTGGTCACTAAAAAAATAGTTTTGTAAATTTTGCTGTAAAATTGAGAAATTGCTGATGAATTTTGAACCCTTCTAACTAAAAAAATCTAAAGTTCAACAATTGTGCTGATGTAAAGTAGACATGTGGATTAAAAATTCAAAGTTTGAAAATTGTGAAATTTTTGACAAATTTCAGATATTTTACAAATAGATACAAAAAATAATCATCCTAAAATTAACACTAACTTGAAGTACAATATGGATGGGATCCATTGAAGCTTTCCAGAGATAGTACATCATAAAATGACACTGGTCAGAATTGCAAAAAATGACCCAGTAATGAAGGTAAAATGAGGTTGGGGGTGAAGGGGTTAATGCTATTTTATGCATGATAAATATGCAAGCGAGGTGCGACAAATTTATATTTATTGGGTGAGCAATCTTTAAAGGGATCCTGTCACCCCCAAATCACCTCTAAACCTATTAAAACCTGTCCCTAGAGCATATTAACACTGTCCCTACACTCCTTTTAGCTCCTAAATGGCATTAGTCAAAGTGAATATAAACGTTTTATAAGTACCTGATTAGTCATGATAATGAGTGACTATGCTATTCATAGTCACTCATCAAGGCAGCCCCTCTTCTTCATATCACGCCTATTCAGGCGTGCTCGTCAGTCTATGTTCAAAATCGCGCCTCCCTGCGCGCCTCCCCTCTCTCTCATAGCGTCCGGGCTTCACTGTAAGCTGTATGACGCGATTCGCGTCATTCCCGGCGCCAGATGACGTATTTGCAGCCGCGCCGCGCTGTCAGCTTCAAGTCCCGCACTGCGCATGCGCATGGGCATGCGCAGTGCGTATTTTGAAGCTGACAGCGCGGCGCGGCTGCAAATACGTCATCCGGCGCCGGGAATGACGCGAATCGCGTCATACAGCTTACAGTGAAGCCCGGACGCTATGAGAGAGAGGGGAGGCGCGCAGGGAGGCGCGATTTTGAACATAGACTGACGAGCACGCCTGAATAGGCGTGATATGAAGAAGAGGGGCTGCCTTGATGAGTGACTATGAATAGCATAGTCACTCATTATCATGACTAATCAGGTACTTATAAAACGTTTATATTCACTTTGACTAATGCCATTTAGGAGCTAAAAGGAGTGTAGGGACAGTGTTAATATGCTCTAGGGACAGGTTTTAATAGGTTTAGAGGTGATTTGGGGGTGACAGGATCCCTTTAATTGTTTAGCCCAGAATAATTAAGGTTTTAATGAATAAATTGCACGTTTTTATCCAGAGAAGTTGACCAATTTTAATTCATATCGCCATCCGTTAGTCCCTTTTTTATGACAGTGCGACATTTGTATGGCACTTGTGTCCGTATTTTACATGCAAGTAGTATCTGTATTTATATATCAACATTTCGAAATGTACACTACATGAACAACTATGGTTTTCTAGATTAATAATGGCAATCTGCAAAAATCAGATTTCTTTTATGGATGATCTGTATGAGATTCAATTTTCTTTTATGTGCACCCATACATTTCTATAGGCTAGTCTTATCCGATATACAGAACTGCAATCAGCAATTTTTTTTCACACGATCACTGATTTCATCTGCTTACAAAATTGCCATGTTACCTCTGTCACTTATGGTGTCGGTTGTCTTCCAATCACACACCTCAGTAAGTGTGCATGTGTATACCTGGTACGCGCATATGCACTTACTCATGCAGCTGTCCTCTTTGTACACCTGGGCTCAAAGGAAAGAGCACATGAGGGAAGAAGACAGCACAGGGGGGAGAGCGCACAAAGCGGAAAGAGTTCAAAAAAGAGAGCACAGAGAGGAGAAGCCAGTACAGGGGAAGATAGAGAGTGCACAGAGGGGTGTGCGCACAGGGTGGCAGAGAGAGTGCACAGAGGCAGACAGTTCAAAGGAAAGAGCACACAAGTGGAAAAAACAGCATAGGGGGCAGAGAGAGCCCACAGGAGGTGAGCACACAGGGGGGAGCCCACAAGGGGGAGCGTGCACAAGGGGTAGAGCAAAAATGCACCATGGAAGAGACAGCCCATGGGGTGAGCGCACTGAGGGAGAGAGAGCGCACAGGGGGAGAGCACACAAGGAGGAGAGAGTGCACAAGGGAAAGCACACAAAGAGGGAGAGAGACTGCATATGAGAGAGACAGCTCAAAGGAGAGAGCAAATGGGGGGGAGAGACAGTACACAAGAGGAGAGTGTACGGGGGAAGACAGCTCAGAGGAAAGAGCACATGAGGGGAGAAGAGAGTGCACAGGAGGGGAAAGACAGCCACCACCCCCAGCACCACAGAGCCCGCCACAATCATGACATCAATGCTCTCATGATGCGATATCATGGGGTACCCATCTAGTGTAAAATAACTATAATCTGAATGACACTATTGAATTACACTGGTCAGTGTATTCTCTGATTTTTTTCTTAGTCAGTAAACATCTGTATAATACGCTCGTCGGAAGCCCTTGTAGTGCATCGTTTCCCACCAACCTACCATATACAGTATATATCAAACTGTTCTGCTTCTCCTGCTCTATACATTATATGCTGGCAGATCAGATTGCATGTGTAAAATTCTAGTTCCTTCAATGGGATAATAAATAATACATTATAAACAGAGAAAGGAGAACACTGGCTTAAAGACAGAGAGAAACTGGTCAAGGGTTTTGCCCTGGAACCAAAAAAAAAAGTTTCGCATTTTTTCTAGAGAGAGATTTCAGATGACAGGTTTGGTGACATTTCAATGGAAACAAAACAATGAGCAAATGCAAACCCCTTGCTAACAGAGCACTAGTACAATGCCTTAAAGAACAAAAACAGGTAAAACACGTTTGCTATCAGCATGAACTGTAGGAATGAAGATATTTGAGGCATTTGACTAAATATGCAGGATTCTTTGACACTGAAAAGTGTTGTCATGTTTTTCTGAATTTAGTTTCAGCTACTTCAGTGGCTCTGTTCATCTGCACCTTGAGCTCCGAAGAGAGAACACCATCAAAATGTCTTTCCATACACTACTGTGGCTCCTTGTTACATTATCGGCTGTTGCTGCAGGTAAATTTACTATTCTCATATTCTTATCAGGCTGCTTGAAATGAAACATATTTAGAGGGGTTGTCTGTTGAAAACTAGTTGTCACCTTTGCAAAAGGGAAGCTTTTATCCCCTTTATGAAATGGAACAGCAGTACTTATGCCTGACCGCCACTTTAGTCTTTCCCTAGAAGTCTGCCGTTTGCTAGCTTTTTTCTAGCAATCCTATAAGGTCCGACATGTGCTGCTTCTCCCTTGTAAATGGAGACAAAATTTCTCTGTTGTACTGATTGGTGTGGCTCCATGTTCTACTAATTGTAGAACATGAGGTTCAAACACTGGCACCCACGCCAAATTGGTTTGGGTCCCAGTGTTCAAACCCCATGCTCTATTGATTGGTGTGGATCCCAGTGTTCAAACCTCATGTTCTACTGATTGGTGTGAGTCAGAGTATTCGAATCCCATGTTCTACTGATTGGTGTGAGTCAGAGTATTCGAATCCCATGTTCTACTGATTGGTGTGAGTCAGAGTATTCGAATCCCATGTTCTACTGATTGGTGTGGATCCCAGTGTTTGAACCTCATGTTCTACTGATTGGTGTGAGTCAGAGTATTCAAATCCCATGTTCTACTGATTGGTGTGGCTCCTAGTGTTTGAATCCCATGTTCTACTGATTAGTCTGAGTCCCAGTGTTCGAACCTCATGTTCTACTGATTGGTGTGAGTCAGAGTATTCAAATCCCATGTTCTACTGATTGGTGTGACTCCTAGTGTTTGAATCCCATGTTCTACTGATTAGTGTGGGTCCCAGTGTTTGAGCCCAATGTTCTACTGATTGGTGTGAGTCCCAGTGTTCGAACCTCATGTTTTGCTGATTGTTGCTGTTCCTGGTGTTCGAACCCCAACCAATCATTAAGTTACTCAACTCTCCACTAATACCGGTGAAAGGTGACAACTTGTTTCCAACAAGCAACACATAATTTACTATTATAATGCAGATGCTCTGAATTCAAATGACAAGAATCAGTAATTGCCCTGTTCTGCCAGCCCTACATGGCAGATTTATTACCACCAACTGAAATGGATGATGGACTCTATTTTCAATTGTTCTTGGGTGTATTGTTTGGTGGCTACACTAATAAATACAAGTATTGAGATGTATACCCATAATAATGTTGAAAATTTCCTCTTGCTGCTTTCAGAAGCATATATTGCTTTACTATTGCACTGTAGTTCATTATAATTATATAGTCCAGCCATTTTTATACAAAAGAAAATTAATCTCAGAGCAAGTCACATGCCAACATGGATCCTGTAGTAACCTCTCTGGGGCGCAGAGGTTGAGGTACTTTGGATCTCTGTTCTTTTTTGTGAGATATAAGAAATATGACATCTTGTTCCTCTCTAGCTCTGTTATGCGGTCAACAACTAATATAGAACATCTTCACACATAAAAAAACAAAAACAAAAGTAAATCCTCCATTACTGCACTGACATTGTAGATGAGATCCTATGGATACAGAGCCATGTACAAAATCTGCACCCAATTGACTGATACCGCAGAATTCATATCCGCATCCTTTACGCTGTGGATTTTAAATTTTTTTTCACAGATTTCACCCTATGAAATACAAAATAAAATCTTCATGTGATATACATGTTGCAACTGTGGATTCACTGTGAAATTTAGCTGTGTATGTATCCTGTAATGAGACAGAGACACTTTATTATTTTGTATGCCAGTCTTAATGCGGGCTGTGCATGAAAATAATGCTCCAAAGTCATTAAGAGGTGCACACTACTTAATAAATTTGACACATCTTGTCATTGGTGGGCACCTTGTCAGAAATGTTACTCCAGTCAAGGTATGGAGTAACATTTCCTGGCTTAAAGGGGTTGTCTGAGCTTTTTGTATAATTTCTATGTGTATCTAGGCTGCAGAATACTTTTGAATTTACACCCTGTTAGCATGCTACATGGTTACCTAGATGTCACCACAGACCCGCAATGTGTTAGTGATACGTTCATCTCTCCCTCACTGTGACAAAATGTTTTTCTTCATAATTCGTTGCAGTACTAGGGGCTACTATACTTCACACAGTTCAGAAAACCAGAGTTTGGCCAGGAGTAAAGCTAGAAATGGGCAGTCCAGAGGAGCATTGTGAGGAATCTAAAAACAACTGCTTAGAATTGTCTCAGATCCAGAAGAACGGTTCAAAATTAAGGGAGTACCCCAGTGTCCCAAGAGGTCAGGGATGTATTCCAACTTCCACTCTAGTGGAAAAGGCGAAAAACTAGGCAAAAGCTTTGTTATCACCATATAAATAATCTTTATGAAAGGGAAGACATGGACAACACAGAAAGTAATAAAACTATTTAAAAAACACTAGGCTACACATACACTGTAAAGGTGTGTCTATTATTTAACCACCACCTATTCTCTTGTGCCTGATGAATATGCATTCACAAGGTATCAAGAATTTACATGCAAACCACATAAGCATAAAGAGTTAATATACCTACAAAAATTGATGGTCTAAAAAAATTCAATGTATAAGTCATAATGTATACAAGAGATATATGTATGAATACATATAATGAAGGCTCATTCTTCATCTTATTCTTTTGCCTTACTTTATAGGTTTTGATATTCATTACTCTGCATCCTTATAACCACCTTTCACTCTTGTTTTTGTTTTTTAATGATTATTGTTTCCGTTATTATTGTGAATGCCATTTGTGTTCATCTTTCTTTACTTTAATCAAGCACAAACAATCCAGCTCAAGGTTATTTAAGGTATTCATACATATATCTCTTGCAATGTATACATTATGACTTATACATTGCATTATATTAGACCATCATAATTTCTTTGGGTATTTTTTGTTACATGTGTATTGAACTCTTTATGCTTATTTAATTTGCATGTAAATTCTTGATACCTTGTGAATGCATAGTCAGCAGGCAGATGAGGATGGGTGGTGGTCTTATTGTAGACACACCTTTGTAGTGTATTTGTAACCTAGTGTCTATTTTAAATTGTTTTATTGCTTTCTGAATTGTCCATGTCTTCCTTTTAATAAAGATTATTCATATGGTGATTTTGAAATCATTTGCATACTTCCTTTTCACTATAATTATAATTTCTTTAAGTATGCACTTGGTTGATCCCCATTTATTAGGTGGTGCTCTCAGCTATCATACATTATGTATCACCAATATCTCCTGGCCCTGTAGGCTCAGTGCATATTATACTGAGCCGACGACACTGCTGTGATTGTTAAGCTCCTCTTCTGATCAGGATTAGAGGCCACAATCAGTTTATGCACTGTATATATTTACCTTCATTCATTCTTAACTTCTTCACTCCACCCCTTCGTAGGCACTTTCATCCAGAAGCCCCAGAGGACCCAGCTATCCATCCACCTTGTGGACACTGGTTTCATCCTCTTATTACTGCCTACCATGTTTCCTTAGAGGGGCAGGTTGATTTTAAAGAGAGATAGACAACATGCTATGTCTGGGCGTAATCCAGAAGAATCAGAATGCATGGGCCTTTCATGTACTCCTTATTCTCAAGAAGGACCAGATGTCCCAGTTCTACGTGGACTATAGGAGACCAAATGCTTTCAGTGTCTCTGATGCATAACCGATACCTTGCATTGAAGAGGTTCTGGATTAGTTGGCCTATTTCAAGTACCTAAGTATAATGGATTTTACCCAGGAATACTGGTAGATCCCTATGTCAAAGGAAATATTCATTACACCTTTAGGATTGTATGAATCTTCCAGCTTTTCATTAACCAGTTCTTGATGTACCCTTCAATGTTTGCTATAGCATACCTGGATGGCATAGCAGTATTTAATTCCACTTGGAAGTAAAATCTGTGCCATCTGTCTCAAGTGTTCAGGTGGATACAAATGGCTGACCTATCAAGCCTGGAAACTGGCCGATAAGCAAGACGGAGGTGCAATACCTAGAAAACTGAGTGGGTGGGGGGGAATTCTGAAGGTAGATGCCATCGTAGCATAGCCCATTGCAGGGTACTGCTGGGTACTATAAGAAGTTTGAACCTAAATATAATGCCCTAGCAAACCTCCAGACTGATTAAACAAAATAGAAGCTGCCTCAAATAGATAAAGGGAATCTGTCACCAGGTTTTTGTTACCTCATCTGAGAGCAGCATAATATAGAAACAAAGACCCTAAATCGAACAATGTATTACTTGTTTACTGGGTGCAGGGTTTGTGATGCAATAGGAGTTGAGAAAGCTAACCCTGCCCACTCTAGGCTCTCTGTGTTCAAAGTCTATTGACAGTGAGCTGGTTTTCACAGGAGGGGGTGTGGTTAAACTGGCAAGGACAGGCATATGAGACCTGGCAATGATAAGGTCCCATTGTTAAAAACTTCACTGTAATTAAACAGCACACAGCTTTATAAGTGACACATCGCTGAAATCTGTTTTACCCCCTACATCTGTCCTCAGATTACATGGCAAAAACCTGCTGACATATTATATTTATATGGTCAGAAGCCTGTGAGCGCTGTTTTTCTGCACTGAAATTTTCCCTTGCCAATACTGTGTTTCAAGCCCCAGATTTCAACTCAAGATCTGTGATACAGCCAGAATGAAATGCCTCTAGTCAGTTCTCAGCCAGAATAATTCCAGTGGGAAAGAACACCCAGTCTTGAATTTGAGCTGAAAGCTTATGCCCAGGGAAGTGCCACCACAGAGTAGGAGTGCCTAGACATTGAATGGACACTGCAAAGGTTGCAACCACACCTCTATGGATGTCATTTTTTACAGTACTGACCAGTAACAAACCACTCAGCTGGTAACATTTGATGGTCGGAGATAACGGCAAACTAATATGGTGAAGTCTAGCTGTATAGCAATTTTACTTTACCATCCAGAACAAGGAAAATGATCATAGGAATGCAAATAGCTTATCGCAACAGAGAAAGTTTGTGTTGGCAGATGATCTGTGAATCAATCTTCCATGCCAACTCTAAAAAGATTAAATTAGTCTGTAATGTGCCAGTCTACAGGGAAACCAAATGGTCTCTGTGTTTTTCCTCGCTAACAAGTGCTAATATATGTATATGTGCAGGGAAAATAATTGCCCCTAGGTATACAAGGACCTCTCCAGTCTGTCACCACAGAAATGCAATTATTCCATACCATATCGATAGTAATCTGCTGTCAACAAAATCACAGATATATCTGTAAGTAACTTCTGTGGCTGCAGGCACAAGCATTTTGGCAATCGAAAGTCACAGAAATGTAATATCAACCCAAATAATGGTTATATCACAGTGATTTTTGGGGTGTTTAGGATGGTAAATGTATTGTCATAAATATGGTGGTCATATTAGTCCTCTAGGAGGTTCCTGGGGGACAATATGGCATAAAGTAAATGTTTGTACCCATCTTTCTTTTTATATAAGACATAAGCCATTCTCCTTTCACCTGACCAGGAAGAGGGGTGAGAGGAGATCGGACCCATTCATATTTTATCATTCATAAAAACTGATTGTCAGACCCAAGAGATACCATGGAGGTTATAGATATGTCCAAATTTACACACAACCTCAAAGAGAGAGAGGTGTAACCTGGACATAATACCCTTAACATGCCAGATTGCAAGCAGTGTACCTGTCTGGTTCGATGTGCATATGTACCAGTGTGTTACTCAGGGAGAGCGTCTCATTGACCTAACAAAAAAGTGAGTGGTGGCAGCAAGAAGTGTGACGTGGATGTGTACACTGGCTGTGGCGCCTAGCTATTACAATAGGTGGGTGGACATGTGAATGTGAGCAGCAAAGTTGTCCTTTAGAGTCACAGTGTGCAAAAACCGCAACCCCTTAATGCCTACTGTTGCTTATTCACTCTTACCAGTTCAATTCATTTGTAATTCATTTCTATACATATGTAGAGTTGAATTCAGGCAACAATGGGTTAATTGGTATTATAATTGTGTTTTAAAAAGTGTTGATATGGGCTGATTTTTCTCATGTAATAGCATTACAGTGTGACTTTAGTAAAGAAGATAAGATGTTTCTCTCTGCTTTGTTCTTTTCAGATTATTCCACTTATATCCCACAACTGGCCAGCCCATCTTTGCAGGGAAGGTTGACCGCTACAACATTTATTCTGTCCAAACCAAAGTGCATCTTTACCGAGCCCCCAACTAATAAAGTATGGTTAGTTGTTGCTAACAATACAGGTAGAGCATAATTGTACTTCTCAACAGGTATTACAATTCTGTAATGAAAATGGTATTTTTTTAACTTTGCTTGTATTTTTTTGTAATTTTTTCTTCCTTTTAGTACAATTGACTAACGATAACTTGATAAACAAAGATGCTCAGTATTCTTCATTTGCAAAATTGGGATATTATCACACCCTTACCTTACCTGTGACATCATATACCTGTGATAACAATGCTGAGTACATTCGAGTTGGTAGTGACACAACCTGTTTTGGCAACTCTGACAGCTGCAATGGATATTTAACTCCTCCCGGCCCATACCGGTAAGCCCAGACTATTTAAGGGTACTTATCATTTCAAATAACTATTCTAAATAAGTTGTCATTTGGCTATTATATCACTTGTATCCTGTATTTTTCAAAAGCCCTTCCCTTTGCAAGCAATCTCTATTTTTTAGTTATATCTATGCTAGTGGGTTGTGTTGAGCGAACCTTTTTAAAGGGAACCAACCACCGAAAAAACCCTATCTAACCTATAAATATCTGTCCCTGGAGCCTAAAATGACTATTCTAACTATCCCTGACTGACTAAATCTACCTAACTACATGCCCAATAAATCACTTTTTATACTTACCAAATTCTTGTTGGATGGGCGTTCCTCCAGGCTCTTTGTCAGCGAGGCGGGTCTCCTCACTGCGCTCGCACCCGCCTCGCTGCTGTCCGTCTTCTTCTATGATTGAAATTACCCGCCCATCGCGTCCTCGCAATGAGCGGGTCACGTGCTGTAGGCCCCGCGTCACTTCCGCACTTAAGTGCAGGTTTGGTTCAGTTCACCAAATGGGCATATGTTTGCCGAACAGTTTGTTGAACTTCCAAACCCTATTCAAATCAATGGGAGACAAAATCAAGGGCCTAGAAAACACCTTCAAAGGGGCAAAACAAGCTGCTCTGATATCTTAAAGTTAAAAAAAAGCTTGTATGCTTCATTGGACTCCATTTGTTTGGTGCTCATTTTCCTCATAAAGCTGTTTTAGGGAGCCTGGAGCTCTGCAGCAACTATGCACTGTTGTACAAGCTCTGTATATGAGCCTACTTGTCAATTCCACCAGGGGCGCACCCAGACATTTCCCAAGGTAGGGGCCCAAGAAACACACACCGGCCCTGAAAGGGGGTGTCACCCCCAGCGGGGTTCCGAGGGGCAAAGCCCCCGGTGGAAGGGTTTGGGGGAGCGAAGCCCCCCTAAAAGCCAAGCGATTTTTGTAAATTTGAATACCTAATTAATGCTTAATACTTATTTGTTGTGCCTCTATGGTAGGAATTACATTGCGTAGTAATTAACTTTTTTCTAAAACACTAGTTATTTGCAGAAAAAAAGGTCTGTCACAGCAGTGTTACTTGACATTTACGCCTAGTATAGTTTACTCAGCGTGAGGTGCAATCCGCGCGTTGGCCATTTCCTTCGCTAACACGTGTCACAGTGTCACACGAAAATTGCAGGAAGTCGGGATTCGGAGAGTCCTGAAGCCTGATTCAGAACAGGAAGCAGACAGTGGAGGCGGGAGAGTGGGTAGTCACCGGTAACGCGCCAAAAAGAGAGAAAAGACATTCGCGTCACAAAATCAGTGGAACTGCGGGCCGCATTCCTGAACGGATTATGCTAAGACTAGAGAGTAGACTGGGTTTCCAACTTCCGGCCGCAAAAGCGTGCATCCCGGAAGAGGAGGGGGTCACTGACAGGAATGAGTCCCTCTTCTGTGTGTGCGTTTCACACTGCCGCAGGAAGAGGATGTGAGGGGGCGGAGTAGCGAGGACCCTCTCTGCTATGCATTCCTAGTGTGTGGAACGCACACAGGGTGGCGGAAGTGGCAGCAGAGTCAGGGACTGAAAGTAATAAAGAATAAGCACCGTACCGCGCCACGTACAGGCCTAGACATAATAATACCGGGGCGGGCGGCGGTGGGCCCCCCCAGCTTCTCAGAGCCGTCCAAAGGGGGGTGTCCAGACACGTAGGTCCCCCCCTTGGGTGCGGCACTGAATTCCACTACACTGTATCCCTGTCAGGGTTTTACATCCGTGAATCATGACCATGTCAATTTCACCAAAAATGTGATTGCTGAGTCTCTTGATTGGAACTGACTGCCTTATATACGCTTTCAAGGCAGATATCAGGCTGGGTGATTTTGGGGTGCTCCGTGGGGTGGACACATATCATTGGTTCAACCTGTGCAGCTGAAAAGGGCTTTAGAGGTAAAAGGGGCCAGCATCAACGTCCAAAGGATATGGAATTGTGCAATACAATGAGCTAGTAAACAATAAAGGTCTGTTTTTTGTTCTTGCACAGGGGTACTCCTTTGTCTTTGTTTGTCACTAGTGTTCCGTTTTACACAGACTTGTGAAACCAGTCTAAGGCCCCTTTCACATCAGCGTTTTATGCTGATCGCGGCAGTTGCGGTGAAAAAAACCGCGACTGCCGAGATTACCGCATAACGGCCGCGATCGCGTCACACTTGCAGCAAGCCCCATGCAATGTCTATGGTGCTTGCGGCAAATGTGCGGCAAGTGCGGTTTCGGCACTTGCGGCAGATGCGGCCGCGAGAAAACCGCGGTTGACCGCGGTATGCCGCGGCCACATCTGCGGCAAGTGCCGAAACCGCAACTGCACCGCACCTGCCGCAAGCCCCATAGACATTGCATGGGGCTTGCCGCAGGTGAACCGCAAGTGCGACCGTTATGCAGTAATCGCGGCAGTTGCGTTTTTTTTCACCGCAACTGCCGCGATCAGCGTAAAACGCTGATGTGATAGGACCCTTGGATTAACCCTTAGATTAAGGAGACTTTACAGCAAAAGTTCCCGAATGAAAAAAAACAGCTGGCAGATTGGGAAATGAGAAATGTTTTAAATTTACAATAGATAACAATGTTTTTTATGTTTTCCTTAGAGTTATATTTGTTATTTTGGATTCTGCTGATGCATTTGTGGATAAAACTGGCTGGTCTGGTCCAATCACACTTCGCCAAGGTAATACAAAATAATACTTTTCAATAAATTAGTCATATTTAATGTAATGCTGTGTTCACATCACATTAGGACTTTATTTTTGGCACATACACCAGTCAAGCATTTTTAACGTGGTTATTGGTGACTTAAAGAATAGTATGTCTATAATGTGTCATATCGATGCTTTTTGTAGGATGTACAGTTATGGCCAAAAATACTGACACCCCTGCAATTCTGTCAGATAATACTCAGTTTCTTCCTGAAAATGATTGCAATCACAAATTCTTTGGTATTATTATCTTCATTTAATTTGTCTTAAATGAAAAAACACAAAAGAGAATGAAGCAAAAAGCAAAACATTGATCATTTCACACAAAACTCCAAAAATGGGCCAGACAAAAGTATTGGCACCCTCAGCCTAATACTTGGTTGCACAACCTTTAGCCAAAAATAACTGCAATCAACCGCTTCCGGTAACCATCAATGAGTTTCTTACAATGCTCTGCTGGAATTTTAGACCATTCTACTTTGGCAAACTGCTCCAGGTCCCTGATATTTGAAGGGTGCCTTCTCCAAACTGCCATTTTTAGATCTCTCCACAGATGTTCTATGGGATTCAGATCTGGACTCATTGCTGGCCACCTTAGAAGTCTCCAGTGCTTTCTCTCAAACCATTTTCTAGTGCTTTTTGAAGTGTGTTTTGGGTCATTGTCCTGCTGGAAGACCCATGACCTCTGAGGGAGTCCCAACTTTCTCACACTGGGCCCTACATTAAGCTGCAAAATTTGTTGGTAGTCTTCAGACTTCATAATGCCATGCACATGGTCAAGCAGTCCAGTGCCAGAGGCAGAGGTGTATCTAGGTTTTCTGGCACCCGGGGCAAGACTTCAGTTTGGCGCCCTCCACCCGCCCCTGCAGTCTGAGTAGCCTTCATGTGACCGATCTTTTATTTGCGATTTGCACACTTACAGTCACGAGCCGACGAGCTGCTCTACCTAATTCTCTCAATGTTCAGTGAAAAACAAATTATATTACACACTGTTAGAATTGGGCTCCAGTGCTTAATGTTTGATTTGAAGGGCTCGCCCAGGTTTGAGATGAAAGTCTGTGGTCCCTCTAGGTGACTGCAGGCCTCTAAATTCTCACAGCACGTGCACTGCACACTATCAGGATTCTCTCGTGCTGATGGTAAGATTGGACAGTTGTGTGAGCACAAGTATGTGATTTATATACTTCTGGCCACAATCTGACTAGACTTGTCCAGGTTCACTCAATTCGTTTTCATTGATTGAGTCCACACGTCTAGTCAGCACAAGACTGAATGTATGTAAATCGCATACTTACAGTTTCATGACCTACCATGCTCTACACCGGCACCAGAGAATCCTGACAGAAGGCAGTGTGCACTCTGAGAATTCAGATGTCTGCAGTCACAGAGGGACACAGAGTGACTGCAGACTCATCACAAGCTTGGACAACCCCTTTAATGCTCCTAAAAAATAATCATAGTAACCATGGCACAAAACAGCCATATCTAACGTAATCTTACAAGTAATTGATTGTTACATGTGTACAGGATCAGAACCAATAGCAGCTCAAAAATACATCACAAGACCAACCAGAGATACAAACATTCAACCATATAACCACTATCAGTACAGAAACACAGCATCACAACTCTCATCAGTGCAGAAATACATCACCAGACCCACCAGAGGTACAGAAATACATAACTAGAACCCCCATCAGTGCATAAATCACAACCCTCATCGGTAACAAAATTCATTATCAGAACCACCAGACGTGCAGAAATACATAACTAGAACCCCCATCAGTACAGGTATACAGCCATATAACCCCTCTTCACTATAGAAACACAGCATCACAACCCTTATCAGTACAGAAATTCATCAGTACAAGATAAAACAATTGTAATGTCAGGTCAGCCCCATACATATTTGTGCTGCATGAACCTACAACTCCCACTACATCCTTAACAATGGTAAGGAGTCACTGGGAGTTGTTGTTACCAGTCACCATCAGACCATACAGGAACCACAGCACTGATGAGAAATAATATCACAAATAATCATTTACATCCTGGTACCTTATAGATGACTTTGTCTCTGATCGGAGTCGTTTTTTTCTTTTCTTCATCCTGTCCAGACACCATGATGACGTTTCCCATCACCATCTCATCTCTGCACATCCCGGCACGATATCTTTAAAAATAGCAAAATGATCAAAATTCTCCTCAGTAAAAATATTTACCTTACACTGTCCCTGAATAAATAATTGCTCCTCCTCACTGTTCCCTGCACATAATATGATTTACATGCTGCCCCTCTTGTGGAACATGCCCTCCACACTGCCCTCTCCTTCCCATACTTGGGTCCCTGGTCACACTCTCCTCTCACACTGTGTCCCCTATACTGACCACTGTTTATACTGTTCTCCCTCATCACACTCCCCCTACTCGATATACTGTCCCCTCCTGGTTGTGACTTCTCATTGTCCACACACACTGGCCCCTCTCCATACACCCCCACACTACTCACTCTCTATTCTGAGCCCCCTTACATTTTTCTCATCCCCTACTGTATCCTCACCACCTCACTCCCTCCCCCTCACTCCACATACTGTGCGCAGCCATCCCCCACACTTCACATACTCTGTCCACACCAATCTCCTCCTTACTCCACATACTGTGTCAGCAGCCATCCCCCCTCACTTCTCATACTGTGTCCACACTGTTACCATACATGTTACCTCACTGCATACACTGTACCGCAGTCATCCCTGTCTCACTCCACATACTGGTGCTGTAGCCATCCCCCTCACTCCAAATACTGTGCCGCAAACATCCCCCTCACTCCAAGTACTGTGCCACAGCCATCCCCTCATCACTCTACATACTTTGTCCACACCAATCTCCTCCTCAATCCACATACTGTGTTGGTAGCCATCCCACTCACTTCTCATATTGTGTCCACACTCTTCCCACCTCACGCCACATACCGTACCGCAGCCATCCCCCTCTCACTCCTCATACAGTGCTGCAGCCATACCCCTTACTCCTCATACTGTGTCTACACTGATCCCCACCCCCCCTCAATTTTATACTGGTTCCTCAAATTTACACTCTTTGGTTCACATATATTCCACTAACCCTCTCCCCCGAGTTTGGCTCACATTCTCCCACCATCATCTCCCCCCAGTTTGCTCCTCATACTCCCCCACCCTCTCCCACCAGTTTGCTGCTCACACTCACCCCCCAGTTTTCTGGTCACACTCCCCTACCCCCAGCTTACTGCTCATATTCCCCCGCCCCAGTTTCATGCTCATGTTCCCCCCCCCAGTTTCATGCTCACCCCCCTGCTTCATGCTCATATTCCCCCCCCCCAGTTTCATGCTCATATTCCCCAC
Source organism: Allobates femoralis (assembly GCA_033576535.1). Lineage (NCBI taxonomy): Eukaryota > Metazoa > Chordata > Amphibia > Anura > Aromobatidae > Allobates > Allobates femoralis. Next base: position 416,016,059 of record JARQOC010000002.1, read on the forward strand.
CCCCAGTTTCATGCTCACCCCCCTGCTTGATGCTCATAATCCCCCCCCAGTTTCATGCTCATATTCCCCCCCAGTTTCATGCTCAACCCCCTGCTTCATGCTCATATTCCCCCCCAGTTTCATGCTCATATTCCCCCCCCCCAGTTTCATGCTCACCCCCCTGCTTCATGCTCATATTCCCCCCCAGTTTCATGCTCATATTCCCCCCCCCAGTTTCATGCTCACCCCCCTGCTTCATGCTCATATTCCCCCCCCCAGTTTCATGCTCACCCCCCTGCTTCATGCTCATATTCCCCCCCAGTTTCATGCTCATATTCCCCCCCCACAGTTTCATGCTCACCCCCCTGCTTCATGCTCATATTCCCCCCCAGTTTCATGCTCATATTCACCCCCCCCCAGTTTCATGCTCACCCCCCCTGCTTCATGCTCATATTTTCCCCTGTTTCATGCTCATATTGGCCCCAGTTTTCTGCTCACCCACCCCCCTCTCCCTCCACGCTGTCTCCCTTCCCCTAATTACCACATTAGTGCTCAGTTCAGCTCCTATATGGAGCAGTCTTCCTCAGACTTCAGCCGCGGTGCCTCTGCTGTGACGTCAGGTGATCTAATCACGCAGGCGCAGCCGACTAAGCTGAGGACCCGGAAGTGCGGGGAACAAGGCGGCAGCGGCTCAAGACTTCAGCGGCTTCCATGGACTTCAGGAGCCGACGGCTGCAGATTTTCTGCACCCGCTGTCAGCTGACCGCGGGAGCAGATAATAGCCGACTCCCGCACCGGATGGGTGAGCGCAACATGTGGCTGAGGAGGAGACTCCTCGGGTGTTGCAGCAGGGGACCTGACAGCGCCCCCTGCCTGCTGCGCCCGGTGCACATGCACCCCCAGCCCCCCTAGATACGGCCCTGGCCAGAGGCAGCAAAGCAACCCCAAAACATCAGGGAACCTCCGCCATGTTTGACTGCAGGGACGGTGTTCTTTTCTTTGAATGCCTCTTTTTTTCTCCTGTAAACTCTATGTTGATGCCTTTGCCCAAAAAGCTCTACTTTTGTCTCATCTGACCAGTGAACATTCTTCCAAAACGTTGTAGGCTTTCTCAGGTAAGTTTTGGCAACCTGCAGCCTGGCTTTTTTATGTCTCGGGGTAAGAAGTGGGGTCTTCCTGGGTATCCTACCATACAGTCCTTTTTCATTCAGACGCCGACAGATAGTATAGGTTGACACTGTTGTACCCTTGGACTGCAGGGCAGCTTGAACTTGTTTGGATGTTAGTTGAGGTTCTTTATCCACCATCCGCACAATCTTGCATAGAAATCTCTCGTCAATTTTTCTTTTCCGTCCACATCTAGGGAGGTTAGCCACAGTGCCATGGGCTTTAAACTTCTTGATGACACTGCGCACGGTAGACACAGGTACATTCAGGTCATTGGAGATGGACTTGTAGCCTTGAGATTGCTCATGCTTCCTCACAATTTGGTTTCTCAAATCCTCAGACAGTTCTTTGGTCTTTTTTCTTTTCTCCATGCTCAATGTGGTACACACAAGGACACAGGACAGAGGTTGAGTCAACTTTAATCCATGTGAACTGGCTGCAAGTGTGATTTAGTTATTGCCAACACCTGTTAGGTGCCACAGGTAAGTTAAAGGTGCTGTTAATTACACAAATTAGAGAAGCATCACATGATTTTTCTAACAGTGCCAATACTTTTGTCCACCCCCTTTTTTATGTTTGGTGACGAATTAGATCCAGTTTGGCTTTAGGACAATTCTTTTCGTGTTTTTTCATTGACGACAAATTAAATGAAGATAATAATACCAAAGAATTTGTGATTGCAATCATTTTCAGGAACAAACTGAGTATTATCTGACAGAATTGCAGGGGTGTCAATACTTTTGGCCACAACTGTATACAAGGTCTGCCTTAGCCTGAATGATGCCCTGTGCAAAACTGCTTTTTGGTGCCACCAGTCTATTCATTTTTTTCCCAGTTTCCCATGACTCAAATGGGTACGTGAGGTCATTTATTTATATTCTAAAATAATTAATTTCTTCACATACTGTATATTGAACAATGAACTCCTCCAAATTTGTGTCTGGGAATTTGCCACTCACATTCATATTAATTCCACTGCATCTGAATTTACACTTAAAGGGATATTCTTATCCTGTACATTTATATTGTATCCATGGGTATTTCATACATGGTACATGCGGATCTCACCAATAGGGTGACATGTATCTGGAGAATGAGGTGCTGCTGCTCTATGTGGAGATTAATGGGACTTCTGTCATCTGTAGGCTGAGAGCGGCACTGTTCATGGCTTCTATTGATGGGATCAGCATCTACTATACATTTCTCTCAAATACTGTAGATCTGCCATAAATATACAAGGTGAGAACAGCAGAAGATGCACGATAGAGCCACAGCCTACTCATACTGAGGGCCAAGAAGGTCTCCCCCGTACAGCTATACATAATATGATGCCCCCACACTGTATGATGACCCCATTAGTAGACCCCACACTGTGTCATGGTCCTCTTAGTAGCCCCCACTGTATTATAGCCCACCTACTAGTCCCCACACTGTATTATAGCCTGCCTAGCTGTCACCAAACTGTATTATAGCTTGCCAAGTAGTCCTCACACTGTATTATAGCCCACTTAGTAGTCCCCACACTGTGTCATGGTCAACTCAGTAGCTCCCACACTGTATAATGGCTCCCTCTGTAGCCCCCCACACTATATAATGACCCCCTCTGCAGCCCCCACACTGTAAAATGACCCCTTCTGTAGTCCCCACACTGTATGATGAGCACCTCTGTAGCCCCCACACTGTATAATAACTCCCTCTGTAGTCCCCACACTGTATAATGAGCCCCTCTGTAGCCCCCACACTGTATAATAACCCCCTCCACAGCCCTCACACTGTATAATGAGCCCATTTGCAGCCCCCACATTGTATAATAACCCCCTCTACAGCCCCCTCACTGTATAATGAGCCCCTCTGTAGTCCCCAAACTGTATTATGACCCCCTCTGCAACCCCACACACTGTATAATGAGACCCTCTGCAGCCCCACAATGTATAATGAGCCACTCTGTAGTCTCCAAACTGTATTATGACCCCCTCCATAGCCCCCACACTGTATAATGACCCCCTCTGCAGCCCCACACTGTATAATAATGCCCTCTGCAGCCCCCACACTGTATAATGACCCACTCTGTAGCTCCAAAACTGTATAATGATCCCCTCTGCAGCCCTCACACTGTCTAATGACCCCCTCCACAGCCCCACACTGTATAATGACCCTCTCTGCAGCCCTTATACTGTCTAATGACCCCCTCTGAAGGCCCCAAAATGTATAATGAGCCACTTTGAAGCCCCCACACTGTATCATGACCCCCTCTCCAGCCCAACACTGTATAATGACTTAAAGGGCCACTTCATATGGTGGTTATGGTGTTCTCCGCAAGGAGCCACCCCTTGGCTGGGTCCTTCCCTGGAGGGATATATGGCTAGTCCTGTGTTTGAGACTCCTAACCGATGCTCCACAGACTCTATTTGCATGTTCATATTTCCCAGGGGCAATGTGCCTAGGAATTCACTGTGTTTGAGCGCTTTAGCCAGCTGCCCGCAGTGTTTTCTTGGACTGGTCTCCCTGAGATCAGTGAATACTTTGCAACACTGTATAATGACCCCCTCTGTAGCTTCCTCACTGTTTAATCAACCCCTCTGCAGCCCTCACACTGTATAATTGTGGCGCCTCGCAACGAGTGCGTCACAGGAGGGCATTGTAGCCAAGACAGCAGCAGCAATATTCTCTGACTAAGCAATGACACAGTTAAAACTCAGAGATCCATACCCTAGGAGAGGGGGCCTGCACAGTTCCGTGCAGCCCCCTGGCCATCACCCCGGTTGGGCGCCATTACCCCGGTGCCTCAACAACCGGTCTACGGGCATCTACATGCGGGTTCAAAACCATCCCGTGCCCCTTTACCACCGGTCTACTGGTACCGAAGCTAGTAGTTGTTCAGCACTACTATGCAAACCAGGAGTGGAGGGACCGCTTTACAGGAGCACCCCACCACCGCCGCACACACAAAGTCGTCTAGCCAGCGGAGTACCCACCAAAAGGACCCAAGGCTCCCCCCAAATCCGGCCAGAATTCCCCGGTAGGGAAATTGAAGCAGCCTCCTTGTACCCGATCTGGCACTTCAGGGTGACAACGGCAACACAAACTAGTTAGAATGGAGGAACACCGCGGAGCTCTGAGAAACACTGGTCATTGCTGAGTCCACCCGGTCTGTTACCCGAGAACTGTATGCCATGTATCACCTGCTGGTTACAGTAAAGTACCCATTGCAGAGACTTCCAGTGTCCGTGCTTTCTTTAGAACCATCCATCTCTGCAAGTGGAAGATAACTGCAGCTGCCTCACAACATCTTGTGCAGCTCCTAGCTCCGGGGACTATCGCTCAGCCTGTGGGGAGCGTTCCATCTTGCTGCATCCCATCCCCCGGAGGCCCAAGCAGCGCCGGTGGACATCACCGGAACACTCACAGGTGGCGTCACGAATTAAAAACAATCTTTTAAATCTGTTCAGCCAAATTCCCTTTGAATCTGCACCACCGGAGCTCCACTTCGGCAGGCGCGGTTCCGTGACAGAAGGGAGTAGCCTGCCCCGTGAAGTCCTGGCTCCCGGTCTGGTGTCAGACAGAATGGTGTCACGAACAGGATACGAGCAGGCCCGTTCCCTAACGGGTATAATGTGCTTAAAATACTTTATTTCAACTACCAAGGACTTTGTTCGTCCCAAAAATAACTTTTCCCGCCTTTTCCCCTATGGGCCAAGATGGCGACCAAGATGGCGATCCCCGCAATGTGAACCACCACGTGCAGGCCCAGGGGTGAGCCACCGCCCTTCTTCGTGGGAGGGCCAAGGCAAAGGCGCCAAAATTATTGTCCGCCCTGATTGCTGGAAACAACCATGGGGGCGGGCCAAAGACTTTTTCCCACACTTGGACTACAAAACCCCCAGGAAGTGGGAGTGTCAGAGAGTCTTCTTCACTAGCTCTTGAACAGAACGGTTACCGGTTTGGACGGGTGTGGTTCCTCCAAGAAGAAGATGACCAGCATGAGACTCAACGATCCAATGCAGGAAGTCGAGGCGGAGGCCAGAGCAGCCATAGGCCATCCGGGTCCGGGTCCCGTCCTCACAATCGACGGCAGCCCCGACTTTTGGCAGGAGGCATTGCAAGACCTCCGGGTGAGACTTATGGAGACGGTAGAATGGACAATCCGCAGCTGGGGCGCGGGTCTGGGCAGCCGACTTCATCGGGCTATCCAGCAGAGCCGCGTAGGTACATTCACTCCAGAACCGGACAACAGCTCCTGTTTCGCCGCCTCACCAGCGCCGACCACCTGTCCAGCTTTATCGCCAGAGCCTATAGACTGTGTTGTCCCGATGGAAACCGCTATCTACTCCCGCTCCAGGGCCTAAGACCCCAGCCGAACCAGTTCCAGAGCCGCAGCTTACAGCTTGCTCCACAAAAGAAGCCAAAACTTACCTGGTTCCCGTCGAGGAACCCATCACTGGTCTCACCATTACTCCAGAGACTGCTACTTGTTTCTCCCCTGCACCGGAGGCCTCCTCTGAAACTACAGAGGCCTACCTGGTCACCGGGATAGCGACACCACTGCCTGAAGTCACAGATGAAGAAGCAGGCAGCCTGGAAGCCCTGCAGGATGACCCCGAGGAGAATTCTGCAGCACAGCCGCCTATTTGCCCGGAGTGATCCAACCCAACATCTCCACCCGCCGAGAAGCCCGATGTAATCGTCGAGGGAGAGGAGGATGACGACGACGAGACCCACAGCACCGCTGAGGACCTCTACACCAGTTTTGCCTGGGGAGATACCGAGGAGCATCCAGCCCATGTTTATACAGCACTCGTTTCACTCTGGATAATGACACAATCTTACCAGCTTCCCCCATCAGCTTCACAAGGTCTTTTGTTTCTGTTCTTGGGTTGATATGCACATGTTGGACCAAAGCACATTAATCTGTGGGACACAGAATCCGTCTCCTTCCTGAATGATATGATGGCTGGATGTTCCCACCTTGTTTGTACTTGCATATAATTGTTTGTACAGATGAATGAGGCTTGGCTGCTTTCTTTAGACTTTCCCATGATCCTACACATAGAAGCAGTGTGTTTAATGTGTGCATTACAGTACATCCACAGTGTGTTCTCTAACTAAAATGTTGCTAATAAACCTGTCAGAAGCTTCCAAACAAATGACATCATCATATGGGCTGTCTCAAATTGGTTAAAGGCATAGTAATTAGTGATGAGCGAGCACTAAAATGCTCGGGTGCTCGGTGCTCTGGCCGAGCATCTCAAGATACTCGTGTACTCGGCCGAGCACCGAGCCCAATGTAAGTCAATGAGCAACAGGCTCCGCCCACAGACTTCCGGTTATAAAACGAGTAATTCCGGAAAAGGGGGGAGGGTGGGCTTTTTTCAAATCGCCGCAGCATAGAACACCTTGCTGTGGCCCCCAGAGGGATCCTATCGATTAATCTGCTCCCTTTATGGTGCCAGATCACTGTGTGCACTGAAGGGAGCAGTGTATGTGTCTCAGATCGCTATTTATTACCGAGCAGTCCGAGCATCTCGGCAGTACTCGGTGCTCGCCGAGCACCCCGAGTACCGAGATACTCGTGCGAGTACCGAGTCGCACAGAGCATACTCGCTCATCACTAATAGTAATCTTAGTGAATGTAAACTTGTGACTTTGCAGAAAGTAATAAAAATGCCTTAAAACATTCTCTCTCATCATTATGGCATTTTGCAAATATAAATAACTAGATGGGAGCCCGATGCTATTGCATCAGGAGGGTGGTGGCTTCACGATGGGGGCGGGCTCTGTGGTGCTGGGGGTGGGCTTGTGTGGCGGTGTCATCCCTTACAGAAGCTTTGGGATATTTATATGTATAGGTCCAAGTAGAAGAGGTCACCTGGGCACTACGGTGGACAGGAATGGCTAAGGCAGCTGAATCCTGCCTTCCTTTTATGGAAGCCCTTTTTCTATTTACAAGATATATATATATATATATATATATATATATGTAAATAACAAAAGGAATCAGCACAAACTTGAGGTAAACATAGGGTGCAAAAAATACTGTATACGGTGTTCAAACGTAATAAATAAAGAGCAGCATGACCAGAAAATACACCCTTTATTGGAGCCCTCAGCGGTGCAACATTTCGACCTGTGATGGTATTTGTTAAGCATCAAGGTGCTTGACAAAGACCATCACAGGTCCAAACGTTGCACCGCTGAGGGCTCCAATAAAGGGCATCCCTTCTATTGATTTTCTGGTCGAGCTGCCTGGTTTTTCTCTTTACATATATATGTATATATATATAATACATATATACAGCTCTGACAAAAATTAAGAGACCACTGCAACATTTACAGTTTCTCAGATTTTTTCGTTTTAGGTATATTTTTTAGCGAAATGTACTTTGTTTTTTTATTCTATAAACTACTGGCAACATGTCTCCAAATTGCAGCAAATGAGAAATCGTCAAAAAAATAAAAAAGAAACAGTGATTTCAGGCCTCAAATAATGCAAAAAAACAAGTTCGTATTCATACTACTATTCAATACTAATGTTTTAACTCAGGAAGAGTACAGAAATCAATATTTGGTGGAATAACCATGATTTGTAATCACAGCTTTCATGCGTCTTGGCATGCTTTCCACCAGTCTTTCACACTGCTTTTGGGTGATGTTATGCCAATCCTGGCACAAATATGTAAGCAGTTCTTCTTTGTTTGATGGCTTGTGACTATCCATCTTCAGTGATTTAGATAAGTGGTTAAGGATAGGCGCTAACTCTTAGGTAGGTATATTGAATAAAATTAATTACCAGATTCATCTGTTCAACCCTTCCTTTGGGATGTTTATTTAAAAAGCAAATAAATTTTATTCTATTACATTATTTTATACTGGGTAGTACGTGTACAATCTCTTATTTTATTCACTATGCACCATTTCAGGCAGTATAAAACAATCTGTTGTTCTTTAAAATGTGCTTATATATAACTCACTACTAAAAATCTTTATTAAAAATGCACTTAAAGTGCCAACCAATAAAAATATATACCTAAGAAGTATATGGTATCTAGTATAATACCCCAATAAATGTTTTTTTAAATTATACTACCATGTGTATATGTAACATAATGGAGCAATCAGAATATAGATGGCATTCTTTCTGGAATGATGTTATTAGTACAGATGGTCTCCTAGTTTGTCAGGGAATCCTTTTCTAGGGGCTTCTTCTTCAGCCTATGTGCGGGTTCTATAGGTTATAGGCGATCCTTTAGGGGCTTCTTCTTCAGCCTATGTGTAGGTTCTATAGGTTATAGGCGATCCTTTAGGGGCTTCTTCTTCAGCCTATGTGTGGGTTCTATAGGTTATAGGAGATCCTTTAGGGGCTTCTTCTTCAGCCTATGTGTGGGTTCTATAGGTTATAGGCAATCCTTTAGGGGCTTCTTCTTCAGTCTTTGTGTGGGTTCTATAGGTTATAGGCGATCCTTTAGGGGTTTCTTCTTTAGCCTATGTGTGGGTTCTATAGTTTATAGGCGATGCTTTGGGTTTGTTGTATTGCACTTGCCTTCAATTTTTCTATGGTCAATCTATAAACAAAAAGTGGTGATATTATACGAGTGTCTTTACTGTGCTATTAATTTCTTTGTGTAAAAATTTTCTTAGTAAGGAGATTTTATTCTTACCTCCTGATGTAGATTTTTCAGACTTTTTATCGTGCTGGTACTCATGTATGGTTACCTTTCTTCCAAATATAAGGACCTATGGATTTAATGGGTACCTTTAAGTTTTATTTGTGGTGTTTGTGATCCTCTAAGATTTATAATATAAGTTTTCACTTACTTGTATACATTGTAAGTTGGTACTTTGTATAGGCGAAATGGTTCAATCTCTCTTAATATAAGTACTATGATATAATATGTTCCAGGCGTCCAATACTGGGACTCTATGAGTATAATAAAATACCTCCTATTAATTGTGGTGTGTGTTTATTGTTGGAATTTCTTTCTTAAAATGTGTCTTAGGGCCCTTTCACATCAGCGTTTTTTTTAAATCGCGGCAGATGCGGTGAAAAAACCGCATCTGCCGCGATTACCGCATACCGGCTGCACTTGCGGCGCGGTTGCGGTTTTTGCCATGCAAAGTATAGGCGGACTTGCGGCAGGTGCGGCAAGTGCGGTTTTGCACTTGCGGCAGGTGCGGCCGCGAAAAAAACCGCGGTCAGCCGCGGCCGCACCTGCCGCAAGTGCAAAACCGCACTTGCCGCACCTACCGCAAGTCCGCCTATACTTTGCATGGCAAAAAACGCAACCGCGCCGCAAGTGCAGCCGGTATGCGGTAATCGCGGCAGATGCGGTTTTTTCACCGCATCTGCCGCGATTTAAAAAAAAACGCTGATGTGAAAGGGCCCTTACTTGGTTAAGTTGTAGATTTTGTGCAGAACCGTATATGGTGCAGTGATTCTGTTGGATCTAATTCCTCTATATGTGATGGTAATCTAAGGAAAAGTAAATAATTATTAAAACATTGGTTTGCTAGTATTGTGGGATATTTTGCTATTAATAAGTGTACTGCTTTACTTACTTAATAGTCTTTTGTATAATGGTATGGGTTTCAGTGATTGTGATTGTGTCTTTTTATATAGTGTATGTAAGCTTCTATTTTCAACTGTATATATCAGGAAATCCTCATATAGTATACCATACTCGTGTATAAGCCGAGTTTTTCAGCCCAAAAATTGGGCTGAAGAGTCCCCCCCTCGGCTTATAGACAGGTCAATACGGTAGGAGCTGAAAATAAGACGGGGGGGGGAGGGGCGCTGCGCAACATAGGTCAGGCCTGGTGGTGGGGGGGGCGCTGCGCAATATATATTACCTTGTCCGGTGGTGTCCCCGCTCCTCTCCTGGTCTGCGGTGCGGTGTCCCGGTCCAGTTGAATGCTGATCGGTGCGGTGCCCGTCGACTTCCTGCTTCCTCCTGTAATCTCCGCCCAGGTCAGGCCCTGCACCAATGAGAGCGCAGGACCCGTGACGTCAATCACTGCCCAGACGCGGCCAGATGACGTTGGGGCCTCTGATTGGCCCGACGTCATCAAGCCGCGGCGCCAGCATGCAACTGGACCAGGACACCGCACTGCAGACCAGGAGAGGAGCGGGGACACCACCGGACGGCCGGAGGAGCGGGGCATGACAGCGTGGACAGCACCGGACATGGTAAGAAGCGGTGCATATGTGTGTGTGTGTATGTATGTGTATGTATGTATATGTGTGTTTATGTGTGTGTGTATGTATGTATGTGTGTGTGTATGTATGTGTATGTGTATGTATGTGTATATGTGTGTAGATGTACCGTATGTGTGTGGATGTGTGTGGATGGGCCTGCTGTATATACCACTGGGAGGCTGCTGTATATACCACTAGGAGGCTGCTGTATATACCACTGGGAGGCTGCTGTATATACCACTGGGGGGGCCTATGTACCACACTGCTGGGGGCTGTATACCTGTGCTGGGGTCCACCCTCAGCTTATACACGAGTCAATAGGTTTTCCCAGGTTTTGGGGGCAAAAGTAGGGGGGTCGGCTTATACACGGGTCGGCTTATACACGAGTATATACAGTGCCTACAAGTAGTATTCAACCCCCTGCAGATTTAGGTGGTTGACACATGCGGAATTAAATTGGCATTGTGACATTTGGACTGTAGATCAGCCTGGAAGTGGGAAATGCACTGCAGCCAAAAAGATTTTTTTTTTTTTTTTTTAAAGCGTTAAAAGTTAATTCAGAGGGTCATTTATTATTCAACCCCTCAAACCACCAGCATTCTGTTTGGTCCCCCTAAAGTATTAAGAAGTAGTTCAGGCACAAAGAACATTGAGCTTCACATGTGTGGATTAATTATCTCTTTTGCCAGCCTTTTCTGACTATTTAAGACCCTCCCCAAACTTGTGAACAGCACTCATACATGATCAACATGGGAAAGACAAAGGAGCATTCCAAGGCCATCAGAGACAAGATCGTGGAGGGTCACAAGGCTGGCAAGGGGTACAAAACCCTTTCCAAGGAGTTGGGCCTACCTGTCTCCACTGTTGGGAGCATCATCCGGAAGTGGAAGGCTTATGGAACTACTGTTAGCCTTCCACGGCCTGGACAGCCTTTAAAAGTTTCCTCCCGTGCCGAGGCCAGGCTTGTCCAAAGAGTCAAGGCTAACCCAAGGACAACAAGGAAGGAGCTCCGGGAAGATCTCATGGCAGTGGGGACATTGGTTTCAGTCAATACCATAAGTAACGTACTCCACCGCAATGGTCTCCGTTCCAGACGAGCCCGTAAGGTACCTTTACTTTCATGTCAAGGCTCGTCTACAGTTTGCTCATGATCACTTGGAGGACTCTGAGACAGACTGGTTCAAGGTTCTATGGTCTGATGAGACCAAGATCGAGATCTTTGGTGCCAACCACACACGTGACGTTTGGAGACTGGATGGCACTGCATACGACCCCAAGAAATACCATCCCTAGAGTCAAGCATGGTGGTGGCAGCATCATGCTGTGGGGCTGTTTCTCAGCCAAGGGGCCTGGCCATCTGGTCCGCATCCATGGGAAGATGGATAGCACGGCCTACCTGGAGATTTTGGCCAAGAACCTCCGCTCCTCCATCAAGGATCTTAAGATGGGTCGTAATTTCATCTTCCAATAAGACAACGACCCAAAGCACACAGCCAAGAAAACCAAGGCCTGGTTCAAGAGGGAAAAAATCAAGGTGATGGAGTGGCCTAGTCTCCTGACCTTAACCCAATTGAAAACTTGTGGAAGGAGCTCAAGATTAAAGTCCACATGAGACACTCAAAGAACCTAGATAACTTGGAGAAGATCTGCATGGAGGAGTGGGCCAAGATAACTCCAGAGACCTGTGCCGGCCTGATCAGGTCTTATAAAAGACGATTATTAGCTGTAATTGCTAACAAGGGTTATTCCACAAAATATTAAACCTAGGGGTTGAATAATAATGGTTGAATAATAATTGACCCACACTTTTATGTTTAAAATTTATTATAATTCAACTGAGCAACATAACTTTTTGGTTTGTAAGATTTATGCTTCTGTTAATAAATCCTACTCTCGTTTGCAGTTTGAAGGCTCTAACTTATTTGCATCTTATCAAACCACCTAAATCTGCAGGGGGTTGAATACTACTTGTAGGCACTGTACCTACAAAATCCCAATAAAATATAGCAACATCTTTACACTATGTGCACTGAAATATTTTTACATAGAACATAGCCAATGGTTATTTTACATAGATTTCTGGGCATCTCATCAAGAAAATCCTCTCCTGTATCCAGCCATATCTTTATTTTATAAAATCCCTTAATGCAGTTCTCAACCTTTTTTGGTCAAAGGGCCACGTTGCCATATTAAATCACTCAAATTTCTTATAGATGCAGGTGCCAGTTATAGGACACCCACCTATGGGTATAATCGGGGTCCTCATCTTCCCAAATAAGTAGTGATAAGCGAGTCTAATCGTTACTATTCACTGTTCGGACGAATAGTACGGTATTCACGATACTCGTTACTCGACGAGTATCACTGGTGCTCGTGAGTGATGCTCGATCGTGAATGATCTGACAAAAATTGACAGCTCCCTTCACTACATAAAATGAGCTGGCATCTCAGGGAGAGCAGATTGGATGTCTGGCTCTCTCTGGATGGCACAGCAGTGTTTTATGCAGTAGAAATGTAAAACAGCCCACCCTCCCACCCTGTCATGGAAAGACTCGTTTTATTGCCGGGTGTGTGGGCAGAGCCTATCACTAATTGACTAACATTATGCTCACTATTCAGACGAATATATGAGTATTAAAAAGTACTCATTACCAGGTATAGCAAGTGCAAATTTTACACCACTCCTCATCACTAGAAATAAGCTCTTTAAGGAGCAGTAATATATGCACATGGCTCCATCTAATAAAGAATATGAAGAGCATTGTGCTAACATCCTAAATTCCTATAAACTACAGTTTAGAGAGCTGATGACATAGACTGCAACCTTCTTAATTTACATGCTCATTTGTAAAGTTTACAATCATGGGTCAAGAGACCGCATTCTCTTTATAGAAGATCCATTGATGTCTGCACAGAGCACCATTTGTGGTTTGTCTTTTTAAATGTGAATTTTAGCAAAAACATATTTAACCACAATCACTGTTTTTTTCTTTCTGTGCTGAACAGGAAAGGCATCATCAGATATTGATACATGGCCAGGAAGACGGAGCGGTGGAATGATTGTTATTACCTCCATCCTTTCAATTCTATTGGCTACCTTTCTGCTTTGTCTTATTGGGACATTTATTGTGGGAAGGTAAATAACGACTTCATATTCAGTAATACAACATATTCATATGGTGATTTTTTTTGTTATAGTGTCACAATTTTGTAGCTATCACCTAGAACTAAGCTGTGTATACTCAAAATGTAGATGAATGGAAAAGCATTTCCTGTGATAGAATGGCCTGTTGGGCTGGTTTCACACTAGGATTTTTGTCATTTGCGTTGGTATCCGTCCAAATCTGCATGCATAATGATCCAGCATGCAACATGTAACATGGGAACGCATGGACATGCGTAGGTATCAGCTTCTAGGCGCATCCGTCCCTCTGCGTCATTTTCAGGTCCTCCCCGAATGCAGCATGTTGTGATTATGTGGCGCCCCTGTGGACTGGTGGCCACAGTGAGGTACAGCAGCTGGGACAGGTAAGCTAGCCACCCCACACCAACACCCAACACATCCCCCAATCCTTAGACCTAGTACTCCATGTCAGGTAGGGGATAGTGGGGCGGAGCTGAGTGGAGGGTGGAGAGAAGGTAAAGAACTTGGCAAAGGGATGGAGGAACTAGATTAAAAACCTAGGAGCACTAAATTGGGAGGAGATTCCTTGGAGGGTGGTATAGCAGGAAGAAGTCCTAAGCCAAGACGCCCAGAAAGCCACGAAAGCTATAACACCATAAAGTAAGAATCTGGACCCGGCAGCCTGTGCCACCGTAAGGCCGATCCGGGTCCGAGGATACGTACCGAGGAAGGGTAGAGGGGGTCCACGATGGGCCCAAACCAACAGGGACTCTGTGGGACCGGGCCGACACCAGGGAGCTGGCCCTGTTGACATGGTAGGACACTGTATGCCCCAGCCATAGATTTGACCGGTGGGTGAATGGACTGTAAGCCCGGAAGCCGACCCCCGGCACAGAACCAAAAAGTCCGTCACATAGGGCTAGGAGTCCTGCATGGGGACGGTCCAAGAGAAGCCCGCAACCGCTGGCCCGGAGGATGTACGTGGAATGGAACAGAGAGGCCCGAAATGCATAAGAAGGGGGGTGCCCCTAGCAAACCGTCCCAGCTGCTAATAGGTTACCGGGGCCATGTGTAAACTGCTGTAAAGTGACTGTGGTGTTGTGTAAGCGAAGCAGTGGAGTAAAGTACCTGGAGAACTCTGGACTTATGAGACTTATTTGTGTGCTGACAGAGAAGGCTCACCTGCAGAGCCACACACTGATTCTTCCATCCGCAGGGGAGACGGCTTGAATAGGCTGAGAGCGGCGTGCCACTACTTCATCTCTATACCTGCCCTGGGGAAACAAGCCCTGCCCATAAAGTCCCAACATCCCGGCTGCCAACCCTCATCATCCCCAGAGGTCTGAACGGCAGCGGTAGTCCACACTGGCCATAAAACTACGGGTGGCGTCACAAACTACAAAACTTTAATCCCCTTTTATCACCCCCCTTTTTATTGCCACATCTGGGACCACAGAGCCAGGTCAGGTCACCATGACAACCCCGCAGCCCTTGAGGATGACAGGGCCCGGTTCCAAGTACCCCAGTTCCTGGGGTGCAACAACTACTGTGAGCATGAAAAATCCTCACTGCGTGAAAATGACACATGGTTTTCAATGGTGGTGCATCCGTCTGTGGATGGATGTACACAATCCTGATCCCAATTTAACTGTGTACACGCCAAGAACATAGTCACAAAGCACACATTAGCTGGACTGTCTTGTTAATAACATCTAACCAGGCAATGATAATCTCCTGACTGATACTTGTTGTATTGAAACTATACCAAGCTACTAGGTAACTTACACATTCTTGGAATCAGGCTTTTTGTTCCTACATTATACTGCTGTCAGATTTAATTAAAAAATTCTGCTGACAGATTCGTCTTAGACTTTTCACGACTTAATTGGAGAGCACTGACAAAATAATGGATACCACACATACCGGAAATACATACATGTGAAAGATGTTGCCAGCCAGGTAAAACTAGGCAACTAGGGGTGAGTGGCAGCCCATACCTGCCTGCTGTATCTGTGTTCTTGACCAAAAATACAGCGGAGCCCAATCAGGTGAAAATAATGGACTTATGTATTTTTATCTGAATTGCTGGCAGATAACTGTAGTGAGGTGGCCTTGCATGCTGCTGACCCTCTGCAATAATAAAGGTTTGCTCAAAAAAAATATTAGTATAAAACAAAATATTAAACTCTCTTAATGGATGTTTAAAGAACATTGCAAGCTTCCTGGACTTCACAGCTGCTGCCATATCTGGCACTATTCCAAAAATTTCCACCCTCTAGGTGTCCCAACACCTGCAAACTCAAAGAAGCTTAAAAAATCTTTTAAAGCTCAAAAAAATTCAACAGATTGAAAGGAAACAGTAGACCCAATGATTAGGATTGGTCCCAGCCATCAGATCTTTCGGAGAGCGTTTTGGCCCCAAACAATCAGGGAAAGTTTTAGGGCCATTTTAAATTTCCAACATTTTTCCTGAACAAAGCTACTTGCACCAATTTTTTGTAAAATACTTGGGTTTCCTATCACAAACTGAATCTGCAATGTTCGTGCCGAATCTGAAATTAGCATGAACATGTTCGGGGAACGTTCTGTCATCTCTACTCAGGATATGGTGACGTAAGCCAAAGTTTTTTACTAATGAAAACAATTTTACCATAAAAAAGTGTAAATTTGCCTTCCTGCAATTGTACTATGTCGCAGAACCAAGTTTTTATGTCTTTTTCAAAAATGAAAACCTTACAAATAGCAGCTATACCAATTGGTAAAGCGAATGTAAAAGCAAAGTAGGAGGAAGTTATTAATTAAACAAAACAAAAACAAAATTGTGAGGTTTTATTCACCTGAGTGCCTAGGCCGATTAGAATATACACATAAAAAGCTAATTAGTAATATATTAAAATTCTGTAATTCTTTCATAAAATATTATTTGTTGATATGTTCATTTATGTTCCTTTTTTTAGACAAAACATAATTTGTTGTAAGAAGACAGAGAAAATAGAAACCCCCATTCCTCAACCACAGAATCTGAAGAATTATAAGACACATCATGCACCTGATGATAAGGAAGTATACACAGAGCCAGATGCCTAATCAGCAGCTCTATGGAAGTCCCTTAACTTTGGCAATGTTTATTTCCAAATAGTGACCCAGTGTAAAATGTAATTTGATTATTTTACCCAGTGTATAATATCATTTCATTATTATACCCAGCGTAATATTGTCATTTCATTATTATACGCAGCGTATATTGTAATTTCATTTTTGTACCCTGTATGTAGTGTCATTTCATTATTATACCATGTATATAAGTATCAAAATGAAGGACAGTCTAGCACCATTGATACAAGACATAACTCCAGCAATTGGGCAGAGGACTCTAGACCGACAATACAAGAAAAGGTGGTGCTCAGCCATAAAGAGTTAAATACACATTTAAAAAAAAGGAATGAAAAAGTGGCACTCACCATGAAACAAAAGTCCCTTACTTTGTTCATAGCATTAAAACAAACAGATGGGAGGATGCTGGTAATGTCTGGATGACGGCTGTTTTTCACGGGATTGGGCTTCAATGGCTCGAGTTGAGGTGCAATCGCGCAAAACACCCGTCGTCCAGGCGCTACCCACATCCTCTCATCTGTTTGTTTTAATGTTTTGCACAAAATAAGGGACTTTTGTTCCACAGTGAGTGCCACCTTTTTATTATTTTTTCTATACTCTGTATATGTCATTGCTTTGTTATAACCAGTGTATAATGTCATTTAATTATTACACCCAGTATATAACATCTTTCATTCTTATACCCAATATATAATGTAATTTCATTCTTATACCCAGTAGATAATGTCATTGCTTGCTATGATTCTGCATGTCTTACAAAAGTATGAATTAGTGCTGGAGGATTTGTAAAGCAAAACATTATTTTTTTTCTATTTGTGTTGAATAATCTATATATTACTACATGACCGCAATGTATACACTAAATGTGAAAATCATAGATTTCAGCTAGTTTTTGCCCAAAACCTATCACTACCTGTCCCTGCAGCTTCCTAGTACATCCCTAATCATCCCTGTCTGACCTAATAGTGTCCTGTAATCGCTGAGAAAAATGCTTTTATAACTTACATGTCCCTATGTTAATGAGCAGGGTGCTGCCAAGACTGCAGACATTGTAGCCGTTTTCTCCAGCTCCAAGTCCCCCTCACTCCGTTGTGTGGCCTTCATAATTAATGCAGAATTGTGGTCCTGGCGTTTCAAATCTATGGGTCATCTTCCTGGTATGATGCACCACTGTGCCTCATTTCCGGTGTGGTGCATTGTGCGGGATTATTGGATGTACTCGACAGCTTCAGAATGCGCACTGCACATGCTCCGAAGCCGGAGAATACAACCAATAATGCACACACTGTGCAGGACCGGAAATGAGATGCGGCCAACGTGTCATATTAGGAAGAAGACCCACAGATTTGAAACCCTGTGACCGCGCTTCTGCATTCATTATCACGACCACCCAATAGAGTGAGGGGAACACGGAGCCGGAGAAAACGGCCACAATGTCTGCAGTCTTGACAACACCCTACTACTACTTACTTACAACTAACATAGGGTCATGAAAGTTATAAAAGCATTTTTCTCAGTGATTACAGGACACTATTAGGTCAGGCAGGGATGATTAGAGATGTAGTAGGAAGCTGCATGGACTGGTAGTGATAGGTTTGGGGCATAATGTAGCTGACAGGTTCCCTTTAATCTTGTAACGTTAAGAAGCTAAACACATGACAAAGCAGACGGGTGGGTTGCTGTCCTACAGCGCCAAAATAATACAGACAGAAACAGTAGTTCTACGTCATTTATATGGAAAACATGTGACGCCATGAATTGGCTTGGCACTACAGTCTACTCTCATTTCCATATAACAATTTTAGGATGAATGTATATAAAGCGATTCTGTCATCACAAATGTTACGTTGTGACAATAAAGTTGCATTGCAGTCTCCTTTTTAGAGAATTCGTCTACTATATGTAAAATTAAGAACGCAGTCTGACTCATGATAGAGACAATTTTAAAATCTGAGTGACAGAATTGTGTACGGCACAATTCCTTGGAAATATGTACAAGGACGATTTAAAGTTAGAGTGGGACCATAATAACAATAAAGTTTGATGGTGACCACTGTCATGGTAATTCATATAAGACTTCATTAAACTACCACAATCATACACATAAGATGAAGTCAGATTTTGCCAATGTTGTCATAATTTTCTGATAAATATGTGTATGTCTCGCAATTTGTAGAAGAATCCACTTTCAAATCTAGATGAGAGCAGATCAGAACGAACAGATGTCCTGCTGCCGTACCCCATGAAATATAATACCTAAACCACGTGATTCAGCAAACTTACCCTGTATATATTTGTACTTTATGAATGTGTGCTCAACAGGGGATAATTAGTGTCATACCTTGCATATTTACTTGTTACAGTCACCTATGGGTAACAATTTATACAATGCAGTATAAATGATTAGTCAGAGCTTATCTTTATAAGCTACAACAATAAATTTATTTATGTAATTATCAAAATAGCATTCAGAGCAGTAATTGCTGTCCTGGCAATGTGACAGCATAACTATTTATTGGGGTTCTCTTGTAAGGAATGCACTGCATACAGAAATATAAGATACGTAATCTGTTTAGTTTACAGTATAAAGCTTTAGATGAGAGCTTGGATTGATATAAGGCCCCACCAAGAAAGCCAACTGTTTGATAAAACAATGTGCAAGTCATTTGCAAAGAGAGCTGTTGCAAACAGTAGACATGCCACAGGAGAAGTAGATATTATTAAATTAATTTTGCATTTAGGAAAAAACAAGTTGTTGCTTGCACGAGGTGTCCCCCAGCAAGTGTAATGGCCCACAGTGCTTGGTGAAATCATTTTGTACAGGTTTCAATTTGTGGCATCCACTGTACAGGTAGAGAGCTCACGAGGTGGTCCCCAGCCAAACAAAGTAGAGATCAGTTGAGTTATACAGCTGGCATTTGAGCCTAACTGCTATGATTGTAGCTTTTCCTGATCACAGAAGTTTAATATCTAACATGGTGCTCTCCATTGTGACAGCAGCACTTTAGAGTTTAGAAATGGGGGAAGATGTGCCTGCTTCCACGGGTCCAGTTCCTGTCACATGACAGTTCGACCTCCTACTTAAAGAGGAGGTTCTCCATACGTCATAGTGAATACTACACAGGTGCAATTAAAAATAAAATCAATCTGTATACAGACATTTTAACACATATAAGATCTTATTAAATAAACAACAAAACCTAGAGCTCCATTTAGTTTGTATTTACACAATCTGATCTGATAATTTTAATTGAAACTATCTGCATATCTCTCAGACCTCCATATATCTCTCAGACCATCATATATCCTTTCAAATTAATGCCTACCACAAGCTTATACCTTGTTGACTAACTAATTTTTAGGGCTATGGGTGCACCATTGTCCTCATTAGTCTTACTCTACTACCACTCATGCGCCTCATGAAAACTAAATGCTAATACATTGCAGACCAAGATACTAGATATATTCTCCTAGATATTTTTATATAAATGGTTCAACCTAACCTTATGTGTCGGAAAATTAATCCTGTTTACCTAATGTCCCGTACTTGAACAGAGGTAATAGAGTATTAAACTAACAATACACTTCCAAATTGGCTCAGTTTTTTGGGGTCAAGTAACGGGACAAGTCTTTACAATAATGCTCTCAATAAATCTTTTCAGCAGGTACGGATAAGTAAACTGCTTCGGAAACAACTCCATTTGATCTCCTCCCAGCAGATCACTGATCTCCAATTGTTGTTTCAATCTATTAATTTTCCATATCCATGTGGCATGTGAGTGCAATGCGATTATGCATTTTTTTCTCGGCTAACGTCCATGTGATATCAGTGTGACATCCGTGTGCCATGCGTTTTTAACATGGTCTTTCCCATGCTGTAAAAAGTTAAAATAGAATAGATAGATAGATAGATGATAGAATTGATAGATGAAAGGATAGATAGATAACTAGATTATCTTACCAGTCTCCCGCTGCTTGCTTCTGGGGCCGCTCATTAAATTTTACACATATTCAC
Source organism: Allobates femoralis (assembly GCA_033576535.1). Lineage (NCBI taxonomy): Eukaryota > Metazoa > Chordata > Amphibia > Anura > Aromobatidae > Allobates > Allobates femoralis. The sequence continues at coordinate 416,036,648 of JARQOC010000002.1, forward strand.
TGCACTGACTGGCAACAGCCAATCACAGACACTCACAGACGCTCCCACAATCTGTACGGTGTCTGTGCTTGGTTGCCATATTCATTAGTGCATGGCAACCACTCTGCCATCATCCTGTGCCAAATAAATAATGTAAAAAAATGTGTAGGGCTTTGCTGTATTTTTCATTCTCTGTAGAGAAAAAGCAGACAACTGCATTATACTAAAGTGAATAGGTTTTTAAGTGAAAGATGTGAAGATAGATAAATGATAAATAGATTGATAGTTAGATAAATATAGATAAAAGATAAACTGAAGATAGATAGATAGATAGATAGATAGATATAGATAGATAGATAGATAGATAGATAGATTTTATAGTCATTAGCCAAATAAATAATTATTTTAAAAAATGATATGAGATCCCCCCCATTTTTGATAACCAGCAAAAATAAAGCAGACAGCTGGGAGGTTGTATTACCAGAGTGGGAAGGCCCATGGTTATTTGGCCCTCCCCAGCCTAAATATACCAAACCTCAGCCCCTTTACAATTGATGCATCGCATAAGATGCACCAATCCTGGCGCTTTGCCCTGGCTCTTCTCGACAGGGTGACAATCAGACGAATTGTTTATGGGGTTGATTTTAGCTGTGTAATGTCAGGCCTCAAGCCCTGGCATTAGTAATGGAGAGGCATCTATCAGTCACCCTCATTACTAACCCAGTAAGTGAAAAGGAAAAAAAAAACAACAACTCTAGCCCTCGTTCACCAATTTATTAAAAAAAAAAGGCCATAAAGGTCCAATGAATCCCAAGTAGGGGAGGCTCCATAGACTTTGAGCAGCAGCAACTCCCAGCTCATGCTCCTCTCCATAAGACATGGGACATTGATGAGCCGTGACATCAGGAATGTCACCACTCATCACTGCAATCGAGGAATGTCACTGGACTACGTTGGACCTGGGAACTTAGCATTGTAATTGATCGGTGAATTAGATGTTATATATATGTATGTACTAAGAACCCCAGAAATAAAAAAGTAAGAATTTTTGAGTTTTTTGAAATAAACCCAAGTTTTTACATTTTTTCCTCAAATATATACAGCATGATAGCATATGTGCATCATTGGTAGTACCTGAGTGCTGCAGATAATTTCTTCTAGTTGTTTAACTCAGTGTCCCTGCTTGGCACCAGTTCACATTGTGTCTGTGTATATATATATATATATATATATATATATATATATATATATATATATAATGGAGAATCAGGGAAAGTGTGGAAGAGTGATCTTTCAAATAACCTATTCTTTTTACCCACTAGAATAGTAGACTCTACACAGCTGACATCAACCCCAACAACCATTACACCGATTGCAAATGCACCAGGGCAATCAGAAAGAGCTGAGGTGAAGTGCCAGAATTGGTGCACTTTATGTGATGTGCCACTTCAGTAGCTGCAGCGCGCTGGTACTTTTAGGTTGGGGAGGGCCCAATAACCATGGACCTTCCCAGCCTAAAAAATATCAACCCACAGCTGTCTGCTTTACCTTAACTGGTTAGCAAAAATAGGGGGGACCCCACATAATTTTCTTAAACTATTTATTTATTAGGTTAAACACGGCTAAACACTCTTTAAATCCACATGAAAGGCACTAAAGGGTTCAAGTGTATAATATATAGGGGGGTTGGGAAATTAGATATCTGCAGGATATCTCTCGATCTCTTCTACTATATTTCTATCACCTATCTAGCTATATCTTTATTTTTTTAAGTCTATGTTTGTGTGTATTAGGACATGGGTAAGTTATAGTGTTTCTTATGCTAAAAGGAAAGAAGGAAGCGCACATAGGGTGTTATCCGTGATGACCTTAAATTCTATCTGTAGTTCAACTCACCTCTTTTGGTTGTATGAGATACAACCAACTTAGAAGACATGTATGGCTGCTGCAGATACCAGTATGATAGACCACTGCAGTTTGGATAGAGGAAAACAGGTTCACTCTATGCCACCAAATAAAGAATAAGTCTGGATACTTTTTTTTTATAACTTTATTGGAGCTGACGCGTTTCGTAGTGGTCTGCTACTTTCTGAATGCAATAGGAAGGAAATTGATTGGCTTTATGGAGCGCTAAGAAAGGTCCTGCACAATTGTAGATTATAAAACAGACCTTTAATGGCTCCATGTGGGAGTTCGGCAGGAGCTGCTCTGGAGGGATCACAGCACACCGTAAATGTGAAGGACCTGCGGTCTCCATGGCAACAGCTGCTGAAGGACCTGTGGTGACATATTCCGGGAGGAGCGATCACGTGACCCGGACCGCTGGAAGCGCCACACAAGAGAGGCGCAGTGAGGCTGTTGGGGAACACGGCAGATGACAGTGGGGATAATAGAGGGCCCAGCACTGAGAGGAGGCTTAATCCAGGGTTGTGCAGGGGTGCACAACTCCACAAGGTGAGCGGCCAAATACTAATTGTAAAACATCTATACCCAGAAGATTTCAACACAGGGAGCGCTCTCCACACTTTTTTCTGCTACTTTGTGAATGGCCTTAATGAAGTAGCAGACCACTACGAAACACATCGGCTCCAATAAAGTTCTAAGAAAAATATCCAGACTTTTCCTTTATTTGGTGGTGCGAAGTGAACCCAGTTTCCTCTATCCAAACCATAGTGTTTCTTATGAGATGGTGAAGGTTATAATTATGCATGATTTTATACCATTATTATCTGTGATAATACACGTTTCTTTGCTTTTGGCAACTACCTGTTTGCTCTGCTGCCTGTGTTTCTATTAACTTTATTGAGACAAAAACAAGTGTGTCAGAAACGCAGGCATTAAAAATGCATGCAAGAAAAAGATGTACACAAAAACGCAAGGAAAAATATAAGTAAACTAAGGTGTGGAATTGGAGCAGAAATTCTGCAGCGTCAAAAACTCAATAAACATTGATCATGGTTTTTTTATCAACTATAATGTTTATTGGAGTTTTCAATATACAGAAGGGAAAACAAAACATTAGGACAAGTCAAGACATTGCGTTACACTTAAAGGTAGTAATTTTGAATTCCTGGGTTATTACAGTATTGACATAAAGCCCCCAAAGGGCCCCATGCCCAAGCTAGAGTCCTCCTCTCGTATCCTCGAGGGTGTTTAGGGACATCCCCGAAGGGACAATCCAGATCCAGTATAAATTCCCTTAGAGGAACATCCAGGCAAGGAGGGACAGAGGCGATAATCACCATCCTCTATAACTACCATATAACAAACAGATAAACAAGATGATAACAAGGAGAACCAAAAAGGAGAGAGAAGAAGTCATGAGGGGGAATAGGACAGAAGGGAAGAGAAAAAGAAAAAGGGAAGGAAGAAGGGAGGGGAAAGGGAAAAGGGGTAGGGGAGCAGAACCCCCTAGGACCAAGAGAAGCCTTGCATCTTCATATGCCCTCTTGTGCAGCAAAGTAATCCCATGGAGCCCAAACCTGATTGAATTGGTCCACTCTGGCCGCCATCAAGGCTGTCAGGTATTCCATCCTTCTAACATCAGATAACCTGGTAAACAGGTCTTTTAGAGAGGGTGGTTCCAGTCTCCTCCAGAACAGGGCAATCAAGCATCTAGCCACAGTGAGAATGTGCAGAAGAAGCTTAGAGGCCAGCTTGGCCACCCGTCCAGTATGTGCGTTAAGAAGGTACACCAATGGGTCCAGCTCCATTTCAACATAGAGAACCTTCATGATAAGGTCTCTGACAGATGTCCAGAAGCCCTTAAGCCTCGGACATGACCAGAAAATGTGGAGTAGATTACCCACCTCCAAACTACACCTACTGCATGTGTCAGGAAGAAGGGGATTTAGTTTATGGAGGAACTCAGGGGTATGGTACCAGAACATCATGAGTTTATATTAATTTTCCTTATATAACGTGCAAATGGAGGTCTTGGCTGCTCTGTCCCAAATATATTGCCAAGTCTGGAGGGGGATCTGTCTACCCAGTAAGGCCTCCCATCTCATCATATATGAGAAGCTCTCAACACCTCAATTTTCAGAAGAAGCAAGGAGTTGGTAGATCTCTTAGATCAAACCTTTAGTATTTGTTCCCCTCCTACATATTTTTTCAAATTCTGATGGGACCGATACCCCTGAAGTATCATATAGTGATGTTGCATAATCCCGGATTTGAAGGTAGAATACCTTATTAGATAAGGGGGGGATAGTTTTCAAGTAGTCAAAGGGTTGGATTCCCATAGTCCTTCTATAGATGATGTCTGCAAACCTAAAGAGGCCCGTGGACAGCCACGGATGAACCATAGCTGGTTTCAGCCCACTAGAAAGGAGGGGGTGTTATATAAATGAGACCATTGGCGAAGCTGAGGAGGCCAAGGTAAATCTCCTTTGACAGTACTTCCAAACATCCCAAGTTGCTTGCATAGGGCCTAATAATGGGGTTTGTGGATCTACCTGGGCCGGCGGCCATAGTATAGAGTTGGGGTGAACAGGTGCTAGCCATAATTTTTCGATCTCGGTCCACTTATTATAAGCCCACAAAGATGACCAAGATGGTATTCTACGGAGGTGTGAGGCCCAGTAGTACCTCACAACATCCGGAACCGAAAGACCACCTCGAGACCTGTGTGTCGTCATAACATCTTTTGCTATCCTGTGTCTTTTGTTGTTCCATACGAATTTCATGATGGCCGTCTGGAGGGACTTAAGGTCTCCTAAAGGGACCACCACTGGTAAGGTCTCGAAGTAGTACAGAAGCTTGGGGATTAGCGTCATCTTCAGCGCGGCCACCCTACCCAGCCATGATAAAGACAACGGTGCCCGTTTGAAAAGTAGGGCCCTCAGCTCTTTGAAGAGAGGGGGGAAGTTATATTTGTATAGGGTGTCAAAGGAGGCCGAAATATTAACCCCTAGGTACTTTGTGGTGCCCAGTTCCATCTAAATTTAAAATTCAGAATTAGATGGTCCAAGACGTCAGGTGGTATATTGATGGGTAGAGCTTCCGTCTTACTCCGATTCACCTTATAGCTTGAGAGGGAACTATATAGTTTTAAAGAGGACATCAAATTAGGGAGGGAGACGTGGAGGTTCGTCAAAGTGAGGAGGACATCATCAGCAAAAAGAGATATTTTGAATTCCTTAGTGCTTAGTGTCACTCCTGAAATATCAACATTGATCATGTTAAAGTACCCGTATAGCACTGAGGAAAAATGTTTTTGTAGAGATCACGCGGCACTGGGAAATGATTCACACAGATGGGATCTGCTCCATGAGGCACTTTTAAGACAAGAAAGGGGGAAGGGAGCGCATGTGAAGAAAGTTTAAACAAGGGAAGTTTGTTGGAAGGGGCCATGTGGCCAATCACCATAGGTGGTTGTGCACACCCTGCACAACTGCGGTGTATCGCCTCAGTGTTATGCCTCCTGCTTGGAGGTGTTTGCAGGGACAGCTGGCAGTATCCACAGAGCCTGGAGATCTATGCTGCGGTCATGTGACCAAACCAGAAATACATCATCACAGGTCCTTCAGTGGTGAATGCAAGCTTCTTCCAGCAGGTCTTGTGGTTTAGGAACGATGTTTGAAGATTCTCCTCCTGCCCAGAGCTGCTCCTGCCGGTATTACCAGAAGGTATCGATAACGGAGACAGCAGTTTAACAGTCTGTGGAGCGCTAGGATCAGGAAGAGTCAGGGAGGTGGAAATATTTGTAAAAAGGTTTTTTCACCTGAAGAAGGCAGCGCTGTGCTGCGGAAATGCGTTGTGGCTTGTAAGAGGTTAATAAAACCTTTTTACAAATATTTCCATCTCCCTGACTCTTCTTGATCCTAGCGCTCCACAGACTGTTAAACTGCTGTCTCCATGAGGCACTTCTGACATACCCTTTTCACACGCCATAAAATGTTTTATTTTTATTTTGCTGAGAATAATCCCTTAATTTACATTACATATAATTAGAAAATACTGTAGATTTCTGTCTGATGGGGTTTAGCAATTAATTACTATGAGAGATCATGGAAATCAGAATTTCTAAGTATCAAGATGAGCTAGATTCCATAGTTTATACTTTTATAATTGCATTTATATAATTCATTTACTAATTGCATTGCAATGACTACTATATAATTTGTTTTTAATAATATATTCATTGCTCTTGTTATGAAATCATCTGGTTCTGAGAAATCCAGCTTCAAAACCAATAAATACTTCTCGTAAACTTGAATAAGAGTGTCTATCAATGAGGAACTATTTTGCTACAGTGACATTTAAGCTTCTGTAATATTTTGCACTGGCTATTCATTAGTAATTATATCAGTATATAGCAGTGTTCATAGATTCTCATATAACTATAAATTACTATTGATGTCATCATTCTAAAAATCATTCATACTCTGCTTTAGTGATGCTGAGTTCTACAACAGATTCTTGGCTCAAACAGTATTTTAAAGAGTTTTTATTGTGAAAAATATACAGCTGCAAATAGTAAGTTATACAACGGGGTAAATAGATCTTGAATATGTCAGGCCCCACGGGACGGGGGTACTCGGTGCCGGACCGGATGGTGCCGGGGAAGTCACGGGTGGCTTGGTCCGGACCGTGTCCCGGGCTCGGCAAATAAAGGGGGATATTTACAGGGGATGTGTCAGTTGTTACGCCACCCACTTGATGTGGCCAGTGATGGGGGCCGCCGCTGCTGCAGAACCTCCGGGGGTGATGTGATGGTAGCGGAGATGGTGTAGTTCCAGTGGGAAGAACTGTATCCCCCGGGGCAGTAAGGGTTAAGTCTAGGGTGAAGTGGTAGCACACTTACTTTGCAGACGCTGCAGATCTCTCCTCTTTGCTGGTGCTGACAGGCTTTCTGTAGGGAGAGAAGGATGTATGGACCAAGGCAGACAAGGGAGGCAAATTCAGGGTTTTCCGTGTCTTTACTCTTTGTTTCCTTCAAGCAAGTTACAGGTCATTTGCAGTTGTTACACAGTTCAAGCACAGTTCTCAATACACGGGCACATTCTCCCTCTCCGGGTTCCCTTTGCTCTGCAGCCAGGCCTCTCTCTCTCTGTGACCCCTCACACAGTCTTTGGTGTCCTTTCCGGGCTGTCTACGGTCTCCGTCTGTACGGGTGGTGTGTGGTGCGCTGGACAGTATGGCGGTGACTCGGACCCCTCGTGGGCCCACCTGGTTGTCACTGAGCTGCCTGTCCTTTGGGTTGGGGACCCTAACGTGGAGCTGTGGTCCCCCGTCGTGTTGTTTGGGGATCCCGGGTAAACTGCGGTCCCCTCTAGAGCCGACACTCTACTCAGCCCAGCCTCCAGCAGTCCTCAGCACGAGGCTCTACCAGGCTCTCTCCTTTCTGTTTCTCTCGGTATATAGGAGGGCTACTCCGCTTGCAGTCAGTGGCTTTAGCTGCTGTCTAGGGCACGGGTTCCACCGTCCCTCTCTGTTCTGTCACACTCCTGGTGGCATCAGCGTCGGATGGGCTTTCTCTCCCCTCTGGCTCACACTGACTCAGTACAGATTCTGCGCTCGTCGGCCTTGCACTCACAGGACGTGTGTAAGTCTTTCAGTCTTTACAGCTCAGCTTCTGGTCTTTGCATCTCGGCATCTTGAGCCTACTCCTTACTGACTTCCATTCCTCCTCCCCCTTCCTATATACTGTCAAGTCACCTGACTACGGGTGTGCCCAACCCACTCCTCTGATCCACCACCCCTCAATCTCATAGAGTTCTAATCTCAGGTCTGGATGTTAACTCCTTCTACACGTGGGTTGTGTGGGCTGTGAGGGTGTTGGTGTGCAACAAGTGTCCTACCTGCCTGGCTGCAGTTCCCTTTTGTGGCCTCCTGGACGCAGGGGCGCCACAAATACGTCACTGATTTTCTAAGTAAATATATTTCAAAGCGACTTTCAACATTTCAACATGGGTTTTTCACCAGATATCAGTCACAACCCATCTAATTCACACATGCAAAGAAACCACACCATAGTTGTCCATAAATTAAAGTATGTGTAATAATGAGAAATGACACAGGGAAAAAGTATTGAACACATTAGGAAAAAGAGGTAGAAAATGTCATGGAAAGTCATGAGGACAGCAGAAATCTATGAGTCATTAAAGAGCAACCCTGTTACTTAGTGAAATAGAATTATTCTTACCGTTAATTCGGTTTCTAGGGCCCTTCCACGACAGCATAGGAGGTTGCCTCTCCACGCCCTATTAGGGACAGGAAGCACAAGAGAGGATAAAAGGACCCTCCCACCTCCCCTTAGCCAGTGTCTTACCAAGAACCATAGCATGACCAAAGCAAGACATAGCATTCCATGAAAATCAAGGAAACAAAGGGAGGGAATTAGGTGCTGTCGTGGAAGGGCCCTAGAAACCGAATTAACGGTAAGAATAATTCTATTTTCTCCAGGCCCCTTCCACGACAGCATAGGAGGAATACCAACGAATACAAACCTAGGGTGGGACCACAGCCTGCAGGACTTTCCTGCCAAAGGCCAAATCCCTGGTAGAACCCAGGTCCAACCGATAATGCTTAGTAAACGTATGCAGGGAGGACCATGTAGCAGCAGTGCAGATCTGCTCCGGAGAAGCCCCCGCCTTTTCAGCCCAGGAGACCGAGGTAGCCCTGGTGGAGTGGGCCGTAAATCCAGAAGGAACCGGCAGATGTTGAGACAGGTAGGATGCGGCAATGGCCCGCTTTATCCAGCCTGCAATGGTGCACTTCGCCACCTTCCTGCCCTTGTGGGGACCAAAGGGCTGGACAAAAAGGTTGTGATCAACCCGCCAGGGCGCCGTAACTTCCAAGTAGCGAAGCACGATCCTGCGAACATCCAACGAGTGGAACTCCTCCTCCCTCGGAGAACGAGGAGACTGACAAAAAGAGGGCAGGACAATGGACTGGGAGCGGTGAAAATCCGAGACCACCTTAGGGAGAAAAGAAGGATCCAGCTGAAGGACGATGCAGTCGTCACGGACCGTCAAATAAGGCTCCCGAATGGACTGAGCCTGGAGTTCTCCCACCCGGCGGGCAGTCGTAATAGCCACCAGAAAGGCCGCCTTATGAGACAGTAGCCGAAGATCACAGGACAACAACGGCTCGTATGGAGGACGGGACAACCCAGTCAAGACCACATTGAGATCCCAGGCGGGAGTAAGAACCTTAATCCGTGGACGAATCCTCGAGGCGGACACCATGAACCTGCGAATCCAGCGATGTGCGGCCAAAACCGCATCAAAAACCGAGCTCAGAGCGGAAACCTGGACCTTCAACGTGCTAGGCCGAAGTCCAAGGTCCAACCCCGCCTGGAGGAAATCCAAAATCCGAGCCACCTTAGGACGGAGGGGATCAGGAGGGTGAGAACCACACCAGGAGGAGAATCTCTTCCAGATCTTATTGTAGATAGCATTGGTGACCGGTTTACGATTCTGTTGCAAGGTCGCCACCACCTGGGCAGACAAGCCCTGAGACTTCAACACCCGGGCCTCAGAAGCCAAGCAGCTAAGCTGAGCTTCCGGGGATCCGGATGAAACAGTGGACCCTGCGACAGCAGACTGGGATCTGCACCCAGAACCACAGGACCGTCGACCCGAAGAGACAGAACCAAATTGTACCAGCTCCGTCGTGGCCATAACGGAGCTACCAGGATCGTCGGAACCCCGTCCGTTCTGACCTTCCGTAAAGCCTTGGCCAGGAGGGGAATCGGAGGGAAGGCATACGCCAGATGGAAGTCCCAAGGCTGAGAAAAGGCGTCCACCCCCACCGCGTCGTCCCGAGGATCCAGGGAGAAGTATGCTGCGACCTTGCGATTGGTGCTGGAGGCAAAGAGGTCGACATCCGGAACACCCCAACGGGCCACCAGGGAGCAAAACACAGCCTGATCCAGACTCCATTCGCCCGGATGAAGGTCGGTGCGGCTGAGGAAGTCCGCCTGAATGTTCAAAGACCCCTTCAGGTGGACCGCGGAAAGAGACAGGAGGCACCGTTCCACCCAGGAAAATATTCGAGAGGACACCGACCCCAGAGCCCTGGATCGAGTCCCTCCTTGATGACGAAGGTGAGCCACCGTGGAGACGTTGTCCGAATATACCATAACGTGGGAACCCTGCAGCAGATCGGCAGCGGCCAGGAGGGCTTCCTCCACAGCCCGCAACTCCCTGTAATTGGATGAGCGAGCCCTGATCAACCGAGGCCAAAGCCCCTGAAACGGGGTGCGGGCAACTACAGCCCCCCACCCCCTCTGGCTGGCGTCCGTAGTGAGGGTGACAACCGGGGAGTGATCCCAGGACACCCCTTTCCGCAAGTTGCGGCAATCCAGCCACCAGGGAAGGGACGAGGCGGCCAGACCCGACAGACGAACCCTCCTGTTGAGGGACGATGGCAGACCGTCCCAGCGGGAAAGGACATGGGCTTGAAGCAAGCGGGAGTGAGCCTGAGCCCACATGACCGAGGGGATGCAAGAGGTCATAGACCCCAGTACCGACATCGTCGTCCGCAGTGTGGGAGCGGACATCCGACACAGAGCGGAAACCTTGGTCCGCAGCATCAACCGGTGGTCTTCCGGGAGAAAGGAAGCCTGAGCGTCGGAATCCAACAGGACCCCGAGAAATCTCCATTTGGTCGATGCCTGGAGCTGGGACTTCTGAAGATTGGGGATCCAGCCCAAGGATCGCAGTACCCCGAGGGTCTCTGCCACACTCTCCTGGAGGGCCAATACTGACGGAGCGACAAGAAGAAAGTCGTCCAGATAGGGCACCAGACAAACGCCCCGACCCCTCAGGAAGGCCACTACCCTGCCATTATCTTCGAGAAGACCCTGGGAGCTGAGGAGATGCCGAAGGGGAGTACATTGAATTGGAAATGGAGAATCTCCCCGTTGCGCACAATCGCAAACCTGAGGAACCGGCGGTGGCGAGGATGGATAGGAACATGGAAATAAGCATCCCGCAGATCGATGGTGGCCATTTGATGATGATGGCCGACTAAAGGAATCGCTGACCTGACCGACTCCATTTTGAAACGCCGGTAACGGACATGTCGATTGAGGCGTTTCAGGTTGATTATTACCCGAACATCGCCCGATGGCTTTTTTACTAGGAAGAGATGGGAGTAGTGCCCCAATCCTGTGTCCGACTCCGGAACGGGAGAGACCACTTTGGCAAGCAGCATGGCCTGTACCTTGGAGTACAGGACATCCTGCGCCGCCCTGGAAGTCAGTGCAGTGACCTGAAGACCCGAGGGAGGTTCCGACACGAACTCGATGAGGAGACCCCTGGAGATGATGTTCAACACCCATTGGGAAGTGGTGACCTCTCTCCACTGAGGCAGGAAGGCCGCCAGGCGACCCCCCACCGGGATCGAGTCATTGTCTATCGGAGGGCTGAGACCTATGGGAGGGGACAAGAATATTCTTCCCTCTCCCCTTCTGGTAACTCCAGCGACCCGTCTTGCCCTTGCCTTTGGGCTGGGAGGTCTGAGGCACCGAGGCACGAAAAGGCCGTTGGCGGACGGGCTTGTGCTCAGGAAGGGCCTTGCGGTCGGTCGCCTTTTCCAGGATCTCCTCCAAGGCAGGACCAAACACCATCCCCCCTTTAAATGGGAGGGAGCATAGCTTCAGTTTTGAAGTGGAATCCCCACTCCACAACCTTAACCACAAGGCCCGTCTAGCAGAGTTAGAGAGGACCGATGTCCTGGCTGCTAAACGGACCGAATCCGCAGAAGCATCTGCGAGGAAACAAGCCGCTTTCCGGAGCAACGGAAGAGACTCCAGGAGATCCTCTCTACGGGTACCCTGAGAAATATGAGCCTCCAGCTGGTCCATCCACTTAAGAAGTGACCTAGACACACATGTGGAGGCAATATTTGCCTGCATAGAGGCTGAGGACGACTCCCAGGAGCGCCTCATAAAGCCCTCAATTTTCCGGTCAAGCTGATCCTTGAGTTGGGATGTGTCTTCAAAGGGAAGTGCAGTCTTTTTGGCCACTTTGGCAACCTGCACGTCCACTTTCGGCACATCCCAATTGATCTCACAAGGCTCCAAGGGAAACCGGCGAGAGAGATCACTTTTGACTCTTCTCTCAGGGAATTCCCACTCCTGGGAGATGAGGTCCAGGAGTGTAGAATGTACTGGAAACCCCGACTGCTTAGCAGAGCGGAGGCCCGCAAACATTTCATCTTGTACTGACGAGGGTGTAAGCACTTCCTCTAACCCCATAGTATTCCGGACTGCCCCAATAAGATCCCCTAGGTCATCAGAGGGGAACAGGAATCTACGGAGATCCGCCGGAGGAGCCGTGGCGGAGTCCTCAGGGTCCTCAGAGTCAGAGTCAGGGTTAGGGGTCGGGTCCTCCAAGTCTATCGGGGTAGCCTGAAGCTTCCTTCTTTTAGGGGAGGGAGGTCCAGCCACTGAAGACACAGGTGAAAGAGAGGCCAGGGAAGCTTGAATCTCCTGCTTGACCATGGCCCTCAAGTCATCCACCAGGCTAGGGTGCTCAGCCCTAATCACTTTATCCGTGCAGGCCTGGCACAGCCTCTTATCCCATCCAGCAGGGAGCTTCTTAATGCAGACAGGGCATTTAAGAGACTTCTTAGGGGCTGGCTTGTCCTGGAAAACACAAACACAGGACCAGGACCATCAGCCAAAAGCCCCCCTTGCAGTAAAAGGACCCCCCCCTGACACCACACTTACTGGGGCAGGGGGACCACTGGGCTCCGCAGATGCGGGAGAAGACATGGTAATATGGCACACAATAACCTTACCAGTAGAAGACTTCAGGGCAGCCTTTAAGCAGGAAAGGGTGCCCCACCCAGCGGAAATGTGCCCCCCAGCCTCCCGCGCTCGGTCCCGGGCAGGCCGCCATAGGAGACGTGCCCGCACGCTGCCCCCAGGATTCCCCGCCGGAATCCGGAAGAGACGCGCTCCCAGCGAGGAGCGCGCGCGCACCCGACCGGAAGTTCCGCCCTCAACGCGTCACTTCCGGTTACGGGGCAGCGCGCAGTGCGCGGGAAGCAGCCGGCGGGCTGCACAGAGTGAGGCCGCCAGCGGGGGAACGCCATGGCCCGCATCACCCCACCGGGATCCGGAGGGCCAGGCGGCGGGCCCACAGCTCCAGCCATGGGACCAGCAGAGGAGGAACCGAGGCCCGACCAAAGCTGTCCGGCAGCTCCAAGGTAAGCTGTAGGTTGCCGGCCCCCTACAGCCTAGGACAAACCTCTCCATGCCCCATGGGGACAGGAAAGACACTGGCTAAGGGGAGGTGGGAGGGTCCTTTTAACCTCTCTTGTGCTTCCTGTCCCTAATAGGGCGTGGAGAGGCAACCTCCTATGCTGTCGTGGAAGGGGCCTGGAGAAAAACAGACAACCTATAAAAAAGGTGTGTAATTACCAAGGTGCCACAAAAACATCTCATAATGGGTAAAACCAGTGAGCTGCCTCAAGACTTTCATCTTATGGTTGCAAAACATACAGATACATTTGTTAAAGAAGAATTGTCTAAACTACTGAAGATTCCAATGAGCACTGTTGGGCCATAATCCAGAAATGGAAAGACCATAATTTCACCATAAATTGACCATAATAAGGTCCTCCCTGCAAGATTTCAGGCAGAGAAGATTAAATAATTATCAGAAGAGTTATCCAAGAACCAAGGACCACCTGTGGAGAACTACAGAAATACCCAGAAAGAAAGCAAAACATAAGTCACTCAACCTCCATTGGCCTGTATGCATGCTCACCATGCAAGACTCCACTGCTGAACAAAAAGCATGTGTTCTGTCCCCGCTTAAGGCGAATGAAGGTGCGCAGTAAGTTCTGGTGTGAGAAGTATTACCTTCTTATCCTTGAAGCGAGGCAGACAGGACCAAGTGCAGCTCCGGATGGATGGAGTCAAGCGTGGACATAGAGATGAATCAGCGGTGGTTTATTGAACCGTACCAGAAGACAGTAAGGTGATACAGTGCAGATGGTACAAGTAGCAGTAGGGTAATTGTCTTGTGGGTGTTCACCCCTGGAGCCACTGCTGAAGCTGCTGCTGGTCAAAAGACTTTGCTTTCTGCAGCCCAAGAATATGTGTCCTTCCCACACTGGTAGCTAGAGTAAAATGGATGCCAGGAAGTGAGGTAGTACACAAGGCTGCAGAACACTCCCACATCCTAGAAGGCATGAAAGGAGGAGCGAGGGAGTGACACAAAGCTACTGGTCAGCAGGTGGCAGCAGACAAGTATGAAACAGATATCAATGAAACAGTGGATTGAACTATATGAAGATATTAAGGGAACAGCACACTCCCCGTCTGAAATTCACTTTGGGGATTTCACTACTAGAGTCTCTAGCTAAAACAACCTGTAAAGAAAAAGCATGTTAAATGCAACATTAAACATAAGTCAAGTCTGTATCGAAGAAGACTCAAGGTTCGAGACTTGTACTGTTCATCCGGCAGGAATGCTCTTGACGAGTGACAACAGAACAAGTTCATGGATGGGTCTTGTGAAGATCTTTGTCCATAAAGGCGACGCTGTGCTCTCTCATTTTGGGCTTGATAAGGGTAGTGCGTCCATCCCCATGTACGTAAGTCTTGAAGGAATTAATCTCTGAACGATTTGCGCATACATTCCCTATGACTACCCATCCTAAGTCCAGTCTCTGGGCGTAAGGAGCATAGTCGGGCCCATTACACTGTTGACGCACCTTGTGTACTCTTAGATTGTCTCTGCCGAGCAGGAGCAGAACCTCTGCATTGACATCCATAGGAGGAATAACACTGGCCAGGTGCCTCAAGTGTGGTTGGTGAAGTGCGGCTTCGGGAGTAGGAATCTCATCCTTGTGATTAGGTATTTGGTCACATTCAATAAGAGTTGGTAAGGGTATTTCGGTGTCTCCATTGATAGGAGAAGCAATGAATCCCCGTGCTCTCCTGCCACTAGTCTTTATACGGCCTGAACAGGTATTTAAGGTGTAGGGTTCTGATGGACCTTTAATACCAAAGGCTTCAAAGAACTTGGGTCCTGCCAAAGACCGGTTGCTTTGGTCATCTATTATGGCATACATCTTCACTGCCTTTTCTGGAAGTCCTTCTGGATAGACCTTGATTAGACATATTCGGGCACAACTCTTCTCCCTTTGACCCTCATCACATACCTCAGAGCATGAGCATGAGACGGCTGCGGCGGTGTTAGACTGTTTCTGGTGCTCCCCGCCGTGACTTGGAGTGGGAGCGATAGCAGAGACTGCAGTCGGTGAATCTCTGGCGAACGGGGTTGGGTGCATAGCTGAGGTGTGTTCTCCGCTATTACACTCCTCACACTTGATGATAGCTTCACAGTCCTTAGCCATATGCTCCACCAAAGCGCAGCATCTGAAACATACCCCCAGCTCGGTGAGGACTTTCTTGCACTCCTGAAGGGCCTTGGACCTGAACCCTCTGCACCTGCTCAGTGAGTGAGGTTTCTTGTGAATGGGACATTCCTGTTTGAAGGACTTGTCTCCCCATGATGGGGTGTACGGTGTACCGGTGGATACCACAGGTGATGGGAGATTAGTCTTTCTTACACTCACAGAGTTCTCAAAGTCTCTACGTTTCTGTATGACACCTTCATACTTCGATGATGGTGTAGTTGAAGTTGCAGTGTTAAGCTGTAGGAAGTCAAGGCTGGGGTCGTTCCTCATCTGGGATTGGTCGTCAATGAACCTGCAGAAATGGATGAATGGGGGAAAGGTGACGCCATGCACTCTCTTGTACTTTGTGACTGATGTTGCCCACTTCTCCTGCAGACTGAATGGTAGCTTCATCACGATTGGGTTAACTCCATGTGCTGTATCTAGATAACACAGGGCAGACAGACGAGGGTCCCTTTTCGCGAGCTCCAGCTCCATGAGCAAATCACTTAGGTCTTGAAGCTTGTCGACCTCCTTGAGGTTGATCTTCGGGACGTTCTGAAGTCTCTTGAATAGGGCCTTTTCTATTGCTTCTGCGCTGCCGAAGGTGCGTTCCAGTCTTTGCCAGGCAGCAGCGAGACCTGCTCCTGCTTGTCCCATGTAAACAGTTCTAAGGTTCTTGATACGGTTTGTAGAATCTGGACCCAACCATTTGATCATGAGGTCGAGCTCCTGTTCTGCGGTGAGACTGAGGTTGGCGATTGCTGCCTTGAAGGTTGCCTTCCAAGCACTGTAGCTCTCTGCACAATCATCGAATTTTGAAAGGCTGGTGTTGATTAGCTCTCTGCTCACCATAAACCTGGCAAACTCCGACATATTGGATTCCTCACTGCTTGTTGCCACGACAACTTGTGATGCCCTTTGGACGTGTGCGTTGCCTGGCGTGAAAGGGCGAGATGTTTCCGGGTAGAATGATGTTGCAGCAGGGTTGAGCTGTGGTTTAGCCTCTGTAGATTCTGATGACTGCTGTTCGAGCTGTGGAGGTAGATGGAGAAATGCTTGGTAGCCAGCTTGCTGTAGTGACTTCATTTGAGAAGGCAACTCCTGGTGACTGTCATTAACTTGCTCGGGTGCTGTGGGTAGAGCTGACTTGGAGATCTCAGCGTTGTTGGCTTGGACTGTGATGTAGTCTGGGGTTGACTCAGGTAACTGGTTCAGCACGTAGTCTCTGATGCGATCAACCGGATCGTCTGTTTCCTGCGGAAGGGAGTGAATTGGATCAGGACCTTGGCTCAATGCTTGCTCGAGTAGCTTCACTTCAGCTAACGCAAATTCCTCTTCCATCCTTGAACGAAGAATCTTTATCTGGGCCTCCGCTTCTGCCCTCTTGGCCTCCGCTTCTGCCCTCTTGGCCTCCGCTTCTGCTTCCCTTTCTGCGAAGGAACGTCTCACTTTGGATTGTTCTGCTCTTATACGGGCTTCTAGTATTCTGTCACTCAGGGCTAAGCTTCTTGAGGATGATGCTCTTGATGACCGAGAGGAGTGTCTAGATGAAGTTGTTCTGTGAGATCTAGTTTCCTGCTGGTGAGAAATATGGCATTCTGTTTCCTGCTCTTCATCGTGGATAGTGTCGGGTTGTGTTTGTTCCGTTTCAGTAGTTGGGGACTGTGCAAGGTCTTTTTCGGCCATTTTGATTTTAGGAGCGCTGTCTCTTTAAGAAACTAAACTTTGTAATTGGGGTCTGGAAATCGCGGTGCAGCTCCGTTAAGACGCACTAATAAGATTTCCAAGGTGTTTTAGAAGAATTGCGGGGTTTTCCAGTTCGACAATCTGCAGCAATGTGGCGTAGGATGGAGGGAAACTTTGGGTGCCTCAACTATTCCTTTATAATGCAGAGATGTGATTCAGGCCTGGTGGATAAGGGATCCCCTAGCACTTATCCAAGCGAGAGCTGTTGCCGGACAGATTCCACAGTGAGGTGCTGGATTCTTAGGGAGTCTGTGGCTGGATAATGAGTTTAAGGCAAGTGTTTTTGGCTGGTTTAAAGCAGTCTTTTGACTGTTCTGTCCCCGCTTAAGGCGAATGAAGGTGCGCAGTAAGTTATGGTGTGAGAAGTATTACCTTCTTATCCTTGAAGCGAGGCAGACAGGACCAAGTGCAGCTCCGGATGGATGGAGTCAAGCGTGGACATAGAGATGAATCAGCGGTGATTTATTGAACCTTGCCAGAAGACAGTATGATGATACAATGCAGATGGTACAAGTAGCAGTAGGGTAATTG
Source organism: Allobates femoralis (assembly GCA_033576535.1). NCBI lineage: Eukaryota > Metazoa > Chordata > Amphibia > Anura > Aromobatidae > Allobates > Allobates femoralis. The sequence goes on from JARQOC010000002.1 coordinate 416,054,276, forward strand.
TCTTGTGGGTGTTCACCCCTGGAGCCACTGCTGAAGCTGCTGCTGGTCAAAAGACTTTGCTTTCTGCAGCCCAAGAATATGTGTCCTTCCCACACTGGTAGCTAGAGTAAAATGGATGCCAGGAAGTGAGGTAGTACACAAGGCTGCAGAACACTCCCACATCCTAGAAGGCATGAAAGGAGGAGCGAGGGAGTGACACAAAGCTACTGGTCAGCAGGTGGCAGCAGACAAGTATGAAACATATATCAATGAAACAGTGGATTGAACTATATGAAGATATTAAGGGAACAGCACAGCATGTTCAAACACCTTTACGGTACCTTTACACGCCGCTACAGAAGGTTAGAAACCACCGGGTGTCGCTCGTGCACATGCACGTTTCAACGGTTCCTAACGGTACCTGATACCGCATTTACACGCCGCTACAAGGTGCTCCACAGTAGGCTTTTTCTATCCCTGGAAGCACCAACGGGTGCCGCAGGTTACCTTTTGTAGAGCACCTTCCCTGATTTACACGCCGCTACCACAAGGCAATATGGGAAGACCTGGGGCAGCAGGGACAACACATAGGCGTGCCAGAGTTGTGGATTCCGAGACGCTCGTACGGTAATTGGACAATGCAATAGCATCATGATTGGCCAGCCAGCGCATGAAGGCTGGCTAATACATGATGGTATTGCAATTGTGTAGTGTGACTGGTCAGCAACTTAAATATGCCGCCCTATGCAGGGACAACCTATCGTAACGCAGGAGCTTCCACCAATGATCGCTGATGGGGCGTGGTATCCCGGAGGCTGTGTCACGCCCCAGGGAGTTCAGTAGGTGACGAAAATACCTTCCTGTTCCTTGATTACACGCTGCTACCATAGGGTTTATACCTACTTGTTTTTGAGCACGCCTGAAAGACAGGTGTCGACAGAGACCGGTGGCAACAACCTGAATTACATGCCGCTACCTCGCGGTGTTTTGAAGGTACAAGTTACAATTGGTCTCCGACACCCGGTGGTTTCTAACCTTCCGTAGCGGCGTGTAACGTTACCTTAAGGGTACCTTTACACGCGGCTACATTTCTAGGGTGGCTACAGGTAACTTACTGGTTGCAGTGAAATCATGGAGAGATTATTCCATTTGTACACAGCAACAAGATAGAACCTTGTCTCCATGATTTCACTGCAACCAGTAAGTTACCTGTAGCCACCCTAGAAATGTAGCCGCGTGTAAAGGTACCCTTAAAGTTTGCTCCAGCAACATTAAGTCAAGTCTGTGAAATAGTGAGAGAATATAATCTGGTCAGAAGAGACAAATTGAACTCTTTGGATGCCATTATAAACACCATGTTTGGTGACCAAAAGGCACTGCATATCACCCCAAGAGCATTATATCAACAGTGAAGTTTGGAAGTGGGAACATCATGATCTCAGGCTTTTTTGTCTGCATATGGCACTGGTAAACTTCATATAATTGAAGGCAGAATTAATTGATCAATGTACTGAGTAATTCTTGATAAATATTTGCTGCCGTCTACCAGGATGATGAAGATGAAAAGAAGATGGGCATGTCAGCAAGACAATGATCCCAAACGCACAGCCCAGGAAACTTTCAATTGGTTTCAGAAAACGAAAATAAAGCTGCTGGAGTTGTCGAGCTAATCACCTGACCTGAATCCAAAAGAAAATGAATGAAGGAACTAATGGTGACGTCACACACGTCAATATCGCTTGCAATATCGTTGCTGCACATGACGTTGCAGCGATATTAACATGTGTGACAGGGCGCATCAACCTTCGTTGGTTGATGGTTGCCAGGTTTTAGAACCTGCTCTAAAACCTGTCGATGGTCGCTCGGTGGACACGCAGCATCGCTCCTTTCAGCAAATGCTGGGAGCTGGTATCCATGGTAAACAGCGGGTGACTAAGCGCGGCACTTAGTTACCCGCTTGTTTACATGGTTACCAGTGATCTCGTTGGAACTGATCGCTGGTGAGTCTGCTTGTGTGACAGCTCACCAGCGATCAGCCTTCAATGTCACCAGCGATGAGATCGCTGGCGACATTGATGTGTGTGATGGCCTCCTTACAGAGGAGCCCATGGAACTTTGGTGATTTGAAGAGTGTTGCGTAGAAGAATGGACTGAAATCAAACCTGGGCAATGCAAGCGAGTAGCTTCTCCATACATGAGGAGTCTTGAAGCTTCATCTCCAACAAAGGCTTTTGTAGTATTAAATAAATTTCAGTATGTGTTTTCAATACTTTTTATCTGTGTAATTTCTTATCATTAAGGTAAGTTCACACGTTGCTTTTTTACTTTTTGTTTCGCAGCAAAACATGCTGTCTTGGCAGTAAAAAAGCTTCTTCCAAAAAGCAGGTTTTGCTGTGTTTTTGCAGCATTTTAGCTGCTTTTTTGTTGTGGTTTCTATTTGCGACACTGATGTTCTGCTTATATAGCACAAGCAATCGGATGAATGCAGCTGAAGTCCTCTAAGGGGACTAGTAAAAACAGTACAAAGTGAAAAAAAAAAGTTTTCAAAAATATGAAAACAATAAAAATCACAAAAGTTCAAATCATGCTTTGTATTTTATTTTGTATTGTATTGTATTGTTTTTTGTATTGTATTGTATTTTCTGATAACTGTTTCTTATGATTGTCTAAATATGAACATCTGAATTGTGAAGCGCTGCGGAATAGGTTGGCGCTATATAAATAAAGATTATTATTATAAATCACCCTGGTTTTTGCCCCATCAAAAATAAAAGGATTAAAAAAATGAAAAAATACACATATTTGGTATCGTCGCATTTAGAAATGTGTGATCTATCAAAATAGGACATCAACTAAACTAATCAATATATAGCATAATGAAAAAATTAAAAATGCGAGAATTATGTTTTTTGACTGCCATAAAATGCAATAATTGGCAATTAAAACATTGCATCTACCAAAAAATAGCATTTCTAAAAACATCAGCTCAGGGGGCAAAAAGATAAGCCATCACTAAGCCCCAGATCCCAAAAAACAAGAATGTTACTGTTCTTGGAAAATCGTGACAAAAGCGCCATTTTTTTGGTTGTAAAATTTTTGAATTCTTGTTCACTAATCTATTATAATAAAACCCTAAGGCTACTTCCGTCAGGATGAAATGGTATGCTATGTCACATCCTGCTGAAGTAGCCTCTACACCCACTCTGGGTGTTCCAATATGGCCGCCCGTTGCCAGGAGCGGGGCTTCCAAAGCCCCACTCCCGCCATCGGTACAAGCTGCGGACCCACACACACTCCGACACTATCTCCCACACACACACACACCTTCCACTCTTCTTGCGCCCCCCTCCTCGCTCACCACTTCCACACTCATACCCCCACTCATACCTCCATGCACTCTGTCGGCCATACTTACCACCGGCCCTGCGTCTTCCCCTGCCTCCGTCGCCGACCTCACTCCTCTATTCTGGCCCTACGTCTTCCTCCCCGCCGCCGCCTCCAGATGATCCTCCGTTCCGGCGACATGTTTATTCCAACCTGGCGTCTGGGAACTCTTGCCATCCGAAAAGTCTCGCGAGACTTCCTGGATGCCATTTTGGACAAAGTATGTCACCGCCTCTGGAGGACTGGATTCAATATGGCGTCCGGGAAGTCTCGCGGGACGTTTTGGACCGCGAGAGTTCCCAGACGCCATGTTGGAATAAACATGTCGCCGGAACGGAGGAGTGCGGTCGGCGGCGGAGGCACAGTGCTGACCACCGAGCCACCACACAATGCTGACCACACCGAGCCACCGCACAGCGTTGACCACACGAGCCACCGCACCACAGCGCTCTGACCACCGAGCCTCCGTCCTGCGCTGACCATCTAGCCTCCGTCCTGGCTAACAGCCTCGCACCTGACACGAGCCTCCGTCCTGCGCTGACCACTGTGCCTCGATCCTGCGCTGACCACTGAGCCACCGCACAGGGCTAACCACTGAGTCACCGCACAGGGCTGACCACTGAGCCCACCGCACAGGGCTGACCACTGAGCCACTGCACAGTGCTGACCACCGAGCCACCACAAAGTACTGACCACCGAGCCACTGCACAGTGCTGACCACTGAGCACGCACAGTCTGACAACGAGCACGCACAGTGCTGACCACCGAGCCAAAGCACAGTGCTGACCACCAAGCCACCGCACAGTGCTGACCACTGAGCCACCGCACAGTGCTGACCACTGAGCCACCGCACAGTGCTGACCACCGAGTCACCGTCCTGCGCTGACCACCGAGCCTCCGTCCTGCGTTGACCACTGAGCCTCTGTCCTGCGCTGACCACTGAGCCTCCGTCCTGCGCTGACCACCGAGCCTCTGTCCTGTGCTGACCACCGAGCCTCCATCCTGCGCTGACTACCAAGCCTCCGTCCCGCCCGCCGGCTCCATCCTGCCCCCTGCCTCCATCCTGCCCCCCGGCTCCATCCTGCCCCCATCTCCATCCTGCCCACCTGCCTCCATCCTGCCCCACCCTGGCTCCATCCTGCCCCCCCAGCTCCATCCTGCCCCCTCGACACCATCCTTCCCGCCCCCGCCTCCATCCTGCTCCTCCGGCTCCATCCGTGCTCCTCTGGCTCCATCCTGCCCCGCTTGCTCCATCCTGCCTCGCTCCCACCATCCTGCTCCTCTGGCTCCATCCTGCCCTGCTCCCTCCATCCTGCCCCGCTCCCACCATCCTGCCCCGCTTTCTCCATCCTGCCCCCCGCTGTTCTTACTCCCCCGCCTCCATCCTGTTCCCCCCGCCTCCATCCTGCCCCGCTAGCTCCATCCTGCCCCGCCGGCTCCATCCTGCCACCCCCTGACTGCATCCTGCCCTGCTCACCACCATCCTGCCCCCCCCGCCACCATCCTGCTCCTCTGGCTCCATCCTGCTTCTCTGGCTCCATCCTGCCCCGCTCGCTCCATCCTGGCCCGCTCCCACCATCCTGCCCCGCTGGCTCCATCCTGCCCCGCCGCCACCATCCTGCCCCGCTTCCAGCATCCTGCCCCGCCAGCTCCATCCTGCCCCGCAGCCACCATCCTGCCCAGCTGGCTCCATCCTGCCCCACTCGCTGCATTCTGCTTTGCTCACCACCATCCTGCCCCCCCGCCACCATCCTGCCCCCCCCGCCACTATCCTGCTCTCCGGCTCCATCCAGCTCCTCTGGCTCCATCCTGCTCCTCTGGCTCCATCCTGCCTTGCTCCATCCATCCTGCCCCGCTCCCTGCATCCTGCTCCACTCGCTCCATCCTGCCCCCCACTGTTCTTGCCCTGCCGGCTCCATCCTGCCCTGCCGCTTCCATCCTGCCCCCCCCTCTGCTTCCATCCTGCCTCCCCTCCGCTTCCATCCTGCCCCCCCTCCGCCTCCATCCTTTTCCCAGGCAACGACAGGTTCTAAAGGCCTGTAGGACCTAGAAGACGGAGGTGGAGCGAGCCAGCGGACAGGTGAGTATCCTCACTGAGGATTTTTTTACTTTTACTGTGAAGTAGCGGGGGGCCGCGGGGAGCAAAGTATCGCCATATACCATAGTGCTGCTATACATGTACTGTAATGTATCGCCATATACTATAGTGCTGCTATACATGTACTGTAATGTACCGCCATATACTATAGTGCTGCTATACATGTACTGTAATGTACCACCATATACCATAGTGCTGCTATACATGTACTGTAATGTACCGCAATATACTATAGTGCTGCTATACATGTACTGTAATGTACCGCCATATACTATAGTGCTGCTATACATGTACTGTAATGTACCCCATATACTATAGTGCTGCTATACATGTACTGTAATGTACCACCATATACTATAGTGCTGTTATACAATGTGCTGTAATGTACCGCCATTTACTATAGCGTTGCTATACATGTACTGTAATGTACCGCCATGTACTATAGTGCTGCTATACCTGTGCTGTAATGTACCACCATATACCATAGCGCTGCTATATATATATATGTAGTTCACTCACGTTGACTGAACAAGTTCTGTCAGTCACAGTATGTCAACTACATACATATTCTAGAATACCCGATGCGTTAGAATCAGGCCACCATCTAGTTAAATAAAATAAACTTTACATGTTTGGAATCTACAAACTCATACTGATGTGGGAAATCATACTGCTAGGTCAGTTTTACAATACAGTGAACATAGTATAATAAAAAAAGTAAGAAAAAACTATTGTGGAATTGCACTTATTTTTACAATGTCACCGCACTTGGAATTTTTTTACCGGTTTTCAGTATACTATATGGTAAAACTAATGGCTTCATTCAAACGTACAACTCGTCTTGCAAAAAAACAAGTTGATGGAATAATTAAAAAGTTATGGCTCTCCGAAGAAGGGGAGGAAAAAACAAAAAAAGGAAAATCACTGGGTGGTGAAGGCGTTAACTTAAACGTATTGTCTTATTCTCCATCCACGTGATAAGCTTGTGGCTGATCTCAAGCTGCGCGCTTGATATCTGGTACTATGAAAAAACAGAGAAGTCAGCTTAGCTGCTGAAATAAGAAGTCAGCTGACTCCTTCACTGTTCTAGTCACATCCTGACCCAAAAATTATGCCTTGTGTTAAACACAGGATCAGAAGCAAAGCAGAAGTGAACCAGGATGAAGCAGCTTTTTAAGTTTAGGACATCTGGGTTACAAGTCCAAAGTAGAATACAAGTTTGCAATAAACAATATATAACTCAAATTAACATTTGTGGGTGATCAAAATAGAGTAGGGGTAGACGATTCCGTGGTCATGCCTCACCAAATCGTTGAGATCAATATCCACGAGATCATAAAACATATTTTGTCTGTAAATTGACCTTTATAGTAGATAGAGTTTTTGACATTTAATGTCCTCATGTACCATCTGGCCATACCCAAATACAACAGTTAGATGTTCATGCACATGGCACAGGTGAGTGGGCAGTGACAGTATGACAGCACATTGAAGGGAGGATGAATTGATTAATGTAGTGAGTAATTCTTGATACATATTTGTGTCATCTAACAGGATGATGAAGATGAAACAAGGGTGGACATTTCAGCAAGACAATCATCCCAAACACACAGCCAAGGAAACTCTCAATTGGTTTCAGAGAAAGAAAATAAAGCTGGTAGAATGGTAGAGCCAATTACCTGACTTAAATCCAATAGAAAATTTATGGAAGGAACTAAAGCTCAGAGTTCATAGAAGGAACCCATGGAAATTAGATATGTAGCCACGATATGTATCCTACATATGTATCCCAGATATGAAGCACGAGGGTGTTTCCTAGATATGTAGCCACGAGGGTGAACCCTTGATATGGAGCCAAGAGGTTGCAGTGTACTGCTCCTCTTAAAATACTACATATACAGAGGTATTCTTGTATACCACAGTTCACGCAGAGTCTGACAAAGTATTTCCATATTTTTTTCTGACTGATTTTTTGTGCTCACAATGTAAAAACCTCTGCATGCTTATATATGAAATCTAACATGTACAAAAATATTCACATTATTGGCCTATATAAACAGGCAGTCAATCACCTGAAGGACAAACAAAGCACTCGTTCATCAAGTGAGATGATATTTAATCTAGTTTTATAATAATAATAATTTATTTACATAGCGCCAACATATTCCGCAGTGCTTTACAATACAGTGGTTTCATAAACGAAAAATATACAATACAATACAGTAAATAATTCCAGTAGAGCAAGAATACAGCACAATAATTGGATACAATACAATAAGCATAGAATCAATGTAATAAATACAATACAATAGATAAAGCAAAAATAAAGGTGACCCTGCTCAAAAGAGCTTACAATCTACAACGGATAGGGGTTACACAAAGTACAGGGGCTTATTACAGTGATGGTCCAGGCATCTTGAGGAAAGTGGGGGATAGAAATAAAGTTACATGAATGGTCACCAGACAATCTGTGTACACCTTTTGGGTTTGATGGAGTTTGAAGAACAGTTATGTCGAGAGAGAGCACTTAAAAAGATCGTTTTCAGCAGCACATTATCCTGAGTAAAAAAACATGTACTGTAGAGAAAATAATGTTCTATTCACCCAGAATGAATGTTTGTGTGCATATAAGTGTGCTCAAACTGTCTAAGTAGACCATTAAATGACTGTCCATTGGCATATGTGTAGCCAATTGGTGGATGTTTTCTTGGCCATGATGATCCAGTCTAAATTGGACCCGTATTCTACCACTGGGGTCCTATAACAATGGCTGTATGATCCCATGCTGATGAATGTTATTGATTTCAGAGCACTAATGGTGCTGTGACACGCTAGGATATCGTTAACGATATCCTTAGAACGATCACGTGACAGTGATCGTTCCGACATCGTTAGTGCGTTGTCACACACAAGGATATCGTTAACGATATCCCATTCGGCAATGCACCAGTTAAATAGGAGAGCAAGGACTGAACGATCTATTAAAGGGCGCAGGAATAGGAGAACTATGAACAACATCGTTCACAAAGGTGTCACACTGAACGATGTGGCTTCTTCAAGCAGCGTTAATTGGAGACGAACGATAGATTTGCGGTCAGGATCTCATTTTTGTGATGAACGACACAACGATTTTTCCATCCTACATCGTTCGTTTACACACAAGGACGCAGTAACGATATAGTTAGAACGATCACAAATCGTGACGTTTCAAGGATATCGTTAACGAGATCCTAGTGTGTTAATCCTTGGAGATAGCCTCTTTCCACTGATGTGTGTAGTAAAAGTATAATTAGTAGATTACGAAGTATCACAGGTACAACTGGTACAGACACATCCACTATTTATTTTTATGAAGTCATTTTATTGACACCACTATTTCCTGAGGGCAGAGACTTGACCTGAATGTGGAGCAATTAATATTTTATTTGTTTTTGAGAGTTTATATCAACTGAAAATAGCAACAATATTATATTTAACCAAGGTGAAGGTGGGGAAGAGACAGAAGAGAACGAGAAAGATGCCGTCCTGTAGAACAGCAATGTGGTGCCTGGCAATACTTGCATTATTTTGTGCCTCCACTGTACATGGCCAGTGTAAGTTCATTCCATTTTTCTTTTACCTTACTTTTTACATAATTTTATTTTATAAATGATGATGCTTTTAGACGTGTCTTCTAGTTAGCACAAGTTTGTAATTGTAGATTGTAGAAAGCATTAGCATACACACTTTTTAGGTTTACAATGAAATCTCCCTCCCCACCATAGCTAATCACATATTAATTTTGCTATTTAATATATAGTATAATTTTATAACCCTACACTATCGCATTCATGGTGCGGACGAGAATGTATGATTTGTACGCAAGCATCCGCATGCGTACAAATCACACATTGAAGTCTATCAGTGCGCACGGCCATCCGCAGCCGAGCGCATCACCATGCGTCCCCATGATAAACGTAGGGATGGGTGGTGCTTGTGCTCTGCTTGCGATCGCCATCCGCAAGACGCTGCGAACGGGAATGCAAGTCTGAAGCCACCCTTAGAGGGTAAATTGCCTGTGAAATGCGGCAATCATCTGAGCCATCATTCATGTAGTAAGGCCTTCCTTTAAACATCATGCTAGGATTATATTTCAAAATGCTTTTCATTGCACACATTTGAAAGTATTTTTTTCTATAAACATGTGCACAGCAATTTATCCATCTTGACCCTGAATACCAGAGGATGCTTTATAGGTGGCATAAGCATGCACTAAGAATAGGAGTAGGTCACTTGGGTAACAAGTACAGCTGTGCCTCTGGAAAAATGGTAGTCCAGAGTCACAGAGGAAAAGCTGGTAAGAAGTTCAAGATGTAGTTACCGTAATAATGATATTATTTTTCATTAAGTGGAAGGATTGCTTTCTATTTACTGATATATTTTAGCTGACATCATGACTTTCCATGATTTTGTGCACTTCTCTTTCTTCATGTGTTCAATTACCTTAATATATCATGTATGGCAACATAATGCATATCATCAACAAAAATGTTTTCACTCACCCATTGTTGTCTTGTAATTTTCTTCTTTAGTTTCTGTAATTGACTGTCTCCGACCTTCGGCTCCAGGTCTAGGATCTACTACACATGACACGATGACAGTCGCAGAGTTTTGCTGCCTTTTGCAGGATTCTAAGCATTTTGCCAACTGACAATGCAATAACCTTAGTGGGTACACCAGATGGTAAGTGATGTAAAAAAGTAATTACATAGAATTATAATTATAGAATTAATATTGAGATGCTTGTAGAATTTTCACACCCAAAACATATTAATGGACATGTCTTATTAATACAAAAGAGAAGTAATGTAATAAGGTTGGCGGCACATATTGCCTAACAGTTACCAATGCTATTCTGTCTCAATAATTGCAGAGTGCCTAACCTCATCTAGCATTAACATCAGAACAAAAACTTCCCAATGGGCGTGTCCTGGTATAGGTTTTTCCATATCAAGTAACTATATGCAACCAATACATCATAAAGCACAATACCAAGCATCAGGTGCAAAATATGCCACCATTGGTCTCCTGAGCAGTGGAAACATGTTCTGTAGAGTCATGAATCACGTTTCTCTATCTGACAGGCTGATGAACATGTCTGGGTTTGGTAAACTCAATGAGAGATTTACTGCACTGTGTGAGCTGTAATGTTTGGAAGAGGAGGGATAATGTTGTGAGGTAGCTTTTCAGGAATTGGCCTCCCCTCCTTAGTTCTAGTGAAGAGAAATCTACCTACTTTAGCAAACCAATATATTTTGGACAATTGCATGCGTCAAACTTTGTGGGAACAGTTTGGGGGAGGAGTGGAAACTAGACTGGCCCAAACAGAGCTCTTACTTCAATCCCTTCTAACACCTTCGTGATGAACTGAAAAAGAGATCCAGAGACAAACATTTGTGTAACATCAGTGTCTGATCTCACAAATGTACTTCTGGGTGAACTGACAAAAATTCATAAAGATATATTCCAAAATCTTGTAGAAATCCTTCCCAAAAGATAGAAAGCTGTTAGAGGTTCAAGAGCTGACCAAATCCATATTAATGCCTATGAATTTAGAATGTGATATCATAATTGCTCCTGTAGGTTTAATGTGCATGTGTCCTAATACTTTCATCAATGTAGTGTATATACAGTTCTGTAAAATATATGTTGTATTGTATAACACTTATTTCTTATAGATATCTGACATTTATTCTTGTTTTTCAGCTATCAACAGTCTTGATCCCAGAACCATCAATCCATTGGCACCACCATTATACTCCAATTTTACTCGAAGTGGGTACTATGCTGCTTTAAGTTCTCAGGCTGGTGCCCTTTGCTCATCACCTGCAAATCCAGCAGGAATACGACTTGGAAGTGATGTTTTATGTTTACAATTTCCAACCCTACCATTTTGCAATGGCCCCCTACTTTCAACAGGGCCTCTCAGGTAAATAACTGAAATTAGTTATTGATCTTTAAACATTGGCCCAATACATCCAGAGTAGCATTGTTCACACCGGTGTTGAAGAGGGGGCATGCTGTAGGCAGTCTGTTAATGAACCTGGAGCATCTGATGAGTGGTACCATGGCAGAACTCATACTCTAGTCAGGAACTGCAGTAAGATTTCTGGAGTAGGGAATGCCCCAGCTCGTCATGAATTAGATGAGATGCAGCAGTATGCCCATGCTGCATCCTTGTACTTCATCCATTAACTCCTTGTATAAATAAAGTAGGTATTAACATATGTTTAGACTTTAATTCTGTCATTATTTTTTTCTTCTATAGTGTAATGACATTAGTATATCGTAATGGCACACTTATAGCTGTAACTAATCCATCAGCAGAAATCAACTTAAAGAAGCGTGAGTACACATACAACTTATTTTGAAGTTATATACTGAGTGAAAAATACCATTGGTATTGATTTTGTGGGCAAAAAATGGTCCAGTTCCTCTTTGTTGCTTTGTTTATAGGTCTTTGTTTATAGGGCTGCAGCAGTAATGTCCTATCTACAACACTTAAGCAGTGCAGCCAATCACTGGCTTCTTCTGTCTTGTGCCCAGGCCAATGTTTGTCTGCAGTGGTCACTTTTTGTAGCTGTGGGGTCATCACTGCACCAACAGGGTTGGATTGATGTATCTGGGGCCCACAAGAGGAACTGACTCCAGGGGCCCACACTACAGCTATATGCAAATACTTGTTATCTGTTATCCCTGTTATAATGGAGCATTGAAGGTAAAATATAGGCCCCTTCACATCTACTGTGGATATACAATGATGGTAGTTTGCATTAAATAGGTTCTTTGGTGAAAACAAGTTATCACTGATCCAAAGGATTAGTGATAAGTTATTAATGGGTGGAATCCAACCATTGGAAATCCCACTGATTGGAAGAATTAGGAACTTTTATTCCTGCCAGGGCACTTTTTGCCCCATTTTAAAATGCAGCAATGGCAGATCGGATGTGTGACTGCAACTCCATTCATCCTCTTTGAGGCCACCAAAAAAAGCTAAGGACAGTGCTCGCAGCCACTGAGCGAATAAATGGATTGGTAGTTGAGTCCATTCTAATGGGGAGAAAAGCTCTCCTTGCTGCTAATTGATGCAGGTCCCAGCAATTGAAACCCAAGATCAATAAGTTATCACTTATCTTGTGGAGAGTTGATGTACAGTATGACCTGCACACAGTTCTCTATATACAGCCTGAGCCCCCACACACCCCCATATATACAGTATGATCCACCTACAGCCCCCCAATATATAGTATAATCCACACACAGACTCCTATATACAACATGATATACACTAAGCCCTCTATATACAGTACGATCTACACACAGTTCCTCTTTATGCAGTATGACCTGCACACAGTACTCTATATAGAACATGAGCCCCCACACAAACTCCTATAAACAGTATGATCTACAAACAGCCCCCTATTTACAGTATGATCCACATATAGCCCTCTATAAAGACCTGTCTGTACAGAACCCCCTAAATAAAGCATGAGCCCACACATAGCTCCCTATGTACAGCATGAGCCCATACACAGCCCCTAGTTAACGAAGGGTAAGAAGCGTCTACAAATGATTAGGATCAACAATGCAGTCTATTAGATAAAGCAATTTTATTGAGTACAAACATACAGAAATATTCAAGACATCACAGTTTAAAAACACTTAAAAAAGAGTCTTTTTTTCAAAAAAAGCACAGTCTTAAAATTGCTTTATCTACCCTAATAGACTGCATTGATCATAATCATTTGTACACGCTTCTTAACCTTTGTTAACTGTTGTTTTCTGAGAGTGATTGGTTTGATCACGATTTGGTACCCCTTCAAAATGGATATTTGAATATACAGACCCGCTGTGCACCATGGACCCACACACGGCCTCCTGTATAAAGCATGAGCCCACGCATAGTCCCTAATATAAAGCATGAGCTCACATACAACCCTCTATATACATCATGAGCCCACACGCTGCCCCCATATAAAGTACCAGCCCCCACACAGCTCAGTATATGCCACATGAGCCCACATATAGTCCCTATATACAGTATGAGTCCCACATAGTCCCCTATAAACAGTATTTGCTACCACATAGCTCCTAAAGTTTTAGTACCAACATAATCCTCCATAGACAGTATTACTCCTCGCATAGCTCCTTGCATACCAGCACACATAGAAAAAATATAGAAAAGAAAAACAACATATATTCACCTTGCTCCCATTCCTGAGTGGACTCCTTTTGCTGGTTCAAAATGGATACAGTCGTTAAAATTGCCACTTGTGTATCAAAAGTCGTCGGCTGATATCATGACATGACGCATGGCAGTGACATCACTGTCATGTGCCACGTGCTTATAGCTGCTGGCCTATAGTCCAGGGTCTATTTTTTTTTGCTATTATGGGCCATTTATTAGTGGGCCCCCTCTACATTCTGTTCGGAGACCCACTCGGGGCTTAAAGCCTGGTAGAGCATTGTGAGCATTGTTTGGTGACACACCAGGCCAGTCCAACACTGGCACCATTACAACATTGCCAATGGAGTTTACACTGTGTACTCATTTGTGATTCCATATTTCTCCTTGTATGAAGAATTATTGTTGTTTTTAAAAATTAAAGAGGTTATCCAGGACTTTGATAATTTTTCCTTATGAGGCTAAGAACTTACACTCAGTTTGTTGCTAACTGCCTACCTGTTCTGCCTGGCCCAATTTTTGCCAGCTCAGAGTGGTCATGGACCACTACTGCTAGCAATTCTGTGTCTTCTGCTGACAACACAACAATAGAGCTGCTTATCCTCTTTCGGTCTGCTCTGTCAACAGAGCATCACTGCCAATGTTACATGATTGAAGATCAGCACCCTGTTGCTTAACTGTGGGTAACCAGCTGTCAATGAGCATGATGTTGGTAGTAACGACCTGTCGATAGAGGAGATTGAAAAAAGAAGAGCTGTGCTGTTGACATGAGGTCAAATAGAACAGCAGAATTGTCGACAGATGCAGTTTATAATGGTCCTGAGCCAGCAGAGACTGGCTCTGGGGAAAACAGGCAGGTAATTAGTAACTACCTGCTTGTAGGCTCCTAGCCCCATAGGGAAAATAAGCAAAGTTCTGGACAACCCCTTTAATTTACAGATGTGAACAGTGTGAATATTAAGGGGAATCTGTCAGCAGGTTTTTGTTATATAAGCTGAGGACAGCTTGCTGCAGGGGTTAAAAAAACAAAAAGCAACTATGCTTCTCTTATCAAGGTCTTTGCAATTGTTTACATAATCTAATGGCTTTATTACCCTGTGATTATCATTACAGACTAAAATGTCACTCACAAGGCAGTCTGACACGTTCCCTGCTGTGATTGACACCCTAGAATCAATGCACAATCTTATTGAGAGCCTTGCGTGGACAGAGAAGCAGCTCTCATCTCTGCTGAAACTAAGGCTGGCTTCACACCATGGTTTTGTTCCTGTCCGTGGGATCCTGTTTTTTGCAGGACCTCAAGGACAGGAACGGACAGGACAGGATGTGTAGAAAAGTGTGGCCAAATGTGGTCCGGGATCCTGTTTTTTGCAGGATTCATTTTCTGCTGCTGTCCATGGTGCTGAACTCACAGCCTGTGCATGAAATACTGCTGTTCATGGTGCTGAAGTTAGAATGGCAGGATTTTTGCGCATGCTCTGTGCAAAAAAATCGGATCTGGGAATAGTCTCCCATGTTATGTTCGCCGGATCACCCCGGATTAGTTTCTGTCCGGTTTGGACCGATTTTTTCACCGGAGCCCAAAATTGGAGCAGCCTCCGATTTTGGGCCGGGAAAAAACAGGACAGAAACGAATCCGGGACTGAATTCACAAAACCAGATGGCCATTTATGACCAATTCGGCACCATAGGGATGCATAGGAGGCTAAAAACTATCCTGTTCTGTTCTTTTAAAAACAAACAGAACTGGATAGAAAAAACCGTGGTGTGAAGCCAGCCTAAATTGTTTGCTTTTGCATGAATGGCTGAAGCCAGTAATCTATGTGATACCTCACTGGATTTAGGGTTTCTTTGCCTTCATTATGCTGGTCTCAGACTGGTAGCAAAATCTTGCTGACAGACTCCCTTTAACATAATTGAATAGTAAACCATATAGAAGAAAAGAATATCCACTTATATCTTATAATTTATAAATGAAAGTTCACCAGAAAAGAAAAGGGCACTCACCCATAGATGTGCTATCAGTCTCCTTTATTCCGACCACCTGTTAACACAGCACCGGAATAAAGGAGACTGATAGCACATCTATGGGTGAGTGTCATCTTCTTTTCTGTTGAACTTTCATTTGTTGGAGTATTAACTTAAGTGAGCACACCCAATGAACTCACACATAGCCGGACTGGGTGGTATATGCAAGAAGAAATAGAGACACAAGGTCTATGGTGGTGTCAGGTTTGACTTCTTATTAAGCTGACTTATAATTTATAACTTACGCTATGTTTTTTTTTAAAAAAAAGTGTACTCATAGGTCATTTTATGTCGCTATAACGGACCATCTGTCTTTCAGCTAAAGATTATAAATCAATTGACACTTCAGTTAAGAATCGCAGCGCTGGCATGATTGTCATTACTACCATCCTGCCTATTCTCTTTGCACTGTTACTGGCCATCTTTACTACTATGCTATTCTTGAAATGGTAAGTGCTAGTTCTATCTAAAGAATTTGTCCTTTGACGTCCTAGTAATCCATGAGCAAGAGTTTGTATGACACCCTTATCTGCAACAATGGCTTCTTTAAGTACGTAGTATTACTTATGATCTATATGGGAACATGGTAGCTACATTCCACCCACATTTAGCAAGACTGCATCATGGCTGTAATGGCATCTTGTCTCTAATTATATTGTGTTCTTTACAAGTATTTTTATCTTAAAGGAGTTTTCCAGACAGACGGTCAGTTTAGCAGTGAGCAGACAGGGGACTTAACACAATAGAAGGGTGCATATTCACCCCCATGCTCAGCTCCTTTCACCAGTTCTGCCATTATGGCCGTATCTAGTGGGCGGGAAATGGTGACGTCTTCAACCATCAGTCATCTGGTTGATCATGCCCCTGATTGGCTGCAGGGTCAGGTATGGCTAATCAGCGGCCACAGAGGTCAGGTCACTGGTCACCACTCCTGGCAGGGTTACCAACCATCCAGGATTTCCTGGACAGTCTTTAAAAATATGGTACTTTTATGAAAACCAATTGAGGTGTCAATGGTTTTTTATGAGTTTGAAGAAACTTATACAGGCTTTTTTTACTGTAATTATCAGCATTTTATAGTTTTCAGTGAATGCAGCAAATGTCTTTATATTAGAATTATTGCTGATTTCTTATGTTTATATTTTTTTATAAGCTTTCCAGAAAGAAAACGGTAAGTGAACCCTAACTCCTGGCCCTGGGAGACCACTGGATTGGTAGCACAGGAACAGGGAGATGAGCATGGGTTCTAGTATTAATTTTGCCCTTTGGTTAGCGGAATTAACTTTTTGACTGGAGAATGATGAGCTTCTCTGGTCAAAAGGTTTGACCGAAAATCGTTTCCGGCGAATGCAACTGAGAAACAATTTGATAAGCTACCTTGTGGGACAAAGGATATCATATGATATATCAATTATGAAAATGCCTAATCTTTTCAAGGGGTTCTTCAATCACTAAGTGTGCCTATGATTGGTCCCTCAGCAATCAGCTGTAATCTGAGGGAAAACCTGATAGACAAAGACAGATTGTCCAAGGCAGAAGTGCCGCTATCCTTGGGCCCCTCACTAATTAGGAGACACTTGCTAACACAATGGAAAATGTAGTTATGTATACTTTACTATTAAAAAATGAAAAAGAAAAAAAGCTGCTGATTCCATTGATAATATTTTGTATCGTCAACTTTTTAAAGGTGAACCTGACTGTCTATATTTTTTTTCTTTTTTAGTTGCTGTTGCCGTGTCTTTACACCAAGAAAATGTCAGCAGGAGTCATAACCAAGAATAAACATTCTGGAAATGCCCGCAAAAATGATGTATTATTTTGATTTATCGCTATGTATGTGATATCTTTGACAGATACAGCCAAATTCACTCTTGTTCTAGAATGATCTACATTTTAGATCAACAAAACGGCATATCTGAAATATTTGTTAATCATTCCAATTCACTCATATTATAACAGTGCTCCCCAAACTTGTAGTGGATACAGGGCACTTTTTCATATGATAAGTGCTGTTTGTGTACACTAAATGCTAACGTGACTGTCCAATACAATGACAATTATTGTAACCTCTTCCACATTGCTCTACTTTAACATTGTTGACTGTATTAAAGGAAAAATCTATTGCTCCCCTAAACTCCTAGCTTTCTTGCTGCTTCAATGTGTCAGAAAGACAGATGCTGGTGAATGATATCAATAATGCTTTCAGTCACTTTTAATTTACTTGCTTATATAGCACAATTAATTTCCACAGTGGTTTCAGACATTGTCACCACTGTCCCCATTGGGGCTCACAATTTATATTCCCTATTAATATATATTTGAAGTATGAGAGGAAACTCATGGGGAGGACATGCAAAGTCCTAACCACTGAGCCACTGCATCGCCCACTTAGACTGTGCTTGTATTTAGTAGGGCTACGACATCACTTCTACCATATTGCTAATGAGTAGAAATGTGAGATTGAGGAGTAAGGTGAATGTAAGCCTATAGAAGAGATGATGTCCTATCTAAATATCATTATCAGCCCTGCATCATATCTTAAGTATGCCACATTGGATTTATGCTTTAAAAAATTACAATTGGCTGGAAAACACTGGATTCTACTATTATAACGCAAGATATTTGGATCCTATCATCATAAACTAAGAAATACATTTATATTATAAAGTATATATACAAGTGTATTACATAGGTCATCATATTAGAATTCATCGAATTCCTCCATATATATGGTATATATTTCTACAGTGCTTCATTTTTATTTATATACTGTATTCATTTAAGGAAATTTAATCTCCAAAGTGATTCATCTGTCTGTGTGTACTTATATGCAGAGCACGGGATAGGTACATAGATATGTGATATATCGATAAATAGATAGATAGATAGATAGATAGATAGATAGATCGATTGATGGACACATTAATTACTTTAGAAATGGACATTTTCTGAAATCCAGTACATTTATAGCTTCAATATACTTTAATCTTATTCTCAAACTATATCTTGATGATTTTTCTGTACATCTGTTTCATTGTAAATTAAAGTAGTCAACTGAAATATACAAATATGGCTCATGACTGGAGCAAAGGCTTGCTTTTTTATTTTTTGATATGTATAGATTAAATTATAATGTCACATGAAACTGTCCATGATAATAAACTCACAAAATTGCAACATGCACTCTCCTTTTCTGAGTCTTGGATGATACTCGCCCATTCAAGAGTATGGGTGCAAAAGAAAAAAATAAACAGATGGGACACAGAACATTTGTGTGGCATTCAATTCTAAAGGACACATTTCCATTATTAACCTAAGAAACTGTATTCGATTATGTACATTTTTTCATGTAGTTGTTAGAAAACAGATAGGTCTTGGATCTAAAAAACAGATGCTCAGATGGTAATCGGATGAAAATCAGATGAAAATCATCCAAGTTTCCTAGGTGAATAGATAAGAGCTGCATGAGTGGCCACCAGCCATTCTTTGTAAAGCTTTTGAGTCTGGTGGAGTGAATTGGCTATGTCCGAGTGACTTTGACTAGAAAGCATAATAAGCCACTCTAAAGAGATGTGTTTTTAGGGAGCACCTGAAAATATGAAAGTTGTGGGTAGACCTAATTTCTTGGGGTAGAGCACTCCAGAGAATTGGTGCAGCACGGGAGACGTCTTGGAGTTGGGAGTGTGAAGGTTCGGATTAATGCAGAAGTTAGTCTATTGCTTTTTTTAGAGTGTAGAGAACAGGTGGGGTGATAGATAGAGATGAGGGTAGAGAGGTAGGGAGATGCTGCACTGTCAAGAGCTTTGTAAGTGAGAACAAGCAATTTGAATTGGATCCCATATTATACGGGCAGCTAGTACAATGACTGGCACAGAGTGGAAGCATCCAAGTAATGATTAGCCAGATAGGTGACCCTGGCTGCTGCATTAAGAATGGACTGGAGAGGAGAAAGCCTAGTGAGGGGGAGGCCAATTAATAGAGAATTACAATAATCAAGGCGGGAGTGGATCAGGGCCACGGTGAGGGTTTTTGTTGTTTCCATGGTGAGAGAAGGGTGGGTTCTAGAGATGTTCTTCAGGAGCAAGTGACAAGAGATTGTATATGGGAGGGGAAGGAGAGATCGGTGCCAAACACCCAGACAGTGAGCCTAGGCAATATCGTGGTGCTGCACACTGAGAGTGAAATGTCAGATTTAGGGAGGTTAGTGGAGAGTGGGGCCAGAAGAAGTTCAGCTTTGGAAAGATTGAGTTTTAGGAAGAGAGTGGACATGACATTGGAAACTGCGGTTAGACAGTCATTGGAGTTCTGTAATACAGCGGGGGTAAGGTCAGGGGAAGAAGTGTTTAGTTGTGTGTCAACAGCATAAAGATGGTACTGAAAGCCAAATTTGCTGATAGTCTGTCCAGTGTGTAGAGATAGAAGAGAAGAGGGCCAAGGACCGAACCCTGAGGGACCCCAATAGTGAGAGGAAGAGTAGAAGAAGTGGAGCCATCAGATGATGGACTGAAAGATAGGAAGAGAACCAGGAGATAGTAGTGTCCTTTATGCCGATAGAGTGCAGCATAGCAAGTAAGGTATTGTGGTCAACAATGTCAAAAGCTGTAGAGAGATCAAGAAGGATAAGCAGAGAGTGGTCACTGTTACATTTTGCCATCAGAAGGTCATTAGTCACTTTGATGGTAGCAGTTTCTGAAGAATGTTGGTGTAGAAACCAAATTGGAACGGATCTAGAAGAAAATGAGTGGAAAGGTAGCGGGTGAGGTGGGAGTAGACCAGGTGCTCCAAGAGTTTAGAGATGAAGGGGAGGTTGGAGACTGGTCTGTAGTTATTACTGCAGGATGGGTCAAGAGAAGATTTCTTTAATAATGGAGTAAAGATAGAGTGTTTGAAGGAGGAGGGGAAGATGCCAGAAGAGAGGAAGAGATTGACGATTTTGGTCAGGTGAGTGGTGACAACTGGAGAGAAAGACTGGAGAAGGTCTGAGGAAATGGGGTTAGTGGTGCATGTTGTGGTGCGTATAGTGTAGAGCCTAGAGACTTCTTCGATGACTGGGTCAAATGTGGAGAGTGAGCCAGAGGAGATGTGGGGGGGAATGGGAGTAGTTTTTTTGGATTGTTGGATAGTGAGGAGATCAGGGTGGTGAAGTAGGTCTGTCTGTCGAGGTGGAGGGCAAAGTTTTAGGTTTTTTTTTTTTGAACCATCATTTTTTCCTTTTATTGTTTTTTTAAAATAGAACATACAAGGTTTTGTATATACCAATATCCAAAATACATTACAACTGTCGCTTGTTGTACAAAAATACTCACTGATGGAAATCAGGCATAATTGAACATTAAGATATTGTACAATCATTTTATGTAACACCTTTCCGTATATTAGAATATATTATTTAACCTACTCTTAACAATCCCACCCCAACGATACCCTCCCCTTAACTTTTCCCATCTTGGTAGAATTATGAACGTCGTCCTAGATAAGCTACTCCATATATCTTTACCTTATGAAGTGTCAGTGTCATTTTCACCGTCTCCTCCACCGTCCTTATTTTAGTTTGCCCAGTGTGCCTCCCAACTCCTCTAACGCATACCACGAAGTTTTTCTAAATGGGGCCATAAATGTTGCTATTTCTATTTCTGAAAATTGGTTTTCGATGAAGACTCTCCACTTGGAAAAAAATTTTTTGGAAAGTTTGGTCGGGTTTCTCAATGTCTCCATTGTTTCCCATGAGAGAACCCTCCTCAAAGCGTTCTGCAGAGCTTCAATCCCCAGTAGAGAACTGTCCAACCAATGTCTTAAAAGTGTTCGTTTGGCCACCATCGCAATGGTGTGGGTGGCAGAGAACATGTGGAAGGCGTGGATTAGTCGTATCTTTATGGTAGTGGAATAACCACAACATGGGATTCAATCTTCCCTTATTAACAAGCATGCCCTCCGCCAAATCCTCTACCCTCTCCCAAAACTGCCTTGTTATTCTGCATGACCATAATCCGTGTTCTAGGTCAGTCATTGAGTCACCACACTTAGGGCAGGTCGTCCATCTATTACGATTAGCTGGAGATGGCGGTATATTAAAACCTTGGATAGCACCATGGATTATCCTATATTGTGTGTCTCTCCATCTTTCATTGGTTATGACCTTTCTCAACAACTGCCAACCCTCCAAAATCTTCTCCTTTAAATCAGTATCATTATAATGTTTTTTCCACCTAGAGAATAATTTCTGTGGCCCTCTAGGTCTAAGAAGAGATTGCAGCCTTGCATATAGAGTAGAGATGGACACGTTGTCACCCTCCCCCTGCGTTAGGTCTCTCCATATCTCACTCTCCAATTTCCCAGAGATGTCCCTCAAGTATGTCAGTAGATGATGTTGAATTTGCTTATATTGTAAGATGTGAAAGTGTGGGAGTTTGAATTTAGTCAGTACCTCCAAACCCGTCAACCATCTCTTTTCCCCCAGGTGCATGAGATCCTTTAAGCTTCTGACTCCCGCCTCCCTCCAACTCCTGAATAACGCATTCTCTCGTCCCAAAGGAAAGGCTGGGTAAGCCCATGGGTTAAGTTGCCCCGATATCTTCCAGGACAGACCTAGTTTTATTCGTATCTTTTTCCAGGTCATAGCCGTGTCTCTCAATATCGTTGTGAGTTTGATATCGCGTGGCATACAAGACAACGGTGTATGCAACAGAGATATCAAGTCCCAGGGTTTAGCAAATTCCCTTTCCAGCTCCACATCAGAAAATCTACTTGTACCAACTACCCAATCCAGTACGTTTCGCAAAATGCAAGCAAGATTGTATCCCCTGGCATCTGGTAGGTGGAGGCCCCCCCTTTCTTTAGATTGGATCAAGGTAGCAAAGGCGATTCTGGGCTTTTTAACTCTCCAGAGAAATTTGGAGAAGGCTGCATTCAATCTCTGAACATCCAGATGTTTCAGTAGTAGAGGGATTATTTGCAACGGGTATAACATTCTTGGGAAGCTCACCATTTTGATGAGGTGACCACGGCCCATCAACGACAGAGGAAGTCCCTTCCACCTCCCCAACTCCTGTTCTATTTTCACTATGATAGAGGTGAAGTTGAGTCTATATATCAACCCCGCTGATCTAGCTAAGTGGATCCCCAGATATTTAATGCTATCCTGCATGTTGCGGACACCACTCAAAGCCTCTATATTTCTTGATGCACAATGTTTATGAATGAAGAATATTTCACACTGATCCCTATTTAGGCGGAAGTCAGAATACGCTCCCATCCGTTCAATAGCATCCAATACAGAGGAAAGGTCACGCTCCGGATTCCGCATGAAGAGTATTATGTCATCGGCAAAAAGGGAGAGTTTCACCTCCCTTTCTCCAATTGTCAGACCTTCAAATAAATCTTGAGTATCTAGATACCATGCTAACGGCTCCAAGGCTAAATTAAAGAGTAAAGGGGACAACGGGCATCCCTGCCTCGTCCCTTTCTCTAATCTGAATGTGTCTGATAGGAAGCCAGGTGTGCTCACACATGCTTTCGGGGTGCTGTAAAGGGAAGACAAGTATTGACGAAATGGACCCACCAATCCTATAGCTTTCAGGACCAGGTCCAGCCACGACCACCTTACATTGTCAAATGCTTTTTCAGCGTCC
The DNA here is from genome assembly GCA_033576535.1 of Allobates femoralis. Lineage (NCBI taxonomy): Eukaryota > Metazoa > Chordata > Amphibia > Anura > Aromobatidae > Allobates > Allobates femoralis. The sequence continues at coordinate 416,077,617 of JARQOC010000002.1, forward strand.
AAGGTTATCATGGCTGGATCCCCCCCCCTCCTCCTCCCCCCCTTCTCACCACATCCAGAAGGCGCATAGCCTTTCTAACATTTGTAACAGTCGAGCGTCCTTTAACAAAACCTGCCTGATTAGGGTGGATAAGTCTGGGGAGAACAGTGGCGAGTCTATCGGCCATAATTTTGGACAATAACTTTAAATCTTGATTAACCAAAGAAATGGGTCTATAACTGGCTGGATCTGTAGATATTTTTCCAGGTTTAGGAATCAACTTAATATAGGCCAAGTTCATTCTATCGGGTATGGGTGCAGGAAAGAATTGTATACGTCTCGCAAGACTGGGGAGATTTCTTCTCTGAGTGATTTAAAAAAAAACCATTGAAATCATCAGGCCCTGGTGCCTTGCCAGCCGGTAATTGACGTATAGCTAATTCTATGTCTTCACCTGTAATAGGTGCATTTAAGTAGAGTTTCTCATCTTCTGTTAGACCTGGTAATTCAATGTTTCTCAGCCATTCCTCCCTTCCTTCAGCCTCACTTCCTGACTCTTTATATAAGGATGAATAGAATTTCCCCAATACTCGATTAATATCTTTGGGCCCCGTCCAGGTATTTCCATGTCTGTCTTTAATTGCCCCTATGGGTGTGGCCATGTATCTCCCCTTAGCTAAACGGGCAAGAAGGCGACCAGCTTTGTCCCCAAATCTATGGAGTTCTAGTTCTAACCTATTTCTATAAATATCCTCCCTCCTATTTGCCCACTTATCGAAATCCTTGTTAGCCGCAAGCCACATTTCTTTATCTTCCTCTGTCATTGACCGTCTATAATTAGAATAAGCACCTCTCACCGTTGAGCTAGATTTCAAATATTGTTCCTTGATCTGCCTTTTTAATTTCGCACTAAACGCCATGATGTTACCCCTTAAGACAGATTTTGCCGCCTCCCAAAATAGACCCGGGTCAGTGCGATGTCCCTCATTGTTGGATGCATACTCAGCCCACCATTCCTTGAGCATAGTGACAAAGTTTTCATCTCTCGTCAGTGTATCAGGGAATCTCCAGAGGTAGTCTGTACCCTTCTGATACACATCCCTTGTTTCCAACACTACTGGGCTATGATCCGAAACGACCATGTTCTCAATTGTAGAGTCAATGGTCCTCTGAAATAATAGAGATGAGGCAAAGAACATGTCAATTTGTGACCAGGACCCGTGGGGATGCGAAAAATGGGTGAATTCCCTCTCTCGAGGATGCATTACCCGCCATATGTCAGTCAAGTTGCAATTCTGAAATAAGCTCTCAAGATACCTGGTGCGGTCAACATTGGTAGACTTCCCTACGTCCACAGCGTGGGGAGTCGAGGTGCGTCTGTCCTCATTCTCATGTACCACTCTATTAAAGTCCCCCCCCACCACTTGAAGATCAAGCTGGTCAGTTAGTAAACGACTCTGAAGGGACTGAAAGAATGGATCCTGTGCTGTATGAGGGGCATATATATTGTATACGCTGTAGGTATCCTCTTCTATCTGCATATTGAGATGAATCAATCTACCCTCTGAGTCCGCTTCTATCGAAAGGATAGAATGCGCTAGGGTCCTTCGCACCAGTATTAGGACTCCCGCCTTCCTCCCTACTGCTCCTGAACCATAGACCTCTCCTACTCAGGAGGCGGAAGAAGTCGTCAGAGGCCAGATGGGTCTCCTGAAACATCGCCACATCAGCGTGTAGTCTATTAAGTTGACGTAGTACCATCATGCGCTTTGAAGGAGAGCGCAGACCCTTTACATTCCAGGGGACCCACCTAACCATATCCAACCCCGTACATATGCGTAAAAATACAAATAAAGTAACCTCTCAATAGGCAACGCGAGCATGCAAAGGCACTATAAATCCCTATGTCAGCAAATGGGTCTGTAAGGACATTCCTGTGGAAAATGACATTAAGCAGGTGCACATGACGCATTCACAGGACAATGTTTTCTAGTCTGAGTAAACCTCCTCCCCCCCAACAATCCCAACAATTGCGTTTGATCGACTCCTCTTTTTTCCTCCACGGCTGAAATCTCTCCCAGATTAGGCCGCCGGCCATCCGCCTTTTTCATACATAAAGAACATCAATTATCACATTATCCCAGACCCCCCTATATCATTAACTTATAACTTATAACTTATAACTTTTTATTTATATAGCGCCAACATATTCTGCAGCACTTTACAATTCAGAGGGTATACGATACAATGGGATACAATAATACATAATAAAATACAATACAATATAAGACAAATATAATACAACTAGCTGTGAGCCCGATGCGATTGCATCGGGATTCTAGAATCTGTGTATAGTTTACTCAGTATATTTCAAATATGGCGGCATAGTGGCCGCCGCTATCCCGATTGTTCAGCGCGCTGAAGGCGGCGACCAATCAGAAAAGCGCCGCGCTGTATGGCGCCATACTTTAAATACATGGAATATTTTAAGTTTCACATTTACCGCTGTAAGTGAGGCGCTAGATAGATAGATAGAAATAGATAGATAGATAGATAGAAATAGATAGATAGAAATAGATAGAGATAGAGAGATAGATAGATAGATAGATAGATAGATAGAGAGAGAGATAGATAGAGAGAGAGATAGAGATAGATAGATAGATAGAAATAGATAGATAGATAGATATAGAGATAGATAGATATAGATAGATAGATAGATAGAAATAGATACATAGATAGATAGAAATAGATAGATAGATACAAATAGATAGATAGATAGATAGAAATAGATAGATAGATAGATAGATAGATAGATAGATAGATAGAAATAGATACATAGATAGATAGATAGAAATAGATAGATAGATAGATATAGATAGATAGAATTAGATAGATAGAAATAGATAGATAGATATAGATATAAATAGAGATAGATAGATAGATAGACAGATAGATAGATAGATAGAAATAGATACATAGATAGATAGAAATAGATACATAGATAGAAATAGATAAATAGATAGATAGAAATAGATAAATAGATAGATAGATAGATAGATAGAAATAGATAGATAGAAATAGATAGATAGATAGATAGATAGAAAGAAAGAAATAGATACATAGATAGATAGCCGACGAAAGCCGAGACCCGTGGCCGAAAATAGAACCAAGGGCCCGGCTATAGTTCGCTTGAAACACCGCTATTATTGTCTATGGGAAGTGAGGCACTATTCTGATTGGTCGCCGGCAGCACACAGCGACCAATCAGAATAGCGCCTCACTTCCCATAGAGAGTAATAGCGGTGTTTAAGCGAAGTATAGCCGGGCCCTTGGTTCTATTTTCGGCCACGGGTCTCGGCTTACGTCGGTCGTCGCCGGGGCGGGAGACTCGCAATGGCCGCGGCCATTGCGAGTCTCCTGCCCCGGCGACGACCGACGAAAGCCGAGACCCGTGGCCGAAAATAGAACCAAGGGCCCGGCCATAAATTCGCTATGTATCTCTATGGGAAGTGAGGCGCTCTTCTGATTGGTCGCTGTGTGCTGACGGCGGCCAATCAGAATTAGGTGCTTAACTGTATATAGTCCTCTGGACGGTGATTATTTGTCTAAAAAAACGCCCATAGCTATTTCAATGTTTATATTACTATAGACTGCTAGAAGTTAAAAATCCAGTTAAACTGGTAATAAGTAGTCATCAATTTTATGGTGATGGAGGAGTAGCAGCCTGTAATCGTTTTGATTATAAAATAGCTGGGCACAAAGTGATCAAATATTGAGGCTTATGGATATTAAATAGAGTAATTCCTTCAGAAAGCTTCATTCCTATCTTATAACAGGAATTCTAAGATGGCGCCCGAGATTCTCGCGTTGGTAGCGCGCATGCGCGAGAGTTCGGACATAAAATAGTAAAAAACTACACATTGAGAGTCCCGGAGCGCTTATGCGCATGCGCGAGGGCTCGTAATAGAGAATGGTGACCGGAAGGAGGAAGTAGAGTTACGGAGCATGGACAGTAAAGGAAACTACACGCTGGGAGTCCAGCGGTTTCCTGTTGATAATGGAGATGGAGGTGCAGCAATTCATATTACCTGAGTAAGATGATTTATACTTATATACACATGTGCACAATATATTAATTAAGTCCATAGGGACGTTTTAACATGTTTAAGCACTATGATATTGACTACCTCATGTTTTAATGCACTTTATATATAATAAGATTGAAACTGGATACACTGTATTTTTTATATATAAGATATATTTATTGTAAAACACTAATTGTACACTTAATGAGCCCCTTGTATGGGTACTATAAATATATGCACCTCAGTTGTACTTGTGACACTGCTTGAGAAAGACCACAGAGTCGAAACGTTGCAGTCCTGGGAATAAAGCCCATATAACTGAACTGAAGGAAGTGCTGCCTCCATTTTTTTACTTGGATTTCTATCATCTGTATGGTAGGGGGGCTCTGCACCCGTCAAATAACAGTTGTGCTGTTTTGTTTTTCTTTTTTCACTTCCCATAGAGATAGAATGGACGATTTTTCGTCCATTCTATCTCTATGGGAAGTGAGGCGCTATTCTGATTGGTCGCTGTGTGCTGGCGGCGACCAATCAGAAAAGCGCCTCACTTTAAGCGGTAAATTTGAAACTCAAAGTCGTCCATTATATGTCTATGGGAAGTGAGGCGCTATTCTGATTGGTCACCGTCACCACACAGCGACCAATCAGAATAGCGCCTCACTTCCCATAGAGATATAATGGACGAAAAAATCGTCCATTATATCTCTATGGGAAGTGAGGCGCTATTCTGATTGATCGCTGTGTGCTGGCGGCGACCAATCAGAAAAGCGCCTCACTTTAAGTGGTAAATTTGAAACTCAAAGTGGTCCATTATATGTCTATGGGAAGTGAGGCGCTATTCTGATTGGTCGCCGTCAGCACACAGCGACCAATCAGAAGAGCGCCTCACTTCCCATATAGATACATAGCGGTGTTTCAGCGAATTTATGGCCGGGCCCCTGGTTCTATTTTCGGGCACGGGGCTCGGCTCTGGTCGGTCGTTCGACGGGGCTGGAGACTCGCAATGGCCGCTTCACGGCGATTGCTCGCGCATCAGCAATGGCTCGCAATGATTGCGAGCCGTTGCTAAGGCGCGAGCAATGGCCGCGAAGCGAGTCTCCGGCCTCGTGGAACGACCGATGAGAGCCGAGCCCCGTGGGCGAAAATAGAACCAGGGGCCCGGCCATAATTTTGCCGAAACACCGCTATGTATCTCTATGGGAAGTGAGGCGCTCTTCTGATTGGTCGCCGTCAGCACACAGCGACCAATCAGAATAGCACCTCACTTCCCATAGAGATAGAATGGACGATTTTTCGTCCATTCTATCTCTATGGGAAGTGAAGAGGACGTAGGACCCGGAGATGGCGGAAAGAAGACAGAAGACCCCCAGGGCCGGACGAAGAGGACGCTTGGGCCGGACGGAGGACTCCTGGATTGGACGGATGATCAGATGAAGAAGAAGGCATGTAAGTGATCGACGGCGGTGGGGGCTTAGGGGGCGGCGGGGGCTTAGGGGGTGGCAGAGGGTAGTAGGTGGCGGGGTGGTTGTTAGCGGTGGGGGGGTAGGGGTGGCTCCGGAGCAGTGGCTCCGTAGCAGTGTACGGTGGTAGCGGCGGGGGGAGTAGGGGTGGCTCCGCAGCAGTGGCTCCGGAGCAGTGTACGGTGGGGTGGCGGGGCGGCGAGGGGAGGCAGACGGGGCAGAAGAGAGGGGCTGCTCCGGAGCCGCTGCTGTCACCGCCTGGTGACACAGTGCTCCGGAGCAACCCCTCTCTTCTGCCCCGTCTGCCTCCCCTCGCCGCCACGGGGTTCAGGCGGGCAGAGCGGGGTAGCGGGCGCGGCGGTCAGGCGGCTGGGCATGGGGCTGTAGTATACCATAGCGGTGTACACTACAGCCACATGCCGGCGGCGAGGCGAGGGGAGCGGGGCAGACAGGCGGCTGGGCATGGGGCTGTAGTATACCATAGCGGTGTACACTACAGCTCCATGCTCAGGATGGCGGGGGTAGAGGTGGGGGCATGTTGGTGGCTTTGTTCGCGGGGGGGCAAGGGCTCGCAATGCACGCTTCGCAGGCAATGCTTCGCGGGGCTCGTGCAGAGCGCCAGAGAAAGTGCCGAGCCACGCGAACAAAGCCACGCAAGTAGCGCCGGACGCGACGGAAGTCGCTACGGCAATTATATAATATAATACAATACAAACCATATGAGACAAAAAGTAAATAAATACATCACTGAGCCCATTAGGAGTGAGGTCCCAGCTCGCAAGCTAACAATCTATGAGGAAATAGGAGAGACACAAAAGGTAATATTAACAAATGCTGTCATATATGGTCCAGCTATCAATATTATAAATAGGGCATTCACATAATGCTGCATGAACAGGTCACCAGCCAGGATCTGTACAAATACAGATAAAGTGATATAAAATGCATGGGGTGTAGAAAGATGATACAAGAGGCCAGATTTGAAGAAGGACAGAATGGGAATAATTACATAGATGAGGTGAGGAGGTAGGCTAGTCTAAAGAGATGTGTTTTTAAAACTCGCTTAAAGCTATAGATATTTTGAATTTATTGAATTATTCTTGGTAATCCGTTCCAGAGAATTGGTGCAGCTCGTGAAAAGTGGGAGTGGGAGGTTTGGATTGTAGATTAAGTCAGTCTTAGATTACTTGCGGAACGGAGGGCACATGTAGGGCGATAGACAGAGATTTGGGAGGAGATGTAAGGTGCTGCAGAACTGTGGAGGGCTTTGTGGGTCAGAGTGATAATTTTATATTGTATTCTGTAGCGGATGGGCAGCCAGTGCAATGACTGGCACAGGATAGAGGCATCGGCGAAGCACTTGGAGAGGGAAATAATCCTGGCTGCTGCATTCAGGATGGATTGGAGAGGAGAGAGTTTAGTAAGAGGCCAATTAGTAGAGAATTGCAGTAATCCAAACAAGAATGAATAAGGGTGACAATTAGAGTTTTTGTAGAGTCAACAGTCAGAAAAGGTCAAATTCTAGAGAGGTTTTTGAGGTGTAGGTGACATGAGCGAGCGAGTGACCGGATGTGGGGAGTAAAGGAGAGATCTTGTCAAATATAACCCCAAGACAGCGGGAGTACTGCTGAGGAGTAATGGTAGAACCACATACAGAAATGGCAATATTAGGTTTTGGAAGATTAGTAGATGGAGGAAACACGAGAAGTTCAGATTTTGACAAGTTTAGTGTAAGGTAGAGAGAAGATATGATGTTAGAGACAGCAGAGAGACAATCACTGATATTTTGTAGTATCGTGGTGGCTACTTGGTCCACGGTGCTTCTGAGAGTGTCATTGTAGTGATTCACAGCCAGATCAAGACAAGAGAAGGAGGAGATTGGAGACAGTGATGAGATGAGATCAGATTAAGACAGGAGAAGGAGGAGATTGGAGACAGTGATGAGATGAGAGTGTTGGATTAATGGCCTGAATATTTCTGAATGTGTGATAGGTACGGGTGTGCTGGGTTGGGCGAGGATTTCCGCATGCGAAGGAGAGAATATTGTGGTCAAAGAAAGGAAGAGGTGAGTTATCTGAAGAGGAGGTTGAGCAGAGCCAGACAGAGATCAGGTCAAGGGTGGTACCATCTTTGTGTGTCTCAGAAATTGAGAGCTGTAGTGGTAGCATGCATTTTCACATGCTTCAGTGGATGCAAATGCACCTATTTGCGTCCTGACTTGGACCAAACGCATGTGTGAAACCAGCCTTATAAAGTGTGTTTTTTATTGCAAATTACTGTATATACTCGTGTATAAGCCGACCCGTGTATAAGCCGACCCCCCTACTTTTGCCCCCAAAACCTGGGAAAATCTATTGACTCGTGTATAAGCCGAGGGTGGACCCCAGCACAGGTATACAGCCCCCAGCAGTGTGGTATACAGCAGCCCCAGAGGTATATACAGCAGCCCCAGTGGTAGCATACAGCAGCAGCCCCAGTGGTATATACAGCAGCAGCCCCAGTGGTATATACAGCCCCAGTGGTAGTATACACGCAGCCCCAGTAGTATATACAGCCCCAGTGGTATATACAGCCCCAGTGGTAGTATACACGCAGCCCCAGTAGTATATACAGCCCCAGTGGTATATACAGCCCCAGTGGTAGTATACACGCAGCCCCAGTAGTATATACAGCCCCAGTGGTAGTATACAGGGCCCCAGCAGGGCCCCCCTCATAGTTTGGCGCCCCCACCTCACATGATGGCCCCCCCGCATGCAGCGCTGCGCACATACATTACCAGGATATCAGCTGTCACCCTCCGGTGGCGGATCGCGGCTCCTGGGCTCCGGTTCCATCTTCCTCTGTGTCTTCCTGCTTTGTGGCCGCCGGGCTCATCGCGATGACGTCATCGCGACGCTGGCCGGTCACGTGACAAGCAGGAAGACACAGAGGAAGATGGAGTCCGGAGCCCAGGAGCCGCGATCCGCCACCGGAGGGTGACATCTGATATCCTGGTAATGTATATGCGCAGTGCTGCATGCGGGGGGGGCCATCATGTGAGGTGGGGGCGCCAAACTTTGAGGGGGGCCTGTATGACTCGCGTATAAGCCGAGGGGGGACTTTTCAGCCCAATTTTTGGGCTGAAAAACTCGGCTTATACGCAAGTATATACGGTACTTGTTGTCAATATTATTTAAATTGATCTTATTAAAATTAGGTAATGCGGTAAAATATGCATTAAGCATATCTGTTTATGCAAAAAAAACCTCTTGCAGTCAAGTACATATGTTTTTGACTACATCGACTGTGTCACAGCTGCGCCATATGACGTGAGCCTTTTTATTGATACGACAAGAGACAAATTGAAGCTATTGTGACTAAGTAACCATGCCCACTCAAGGGCTGCAAAAACCAATATAATGCTAATATTTATTCACTTACATAGCATTATTAATTCTAAGCAGTTTACCTATTTCAACAGCATTGTCCCCACTGGGGCTCACAATCTAAATTCCATATCAGTATGTCTTTGGAGCGTAGGAGAAAACCCACACAAACACGGGGAGAACATACAGTACTTTCAGATATTGTCCTAGATGTGATTTGACTCCAGGACCCGAGTGCTGCAGAGCTGCAGTGCTAACCACTGAGTCACCATACGAAATATGTGTATTTGTGACCGTAAACACCAATGAAGTTGGTCCCTTGGTGTATGTGATAATGTTTCCATATCAGAGATTACTTCTAGACTGCATGTTGCTACATGGATAGTAAACAAGGACCTAACAACGGAAGAAGCCACTCCAAGATCTCCAAGGCACCCTGGTAGCCTCCTTTTTCCAGATGTCATGCCCGAGCGAGGGAATGCCCAGTGCGCAGCGCAACACAGATGAGAGCGAAGATGATAATGGAAGGCATGGCATTAGTTATATACATATATACAGTATATATATATAAATATATATATATATAGTATGTATATATATTGTGATGTAGTGAATGGCGGCATTATACATGGCCAGTATGTTTCGCATAGGCAGAAGTCTGCTGCAATGTTTTTATAAATGTCTCACCAGTACCTGAAGCCACAGTCTGCCTCACAGCATTGCAAGAGTTAAGCTTGCAAGTTGCTGGAGATGTGGGTGTGTCTCAGGATGGACTCTGGATGGAGTCTGTGTTTGACATGTTGGAGACTGACAGAGAGAAGGTATAGAGAGCCTGAATGATGCAGGGCTGGGAGCAGAAGCCTGCCATTGTGTAACAAGCGGTCTCCCAGGGGTCCTGTGTGGACTGACAACAGGACTCCGAGTGAATAGAGGCTGGGATACATGAGGAGAAGTGTATCCAAACCAGGAGTTAATGGTCTGTAGCACTGTGGTGTATTGAATTTCCTGTAAAGCAAAGGAAGGCATACATTTGGAGTCGGTTAATGAAGCCAAATAAACCGAATGGACTTCTTATGTGAAACCCATACCTATGTACCTCTATCCTGCAGCCAGCTAGTGAGTACCCTTTTGTATAGTGACTGGTATACTGAATGCTGAATATCGCTGCCAAGCGAGGGTACCCAAATCCGGTCCGTGATCGCTATGTCACATGAGAATGCGGGCATTGTAGCAGCCTTGTTGCTGGAGGCAACAGACAAGGCCTACAAGTTCGGTTGTGGATAGTGGTAGCGGCAAGCATCTGGCTGGTGACACAGTGGGGCCATGAACACTCCAGGCCGTCACACTCAAGTCCGGTTTTTGGCTTGTGGCTTGGCAGGGTCACAAAGTTTGTCACCGCTCTCGACCCAGGTGCATGTGGGAGGAGTCAAGGCTCTGCTTGGTGAGCAGTAATACACCACAGGCTGGAGATCCTGGTTGTACAGGTGGTACAACCAGGAAAGATTAGTGCTAATCTACACCCCCTTCCCCCTAGAACACCAGGTATTATCCGTTGGAGCGCCCCTCCTGTGTTTTTGACTCATTGCAGCTAGGGAAGCCTGGCAGCATGGAGGAGCTCCTGAAACACCTGCTGCAGAGCCAGCAGCAGCAGCACCAACAACATGTTGTTGGGTGTCCTCAGAAAGTATCGCCTATAGACTAGGTTTCCCAAAAGGGGGCGGTGTCCAAAAAAGGGGTAGCTGCCCAAAAGGGGGTGGAGTCTCCCAAAGGTAAAAAGGTGGTGCAGACGGACTGTGGCCGGGGACATGTGTGTTTGTACTATGTGTGTCCAGTCTGCTTAGACCGTTGAAACGCGTTGTGGCAGTGGTATTGGAGGAAGAATAAAGGTCGGTTCTTATCCACTAATTTGTCCAGTATTCCTTTGGCGCTCCCTGAGACCGCTGTACTATTGTTTTTATGTCAGTCTGCCATATTGACTACCCACCAGGAGAGGTTCCATGCGTGTGGTCCATGGAACTCAATGCAGAATCTGTGACTGGACTTGTAGACTCTGGGAGCCTGGTGACCCTAGTCAGGGCAGCACCTGATGTCTACCTGATACCCGGACGGAGGATTGAAGTCACCTGCATTCATGGGGACACTAAAGACTATCCAGTGTCCAGAGTTGTTATTGAAACGGCCAGGGACATTGGGACCCATGATGTTGGTCAACTCAAAATTATTTTTGGACTTGTGCGAGGATGAGGTTGTCTACAATAAGGAAGTAACACCTCCCAAAATTGATGGTTCTGAGACAGGGGTGACCAGAGAAAGGTACGTGTCTCCCCAACTTAGTGACCTGACGTCCCCTGAAATGTACCACAGTACGACAGGTAGTGATGTTGGTGGCGAAAAAGAATAGAGCTGACAACAAGTTAGAGAGTGACTTGGGGGTTCACCAGACTCTGAAGTGTGACAACATGACTGTTGCTTATGGGCTAGCTCCAAAACAAGGGGTTGACGTCAAAGTGGGAGGTGACTTGTTGGTCCACAACAACAAGTGGAGTGACACAGACTCCAGAGCTGACCATGACACTACCAAAGTAGAAAGGGAGTACAGTAAGGAAGTGTTGTGAATTCATTGGAGCTCCCTCTGGTGGCTGTTGCTGGTGATGCAGCTGACTGTGTGGGCTTTACAGGTGATGGTGATGATTGGCAATCTGGTTCTTGGAGCATATAATGGTTTGAAGTGGATCAATCTTTGCCAGTTGTCTTTGGTTCCTGGAGGTGTTCACATCTCTCTGGTTGCTTCTGCTCTGTGGAATTCTTTACAAGCTAAGTGGATAGTTTTTTGATATTTTGTGGCACACTTTTGTGTGCCTAATGTTCTGCTTATGTTTTGTCTTATTCTGAATTGTGAGTTTGCAATTTAGTCTGTATATTTGTTTATCTGCTCTCTGTTAGGAGGTTTTCTTCCTAGGAATTTTACCATTCACTATTATCTGTTATTTCCAGATCTGCTGGCATTTCATTTATAGAAATCTGCAGATATAGAGGGTGCCGAGTCTTAGTGACTCAGGGTAATTTTGTACTATCTGCTGTTGGTGTTTTTTTGATAGTGTTTTATACTGACCGCAATAGTATTCTATCATACCTTTCCTATATAAAAGAGAAAAAAAATATATAGCTAGTTTGGCCTCTTTTGCTTAACCTTTTACTCTGCCTGTGTTTGTTTTTCTTTCTCTTGTTTCCCAGTTAATATCTGGCCCCGGTCCTGATTGATGGTGAGTTGGAGTATGAGGTTGAGAAGATTTTGGATTCTTGTCTTTCGAGGCAGAGGCTCCAGTACCTTGTTAAGTGGCGGGGTTATGGCCAGGAGGATAATTCTTGGATTTCGGCATCGTATGTTCATGCTCCTGACTTGCTTCAAGCTTTTCATCTGGCTCATCCTGATAGGCCTGGAGCCTCTGTTGAGGGTTCGGTGACCCCTCCTCAAGGGGGGGTAATGTTGTGAATTCATTGGAGCTCCCACTGATGGCTGTTGCTGGTGATGCAGCTGACTGTGTGGGCTTCACTGGTGATATTTTGTGGCACACTTTTGTATGCCTAATGTTCTGCTTATGTTTTGTCTTATTCTGAATTGTGAGTTTGCAATTTAGTCTGTATATTTGTTTATCTGCTCTCTGTTAGGAAGTTTTCTTCCTAGGAATTTTACCATTCACTATTATCTGTTATTTCCAGTTTTGCTGGCATTTCATTTATAGGAATCTGCAGATATAGAGGGCGCCGAGTCTTAGTGACTAAGGGTAATTTTGTACTATCTGCTGTTGGTGTTTTTTTTTACAGTGTTTTATACTGACCACAATAGTATTCTATCCTCTTTTTCCTATATAGCTAGTTTGGCCTCTTTTGCTAAACCTTTTACTCTGCCTGTGTTTGTTTTTCTTTCTCTTGTTTCCCAGTTAACATCTGTGGGGGCTTGCTTTTCTTTTGGGGTTCTGCTCTGAGGCAAGATAGCTTTTCCTACATCCATCTTTAGGAGCAGTTAGTTCTCCAGCTGTGCAGAGGTGTCTAGGTCTGGCTAGTTACATCCCACGGCTACTTCTAGTTGTCATGTGTAGTCAGGGATTGCAGTCAGTACAGTTACCAACGACTTCTATGGAATCTGAATTTTACTCCTGAGTCATTGGTTCATAACATGAAGAGCCCAGCAAGGATGGCAAATCTTCTCGTCACAAAAGGAGCAAGCTCCACAAAAAAGCTGCCCCGGTGACCCCATCTTATAATATGTCAAGTGCTTCTATTCCATGTGTAAGTTCTCTTCCAGACACCGAGAAGATCAGGATGGAAGGTGAAGGTTGCCCGTAGCAACCGCTGGGGCTGAGACAGTTATTGTGCTGCCAGAGGAACTGACACAGGGTAATGACAATGCTCCACAAGATGAAGGCAGAGAAACGGAGCCAGCAAAGAAGATGGTGTGTGTGTCTTCTCCAGGGTCTGAACGGGTAACCGTTGGTTGGTCAGCATGTCACCTCACTGAAATGGGCAGTGCTAGGTCCGAAAGGTTAGACGACTCCCAAGACCCTGAGAATGAAGAGAGGGAAGGTCCGACGCCTTCTGAAGTTGAGGATGTTGTTGCCCAGGGGAGGGCGACAGATGGGGCTGCTGATGCCCAAGAGTTGTGTGACGTGGCAGAGGTCACAGGTGAAGAACTGGAGACCCCTGGACAGGCACAAGGAGATGTGGCCGAGGTTGCCAGGGGTACTGCCGGACCCCAAGAGGGAGTGGTGAATGAAGAACTGGAGACCCCTGGACAGGCACAAGGTGATGTGGCTGAGGTTGCCAGGGGTGCTGCCAGACCCTAAGAGGGGCAGGTAACTGCAGTATTGGAGAACGTTGAATGCTCCAAAGCCCCTGAAGGTGAAGAGTTTGAGGGAGTAAAACCCTCTGAAAGTGACACTTCTGAGACCCAAGAGAGGGTAAAAGGTGACACTGCTGAGACCCAGGTGAAGACCGAGGGTGCAGAAGTCACAGAGAAAGTGAAGTCTGAAGCAGATATCTCCGCGAGTGATGGAAGCTCAACCCATCTAGAGGATGGAAGAATCGAGCTAAGGAGGCTCAAGGAGATGGTACAAGCCCATTTGAAGTAGGAGAAGCTTCAGAGATATGCTGTCGAGAGGGGCTGTGTGTTGGCTCCTGCTGCATGCTGGAGGCTAAGTGGCTACATGTGCCAATAATGTTATTCTTTTACTTCTATTTATCAGTCCGTGTGTGCTAATCAAGAGATCTATTAGATGACCCTTCAAAATGTAATCATGTGACATAATACTTGGAGTTGCCTTCTATACAGCCCGGGGCCCTTGCTACTCTTAATCCACCCATGATCCTCACTGAGATCAGTTTTGTGCTTTATCCAAATCTCCAGGGGATTTGAAATGTCACAGGCTGTTAGATGAATAGCAAAGAGGTGTCTTAATCGCTATGAGCTTTGTGTGGCTTCTGCTTCACTGAGAGTCATGTTCCAATGTGTGCCATTTTCCAGAAGTCCTTGTCTTTGTCAAGCTTTCCTGAAAGTTTCACAGATGTATAGAAGCTGTGTTACAGTAAGAATGTCCTTTGTTGCACTTGCCCAGTCATGTTCTTGGCTAAATAAGCTGCTCTACATTGCAAATCTGGCAAGAGAACTTGCCATTTTTAGTATGGGAAAATATAATCAGCAGCCCCCAACCTGTTCTGGACCCCTAATTCATTAAATATTTACTATCCTGTGATGGCTAGTCTGTGCTGTCTGAGAACATTTACTCACCCAGTCCCAGACAAGGTTCAGATTGCAGCAGAAAGCTGCAACCAGTAAGTGCAGAACGAGCAGAGTGCCCATAGGAGCAGCAATCTGTGCTGTCTGTTCCGTGCTACGGCACTATTAACAGTTGCAGCCTACTTTACAAGGGCAGGAGAACAGACCGTGCTCTCTCCACCCACAAAGAAAGTCCCTGATGTGACAACGTCAGTGTTCCTTTGCATTGTGGTACAGGTAATGCAGGCATGCACATTCTGCGCCAGCCCATGCCAGAATGATTTAAAGGGGTGCAGACTGGCAGACAAATGTAAGGGCTGATGGCTGTAAGAGCAGGCTGGCGGCCAGACAAGCATGTACAGACCTCAGCCCAGCAGGCAAATGCTGTCTGTGCCAGATTATCAGTCCATGCTTGGTTCCTCCTCAACCTGTAACTGCAACATACAGTCCATGAATAGAAAAGAGAAATCCAGCGTCCAGAGAAATTTTCTTAAAACGTTCCAGTCTATTAACAACTTTACAACAAATCCATTTCAGTAGCAATGGAACCATAGGGACAGATGTGCCCAATCCAACGTGTTTCGGTGGATAAAGCCTTAGTCGTGGATAGAGTGTGTAAATGTGATGATGTTAGGTTTTAAAATAAAATTAGTGAGGGTGATGGGGAGTATCTCAATTACCAGGAAGTGTGTCGGAAGATTAATTAACACAGGATACTGCTCCCTTCATTAAAACTGGTTTGGGAGAGAAAAATGGAAAAAAGAAATACCGTATATATCTGTGTATAAGCCGACCCGTGTATAAGCCGACCCCCTACTTTTGCCCCCAAAACCTGGGAAAACCTTTTGACTCGTGTATATGCCGAGGGTGGACCCCAGCACAGGTATACAGTCCCCTCCAGTGGTATACAGCAGCCTCCCCAGTGGTAGTAAACAGCAGCCACAGAGGTATATACAGTAGCCCCAGTGGTAGTATACAGCAGCCTCCCCAGTGGTAGTATACAGCAGTCTCCCCCTATGGTAGTATACAGCAGTCTCCCCCTGTGGTAGTATACAGCAGTCTCCCCCTGTGGTAGTATACAGCAGCCTCCCCTGTGGTAGTATACAGCAGTCTCCCTCTGTGGTAGTATACAGCAGTCTCCCCCTGTGGTTGTATACAGCAGTCTCCCCCTGTGGTAGTATACAGCAGCCTCCCCCTGTGGTAGTATACAGCAGCCTCCCCCTGTGGTAGTATACAGTAGCCACAGAGATATATACAGCATCCCCTCCCTGTGGTAGTATACAGCAGCCACAGAGGTATATACAGCAGCCCCTCCCCTGTGGTAGTATACAGCAGCCCCCCCCCGTGGTAGTATACAGCAGCCACAGAGGTATATATAGCAGCCCCTCCCCTGTGGTAGTATAGAGCATCTAGCCCCGTGGTAGTATACAGCAGTGCCCCCCCCCCTGTGGGTATACACAGCCACCCCCCCCCATGTTGCTGCCGCAGACCTGCAAAAGAAGCGCTTTCATGCTTATCCTCCTGCTGTCACCGCGCGCATCCTCCGCTCTCCTTCTTGCACTCGGCGTCCATCCATATGACCGCGCACAAATAATGACGTCATTATTTGTGCGCGGTCACGTGGATGGACACCGGGTGCAAGAAGGAGAGCGGAGGATGCGCGCGGTGACAGCAGGAGGATAAGTATGAAAGATCTTCTTTTTACAGCTGTGTGGCAGCAACAGGGGGGCTGTGTATACCCACAGGGGGGGCACTGCTGTATACTACCACAGGGGGGCGGAGGAGCGCTGACAGCAATGTAATATGCACCGCTCCACCTGCCGCTGATGGACAGGGGGATGCAGTGCATATTGCATTGCACCAATGAGCGGGAGCACATGACCGCCCGCTCATTGTACAGCCTCCCACAGCCCCTGGACACCGGCCCCCACACTCTGAGCCGTCACTGACTCGTGTATAAGCCGAGGGGGGCACTTTTCAGCACAAATTTGGTGCTGAAAAACTCGGCTTATACACGAGTATATACGGTAGCTAAAACTAATGAGGAAACTGCTGAATGTATACTAGGAGTAAGTTAGAATGAGAGAGGATCAGTTAATAAAAAATGCAGATTAACCTAATATGAATAAAAGGCAAGCATATATGCAAATAGACAGTATATAAAATATATGGAATATAAACTCATATCAGTCAAACAATAATTTTCATGAATGTTTTGTCAGGAGATACATGTTAACAAGAAAATTAGCCAAATAACAGAAACTAGTTATTAAGATTCTGTTGATAAAGATACAGTTGCTGCAATGACCAAAAACAGTCCATATTTTTTTATATTTAATTTTGAAAGTTGTTAAAAGAAAAAAACATTGAAAACAAAATGAAAAATAAAATTATTTCATTTCTTTGAAACATACAGTGGTGTGAAAAAGTGTTTGCCCCCTTCCTGATTTCTCATTCTTTTGCATGTTTGTCACACTTAAATGTTTCAGATCACCAATTTAGTTAAATTTTAGACCAAGGTAGCACAAATAATCATAAAATGCAGTTCTTAAATAAGGATCTTTATTATTAAGTGAAAAAGAATTCCAAACTTACAGAGCCCTGTGTGAAATAGTGACACTATTAACTGTGGTTTATGACATCTTTGGGAAGCGGCGTTCAATTTCCCTAGCCAATTAGGAAATCACTTAAACAGGACCTGTCTGACAAAGTGAAGTAGACCAAAATATCTTCAAAAGCTAGACATCATGCTGTGATCCAAAGAAATTCAGGAACAAATGAGAAACAATAGTAATAGAGATCTAATACTCTGAAGAAGGTTATAAAGCCATTTCTAAAGCTTTGGGACTGCAGCGAACCCCAGTGAGTGCTGTTATCCAGAAATAGTGAAAACAGTGGTGAATCTTCCCAGAATTGGCCGGCTGATGAAAATTACCCCAAGAGTGCAGCACCAACTCATCTAAGAGGTCCCAAAACACCTCACAACATCAAAATATTTGCAGGCCTCACTTGCCTTAAAGGGACACTGTCAGGTCACTTTTCAGTATGATACTAATATTACCCTTGAATAGTGCATGGGCAGACCTTTTAAAAACATATAAAACAATTATTGTACTGTTTGTAGTTTCCATGTTATCAGCATTGTCAGACCCTGCAGGGAGCTCCATGATTAATCCTCTCCATTATAAGCACACAGGAATAGTCCGGCTGCTGTATAAACTGTCATGTAATTATGCACTCCATCTTAGCAGCTCTCTCCTCTCTCATCCCTCCTCCCTTTGCTCTCAGAGAGTGCAGTGTCATGTTTCAGAAGCTTCTGTGCTGTTGAGGACATGGAGGGAGAGAGCTATTACAGGTCTGCCTTATCAAGGCTCTATTTGCTTCTCTAAACAGTTATCCCTGCTGTGACAGTTTCTGTGTTGTATTCTACCTCTTGTGATGCTGAAAACAAAGAGAGCAGAGAGTAGAATACAGCCCCCCAGTGATCTCCTGAGAAGTGATGTGGTATGAATATGTGACATGCATATTCATGCTATGGGGAGTAAACAGCAGAGAACTAAATGGATCATTCACTGTGCGTGACAGATGGAATTAATCTTTTTATTTGAAGTTTACAGAAGATAGAAGGGAAATATAAATAAAAGAAATACATAGAGAGATTAGAGTGAGGAATCATACAATGATATCAGTTACATATGGATTTGTGATCTGACAGTTTTCCTTTAAGGTCAGTGTTCATGACTTCACCATAAGAAAGAGACTGGGCAAAAATGGCCTGCATGGCAGAGTTCCAAGACAAAAAAAACAGTGCTGAACATAATGGCTCATCTCAGTTTTGCCAGAAAACATCTTGATGATCCCCAAGACTTTTAGGAGAATACTGTCACATCGCCATTGGACTCGGTGGCTGGTGTTCCTGCCTCGGCCGCTGGGAGGAGCCGGATTCCTTCGGCTGGTGGCGCCGGTGATAGGAGGGCCTTGTCCTCATATGGAACCGCTCCCGCGACGTCTGCCTCTGTCGCTGAGCGCCGCTGTGTTTCCCCTCTGGGTGGTGTTGGTCGCAGAGGAAAGGGCCCTGCAGAGGTGTCCGTTAGGCGCAGCCTGCATTCTTCTGTCAGAGGAGGCGTGGGTGGAGCCAGTCATGCATCTCCATCTGGCCTGGATCTAGGGGGAGTCCGGATGAGGTCATCAGGTTGTGAGCTCCAGCCTATGGGAGGTAGCCGTGCCCTTCAAGTACATAGGAGCCTGGCTTGCAGGCCGCCAGATATAGTTTTGGTTCCCCAGTGATAGTGTGTGTTTAGTTTCGTGTCTGACCTTGCCTGGATTTCTGACTCTGCCTCTGCCTATTGATTTTGTACCTCAGCTGCCCTCTTGGTTTTGCCCTTGACCTTTGCCTGGATTTCTGACTCTGCCTCTGCCTATTGATTTTGTACCTCAGCTGCCCTCTTGGTTTTGCCCTTGACCTTTGCCTGGATTTTTGACTCTGCTACTGCCTGACGATTCTGTACCTTCGCTCCCTCTCGGTTTTGACTCGGACATCTTACTTCGTTTTTCGGGTCTTGATTTTCCCTGGCGACCTCCCCGGCTCTGTTGCTCATATAGGCAGCTACCCCCTGGGCTCCGCTATAATTCCAGATCCCTGCATAGGGGTTAAGGGTCTCGGGGTTTCTCGGGGTGCTGCCTACCAGCAGCTCGGCCTCACAGCGGATGGTCGTCACAAATACTTTGTGGACTGGCGAGACAAAAGTTGAAATTTTTTGGAAGGTGTATGCCCCATTACATCTGGTGTAGATGTAACACAGTATTTGAGGAAAAGAACATCATACTGAGAGCAAAATATGGTGGAGGTAGTGGGAAGGTCTGGGCCTGTTTTGCTACTACAGGACCTGGAGGACTTGCTGTGGTAAATGGAACTATGAATTCTGCTGTCTGCCAAAAAATCCTAAGGGCCCTCTGTTCGCAACCTCAAGCTGAAATGGATTTGGGATATGCAGAAGGACAATGATCCAAAACTCACTAGCAAGTCCACCTCTGAATGGCTTAGAAAAAACAAAATTAAGACTTGAGTGGTCTAGTCAAGTCCTGACCTTAATCCGATTGAGATGCTGTGGCATGAACTTAAAAAGGCGGTTTATGCTTGGAAACTCTCCAAAGTGTCTGAATTACAACAATTCTACAAAGATGAGTGGCCAAAATTCTTACAAGGATTGTAAAAGACTCATTGTCAGTTATCATAAATGCTTGATTGCAGTTGTTGCTGCTTAGGGTGGCCCAACCAGTTATTAGATTTAGGGGGCAATCACTTTTTCACACAGGGCCCTGTAGGTTTGGATTTCCTGTTCTCTTAAAAATAAACACCTTCATTTAAAAAACTACATTTAGTGTTTTCTTGTGTTATCTTTGTCTGATATTAAAATTTGTTTGGTGATCTGATACATTTACAGTTATGACAAACATGCAAAAGTATAAGAATTCAGGAAGGGGGCGAACACTTTTGCTCACCACTGTGGCTCCACTTCCTCCACTATCACACATTGGCAGAATAAAATAATACTTTAAACACCTGCATTAAACATTAAGTATGGAAAATCAGACATATGACACATTACAGTAGTGATTACATCTTCAGAGGGATGCCAGTCACTTTCCTCTCCTTAAAGGGCCAGTCACACGTGTCAATGTCGCCCGCAATATCGCTCATGCGTCACAAATTATTAATCGCCTGAGCGATGTGGAATTATCGCAGGTAAGATGTCACACGCGTCAATATGACCCAGCGATGCGGTGATGTCGCCATCTTGCGAACGATTTTATTTAGTCGCTTGTACGATGTCAAAATAGAAAATACGTCGCTGAGTTTAGTGTCACACGCAGCGATGCACAAGGTCTACTGAGCGATGAGCGACAGGTTTTACATCTGGCAGTGAAACCTGCGATCGGCGATCAGCGACATATCGCTGGTTGCATCGCTTGGTCACACACTTCAATGTCGCTCCAGTGTCACTTTTATGTCGCTCGAGCGACTGAAAATCCGTGACGTACGAGCGACATTGACAGCGATATCGACGCGTGTGACATTCCCACATCCAAAGCAGGCATTATTTTGCTTTCACAATGGACACATTATCTATATTACACAATTCCTCCTCTAAAGCAGCTGTTCTGCCACTGATAACATTGAGTTTGGTGCCTAAAATAAGTAGTTGCTTGTACAGTGATTTACTACAGCTCAACAATTAGTGCCTTTCTCTGAAAATAGAGATAGAATGTGTTTAACCTGCCATATAAATCACCTGTTTAAATGGATGACTAAGGGTACTTGACCAATGAAGGGATGCACATATACAACTACCAAGTGCATCAGTAATTGCAATGACTAAAGAGAACAACTGGGAAAGAGGATTTCACGGAAGAGAAAACTGGAACATAAAGAATAAAGGTCAGTGAAATATTACATATAAATCTTCTAATGTATATGATAGACCAAATGGGTATGTAAGAAATAAATATTATCTGAGAATGTTTTAAAAACTTTCAGAAATCAGTATTTTCCAGCAGTGTTAATATGCCAAAACTAGAGGGAATCCAATTCACGGAAGTATAACAAATCTTTTCATTATAATTTTTGCTGTAAGGGTTCTCGACTTTGCGTTACAAAACACTGACTGTAATACTGACATGTGAAAGTGGCCCCAGAGCATGCAGACTGTACCTGGAATAATGAGCAAGTTTGGTAAAATAAAAAAAAATAAAAAAATAAAAAAAACCTTTTCTACAATAGTTGTGAGGGGTTAAGCAGAGTAAAAAGAAAAACTTAGAGATATAGTGGAGAAAATAAGAGGAACGTAAGTTAGGGTATAGGTCTTTAGCAAAACGTTCTTTCAAGGCTTCCATGTAGACAGGACATCTTCCCCTTAGTGGTTTCCCACTTATTAAAAAAATTACAAAAAACATATTTCAGAGAATTTATTTGCCAACATTTCAAACAAGGTAAGATCTACTTTTTATATAAGTGTCTTGTAATGTAATGTTTGATAGACATGATTCACAGCACCTACAACATTTTCAGGACCCTCTTGAACTGAAAGGGTAATTGTCCTTTTTGCCTCTGTCCGGCTGCACTTCTATTCTGTGCAGTCAACACACTATATTATACACTGTGTAGTGTAACATGCGGAATCCCGTGAGTAGTTTATTATATTTATTATGGCAAGGAGTCCATAACCAGAATACCATAATCCATAATATCAAAAACAGTTGTACACTATTATGTGGTTTTAGGGGCCCAGCGCAAACAATAGCCTTCTACCAATGTCTTATTTTGCACAATGTAATCGAAACAGGACACTCTTGTTGGTTAACCGTCAACCAGATGTTTATTTGAAACTAAAAGTATTTTTCTCTTAAAATCATAAAAACATTAAACAATTAAAATATTAATCTACGAGTATTAATCTTCTCCTTTTATGTATACACTATGGTATGGACTTCTAGGGTGTCCTTGATTAGCTGTCAGTATACAGTTAGGTGTATTCTTCTGTATAGGATCTCATTCCTTGGTGGATCAATGTTCCTTAATCCATATGAGGAATCATAAAAGGATATACTGTAAGTATTTTGTTTGTGCCTGATAGCTTATTTCTAAGTCTAAATGTTATTATCCCCTTACATCTAGGAGATTTCTTTCTCTAGTACTCCTTGAGTTTGTCTTTTTATATCCTGTGGCTGTTGGGGATATTGATACATTAACTGCGTATTTATAATCACTAATTTCCACAAGTTATTTCTCATATAGCGGTACCTGTATCAGTCTGGTGGATAACTTCCTCTTGCAAATTTTAGTCTTCCTCCTGCTTTCAGGGTTTTGGCTCCTTTTGTCTCCCCTGCAGGATGTATATAATAGAAAAATAGTAATCCCAACTCTAGTGTACTTTTAATTTAATTCAGGGTCCTCATACCTTTTAGATTCTATGTGACTCAAGGTTCCTCTCTCTTCTCGTCCTAGGGAGATTTTTTTACCACGTAGTCCTATGAGAAATATATATTGGTTAGCTTATCGGGTGTTGTTAGTATTTATGGTGTGAGGTAGCGCCCCAGGGGAACCCGCTTGGGACGGGGAAATTACATTAGTGACTACATTTTTTTAACAGATAACAAACACAGCAGTTTATTTAATGCCATAAACCACTGGTAACACACAACATCCTTTACATTTTCACATATAATATAACACTGTATTTACATTTTCATATGACATTAGTACATCACATGACATTACATTACATTCATATGAGAATCAACGGGACCATATCATGACCTATTGTCTGTCCCAATGGCGGTTACCTCCGCCTAACACCTTGACAGGGATCATTCTCCATCCTATTGCACACGAGTCATCACACATGGCACTTTTTTCATGAACCATTATGACTCACGCATGACACAGCATTCATGACATTTTTACATAAACCAATATGCTACTTACTCAGGGCCCACAATAGTAACAGGAACCCTGTCACTCAGTACACACAAGACCTCCACGGATCCACCGGGATCCGGGACACTTACATCTGGATCAACTGGACCATATCATGACTCACTCAGTCAGTCAGTCCCAAAGTCGGCTGTGACCACCTGGCCCTTAAACCGTACTCGGTCTCTCACACCGCACATCTGACCGCCTGGCCCTAGAGCCGTCCTCTATCACACATATGACCGCCTGGCCCTTGAGCCATCCTCGGTCTGGACACTGGCTGGCATGTACGCATCTTTGTGCCACCGGCATGGAGCTGGCAGGCTCCCTTCACTTCCCCCACTGGGGACGGATCACTTCCAGCATATCCTCACATGGCAGTGGTCTGGACTGCTCTGATTCCCATCGTCCTCTCTCATTCAGACACCTGGCAGGTTCTTATCCAGGCTGCCTCACCCACAGCTGCAACACAGTGACTCAATCAGCACATCTCATTCACACACAGACCTGAGATGTGATTAACCCCTGTGCACATTCAGGCTTAGCCCAGTAAAGCACTCACACACAGGTTCAGCGGCTCATTAGGCTCATGAATCTCTCACATCTTCAGCACTCACACTCAGCTGTTTTCTCAGCGCATGGAAACCCTTCAGCTGCCAACCCACTGTAACACCGGACAGGTTTCACACAGCACACACACACAGGAAAACCAGCCCATGTGAACAGAGACCTGCACTGATAACCCGTGTGATGCACCCAGCCAGAGGCGACATCACCACAATGGCTTCTTTGTATGTTTTGATTGTGCACACCCTCTGTGTTTTATTAAATTCTACAGTGTTTCTGTTATCTTTAATTGTGTGTTGTAATTAAGGGTTGATCTAGTTATTTATGTTCTGTGCTTCTTTTTGTGTGTTTATACTGCTTGTGGTCCTATATACTCCCCTATGTGCTTTTCACTTTTGTTACCGATGTGCTCCTCCTAAATATAACTTATGATTAGTATTTGGGTGTTTTCACATCTATGCGTTCCATGCGCTATGCTGCCCTGCCTGCCCTGCGACAGCGCAAATGCAAGCGCATGGGGCATTTAGGGCCTGGGGCAGCCTAGCGCAGGGACACATAGATGCCCTGCATTAGCGCTCAGCTGCGCTCATTGCCCCCATTATAGCCTATGGCTGAGCACAGCTGAACGCGCGCTCTGTATACTCAGAAGCGCAAGTGAAAGTGTTATGGTACCTTTACACGCTGCTACTGAAAGGTAGACACCGGCAGGTATCGGAGACAATTGTACCTTTTACCTTCAAAACACCGCGAAGTGGCGGCGTGTAATTCAGGTTGTACCTTCCTGTCTCTTTGGATACCTGTCTTTCAGCCGTACTGAAAAACAAGCAAGTATAACCCCTATGGTGGCGGCGTGTAATCGGGGCATAGGCACGGTATTTGAGTTACCTGGGGCGTGCTAGAGCATCATGTATACCACGCCCCATCAGCTATCATTGGTGGGGAGTACGGTGTACCCATTGGCTGTCCCTGCACAGGGCGGCATATTTAACGAGCTGACCAGTCACAATACACATTTGCTATAGCGTCATGTATTAGGCAGCCTCCCTGCGCTGGCTGGCCAATCATGATGTTATTGCATTGTCCAATCACCGTACGAGCGTCGTGTAATACACTACTCTGTCACGCCTATGTAGTTACGGTGCACAATATGTACGCCCATATTCCCTTGTTGTAGCGGCGTTGTAAATCAGGGAAGGTGCTCTACAGAAGGCACCCGTCGGCACTTCCGGGGAACGAAAATACCTTCTGCGGAGCACCTTGTGGTGGCGTGCAATTTGCGGCATCAGGTACCGTTAGCAACCGTTGAAAAGCGTGCGTGCATGTGCGGTGCCTACCTGTTGCTACCCGTGGTAGCGGCGTGTAAAGGTACCATTAGAGCGCACGGCGCATGCGCCTGGTCAGACGGTCCCGTAAACGCCCGATTGGGCCTCTCCGGGTGCTAATTGACAGGCGCATGCGCCGTGCGCTCTACCACTTTCACTTGCGCTTCTGAGTATACAGAGCGCGCGCTCGGCTGTGCTCGGCCATAGGAGATAATGGAGGTACCGAGCGCAGCCGAGCGCACAGGGGGCAGTAGGATGCGTTTACACAAGCTGTAAACGCGGCCCCAGAGTGCCCCAAAACACCTTTGTGCCTGCACCTGCGCCAGCGCGACCAGGCTGGCGCAGGTGATGTGGCCAGGCGCAGAGGTGTTTAACAGGCTTTTCTTTTTGTATGCTTACAACTATGTATTATTCCTTATGATGTCTATGTGATCTTCCCTACTATTGCCTGTGATTAATTTCCCATTTGTGTATTAATACTGATGTGTTCTTGCTTGTGATATCGATGTGATATCAATGTGAACCTCCTTACTGTGACCTGTGTGCTTCCAACATTCTCCTTGTTATAGTGTCATTTATAGTTTCATATGCTCTTCTGCTTTGTGACAAATCTACCTATGTTTAACATTCACCATTATCACTATATCTGACACAATCTTTCACTTTCAGTTAGCTCTCATTTCTATGCAAAGCTGTATGCTTGGCTTACCTCCCTCTTTTGTGTCTCTGGCCCGTTGTAAATCTCCCTACTTGTTGCTTCAGCGTCCTCTCCTCTCACATGCGGTACCCTCCACAGCTCGTCGGAGCTTCCGCTTCCTGGTGACATCGCCCTCCTCGTCAGTATGACGTGCTAGCTGGGTGGGGTGAGGCGGAGTCTTAGCACATACGTCAGGCCCATCACAGAGTCTAGGTTTAGCGGTGTTTGTCTCAAACCTAGACTCTGTGTATACATAGTGTATACATAAAGGAGAAGATTAAAACTTGTAGATTAATATTTTAATATTTTAATTTATATTTTTATGATTTTAAGAGGAAAAATTCCTTTAGTTTCAAATAAACATCCAGTTGACGGTTAACCAACAAGAGTGTTCTGTTTCGATTATATTGTGCAAAATAAGCCATTGGTAGAGGTTATTGTTTGCACTGGGCCCCTAAAACCATATATCTATGTAACTTCTAGCGGGGTTACAGCACGGTAATTCCCCATAGCCTTCTAGCAGCAGCCTCCAAATTCTCGTAATCTCAGAGACTAGCTCCAGTGTATAACCAAATATATATCAGATGTAAACTATTAAAATAAAAATAACAGCTTACTACATTCAAATATACAATAACCGTACACAAGATAGATATACATAGTACCATGCAAAATACTATATATGTATGTGTTCTCAGCCTAAATGAATACACCACCTTTGAAGAGTAAATATATCACTGCATACAAAACCAAGTTCCAATATTTTGAATAAAACAGTATCGTAGAACATTTTTCTAGCCCATGACATGAACGTTTGGTTAATAATATCACTTTTATTACTAAATCTTCAGTTTTACTCAAATTAGTTGAATACACCCCACATCAAAACATCTACATCCTTTGTATCATGACCTCCATGATTTTTAAGGACAGTACCGAGTCTTCTAGGCTTGGAATGAACAAATTGTCGTATATTGCAAGATCTATAGTATTTCATTTATTAAAAAATGATCTATTTTGAGCCTGGATGTTGGATAGAGGGTGATACCCTACTTGTCTCTTAAGAATTCCCCACAGGTGTTCAGTTGGGTTCAGATCAGGAGTCAGATTTGGCTACCGAATAATTTTAACCTTGTTCTCCTTCAGATCATTGTCATGTTGTAGAAGTGAACCTCTCCAAAAACAAGGAATAATAATAGTAGCATCTTCTCTTTAAATATACAGCAGTACATCTGTGAATTAATGACACCATTGATTAATTATAGCAGTCATGCAACCCCACATAATACACTGTCAACACATGTTTCACTGTAGGCACCATGTATGTACGGTACCTTCAGTGAAACATGGTGTTGGCAATTTCCTTACATGGGGTAACAGTATTTCTGGTGTCGGAGAGCTCAGTATTGAAACAGAAGATTGTACCATTACTTTATTCCCTTGGTAGATTTTTCTAAATGCATATTTCCTACAGTGAAATATGTTGGTTTCAGTTAACCTATGCGGTTATATGGGTGCTCCTGTTGTCCAAAAGCTATATTTTATTGATGGTATCATGAATTCACAGATGTAGAGCTCTATATTGAAAGAGAAGATGCTACCATAACTCCTTGTTCTTGGTGGACATACAATTCTCAAATATGATAATTATCAAAAATAAACATCTGTTGTCAGGGGCGTAACGATCGCGATCGCAGGGGTCACGACTGAGACCGGGTCAGGGAGTGCAGGAGGCCTGCCAATCTCAGTGGCTGCAGCTGCTCGGGCTGCCGGGGGAGCGCCCTGTATATTTGTATATAACTAAACTACCCGCCCAGCCACTCGGCAGGTCACTGTTCTGCAGACATGCAGACCGCACGCTGTGTGGGCGGTGTCTGCAAGGGACCTCACACTATGCACCTGCTGCTTCATCCTCCCAAAGAGCAGCTTGTGGGAGGAACGGAGAGACCTCAAAAGATACCGGTAAGCATGAGGTAATTAATGATGGTGCTAGGGCAGGAACCCTGTAGAGAAGCAACAGGATGCAGTTCACTTTCTGATAATTCCACACACAGTCCAGTCAGATGCAGCTCTAGTGGGGCTCTTAGTGAGTGATTGCAGGAGTATGCAGCAGATCAGGTCGGGTTGTCAGTGTGGGGTCATAGGCTCCAGCGTCACCCGACCTACAAGAAAGCTCAGACTCCAGCAATAAATCACACTGACCCCACCAGAGACCACAGTCCTCAGTAAACAGAATCCTGCACTGATCACATCTGAACCTGCAGGACATCACAAAGTATATTATATGGCTATATATATGTTGTCCTGTAGGCAGGTCCAGGTGTGATCAGTACGGTGCATTTCATATCTATGTACATGATATATCATATTCAGTGTAAAGATGGGGGCCTAGGAAGGGCCTATTTATATCAGAATAGGGACAATACATACCAGTATGAGGAACATATAAATAATGATGGGGGACATGGGCGTAAAAGTTAAGGTGGCAACTACGACGGGGCCGGAGGTACAATGGCCCTCGCTAGTCAACCACCGACCCCAACGCCTGCTTCACATGGATGTGTGTCCTTAAGAAAAAGTGTGCATGGGCCAGTAACCAGTCAGCTTTTCACAGCCGCCGGAGGACTGGCACTGTAGCTTTAATGGAGGCCGGGAAACTTTGTCATCCCTCCAGCCGCTGCGTACAGCACTGTGTTGAGGTCATCACACTGCAACCTCATCACAGGATGCAGCAGTCTTTGGGATGGTAAGCATATGCTCCATGCAGGAGCTGAAGAGTCTAAATTCTGACATTTCCTGGGAAGGGAGTATGGGGCTGTGTGTGTAGGGGGTTTGGGGCAGTATGTCTGTGTGTATTAGCGGGGGCGTTATATAGGGGCAGTATGTCTGTGTGTCTGGGAGTTATACAGGTGACAGAATGTCTGTATCTGGGGGGGTTATACAGGGGCAGAATATCTAGGTCATAGTGGGGTTATACAGAGGACAGTATGTCTGTATGTGTAGGGGAGTTATACAGGGGGCAGGGTGTCTGTGTTGGGGGATATATATGCTATCTGAAGGGCTATGAAGCTGTATTATGCTATATGGAGGGCTATTATACTGCATAATACTATATGGAAGGCTAAGACCCTACATTATATTATATGGAGGATTTATGAGGCTGCATTATACTATATGGAAGGAAATGAGGCTGCATTTTGCTATATGGAGGGCTATGAGGCTGCATTATACTATATGGAGGGCTACTAGGCTGCGTTGTACTATATGGAGGGCTACTAGTCTGCATTGTACTATATGGAGGGCTACTAGGCTGCAATATACTATATGGAGGGCTATGAGGCTGTATTTTGCTATATGGAGGTCTATTAGGCTGCATTATATTACATGGAGGACTATGAGGCTGCATTATGCTATATGGAGGGCTATTAGGCTGCATTATGCTATATGGAGGGCTATGAGGCTGCATTATACTATATGGATAGCTATGAAGCTGTATTATACTATATGGAGGACTATGAGGCTGCATTATTCTATATTGAGGGCTATAAGGCTGCATTATTTTTAATGGAGGAATATGAGGCTACATTATACTACAAGGTGAACCAGTTATATGGATGCACATAATAAAATGGGAATGGTTGGTGATATCAACTTCCTGTTTGTGGCATATTAGTATATGGGAGGGGGAAAACTTGTCCAGATGGGTGGTGACCATGGTGGCCATTTTGAAGTCAGCCATTTTGGATACAACTTTATTTATTTTCAATGGGAAGAGGATCATGAGCCACATCAAACTTATTGAGAATTTCATAAGAAAAAGAATGGTGACCTTGGTTTTAACGTAACTTTATTCTTTGATGAGTTATTTACAGGTTTATGAAGAATATGATGGGAGTATGGTGTGTCACGGTCCGCGCTGCTCAGGGTTCAGAAATAACTCACCAAAGAGCCGGGCAACTTATCATCTTCTTTATTCCACCTTATCCAATGCGTTTCAGCGCCAAACCCGGCGCCTTCCTCAGGGATATTACCAGGTAATATCCCTGAGGAAGGCGCCGGGTTTGGCGCTGAAACGCGTTGGATAAGGTGGAATAAAGAAGATGATAAGTTGCCCGGCTCTTTGGTGAGTTATTTCTGAACCCTGAGCAGCGCGGACCGTGACACACCATACTCCCATCATATTCTTCTGGAACACACCACTGTCCAGTGGTCGGTGGAGGTCCTGCAGCAGCTTGGAACTTTGTTTCCTAAAACTCCTTCAAACCAGTTGTGGGGACCACAACTGGACCAGGTGAGCGGCCACATAGCACCACCTTTTTTCACTAGTGTCACTAGTGATAGGGCACTATTGCGCCTCTTGTTCCCCCCCTTTATATTTTGCATTTACAGGTTTATGACCACTTATAAAATGTGTTCAAAGTGCTGCCCATTGTGTTGGATTGTCAATGCAACCCTCTTCGCCCAGTCTTGACACACTGATAGCAACACCACAGAAGAAATGCTAGCACAGGCTTCCAGTATCCATTGTATCAGATGCTGCACATCTCGTATCTTCACAGCATAGAAAATTGCCTTCAGATGAGTGATGATTCAAACATTTTTGTGAATGGTGAAGTTAACAAACAAAACCACCGCTGTTGGTCTGACACTAACCCACAGTGGATAGATCCCACCAAGACTGTTGGAACACAAAAATTGATGGCCTGATGTGGTATATGGGGTACAAAGATAGCAGGGCCATTCTTCATCAATGGAAACCTCAATGCCACTCGATATCTGAAATTGCTACATGATTCACATATCCAGTGGCATTGAGGTTTCCATTGATGAAGAATGGCCCTACTATCTTTGTACCCCATATACCACACCATACCATTAATTTTTGTGTTCCAACAGTCTTGGAGGGATCTATCCATTGTGGGTTTGTGTCAGATCAATAGAGGTTGTTCTGTTTGTTAACTTCACCATTCACAAAAATGTTTGCCTCATCACTCATCTGAAGACAATTGTCTATGCTTTGAAGATACAGGATGTGCAGCATCTGAAACAACAGATACTTGAAGCCTGTGCTAGCATTTCTCCTGCTATGTTGCTATTAGTGTGTCAAGAGTGGGAGAAGAGGGTTGCATTGACAATCCACCACAGTGGGCAGCACTTTGTACACATTTTATAAGTGGTCATAAACTTGTAAATATCTCATGAAAGAATAAAGTTACGCTATAACCAAGCACACAATTGTTTTTCTTATGAAATTCTCAATATAAAATTTTCTTCCCATTGAAAAAAATAAAGTTGAATCAAAAGTGGCCTGCTTCAAAATGGCCACCATAGTCACCACCCATCTGGAAAAGTTTTCCCGTTTCCATATACTAATGTGCCACAAACAGGAAGTTGATATCCCATTTTATTTAGGTAAAGAGCATCATTCACAAAGCTGTCATTGATGTTACAGGGGGCAATACACGGTATTATGAACTGGGGCATGTAAACTTTTGATCATGGTCATTTGGATGTTTTTGGTTGTCATTATGATTTAAAAAGTGGAAATACAGTAGTTTGACAATAAATGGCCTCACCCAACCACTAATCATGAGTGGAAAAAATGTTTTCGTGTTATCATTCGTAGTCTCTGAAAAAAGGCCAAGAAAGCAAAAAATCTGCTGGGGTATGTAAATGTTTGAGCACAACTGTATATATACTGTACATGCATACTGTACATAGTCTATAGCTTCCCTGGAGCTGTATAGAACTACATACCATATGATGTGGTGATTGAAATATACAGATATATATCTATCACCAACACCTATATACATATTCTATACAGCTTAAAGAAAGTTATAGTTGTGTTCAAAATAATAGCATTGTGTTCCAAAACATGAGTTAAGCTCAAAATCTTTATAATAGTTTTTATTTCTATGCATTGGGAACATTGCACACTGTTTTATAAATCATTACATGATGAGAAATGTATATAATTTTTAACTACCTTACAGAAAATAACAAAGAATGAATAATGGGATGTTAAAAAAAAATATCCTGGTCTGCATTTGTCTTTACAAACTCAAAATATGTTCTCTTTTTATTTAGGATTTAGCAATCCTTTGAATCACTAACCTAATATTTACCTAGAAAAAAGTACTCTGCAGCACTCAGCTACTACTAATGACGTACAATTGCTAACAAGCTATATATATTTGAGGAAAAAGTTTAAAAACTTACGTTTTTTTCAAAAAACTCAAAATCTTATTTTTTTATTTCTGAAGTTCTTGGTACATACATTGACCAATGTCTGTTTGCTCATCAACTGCGACAAAGTGACTTCAGGTCTGATGAGTTCTAACGCTGATATCCCTGTCCTCCTTGTCCACCCCCCCACTTCTCAGTGGGCAGACTCCATCTTGACCCTAGATCACTTGTAGGTGATGAGGGTGCAAGTTGCAGCAAGGAGCCAGCCACTCCATAAGATACAAAACAGAAAAAAAAACTGCACAGCACGCACAGACAAAATGTGAACTGGTGCCAGCAGGGACGCTGGATCAAATAACTAGAAAAAAGTACTCTGCAGCACTCAGCTACTACCAATGATGTACAAATGCTAACAAGCTATATATATTTGAGAAAAAAGTTTAAAAACGTACGTTTTTTTAAAAAAACTCAAAATCTTATTTTTTTATTTCTGAAGTTCTTGGTACATACATTGGCCAATGTCTGTTTGCTCATCAACTGCGACAAAGTGACTTCAGGTCTGATGAGTCCTAACGCTGATATCCCTATCCTCCTTGTCCACCCCTTCACTTCTCAGTGGGCAGACTCCATCTCGACCCTAGATCACCTGTAGGTGATGAGGGTGCAAATTGCAGCATGGAGCTAGCAACTACATAAGATACAAAACAGAAAAAAAACTGCACAGCACTCACAGACAAAATGTGAACTAGTGCCAGCAGGGACGCTGGCTCCATGCTGCAATTTGCACCCTCATCACCTACAGGTGATCTAGGGTCGAGATGGAGTCTGCCCACTGAGAAGTGGGGGGTGGACAAGGAGGATAGGGATATCAGCGTTAGGACTCATCAGACCTGAAGTCACTTTGTCGCAGTTGATGAGCAAACAGACATTGGCCAATGTATGTACTAAGAACTTCAGAAATAAAAAGATAAGATTTTGAGTTTTTTGAAAAAAACGTAAGTTTTTAAACTTTTTCTCAAATACATATATGCTTATAGCATTTGTACATCATTGGTAGTAGCTGAATGCTGCAGAGTACTTTTTTCTAGTTATTTGACCCAGCGTCCCTGCTGGCACCAGTTCACATTTTGTCTGTGAGTGCTGTGCAATTTTTTTTCTGTTTTGTAACCTAATATTTAGTTGTATAACCACAGTTTTTTTTAACTGCTTCATATCTATGTTGCATAGTGTCACCAACTTCTAACACCTGTCAACTGTTATTCCAGCCTAGGATGTTTTGACTACATTCCACAATGTATTTGCATTTCTTGACTTTGCCTCAGAAACGGCATTTTCGATGTCACCCTACAAGTGTTTTATCGGATTATGGTCCGGAGATTGGGCTGACCACCCCATTACCTTGATTTTGTTGGACTAAAACCAAGATTTTACTCTTTTACTAGTGGGTTTAGAGTTGTTGTCTTGTTGAAACCACTTTACTTAATGGTGTAGTGGAAAATGTTCAAAGAAGTCTAAAGGCCACGTTACACACACAAGATATCTGTTCAGATATTGGTCACAGATCTCTGGTTGCAGTGAAATCATGGACGCATTGTTCCATTTTGTGGCCGTGTACAAATATAACAATGTGTCCATGATTTCACTGCAACCAGAGATCTGTGACCAATATCTGAACAGATATCTGTGTGTGTAAAGTGGCCTTCAGTGCATTAAGTTGCAAAAAAAGTGAAATTCCACAAAGGTTTCTGTTTTTTTCATTGACCATGTTTACTATATATTAAAAAATACAGGCCACGTTACACACACAGATATCTGTTCAGATATTGGTCACAGATCTCTGGTTGCAGTGAAATCATGGACACATTGCTCCATTTTGTGGCTGTGTACAAATGTAACAATGTGTCCATGATTTCACTGCAACCAGAGATCTGTGACCAATATATCTGTGTGTGTAACGTGGCCTTATCTGTCAGAATGATTCCCTTGGTCAGTATGAGTTTGCAGATACCATATATGGATCCTTTTACTTCTCGCTAACTGGTGAAAAAAGATTCAGATGTTTGTAAAAAAAAAATTGCACTTTTGTCTCCATTTCATGAGACTCCTAACATTCTAATTTTTTCATATTTTGAGGCTGTGCAACAGCTCCTTTTTGCATCTTGAGCTGACGTTTTAAATTATAGCATTTTTGGGTGGATTCAATATTTTGATCACCTGCTATTTCATTTTATAGCAATTCTGGCGTTTTTACTTTTTTTCTGTTACGCAGTTTACCGATTAGATTAATTTAATTAATTTCAGATTGTGATAGATCGGGCATTTCTGAATACGGCAATACCAAATATGTGTATTTTCTTTTATAAGTTTTGTTTTCAATGAGGCAAAAAGGGGGATTTGAACTTTTATTGATTTATTTTTTCATATTTTTAAAACTTTTTTAACTTCTTTATCTTATTTGACCTCATAGGGCGCCTTATTATTGCAATGTCTGATCACTTATACAGTACAGAGCCATGCTGATGTAAGGCTCTGCGCAGCAGGAATGATCATCCCCTGTAAATGCTGACACACGTGACACTGAATTCGCCAAAGCTTACAGCAATAAAGCTTACTGATCCTCATAGAGCTGCTTAAACCCAATTCAAAGATACTATTACCATTGTGCTGCAAAATCACATGAGAGATTCCCTCTAAATAGTGGGATGTGCCCACTGGGGGTGGAGTATGTCTCCAGAATAGAGGGATCCAGATAAGAGTGAAAAAAGAGCTGGGCTCAAATGACGCGCTGACCACAAAGATAAACACAGAGTAAATCACACACTCTGTTTATTTTCGGCAAAATAGAGTGTGTGATTTACTCTGTGTTTATCTTTGTGGTCAGCGTGGCATTTGAGCCCAGCTCTTTTTTTCACTCTTATCTGGATTCTTCAGTTCTCAGCTGGGAGCCTGCAGCGACCTCCTGTGTGCTTTTATTGTAGTTGTGACGCTCACAACTACATCAGGTGAGTTTAACCATTTGTGGTCTGAGGGACCTGTATAATAGCAATACTACTCTATGTGCGCTTCCTTTTTCTTTTAATTTATCCAGAATAGAGGGGAGACTCCATCTTAGGCTGGAAACACACAACAGTATGAAAAATCTGGCCGTCTCTCATCCAGGAGGATAGTAGAACAAGTGAAATCTGTATTGTGATCTATGTGGCATGCGAGTGCAATTCGATTGTGCAATTTTTCTCAGATAACATCCATATGACATCAGTGTGACATCCGTGTGCACTGCTTTTTAACGTGGTCTTTCCCATGCTGTAAAAAGTTAGAATAGAATAGATAGATAGATAGATAGATAGAAAAAAAGGTGAAGCAGCACTGCTAGGCTGGTGTTTATGGGTGCAAAGCGTACTAAGATACCCCTTCAGGTGTCTCCCATGCATACAGTTTTGAAAAAAGTCTGCAGAACTCCAATTCAATATTTGCCAAAGGTTTATTCCAGCATAGGCAACAGTTGTGTTGATGTTTCCATTAGGCGGTTTCTTACAGTTCGGTCACAGACATTGACTCCAGTTTCTTCCCATTCGTTCCTCATTTGTTTTGTTGTGCATTTCCTGTGTTGGAGACATATTGCTTTAAGTTTCCGGTGTTGACGCTTTGATGTTTTCCTTGGTCTACCAGTATGTTTCCCTTTAACAACCTTCCCATGTTGTTTGCATTTGGTCCAGATTTTACACACAGCTGACTGTGAACAACCAACATCTTTTGCAACATTGCGTGATGATTTACCCTCTTATACGAGTTTGATAATCCTCTCCTTTGTTTCAATTGACATCTCTAGTGTTGGAGCCATGATTCATGTCAGTCCACTTGGCGCAACAGCTCTCCAAGGTGTGATCACTCCTTTTTAGGTGCAGACTAACGAGCAGATCTATTTGATGCAGGTGTTAATTTTGGGAATGAAAATTTACAGGGTGATTCCATTTTCCTCAGAATTGAGTGACTCCATAATTTTTTTCCCTCTGCTTGGTCTGAAAAAAGGTACCCTTACTGGCTAGAACATTTTTTATCTTGATTTCTTTAAAGGCCCCGTCACACACGTCAATGTTGCCAGCGATCTGATCGCTGGCGACATTGACAGCTGATCGCTGGTGAGCTGTCACACATGCAGACTCACCAGCGATCAGTCGACCAGCGACATCGTGGAAATGATTTAAATATCGTTTCAACGATGTCTTGCTCCTGCTGCCAGGCTGCGGTTAGCGGGAGCAGGCTGGTAGACATGGTAAACTATGGGTAACTAAGCTGCTTAGATACCCAATGTATACCTTGGTTACCAGCCTTCTCCGCTCACCTGCTAGTATCCAAGGTACACAGCAAGTCCCTAGTTACTCGCTGTGTACCTTGGATACCAGCCAGTGAGCGCTGGCTGATCACTCGCTCCCGATGTCACACGCAGCGATGCAGCGTGTCCACCGGGCGACCATCGCCAGGTTTTCGGTGCTGTCCGAAAACCTGGCGATCATTAACCAGCGATTTATCGCTGGTTGATATACCATTTCACACGCGTCAATATCGCTGCAACGTTACGTGCAGCAGCGACATTGACTGCGATATTGACGCGTGTGACGGCCCCTTTAGTGTTTCTTAAAGCCATAAAGTTGCCATTTGAAATAACTTTAGTTTTGTGCCATGTCTGTGATCTGCTTTTTTTCAACAACATTAAACAACTGAATGGACATTCTCCGAGCCAGGTGATTCCATAATGTTTGCCAGGGGTTGTATATATACAGTTGTGGCCAAAAGTATTGACACCCCTGCAATTCTGTCAGATAATACTCAGTTTCTTCCTGAAAATGATTGCAATCACAAATTTTTTGGTATTATTATCTTCATTTAATTTGTCTTCAATGAAAAATCACAAAAGAGAAAGAAGCAAAAAGCAAAACATTGATCATTTCACACAAAACTCCAAAAATGGGCCGGACAAAAGTATTGGCACCCTCAGGCTAATACTTTGTTGCACAACCTTTAGCCAAATAACTGCGATCAACCGCTTCCGGTAACCATCAATGAGTTTTTTACAATGCTCTGCAGGAATTTTAGACCATTCTTCTTTGGCAAACTGCTCTAGGTCCCTGATATTTGAAGGGTGCCTTCTCCAAACTGCCATTTTTAGATCTCTCCACAGGTGTTCTATGAGATTCAGGTCTAGACTCATTGCTGGCCACCTTAGAAGTCTCCAGTGCTTTCTCTCAAACCATTTTCTAGTGCTTTTTGAAGTGTGTTTTGGGTCATTGTCCTGCTGGAAGACCCATGACCTCTGAGGGAGACCCAGCTTTCTCACACTGGGCCCTACATTACGCTGCAACATTTGTTGGTAGTCTTCAGACTTCATAATGCCATGCACACGGTCAAGCAGTCCAGTGCCAGAGGCAGGAAAGCAACCTCAAAACATCAGGGAACCTCCGCCATGTTTGACTGTAGGGACCGTGTTCTTTTCTTTGAATGCCTCTTTTTTTCTCCTGTAAACTCGATGTTGATGCCTTTGCCCAAAAAGCTCTACTTTTGTCTCATCTGACCAGAGAACATTCTTCCAAAACGTTGTAGGCTTTCTCAGGTAAGTTTTGGCAAACTTCAGCCTGGCTTTTTTATGTCTCGTGGTAAGAAGTGGGGTCTTCCTGGGTCTCCTATTATACAGTCCCTTTTCCTTCAGACACTGACGGATAGTACGGGTTGACACTGTCGTACCTTCGGACTGCAGGGCAGCTTGAACTTGTTTGGATGTTATTCGAAGTGCTTTATCCACCATCCGCACAATCTTGCGTTAAAATCTCTTGTCAATTTTTCTTTTCCGTCCACATCTAAGGAGGTTAGCCACAGTGCCACGGGCTTTAAACTTCTTGATGACACTGCGCACGGTAGACACAGGAACATTCAGGTCTTTGGAGATGGACTTGTAGCCTTGAGATTGCTCATGCTTCCTCACAATTTGGTTTCTCAAGTCCTCAGACAGTTCTTTGGTCTTCTTTCTTTTCTCCATGCTCAATGTGATACACACAAGGACACAGTTCATAGGATGAGTCAACTTTAATCCATGTCAACTGGCTGCAAGTATGATTTAGTTATTGCCAACACCTGTTAGGTGCCACATGTAAGTTACAGGTGCTGTTAATTACACAAATTAGAGAAGCATCTCAAGATTTTTCTAAGGGTCCAATACTTTTGTCCACCCCCTTTTTTATGTTTGGTGTGGAATTATATCCAATTTGGCTTTAGGACAATTCTTTTTGTGTTTTTTTCATTGAAGACAAATTAAATGAAGATAATAATGTGGCGCCCCGCAACAAGTGCGTCACAGGAAGGTATTACATCCCTGCCAGAAGATATGATATCTTCCGTCTCACTAATGACATGGTTAATCTCAGAGCTCCATACCCTACATGCACCACTAGCATAGAGGGCCAATAAGGTCCTGGTGGGCGGAGTGTAGGAGTAGAGTGTAGGAGAAGGAAGGAGAAGGAGAATGGAGAAGTGGTCGGGAGGAATGTAGGAGAAGTGGGTCCTGCACAGTTCCGTGCAGCCCCACAAACCACCTACCGGTTGGCGCCATTCCCAGTGCCCAACAACCGGAACCTGGGCGACTATCTCAATGGCTTACAAAAACACCCGCACCCATCACACAGCCGGATCACTGGTTCCGAAGCAAGCAAGTTGTTCATCACTGCTCTGCAAACCAGAAGTGAAGGAAGGCTTTTCAGGAGCACCTCACTGCAGCCGCGATTAAGAGCCGTCTTGCCAGCGGAGTACCCACCAAAAGGAAACAGGCTCCCCTCACACCGGAACATACACACCGGCAGGGAAATTTAAGTAGCCCCTTGTACCCGATCTGGCACACTAAGGCGACATCGGCAACCAAGCTAGAAAATTGAGAACGGAGGAACACTGCGGAGCTTTGAGTAAACACCGGTCATTGCTGAGTCCACCCAGTCCTTTACCTGTTACCTGTATACCCTGTATCATCCACCGGTTGCAGTAAAAGACCCGTTACAGAGGGGCACTGTGTCTGTGTTTCTTCAGAACTGTTAAGCTCTGCATGCTAAGAGACACTGAGCTGCCACATACCATCAGATGCAGTTCCAGGCCCTGGGGACTCCCGCTCATCCTGTAAGGAGTGCCCCAGCTGCCGTCAATCCCCCGGAGGCCCAAGCAGCACCGGTGAGAACACCGGAACACCCGCAGGTGGTGTCACGACAAGAATAATAACCTTTATCTGTTCAGCCAACCCTATTGATCTGGACCACCGGGCCTACACAGCCTTGGCCGTGGAACTGTGACAGGGAGCAGCGACAGCCCGAGACGTGCACGCCCCGGCTACGGTGAGTCAGAATTTGGCGTCACGAACAGGATACGAGCAGGCCCGTTTCCCTAACGGGTATTGTGTGCTTTAAAGAACTTTTATATCATCAAAAAGAACTTTATTCGACTAAAACTGAACTTTTCCCACCTTTGCACCATTGGGCCAAGATGGCGACTAAGATGGCGGATTCCGCCACGTGGACCACAATGTGCTGGCCTAGGGGTGTGCCTCCGCCCCTTTTCGTGGGAGGGCCATGGCAGAGGCGCCAAAATTCTTGCCCACCCCGAGTGCTGGAAACAACCATGGGGGCGGGCCAAATTCTTCAGCCCACCCATGGACTACAAAAACTACAAGGAAATGGGTGTGACAAGGTCTTTTCAACAAATCTTCTACAAGAACGGTTACCAGGTCGGACGGGTCAGGTTCTCCCAAGAGTGACGATGACCAGCATGAAGCTTCATGAGCTGATGAAGGAGGTCGAGGCAGAGGCTCAGGTCCGGGTCCTGTCCTCACAGTAGACGGAAACCCCGAGTTCTGGGAAGCCGCGCTGCAGGACCTAAGAGTGCGACTGATGGAGACAACCGAGTGGAGAATCCGCAGCTGGAGTGCGGGTTTTTCCAGCCGACTGCATCTGGCTGTCCAGCAAAGACTTCCAATTTGTCCCACTCCAGAGCCGGAGTCCAGTTCCTGTCCCGTTACATCACCGGAGCCCATGACCTGCCCAGTGTCATCGCCGGAGCCCATGACTTGCCCTGTCTCATCAACGGAACCCACGATCTACCCCGTTCCAGAGCCGAGCTTGCAACCTGCTCCGCTCCAGAGCTTGACACCTGTTTAGGTCCTGCAATGGAACCTACCACCGGTCTCACCTCAACTGAACAAGAGACTGTAACCTGTTCCCCTCCAGAACAGGAGCCCAGCCCCGAAACCTTTGAGGCCTACTCGGTTGCCGGAGAGGGAGCTCCACCATTCACCAGCGCAGACGAGGAGGCGGGCAGCCTGGAAGCCGCGCAAGATGACCCAGAGGAAGGCTCCACAGCCCCAGAGTCCACCTATCCGGATAACTCCGAACCAGAGTCCCTGCAACATAGCCAACCCGATGTGCTCGTCGAAGGAGTGGAGGAAGAGGATGACAAGGCCCACAGTGATCCTGAGGACCTCAGCCACACCGCTTCCGAATGGGGGGATCGACGCGGAAAATTCGGCCGAGCACACAGCTCGGGTACAGTGGTCGGGTACCGCCACGGCATCTTCCCCTGAGCATCTTGTCCGGGTGCCGGTTCAAACTGACCGCCAGCTTCAAACCTGTCAACAGCCTACCCGTTGCTGGAGCTACGTGCACACTCCGTGTCGGTGCCATAGAGCGGAGCTGTGGGCGCAGGTTCGTGCAAACCGGCGAGCCCGTGCCGAGGCCCGCCGCCAACCCCCGTTATCAGAGGAACTCCGCAAGACAGGTAGAGTCACCTCGTTTAACCTGTCTACCGGGTGGGGTTTCGCCAGGGAGGAGGTGTTTATGAGGAGATATTTGTAGGTCGTAGAGACGTTGAGTTGCATCTCCCATTCAGACATCCTAACCGTGACCTTTATCGGGGAGAAAAGATAAATTATGAACGCCATGCTGGTTCTGAAGGATGGTATGCACTTAGAGTAAAGAAGTGTTGCCTACACCCTGAACTTCAGTAACTTGTTTGACTCTGTCGTAGACGTTTTCCCTTTGTTGAATGCCAGAAGAGCGGCCCGGCGGTACCGCTTGAACTTACACTGAGGACCGCAATGGTTAACCCGTTTACCTTTCATAAACCTGTTATTAATAAAAGTGTTTATTACCTGTTATAATAAAAATGCAAAAATTCTTTAATGTTGGGGTTTCGTGACACTTGGGGACAAGCGTAATTTCCCAAAGGGGAGTGTGGCGCCCCGCAACGAGTGCATCACAGGAAGGTATTACATCCCTGCCAGAAGATGTGATATATTCCGTCTCAGTAATGACATGGTTAACCTCAGAGCTCCATACCTTACATCACCACTAGCATAGAGGGCCAATAAGGTCATGGTGGGGGGAGTGTAGGAGTAGAGTGTAGGAGAAGGAAGGAGAAGGAGAATGGAGAAGTGGTCGGGAGGAATGTAGCAGAAGTGGGTCCTGCATAGTTCCGTGCAGCCCCACAGACCACCTACCGGTTGACGCCATTCCCAGTGCCCAACAACCGGAACCTGGGCGACTATCTCAATGGGTTACAAAAACACCCGCACCCATTACACAACCGGATCACTGTTCCGAAGCAAGCAAGTTGTTCATCACTGCTCTGCAAACCAGAAGTGAAGGAAGGCTTTTCAGGAGCACCTCACTACAGCCGCGATTAAGAGCCGTCTTGCCGGTGGAGTACCCACCAAAAGGAAACAGGCTCCCCTCACACCGGAACGTACACACCGGCAGGGAAATTTAAGTAGCCCCTTGTACCCGATCTGGCACACTAAGGCGACATCGGCAACCAAGCTAGAAAATTGAGAACGGAGGAACACTGCGGAGCTTTGAGTAAACACCGGTCATTGCTGAGTCCACCCAGTCCGTTACCCGTTACCTGTATACCCTGTATCATCTACCGGTTGCAGTAAAAGACCCGTTACAGAGAGCAATGTGTCTGTATTTCTTCCAAACTGTTAAGCTCTGCATGCTAAGAGACACTGAGCTGCCACATACCCTCAGATGCAGTTCCAGGCCCCGGGGAATCCCGCTCATCCTGTGGGGAGCGCCCCAGCTGCAGTCCATCCACCGGAGGCCCAAGCAGCACCGGTGAAAACACCGGAACACCTGCAGGTGGCGTCACAACAAGAATAATAACCTTTACCTGTTCAGCCAACCCTATTGATCTGGACCACCGGGCCTACACAGCCTTGGCCGTGGAACCGTGACAGGGAGCAGCGACAGCCCGAGACGTGCACACCCCGGCTACGGTGAGTCAATAATATCAAAAAATTTGTGATTGCAATCATTTTCAGGAAGAAACTGAGTATTATCTGACAGAATGGCAGGGGTGTCAATACTTTTGGCCAACACTGTACATCAATTCTGTGTACTGTTCCCATGCAGTTTGAGCATGATCTCATCCATCTCTGCATTTTTAAAGCCCCCCTCCCCCCAGGCCTCATCGCTATTCGGTTTGAGCGTATTTTTTTTCTTATGCTGCGCCTACCAATCACAGTAAAGCCATTATCAAATATGAATATGGCATTGCTATGATTGCCAAGCAATCCCAGCATGTTAATTGGCTGAAAATCAGTCAGGAAACAACCTTGTAAGCTCACTCGAATATCACGAGTAAAATCCCAAAAAATTTGACGCGTAACGAGTATCCGGAATACTGTACTATTTGTGCGAGTAGCAAATAGTAACGAGTATCACTCACTCATCACTAGTCATGAAGTGTCCTATGCACATATAACTTTCAGTTAAGAAAGAAAAAATGTTCCACCAAGCATTTCTCTCCCACAAGATGGCAATATTGTACCAAATTAAAAGATTTTAACTATTATGGATTGCAGATTCAGTCACATATAGTTGCCAGTGCATGCAAGATTCTTTTGTTTGGACCTATAAATTGTGTCATACAAGAAAACAGTCAGTTCACAGAGGTATTACTGGAAGATTAAAGAGGTTTTAGTTACAGAGTCATGTGGAAGAAAAAAGCCAAGCGCTCAAAGGCACTGTGCCCACAAAGTGTTATTTGATGCTTTTTTTTAAACAGATTTTCAGAATCTGCATGTCTACCCTGAAGCCAGAAAGTCTATGAGAGTTCAGAATTGCTGTGCCAAAATGCAGTCTTTTTTTTACTTGTAGAATTGGTGCAGATTTCTTTTTTTCTGCACCAAAATCTGCACTAAATCTCCACAGAAGTGCGACATGTCGCG
Source organism: Allobates femoralis (assembly GCA_033576535.1). Lineage (NCBI taxonomy): Eukaryota > Metazoa > Chordata > Amphibia > Anura > Aromobatidae > Allobates > Allobates femoralis. Next base: position 416,120,781 of record JARQOC010000002.1, read on the forward strand.
TTCAGGGTGCAGACGAGAGTGTGTGATTTGTGCGCAGGCATATTTCTGCTTACAAATCACACAGGCAAATGAATACGAGTGCACGATCATGCACCGTTCCTCCCCATTATAAAAATAGGGGCTTGCGGTGGCTGCGCTCAGCTTGCGGATCCCTTGCGCAGAACGCTGTGGAGGGGTCCGCAAGTGTGAACCCAGCCTTAATACTGACATACAGGGGTTGGACAAAATAATGGAAACACCTGTAAAAATCAACAAAAGTTAGTTTAATATGGTGTAGGTCCACCTTTTGCGGCGATTACAGCCTCAATTCTCGAGGTATGGATTCATACAAGGTGATATCATTGGCCTGCAATCTCACGAAAAAGCACCCGATTATCACAGAACTCACCATGTTTTACGGTTGGGAGAAGGCAGTCTGGATGGAATGCTTCTTTCGGCTGTCTCCAAACTTACACTTGGCTGGAGGTCGGAAAATGGGGTAAGCGATGATTCGTCTGAGAATATCACATGTTTCCACTGCTCGAGGGACCAATTCTGGAGGTTTCTACACCACTCTAAATGCTTGGAAACATTTGTCATTGAGAGCAGCGGTTTTCTAATTGCAGCTCTTCCGTGGAATCCAGATTTGTGCAGCTCCCGACAAACAATTTTCGTGGAAACTGGGTTCTGAAGGTGTTCATTGAGCTCAACAGTGATTTTCAGAGCCGTGGTCTTGCGATCCTCTCTCACAATTCGCTTTAGAGTCCGACGGTCTCTCTCAGTTAACTTCGACTTTCGGCCAGACCTGTGCTTTGCTGCGGACGTTTTTCCTTCTCTTTCAAACGCAGTCATTACTTTGGAGACAGTACCTCTTGACACGCCAAGCATTCGGGCACTTTCTGTTACACTAGCGCCTGCCATACGAGCCACAACAATTTGGCCTTTTGAAAATCCGAAAGGTCTGCCATTGGTGTCAGGTTCTTATCAATGTTCTTATAATTCGGCAAAATAAACAGTTAATTTACATACAGATATCACTTAACACAAATAATCAACTACAAAACATTAACATATGTCACGGTTTGCATGTTTATAACATGTTCGAAAATTATGATGCCAAAACGTTAGGTGTTTCCATTATTTTGTCCAACCCCTGTATGTCAGAAGGAAGAAACACAAGTGGTAGCAGGTTGACTTGGCTTGGCTTGCTGCGGATTAATCCGTATGCTTTATAGGCGTGTGTCCTGCAACCCTGTCTCCTGGGAGACGCGTCCCTGCATCGCTTCCGTCCACTTGCTGGAGTGGAACCGGGAGAGATGTAACACGCCAGCCAGGATTACCAGTGACATTCTACTATGAATAAAACACCTGCACTTCACCCCATATGCACCTCTCTGACGAAACTAACACAGGGGTGTCATTTTGGCCACTCACAGGTAACATCTCTTCCCATTATTCTGGCACTTGCCTTTGATTGATGGTGCACTGTGCACTCTAGGATTACCTCCTTGTGATTTTGGCATCCCCCAATGTGATTGTTTGCATATGTGTAGGACTGTGGTTCACTTTTATATGTACAAGGGGTTACCATATATATGATATAATTGTCATATGTTTCTGCAGATTGCCTATTTTTTTTTGTGGGTTTCCTGTTGTAATCTGTCAGGCTTTTCAACATATCCCTGCTTTTATCATGTTGACTTTAAGATTTGGGGCATTTAGCCATAAGTCAAGATTAGAGATAAGTGAACTTTCCTTATACATGTTCACCACGAACATTGTGGATTCTATTTGGGATCTGAAACACGAGTAATTTACAAAAAAAAAATATGCAAACGTTGCTTTGTTCGTCAAGTCAGACAAAAAACATAACTGTCTTTCAGTAATGCTTTTTTTCTACCTTCTGACATTGTAGGATAGTGAGCAGAAGGTGCTTGATGAGGGGAGGTGGTAGGGAGTTGGTGAGAAGAGAGTTCTACTTCATTTTTTTTCCTGGCACTGTCTGTGTTCATGTTATTGGCCAGCAGCCAATCAGGGCGCATTAAACATCTACAATTTGAAGACAAAACGGGTTGTGTCATTGGCTGGCTTGTTTCATTGGCTGCCAAAGTCACATGTACCTCAGGATATAAGAAATGGCAATTTGTCATTGTCACCATTTTCAGAGTTTTACTGGTAAGGGACAGTACTGCTGCTGCTTCGTGCTGCTCTGCCCGTATTACACAAAAAGATAGCAACTCGATCACTTTTAGATAGAATAGGAGGGGACTTAGGCCCCAACTAAAGACTACTGAAAGAAGGAACCCAGGCTGGGATAATTTGGTCACCTGGCTACAGACTTTGCTGTGATCGGTTAGCTTCCTGCACTTGTGGCTATTCCTTTATCGGTGGGTGCCCGCCGAAAGTGGGGTGCTGCTGGATTGGAGTAAGTGGCCCTGAAAGCCCTGAGACATGAATATTCTAATCCCTGGTGAGCCAGCAGAAGTGTGGGAATCTGGTGCCTGTCAAAATGTATGTTTTGCTTGGTTATGTGTTATATGCCGTTAACTGTTGGGGATCCAGTAAAGCCTTACTATTGTTATTCCCTCACCCTGTGTTGTCTGAGTCGTGTTCCGCCCACGGTTAAGGAGTTTGAGCGTTCAGTTGGGATGAGCCCTGGTCTATGCTGTCTTTCTAAAGGCAGCCGGACCAGGGGACGAGAGCACCTGCTGATCTCCGTGTCTCCACAATGACCTTGATTACTGGTGACCGTCTGCAATAATAAAGGTTTGCTCGTTAAAAAATATATTACCAAAAAGTCCCTTAAAAATATAAAGCTTTCTTAAACTGATGTTTTAAAGACATTGTAAGCTACCTGGAATTCCCAGCTGCTGCCACATTTGCACTGTTTCCAAAATACAGACCCAAAACACCTGCAAATTCCAGGAAGCTTAAACTTTTGTAAAAAAATTCCACAAAATTATACAGCCTAATACAAGACAGTAGACTGACCCGATGGCTGGGGACACTCCTAACCGTAGCAGCGTTTGCCAACTTTTGGGGAAAGAGTTCGGGTTTCCGATAACCAAACCGAATCAGCCATGTTGTTGCCGAATTTGATATTGGCGAACATGTTCAAGCAAAATTTGCTCATCACTAGCGGCAGGACAAGCCATACAAGAAGTGTGCTTCACTGTCCTGGCCATTGACAATTTGGAAGATCAGTGCAGCAGTGTGGAGGTCGCCAGTATTGGCTGAGAAAAGACCTACTATAATGGAGTGTTCTCGGGCAATGTCTGATTGGCCCTGCAGCATCTCGGGACCTGCCGCCCTTGGAGCTCAAAGACATGGAGCGAGATGAAGATGACTTGGAGCCCGCAAAGCAGGTAGGCCCAACCATGTCAGTTCCAGTGGCCCGAGAGTGGTTGAGTGGGCCCAAGAACCCTGAGGATGAGCGACTGTACCGCTGGCCACATGGTGGACTTTCATCTGATGAACAAGTGGCTATTGCACAGAAGACAAGCCAGGAGATGCTTTCAATTGCTTAGGGATCTGCAGTGGTCCAGGTGGCATAGAGGACTGTGGCCTTTGTCCAAGGGACAAGCATTTGGGTATTGCTAAAGTCTGAACGAACTGTGAGGACCAGCTGAGAAAGAGTCCTTCAGCAGAGGAAAAAAAAAGGAGTAAGTGAAATGTCTTGATCTGTTCCAAGTGTTGGCCAGTGGCTGTGTAAACGAGGCTAGTTTCAGATAGCCCTTGTAAGAAGGAATCGGGGCCAGACTGGTCCCCTTTAGGGACTTTAAGTTGGCGGTGGAAGAGCCTCAGTTGGGAAGAATGCCCTGTTGGCCAGAAGAGGCCTGTATGTGGACTGTTGAAAAGTTGAGAACTTATGTTTTTCCTATGGCTGGACAGTCCTAATATTTTGTTTCCCTCCCACCCTGTTGAATTGCAGGAATTGTGGACAGTGAGAGGGATGTACACCCTTCACCAAAGACCCTGTACTATAGACTACCCCCTTGATCCATGGACTGCCCGATTTGTCCCATGAACTGCCCCATTACCCCAATGTTACCTTCCAGTCACTCCTATCCCATGACCACATAAACATATGGTACAGAACTGTCATTCACAAAGGGTGAAAGAGAGAGACGCAGTTAACCTGAAGCAGCGGTTGGATCGGGACTTTTTGTGTTGTCCACGACAAGGAATAACTTTTATGCACAAGCCCCTGCTGTCTACAGGCTAGTGAAAAATTCCAGAGGTGTGCCACTATCTGCTCTCCGGATGGGAGGAAAAAAAAAGGACTGAAAAGTGTTTTAAATGTTTTTATACTTCTCTTCTTATTTACAGGTATTTCTTGGTCTGGATGACCATGTTCAAGTGGGGAGATATTAAGAGGTGTGACTACGTCTACACACCCTACAGAAAAGTGTGAATATTAATGTGAAGTGTTCCTGTACAATGAGAGTTGTTAATGTGAAGTGTATTTGTACTGTAGTGATAAATATAATGTAAGAGAGGAATGCTGTATAGATGTAGGAGAGTTAGTTATGCCATACCTCCCAACCATCCCAGATCCAGTGGGACAGTCCCGATATTGAGCCTCTGTCCGGCTGTCCCAGGCGGGAGGTTAAGTTTCCCGCACTGCACTGAGAAGTTGCCGGCCATGCCCCCTCACAGCACTATGTGTCACCATGACTGCTGGACACTCCATCTCCTGTCAGTGTTTCCTGGTTTCTTCTAGTTATGTGTCGTTCTCTAATTTTCATCGCCAGTGTATATAAGATTATCTCAGTTCAGGAACGTTTTTTTAACACATCCAATTGTCGAAATTATTATAATTCCAAGAGCTATTGATTAAAATTAACTTTAAAATACATTTGTTCATAGGAAAACCCCTTTGAGTCAAGGTTTGGCTGTATTTGGCATGATGTAACATGTATTCAGGACATTGTGTGCCAAAGCAGCAGTGTTGGGGCTTCTAAGCGTCCTTACCACAGGCCCTATGCATGGCTGCTGGAGTAAGGCTGGTTTCACACTACGATTTTTCTAAATCCGATGCTGTCCGATGAAAATCGGACAGCATCGGATCCGAATTTGGCCCCATGCAGCCCTATGGGCATCGGACCGAATCAGATGTGCACTAAATGCCATCCGATTTGGTCCGATCCGAGTCTGTCCGATGTTTTTATCGGTGCAAAAATCGGAGCCTGCACCGATTTTTGCACCGAAAATAAAATCTGACAGACTCGGATCGGACCAAATCGGATGGCATTTAGTGCACATCCGATCCGACCCGATCCCTTTAACATGGGGCCCTATGGAGAAGGGTCCGAGGAAACATCTGATGTCTCCTCGGACCCTATTTTACTGTACTGAGCATGCTCAGTACATGCTCAGTACACTAAACCTATTGTGTGCCGCCTAATTTAACTTCTGCAATGTATATACATACATTGCAGAAGTTAAATATAAGTTAAATCAAGTGTTTAACATAAAAAATCTTTATTCTCACCTTCCAGCGCTCCCTCGGCGTCTCCAGCTGCAGCCGCTCGGTAACAGGACCTGTGATGATGTCAGAACCCAATTAGCTGATCGGGTCACATGACCGGTTACCGCGGTTACCGCTGATGCTTCTGACGTCATCACAGGTCCTGTACACCCGATCGGAGGCTGATGGAGACGCCGAGGGAGCGCTGGAAGGTGAGAATAAAGATTTGTTATGTTGAGGGGACATGAGAGGGGACATGAGGGGACATGAGGGGACATGAGAGGGGATATGAGAGCGGACATGAGAGCGGACATGAGAGCGGACAGGAGGGGGGGACATGAGAGGGCACATGAGAGCAGACAGGAGAGCGGACAGGAGGGGGGCACATGAGAGGGCACATGAGAGGGCACAGCAGGGGACAGTAGGGAGAGAGTAGGGGGACACTAGGGCAAAACAGGGGGGCCGCAGGGAGACAGCAAGAAGACAGGAGGGAGAGGAGGGGGAGCTACGTGACAGCGCAAACTGATCCTGCAAAAAGTAGGATTCGGATGCCTATTTGGCATCCGATTGCAGGGATCAGTTTGGATCCGATGCTGTCCAATTTTCATCGGACAGCATCGGATTTAGAAAAATCGTAATGTGAAAGTAGCCTAAGGTGTGGGTATTCTGTGTTTTTTTCAGAGTGCGGGGTGCTGCTTTATGTAATTTTTTCAGTGCAAATGAAATCAGATTTCTCATCTGCAGAACTGCTCTGTACGCTAATGTACAGCTCGTAATGCCTTAGAACAGTGATGGCAAACCTATGGCACGCATGCCAGAGAGGGCACTCAGAGCCGTCTCCGCTGGCAGCGGCCTCGCCTCACTGCCGCATTGCACTGACGACATTAATGCGCCGGCAGTTCAAAGCTGTGTCAGAGCGGAGGGAGAAGACTTCTTCTCCCTCTGCGTCTCCAACACTCTCTGCTAGCTCCGCCCAGCCGACGTCACGTGACCGCAGTCATGTGACGCGCTCAGAGTCCTGTGACGGCTGGACAGAAGACGCAATGAGAGGAGCAGCGGTGGAGGCATGAAAATTAGGTGAGTATGATTTTTTTTTATTTTAAGCTATAACGAGGGGGCATATTGTGGCATTGTAAACAGGGGGCATATGGTGGCATTGTAAACAGGGGGCATATGGTAGCATTGTAAACAGGGGGCATATGGTGGCATTGTAAACAAAAGGGGGCATATGGTGGCATTGTAAACAGAAGGGGGCATATGGTGGCATTATTAACAGGAGGGGGCATATGGTGGCATTATAAACAGGGGGCATATGGTGGCATTATTAACAGGAGGGGGCATATGGCGGCATTATTAACAGGAGGGGGCATATGGTGGCATTATAAACAGGGGGCATATGGTGGCATTATTAACAGGAGGGGGCATATGGTGGCATTATTAACAGGAGGGGGCATATGGAGGCATTATAAACAGGAGGGGGCATATGGTGGCATTATAAACAGAAGTTGGCATATGGTGGCATTGTAAACAGAAGGGGGCATATGGTGGCATTATTAAAAGGGGGCATATGGTGGCATTGTAAACAGAAGGGGGCATATGGTGGCATTATTAACAGGGGTCATATGGTGGCATTATTAAAAGGAGGGGGCATATGGTGGCATTATAAAGGGCATGTGGCATACGGGGGGCATATGTGGCATTATAACAGGGGCATATGTGGATTATAACAGGAGGGGGCATATCGTGACATTATTAACAGGAGGGGGCATATGGTGGCATTATAAACAGGAGGGGGCATATGGTGGCATTATTAACTGAAGGGGGCATATGGTGACGTTATTAATTGAAGGGGGCATATGGTGGCGTTATTAACTGGAGGGGGCATATGGTGGCGTTATTAACTGGAGGGGGCATATGGTGGCATTAATACAAAGAGGGGGCATGATGGTGGCATTATTGCAAGGAGGGGGCATTTACTACAAAGAGAGGAGGCATGAGGGTGCCTTTACTACAATGAAGGGCATTTATTACAAGAATGAGGCTTGAGAGGGCATTTTCTACAATGAGGCAAAAGCATGAGAGGGCATTTATCACAAGGAGGGGGCATGAGAGGGTATGTACTACAAGGAGGGGGCATGAAAAAAGAGGCTTTACTACAAAGAGAAGACATGATGGGACAATACTGCAAGGAGTGGACATGATGCAGCATTTCTGCAAGGAGGGGGCATAATGGGGCATTACTACAAAAAGGGGGTGTGATGGGGCATTACTACAAGGAGGGGGCATGACGGGGTATTTACTCCAAGGATGGAGCATTACTGCAGTGAGTGGACATGATGCAGCATTTGTGCAAGGAGTGGGCATGATGGGGCATTACTGAAAGGTGGGAGCATGATGGGGCATCACTACAAGCAGTGGACATGATGGGACATTACTACAAGTGGACATGATGGGACATTACTACAAGTGGACAAGGATGGGGCATTACTACAAGATGGGGGCAGGTTGGGGAAATTACTGCCAGAAGAGTATCAGGATAGTGACATAACTGCAAGGGTAGGGTCAGGATCGAGCAAATAACTACACGGAGAGAGTAAGGATGGAGACATTTCTAACAAGGAGAGGGTCAGGATGGAGCACATAACTACAAGAGAGGGTCAGGATGGAGCACATAACTACAAGAGAGGGTCAGGATGGAGCAGATAACTACAAGGAGAGTGTCAGGATGGAGACATTACTACAAAGAGGGTCAGGATGGAGCACATAACTACAAGGAGAGGGTCAGGATGGAGCACATAAGTACAAGAGAGGGTCATGATGGAGCAGATAACTACAAGGAGAGGGTCGGGATGGAGCACATAGCTACAAGGAGAGAGTAAGGATGGAGACATTACTACAAAGAGAGGGTCAGGATGGAGCATATAACTACAAGGAGAGGGTCAGGATGGAGCACATAAGTACAAGAGAGGGTCAGGATGGACATATAACTACAAGGAGAGGGTCAGGATATTATTATTATTATTATTATTATTATTAGGTATTTATATAGCGCTATTAGAATACATGGCGCTTTACATTTTCGAGGGTAGACAGAGACAAGTGGTCAGAGACAGCCACACATGAAGACAAACGACGAAAAATCTACAGTTAATCATACGGGTACAATAGGGCCGGGGATCCTGTCCGCAAGAGAGACATTAGCACAAGATAGGGTCCAGGATTTCAGTGTGGAATCTGCTTGTGTTCCATGCTAAAATCTATCCATCTCCTATCTAATATTCTTCCATTTTTTTCTCCATACAGATCAATCCACCTTTTGTGTCTGGAAAGGGCAGTGGAAGCAGCTCAGCTTCAATGTGAAGTTCACATTAGCTGTCTGACCACTGCTGAAGAGAAGAGAAGACTGCAAAGGTAAGTTTAAAGTCAATTCATTTTTAGAATAATAGAACTTATCAGGGTGTCAGGACTGCAAGCATTGTACAGGGAAGAGAGTTGGCTGTTGCTGGCTCTCCCCCTGTGCAGCTCTTGTGATGGTCAATGCTGTCATTTAGGTTAAATTGCTGTATTGGCACTTCACTATAAAAAATTCGGCTTTGGGTTGCAGATTGGGCACTCGGTCTCGTAAAGGTTCGCCATCACTGCCTTAGAATAAACCATCAATGTCTGATTCGTGGAGCTGTTCCCCATCTGTTTAGTGGCAAAATCTGGGTACTGGATATCCGCCTCCTTTAGGAATCAATAGGGAGAAGATATGTAGTACATGGCCACTGCCATTATACAGTTGACAGACCTATACAGCTTAAATACTGAACATTTTCATAAACCACTGACACTAGGAGCTGCTGATCAGGGTGGGTGCCGAGCAAGGGCGTAACTACAACAGATACAGGGGTTGCAATTGCACCCGGGCCCCAGAGACTAGGAGGCCCCAAAAGTCCCTTTTTCCTATACAAAAAGACTAATGCTATTAAAGATTTTCAATAATTGGGGGCCCCGTTGGAGCTTTTGCACCGGGGCCCATGAGCTTCACATTATGCCACTGGTGTTGCACCCACACAGATCATACATTGATGACCTATCCTATGCATAGACCATCAAAGTTAAAGTCCCAGACAACCTTTTAATATTTATTATCGTATGTCAACCATAATGTCCTTCTTTTATCAATACTTGTAATATGTATCACATTACATCTGCCTTTGTATCTGTGAGCTAGGTTCCTAGGCTTTCAGTGAGGGTGGTTTTGTAAAAAATGCTCTAAAGGTACCGTCACACAGGGACATATCGCCGGCGATATTGCCGGGGATCGCGGGAGCGCGCATCCCTGACTACATCGCCGGTGAGATGTCACACTGAGCAACTTACCGGCGATGTCGCCGGCTAGTTGCCGCGGCTATCGCTCGCTGGGTTGCCCAGCAACCCAGCAAGCGATCACTCACAATGTTGGATATAGGCGGAATCGCCCGCAACATTGCAGGTTGCCGCGTTACACAGGGCGATCAGGCAGGATCGCCTGAGCAACATCGCCAGGTTTCCCAACATTGTTGGGAAACCTGGCGATGTGACTCAGGCGATTCATCGCCTGATTATCGCCCTGTCACACGAGGCAACTCGCCGGCGATGTCGCCGCAACCTGGCCACGCCCCTCAGTTGCCGGCAACATCGCCGGCGATATGTCCCTGTGTGATGGGCCCTTAACAGGTATCAGCTGGAACATCTATTACTGACTCTAAGGGCCGCTTTACACACACCAACTTCTGTGTCCAACTTCTGAACAGATCTCTGGTTGCAGTGAAATCATGGACACATTGTTACATTTGTACACAGCCACAAAATGGAACAATGTGTCCATGATTTCACTGAAACCAGAGATCTGTTCAGAAGTTGGACACAGAAGTTGGTGTGTGTAAAGCGGCCCTAAACGTTCCTTCGATTCTCTTTCATGCATATAGTGATTGGATCCTATCAGGGTATACAGCCCGCTGTTCATCTACTAAAACTGTACTTCGTTGTCATGGACACTATGCACCTTATTTTCCACAAGAGTGGCAAAAAAACAATGTCTAGATTTTTACAAATTGTGGCAAAAAATGCTTTGGTTAGAAAAAAAAATATACCGCAGTTGCAATATGCAAGGGAACAATAAAGGCCACTTTACACACACCAACTTATCTGTCCAACTTCTGAACAACTTACTGGTTGCAGTGAAATCATGGACACATTGTTCCATTTTGTGGCTGTGTACAATGGAACAATGTGTCCATGATTTCACTGCAACCAGTAAGTTGTTCAGAAGTTGGACAGGTAAGTTGGTGTGTGTAAAGTGGCCATAACAGGATTGTCCAACGCCACTCACTTCTGCATCAGAGGTGAACTTACCAGGACACATACATGCACAATATGCAGATATTGTGTACATGTCCTTTTTTTTAATGAAAAGGTCAGGTGAACAATACCTACTGATTGTGCACATGATCTGCCTAACAATTGCAGATGTTACATCATTAGCGCCATTCACCTCCTGGTGTCACAAGCAAAGATAATTATGTCATCACAAGTCTTGCTCTATTTTTTAAAGGGTGAGAGGAAATACTGTATCTGGGCTGGTGGGGTTATGTGTGTTAGAGCTGTATTTTATTACTAGTCCAGCACTAATTCCCACTTTGAAATGGGAAGCGGCAGCAGAAGAGAACTGTGGACAAAGTCTACGATATGGTTCACACTGTGTTTTTGGCAATGGTCAATGGGGCTTGTATCTGAAACCCTGGAAAACATGATTCAGATATTTGTGCTGACAAGCCCATAGATTATACTGATGCAGGAAGTCCCTGTATGCTGTCAGAAATGATTTTCATTCCTATCTGCCTTTTAGAGGTGGGCTCCAAGACATAGTCAAAAGTTGTTAAGTATGGAAGTTTATTGATTATAACTGATACTTGTATTGTCAACTAGTAAGGCTGCTTTCACATAACGATTTTTTCCCTGTCTGTGGGATCCTACGTTTTGTAGGATCCCACGGACAGGAAAGGAAAGCATCGGAGGTGACCTCCAGATGCTTTTTCTGTGTCCGGTTCCATGATTATCACGGATATGGACACAGCGGGGCACTTTCACTTCTGCAAGTTACCATGGTAACTGCGGTCATGTGACCCGATGATGCTCTCTGACATCATCACAGGTCCTGTAAGCACACGGACCTTGCTGGGAGGCAGGGCTGGATAGAGGATAGGTGAGCATAGTGATGTTTTTATTTTTAACTCTTTCTTTTACTTAATTACACTTCTGTATGTATATTATACATTGCAGAAGTGTAATTAGAAGGGTTGGAGCAATTTTAGTTTACGGAGTACACAGTACACTAAAATCGGGTCCGAGGAGACATCAGATGTTTCCTCAGACCCTGCTCCATAGGGCCCCATGTTAATGGAATCGGATCGGATCGGATTTGGCATAATTGCCATCCGATCTGTCAGATCCAATTCTATCCAGTTTTTGATTCGGATGCAAAAATCGGAGCAGTCTCCAATTTTTGCACCGGAAAGTAATCGGACAAAATCGGATTGGACGCGATTAGTGCACATCCGAATCGGTCCTATCCCCATAGGGTTACATGGGGGCAAATTCGGATCCGATGCTGTCCGATTTCTATCGGACAGCATCGGATTTCACAAAATCGTAGTGTGAAACCAGCCTAATAACTAGGGATGAGCATAAAGTGAAATATTTGTAATTGCTATACTCGTAACGAGTATTTTGTAATACTCACATACTCGTCTGAATAGTGAGTCCAATGTTAGTAAATTAGTGATGGGTTCCATCCACACACATCCGGACATAAAACGAGTATTTCCAAAACAGGGCAGGAGGGTGGGCTTTTTTGTGTTTTCACTGCATACAATACCTCTGCTCTCACTTTGTGTACCGAAGGGAGCTGTCAATTGACTCAGTATACATCAGATTGTTCACAATCGACACATCACTCACGAGCACCAGCATTACTCGCCGAGTAACGAGTATCGCAAATACTGTACTATCTGTGTAACGAATAGTAACGATTACTCTCGCTTAACACTGGTAATAAAATAGCTTTAGATAACTTAGCTTTTTATGGAGATTGGGGGGTGTAGACACATTCCTTGCACAGGGGCCCACAGCAGTCTGTGTTTGCCCCTGATCCATGTTATATAATCTGAATGAAGTTCATTATTAAATCTGCCTTGTCATAGAGGAATAGTCTTAAATTTTGATGAATTACTTGAGGTGACACAGCAGAATGTCAAACAGAAGAGCAGCAAATCTCTCCAGGTTCACCTCTGGTGAGATGAATCAGTGCTTAGCACATTTTATTTCCACTTGAAAGAAATAGATTTTCAGTCTTCTACTATGGTATAATTAACATTACTGCCACAATTTATCCCATCAATCTTTTTCAGATTTTCTGTTTTATCTTAGATTATTTTCATTAGAAATAGAAAAATACTGTAATCCAGTGGAAGATTCACACAGAAAAATGGTTAGTATCTTGGGCTTCGCACGATTGAGTCTCTGTAAATCACTTACAATTCACATGCAAAGAACAAAAAGGCCGAGTGGGAAGATATGCCTTGTATTCTATTTTAGATTGATATATTTAAAAATAACAAACAATATTTCAGACAATATAAAAATAACTATTAAAATTATAATCTATTAAAAGGTAATATGATATATAGCTGATTAAAATAGACTACTTATGAATGACAAAAATAAATCCAAAAGTGCAAAGAAATCCCCAATGCAAAGAAAAAACCCATATGAAAAAAAAGAGAGATGAAAAATAATAATACAGTCTGTAAGGGTATGTGCCCACAGGACGTTTTTGCTGAGTTTTTCCTGCGGTTTCTGCAGCAGAAAACCATTGGTTTTATGGTAATTTATGCTACGCTGTGCACACACATTGGTTTTGCAAGTGTCAAAAACTGTCAAATCCCTGCGTTTTTTGTGCGGATGGGGAAGAATTGACATGTTAATTATTTTCCTGCGTTTTTGCCAAAGTCAATGGAAAAAAAACGCAGGGAAAACGCAGCTAAATAAACGCAGTAAAAACGCACAAAAAACGCACATAAAACGCGCAAAAAACGCAGACAAGATCATAGCTAATCTCCTGTCAAGGACTCTAGGATCCTCAGGTTTTGCTGCGTTCAGGACTACTTTAAAAACGTCTTGTGGGCACATACCCTAAAACTGTTTTCCTGTGCGAGATAAACTAATAATTGTGTCCCTCCTATGTACTGTGTAATGGATGTGTCTGACCATACAGGAACATGATCTTATAATACCACATCTCCTGGGCAGAGAAGGAAGCAAAAACGTATACAGACATTACAAAATGGGATTGAAAATAATTCTTGACTGCAGTATTGTAGAGGCTTTCTCTCTGGCTGACACTTCTGCCACTCTCCTTAAAAATCCTACCTCTCCCCTTCAGATCCTTCCCAAATAACCAGACAGACCAACTATTGGATTAATTTGGCCCAATCAGCCTTGAAAGAAGGAGGTTCTCTGGAAGCAAGTGAGTGAATTTATAAAACAAGTAACGAAAAAACCTCACCGGCTCACGCTGGAGACTGCCTTGTTGAATTTCCCTCTCTGGCCAAAAGATAAAAATATCTCGAAACTAGCACTTAGTTGTCTGTCGGCAGCCAAATTACTGATCCCGATGCATTGGGGCACACAAGATATACCCACTACCCCGCAGCTCTTTGAAAAAGTCGATTCCCTATACCGAGTTGCATTGACAGTGGCGTCTGTAACACATAATCAAAAATCGTTCAGAGAAACTTGGTCCCCTTGGATAAATTTTAGGGAAAGTAGAACAAACATTGGATAATCTCCAACTCCTGACGACAAGGGCGGCCTTTGCCGCCACAGAACTGATAAGTGTCCGTCTCCTTCATACCCCCCCACCCCCCTACCTATCCCTCCATTCCATTCCTTTCAACCCAATCTATCTTCTCAACTCTCACTCTTCCTCTCTCTCTCTCTCTCTTTTAACTTCTTCTAATCTAACGTTCTCATTGAAAATGTTGTTTTTAGCTATGAATAAGTACTAAATCTACAGCTTAGAGATGTATATAGATGGCACTCCGACGTCTTTGGGATTTCAAGGACATTGACAAACTTGTGAACTATTATTTATAGTTTGCCTGGACAAGAGTAGACGACGCCATACAACGGGATGTGATCCCTTGCTATCAGCTGTAGTCAAAGATATATATATCATTTGCTGTTCTATTGGTTACGAACCCATTTTTACTCTTCTTATACTATGATGTTTAACCTTGACTGTAATGTTAATTTAATGTTTCATAATACATGCATCATCTTAATAAAAAGATCATTTAAAAGAAAAAGAAAGAAGGAGGTTCTTGGAGCTGTAAAATGGAGGTTCTTGGAGCTGTAAAATGTATAATGTCACTGTTGGGGTTCCTTCAACCTCTATTCAGCTAAGCAGAATATCCATTCCTATACTAGCCATGGAGAAGGAAGGTTGCCCTAGGAGTCAATAGAGCCTGGTTGTTGCTGGAAGCCTCTGTTTTTGGTGTAGCCCTGCTGGGTGAAGTAGGTGTATATCCTTTGGTGTTTTCCGCTGTTTGTTTACCTCCCCTCTTGTTTATTATTGCAGCAGTGCAACTAGTGCTCTGGCTGGCCATCTCACCAGTGAATTCAGGGCTAAATTGGGACTAGGTATCCTGTTCGATGATGGGGTGAAAGAATCTGTAAAGGGGCACTAGGGAGCATAGGGAACAGCCTCAGGTCAGTAAAAGAGGTGTCCCATCTTCCCTGCCCCTAGCATCAGGGCCCAACATTGTTATTGTGTCCCCGGTGTACCCTTGATTGTGGTGATGCTCATTTGGGGTTCCTTGGTGATTGAAGAAACCCTAATAGTCATACCATAACGGAAAGATTTCAAGCAAATTCCTAAAAAGCTTTAATGAACAGCTTCCACGACAGAGAGGACCTGTCCTTGTGTTTCAATAATGGGCCTGTCCACTCCACCCCTAAACCCAAACAATTTTTAACACTACATTGAACATAAACTTCCATCTATGCACCAAAAAGACACCTTTTAACCCTTTCCCAAAATCTGATCTGTTTTGTACCGGCACACCCAAAATTAGTCAGAATTACATACCGCTACCACATCCTTGCCCAACATATGGCCCCCTTTAACTAAGGGTTGTGAAACCAATTCCCAAATCCTTATGGCAACTAAAAGGACCAAGAAAAAGACCAAAATAAGGTCTCCTCAAAATGGGAATAGCACACTTATTGAAGCCTAGCTCTCATTTCCTCAGAAAGTTTAAATGAAACTGGCCCACAAGTATCTGTTCTCGTAATTCCTTCCTCAAACCTTTCAATGACTGACTAAAGGAAATTTTTTTGTGATATCCCCCAAGCAATTAAACTTGCAACCAAAAGCTACCCCAGCCATAAAAACAATTAACTTTCAAAATGTACCCAGTTCTCACCACCTGACTTAACCAACAAAGCAATGCGTCCATGAATGCCTCCTCAAACCCCAGCTGGCCAAATTGCTGCCTAAAGACCTCCCACTCCTCCCAACCAGCTTTTATGTCATCCACTTACTGTCCACTTGGAACGCTCTAATCCTTGAACCCGCCACTCAAACACCAATTCCCAGAGCAACAATAGGCACTTGAGCCCCCAGACTGTGCTCCTGGTGCAAAAGTCCGAAAACATTCCTGTTACAAATGAGAGAGAAAATCAGCAATTAAATTCTCAACCCCTGGCCAATGAATAACTACCTCCCATTAAATAAATCAAAGTAAAGAACCACATGGAGGGAAGTTACCCCTGAATTATCTACTGACATAATTGCCTTGGGACCGTAAGTGTGGGGATGTCACGTTTTATTCGCCACCTGATTGGTCCATGTGACCGTTGCCTGATTGGTCTACCTGAAACAGAAAAATAAAATGGACGCCATATTGGCACACCCAAGTGATGTGCCAATATACCGGCCACATACTGCTGCTCTCCCCCAGGTCCGGGTCCACTCCTCATTTCACCGCCTTATTCTCCTCTTCTCCGTTTCCAAGCATATTAAAGTTGTGAAGAAGTGGAAAAGTTGAGTGGAAAGAAAATGTGTGGTAGAAAAAGGTACACAAGCAACCGGGATAACCACAGCCTTGAAAGGATTGTTAAGAAAAGGCAATTCAAAAATATGAGGGAGATTCACAAGAAGTAGACTGCTGCTGGAGTCAGTGCCTCAAGAACCACCAACACACAGACATATGCAGGACATGGGCTACAACTGTCACATTTGTTGTATCAGGCAGCTCATGACCAATATACAGCTCAAGAAGCGTCTTACCTGGGCCAAGGAGAAAAAGAACTGGACTGTTACTCAGTGGTCCTAGGTGTTGTTTTAGATGGAAGTAAATTTTGCATCTCATTTGGAAATCAAGGTCCCAGAGTCTGGAAGAGTGGAGAGTCCACAATCCAAGCTGCTTGAGGTTTAGTGTGAAGTTTTCTCCAATCATTGATGTTGAAGGGAGCAATGTCATCTGCTGGGGTAGGTCCACTGTGCTTTATCAAGACCATAGTGCTTCCAGCTACCAGGATATTTTAGAGCACTTGATGGTTCATGATCACTTTGTTTGTAATGACTCTATATATTATATGCGTTTCACTTTTTGTAGTAAATTACTGGAATAAATTATCTAAATGATCTATTTTCTAATATTTGATGATATTTTAATTTATTGAGATGCACTTGTATATCTCGCACCATCAGTAGACAGCTCCCAGTCGAAATTCTCTATTTCTATAATCATTAAAGACTGACCATTTTGTTTTTCCAAAAATCTAAAAATACTGACAAATCGTCTTCTGAGATCCTTAAACACATGTAATGCTGAAGTGGGGACACTCCTGCCATAGATGCTGCAAGGTGACGTGAGGTGATAGGTCCCATGGGCATACTCTAGCAAGCAAACAGTATCAAATTGTAGTACCCAGAAAATGAAGTCTGTGTGGGTTTTTTTTTTTTTTTTTTAAAGAAAGTACCTTAACATAGCTGGATACACTGCTGTCTTGTTATTTAGAAAAAATACATGCCGTTCTCGGCTTTCACAGATTTCCACTGCGCATGTCTGAAGCGCAGTACTTCCGCTTCTTCACCCGGGCAAGTGCCTGCGTCCGGCCCCCGGAAGCACCCAATGCTCCATATTGGAGCAGGGCACACTGCCTTCTCATACACTTTCTATTATACATGTCTAGAATCCTGGAAATAGAACCGCAGCCATTTTTTAATTGGGAACTGCATCCCTTTTTTATATGTTGCTTTATGCTGCAAGTCTGAACATGAGGAGAATCTTGGTGCTACACTACTGTTCAAAGTTTGGGGTCATTTAGAAATGTCCTTATTTTTGAAAGATCAGCAGATTTTTTTTCAATGAAGCTAACATTAAATGAATCAGAAATAAACTCTATACATTGTTAATGTGGTAAATGACTATTCTAGCAGCAAACATCTAGTTTTAATGTAGTATCTACAGTACATAGGTGTATAGAGAACCATTTCCAACAAATACCACTCCAATATTTTAATGGTACATTGTGTTTGCTAACTGTGTAAGAAGGCTAATGGATGTTTAGAAAACGCTAGAAAACCCTACTACAATTACTGTATGTTGGCACAGCTGAAAATGGTTTGGCTGATTAGAAAAGCTATAAAATTGCCCTTCCTTTGAGCTACAGTAGTTGAGAATCTGGAGCATTACATGTATTTGTTCTATGAAACTCTCAAAATGGCCAGAAAAAGAGAACTTTCATGTGAAACTTGACAGTCTATTCTTGTTCTTAGAAATAAAGGCTATTCCATGTTTGAGATTGCCAAGAAACTGAACATTTCCTACAACGGTGTGTACTACTCCCTTCAGAGGAGAGCATAAACAGGCTCTAACCAGAGTAGAAAGAGAAGTGGGAGACCCGCTGCACAACTGAGCAACAAGACAAGTACATTAGAGTCTCTAGTTTGAGAAATAGACGCCGCACAGCAGCTCATTAAATAGTACCCGCCAAAGGTCTGCAATGCTGTAATTGCTGCAAAGGGAGCATTCTTTGACAAAAGCAAAGTTTTAAGGAGAAAATTATTATTTTAAATAAAAATCATTATTTCTAACCTTGTCAATGTCTGGACCATATTTTCTATTCAGTTTGCAACTTATTTCATAAATAAAATTCTGAGTGTTCATGGAAAACACAAAATTGTGTGAGTGACCCAAACTTTTGAACGGTAGTGTACGTATACCAGATATCAATAGAGATTATACTAAGACCCACAGGTGCCTCATATCTTTATTGTATATAGCCAATTCTCACGGTCAAAAGCTGGAGACCCCTCATATATATGGATGCACATACATATTCCCTCTGGAAAGGTCGCTAAAATGACAGTGAATTACAAGCTAAAAACCAACAGAGACAAGCAAGTTACCTGGGTATCTACAGTGAGGAAGCCTTTATCCTTTGACCAAGCATCCACCACTCCGACCATCTTCTAGCAAAACCGACCATAAACGGGCATATGAGGTCTTATTTGGCAATCCAACTATTGGCCAATGAGGTCACCCTGGAATAAGTCCAATATAAATATAATAAAATAAAGTGCTCTTTGTCATTTATATTTTAATTATATGCGTAGAGGGTCAGCACTCGCTCAGGTGAGTCACAGCAAAAAGTGAAAGACTAAACAAGAGATCATGAACATTTAGAAGAAAACAGATAATAATACTGTACATAGCAAGATATGTTAAATCTGCTTGTAAGAAAAACCACAATCTGTAAAAGATAAGTTAAAATACATGATTAGTATACGAATATCTGCCAGATACTCATCTATATACCATTCCAATTTTGTCACACAAAATTCGGTGCATTAATAGGAGCTTCTTATATGTCTTTTTCTGTTTAAGCAATATTTACAGAAAATAATTTACTTTAAAATCCATATTCAAACCATGTGGCTTCTATGTGTTTTATGTATAGATCCATTGGAGTTCCTTCCTCTTCAACATGGCAATTCTGTTGCTCCCCTCCCTGGGATTGGGACATGATCAATTATATGGAACTTCAAGTCCTTTTCCGAATGTTTGTACTCAAAGAAATATTTAGAAACTGGAAGGTCCAGTTTCTTCTTCCTGGCGGTATATTGGTGCTGATTGATTCTAGTTTTGAAATCACATGTAGTTTCACCAACATATCACCAAGAACAAGGACATTGTAAGAGGTAAATGACATACTCTGAGTTGCAGGTCAGATAGTGCTCAATTTTATACACAACATTAGTTCTAGGGTCAGCAAAAGTTAGACCTTTTAGTATAAGTGGGCAATAAACACAGTCTAAACATGGGTAGCACCCCCTTCTCTGTACCCCCGTTAGTGTAGCATGTGTGCTATTTTTCAATGAGCCCACTTCAGAGTGTACCAAGCAATTCTTCAAACTTCTACTTTTTATAGGAAAAAATCAGTGTATCTCTAAATTCAGGAATATTAGTTAGTCAAATGTGTATGGATGTCCTCAGTTTTTAAATTTATCACACATCTATTCTAGTGCTACTTTTGAGGCCCCCTCTTTACTAATTATTGTCTTCACGCTCATGTGTTGTCTAAGAGGAATAGCCTCTATCATTCTAGGGGGATGTCGGCTAGAATATTGAAGTACATTATTTCTATCAGTAGACATTGTAAACAGACATGTGACTAAATGGTCACGTTCCTTCAACACTAATACGTCCAAAAACTGACGACTTATGAAGGACGCAACCATCGTAAATTTGATGGTAGGATTTATCATGTTCATAAAATCCAAAAAGATTTTCAAATCCACATCAGTTCCAGGCTAAATAAGGAAAATGTCATTTATGTATCGCTACCATACTTCCAAAAATAAAAAGTGCGGGGACACAGACGGCACCTTCCTCAAGGGCTTCCATAACAATATCTGCATATGCCGGCACCATATTTGCCCCCACCACGGTCCCCCTCTGTTATTGAAAGTACTATTCTCCAAATAAAAAATAATTGAGCATAAGGACTAGTTTTAAGAAGTCTAATATGAACATCTTTAGTAAAGAATAGGGAGCTCCTTCTTCAGGACAAATCAATATCATATTGCCATGTTTCAGGGCATTTCAGGAAGCCCTGAAATGCATTGACTAATAAATCAATATTATATTCTCCATTTGATGTCTCGTGAAATACGTCAGCATGGTTTTTAACCCTTAATCTTCCCTACTTCAATTTTCTGAAATAATGACCTTTGGATTTTCATTGGCTTTAAGCCATAATCATCAAAATTAACAGAAATTAAAACTTGAAATAGATCACTCTGTTTGTAATGACTCTATATATGTGTTTCACTTTTTGTATTGAATTACGGAAAGAAATTTACTTTTGATGATATTCTATTTCTTTGAGAAGCACCTGTAATAAGTGAATATATAGTTGTGCTCAAAAGTTTGCTTTCTTGGCCGTTTTTCAGAGAATATGAATGATAACAAAAAAACCTTTTTTCCACTCATGGTTAGTGGTTGGGTGAAGCTATTTATTGTCAAACTATCATGTTTTCTCTATTTAAATTCTATTCTCTATTTAAATCATAATGACAACCAAAAACATCCAATGACCCTAATTTAAAGTTCACATACCCTGATGATTTTGGCCTGATAACATGTACAGAAGTTGACACAAATGGGTTTGAATGGCTAATTAAGGTAACATCCTCACCTGTGACCTGTTTGCTTGTAAATCAGTGTGTGTGCATAAAAGCTGATTGAGTTCCTGGGAACCAGACAGACTCCTGTATCTTTTATCCAGCCACTGACGTTTCTGGATTGTGAGTCATGGGAAAAGCAAAAGAATTGTCAACGGATCCACAGGAACAGATAGTTGGACTGTATAAATCAGGAAAGGGATACAAGAAGATATCCAAGGAATTGATAATGCCAGTCAGCAGTGTTCGAACTGTGACTAACAAATGGAAAATCAGGGGCTCTGTAAAAACCAAACCCTGATCAGGTAGACTGACAAAAATTTCAACTACAACTATTAGGAAAATGTTTAGGATGCAAAGAAAAACCCACAAATAACATCAGCTGAAATACAGGACTCACTGAAAACTAGCTGTGTGGCAGTTTCAAGATGCACAATAAGGAAGCACTTGAAGAAAAATGGGCTGCATGGTTGAGTCACCAGAAGAAAGCCATTACTTCGCAAATGCCACAAAGTATCTTACCAACAATATGCCGAACAGCACAGAGATAAGCCTCCAAACTTCTGGAACAAGGTAATTTGGAGTGATGACATCAAAATCAAACTTTTTGGCCACAACCATAAACGTTACATTTGGATAGGTGTCAACAAGGCCTATGATGAAAGGAACACCATTCCTACTGTAATGCACGGAGGTGGATCACTGATGATCTGGAGATGTGTGAGCTACAAAGGCACAGGAAACTTGGTCAAGGTTGAAGTAAAGATGAATGCAACACGTTATCAGCAAATACTGGAGATAAATTTGCACTCATCAACTCCGAAGCTGCACATAGGATGTACTTGGACATTCCAACATGACAACAATCTAAAACACAAGGGCAAGTCGACCTGTCATTGGCTACAGCAGAACAAAATGAAGGTTCTGGAGTGGTCATCTCAGTCTCCTGACCTCAATATCATTAAGCCACTCTGGGGAGAACTCAAGTGCGTAGTTCATGCAAGAAAGCCTAGGAATTTACAGGAACTGGAGGCTTTTTGCCAAGAGGAATGGGCAGAGTTACCATCTGAGAAAATAAAGAACCTCATCCACAACTACCACAAAAGACTTCAAGCTGTTATTAATGTTAGAGGGGGCAATACACGGTATGAAACGTGTTGTCCGGGCTTTTCATAAAATCTGAGTGTATATCTAGGCTGCAGAATACTGACAAGTATGTAATTTAAATACACAATAGTTCACATTGATAAATACACATTATTACAATAAGGGGCTCAGGGTGACAATGCAACCCTTCTATCCACCCCTATGGCAGACTCAATAAAACCTTTTAAACAAACAGAACCAGAGTCTTTGCTATGCTCAACAAAGTGATTGACAGTTTATTTACAAAAATGCACTCATTTTTTTAAAATGCAAGTTTGGCTGTGGATACAAGCAGTGAGGTTTACACAGCGTGATGATACAGTTTACAATTCAGGTATTGCACTACATATGATTGCACATTGCCACAATAACATATTGCACTTATTCCCAAGACATGGTATCTACAGAGTTAGTAAAATGAGGCCCAATCAGCCTCACATCGGATGCTCAAGGAGCAGTGCTCATGGCTAATGTTGCTGTACATAGGCGTATAGTCATATAGCATACCAGTGGTGACTGCACGCTGTGTTAAAGAACCCCCACCTAGACCTCCATCTCCTACGCCGTTTCACTACCGCTTTTTCAAGGAGCTCCTTGAAAAAGCGGTAGTGAAACGGCGTAGGAGATGGAGGTCTAGGTGGGGGTTCTTTAACACAGCGTGCAGTCACCACTGGTATGCTATATGACTATACGCCTATGTACAGCAACATTAGCCATGAGCACTGCTCCTTGAGCATCCGATGTGAGGCTGATTGGGCCTCATTTTACTAACTCTGTATATACCATGTCTTGGGAATAAGTGCAATATGTTATTGTGGCAATGTGCAATCATATGTAGTGCAATACCTGAATTGTAAACTGTATCATCACGCTGTGTAAACCTCACTGCTTGTATCCACAGCCAAACTTGCATTTTAAAAAAATGAGTGCATTTTTGTAAATAAACTGTCAATCACTTTGTTGAGCATAGCAAAGACTCTGGTTCTGTTTGTTTAAAAAGTATGTAATTTACCCCCTGTCAGCATTTTGCAGGATTTCTAGATATAACTGCTTTGTGTCTAAAGAGAACGACCAGGGGACTTGTTTGATTTGGAACCTGCATGTAAATGGAGAACTGGTTGTTTCACCCCTACTGTATTACAAACACGCCCCACACAGCAACAAACTCGCTCCCTAAAGCAACAAGCCCTCCCCCATAGAAACTATCCCTCCCTCCATAGCAACAAGCCCTTCCCTGTCCACAGCAGAACCACCCCATCTCTAGCTGCCCCTCACCCCAGCCCGAGACCACGAAACATCCATCTATGTAAAATCTGCAGTGAGGAGGGAAAATCCTCATGAAGTCATGGCCGCTACATGAATACAGTGAATAACTCACTGCAGTGATTGTTATCAGAGCAGTTTATTCCCCTTCACTGTCCTGGGCTGTTAGTGATGGTGCTCAGCTCTCTATCTGCTGGTGACAGTGAAGGAGAATGACCTCTGTGAGTGCTCAGTGATGCGGTCACGGTGTATGCTCTTTCCAATGTGCCAATGCCGCTCCTGTGTGAATGAGACAGCTCTGTGTCAGTGATGTCTTCCCACAGGGACAGCTTTGGCACAGTGTCTCAGAGACACAGTGTTGCCACCTGCCACTTGTGAAGGAATTGACCATCCTTCACACTAATGACATAAATACTGATTGGAACAGGCTGTCCAATCAGTAACTGCAACAGTGTGAAGTGTTAGGGAGGTGTATCTATGGAGATGCTGCCGCTCACACAAAAATAATAAACTGTGTAACTTACCCGTTCGCTGCTCTCCTCATCTCTCCCTCGGCAGCAGCAATGTCTTGCTGTGTGTGCCAGTCTCCGGTCATGTGATTGGGACGTGCAGCCATGTCATCACTGTGAGCCCTGGTCACACTGTGTGGGGCATGTTAGTAGTAGAGTAGGTGGAAATGACCAGTTCTCCATTTACATGCCAGCTGTAATACAAACACTCCCTTTGGTTGTTCTCTTCAGACGCAAAACAGTGATATCTAGGAAACCCTGTAAAATGCTGGCAGGAGGTAAATTACATACTGTCAGCATTCTGCAGCCTAGATATACACTGAGATTTTTTTTTTAAACATTAAATTTTTATTGAAAGAAAATTTTTTTTTGCATAAATTGAGCAACAAACATACATAACAGTAGTGGTTCTCTGTCGGAATCATATCCGGGTGAACAGTCAGAAAGACAATATAAAATACCAAAATATAACAATCAAAGGTCATAAAGGGGATAAAGAGAATAAAAGAGATAAGAGAAAGGGAAGCAGAGAGGGGGGATGAGTTCGGAACCAGGATGGGGGTGAGACGGGGAGGGAGGGAAACTCGCAATGACTGCCGCACCAGCCGAGGAACATTCTACTCTCTAGTTATATGTAGGGTATCAAAGGATACGATTAAGCTGAAAACACTATGTGTGATGACTTCCTCTGAACAGGCATCTCACAGGGGAGACCGGTTCTTCTAGCCATTTCTTCTAACTCGGTGGGCCCGCAGGGCAAGAGGGCTGGAGGAGGCCCCAAGGGACCGGTGCAGCTCCCGGGTGGGAGGCCCAAACACTCCATCTATCGTGAATCGTCCGTCTGGTCGGTCCATTTAGTGCTAAGTGATATTCCTGGTGAAAGATCCAATTGATCTTATGGAGCAATTCAGTTAAGGAAGGAGATGAGGGAGCCTTCCATTTTGCGGCTAGGCACAGACGGGCAGCAATGAGAATATATGATACTGTCCCTCTCAGCGGGATGGGGAAATCTTGAATACCAATATTCAGAACTGCCAGCTGCGATGTTAAATCTTGTCTAATTCCCGTGACTGAGTGGATTAAGCTTTGGACCAAAGTCCAAAAGGGATGTATGTTTGGACAGGACCACCACATGTGCGCTAGGTTACCCCTCTCTCCACACAGTCTCCAACACTGCGGGGACTGGTCTTTGGTGAAGTGGGCAATGCGCACAGGAGAGAGGTACCATCTAAGATGGATCTTCTTTATGTTTTCAAGATGATTTACACATCTGGTGGACCTGCCCACCTCTCTAGATGCTGCGTGCCAGTCCTCGACTTCTGAGGTGAACCCAAGGTCACCTTCCCATTTTCTCATGTATGGGAGTTTCATCTCACTAGCCACGGATACTAATCCTCTATAAATTCTGGACATCATTCGCGGTTTAGGGGGATCCGTTTGAACAGCACCAAGGAGAAACGGTACCGGGGGGGGGGAGCACAGGTAATGGGACATACAAGGCCCTACGCAAAAGATGGTCTATTTGGGAGAATTGTAAAAATGCCGAACGACATTCAGGGAACCATCTACACAGGGACTCAAACGTGGGCCATGTCCCTTCGTGGCAAAAGTCTCCCAGGGACCCCAATCCTATATCCTCCCAGGTCTTCGTCTGGATTGATGGGACAAGGAGGCGCAGCGCCCTAATAGGCACATTCTCCGGTGGAGCACGGGTCTAGGCCCGCGGCACCGACCTCCAACAGTGTAAGAGGGCTTGGGAAGTCTCGAGTTGACGAGCCTGGGCAACTGGCCGAACTGACTCCGCCAACAGGAGGTCCCCCAGAGTGCCACTCCTCAGGTGAGAAGTCTCAATGGAGACCCATCTGAGATGGTCAGGGCTACGCCACCAAGACCCAGCCTCCTCCAGGACTATAGCTCTATGGTATTCCAAAATGTTTGGCATTCCCATGCCCCCCTCTCCCATCGGAGCATACATCTCTCCCTAGCTGGGATCTTGTTAGCCCAAATGAATGCATTGATTTCGCTCTGCAATTTAGTTAACAGGGCCTTGGGGATCCTAACAGGGACACACCTAAATACATATATTATCTTTGGTAAAGTCATCATTTTAAAGGCGTGTAATCGAGCAATCCAAGACAGGGTCTTAGCACCGTATGTAGTAACATCCAAAAGGACTCTCGATAGTAGTGACTCATAATTAAGTCGCACTAGTTGGTCAGCGGGTGCCAGTGTGATCCCAAGATAGGGTATGCCACCCCTAGACCAACGAAACGGCAAAATCTCTGTGAGAGCAGCTATTTCCGAGTCTGGAACTCCCAGTGGGAGAATAGTTGATTTAGCCGCGTTCAATTTGTAGAACGAAACCATCGAGTAGTCCCTCAGGATGCGCATGACTGCTGGGAGGGACCGAGACACCTCCGTGCAAGTGATGATAATATCATCAGCGTAAAAAACCAATGGTATGGACATCTCCGCCCACCCGAACACCCGACACGTCCTGTGCGGAGCGGATTTTCTCAGCCAGGGGCTCCACTGCCAGGGTGAAAATCACTGGTGACAGCGGGCATCCCTGGCGAGTTCCGTTCGTAATCTGGAAGACAGGCGAGAGGAAGCCAGATGTAAAAACTCTGGCATTAGGGTTGGAGTATAGAGATAGAATCGCCTTCAAGAAGGATCCCACAATGCCAAACCTTCGAAGGACCGCCTCCAGGTAACCCCAGTGCACCCTGTCGAACGCCTTCTCTGCATCTAAAGACAGGAATGCACCGGGGGTCCCCCACAGCCCCATGGACCCCACGAGATCCACCATTCTTCTCGTCCCATCCTTCGCCTGTCTCCCAGACACGAAACCCACCTGATCTGGATTTATTATTTTAAAGGTACCACTCCCCTTAGTCTGTACGCAAGAACTGCAGCGAAGATCTTAAGATCGCAGTTCAGGAGGGAGATGGGTCGGTAACTCCCAGGGAGGTCAGGGGCTTTGCCTGGTTTAGGGATTGTGATTATTGTTGCTTGAAGTTGAAGGGGGGTGATCGTGCCCGTGTCCCTCCACTGCTGGAAAGTCCGTAGGAGGTATGGAGCCAATGCCTCTCTAAAAGTCCGCAGGTACTCATTGGGTAGGCCATCCGGGCCAGGGGCTGAATGAAGCTTGGTATCCCCGATTGCCCGGGTGACCTCATCCAAGGTAAAAGGTAGACTCAAATATTCCAGGTCTGAGGCTGAGACAGAGGGCAGGCTCAACCCCTCCAGGAAGTTCTCAATCAGCTGAGGGGTGGGCTGGGGAGTCTCGACGTCATGTTGTAGATTGTAAAGATCTGAATAATATTGTTGGAACACCGTCGCTATATCAATGGGGTTTCTCACTACCCGGCCTGTTTTGTCTTTGATGTTATCTATCGTGGAGCGAGCATTTCTCTTTTTTAAGCGTCTAGCTAGGATGGTGCCCGCCCTATCCCCAGACTCATAAAACGCAGATTTCGAGAGGCGTAAAGCTCTCTCATGGTGTGACAAGAGAAGTGCCCTCAACTGCATTCTAGTTGACGTCAGTTGAGAGGCCAGTGTGAAGGTGGGGTTAAGCTTATTCTCCGCTTCCAAGTTGGCGAGTCGGTTAAGTAGTTCAGTACTCTCTTTCTCACGTCTCCTCTTGATCTGTGCAGCTTTCTGGAGGAATAGGCCTCTGACAAAGGCCTTATGAGAGGCCCAAAGGGTCTCATCTGAGACGCAGGTGTTGTCATTAAGTTTAAAATATTCATTTATGCGGGTCTTAATGTCCTCCACAAGGCCGTCATCAGACAAGAGAGCGCAGTTCAATCTCCATGATCCCGGTGGAGTGGGGCGAGAGTGCACCGCCAGATCGAGGGACACCGGGGCATGGTTCAGACCACGTTATGAGTCCAATCTCAGCACAGGCACAGGCCGTGAGTGTGCTATCATCTACCAGGAAATAATCCAATCTGGAATACGACCTGTGCCTGTGCGAGTAGAAAGAGTAATCTCTTTCTGTTGTGTGCAGGTATCTCCAAGGGTCATGGCGACGGTATTCCCTGCACACAGGTCCTGCTTCTCTGCCAGCCCCAGGTGCCCCACGAGACCTATCTAGGAACTTGTTTTGCACTAGGTTAAAGTCGCCGCAAATAACTTTAAATCCACCTGAGTTATTAGGAACCTTGTCCAACAACATTCTGAGGAACTTCACCTGACCCTCATTTGGTGAATATGCGTTTACCAGAGTGAGTGCAACTCCAGATATCATACAAGAGAGCACAATGAATCTGCCAGCTGGGTCGGCATCCACTTCGACCAGAGTAAACGCTAAAGAGTGCTTAATAAAAATGCACACCCCGGCCCTCTTGCCCGTTGAATTCGCGAAGTATGCTGTGGGGAACATGCGATGATGTAGTCTGTGATTGTCTGTCTTCAAGAGATGCGACTCCTGAATACAGAGAATGTCTGCCTTGGACTTCAGAGCTTCTTTCCATAAGACGGAGCGCTTAAAAGGGGAGTTTAAACCCTTAACGTTGAAAGATACAATTTTCATAATTAATGAGATAAATTTTGGTGGTATTACCTGATGATGGCTTCAAGTTTCGACCAGAGCAGGCAGCCCGCGTGAGTGGGGAAAGAAAAGGGACAAGGTTATAAAGAAAGGAGGGGGAGGAAGAAAGGGAGTATCAGAAATAGATGGAAATATAGGTACTAGAGATAGGTTTGAAGGACCAAAACAGAGACAAACAAAAGAAAAAAGGAGGACATGTTTGACATAAGAAACGTAGAGGTAGATCTGATGATCAGCACAGGTCCGTACAAAGGGACCTCTCCGTCTTGGGGGGGGGGGTGGTAGAACAAAGAGTCTCCCCCAAACCGGCCGAGAAAAAAAAAAAGAGGTTTCTCGGCTCCAAACCAGCTTTAATGGGCTGGCAACAAGGGGTCTCTTCAACGGAGCGGAAGAGAGTCCTAACCAATTAGAAAAAAATGGCAAATTCCCCCAGCTGGGGTCCAAGTTGTGACCTGCGGTAAAGAAATGTAAATGTTAATGTTCAACCGAAAGTTCAAGTAGTAGCAGAGGGAGACTTTCCGTTTCTGGCTGGAGAATGGCGAGACTGAGGGGAAGATGGATGCCCCTCCTGTGAGGCTGGTGAGCGTTGAGGTGACGGCCCTGGGTCTCCAGTAAGATTCCACTGTTTGAAAGCTTTTCCTAGTTGACTGGGGGACAGGAAGAGATGTGCCGCTCCTTTGTACCGAAACTTGACCCTAACCGGAGTACCCCAGCTGTAGGAAATCCCTTTGTCTCTCAATATTTTACAGTGTGGGGCGAATTCTCTCCTGCGGGCCAGAGTTCCAGGGGAGAGATCTGGGAAGACTTGGATGTCAGAGTATGGTGCCGGGAGGGTGTCCGGGCGTCTCATCTTTAGTGTTATTAGTTCCTTAGCTTTAAGAGTAGAAAAGGAGACCAGGACGTCTCTCGGTAGGGACTTGTTGATGTGAGGGGGTTTTGGGATGCGATATGCTTTGTCATATTGCAGTTTATCTCCTGGGGTCTCTGGGAGAAGCTTCTGCAGAAATTGACTCACTGTTTCACACAAGTCCTCCTCAGCACCTCCCTCAGGGAAACCTCTAAGACGCAGATTATTAGCTCTAGCTTTATCTTCCAGATCCCATAATTTCAGCTTTACTAACTTCATGTCGGCAGCTATGGCAGAGTAATCGTCTGCCAGTTCATTATGAGCTGTGGCGTATTCCACCATTTTCTCCTCAATATGCTGTGTCCGCTCTCCCAGGGCCGACATTTCTCCTCTCAGCTCTTGTAAAATATTCCTGGTGTCCTCCTGTATGGATTGTCTGAGTGCACTCATCGCTTCCATAAGAAAGCTGCGTGTCACCGGTGTCTCTCCATCTCTCCCCGCTGGCTGGCCCCCGGAGCTCCGGGGTCCAGGCAGACCAGTCGCAGGTTGGGAGGAACAGGAAGGGGAGGACGCCATGTTAGGAGTCAGTAATTGTTGTCGTTCCTGCGGGTAGAAGTCAGTGAGGCGTGCGGACTCCCCGCGTCTCCGGGACGACTGCCTGGGCATCTCTGGTGTCTCCTCAAGTGTTGTGGACGGAAGATGTGGAGCTATTTCGGGTAAAAGTGTCTATTCGTGCCGCAGAACCTCAGGGACAGCTAGGAGCTCAGCAAGATGTGGCCGGCTTCATCGGCTCGCGGACCGCGTCCCCACAAGTGAAATGTTTTGAGATGCGGGGGATGAGTCACTTTAGAATGCTGTCAAGGGAAATATCTGTGCATGACACAAGATGGTCCGTTGCAATTCCACTTTAATGCAGTAGATGGCACTATTGTTCTGCAATAGCCAGAAATAACTTTGTAAAGGGTTTTAGGCTGTGTAACTGAGTCATTTAAAGGCACTAGTGTAGATTAGATAGGGTGGGGGAGTCCTCCACAATATATATGTAACTCAGAAGCTGTTCCTCTACTGGCCTTAATGTGAATTTGTGCTAATCTCTGCACGGACAATCTTGCTGTCGTTTTCTTCAACTGGGATATGGATCACATTAATCCTCGCTGTCAGCCCTGTGGAGGCTGTGAAGTAAGTAGCAGACTCAGGGAAGGCACTGCTGCAGGGTCCCCTCCTCAAGCAGGATCAGAGGTCCGGTGAACTGCTGCTGGTGTCCTGGTGTACAGGGCCTGTGGGTCTCCGTCTCACCCAGGCGTCCATCCGCTGCCCAGTCAGGTGTGTTTGGGTCCTCCACTCGCTGAGTAGCCGGGACAGCTGATTAATGCCTATTCCAGCGGTCTGAGGGGACGGATGGATGTGGATTATAGGTGGCCTGCAGGAGCTCCTCTATCTGCATCCTCTCCCATCGGCGGCCATCTTGGACTCCCCCATACACTGAGATTTTATGAAAAACCTGGGAAACCCCTTTAAGAACTGGGAAATGTGATCAGGGTCATTTGGATGTTTTTGGTTGTCATTATGAATTAAAAAGAGAAAACACAGTAGTTTGACAATAAATGGTTTCACTCAACCACTAACCATAAGTAGAAAAAAAAGTTTTAGTGTTATCATTCATTTTCTCTGAAAACAAGGCTGAGAAAGCAAAGAATCTGTAAACTTTTGAGCACAACTGTATATCCACTTTTGTGCAAATGTGGAGCCCCAAGGGACGTGGGGTACTCGGTACCGGACCGATCTGCTGCTGGGGATGTCACTGGTGGCCTGGTCCGGACCGTGTCCCTGGCTCAGCACAATAAAAGGGGAATATTTACAAGGGATATTGTCACGGGTGACGCCACCCACTTGGTGCGGCCAGTAATAGGGGCCGCCGCTGCTGCAGAACCTCCGGGGGTGATGGAATGGCAGCGGGGATGGTATAGTTCCAGTGGGGAGAACTGTATCCCCCGGGGCAGTAAGGAGTTAAAGTCTGTTGTGTGTGAGGCTGTTGGAGCACACTTACTTTGCAGCTGCAAGGATCTCTCCTCCTGTGCTGGTGCTGACAGGCTGTAGCTCTGCAGGTTGAGATCTTCCTGGTGCAAGCCTGTATGGGAGAAAGGGTCTGCAGATGGAAGCAGGCAGGAGACAATGCAGGGTTTCCAAAGCTTTACTTAGTTCCTTCAGTCAGCTTACAAGTTAGTTGTTACAGCACATTTACAGTTCTCCCTTTCCGGGTTCCCTTTCCTCCTGCAGCCAGGCTCCTCTCTCCTTGTGACCCCTCACACAGTCTTTAAGTGTGCCTTTCCGGGCTATTACTCTCTCTCTCCGTCTTACACGGGTGTATGCGGACGCTGAACAGTATGGCGGTGACTCGGGCTTCTGTGAGTCCTAGTGTGTCACTGAGCTGCCTGTTCTTTGGGTTAGGAACTCCAGCTTGAAACTAAAGCTCCCCGTCAGTGAATCTGGGGATACCGGGTGGATCGTCGGTCCCCTTCAGAGCTGACACTCTGCCTCTGCCCAGCCTGCAGTAGTCTACAGCATTAAACTACCAGGCTCCTTCCTCTGCGTTCCTTCCAGTATATATGAGGGCTACCCCGCCTGCAGTTGGTTGCTTGAGCTGTAATTCTAGGGCCCCGGGTTACACCGTCCCTCTCGGCTCTCTCACACTCCTGGTGGTTTCAGCATCTTGGATGGGCTTTTCCCCCCCATCTGGCTCACACTGGCTCAGTACGGGTCTGCGCTCCTCAGCTTAGGCTCTTCCAGGATGTATGGCTCTCTCCTGCTCAGCTTCAGCTCAACCTCCTGCTGTTCTGTAGCCTTTCTATCTCAGCTCACTCTGCTGCTCTTGGTCTTTGCTTCTCAGCTACTTCAGCCTACTGAACTTCCTTTACTCCTCCCCCTCTCTATATACTGTCAGTCACCTGACCTTCTGGTGTGCCCAACCCACTCATCATCCACCACTCCTCTGGTCTCATATAGTCTCTGACCTCAGAGCTGGATGTGAACCCTCTCTATGCGTGGGGATGTGGGCTGTGAGGGTGTAGTGTTTACTATGTCCTAACTGCCTGGATGCAGTTCCCTTCTGTGGCCACCTGGTCGCAGGGGCGCCACATTCTCCCGGAGTTAAACAGCGCGTCCGCGCGCGACTCGACATTGGTTACCCTGAAAACATTTTTATATTATAT
This sequence comes from Allobates femoralis, assembly GCA_033576535.1. Taxonomy (NCBI): domain Eukaryota; kingdom Metazoa; phylum Chordata; class Amphibia; order Anura; family Aromobatidae; genus Allobates; species Allobates femoralis. The sequence goes on from JARQOC010000002.1 coordinate 416,153,540, forward strand.
AACAATAAACATTATGAATTCTTGGTTTCTTCCCGTCCGGGAGGCACGATTCTTGGAACGTTGCATTAACTATAAAACAAGTAAGTGCATGGGTATCTACTCGTCATTACCCTCTTTTCTGTAAAAGACATTATAAAACATTACTTCGTATAAAAGTATAAAATCTCTTTTCTTTTCAAAAAGTGCTAAAACTTTCAAAAATTCTCAAAAATGCAAGAGTCCAAAATGCAGCTTCAAAGTTCTGGATTCAAAACAGTCACTTGCACAATCTCGCGTGCAGCTGGTCTTAAAACCAAAGGGGAGCACACAAGTGTGCTTAACTATTTACAAGAAAGTTAGTATCATGTCATTGTCTATGATATTAAATGTTCAGGTAAAACATATAAGACAGACAGGGGAATGCTAGCATTCACTCAGGTAAGGTTGGGGGAGCAATAAGGAACAATGTACATTCACACTTACAGTATCTTCATCTGTTTCTTCTTGATGCAGGATACGGGTCTTACTCCTGATCCTCCTTCTCCATCTTCTGGATCATCTGGGATGCCTTCCTTTCTGGATGCAGATCCTGCGTTTCTATTCTCTCTTTGGCTGTACGGCCTTCGGCCTCGCTTTCTGCACGTCCGTGCGGCTCCTCGACCCAGCCGGGTCGCTGGACTTGGGCCTCATAGCCCTGACAGTGATCTATGTCGATCTGGATCCGGGTTCTATTAGCTTCCTGAACCCGTGTCATCCTCGGGGGCAGCAGCCGCAATACACCCCTCCGGGTGTCTAGGATGCGGGGACGCTCTTCTCCACCTTCCGCCATCTCTACGCGATCACACGGGGTCTCTCCTCGACCGGGTTCCTCCACTGGTTCAATCTGTGGGCCCTCCGGGATCACTCGTGGTCTCTCGCACAGAGCGCTCTTCAGTGCGTCCTCCGCTTCCGTCCTCGTGTCTCTGAATGGCGACTGCTTCTCTTCCGGTTGCCTGCTCCACCCCCTCCTGATGACGATTTCCGGCTCAGTTCGCGCCAGCTTCTTGTTAGGAGGGTCTAGGGGCGGCGGCTCTTCCTTGAGAGTGACAGCTGGCTCTCCCGGAGTTAAGGAGAGCCAGGGCGGGACCTTCTTTTCGCGCCTTGGACCGGACCGGCCCACGATGGGAGGCTTAGGAACGCCTCCTCTGCACATGGCGCTAGTCCCCTGTGGCCGCCATTAGGGTCAGATTTTGGCGGGGAAAGTCTAGAACACAGGATTTGGGCACACAAGGTCCAATTCTTCTGGACCGGGTAGATCCTGTTCGTGACGCCAGGTTGTGGAGCCCCAAGGGACGTGGGGTACTCGGTACCGGACCGATCTGCTGCTGGGGATGTCACTGGTGGCCTGGTCCGGACCGTGTCCCTGGCTCAGCACAATAAAAGGGGAATATTTACAAGGGATATTGTCACGGGTGACGCCACCCACTTGGTGCGGCCAGTAATAGGGGCCGCCGCTGCTGCAGAACCTCCGGGGGTGATGGAATGGCAGCGGGGATGGTATAGTTCCAGTGGGGAGAACTGTATCCCCCGGGGCAGTAAGGAGTTAAAGTCTGTTGTGTGTGAGGCTGTTGGAGCACACTTACTTTGCAGCTGCAAGGATCTCTCCTCCTGTGCTGGTGCTGACAGGCTGTAGCTCTGCAGGTTGAGATCTTCCTGGTGCAAGCCTGTATGGGAGAAAGGGTCTGCAGATGGAAGCAGGCAGGAGACAATGCAGGGTTTCCAAAGCTTTACTTAGTTCCTTCAGTCAGCTTACAAGTTAGTTGTTACAGCACATTTACAGTTCTCCCTTTCCAGGTTCCCTTTCCTCCTGCAGCCAGGCTCCTCTCTCCTTGTGACCCCTCACACAGTCTTTAAGTGTGCCTTTCCGGGCTATTACTCTCTCTCTCCGTCTTACACGGGTGTATGCGGACGCTGAACAGTATGGCGGTGACTCGGGCTTCTGTGAGTCCTAGTGTGTCACTGAGCTGCCTGTTCTTTGGGTTAGGAACTCCAGCTTGAAACTAAAGCTCCCCGTCAGTGAATCTGGGGATACCGGGTGGATCGTCGGTCCCCTTCAGAGCTGACACTCTGCCTCTGCCCAGCCTGCAGTAGTCTACAGCATTAAACTACCAGGCTCCTTCCTCTGCGTTCCTTCCAGTATATATGAGGGCTACCCCGCCTGCAGTTGGTTGCTTGAGCTGTAATTCTAGGGCCCCGGGTTACACCGTCCCTCTCGGCTCTCTCACACTCCTGGTGGTTTCAGCATCTTGGATGGGCTTTTCCCCCCCATCTGGCTCACACTGGCTCAGTACGGGTCTGCGCTCCTCAGCTTAGGCTCTTCCAGGATGTATGGCTCTCTCCTGCTCAGCTTCAGCTCAACCTCCTGCTGTTCTGTAGCCTTTCTATCTCAGCTCACTCTGCTGCTCTTGGTCTTTGCTTCTCAGCTACTTCAGCCTACTGAACTTCCTTTACTCCTCCCCCTCTCTATATACTGTCAGTCACCTGACCTTCTGGTGTGCCCAACCCACTCATCATCCACCACTCCTCTGGTCTCATATAGTCTCTGACCTCAGAGCTGGATGTGAACCCTCTCTATGCGTGGGGATGTGGGCTGTGAGGGTGTAGTGTTTACTATGTCCTAACTGCCTGGCTGCAGTTCCCTTCTGTGGCCACCTGGTCGCAGGGGCGCCACACAAACACCTCTTTGTCTGGCAACTCCTTTAAGTGAAAAATACTGAGTTTGTCTATCCCAATGCATGAATAACTAAATCTTACTTCTGAATAAAGGTGACCCTCTTAGCTCACGGGTCCATAGTAGCTGTTTTGCTTTTTTTGGGGGGGTGAAAGGGTGAGGGAAAGGAAGTATTTTGTGACCCCTACCACAATGGAAGCTAAATTGCCTGTGTGCCTTTGAATCTGAGGATGTTATAAGGGATGAAAACTCATTTAGATTCTCATAAAAGTAAATCAATCAGCAGGATTTTGCTATGTAAGATATTGTAAGGGCTAAGAATCAAAATGCAACAGTGCTTCTCCAATCTGTGTGTGTGCTAGTGTATGTAATCTAATGGCCACTTTACACACACCAACTTATCTGTCCAACTTCGGAACAACTTACTGGTTGCAGTGAAATCATGGACACATTGCTCCATTTGTACACAGCCACAAAATGGAGCAATGTGTCCATGATTTCACTGTAACCAGTAAGTTGGTCAGAAGTTGGACAGATAAGTTGGTGTGTGTAAAGTGGCCCTAAAGGGTTTATTACCCTGTGATTAGCATTACAGGACTACAAACTAACAAGCATGATAGTTAGACATCCTTGTGTGAATGACACCTCACTGTCAATGAACAATCTCTATTGAGAGCCTTGTGTGGATGGGGCTGGGGAAGGGGGGGGGGCAGCTCTCCCAGCTCTGCTGCATGCTTAAAACTCAATTGTGTGCAGGGATATATCTTTAAAGGGACCCTGTCACCATGTTTTGACCCCCCAATCTGCATAATGTAGGGGCAGAGTTGTGATAAAATGGTGAGTTTATCCTATCTACAACAAGCAGGCCAAGTGGCACCTCTCTGGAATCTGGGTATCTGTGTCTACATTTTGCTGCTCTTAGGTTGGGAGGAAGAAAACTAGTGACAAATTACCCTAAACTTGTAACACCTAGTTGCCAATTTATTCATAAACTAAGAGTAACATCAGAGGAAGATCACAAAACAGAGTATAATAAAAGATGCTTTAACATTGTTATAATATGTGGATGACAATGATTAAACAGACATGTCAGGAGAAGGCCATCAAGTTCAAGCTTTCTTCACCATTGTACATACTTTGTCACTAAATTATCTATAACCCATTATGCCATTTTTGCTGAGGAAGCATCCAGTCCTTTTTTAGTGTCTGGCATTACTGAGCATGCTCAGTACAGTAAAACTGCTCCTAACTAGGAGCACAAGTGTTAAAAAAAAAAAAAAAAGTTATTCTCACCTCTCCACGAGCCCCGCCGTCTTCCGCCATCTTCTTTGAGGCTCCCGGTGGCTCTCGCAGGCTGCCGGTGTCAGCAGAGCGCTTCCTCTGCCTTATAGGACCTGCGGTGATGTCACAGTCATGTGACCGCGGGTTACCATGGTGAACCCGCGGTCACATGACTGTGACATCACCGCAGGTCCTGAACAGCAGAGGAAGCGCTCTGCTGACAGCGGCAGCCTGCGGGAGCCACCGGGAGCCTTCAAGAAGATGGCGGAAGACGGCGGGGGCTCGTGGGGAGGTGAGCATAAGGTTTTTTTTTTTCTTTTTTTCACTCCGATTTTATGCCGGAATCGGGTGCCTATTTGGCACCCGATTCCAGGCATCAGAAGGGAGCCGATGCTGTCCGAATTATATCGGACAGCATCGGCTCCCTCAAAATCGTAATGTGAAAGTAGCCTAACTGTAAAGAACCCTTTCCTATTTAGCTGCTGGAATCACCTTTCTTCCATCCACAGTGAGTGCCCCCAGATCCTTAGGGCCACTTTACACACACACCAACTTCTGTGAACAACTTCTGAACAGATCTCTGATTGCAGTGAAATCATGGACACATTGCTCCATTTTGTGGCTGTGTACAAATATAACAATGTGTCCATGATTTCACTGCAACCAGTAAGTTGTTCAGAAGTTGGACAGATAAGTTGGTGTGTGTAAAGTGTCCATAAGTATTGTCCTTGGAAGGAATACGTCATGTGCCAGTCCTTTGCATTGACCACACATGTATTTATACATATAAATGAGATGGCTTTTTTCTAAGCTAAACAAGCCCAACTTTTCCAACCTCTCAACAAAATCAGAGGCCTTCCATTCCTTGTAATTACCTTCTTCAAGGAACCTCGTCAGCTGATACCAAGCACAGTAGGCAGCCCAAAACCCTTGCTCTTGAGGTCGTCTAGTTGCAGTTTATTTAACGTTCTCTAATCTCATGACCAAGATGTTCTGAATTATTAGAGAAAACATCCCTTAAACCCTATTTATACACTGCAAGTAGCAATTGTGGATAAACAGATGTAATTATTTCTAAGAGCTTGATAAGCAGATAGTGCTGTCAATTGCATAGAACATTTGTTATTTCATTTACTTACATTTTTTTTTTCTTTTTTACCTTGCAAAATGTGAACTCCCACAGGTCAGGAAGACCAACTGCAGGGTTGAAAACACTAGCATTCAAGTGACCTTCAAGTTGCAACATTTGCCAACAAAGACAGCCCTTATACCCTCTGCATAAATAAATGAAGATGGAGCCAACTATGTTCATATGTATGTGTAAGAGATTCGGTCACCGCGGGATGCTGATTGGGACTCTGAGGAGGACAAAGGACATTTTAGGTCACATACTTGTTTTTTACACTCTTTTACTGGGAGCTATTTTGTGCTCTAAATTTATGATTAATGTGTTACCTTCAAATACCCAAACTGATTGATGATAAGACAGAAATCCTCTATGAATGTATAAATTCTGAAAAATTAACTATTTCTATAAAACTTATATTGTCTTCTAATCGTTATTGTGCAAAATAAAATACTAATTCATTACCTTTGTTTCCTTCATTTATACTTTTTTACCCATAGAAACAAAGTAAATTGAATACTTTTGGGAGTAAAACAGCTAATAATAAATTTTATTCCTATCTTGTGCCCTTCATTTATCTATTTATATGTCCATTTTTATTGGTCCTTACTAGTCAGTGCAAAAGATGGAAATTATAATTGCAAATATGCAAATCTTTACATTGTGCACTGTAAGCACTCTGACCTTAAAGGGATTTGGGGGAATTAGAAAATCACAGCGGCTTTTTTTAATAGTGTCACCTGTCCATGGGTTTCTTCAGCCGAATTGAAGTAAATGAGGCTGAACTTCATTATCACATACAACCTGTGGAGAGGGATGAAGCTGTATCATACCAGCGATTTCACGGCTAGTAGAGGCTGCTCTATTCATTAAAGGCACTGCTCTGCTACTCCCAGTGTAGGTACATCTTGCTGAGTTGTCTTGTGCTACATCCTCCTGTTGCTGGAGAGTCTACACCTGGCTATAGTGAGCATGGCCAGACTCTGCAGTCATTTAACCACCTGCATTCTGCAGAATGTAGGTTCCCTAGGTTAGTGCCTGCCAATAGTGGATTGGTAGCATAGTATTACACAGCTCCTCCCTCCACACCTTGCCTGAACGTTTGTTCTAGGCAGTCTGTCTCTAGAGTCTTCTGTCTTCGTGCTTTATAGTTTAGTCTCTACTGTTACCACACAGCTTATTTTTCTGTTTGTGCTGACCTCTTCTCTCCAGCTTCGTACATTCAACCTGTGCTGCCAGTCCGGACAATGTACCATCTGACCACGTCTCTGCTTTTGCCCTATCTTTTGTACTTGCACCTTGACCTGCAGGTCAGTTGCTGCATGTCCGAGGACGGCTCTGGAGTAGCATCTGGTAACTACTCTAATGGCCCAAGCCTATCTTCATCCACCGCCATCACAAGCTGTTTATTTAAATAAAGAAGTTATGTTTTTCCAAGGGTGAATGCCCACAATCAGGATTAGCAGCGTTTTGGGTGCAGTGTGTTTTTGCTGTGTCCAAAACACTGCATTTGTACAGTACAAGCACAGTGGATGGCAGTTATAGAAATTCTATGCTCACTATGCTTCTTTTCTCTATAACCTGACATGCGGCGTGGCTTCTTGAGCAGCAGCATGTCAATTTATGCTTGCTGAGATGCCAGTGTTCTGAGCTGGAGAACATAGTGAATAAACACTGCAGCATTAATTCTGATTGTGTGCACGGATGCTGCATTTCTCCAGAGAAAATTAGTGTCTCCACAAGAATAATGATGCTGGGTTTAGAATGTAGGAATTCCTGATCGTGGGCATGTAAGAGAGTAAACTGATAAGCTGCTAAAACCAAGCAGACTGCCATTTTGTAGTGGCCCAGGAAAGATAAAACACAGTCTCTGGTTGCCATGGTGACTGCTCTGTGTCTAGAAAAGTGAAAGCTGTGTCTCTGGTTGCCTTGGTGACAGCCCTGTCAGTTGCTCCGGTGGTTGTTGATCTGTCTCTGCGGTGGCCATTACTAGTGTAAGGATTATAGCAAAGCCAGTGCAAGCTATATGGGCCTTTAAAGTTGTTTGCAAGCCCTCTTGTGTGGACTAAAGACTTTATCTGGAACCGAGCAAGTGTCCAGGATCTGAGGAGAGGCTGAGGAGATGTTCCCCTGATGGAGCGAGTGATTGGCGTCCAGGAAGGCCGTGAGTGACTGCGAAAGGAGAGCCGGCGTCCGTGTCATCCACATTGGGAGGATCCTGACAAGGAGGCTGAGGAGATGTTCCCCCTGATGGAGCGAGTGATTGGCGTCCAGTAAGGCCGTGAGTGACTGCGAAAGGAGAGCCGGCATCCGTGTCATCCACATTGGGAGGATCCTGACAAGAAGGCTGAGGAGATGTTCCCCCTGATGGAGCGAGTGATTTGCGTCCAGGAAGGCCGTGAGTGACTGTGAAAGGAGAGTCGGCGTCCGTGTCATCCACATTGGGAGGATCCTGACAATGTCCTGACAAGCCCTGAAAAAGAGTGCTCTACAGATTGCACCCCAAGCTTACAGAACTAAAGTGCTGGACATGTGAATCTGGCATTGGCTGGTAAGCTGCCAAATTTTGCTGTTTTTTTTACAATACGTTTTTCTTTTGCGCAAAAGGTTTTTTTTTCTTTTTACTTTTTCTGGACTTGCTGCAGCCCACGTGGAATATACACCGGTGTAAAGCTACATTTGAGGTTTATGGTACCATAGTTTTGAGATACCCGGGTATCCCTGTGCTAAGTGTACAGCCAGCATTGATATAGTGTAATGTATTGTTATTAGCTGTGATAAGTTATACTCAGTGTGCCATCTCAGAGGTCCCATCAGACCGCCCACAGTTGATGTACATAGCCTTTAGTTAAGTTAAATCCTTGATAAGTCTAACATGTAGGTAAATTTGCTCCTGGTTCTGAGTGTGATTTACATACCCTGGGAACTCTGAGATCGGTGCATTGATGTCGGCTAACGCTGAGTGTGTGAAACTGTTATTGGTTATATTTTAAGGGGATTTTGATACTTATACATTCTATACTGAACCATACTTTGATCCCCATATCAGTAAAAAATACTGTTGCTTATTTCTGCCTCTGTCTCAGTCTGTGACTCACTGGATCTTAATAGGATCTCCGGTCATTATAGGCACTTAGCCTAAGGCTAGAGTCACACTAGTGTGTGACTGGGGCAAGACTCGCATCGCATCACTTGGCACGACTGGCCACTCTCCAGACAGGTACATGTCAGCTGCATGTATTTCCATGCTCTTATACAGAGCGCCGGTGGCAATGCCGGTTGATATGGCATGTGAGACTCGCATGAGTGACACACAAGTGTGACTCTAGCCTTATAGTGTGTAATTCTACCAAATTTGTTCCTGATTATCTTTCCAACTCTTTGAAATAAGTTATGAGAAAGGACCAAATTTATTCATGACGATTTTTCAGATCTAGAGGTCATTCTAGTTTCTTGCGCTATTCGACAATTTTGCAAATTGAATATCAGTCTTCAAGGCTATACCGCATTATCCCAATGACACCTATTTTAATATTTTGTGAAGTTTAACGTCATTTAATAAACTGTCAAGTCATGCGAACCCTTGAATAGCACAGTTAGAGGACAAATGTCATATGCAACGTGCAGCATCTACAGATCAGGTGAGCGGGATGAGTCACATAACAAGTTGTGAAACAGCATGCCTTTTTTAGTAATATGACCCAGAAGATTTCATTTCCGCAGCAGTCTCTTCAAACCCACTGTGACTTTTTTAGCATTGACCTACTTAAAGTAATCTTGCTGATTCCAACAGCTTGAGTTCCATCTGGATGGAGATCACAGTCACCATGTTTTCTTGTATTCTATTCTTCACATTAACAAGAGTCTTAGCAGGAAAGAAAATACTTGGAACAGTGATTTGTGATCAAATATATGTTCGTATTAAACATGCTACACATATAGGGACTACACCAGAATGAGTCACCAGCAGTACTAAAAAAAAGCTCAGCGTCTATTATTTCTCGATCTGTAATCAGCTGTAATTTTCTTATTTATCTATGTAATAATGGTGCCAATGCCCTCTCTGTCACGTGTTACTATTATATAAATTGTACACCAGAATTTGGTACAAACAGAGGCGTAACTACAATAGGTGCAGGGGTTGCGATCGCACCCGGGCCCCGGAGCCTAGGGGGGCCCCAAAAGTCCCTTTGTCCCATAGAAAAAGACTAATACTATTAAAGACTTGCAATAATTGGGGGCCCCGTTGAGCTTTCGCATCGGGGCCCCTGGGCTTGAAGTTACGCCACTGGGTACAAAACTAATTTGGAGCCCAAAGATCTATATCTTTGAGATGTTCTCCGAAATAATGTAGGACAGAGATTTTGTAATCATGTGAATGAATGAATGATTGATTGTATTCTGAGAAATAAAACTATCTGAAATAATTTACCAGTTTCAATTAGTTCGTACAGAACCTACAAGTTCATACATATACAAATGCATTTGCATCAAAGTTGCTGTTAAAAAAAAGTTACCTCTACTGGAAATAAAGATGATTAGAGCAATACTCTTTTTGGAAGTAATGTATACATCAAGAGAATTTTGCATTTATGCAAATAGTTTTACTGAACTTAGGCTGCCTTCACATTTGCGTTTGCAAGCGCAGCGCACGCTGCGGAAATCAAATTCTAAATCCGCAAGCGTATTGCAGATGAGTCTTTAACATGGAGTATGCATTCGTCCGCAGGGACATGCGTTTGTGTACTTATACGTACCTGCGCGTGGAATTTCCGCTCCCTTCGAACGCGACATGTTGCATTTTTTGGCGGTCCAAAAATCCGCAAGCTTCCGCATGCGTACGAATGTGCGTAAACAATGCATTATTTGTCTATTGGAACGCAAGCGTACGCAAGGTCTTGTGGATGTCAGCGTTTGATACGCATGCGTACAACTCATTGCACATGAGCACAAACAGAATTGCAGTCCCTCCCATGTGCTGCCCATATCCCAGCCCACAAACAGCCTCTATAAAAGTGATTATGTCCATTCCCTGGTGAACAGTATTGATCTTTCTGATGGATCTGTGCCTCCTGGATCTGTGCCTCCTGGATCGCACAAAAAACACGTACACATGCAGAAAACGCACCCATACGCAAGCAAACGCAGCATTTTAATTAAGGTTTGTGCATCTGTCTGCGGACAAAATATGCAGTGTTCACCTGCATTTGCATGCGTTTTAACTGCTGTGACACGGTCTCTGGCCTTGTAGTTGAGGGGAGGTACGTGTCACGCAGATTACTAGCCTGTGTGACCTAAAACCTGTAAAAGTTACCCAGCATATTATGTGTTGTGGGGTTAATTTCAAAAGGGTGTGAGGTTTTATGGGAATGACTAAGAGGGCGGGAGGTCATTCCCTCTACCTCCCCTGAGGGCGTGGCTGAGCCACATTGAAAGTACAAGCCTGTTTTTTTCTCCTGTTGTTGGAGAGACTGGTGTGTGGAGGCTCCAGACTGTGGAGTTCAGCTGAGGAGTAGCTGCAGTGTGCTGCCAGTTAGTACAGGCAGACCTGTACACATCCCTCCTGCACTGTTACACTGTACCGAATCTTCTTCACAGCTGCCGATTTGGTACAGTGTGTGAGTGCAGAGGGGACAATGGGTGTGGGTGGTGACATTAGGGGCTGGTGGTGGCCGGCCATACTGGGAATAGGGTAGGGGGTGTGATTGTAGGAGACTGGGAGGAAACGACCAGTTTCCATTTTCATGCACAATCACGCTCCCTAGACTTTCCCTGCCAGCCGCAAGAATGTGTTATCTAGGAAACCCTGCAAAATGTTAACAGCATGTATATTGCAAATTGTCAACATTTTGCAGCCTAGATACACATAGGAATTATTGCAAAAGCCCGGACAACCCCTTAAGACATCTTGTATATCAATAGCAAAAGCATTCCACATATTATGTGTTTTTAATCCTTTATGTGGTTTTATTTTACAGCAAAATGTGTTACTGATAGTGAATGATAGCTATACATTAATATTTATTTATGTTGCTTCTCTAGCATTATAAATAAATATTAAATTTAAAAAAATGTATCAATTTCACAGTATTCTGTGGAAATTGAATACAGTTAAAGACCCACTAAATGGACCAGAGACTGACAACGTTAATGACCCATTTACAATTTCTTTTCAATATTTAGTTTTTGTGTTCAATTTTTGAATGGGTCAAACATAAATTTCTTATGCGAATCTCCTTGGCTGGCACGAGAATTTAGGCATTTTGGCTGCCTCTAACAATTACAAGGCCCTGCCATATTATATCGTTTTCTGAAGCTTAGTTACTAGACATAATAATTATGAAGTGCCTAAGATGCCGTCATTTGAGTGCTTTAAAAAGTGATCCGCTGCACACTAAACATAATATATGACATAATGGCTAATAGATGTATGACTGGTATATAAGAAACTAATGCAAATTTAGAAGAGGAAAATTGACACTGCAGAAACTGTTTGAGGACACAATATGAAAAATGAGAATCTTAGTTGATGCATTGGCCATTGCATGTAAGCCCGATAACCTCTGTCAAGGTGCTCTCATGTATATCGGGTCCCTATCTCCCTTACCTTATGCCTCTGTCTGTGGTGCAAATGCATATGAGGGTGTAAGCCTCTGAGTGCAATTAAAACCTATGTGTATGGGTGTGGTAGGAAGCTTGACTACAACAAGATGGTGGAAAAGACATGGTTAAACTTGACTTGGCTTGGATCACTTTTTAATACATATAGTTTTTTTCAAGCTAGCGCCTAAACAGTAGGTGTGCCAGTCATCTCTAAATTATTATTGTCAGTTTTTGCACCAAAAATGAATACTCACAAAATACAGCAAAGACACTGTGTGTGAATGTAGCCTAACAGCCAATGCCTAACCAAGTCAAGTTTTTGAATCCTGACAAATATCAATTTATAAATAAAACCAGGGCTGGAACCAAATTGATACTCTGCAGTAACGCAAGTTCACACTGGCCTCAAAATAGAAAACACAACAAAAAAGCAACAAATGAGCAAATACCCTAGTGCAAAAACATAATTAGGGTATTTACCATAGGTGTGTCCTACCTTTGAGCTGGACATGATATAATGTGTGGCATGGTGTTCTCTGTTGGGGCCCGGTTCTGCTTTTTGTTGTGTTTTCTATTTTAAAGGCCAGTGTAAACTCGCGCCACTGCAGAGTATCACCTTAGTTCCAGCCCTAGATTTATTTATTCATGTTTTGCTGCAGTCCTGCAATCATAAGTGTTGTCTACCTTTGAACTGGACATGATATAATGTGAGGCGTCCCATGGCATGGGGTTCTCTGTTGAGGCCCTCTTCTGCTTGATCCTGTCCTTGTCAATTCAAGTCGCTGACAGATGGTAAGGTTTTAATAATACTAGGTAGGACTGTCCCGATGGGGTTACCTTGTCTCTGGTGGGACAGCTTAAGCATTTATATGATCATATCTAATATATCACTAAGTACCCTAATTCTGTTTTTGCACTATAGCATTTTTACTTTTTCATTTTTAGGGTATTTGCTCTTTCTCCATTCGCCTTCCATGACAGCATTGGAGGATGTCGTCCACGCGCTATTGGGGGAAAGGAACACAGAGAGGTTAAAAGCCCCTCCCCTTCCTCAGTACTCCAGTGTCTTCCTGTCCCCCTTGGGGCATGGAGAGGTTCCAGTGCTGTCAGGCCGGCAGAGGCAGCATTGGGGTGTACTTACAGCCGGGCCAGGGATGGACGTCGGGGGTGGCCTCCTCCTCCTTCTCGGGGCTCCCGTGGTGGGACCATCCGGCCTTCCTGCGTCCTACGGGGCAAAGCAGGCCGTGTATTGCAGCGCCGGAGGCCTGTTCAGCTCTCCGGCGTCTCCCTCCTCCAGCTGCAGTCCCTGGGGCATGCATCAGAGGTTCCTGGATGGCACTTCCTGTTTCGGGCGGGGCACTTCCTGTTTCGGGCGGTGGCTCCTGTACAGACTGGGCGCGGCTCCAGGGAACCCAGCAGGCCTATCGTGCGCTACTGCCTGCGGCCGGTGACCAGGAGGAGGGAGGGAACAGGTGTTCCTCGTTGGGGGCACGGTACTTCTGGAACAAGTACCCGCCGGAAGCTACACCCAGGTAAGGCTGATCCCTGAAACAAGGAGGGTGATAGGCTTCCACCTCTGCTTCTGCAGAGCCCAGCGTTCCCCCAGCTCATGTAAGTGTTTCTGGGGGTGGTCACAAGGGGTAGAGTTATTTAGGCCCTGCACTCCCACTGGGACCCCCTTCTCTTCCCTTTTTTTCTATAGGGAGACAAGGGCCACCTGTGTAAGGGAGCAAAAACCCGTCCAGGAAATGTGGCTGCGGCATAAACTTCCCTCTTCCTACAAAAAGGTGTCGGCCATGTCTGACAGTGTTGTCAGGATGGACTCCCCATCCCTGCTTGAGGAGCTCCAATCCATTAGGGAAGAGGTGCAGGCTTCTATCTCGGCACTGCCGGTTTTTGCTGCAGCTTCCAGGCCTTCCCCTCCGAAGGAGAGGAAGCTCCAGGATTGTGACTCTGTGGATCTCATGGAGGCTGGCCAGAGCTCAGCATCAGAGGACGACGAGGATATTGCCTCTGTTGCCTCTGTCCAGACACGAGAATCTGGACACTACTATTTTTCCACGGAGTCCATGGGTGAATTGGTGGACACTGTTCACAGTACCATGGGAGTAGAGGTGGTGGAACCCCCTTCTTCTGTGCAGGACTAAATGTTCAGAGGCCTAAAGGCTAAGCGGCAGTTGGGCTTCCCTGTCCATGAGGTCATCCGGGTTCTCATCCGCCGGGAGTGGGAGTCTCCAAAACATCGATGCTCACCCCATCCGAGTGGACTGGAGGGTGATGACTTTGTCTGGGAGGTCCCGAAGGGGACATCCAGGTGGCCAAGGTAGCATATAAGACCGCGTTGCCTTTTGAAGATTCCTCCCAGTCGAAGGACCCCCTTGATCGTAAGATGGAGAGTGTCCTCAAAAACTCCTGGAGGCGGCAGCTATGTCTTTAAAGGTGAACATTTCCTCTACATGTGTGGGGCTGCTCTGGCAGCAACCATGTAGCAGTTAATCACCTGCACCATGCCTCATGTACCCAGCCGTGGCTGTGGGTTCAATCCTGAGCTGTACATCATCCAAGGCATTATGTATAGGTGACACATGATGGCTGCAGGCTATCCCCCTGGCAGGCCCCGTGCTCTGGCGACTGTGGGCCACTAGCCGTTGGGCAAGGCTTTTAACCAAGTCTCTCTTGAAGTGGATCACCCAGCTGGAAGAATTCCTCCTGCAGGGTACTCCCAGGGAGGAGCTTTGGACTCCATTCCACTTCTGAGACGTGCTACGGGCTTCCTGACCGATGCCTCTGCTGAGTCGATCTGCATTGGCGCCAGGTGCGCAGTGTTGGCTAACACAGCTCACAGGGCTGTGTGGCTTACTTTGTGGAATAAGTAGGTCACGTCTAAGCTCCAGCTGTGTGGCCTCCCCTTTCAAAGGTCTTTTGTCTTTGGTCCGGCATTGGATGACATCCTGGGAAAGGTGTCAGACCAGAAAATGTGTCTCCCGGAACAGAAGCCCTTTCGGAGGCAGTCCTTTCGGCCTGAGCGCAGCCAACCCTCCCGTCTAAAGGGAAGGGTAAGTCTGGTCGCTGGGCATTCCAGAAAGGGGCCAAGATCCGTAATATCTTGCTCCCCCAGCAGCGGCATCACCAGCCGCCCCCTAAACAATGCCGCCTTCCACATTGCGGGGCAGCTCCTGCGGTTTCTGCCACAGTGGCAAGCAATCTCCTCGTGCCCTTGGATCCTCTTGACCATTTGGGAGGGTCTGCACTTGGAATTCGAGAGCCAGCCCCTCCGTGTCTTCGAGTCCCCTCGCTTCCTCAGGGGGACTCTCGCACATTTTTTCTTGTTGGGTCTGCGAGACCTGTTGGATTCGGGTGTGGGGTCCCCGGTTCCTCCTGGGGAGGAGGGCCAGGGGCATTACTCCAGGTTGTTGTGGACCTCCAGAACGCGTATTATCATGGCCACATTCACCAGTTCCACAAGCGCTTTCTGCGATTCGCAATTCCGGGGCAGGCGGGACGGTCCATTATCGGTTTAATGTGCTGCCCTTCGGGTTTTCGTAGGCCCCCCAGAGTTTACCAAACTCGTGGGGGAAGTGATCGCATTTATCCAGACCCATGGGATATGTGTGCTTCCCTATTTAGACGACAGGTTGGTGGTTGCTCCTTCGGCAGTGGTTCTGCGCACACTGGTCTCCAAAACGTTGGAGATTCTTCAGTCCCTGGGGTGGGTGCCCATTCTTTGGGAATCGGAATGGGTGCCGGCAACCCGTCGTCAAATTTTGGGAGTCTTGCTGGCCTCCTCCAGACAGGCCTCTTTCCTTCCTGCGGCACATCAGCTTCTGCGTGCGTGCATCTGACCTGCTTCCGGGCAAGGAGGTCGCCCTACTTGCAGGAAGCAATATCCCTGTTAGAGGCCATGACGGCCTGCATTCAGTCGGTAGCATGGGCTCAGGCCACTTCCAGTCTGCTCCGGGAACACATACTGATTCCTTGGTCAGACGTCAGGATTCCTAAAGCTCGCGGGTCCGGAACCCGGGGCGGATGGTCGCCTCGCTTTCCTGGATGAATCCCGGACACTTCCGTTCCCACTGCTGCCAGCAGTTCCGGTTGGGGCGCGATGGTGGATCGCACACGGTTCCAGTGGATTTGGAGTTGCTCGGTCAGTCGCCAGTCTTCAAACTTCCGGGAACTTCTGGCAGTGGAAGACGCACTTCATGCGCAGCTCACGGTCCGGGGTCATCATGTCAAGATCCTGTCGGACAACGTAACTATGGTTCCCTTCTTGCGGCACCAAGGCGGTACTCGAGGCTTACACTTGCAGGTACTGGCAAGACTGATCTTTTTGTGGGCAGTACGCCATCTTCTCTCCTCCTCGGCAGTTCATCTGAAGGGAATGGCCAATGTACAGGCAGATTTCTTGTGCCACACGGAGGACCACCCAGGAGAATGGTGCCTCCATCCGGATGTATTTCGCTCTCTTACGGACAGGTGGGGTGTCCCTTTGATCGACCTGTTCGCTTCGGGCTCGAATACAAAGGTGCCGCCCTTTTTCTCCCTGACTGGGTCAGACCATCCTCGGGGCCTTCCATCTGGTGTATGCATTTCCTCCAATCCCGCTACTTCCCAAGGCGTGGCAAAAAATTCGGGCGGAGGGGGTGTCGACTATCCTGGTGGCTCCCTGTGGCCGAAACGGGCGTGTTATGACGCCATCTGAGACCTGGGCCTGGTGGGACTGATTAGGTTGCCCCACTGTCTCGACCTACTGTCCCAGGGTCCTCTTTCACCCGGGCCTTCAGTGGCTCTATCTGGCGGCCTGGCTGTTGCGGCCGGGATCCTGAGGACAAAGGGTCTCTCCCAGGCAGTGATCCGCATGCTTTGGCAGGGCAGGCAGCCTGTGTCGCACACTATTTACGGGAGGGCCGGAATTGGTTCCTGTCCTGGTGTGCTCCTTCCATCCCGGTCATGCATCATCTTAATGTGGCCCAACTCTTGAATTTGTGCAGCATGGCTTTCATTTGGGGCTTGGCCGTGCACTCTTTAAGTCCAGGTGTCGGCACTTGGGGCAGTTTTGCCCAGGATCTTGCTTCCCATTGATGGCTCAAGTGTTTTTTTTTACGTCTGCTTGGGGGCGGCGTCCCAGTTCGGCCTTCTATCCCTCCCTGGGATTTGAAGATTGTTCTCCACAGGTTTTCTTGAAGTCCCTTTGCACCCTTGTCGGCTGCATCCCTTACGTCTCTCTCACAAGGTGGCGGTTTTGGTGGCCATCACTTCTGCTCCAGAGTTGGAGAACTGCAGGCGCTCTCTGTCCGGGCTCCGTGCCTCGTGGTGTCCATTGTTCGCATTACACTTCGGTTGCATTCATCTATTCTTCTGAAAGTTGTGTCAGCTTTCCATCGGTCCCAGGTTGTGGTTCTATCTTCATTTGGTCACTCTCCTGCTAATGCGGCTGAGGCCGTGTTTCACTCCTTCGATGTTCGTCGGACTGTCCTCCACTACCACCGAGAGACTGCTTCCTGGAGGTTAGATCAGAACCTGTTTTGTTCAGCATTTTGGGAAAAATACAGGGAAGAAGACTTCCTAGGCTACCATCGCTTCCTGGATCACGAAGGTGATCTGTGAGGCCTTCGTCGCTCCGGTCCTTGCTCCTCCGATGGGGTTGAAGGGTCCTTCAACTCGGGCTGCTTCTACGTCCTGGATGGAGCAGGCTGAAGCTTCATCGGAGCTGATTTGCAGAGCGGCTACGTGGTAGTCTCTTCTCACTTTTTCTTGCCACTATAGGTTAGATCTGTCCTTCAGTCGGGATCTGTCCTTTGGTAAGAAAGTCCTACAGGCAATAGTCCCACCATGAGGAGTATCTATGGTATTCCTCCAATGCTGTCGTGGAAGGCGAATGGAGAAAACTGAATTAGTCCTTACCGGTAATTCCTTTTCTTGGAGCCTTCCACGACAGCATCAGTTCCCCCCTTTTTGGTGTTTGATTCCGGTTTGTATCAGGTAAATCCATGGCTAAGGGTGATCTTGGTAAACACTGGAGTACTGAGGAAGGGGAGGGGCTTTTAACCTCTCTGTGTTCCTGTCCCCCAATAGGGCGTGGACGACATCCTCCAATGCTGTCGTGGAAGGCTCCAAGAAAAGGAATTACCGGTAAGGACTAATTCAGTTTTTGTTGCTTTTTTGTTGTGTTAAATATCAATTTATGTGGTAATGACTCTGAAATACTTTAACATATCTCAGTGACTGTTTATTTCACACTTGTACTAAGCGTGATAAATTTATGTTGATGTGATTTGATTTATTTTTTTAAGAAAAGATTGGAAAATTTGATAAAATTTTGAAAATTTAGCAATTTTTGAACGTTGAGTTGCTCTTAAAACATACCTCTAAAAATAATTACCGTATATACTAGTGTATAAGCCGACCCGTGTATAAGCCGACCCCCCTACTTTTGCCCCCAAAATCTGGGAAAACCTATTGACTCGTGTATAAGCCGAGGGTGGACCCCAGCACAGGTATAAGCCCCCAGCAGTGTGGTATACAGGCCCCCCCAGTGGTATACAGGCCTCCCCAGTGGTAGTATACAGCCCCCAGCAGTGTGGTATACAGCAGCCTCCCCAGTGGTATATACAGGCCCCAGCAGTGTTACAGCAGCCTCCCCAGTGGTATATACAGCAGCAGCCCCAGTGGTAGTATACAGCAGCCCCAGTGGTAGTATACAGCAGCCCCAGAGGTATATACAGCCCCAGTAGTAGTATACAGCAGCCCCAGAGGTATAAACAGCCCCAGTGGTAGTATACAGCAGCCCCAGTGGTAGTATACAGCAGCCCCAGTGGTAGTATACAGCAGCCCAGAGGTATATACAGCCCCAGAGGTAGTATACAGCAGCCCCAGTGGTAGTATACAGCAGCCCCAGAGGTATATACAGCCCAGTAGTAGTATACAGCCGCCCGCCCGCCACCCCCATCAGTATACAGGCCCCCCATCTGTATCCAGGGCCCCCCCCCTTGCTCCGCAAAACCTGCAAAGTAAAATCATTATACTTATCACTGTCCTGTCGCCGCCGTACCCGCCGCTGCCATCGCGATCCTCCGTCTTCATCAAGCGTCTTCCGGCTTCCTGTGGTCGGCGCAGGCAATGACGTCCTTGCCTGCGCCGACCACAGGAAGCCGGAAGAAGACGGATGAAGCCGGGGAGCGCGATGGCAGCGGCGGGGATGGCGGCGACAGGACAGTGATAAGTATAATGATTTTACTTTGCAGGTTTTGCGGAGCAAGGGGGGGGCCCTGGATACTGATGGGGGGCCTGTATACTGATGGGAGTGGCGGGCGGGCGGCTGTATACTACCACTGGGGCTGTATATGACTCGCGTATAAGCCGAGGGGGGGACTTTTCAGCCCAATTTTTGGGCTGAAAAACTCGGCTTATACGCGAGTATATACGGTAATACATAACATTTACCACTTGTCTACTTTCATTACATTCAAACTATGGTACGTTTAATTCTTAGATCACCAAACTTTATTATACATTGTTTTTGTCAGGATAGTTAAAAATTTTACTTTCCAGAGAAAGGGGCCACAATTCTTCATTTTCCGCAGTTTTATTACACATTAAAAAATAATAAACAAAAAGGACATACAACTCGTTTTGGCTATATTCTTTCCCAACAATAGCCTTCCTCAGGTATGATTAGTAACTTGTACAAAGAGTGATATACACACAAAGTAATTAACTACCGTATATACTCGCGTATAAGCGACTTTTTCATCCCAAAAATTGGGCTGAAAAGTCCCCCCCTCGGCTTATTCGCGAGTCATGTATACTGTATACACTGTATACAGTATACAGGCCCCCCCCCTTACTGCCGCAATCCTGTAAAAGAATAGATGATTATACTTATGCCTGCCGCTGTCCTGCCGCCGCCATCACGCTCCTCTGTCTTCATCCGGCTTCTTCCGGCTTCCTCCGGTGGGCGCAGGCAATGACGTCATTGTCTGCGCGCCAGAGGGACAGCGGCAGCGGGACAGCGGCAGTGATAAGTATAATAATCTATTCCTTTACAGGATTGCTGCAGTAAGGGGGGGCCCTGTATACTGAT
Source organism: Allobates femoralis (assembly GCA_033576535.1). Classification (NCBI taxonomy): domain Eukaryota; kingdom Metazoa; phylum Chordata; class Amphibia; order Anura; family Aromobatidae; genus Allobates; species Allobates femoralis. The sequence goes on from JARQOC010000002.1 coordinate 416,173,319, forward strand.
GGGGGGGGGCCTGTATATACCAATGGGGCTGCTGCTGTATACTACCAATGGGGCTGCTGCTGTATACACCACTGGGGCTGCTGTATATACCTCTGGGGCTGCTGTATACTACCACTGGGGCTGCTGCTGTATATACCACTTGGGCTGGTGTATACTACCACTGGGGCTGCTGTATATACCTCTGGGGCTGCTGTATACTACCACTGGGGCTGCTGCTGTATACTACACTTGGGCTGCTGTATATACTCTGGGGCTGCTGTATACTACTACTGGGGCTGCTGCTGTATATACCACTGGGGCTGCTGCTGTATACTACCACTGGGGAGGCTGCTGTATATACCTCTGGGGCTGCTGTATACTACCACTGGGGCTGCTGTTGTATATACCACTGGAGCTGCTGCAGTATATACCACTGGGGCTGCTGCTGTATACTACCACTGGGGCTGCTGCTGTATAGTACCACTGGGGAGGCTGCTGTATACCACACTGCTGGGGGCTGTATACTTGTGCTGGGGTCCCCCCTCGGCTTATACATGAGTCAATAGGTTTTCCCAGGTTTTGGGGGCAAAAGTAGGGGGGTCGGCTTATACACGGGTCGGCTTATACACAAGTATATACGGTAATTGAGAAAACTGCGAAAAATGAAGAATTTTGCCCCTCTCTCTAGGAGCGCTTTGTTGCATCTTTGGATGTTGTAATCTGAAATCCTCATAATGGACTCACTGGCTGGGAGTTCCAATCAATCCAGGACAAAGCTGAAAACCTAACCAGTCGAACATCTCTCCAACACCCATAACTGGGTTGATACACATTCAAGACACTAGCAAGACAACGCAAAAGTAAGAAACCAAGCTATTTACATTACTACATATATACTACATATATATTCATATACCTCTGCACTTAGATCTGCGCCCGCTTTTGTTCCCCCCCGGATTTTTAGACTCCAGAGCCCTATATATATATAAAATATATAAAACTCTGTTTTTGACATTTAGGGTATGTGCACACTGGCCGGGTTAGGGTCGGATTAGGTGTGTAAACCGCCGGTCGGTTTACATAAATTTCATGTAAATTTATGTTAATCCAAACCGGCGTTTGGATTAACATTGAAACCTATGTAAACCGACACCCGGTGTCCACACACCGGCGGTTTACACATGCTCATCCGTTGCTAACCCGCTGGGTTCCCAGCGGGTTAGCAAAGAATGAGCATGTTCTATAATCCGGCCTGTTCTGCAGCGGCTGCAAGCAGAATCATGTACTGCTTCCAGCCGCCGCAACACCGCCGGCGCTAACCCGCTGGCCACCCGCCCGGCACCCGCCCGGCACCCGCCGCACATACCCGCCAGGATGCCGGTGGAGCTTCCTGGCGGGTCCGCCCAGCCGCCGACCAACCCGCCGGCCAGTGTGCACCCAGCCATAGGCCCCTTAAAGTTATTTTAAGTGTGATGTGGTCCCACTTGACACACAGCTGCGCATCATTTCCAGTCCGGCGCATTGTGGGGGTGTATTGGGTAGAATGGCTGGCGCTGGAGCATGGGTAGTGCATATTCTGAAGCTGGCCAGTACACCGAATAATCCACCACAATGCAGCAGACCAGAAATGATGCGCAGCTGCGTGCCATACCAGGATGGAGGCCCATGGATTTCAAACGCATGACCGTGCTTCTGAATGAATTATCCCTGACCAGGATGATAACAACAGAGCAAGGGGGGACATAGAGACTTAGAGATCGCCCACCCGTCAAGATGATGGGGGAAAATGTAAGTTATAAAAAGCTTTTTTATAACCATTATACTACACATTTAGGTCAGACAGTGATGATTAGGGATATAGTATTAAGCTGCAGGGACAGGTAGTGATAGGTTTGGGGGCATAAATGACCTGACAGGCTCCCTTTTTAATGCTGTTCCTTGTTTGATAAAAGGGATACATCCGATTTATTCTTTATGTCAGTATGATTACAGAGAAACCACATTTTTATGATTTTTTAGGTGTTACCTAAAAATAACTATATCATTAAAAAAAATAGTTTTTGCATGCGAACTCTGAGAGCGTGTATTTTTATTTTTCCACTGAGAGAGCTGAGTGAGTCTTGCTTTTTGTGAGACACGATGATGTTTTCAGAGGTAGGGGGGCACACTCCCATTTCCAAAGTAGGTGGAATTGTACATTATGATGACCTATTGAACTTCAAAGTGTCCATATACTGTTCTTGCACAGGGGCACTTTTTTGTCTGTGTACATCACTGCTTTTAATAACATTTATTCAGTAAATATTTGGCCTGTACACTCCCTGACAGAAGTTGTCGCTTATCCATGTTATGTGAATAAAAGCTTATAACCTGACGTTAAATTCATCCGTTGTATAAATTACTCTTTTGAAAGCTGAAACCCTCCAAAATGTGGTTTAGCTTAAGAAAATAAATTGGCATCAATGCTGAAATATTGATCATTTAATGAACACAGAATGGTCACATTTTGGCAAGACAAAAGTTTTGTCGCCCACAGAAAGTAATGTGATTTTCAAACCAAAAATGTACTCAAAATACAAATATATGTTGCATTACACTTGTGTATGAAGTTGTGGTGCTATTAGAGTCATTTTTAATATTTTGTGTGACTTCCATGAGCTTGAAGGACTGCATCCATGCGGTTCAACAATGATTCATACAATTTATTAATGAAGTCATCAGGAATAGCAAAGAATGCAGTCTTACATGCCTCCCAGAGTTCATCTAGATTCTTTGGTTTTGTCTTCCTAGCTTCTTCTTTCATCTTACCCCAAACATGCTCAATGATGTTCATGTCTGGTGACTGCACTGGCTAGTCCTTGAGCACCTTGATCTTTTTTGCCTGGAGGAACTTTGTTGTAGAGATGGATGTATGAGATAAAGCAGAGGTCCCCAACTCCAGGTCTCAAGGCCCGCCAACAGTGCAGGTTTTCAGGATATCCTTAGTATTGCACAGGTGCTAATGTGATCATCTGCACAGGTAATGATTCCAACCCCTGTGCAATACTAAGGAGATCCTGAAAACCTTCACTGTTGGTGGGCCTTGAGGCCTGGAGTTGGGGACCTCTGAGATAGAGCACCATCCTGCTGCAGAATTTGACCCCTTTTATGATTTGGAATATAAAAGGTAGTTAATACTTCTTGACATTTTAGGCTATTGATATTGCCTTCCACCTTGCAAATGTTTTGCACACCCCCATAATGAATGTAACCCCAGACCATGATCTTTCCACCACCAAATTTAACTGTTTTCTGGGTGTATTTTGTATCCATAGGGGCTGCAGTAGGTCTCCTGCAGTATTTGCGGCGGCTGTGGTGTAATTCTACTAAAGATTCATCAGAGAAATTCACCTTCTGCCACTTTTCCAGCGTCCATCTGTTTAGCAGGCTGTGGGACTTTGCAAATACCACACGGTTTTTTATTTGCCTTTTGTTTAGTGCTGGCTTCTGGACACTGATTCGACCATGGAAGCCATTTTGAGACAGAATCCTACAAACTGTTCTAGTTGACACAGGGACTTGAGGTGACCAGGCCTGTTGGAGCTTTGCTGCAGTGGAAGAGGGGCTTGCTTTGGATTTTCTAACAAACAAATGTTCCTCCTGAGCAGTTGTCTTGCAGGGTCTGCCGGACTTGGGCTTGTCAAACACATCTCCAGTCTCTTTAAATCTTTTTTTATTTCTTTGTATTTGACGCTGAGACACATTAAAAGTGCCAGCCACTTCTGCAGTGGATCTGGTCTTCAGCCTCTTGATAATCAAGGCATTGGTCGCAGGGTGGATTTTTGGCATGTTGTCAGAGCTCAAGTTGCAGTTCAAGTGAAGGTCTGGGGTGTTGGGTATCTTTTTAGGCACACCCACTAATTAACCGAACATTTACTGAGCACAGGTGAGGATGCAAACTAGGATTGGGTGCATTATATGACCAGGCGACAAAACTTTTGTCTTGCCAAAATCTAACCATTCTGTGTTCATTAAATGATCAATATTTCAGCATTGATGCTAATTTATTTTCTGAACCTAAACCAAATTTCGTAGGGTTTCAGCTTTCAAAAGAGTAATTTATATAACCAATGGACGAATTTAATGTCAGGTTATAAACTTTTATTTACATAACATGAATAAGCGACAGAACTTTTGTCAGGGAGTGTAAATTGAGCACAAAATAAATTAAAAAGAATAATTGTAAATCATTTTTAGTGTGGGAAACAGCACCTGTAGGTCCACTATCTAGGGTGAAGATGGAGGCATGGCACTGATTCGACAGAGGTTACAAAAAATATATGTATATTTGTTTTTAAACTCTGTCCTCTCTCTACTGGACTGATCTCTTCATAGAGGGGGCCTGTGCAGAGTCTGAAGACACGAATATAAATGAAGGGTCAGCTTATGACTTAACTAGCAGCCTGACAAGGTCACCTCATCACACCGTAGACATCATTAAAGTGCAGCAGAAGACAGGACAACATGGGAGCAGCAGCCAAGAGATGGTAAGCACTCAATGCTTCAGGGCTTACTATAGATGGAGGGGCTTAATATGGAAAAGGGCCAGTTTAGTATGGAGAATGGGAAGTATAGGGGGCTCAGAATGGAGAAAGGTCAGTATAATGGGTCTCTGTATTGGCTTGAGCAATAAAGTAGACTCAGAATTGAAAAAAGGTACTGTAGGTGGGCTCTATATAGAGATGGACAATATAAGGGGATTTTGTATTGGTTTAAATCCCACCAAAAACAGCATCTGCAAAGATTTTGTATGTTATTCCTGAATCTCCATAAGTTTCCTCCAAATCCTCTGGTTTCCTTCCATACTGAAAAACTCCACAGACATACAGATAGAAAAGACATACAGTGTTGGCCAAAAGTATTGACATCCCTGAGATTCTGTCAGATAATACTCAGTTTCTTCCTGAAAATGATTGCAATCACAAATTCTTTGGTATTATTATCTTCATTTAATTTGTCTTCAATGAAAAAAACACAAAAAGAATTGTCCTAAAGCCAAATTGGATATAATTCCACACCAAACATAAAAAAGGGGGTGGACAAAAGTATTGGCACTGTTATAAAAATCATGTGATGCTTCTCTAATTTGTGTAATTAACAGCACCTGTGACTTACCTGTGGCACCTAACAGCTGTTGGCAATAAGTAAATCACACTTGCAGCCAGTTTTCATGGATTTAAGTTGACTCAACCTCTGTCCTGTGTCCTTGTGTGTACCACATTGAGCATGGAGAAAAGAAAGAAGACCAAAGAACTGTCTGAGGACTTGAGAAACAAAATTGTGAGGAAGCATGAGCAATCTCAAGGCTACAAGTCCATCTCCAAAGACCTGAATGTTCCTGTGTCTACCGTGCGCAGTGTCATCAAGACATTTAAAGCCCATGGCACTGTGGCTAACCTCCCTAGATGTGGACGGTAAAGTAAAATTGGCAAGAGATTTGAACGCAAGATTGTGCGGATGGTGATAAAGAACCTTGACTAACATCCAAACAAGTTCAAGCTGCCCTGCAGTCCGAGGGTACAACAGTGTCAACCAGTACTATCCGTTGGCGTCTGAATGAAAAGGGACTGTATGGTAGGAGACCCAGGAAGACCCCACTTCTTACCCCAAGACATAAAAAAGCCAGACTGGAGTTTGCCAAAACTTACCTGAGAAAGCCTAAAACGTTTTGGAAGAATGTTCTCTCTTTTTGGGCAAAGGCATCAACATAGAGTTTACAGGAGAAAAAAAGAGGCATTCAAAGAAAAGAACACGGTCCCTACAGTCAAACATGGCGGAGGTTCCCTGATGTTTTGGGGTTGCTTTGCTGCCTCTGGCACTGGACTGCTTGACCGTGTGCATGGCATTATGAAGTCTGAAGACTACCAACAAATTTTGCAGCATAATGTAGGGAGAAGTGTGAGAAAGCTGGGTCTTCCAGCAGGACAATGACCCAAAACACACTTCAAAAAGCACTAGAAAATGGTTTGAGAGAAAGCACTGGAGACTTCTAAGGTGGCCAGCAATGAGTCCAGACCTGAATCCCATAGAACACCTGTGGAGAGATCTAAAAATGGCAGTTTGGAGAAGGCACCCTTCAAATATCAGGGACCTGAGCAGTTTGCCAAAGAAGAATGGTCTAAAATTCCAGCAGAGCATTGTAAGAAACTCATTGATGGTTACCGGAGCGGTTAATTGCAGTTATTTTGGCTAAAGGTTGTGCAACCAAGTATTAGGCTGAGGGTGCCAATACTTTTGTCCGGCCCATTTTTGGAGTTTTGTGTGAAATGATCAATGTTTTGCTTTTTGCTTCATTCTTTTTGTGTTTTTTCATTGAAGACAAATTAAATGAAGATAATAATAATACCAAAGAATTTTTGATGGCAATCATTTTCAGGAAGAAACTGAGTATTATCTGACAGAATTGCAGGGGTGTCAATATTTTGGGCCAACACTGTACTAGTGTTTAGATTGTAAGCCCAATCTAGATAGCTAAGGGAGTCCTGACAGCACGACCATTTGGTGCCTAATGTCTCCGCATGCACTGCCTTTCTTGTCAGAACAATGAACTAACCTATTAAGTGCGGCTAGAGGCCCTGTCTCACATAACTACCCTCCAGCAATCCCGACAGCGATAACGACCTGCCGTGATCGCTGGAGCGTCGTTACCTGGTCGCTGGCGAGCTGTCAAACAGGCAGATCTCCCCAGCGATCAGGGCCATGGGAGCCACCTCCCACATCGCTGAAGGCGATGTTACAGTGTCCTCCCTGCTTAGCGCTGACCAGCGGGAAACCAATGATCAAAAAATGACCTACAGCACTTTGCAGCGATCAGCGACCTCACAGCAGGGGCCTGATCGCTGCAAAGTGTCACACAGAACGACATCGCTGGAGAGATCGTTGTAACGTCACAGTTACCCGATCTCTCTAATGATATCGTTATGTGAGACAGGGCCTTCACTGCATCGTCGCTCAGCTGGGGATTCTGTTTTGTTTATTTTACCCATCAATTTTTCTCTGTCTGTTCTTTCATTACATAGTTTTTTTTATAATTTTATAGATAAGGAAGCAAATCAAATAAACATTTTAATATTACATTTTTAATATACCTTCTTATTATATATTTATTAATATTTTTATAATAATTGTTTACATTTTTATATATTTTACAAAAAATTCCACACATCATTCATTATTATTATTATTATTATTATTATTATTAATCTTTTCACTATGAATATAAAATAAAATACATAAATAATTTTTTAATGCATCAAATAAATAATTTTTTAATGCACCATTTTAATCTTTACACATCATTCCCCGGTGTAATGACAGCTTCATCCTCTGCCTTCTTTTCTTTTGCGGATGTTTCACAACAGGTATTGTATATACATTCCATATTATCTGTTTTCGAAATATAAAAACAAGGCATGAACACACATCAAAAATAACGAATAATTAAGTGTTTTCACTCCAAGTCCCCCACCTTCCCACCATTTTTTACTTCCATTCACAATAAAACTTCAATTGGTTCTTTCGCATAATACTAAAAATATAGTCTCTCACTCCTCATGAACATATGAGATCGATTCCACATGCTGACACACTATGGATTATTCTCAATATCTCCTCACTCCGCACATCGCCCTGAATATTAGCATACCCCCCATTCAATCACCCTGCTACATTTTATCATCTTAATTGTTACGCAAACAAACACAAATACGTCTACCCCAAAAGTACGTGATCACTCATATGGACTGACATATAGCTACCTAAATTGCTGCACTTCATTATGTTTCAACACTAGAGCAGAATCACATTCCCTTTTTAAGATTATGCGATCTATTCTGTTTGATCTCATGGCTTTATTCCTTTTTAAATACAGGTAGATCATTGATAACCCCACAGCACTCAATCATTCTCTCCCAAACCCACTATCTAGGCATGGTTGTTTCCAAAAGAACCATATAGTTCCATGGGATTGTCATATGTATCTCTAACTGCAACAATTAATATCTATTCAGATGTGTGGGTTCGAATACACTTTTATCCTTAAATGTGTCTAATACATGTTACTCATATTGACACTTGATTGTACTTTTATATTAGTGATCATGCCATCTTTTTTCTGTACAAACACCATAGTATGGACTCATGAGCTCATTTGTCATTCCAATGTTTTATATCACTGTTTTTCTATTTTACGCATCCAATTTACACCCTTCTTCTTTCCTGCGTCATCATAACATGTTACGTCACAATTGTACCTCCCCGTGTATCACGTCATGATGACTCATTTTTTGGTTTTGGCACATTTTTCATGTATATAAAGCCAAATGCACTGTATGTTCTTGTTAATCACTGAGGAAGGAGCAGAGGCTGCTCTGAAACGCGTTAGAATTAAAAAACATCGTTGTACCTGACTTCCCGGTTCAGCCATTTCTTCTCAGCAGCGCGGATCACCGACACTTCGGCCTGTTTCCAGTTGTTTTGCCACGTTGCATGAGGAGGTGTGAATCCCGCAGTAGAGTGTAGACTGGTTTACACAACCATACCAGGTGAGCAAATGTCATCGGGCTTCTGCCACTCTCTGCTAAAGAGATAAGACCCTATGCGCGTTTTGTCTCATATTTCTAGAGAATGAAGATAGGGATTTTTAAATCTGTAAAGTGCTGTGGAGTTAATGGGGCTATATAATTGAGAAAAATAACTAAATATAATGACAAAAGGTCAATATAATTCTGCTCAGTTTGGAGAAGTGGCAGTATGAGAGCTTAATTTGGAGATGGGGCAATATAAGGGGATTTATATAGAGATAGGGTACAATGAGGGGTTCTATATGAAGATTGGGTACTATGGGGTGCCTTGTATGGAGATGGGGCAATATGGATCGCTCTGTATAAGAATTGGACAGTATAAGTGGGGGCTCTGTATGCAGAAAGGGCATGTTGAGAGTTTTTGTATGCTAAAGGGGTAGTATATGTGATGGGGCAATATAGGGGGCTCTTATAGACAAGGGGCAATATGGAATGCTCCTTATGGATATAGGGCAGCATGGTGGGCTTTGTATAGAGATGGGGGACCTCATATGGAGATGGGGCGGTATAGGCTATGTATGGAAATGGATCAGTATGAGGGAGCTTTGTATGAGGGAGGGCAGTATGTGGGATTCTTTATGGAGGGCTCCATATTGAGAAGGGGCAGTATATGGGAACTTCATATGAAGAGGGAGCAGTATGGGAGGTCTTTGTATTGAGAAGGGGGAGTATATTATTTTCTATATGGGGATAAGGCAAGTGCTCTGTATCAAGATATGGCAGTATTGAATATTTTATAGAGGAGTAAAGCGTTGAGGCCATGTAACATAAATGAGACAATGTGGGGGTCATTTTTCGTATCGGGAGCACAATGGAGGACACTTATTTATTCAGGGCCACAGCATAGGGCTTATTTAGTGCACAGCATGAGTGGTTATTTTTATTCAGGCGGCATTATAATGATAAAGAAGGAGAAAATCTTATCATCAGATCACCACAGGAGGACTTCTAAAATATAAAGTCCATCTCCTGAGCAATTAGAAAGGCAGTGAAGGAATGGTAATACAGGATCAGCAGAAATATTGGATACAATGTCACATTTATTGGAAAACATTTAAACGAGTGAAGGAATAAAACACAAAAAAATTCAGAGAGATGTGCTCTACACATTTTGAACCTGTGCTGGGCTCTGAATTATGACATTAAATTAAATAGACATCACAAAGCAACCACTGACCTTGTGGAGACCAGCGGAGGATAACACTGCGGGCACCAGTTAAAGCACTCAAACACAGTGAAACCCAAGGTGCATTGCTCCCTAGAATTTGAATATGCAGATGAAGTCCATGGAGCCTCGGTTAAGAATCTACAACATGGACACCAGCCAGTTATCCCACCAGGGAAGGACCTAGCCCAGGGTATTAGTAGCCCTTAAGTCACTATCCAGCCCTTGCGAGCTTGAAGATATGGCCAGGGGTTTACCATGGACTAAGTATCCAACCACAGACAGCTGTTTCGGGGTTGTTGCCCCTCATCAGTGTGGCACAGGATTCTGGCTGGGTGGGCCATATCTTCAAGCTCGCAAGGGCTGGATAGTGACTTAAGGGCTACTAATACCCTGGGCTAGGTTCTTCCCTGGTGGGATAACTGGCTGGTGTCCATGTTGTAGACTCTTAACCGAGGCTCCATGGACTTCATCTGCATATTCAAATTCTAGGGAGCAATGCACTTTGGGATTCACTGTGTTAGAGTGCTTTAACTGGTGCCCGCAGTGTTATCCTCCGCTGGTCTCCACAAGGTCAGTGGTTGCTTTGTGATGTCTGTCTATCAAGCATTGCTCCCACCCAGCCAGAATCCTGCGCCACACTGATGAGGGGCAACAACCCCAAAACAGCTGTCTGTAGTTGGATACCTAGTCCATGGTAAACCCCTGGCCATATCTTCAAGCTCGCAAGGGCTGGATAGTGACTTAAGGGCTACTAATACCCTGGGCTAGGTCCTTCCAGGGTGGGATAACTGGCTGGTGTCCATGTTGTAGACTCTTAACTGAGGCTCCATGGACTTCATCTGCATTAAATTAAATAGGAAGGAATGTTTAGGAAGGAATACTCATGAGAAAGAGATGTGATTGTACATATGTATATCCTTATTACCTACTTACTTCAAAGTCATGATTTAAAGCACAGCAGTTTGAAATGTGTATACCCATGTCTCCTTGACATTTTCTATATTTTTATACATTAATCTATTTTAAGTTTTCCCAATAAATGTGAAGTTTTATCTACTGCTTCTGAGAATGCTGAATTACCATGCTTTAACAGCATTATAATGACACTTATTCTTAACAGCACCAAATTGGAATATGTTGCAAACAAACAGAAAAGAGAGAAGTCATCAGAGATGAGATCTTGCTATGAAAAGACATCAATGTGTCAGGACCAGAAAAAAAGAAAGGAGGAAAAATCTTCTATCAGGGAAGTTGTTAGTGGAGATGTTTCCTTGAACATGATCGCCAAATTCAAATTCAGCACACACATTGCAAATTTTGTTCGGGATTGGAAACACAAGTAATTTCACAAAAAAATTGCCGAACGTGGCTTTGTTCATAAACTGATTGGATAAAAAAAATGCAAAACTGCATTTAAGTGATGCTTTTCTCCTACCTTCTGACACTGTAGGATATCGGACGGGACCTGTTTGATGTGTGGAGGGGGTAGGGAGAGGCCAGAGTAGTGTCCGACTCCATTTTTATTTCCCGGCACTTTCTGTTTGGATGTTCCAAGCCAGCAACCAATGAGGACGCATAAAATATCCACATGTTGAAGCCGCAAGGGAGTGTGTCATTGGCTGTGAATAAAAGATGCAGCGGAGAGATTCCAGAATTCAGATTTTTTAAAGGTGCATAAAAACATCCAACTTTACAGGCAATACAGAGTGCACAAGAAACAGCCAATTGCCGTCGTCGCCGTTTTATGTGTTACTACTTAGGGAGAGTGCTACTGCTGCTCTGTGCTGCTCTATCCATGTTACATAAATAGATAGATAGCTACTGGATCGCTTTTTAGATAGAATAGGAGGGCGAGAGTATCCATTTGGACGACTGTGATTCCTACATCTGTGTGTGCTGCCAAAGCCGTGATTTTTGCATACAACAAGAGATTGTAAAATGTTTGGCGTTAAAGTAGTGATTGACAAATCCTTCAGTTTGTACTAACAAAGATTTTATTTCCCTCAAAGCAGTGATTGCAAAATCTTTAAGTTTACCAAAGAAAGGTTGTGTTTAGCCTCTAACCAGTGATTCTCAAATCCATTATTTATACTGAAAAGGTTTTTATTGGCAAATCAGTCAGTTTCCCATAAAAAGCTTGTGTTTGGCACCAAAGCAGTGATTGCCAAATCAGTCAGTTTCCTCTAAAAAGGCTCTGCTTGACTTCAAAGCCTTCAGTTTGTACTAAAAAATGCATTTTTTTCCTCAAACCAAATTATTGCCAAATCGGTTAGTTCCCCTAAAAAGGCTGTGTTTGGGCTCTAACCAGTGATTCTCAAATCCTTCAGTTTGTACTAAAAAGGTTTTTTTTTGCCTCAAACCAGTTTATTGCCAAATTATCATTTTCCCCTAAAAAGACTGTGTTTGGCCTCTAACCAATGATTCTCAAATCCTTCCATTTGTACTAAAAATGCATTTTTTTGGCCTCAAACCAGTTTATTGCCAAATTATCATTTTCCCCTAAACAGGCTGTGTTTGGCCTCAAACTCTTTTTTTTTTTTGCCAAATCTGTGTTTACCCTAAAAAGGCTGTGTTTAGTCTCTAACCAATGATTCTCAAATCCTCCCATTTGTACTAAATATACATTTTGCTAAAACCAGCCTATTGCCAAATCTTTCAGTGTCCCATAAAAAGGCTGTGTATGGCCTCTAACCACTGATTCTCAAATCCTTCAGTTTTTACTAAAAGGGCATTTTTTTGCCTCAAACCAGTTAATTGTCAGTTTCTTCTAAAAAGGCTGTGTTTGGCCATTAACAGTGATTCTAAAATTCTTCACTTTGTACTAAAAAGGCATTTTTTGCTTCACAACAGTTATTACCAAATCAGTCAGTTTCCTCTAAAAAGGTTGTGTTTGGCTTCAAAGCAATGAACCAATGGTTTTCAAAACCTTCAGTGTGTACTAGAAGAAAACATGTTTTGCCTCAAGTAATGATTGTAAAATCTTTTACCATATATACTCGAGTATAAGACTAGTTTTTCAGCACACTTTTTGTGCTGAAAAGTGCCCCCCCCCTCTACTTATACTTGAGTCAGTCCTATTTGCTGTAGGGGAAGGCGGTGACTGCAGACTGCAGGAGATAAGAGGTGGCTGGATCAGGCTGCATACAGTGCAGGAGATCACGTGGTCCCGCTCATTATTATAATGTAATATGCACTGCATACCCCCTGTACATCATCGATAGGGGGAGTGGCGCACATTGGACTAAGTGTACAAACCCCATCACTGTATATGCTCCCATGCTGACGCTCACAATAAAATAATAAACATTGTAAATCACCCTCCGGCGCTTCTCTACAGGCACCGTGGCGTCCTCCCTCAGCTTTTCTTGCTTGTTACCAGCAAATCTATTCATGTGACTGGTGCAGCACTGACGTCATCGTTGCTGCGCCGGTCACATGAAGCTTGATGAGTGGAGGGAGGACGTCACAGTGCCTGCAGAGAAGCATCGATGGGCGAGTTAAAATGTTTTTTATTTTATTTTGAGTTCCAGCATGGGGGCCATATACCAGTGTTGGAGGGGCTATATATCAGTGATGGGGGCGGTGTATACCTGTAATGGGGGCTATATACCAGTGATGGGGGTGTTATATACAAGTGATGGGGGCTATATACCAGTGATGGGGGTGCTATATTCCAGAGATGGGGGCCATATACCAGTGATGGAGGGGCTGTATATCAGTGATGAGGGCGATGTATAATTGTAATAGGGGCTATATACCACTGATGGAGGGGCTATAAGCCAGTGATGGAGGGGCCATATACTAGTGATGAGGGCGATATATACCCTAGTATATATACTAGTGATGGGGGTTCTATATACCAGTGATGGGGGTGCTCTATTCAAGTGATGAGGTGCTGTATACTAGTGATAGGGGCTTTATACTGTGATGAGGGGCTATGTACCAGTCATGAGGGGCTACATACCTGTGATGAGTGGCCATATCCAGTGGAGGGGGTAATATAAAGTGATGATGGGCTAAATACTAGGATGGGGGTCTGCTGCATTTCCCACCATAGGCTTATACTCGAGTCAATAAGTTTCCACAGTTTTTGGGGGTAAAATTAGGGGCCTCGTCTTATACTCGGGTCAGCTTATACTTGAGTATATACGCTTACTCTCTCCAAAAAAGGCATTTTTTTTGCCTCTAACCAATGATTGCCAAATCCTTCACTTTCCCCTAAAAAGGCTGTGTTTGGCTTCAAACAAGTGCTTTCCAAATCTGTGTGCTTAAAACAGGGGTCCCCAACTCCAGGCTTCAAGGGCCACCAACAGAGCAGGTTTTCAGGATTTCCTTAGTATTGCACAGGTCTTAATGTGATCATCTGCACAGGTGATGATTCCAACTCCTGTGCAATACCAAGGAAATCCTGAAAACCTGCACTGTTGGCGGCCCTTGAGGCCTGGAGTTGGGGACCTCTGGCTTAAAACATGAGTGGAAAATCCTGAGGTCATGAGGAAAAGGAAAGAAAAAAAAGGTTGTTGGAAAGGGGAGTGGGCTTGGTGTTCGAGGTGTCTGTAGGGTACGTGCTACTGTTAATGTTACTGAAAGTAGTACTGACCAAACATTGACTCATCGTATCCCAAGGGAAGTGACAACTATAACTGCACAGCCTGCTCCAAATATTCACATACTCCATACTTCACAAATGCCCAAAGCCTTTTGGAGTTGGATTTGGGGATGAAGGAAGTATGGTTCCAGTAGCATCCAAACCCTCATCACCATATGTCAACCCCCATGGGTGGAGGTGATCTGAGGAACATGTGTACTGTAATGTGCGTTCAGGGCAGAAAGTGTCAAAAGGGGCCTCTCATGGTGAACAGTGGAAAAACAGTGGATGATGATGAGGTTCTAGATCCAATTTGGAATCAACCCAGAGTGACAGAGCTGAATAGCTCAGCAAAGGAGGAAGAAGACAAGAAGGTTAGGTTGCGTGTTTTCCGCACAGAGAGGGCTGCAAGTATAGGTAAGCGAACCTTCCCCGAACATGTTCATCAATTTCCAATTCGGCCCAAACATGGAAGATTTGGTTTGGGTTCGGCAAACCCAAGCAGATTCCAAAAACGTTGGCGAATGCGGATTTGTTTGGTAAGTGAGTGGATGAAAAACATTACTGCATTTATGTGATGATTTTCTCCTACCTTCTGACAGTGTAGGATAGCAGACAGGACGTCTTTGATGAGGGGAGGGGGGTGGAGAGGTTAGAGCAGCATTGGACTCTATTTTTTTCCCGCACTCTGTGTGTGGATGTTTTGGGCCGGCAGTCAATCAGGGCGCACAAAACATCCATACATTGAAGACACAAGGGCTTGTGTCATTGGGTGGCTTGTTTCATTAGCTGCCAAAGTCACATGCCTCTAGGAATATAAGAAGCAGCCATTTGCCATCGTCGCCATTTTGAAAAGTGATGCTGCTACAGACAGTGCAGCTGCTGCTCTGTGCTGCTCCGTCCCTGTTACATAACTAGATAGCTAGTTACTCAATTACTTTTAGATAGCATAGGAGGGCAAGAGTTTTCCATCGTGACATAAGCATTTTGTGCTAAGAACAAGTGTGATCTGCGTGAGTTGGCAAAGCCACATTTTCATCATCCAGGAAGCGATTGCAAAATCCTTTAGTTTCCCCTAAAAAGCATTTATTCCTGTAACCTGTGATTCTCAAACACTTCAGTTTCCGTTAAAAAGGTTACTATTGGCCTTCAACAAGTTAATCTCAAATGCTTCAGTTTCCCCTAAAAATTATTTTTTTTTTTTTGCCTATTACCTGTGATTCTCTAATTCTTCAATTTCCCCAAAAAAGGCATTTTTTTTTGCCTGCAGCCTATGATTCTCAAATCCTTCAGTTCCCCTAAAAAGGCATTTTTGGCCTGAAATCTGTGATTCTCAAATCCTTCAGTTTCCTCAAAAAAGACTCTGTTTAGCTTCTAAGGCTGGTTTCACATAGCATATTTTTTCCTGTCTATGGGATCCTACTTTTTGCAGGACCCCACGGACAGGAACGGACACCACAGGAGGTGTCCTATTTCTGTGTCCGGGTCCGTGATTTTCACGGATCCGGACACAGAAAGAGCTGTGTGTGGTAATTTCACTTCCGCAATGTATATATACAGGGGCGGACTGGGCCAGGTTGCAGGGAGGCATTTGCCCCCCAGGCCGCCGGCCACTCAGCTTCAGGGCCGATGGCCACGGCTATTTTCGGGTTGCAGCCGCCAGTGATTCAAGAATGCACCCGGCGGCTGAAGCCGGGTGATTTACCTCCAACTCAGCTGCTTCCGGGTCCAGAGGCGTGCTTACGTAGTTGTACGTGACACGCCTCTAACCCTCCAGAGCGGAGCATTTGAAGAGAGGCGCCATTCTGTGAGGCTGGCTGCTGGTTGTGTGGGCCGGTCCCTGCTTGCAAGCCAAGCTCCTCTAGCAGCTGTTCATGGCTGCAACAAGTCCTGGTTGTTCTTCTGCCGGCCAGCACTGTCTGCACCTCTGTTTATGTGCTGGGCCGGCAGTGTTACTATTCACAGACCGAGCTTTGTGCGAGGCCAGTCTGCAGAGCTGTGATGTCATCCAGCCCTCCTCACATGCCTCCTGGAGAAGAGATCAACGGCAGACAAGTCGGGGGAAGGTGAGAATGTCTGTTTCTCCTCTACATAAAAGTAGCCCTGATTTGTCTTTATGGCTGAGTACATGTGATGTGTGCATGGCTGTGTGTGTGTGCATGCCTGGGTGGATCGCTGTGTGCATGGCGGTGTGTGTGCATGCCTGGGTGGATCGCTGTGTGCATGTGTGTGCATGGCGGTGTGTGTGCATGCCTGGGTGGATCGCTGTGTGCATGTGTGTGCATGGCGGTGTGTGTGCATGCCTGGGTGGATCGCTGTGTGCGTATGTGTGCATGGCGGTGTGTGTGCATGCCTGGGTGGATCGCTGTGTGCATGTGTGTGCATGGCTGTGTGCGTGCATGCCTGGGTGGATCGCTGTGTGCATGTGTGTGCATGGTTGTGTGCGTGCATGCCTGGGTGGATCGCTGTGTGCATGTGTGTGCATGGCTGTGTGTGTGCATGCCTGGGTGGATCGCTGTGTGCATGTGTGTGCATGGCTGTGTGTGTGAATGCCTGGGTGGATCGCTGTGTGCATGTGTGTGCATGGCTGTGTGTGTGCATGCCTGGGTGGATCGCTGTGTGCATGTGTGTGCATAGCTGTGTGTGTGCATGCCTGGGTGGATCGCGGTGTGCATGTGTGTGCATGGCTGTGTGTGCATGTCTGAGAGGATCGCTGTGTGCATGTGTGTGCATGGCTGTGTTCATGTGTCCGTGGCTGAGTGCATTTGTGCATGACTGAGTGTGAGGCTGTGTGTGTGCATGTCTGGGTGCATGACCAGGTGCATGTGTCCATGGCTAAGTGCATTAGTGCATGACTGAGCGCAGGGCTGTGTGTGTACGTGTCTGGTTGCATGGCTGGGTCTATGTGTCCATGGCTGAGTGCATTTGTGCATTACTGAGCGCAGGGCTGTTTGGGTGCATGACTGGGTGCATGTGTTCATGGCTGGGTGCATGTGTCCATGGCTGAGTGCATGACTGAGCACAGGGCTGTGTGTGTGCGCGTGTCTGGGTGCATGGCCGGGTGCATGTGTTCATGGCTGGGTGCATGTGTCTATGGCTGAGTGAATTTGTGCATGACTGAATGCGGGGCTGTGTGTGCATGTCTGGGTGCATGACCGGGTGTATATGTTCATGGCTGGGTTCATGTGTGCATGGCTGAGTGCATGTGTCCATGGCTGGGTGCATGGCTGAGTGCATGATTGGGTGCATGGGTGCACTGCAGGGTGCATGTTTAAGAATATGAATATATAAAGAGGGTGCACTGATGCAGGTGCATCTCAATGAATTAGAATACCATCAAAAAGTGACTATTTCAGTAATTCAATACATAAAGTGACACACATATATTATATACAGTCATTACACACAGAGGGATCTATTTCAGGTGTTTATTCAGTTAATGTTGTTGATTAATGAAAATCCAAAGGTCATTATCTCAGAAATTTAAAGTAGGGAGGATGAAAGGTTAAACACTGTGCTGCCATATTCCACCAGACATTTAAGGGTTTATATAATATTGATTTATTAGTCAAAGCGTTTCAGGGCTCCCTCCAGATGACAATATGATACTGATTTGTCCTGAGGAAGGGGCCAAGGAACCCTCTAATGCGTTCATAAATAAATCAATATTATATTCCCCCTTTGATGTCTCGTGGAATACGGCAGCATGTTTTTTTATCCCTTCATCCTCCCTACATGAATTTTATGAGATAATAACCTTTGGGTTTTCATTGGCTGTAAGCTATGTGTACAGTTCTGTATAATGTATGTGTGCATGTCTGCGTTGCGTATATAAAATTGTATGCATTTTTTATAAAATATGTGTATAAGGCGGGCATATCTGGGGGGTGGGCAGGGGCCACTGTCAACATGTGGTCAGAGTGAGCAGGTAAATATGTGAGGAGACAGTATGGGGTAGAAGAGAGAGGGACTGCTTGGGGGACAGTGTGAGGATACAGTAAGCAGGACTCTGGAGTTGGTAAGCCAAACCACCGACTCCAACTCCTCAATTTCTCTTACTCTGACTCCACGACTCAGACTTCCTCATACACGGCTCATGTTTAAATGATAAATTTATTGTACAATGGGTACATCAGGCTTTAATCATTATGTTGATACAATAATCAAGATATTTAGATAGAGCATAATAATTATTCATAATGATAATATTCAGCACATTCTGCATTGATCTACTGTACCCAATTCATTATATATTGTAAGAGTCGGAGTTGCTCCATTTTTCTACCAACTCCACAGTCCTGACAGCAAGGAACGGATGTATGCCGAGGAGGGGGGTGTGATGAGGGGCATAATATAAAGACTGGGCAGTATAGGTTTGGGGGCAGTGTGAAAGGGCCTTTTATGAAAAGAGCAGTGTGGAGGGCATGTATCAGGAGAGGGACAGTGTGGGGGTCCTTATTTTTGCAGAAAAACATTGAGGGCAATTATTTATTCATGGGCTTAGTGTAGGGCATATACATTTATTCAGGCAACATTATAATGACACTCTTATTTTTAAGGGCGCTGTGTAGGGATGTGCTGCAGAAGAGCAGAGAAGATGGAAGTCTGTAAAGACATGAAAAGTCATCATGGTGTCTGCACAAGATGAAGAAATGAAAGATAATGACTCTAATCAGGGAAGATGTCACCTATAAGGTACCTGGATGTAAATGTTTCTTTGTGATCCTGCTGCGTCTCATCAGTGCTGTGGCTCCTGTACGGTCTGCAGTCGGAAGAATAATAACAACAACTCCCAGTATCTTCTTACCATTGTTAAGGACATACTGGCAGTTGGAGATATATGCAATACAAGGGGCTGACCTGACATTACAATTGGTGTACCATGTACTGATGGTGATCCGGCTCAGATTCAAGTACAAATGGTGGTCCTAGTGATTTATATATGTACTAATGATAATAATAATCTTTATATAGCACCAACAGTCATGAGAAACAGTTTTGGAAATCACCATAATTAAAAAGCAAACAATAATGACAATCCTGCTTGCAAGAGCTTACAATGTACAATAAAGTGGGGGTGACACAAAGTACAGGGTTTTATTTACAATCATGGTCCAGCCATTTTGAGGTTGTGGAATAGATGAGAGTGGAGTAAGTGGCCACCAGCCGGTCTGTGTAGAGCTTTTCGGTTGCGGATAACCTATGTCTGAATAACTGATTAGGGAGCATGATAGGCCGCCCTAAAAAGATGTGTTTTTAGGGAGCGCCTGAAGCTAAGTTGTAGGTAGTCCTAATTTCTTGGGGTTGAGCATTCCAGAGAATTGGTGCAGCTCGAGAGAAATCTTGGAGCTGGGAATTGCAGGTTCAGATTAGTGCAGACGTTAGCTCCAGTCACTCCCAGAGCGAAGAGAACGGGCGGGGTGATAGACAGAGATGAGGGTAGAGAGGTAGGGAAGTGCTGAATCATGAAGAGCTTTGTGGGTGAGAACAAGCAATTTGAATTGGATCCTATAATGTATGGGAAGCCAGTGCAGTGACTGGCACAGAGAGGATCCTATAGTGTATAGGCAGCCAGTGCAGTGACTGGCACAGAGCGGAGGCATCCCAGTAACAGTTAGCCAGATAGGTGACCCTGGCTGCTGCATTAAGGATAGACTGGAGAGGGGAGAGTCTAGTGAAGGGGAGACCAATTAATAGAAAGTTGCAATAATCAAGGCGGGAGAGGATCACGTCCACTGTAATGGTTTTAGTTGTTTCCATGGTGAGGAAGGGGTGATTCTAGAGATTTCCTACAGTTGCAGGTGACAAGAGCGGGTGAGAGATTGTATATAGGAGGTGAATGAAAGATCAGCATCAAATATAACATCCAAACAACGAGCCTGCTGTCTAGGTGTTATTGTGGTGCCGCACACTTTGAGGGAGATGTCAGATTTAGGAAGGTTAGTAGAGGGTGGGATCAGAAGAAGTTCAGTTTTGGAAAGGTTAAGATTCAGGTATAGAGTGGACATGATATTGGAAACTGCGTTTAGACAATCATTGGTATTCTGTAATACAGCAGGGGTAAGGTCAAGGGAAGAAGTGTATAGTTGTGTGTCATCAGCATAAAGATGATACTGGAAGCTAAATCTGCTGATCGTCTATCCTATCGGGGCTGTGTAGAAAGGGCCAAGGACTGAACCCCTAGGGACCCCAATAGTGGGAGGAAGTGGAGCCAGCGAATGATACACTGAAGGAGTGGTCAGAAAGATAGGAAGAGAACCAGGAGAGAGCCCTGTCCTTGATGCCGATGGAGTGCAGCATAGAGAGTAGGAGATGGTGGTCAACAGTGTCAAAGGCTGCAGAGAGGTCAAGAAGAATAAGCAGAGAGTGGTCACCATTACATAATGATGGTCCTGATTATTTATGCACAAACTAATGGGGATCCTGGTGATGAATTCATCTACTGCTTGGTGTTATGATGCTGTATTTCTGTACTGATGAGGGTAGTGATCCATGTTTCTGTACTGATGGGAGTTTTAGTAATACATTTTGGTATTGCTGGTGGTTCTGGTGATGTATTCTTGTGCAGGTATTGGTTCTGATTCTGTACATGTAACAATCCATAACATATAAGATTGTGACATATGGCTATGCTTAATAAAGTATTGTCCCATTGACAATTTAGGGATTACTACATTTTTATTTGCTAGGAGCATTAAAGGGATTGTATAAGTTTGTGATGAAAGCTCGCCATAATTGCTGCTGTTTTAACCAATTAAATGTCCTTTTCAGTCACTGGCAAGAATATTTAGGGTTATGGCTGATGCCTGCAATCGCCAGCTCCCATCAGCTCCACTTGCTGTGGGTTGTTGATGGATTGCCATGTGTTGCTGCCATAGTGCGGAGACATTATTACAGCGGTCTCACTTTGTAGTGAACGGTGACTGCAATGGATCTTTGCTTTGAACCTATAACAGGAAGCGAGCGGCAGCAGGGGGAATAAAATTTCATTTTCTCGCTGTAGCCTACATTGTTCCAGTTAGGGTACCTTTACACGCCGCTACTGGAGGATGGATACAACCAGCTACAGGCTACAAATGTAGCTTGTAGCGGCAAAATACCCCGTAGTAGCGGCGTGTAAAGACGGTAGGAGGCAACCGGCAACAGATACATCTGTTTCCGAGCACTGCCCGGAAACAGGTGGCTACACAGGCGATTGTAGCGAGCTGTATCGGCGTGTAAAGAAGCAACAGAAGGGATATGTCGACACCAGGCAATGTACCTGGTATGTAGCTGGGGCGTGACACTGCCTCCGGGATACCGCCCCCCTTCAGCGATCATTGGTGGAAGCTCCTGAGTTACGATTGGTAGACGCTGCATAGGGCGGCATATTTAAGGAGCTGACCAGTCTCACTACACAATTGCTCGAGCCTCATGTATTAAACAGCCTCCTGCGATGCCTGGCCAATCATGGGTTTCTTGCTTTGTCCTATCAGCGTACGGACGTCTCGTAATCCACAATTGAGGCACACCTATGTGCTGTCCCTGCTGCACCAGGTCCGCCCATATTAGCTGGTTGTAGCGGTGTGTAAATGAGGTAAGATGAGCTACAGAAGGTGACTTGAGGCACCCGGCGGTGTATCCAGAGATAGATGTAACGTAGCGTAGCGTAGCTTGTGGCGGCGTGTAAAGATGGTGCGTTTCCCGTTTGTAACCGTTTGTGCGTGCTCGTGAAGTAGCTGGTTGTATCCATCCTCCAGTAGCGGCGTGTAAAGGTACCCTAAATCAGCTCACTAGGTTTACCTGCAGATTAATGATATAGCTGCAATTAAATAGTGTTCCTGTATCTATGTACCATCCACTGTTATTTTTAAAGACTCTTACCTCTGCTGCTTTAATGCAAGGGCCAGAGATAAGAAAATGAAAGATGGGTCGCCGCAACTCAAGGGCCACTGCTTTGCGGTTGCCCCCCAGGCCAAAATGTGCCAGCCAGCCCCTGCTAATCTCGGAAAGAACTGCAAAGTTCAACACTATTTGAATGCAATAAATGTATTCTACTAGTTACAGTATCTTTCTTCTAATCTGCCATATATAATCAGCTCTTTATATGTTATCACTGTAACAGATCTCTCGTCAACAAATATTTCAGAGTTGCATGTCACTAACTGATAAGTAGTGATTTGTAATAAGAGGTATCAGTGTACGATCCCATATGTTAAATAGTAAGTATTGAAATGTATTTCTGTTTTTTTTTTATTTTATACCATTGGTAGCTGGTTTAGAAAAATAAACCCATCTATAAATTATGCATTTTGAAAAGCCCCCAAAAGCAATACAATTAGGAATGAAGTTCAAATTTACCTACATTGCAGTATTCTCTTAAAAAACAATAGAAATACAGGCAAATTTATGCATGTTTAGGATTAGGTGGCAGTCTAATGTGTATTAGTAGTGATGGGCGAACCAGAACTGTAAAAGTAAGGGTCTGTACTCAACACCTAGTGATCGTGCACAGATCTCGAAGACGGTTTTCCCTGGAAAATCCGTTTCACAGTTTGGGTCGGGGGGGCTGTAAAACAAAGCACATTATTAATAAACATTATCATTATACTTACTGGATCCCATGGTGCGCATCCTGCTATCCTGCTCTACCTGTCATATCTACTTCTGGGACCACTCATTAACTTATGGGGATATTCACTGCACTGCCGAGAATCGCTTCAGTTCTGCAGACGTTTTCTGTGCGCTCAGCTAAAGCGTAATCCACATGGCTTTGTGTGTGGCTGGGTAACCATGATACACATCGGCTTACCAAGGGCATCGTTCTCCCGAACCACATAACGTTACCACTATGCGGTTCTGGAAAATCTGCTAAGTATTAACCGCATTGCAGTAGCATAGGGTAAAATAGGCAGTGTGGTCCTAGCCTAAGCGTTTAGGCTGTGTTGACATATGTGCTATGTCTTCAGCTCATAAGAGAAGCCATAGTGATATGTCTAAAATTCAAAGGACGAAGTGTATGGCGATCCACGCTGCTGAAATTAAAAGACTGGACCACGGGCTGGTGCAACAATGCTCTTTCATTCTCCTTCCTCCTACGCGTTTTGGAGCATGCTCAGGTTTGATACTGGTAAACCCTGAGGAAGGAGCATAGCAGGCTCCAAAACGCGTATGAAGAAGGAGAATAAAAGAGCATCGTTGCACCAGGCCTTGTTCCGGTTCTTTCATTACAGCTGAGCAGATCACCATACACTTTGTCCCTTGAATTTTAGTTGAACATCGCTTTACACATGGAAATGTGGATCCAGCGGCAGCTGTACACGCACAGACACCAGTTGTGGGTTACACAACCTCATCAGGTGAGCACCTAGTATATAGGCAATAGCCCCTTTGTCACTGAGATAAGACCCTAGTGATATGTCTGACTGTCCTATATTGACTTTTAATATTGTCTATCAGGTTTCTGTCAAATACTGCCATGTGTGAATCTCTCCTTAGACTGCTGTATGGGACATGAGGATCAGCTGATAGCTGGCATTATCAAAACAACAAATCATAAAAAAACTAATGAAGCATATTGAAGATTTATCACTAATAGTACCTTTACACGCCGCTACAGAAGGTTAGAAACAACCGGGTGTCAGAGACAAATGTATCTTGCACCGTCAAATCAACCCGAGGTATCGGTGTGTAAACTCGGTTGTTGCCACCCGTCACTTTCGGCACCTGTTTCAGAGCAGTGCTCTAAAACAGGTTGGTTTCAACCCAATGGTAGCGGCGTCTAAATGAGGAACAGGAAGGTTTTTTCGTCACCTAGTTAACTCCCTGGGGCGTGACACAGCCTCCGGGAAACTACCCCCCTTCAGCGATCATTGGTGGAAGCTCCTGCGTTACGATTGGTTGTCGCTGCATAGGGCGGCATATTTAAGGAGCTGACCAGTCACACTACACAATTGCAATAGCATCATGTATTAGCCATCCTTCCTGCGCTGGCTGGCCAATCATGATGCTATTGCATTGTCCAATCACCGTACGAGCGTCTCGTAATCCACAACTCTGGCACGCCTATGTGTTGTCCCTGCTGCCCCAGGTCCACCCATATTACCTTCTGTAGCGGCGTGTAAATGAGGGAAGGTGCTCTACAGAAGGTAACTTGTGGCACCCGGTGGTGCCTCCAGGGATAGATTAAACCTTCTGTAGAGCACCTTGTAGCGGCGTGTAAAGGCAGTATCGGGTACCGTTTGCAACTGTTGGAACGTGCTCGTGCACGTGAGACACCCGGTTGTTTTTAACCTTCCGTAGCGGCGTGCAAAGGTACCATAAGATTTTTCCTGCTTGTAAACTTTATTTGCCACAGCAGCACTTTGTTTGCGTTTCTATGCGTTTTTAACCGCTAAAAACGCATCAAAGCGCATACGTTTTTGCGCCCATTGATTTTAATGGAAACGCATGTAAAAACGCATGCATAAACACATGTGCATTTTCAAAAACGCAAATCGCATGCGTTTTTGCAAAAGCAGACCAAAACGTTGCTTGTGACGTTTTGGTCTGTGTTTGCAAAAACACATGCATTTTGCTTTTTTAAAAACGCACATGCCTTTTTGCATTCGTTTTTACATGCGTTTCCATTAAAATCAATGGGGGCAAAAACGCATGCGTTTTGATGCATTTTTAAAACGCATAGAAACGCAAATGAAGCAAAACGCAGCCCTGTATTAGATGTGAAAAGGGCCTATGAGTCAGTATGTCTGTTTCCAAACAAAGTTTATGGCAGACCTTGTGAGTCATAGAAATCTGACTTCACGATAAAATGTATGACATGCACTTTTGTCCAGGCTGATCTATATTCTGCTATGCTGTAAAACAATACAGAAAAATGTCTTTTACCATTGGAACCATGCCACATACAACCCTAGCAGGCAGAATAGGTGAATTTCAGCATAACAGATGTAAAATTTGCATTACACTTTCAATGTCAAAAGGTTGAATATCTTGTTTGCATGCAGCAGCTGAAACTTACAAATGTATTGCTATATACAAGTGACATATGGGTAATGTTTATGTGAAAGGATATCAATCTAGCTTTTTTGTGTAGCTAAAACAGTTAATAGTAAACACAGTAAAGGCCACGTTACACACACAGATATCTGTTCAGAGATTGGTCTCAGATCTTAGGTTACAGTGAAATCATGGACGCATTGTTCCATTTTGTGGCCGTGTACAAATATAACAATGTGTCCATGATTTCACTGCAACCAGAGATCTGAGACCAATATCTGAACAGATATCTGTGTGTGTGTAACCTGGCCTTAATGGTACCTTTACACGCCGCTACAGGATGGTGGAAACAACCGGGTAGATGAGAGAAATGTATCTTGCACCGCCAAATCAACCCGAGGTAGCGGCGTGTAAAGACGGTTGTTTCCACCCGTCACTTCATGTACCTGTTTCCGAGCAGTGCTCATAAACAGGTTGATTTCAGCCCGATGGTTACGGCGTGTACCGGCGTGTAAATACGGTAGGGTAAGGTTTATTCGTCACCTAGTTAACTCCCCGGGGCGTGACACAGCCTCCGGGAAACCACCCCCCATCAACGATCATTGGAGGAAGCTCCTGCGTTACAATTGGTAGTCACTGCATAGGGCAGCATATTTAAGGAGCTGACCAGTCACACTACACAATTGCTCGAGCGTCATGTATTAATCAGCATCCTGCGCTGGCTGGCCAGTCATGATGCTATTGCTTTGTCCTATCAGCGAATGTCTCGTAATCCACAATTGTGGCACGCCTATGTGTTGTCCCTGCTGCACCAGGACCGCCCATATTACCTTGTTATAGCGGCGTGTAAATGAGGTAAGGTGAGCTACAGAAGGTAACTTGTGGCACCCGGCGGTGTATCCAGAGATAAATGTAACCTACTGTAGCGCACCTTGTTGCGGCGTGTAAAGGTGGTGCGATTACCGTTTTCAACCGTTTGTGCGTGCTCGTGCACGTGAAGCACCCGGTTGTTTCCACCATCTTGTAGCGGCGTGTAAAGGTACCATAAGGGTACCTTTACACGCCGCGACGGCAGGCTGGAAACATCGCGCGACAAGCTACAATTGTAGCTTGTAGCGTCCATATCGCCTGTAGTAGCGGCGTCTGAAGAGGCGACGCTACAGCCGGCGACAGATACATTTGTTTATGGTCTCTGCTCATAAACTTAAGGCAACATCGCCGATTGTAGCGAGCTGTATCGGCGTGTAAAGAAGCAACGGAAGGCAACTCTGGACACCCGGCGATGTGGCTGCCATGTATCTAAGGCGTGACACAGTCGCCATGTTACCGCGCCCCATCTGCGATCATTGGAGGTCGCTCCTGCTTTATGATTGGTAGTCGCAGCATAGGGCGGGATATTTAAGGAGCTGACCAGTCACACTACACACTCGCTCGAGCGTGCTGTATTACTCAGCCTCCTGCGATGCCTGCCCAATCCTGATGATATTGCGCTGTCCTATCATCATACGGACGGCTCGTAATCCAAGATTGTTGCACGCCTATGTGCTATCCCTGCTGCAGCGGGTCCGCCCATAGTAGCTTGTTGGAGCGGTGTGTAAACATGGTACGCTACGCTACAGCTGGCTACTTGAGACACCCGGCGATGTAGCTAGCTATAGATGTAGCGTGGCGTAGCGCACCTTGTCGCGGCGTGTAAAGAGGGTGCGTTGACCGTTTGTAGCCGTTTGAGCGTGCTCGTGCACGTGAAGTAGCGCGATGTATCCAGCCTGCCGTCGCGGCGTGTAAAGGTACCCTAACAGATGCAACGTGAAATGGAAGTATGGTTTGTCCAATGTAATCAATGCACACTGTAAATCTAAGGCCTTGTGCACACAGTACTTTCTTATGCCTTTTTGATGCGTTTTTTGGTGCAGTTTTGTCACAAATCTGCATGCCTATCTTTATGCTAGCAAAGTCAATGAGAATTCTGAAGTTTTGTGCACACGTTGCTTATTTTTTCCTTGCAGATATAGTTGCAGAAAAAATTCTGCAGCGTGTCAATTCTAGGTGCATTTTTGTCTGCCTTTTTCAGCTCTTCCACCCATTAATTTCACTATGAAAAACACATGCTCAAAAAACAATAAAGCACCGCATTTTTTATGCGTTTTTCTGCCAGAAGATGCAGATATGGTGCAGAAAAATTTTGTACCAAATACTCAGTGTCCACACATAGTCTAAATGGTATTGATTCCAGTCTTTTGTGGGTACATACCCAATTTTGTCAACAAGGATTGTCCCCGGTGGATTGATCGCCCTTTTGTTGTAACTTTCTAAGGACTTACCCCCATCTTTGTGGCAGATGGGAGAAATGGACAAACCCATTCTGTGGCCTTTGTGAGGTGTTCATGAAGGAACTGCACCCTCAGACTTGACTGATATTTGGGCTACAGACCTTTTTGTTTTATAAATGAACCCAACTCTCTGTTCTGGACTTCCAGCCAAGTGTGACCATGTCCAGGATGGCACACTCAGTGACTTGATGTTGGAAAAGAGGATATCTAATATATAAAAGCCGGAGGCTCACTTTCATCACTTTGGTCAGCACTTCCGTCACTTTGTCATCGGCAAAGTGACGTCAGCACAGCGCTACACCCGTCTAGGGTGGACCAACATGGCGGCCCTAAGCAGAGTGGGACTCAGGCAGCCCCGCCACGCTTACGGCCGCCCGTACAGTGACACAAACACACACACACGGTCAGGAGACGACCGGCGTCAGCCTGTCGTCTCCCGGCCTCCACACATCACGGTCCCGCGGCTGGAGCGACTGCGAGCCCGTCGGGAGTCTCCCAAGTGGCTCGCGGCTGCCCGGAGCTCAGCCGTAGCTACCTACGGCACAGAGGTCCGCGGCGAGTCAGCCAGGAGATGACCGGCTTTAGCCGGTCATTTGCCGGCTGCCGAGCCGCTGAGCTCCGTGCCGTACATAGCCGTGGCTGAGCTCCACCCAGCCGCGAGCCATCCGGCATTTTCCGCCGTACCGCGATCCGCGATTGTGATTGGTCGCCGCATTCAGCGTGGCTACCAATCAGAATAGCGACGCACGCTATGCCGCCATATTTCAAATACACTGAGTACAGTGTATTTGAAGTATCGCGCCATAGAGCGCGCCGCCATTCTGATTGGTCACCACGCTGAATGTGGCGACCAATGAGAATAGCATCGCGCGCTATGCCTCTATATTTGAAATACACTGTACTCAGTGTATTTGAAGTATCGCGCCATAGAGCGCGCCGCTATTCTGATTGGTCGCCACGCTGAATGCGGTGACCAATCAGAATAGCGGCGCGCGCTATGTCGCCATATTTGAAATACACTCAGTACAGTGTATTTGGAGTATGGCGCCATAGAGCGCGCCGCTATTCTGATTGGTCGTCGCCTTCAGCGTGGCGACCAATCAAAATAGCGGCACGTGCTATGCCGCCATATTTGAAATACTCTGTACTCTACGTATTTGAAGTATCGCGCCATAGAGCACGCTGCTATTCTGATTGGTTGCCACGCTGAATGCGGCGACCAATCAAAATAGCGGCGCGCGCTATACCGCCATATTTTTAATACACTGTACTCAGTGTATTTGAAGTATGGCTCCATAGAGCGCGCCGCTATTCTGATTCGTCGCCATGCTGAATGCGGCGACCAATCAGATTAGGGGCACGCGCTATGCCGCCATATTTGAAATACACTCAGTACAGTGTATTTGAAGTATGGGCCATAGAGCACGCCGCTATTCTGATTGGTCGCCACGCTGAAGGCGACGACCAATCAAAATAGCGGCACGTGCTATGCCGCCATATTTGAAAAGCACTGTACTCTATGTATTTGAAGTATCGCGCCATAGAGCGCGCCGCTATTCTGATTGGTCGCCACGCTGAATGCGGCGACCAATCAAAATAGCGGTGCGCGCTATGCCACCATATTTTAAATACACTGTACTCAGTGTATTTGAAGTATGGCGCCATAGAGTGTTCCGCTATTCTGATTGGTCGCCACGCTGAATGCGGCGACCAATCAGAATAGCGGCGCACGCTATGCTGCCATATTTGAAATACACTCAGTACAGTGTATTTGAAGTATGGGCCATAGAGCGCGCCGCTATTCTGATTGGTCGCCGCATTCAGCGTGGTGACCAATCAGAATAGCGGCGCATGCTATGCCGCCATATTTGAAATACACTCAGTACAGTGTATTTGGAGTATGGCGCCATAGAGCACGCCGCTATTCTGATTGGTCGTCGCCTTCAGCGTGGCGACCAATCAGAATAGCGGCGCATGCTATGCCGCCATATTTGAAATACACTGTACTCCATCTATTTGAAGTATCGCGCCATAGAGCGCGCCGCTATTCTGATTGGTCGCCACGCTGAATGCGGCAACCAATCAGAATAGCGGCGCGCGCTATGCCGCCATATTTGAAATACTATGTACTCTACGTATTTGAAGTATCGCGCCATAGAGCACGCCGCTATTCTGATTGGTTGCCACGCTGAATGCGGCGACCAATCAAAATAGCGGCGCGCGCTATACCGCCATATTTTTAATACACTGTACTCAGTGTATTTGAAGTATGGCGCCATAGAGCGCGCCGCTATTCTGATTCGTCGCCATGCTGAATGCGGCGACCAATCAGATTAGGGGCACGCGCTATGCCGCCATATTTGAAATACACTCAGTACAGTGTATTTGAAGTATGGGCCATAGAGCACGCCGCTATTCTGATTGGTCGCCACGCTGAAGGCGACGACCAATCAAAATAGCGGCACGTGCTATGCCGTCATATTTGAAAAGCACTGTACTCTATGTATTTGAAGTATCGCGCCATAGAGCGCGCCGCTATTCTGATTGGTCGCCACGCTGAATGCGGCGACCAATCAAAATAGCGGCGCACGCTATGCCACCATATTTTAAATACACTGTACTCAGTGTATTTGAAGTTTGGCGCCATAGAGTGTGCCGCTATTCTGATTGGTCGCCACGCTGAATGCGGCGACCAATCAGAATAGCGGCGCATGCTATGCCGCCATATTTGAAATACACTCAGTACAGTGTATTTGGAGTATGGCGCCATAGAGCACGCCGCTATTCTGATTGGTCGTCGCCTTCAGCGTGGCGACCAATCAGAATAGCGGCGCATGCAATGCCGCCATATTTGAAATACACTGTACTCCATCTATTTGAAGTATGGCGCCATACAGCGCACCGCTATTCTGATTGGTCGGCGCGTTCAGCGCAGCGACTAATCAGAATAGCGGCGCACACTATGCCGCCATACTTCAAATAGACTTTACTCAGTGTATTTCAAATATGGCGGCATAGCGCGCGCCGCTATTGTGATTGGTCGCCGTGCTGAACGCGGCGACCAATCAGAATAGCGGCGTGCTCTATGGCGCCATACTTCAAATACACTGAGTACAGTGTATTTCAAACAGAGCCGCCTGTATACTCTGCTACCCACAGAGCCGCCTGTATACTCTGCTACCCACAGAGCCGACTGTATACTCTGCTACCCACAGAGCCGCCTGTATAAACAGCTACCCACAGAGCCACCTATATACTCTGCGACCCACAGAACCGCCTATATACTCTGCTACCCACAGAGCCGCCTGTATACTCTGCTACCTACAGAGCCGCCTGTATACTCTGCTACCCACAGAGCCACCTGTATACTCTGCTACCCACAGAGCCGCCTGTATACTCTGCTACCCACAGAGCCGCATGTATAATCTGCTACTCACAGAGCCTTCTGTATACTCTGCTACCCACAGACCCGCCTGTATACTCTGCTACCCACAGACCCCCCTGTATACTCTGCTACCCACAGAGCCGCCTGTATACTCTGCTACCCACAGAGCCGCCTGTATACTTTGCTACCCACAGAGCCGCATGTATAATCTGCTACCCTCAGAGCCGTCTGTATACTATGC
This sequence comes from Allobates femoralis, assembly GCA_033576535.1. Classification (NCBI taxonomy): domain Eukaryota; kingdom Metazoa; phylum Chordata; class Amphibia; order Anura; family Aromobatidae; genus Allobates; species Allobates femoralis. The sequence continues at coordinate 416,204,608 of JARQOC010000002.1, forward strand.
TACCCACAGACCCGCCTGTATTCTCTGCTACCCACAGAGCCCCCTGTATACTCTGCTACCCACTGACCCGCCTGTATCCACACAATTTATTTCACCGCGCTCCCAATGCAATTGCATCGAGCCCCTGACCACTGCACTCTGCCCTGACCACTGCACTCTTACTGCACGTTACACAAACAGATATCTGTTCAGATATTGGTCACAGATCTCTGGTTGCAGTAAAATCATGGACACATTGTTCCATTTTGTGGCTGTGTACAATGGAACAATGTGTCCATGATTTCACTGCAACCAGAGATCTGTGACCAATATATCTGTGTGTGTAACGTGGCCTTTACTCCTGAAGACGTTGACCTTATTGTCTAAATGAAGATGCTGTTCAGTGATATGTAATTTGAAGTATTCCTGTAAAAATAATGTTTGCATGTATAGTACCTTGATAACTATAATATATGGTATTTATTATGTGTAATGTATGTATAAGGTCTAGCAGTATTGTAGGTATAATGCATAGTGATGTATGCTAATGTAAAGTATAATGTAAGGTATTACATAGGATGTAAAGAACTGTTATATTACGTAAGTACAAAATTATCGCTCTGTAGGTTGCATAAGCTTGGTAGCCCAGTCAGTAGCCTAGGGAAGGACCTCCAGGGGTTAAGAATATATTTAACACCTGTGGGAGGAGCTAAGAGAGAGTTGGGTTTCCTGGTACAGAGAGAAAGTAAGTAAGTGAAGAGAAGACTGTGAAGTGCTAGAGAAAAGATATCATGTCCTGGTAGTACTTGGTTTGAACCAGTTCTCTGCAGGCAGATTCCCCTGCATGTTTGGGGGTGTACAGTTGGAATAGGGTGGCCCAGTAGAGGTACCTGAACCACTCCAACTGAACCGGGTGAAAACGTGGATCTGCTTGAAGATGAGAGGGATGGGACCCACTTTATTTGGTTTGGAGAACTTCTGAGATAAATGGAACCTGACTATATCGGCCAACAAGTAAGCACTATGCACTCCATACATATTTTAAGAGGACAGGAACTGAGAAAGTGCATTCAGAAGCATGTGTCAACCATCCACTTGGCAAGGACAGTTTGTGCCAATGGTAACCCATTGACTTCCGTTGCCTCTCATCTCAGAACTCACCACCAGGGTCACTCTATGAAAATAAAGTAAAAAAGGGTTAATTGGTCACAGCAACACGGGTTACCTGCTAGGCTATTTCAACTTCAAGCCTGCACCTGGACGCACGTCCACCCCGGAGAGTTCACATCCGGATCATTATGAGTAACAAAGTTGAAAAAGACAGGGCGGAGTTAGACAGAGTGTGTCAGAGTCGCACTAGGCCCGAGCCAGAAACACCTGAACAGCCTTTGGTCTAGCTATTGCAGGGACCCAAGAGTGGGGTCGAAGGCGAGACGTAAAAACAACAGAGAAGTAGCAACCTGGGGATCGAGGAGCCGTCTTGGTTCACTCCAGAAAGCACCCCGGACATCAGAGTCCGAGTCTGCAGGAGAGCACCCAGCCCAGCAGAGAATACCGGTTTTCCGTGGAGACTTCAGTCTCCTGGGCATCTGTGCAGCCACCAACAAGGAGCCAGGCACTACAAGAGAGTCTATAGCGGCAGTCCAACGAGGGTTACCCAACACAGCGCAGGTGAGAGGAGAGCAGAGGAGGCCAGCCAAGTTCCATACAGGGCAGGGGCTTCACACAAGGGGAAAGAGACGAGGAGGTCTCATACCCACTCACTGTGGAGATGCAGAAGTGCTACCTGAACACCCGGGAGTGTACTGGACTTTTACCTGCAATTCCACCAGAAAAAGGTAAAGAAACAATCTCCGGTGTGTGTGTCTATTCCTCTACCCCTGACCCTGCCACATATAGAGACTATTCCAGCTGCTGGACAGCAAAGCCAGTTCCCTGCTTTCATCCCTAACTATTTACTACCAGAGCACCCGGGGAACCAGCTCCGCCTGTGGAAGCTTCAACACCTTGCTGCCCGTACATCATCCCTGAAGGCCCAAAGCAATCACCAGAACCCACAGATGGCATCACGACAATCTTTTATTTTTCTTCATCACCATTCCCTAACCACTTTTAAGTTGACCACCAGAGCCACGGGTCTAGGCAGGCCACCAATGACATCCCAACTACAGCAGGGCCCAGATACTTGAGTTCCCAAACAACACTGGGTAATTCATACTTTCTAGCGTCACGAACAGGATCCCGTGCCCGGTGCAACTGGGTACTGTGTGCCGTGTTTAATGACTGTGATTTGTGAACGGTTAAATTGAGCTGCTGCCATTACTGCGCCACGGAGCGGGAAGACAGCTTGTGCAATGGCCGAAAGAGCGCAAAGCCAAAGCTCCGCCTCTCGCTCTGCCGGATACTTCCGAAGTGCAGCGGCCTAATCCGGAAATTTCTGAATGCTTAACTCCTTGTTTACGGAGTCCTCAAACTGTTAAACTATTAAAATGACTGGCCGTGATTCACCCCTTTTAAGTTGATAACCAGGGCCACGGGTCTGGGCAGGCCACCAGTGACATCCCAACTACAGCAGGGCCCAGATACCCGAGTTCCCATACAATCCTGGGTGATTCATTTTCACTTTCTGGAGCTATCTGTTCTGGGAGGAAGCTAAAAGGTCTGCCTTATCTGATCTAGATTTCATTTGTTTCTTTTAAAAGGAATGTGTGCTGGGAGAGGTCCTGTGTTTTCTGATATCTTGATTTTGCTGCAAAGAGAATAGAGAAGAGGACAATAAATAAATAAAGATAGGTTATAAAAAGGAATTAGAAAATGATAGCAGTTACATATAGATTTTTGACCTGACAGTTTTCGTTTTAGGCTGCCTTCACATTAGCGTTCCCCTCCGCAGCGTTCTGCGGAGGGGAATCGCCATGTGTGCGCAGCGGCCACCAGCTCCTATCTTTATAATGGGAGTGCACGGTGCTGCGCTTGACAGCGCATGACCGTGCGCACCCATCCACTCCCATATGTGATCTGTGCGCAGGCGGATGCCTGCGCACAAATCACACAGTCTCGTCCGCACCAGGGACGCAACAAGATAGGAGCTCACGGCCGCTGCGGTCACATTGCGGACCCCTCCGCAGAACGCTGCGGAGGGGTCCACAAATGTGAAGGCAGCCTAACAGTGTGTCATCTTATGTTATACTTTTCCTGGGAAACTAAAAATTGGCTTTTTTTTATTTAATTCTCTCTCAAAGGATATAGCAATTACATCTTTCCAAGAGACCTCGTCTGCCGTCTATCAATAATCAAAGAAATGGGACCCTGCCTATTTTGGACTCTACTTCAAATTTTACATTAAAAAATTATTTATAGGAAAAGATGGCACTTCATACCAATCGATAAAAAATTCCAAAGTGCTTGTTTATTAATCCACGATCAAATGACGGAATACAGCCACATTATGCAAAGACAACTGACGTTTCTGGCACTACTAATTTTTGGATATGTCGAGCCCCAGGCCCTGGGTTACTCGGGTATCAGGGTCGGTGGGTGTTTTCACGGGAATGTCACGGGTGGCAGCGCCTGAGCCCATGGCCTGGGTGACACTTCAATAAGGGGTGTATGTACAGTGGATTAGAGTTTGTCATGTGACGCCACCTGTAGTACCTGGTAATGGGCCACCAGTATCGCCACAGTCCTCCGGAGGTCGATGGCAAAGCTCCCTACAGGTGGAGCTGGTCCTGCGGGGCAGCGTAGTGTAATTTTAAGTCGGGGTAGGGAGTGATGGAGCAGTCTATAAGGGACACCGGGAGCGGAGAGGAATGACTCACACACACTGTAAAGTCTCTTTTACCTTTTTACTGGTGGTAATAGCAGGTAAAGACGTCCAGGGCACTGTCGGGTGACCAGGTGCACAGTGAGTTTCCACAGCAAGTGGGTATCAGGCCTCCTCAATTGCTCTATGGTTCCTGAAGCCCTGTCTGCTTGCAGCCAGATTGGCCTCCTTCCCTCTCGGGTCCTCTCTCTCTCTCCTGCGCAGTCCATGGGTTACCCTCTCTGATCACTGCTGTATTACACTGCGGTGTCTGGCTCCCTCTCTTTGGGAACACAGAGGGACCGGGTGACTGAAGTCTCCACGGTATGACAGGGTTTTCTGTAGTCTTGAAGTAATCCTACAGGTGTGGAAGTCTGGTACGTCTTGGGTGAACCTCCACTGGTTCCTCACTCCCTTGGCTCTGCTCCTTGCCTTCTGTCCCCACTCCTAGGCTTGCTGGACAGCAGAAGGGCCACTCTGGGTCACTGGTTCAGGCCTAACCGTGACACTGATCACCAGGACGTCTTCGCAGCTTTCCTTGCGTCTCCACACTCTAACTAAGTCCGCCCCCAGCAGCAGTATTTATAGGGAAACTCACCTAAAGTTAGTGAGTCTAGGTCCCCCTACTGTGTCGGAGTGGAAGGTGTTGCATGTAGTAGTTACCTGCTGTGAAAACCCAGCTGTGCATTAGGGAAGGCTGTGGCTACCTGCGTGAGCAGGGCGCTACAGACGGTCTTATAAACATGTAGAAGGATCCAGGCACTGACCCAGTGCAATCCCCACCAATAGTACCTGGTTGGTGGTGTATGAGACCAGAGTTGCTCGCACACATACATACACACATGGCTGGACTAAGAGCATTTGGTGCTCGAAACCTCACCACACTGGTGCCTATGCTGGATTAAAATATTGGCAAACATCGATCTGGAGTGTTGCGGACCTTTATTGCGAAACTGTATCTATGGTTGAGACCCAGAGAGGGTACACTTTGCACCCGCTGAAAAACCAGCTAAGCGGTGCTGCTTCACCCTTTTTGATATATATTATATATATTGTGAGGCATGCCGACGCTATGGCACGGGGCTGGCATGACTCACGTGACCGGCGGTAATCTGGGATTGCTAAACCCTTCAGCATGCACAGGGTAAGTGCAGGTTGGCTCGGTAGCAGCACACATGGGGTTAACTGCTGCTGCTGAAAGCTGAGGTCTGTGTGAAGAAGTGATTACAAAAAACACTGGATTGCACCTGTGGGAAAAGGCCAGTTGTGAACAAGTCTGCAAAGGTGGAGGACATATGGTGTGAGTCTCCCTATATCCTGCAGAGGGGAGCAGGGCATGCCATGCTGGGCAGGGGTCTCAGCCTGGGAACACGGAAGGCCTGTCTGTGTATGAAGACGCACATGAGTGAAGACATGTGCTCGGTATTTATACACTCCCTGATGAAGGAGCATAGCAGGCTCCGAAATGCGTTGGATGGATCCAAATAAATGTATAGAGTGAACTTTTGATTCAGTTATTTGTGGCAGCGTGGAACGACGACACATTGTCCCTGGAAAATTCTGGAATTCTACCACATAGCACGTGGAGGTGTGGGTCCAGCAGCAGCCGCCATTACATGTTTTTCATACTGGTTGTGTGTCACACAACTTGGCCAGGTGAGCAGTGTTCATTACGGCTCTTAAGCCGCTGATTGTTAAAAAGATAAGATCCTATCTGCGCTTGCTTCCTTCTTTTAGTTTATTTGTCTGTGCATGAAGACGCACATGAGTGAAGACATGTGCTCAGTGTTTATATGGTTTGGCTGAAGGGAGAAGCCCTTCAGTCTGCAGGGAGGTTGCATCCTGTCTAGTTAGTGCCGGACAGGCAAGGACTTTTGTTTGCTGTTTTGTTAACTTTCTGTTTTGCTTTAACCTTAATAAATCGGACCCAGTGGCGGTTGCATCCGAATCTCTGCTGTTGGACTGAGTGACACCCAAAAGCTACGGGCCCTTCGATCCCAGCTCAGGCGAACCACGAGCGTATTATCACAATATAAATATATATATATATATAAATATATATATATATAATTAGATAATAGAAATTACTGGGCACTATATGGTCTGATCAGGTCAGCCCTCTTTCCATGACCTTTTCAGTGCAGTCTCCAAACGGTGTTGCTCACATTAAGTAAAGTGCATAATATCCCAAGTAGAAGAAAATTGCGGCACTCACCGGAGATGATCTTTAACATTTATTCACACATCCAAGTACATTTCAGTGTGATCATAAGCGGAGGAGGGGGAGGGGAGATGGCGGATATTTATATGTATATATATATATATACAGTGCCTACAAGTAGTATTCAACCCCCTGCAGATTTAGGTGGTTTGATAAGATGCAAATAAGTTAGAGCCTTCAAACTGCAAACGAGAGTAGGATTTATTAACAGAAGCATAAATCTTACAAACCAAAAAGTTATGTTGCTCAGTTGAATTTTAATAAATTTTAAACATAAAAGTGTGGGTCAATTATTATTCAACCCCTAGGTTTAATATTTTGTGGAATAACCCTTGTTTGCAATTACAGCTAATAATCGTCTTTTATAAGACCTGATCAGGCCGGCACAGGTCTCTGGAGTTATCTTGGCCCACTCCTCCATGCAGATCTTCTCCAAGTTATCTAGGTTCTTTGGGTGTCTCATGTGGACTTTAATCTTGAGCTCCTTCCACAAGTTTTCAATTGGGTTAAGGTCAGGAGACTGACTAGGCCACTCCATCACCTTGATTTTTTTCCCTCTTGAACCAGGCCTTGGTTTTCTTGGCTGTGTGCTTTGGGTCGTTGTCTTGTTGGAAGATGAAATTACGACCCATCTTAAGATCCTTGATGGAGGAGCGGAGGTTCTTGGCCAAAATCTCCAGGTAGGCCGTGCTATCCATCTTCCCATGGATGCGGACCAGATGTCCAGGCTCCTTGGCTGAGAAACAGCCCCACAGCATGATGCTGCCACCACTTGCTTGACTGTAGGGATGGTATTCTTGGGGTCGTATGCAGTGCCATCCAGTCTCCAAACGTCACGTGTGTGGTTGGCACCAAAGATCTCGATCTTGGTCTCATCAGACCATAGAACCTTGAACCAGTCTGTCTCAGAGTCCTCCAAGTGATCATGAGCAAACTGTAGACGAGCCTTGACATGACGCTTTGAAAGTAAAGGTACCTTACGGGCTCGTCTGGAACGGAGACCATTGCGGTGGAGTACGTTACTTATGGTATTGACTGAAACCAATGTCCCCACTGCCATGAGATCTTCCCTGAGTACCTTCCTTGTTGTCCTTGGGTTAGCCTTGACTCTTTGGACAAGCCTGGCCTCGGCACGGGAGGAAACTTTCAAAGGCTGTCCAGGCCGTGGAAGGCTAACAGTAGTTCCATAAGCCTTCCACTTCCGGATGATGCTCCCAACAGTGGAGACAGCTAGGCCCAACTCCTTGGAAAAGGTTTTGTACCCCTTGCCAGCCTTGTGACCCTCCACGATCTTGTCTCTGATGGCCTTGGAATGCTCCTTTGTCTTTCCCATGTTGATCATGTATGAGTGCTGTTCACAAGTTTGGGGAGGGTCTTAAATAGTCAGAAAAGGCTGGCAAAAGAGATAATTAATCCACACATGTGAAGCTCATTGTTCTTTGTGCCTGAACTACTTCTTAATACTTTAGGAGGACCAAACAGAATGCTGGTGGTTTGAGGGGTTGAATAATAATTGACCCACACTTTTATGTTTAAAATTTATTAAAATTCAACTGAGCAACATAACTTTTTGGTTTGTAAGATTTATGCTCCTCTATTCTTCTGTCCCCTGCTCTCCTCCTCCTGTGTCCTTCACTCTCCTCCTCCTGTGTCCTTCGCTCTCCTCCTCCTGTGTCCTCCGTACTTCTGTCTCCTGCTCTCCTCCTGTGTCCCCCACTCTCCTCCTCCTGTGTCCTGTTCTTCTGTCCCCTGCTCTCCTCCTCCTGTGTCCCCAGCTCTCCTCCTCCTGTGTCCCCCGCTCTCCTCCTCCTGTGTCCTCCGTTCTTCTGTCCCCTGCTCTCTTCCTCCTGTGTCTCCCGCTCTATTCCTCCTGTGTCCCCGCTCTCCTCCTCCTGTGTCCTCCGTTCTTCTGTCCCCAGCTCTCCTCCTCCTGTGTCCTCCGTTCTTCTGTCCCCTGCTCTCCTCCTCCTGTGTCCCCAGCTCTCCTCCTCCTGTGTCCGCCGCTTTCCTCCTCCTGTGTCCTCCGTTCTTCTGTCCCCTGCTGTCCTCCTCCTGTGTCTTCAGCTCTCCCCCTCCTGTGTCCACCGCTCTCCTCCTCCTGTGTCCCCTGCTTTCCTCCTCCTGTGTCCTCTGCTCTCCTCCTCCTGTGTCCTCTGTTCTTCTGTCCTCAGCTCTCCTCCTCCTCTGCCCCCCGTTCTCCTGTGTCCCCAGCTCTCCTCCTCCTGTGTCCCCAGTTCTCCTGTGTCCCCAGCTGTCGTCCTCCTCTGTCCCCATTCTCCTGTGTCCCCAGTTCTCCTTTTTCCCCTGCTCTCCTCCTACTGTGTCCTCTATTCTTCTGTCTCCTGCTCTCCTCCTCCTGTGTGCCCCGCTCTCCTCCTCCTGTGTCCTCCGTTCTTCTGTCCCCTGCTCTCCTCCTCCTGTGTCCCCTGCTCTCCTCCTCCTGTGTCCTCCGTCCTTCTTTACCCTGCTCTCCTCCTCCTGTGTCCCCACTCCCAGCTCTCCTCCTCCTGTTTCCCCTGTGTCCACAGCTCTCCTCTTCCTCTGTCCCCCGTTCTCCTGTGTGCCCCGTTCCCCTGTGTCCCCAGCTCACCTCCTTCTCCTCTCACCATTGTCCTCCGCTCTCCTTCTCTTCAATGAGCGGCCAGGACGAAACACATGGCTACCGGGACACCGGGCAGGAGACTGAGGAGGGTCGGAGCCACCGCGCAAGTCCCTGGTCACCTGACCTGCTGGGAAGGAATAGGATGCGGCGGTGTGTGCTGTGCCCGGCGCTGGCGCTGGGATCGCCGGGCACAGAGTGCTGGAATCGCGCGGCGCAGGGGGCGGCTGGCTACACGGGCCCCCTAGGCCCAGGCCCCGTCGCAGCCGCGACCCCTGCGACCGTGAATGTTACGCCACTGTATATACAGTTGAGGCCAAAAGTATTGACACCCCTGCAATTCTGTCAAATAATACTCAATAATTTCTTCCTGAAAATGATTGCAATCACAAATTCTTTGGTATTATTATCTTCATTTAATTTGTCTTCAATGAAAAAACACAAAGAATTGTCCTAAAGCCAAATTGGATATAATTCCACACCAAACATAAAAAAGGGGGTGGATAAAAGTATTGGACACTGTTCGTGTGATGCTTCTCTAATTTGTGTAATTAACAGCACCTGTAACTTACCTGTGGCACCTAACAGGTGTTGGCCATAACTAAATCACACTTGCAGCCAGTTGACATGGATTAAAGTTGACTCAACCTCTGTCCTTGTGTGTACCACATTGAGCATGGAGAAAAGAAAGAAGACCAAAGAACTGTCTGAGGACTTGAGAAACCAAATTGTGAGGAAGCATGAGCAATCTCAAGGCTACAAGTCCATCTCCAAAGACTTGAATGTTCCTGTGTCTACCGTGCGAAGTGTCATCAATAAGTTTAAAGCCCATGGCACTGTGGCTAACCTCCCTAGATGTGGACGGAAAAGAAAAATTGACCAGAGATTTCAACGCAAGATTGTGTGCATGGTGGATAAAGAACCTCGACTAACATCCAAACAAGTTCAAGATGCCCTGCAGTCCGAGGGTACAACAGTGTCAACCCGTACTATCCGTCGGCGTCTGAATGAAAAGGGACTCTATGGTAGGAGACCCAGGAAGACCCCACTTCTTACCCCGAGACACAAAAAAAGCCAGGCTGAAGTTTGCCAAAACTTACCTGAGAAAGCCTAAAATGTTTTGAAAGAATGTTTTCTCTTTTTGGGCAAAGGCATCAGCATAGAGTTTACAGGAGAAAAAAAGAGGCATTCAAAGAAAAGAACACGGTCCCTACAGTCAAACATGGTGGAGGTTCCCTGATGTTTTGGGGTTGCTTTGCTGGCTCTGGCACTGCACTGCTTGACCGTGTGCATGGCATTATGAAGTCTGAAGACTACCAACAAATTTTGCAGCATAATGTAGGGCCCACTGTGAGAAAGCTGGGTCTACCTCAGAGGTCATGGGTCTTCCAGCAGGACAATGACCCAAAACACACTTCAAAAAGCACCAGAGAGTGGTTTGAGAGAAAGCACTGGAGACTTCTAAGGTGACCAGCATTGAGTCCAGACCTGAATCCCATAGAACACCTGTGGAGAGATCTAAAAATGGCAGTTTGGAGAAGGCACCCTTCAAATATCAGGGACTTGGAGCAGTTTGCCAAAGAAGAATGGTCTAAAATTCCAGCAGAGCATTGTAAGAAACTCATTGATGGTTACCGGAAGCGGTTGATCGCAGTTATTTTGGCTAAAGGTTGTGCAACCAAATGTTAGGCTGAGGGTGCCAATACTTTTGTCTGGCCCATTTTTGGAGTTTTGTGTGAAATGATCAATGCTTTGCTTTTTGCTTCATTCTCTTTTGTGTTTTTTCATTGAAGACAAGTTAAATGAAGATAATAGTACCAAAGAATTTGTGATTGCAATCATTTTCAGGAAGAAACTGAGTATTATCTGATAGAGTTGCAGCGGTGTCAATACTTTTGGCCAACATTGTATAGTCACTAAGGTGGGGCCCTGACATGGAATAGTCACCACACACGGGGACATGTATACACACCACATGCACACAGAGTAACAGCCCAACATTGGATACTCACCACGCACCCGAACAGAAACACACACACCACAAAGAGACACACACAACACAGAGACACACACCACACAGACCCCCCCCCACAGGGACACACACACACATACACACCCTATAGGGACACATGCACTCACCCCACAGGGACACACACACCACAGGGACATACACACATACACACCCCACAGGCACACAGAGACACACACACACCCCACAGGAACACAAAGACCCCATAGGGATGGACACAAACTACAGAGACACCCCTCCCCCAAAAGGACACACACCACAGGGACCCCCCATAGGGACACGCACACCACTGGGACACACACACCCCAGGGACACACACACCACACAGACAGACACAGATGTGCACAAATCGCCTCACACAATTCGCCTCATACATCTGGTATCTTTAATTTCCAAAAATAAACATATGATTAAAAACAGCCAATGTGCAACACATGTGCCATATAGGGAATTAAGGCAGATGTCAGTCACATGAGCTGTATTTTATGTGTATGTGTGAGGTAATATATACTGCCCGGCCGGGGGAAGGGTTTACTGTTGGCTGGAGATTTATTAGGCTGCCTATAGCAACCAATCACAACCCAGCTTCTATTTTCCTACAGGAGATATGACATATTCAAATTCTATTTGTTTATAGTTAACAGCAGTTATTTATTAACCCGGGCGTAGCCGGGTACTACAGCTAGTATATTTATGAATTACGATACCAAAAAGGAATGCAGCACTCCAAATCAAGCGTCCAAAATCTGCCTTTATTAGGCCATCAAGTGCAGTGTACAATGTTTCAGGCCCAGTCGCACTTCTTCCAGCCCAGACGACTGGGCCTGAAACATTGTACACTGCACTTGATGGCCTAATAAAGGCAGATTTTGGACGCTTGATTTGGAGTGCTGCATTCCTTTTTGGTATCGCATGAATAGCAAACAGAAGTATTGCTTGGATTGATTTGCATCCACTGCAGAAGCCGTGCTGCTCTTTTTACTAATATTTATAAACTAGATGGTGGCCCGATTCTAAAGAATCGGGTAGTCTAGAATCTATATATAGTTTATTTAGTAATAGGGGAGTGCTGTGAAATTAATTGTGTGTATACAGGCGGCTCAGTGGTTAGCAGAGTATACGGTGGCTCAGTGGTTAGCAGTGAGTGCGGTGGCTCAGTGGTTAGCAGTGAGTGTGGTGGCTCAGTGGTCAGCAGTGAGTGGGGTGGCTCAGTGGTCAGCAGTGAGTGGGGTGGCTCAGTGGTCAGCAGTGAGTGGGGTGGCTCAGTGGTCAGCAGTGAGTGGGGTGGCTCAGTGGTCAGCAGTGAGTGCGGTGGCTCAGTGGTCAGCAGTGAGTGCGGTGGCTCAGTGGTCAGCAGTGAGTGCGGTGGCTCAGTGGTCAGCAGTGAGTGCGGTGGCTCAGTGGTCAGCAGTGAGTGCGGTGGCTCAGTGGTCAGCTGTGAGTGGGGTGGCTCAGTGGTCAGCAGTGAGTGCGGTGGCTCAGTGGTCAGCAGTGAGGGCGGTGGCTCAGTGGTCAGCAGTGAGTGCGGTGGCTCAGTGGTCAGCAGTGAGTGCGGTGGCTCAGTGGTCAGCAGTGAGTGCGGTGGCTCAGTGGTCAGCAGTGAGTGCGGTGGTTCAGTGGTCAGCAGTGAGTGCGGTGGCTCAGTGGTCAGCAGTGAGTGCGGTGGCTCAGTGGTCAGCAGTGAGTGCAGCACAGGCTGGGGGGTCAGAGGAGAGCGGAGGCTGGGGGGTCAGAGGAGAGCGGAGGCTGGGGGGGTCAGAGGAGAGCGGAGGCTGGGGGGTCAGAGGAGAGCGGAGGCTGGGGGGTCAGAGGAGAGCGGAGGCTGGGGGGGGTCAGAGGAGAGCGGAGGCTGGGGGGGTCAGAGGAGAGCGGAGGCTGGGGGGTCAGAGGAGAGCGGAGGCTGGGGGGTCAGAGGAGAGCGGAGGCTGGGGGGTCAGAGGAGAGCGGAGGCTGGGGGGTCAGAGGAGGCAGAGGAGAGGGGAGGCAGAGGAGAGGGGAGGCAGAGGAGGCTGGGGGGCAGAGGAGAGGAGAGGCTGGGGGGCAGAGGAGAGGCTGGGGGGCAGAGGAGAGACTGGGGGCAGAGGAGAGACTGGGGGGCAGAGGAGAGGCTGGGGGGCAGAGGAGAGGCTGGGGGGGTCAGAGGAGAGCGGAGGCTGGGGGGTCAGAGGAGAGCGGAGACTGGGGGGTCAGAGGAGAGCGGAGGCTGGGGGGTCAGAGAAGAGGCTGGGGGACAGAGGAGAGGCCGGGGAGGCAGAGGAGGCTGGGGGGCAGAGGAGAGGCTGGGGGGTCAGAGGAGAGCGGAGGCTGGGGGGTCAGAGGACAGCGGAGGCTGGGGGGGTCAGAGGAGAGCGGAGGCTGGGGGGTCAGAGGAGAGCGGAGGCTGGGGGGGTCAGAGGAGAGCGGAGGCTGGGGGGTCAGAGGAGAGCGGAGGCTGGGGGTTCAGAGGAGAGCGGAGGCTGGGGGGTCAGAGGAGGCAGAGAAGAGGGGAGGCAGAGGAGAGAGGAGGCAGAGGAGGCTGGGGGGCAGAGGAGAGGCTGGGGGGCAGAGGAGGCTGGGGGGCAGAGGAGAGGCTGGGGGGCAGAGGAGAGGCTGGGGGGGCAGAGGAGAGCGGAGGCTGGGGGGGCAGAGGAGAGCGGAGGCTGGGGGGTCAGAGGAAAGCGGAGGCTGGGGGGTCAGAGGAGAGCGGAGGCTGGGGGGGTCAGAGGAGAGCGGAGGCTGGGGGGTCAGAGGAGAGCGGAGGCTGGGGGGGTCAGAGGAGAGCGGAGGCTGGGGGGGTCAGAGGAGAGCGGAGGCTGGGGGGGTCAGAGGAGAGCGGAGGCTGGGGGGTCAGAGGAGAGTGGAGGCTGGGGGGTCAGAGGAGAGCGGAGGCTGGGGGGTCAGAGGAGAGCGGAGGCTGGGGGGTCAGAGGAGAGCGGAGGCTGGGGGGTCAGAGGAGAGTGGAGGCTGGGGGGTCAGAGGAGAGCGGAGGCTGGAGGGTCAGAGGAGGCAGAGGAGAGGGGAGGCAGAGGAGAGGGGAGGCAGAGGAGGCTGGGGGGCAGAGGAGAGGCTGGGGGGCAGAGGAGAGGCTGGGGTGCAGAGGAGAGCAGAGGCTGGAGGGCTGAACACTCACTGGGCTGTCGGCGGTCAGCGGCAGGGCTGGCGGCGGTTCCGGAGGCCGGCCCCGGAGTGCGGGCGGGGCTAGCTCCGTGATGGAGGAGAGTGAGCGGGTGTGTGGAGAGAGCGGCAGGCCTGGGAGCGGTGCCGGCGGAGGCCGCACACCGGAGTGTGGGCCGGTCCGGGCCGGTTCCCGCATGTTGGTGGGCGCACACCAGGCTGTGTGCGGAGGCAGTGGCGGGATGGCGGTCCCTGATGGAGAGTGGGCGGTGAGCTGCAGGGCTGTGGGCCGGATGTGGGTGGGCGCACACGGGGCTCTGTGCAGGGCCGGTGGCGGGATAACGGCGAGTGGTGGCGCTTTAGCGCCCACCGCGAGTCGCTGTGCCATTTTGACAGCGGCTCGCGGTGAGCGCTACGCGCTCACCGCTCATGGGTCTGGTGCTTCCGGTTCCGGTCTTTGACACAGGGCACAGGCCATCACGGAAGTTGAGCGGATTTTGGCCGGAAGTGGCCTTCGGGTTTTATATATAAGATTACAATATGCCATCTAATAGATTGTTGTTATTGCGTGTGTCTTTTAATGTCAGTATATTACATTACTTGTTCTAAAGAATTCATATATATTATATCCACAGGTTTTCTGACAGAACATTTGACCAGACAAGGGTTATTTCTTTGTTATTATTATTATTATTTATTTATATAGCACCATTAGGTTCCATGGCGCTTTACATGAGGATGAGGGAGACAAGAACAAGTACACTAAATCTAGGCGATCAAGACGTACAGGTACAGGAGGGGCAGGGACCCTGTCCACGAGGGCTCGCAGTCTATGAGGGGTGGGTTAGGATACAGTAGGATGGGGGAATGTCAGGTATGGGGCGTTCACCTGGGTCTCATGGCAGGTTGTAGGCTTGACGGAACAAGTGAGTCTTCAGGTGACACTTGAAGCTACTCAGGGTAGGAGAGTGTCTGACGTGTTCGGGTAGGGAGTTCCAGAGTAAGGCAGATGCCCGGGAGAAGTCCTGGACTCGGTTGTGCGAAGAGGTGATGAGGGGGGAGCAGAGGAGGAGTTCTTGGGAGGAGCGGAGGTTGCGTGAGGGTAGGTATCGGGAGACCAGGTCGGAGATGTATGGTGGGGCCAGGTTGTGTATGGCTTTGTACGCCATGGTTAGTGTTTTGAATTGGGATCTCTTGGAGACGGGGAGCCAGTGAAGGGCTTGGCAGAGGGGGGAGACAGGGGAGTAGCGGGAGGACATATAGATGAGTCGGGCAGCGGAGGTGAGGATAGACTGGAGAGGTGTGAGGGAGTTAGCCGGGAGGCCATTGAGAAGGAGGTTGCAGTGGTCAAGGCGGGAGATGATAAGAGCATGGATGAGTGTTTTAGCGGTGTCGTGGGTGAGGAAGGAGCGGATCCGTGAGATGTTCTTGAGCTGGAGCCGGAGGGATGTGGTGAGGGCCTCGATGTGGGGTTTGAAGGATAGGGAGGAGTCAAGGATTACCCCGAGGCACTTGGCTTGGGGGACTGGGGAGAGGGCGCAGTCGTTGACGCAGATGGATAGGTTGGGAGGTGGGATGGAATTTCTTGGGGGAAAGACTATGAATTCAGTTTTGTCCATGTTGAGTTTAAAGAAGCGAGCAGAGAAGAAGGATGAGATGGCAGAAAGGCATTGAGGGATTTTCGAGAGTAGGGAGGAGATGTCAGGGCCGGACAGGTAGATTTGGGTGTCGTCGGCGTAGAGGTGGTACTGGAGGCCATGGGACTTGATGAGTTGCCCTAGGCCGAGAGTGTAAATGGAGAAAAGTAGGGGTCCCAGGACCGAACCTTGGGGGACTCCGACAGAAAGGGGGTAGGGTGAGGAGGAGGTGTGGGAATGGGAGACGCTGAAGGTCCGGTCCGCTAGGTATGAGGAGATCCAGGAGAGGGCAAGGTGGGTGATGGCAAGGGATTCCAGGATCCGGAGAAGAAGGGAGTGGTCAACCGTGTCGAAGGCGGCAGACAGGTCAAGGAGTAGCAGGATGGAGTAGTGGTGTTTGTTCTTGGCGGTCAGTAGGTCGTTGGTGACTTTGGTCAGGGCTGTTTCGGTGGAATGGAGGGGTCGGAATCCGGACTGTAGGCGGTCGAAGTGGGAGCACGAGGAGAGGTGAGAGGACAGTTCGGAGTGGACGTGTTGTTCAAGTAGCTTAGAGGCGAATGGGAGAAGAGATATGGGGCGATAGTTAGAGACAGAGGTAGGGTCAAGTGAGGTTTTTTTTAGGATGGGCGTGATTAGGGCGTGTTTGAAGGCCGAGGGGAAGGTACCAGTGCTAAGTGAAAGGTTAAAGAGGTGGGTGAGGGCTGGGATGAAAATGGAGGTGTGGTTGGGAATGAAGTGGGATGGGAGCGGGTCGTGGGCGCTGGTGGTGAGGTGAGATTTTGACAGGAGGGAGGAGAGTTGGTCTTCAGTTATGGGGGGGAAGTGGCTGATGCAGGAGGAGGGCAGTGTAGGTGGGAAGGGGAGGTGTGGGGATAGTGGACCGAAGCTGCTTCTGATCTTGTCGATCTTCTCCTTGAAGAAGGTCGCAAAGTCTTCAGCAGAGATGAGGGGAGAAGGGGGAGGAGCAGGTGGGCGAAGTAAGGAGTTGAAAGTTTTGAAGAGCTGTTTGGGGTTGCGGGACAGAGAGGTTATAAGGGATGAGAAGAACACTTGCTTGGCGGTAGCGAGTGCCGTCTTGAAGTCAGTGATGGATTGCTTGAACAGAGCAAAGTGCTCGGGGGTGTGAGACTTTTTCCATCTCCTCTCGGTGACTCTCGACGCCCGTCTCAGGTTTTTAGTGAGGGCGGTGTGCCAGGGTTGCCTGTTAATGCGTGGAGCATGGAGAGTGAGGGGGGCGGCTAGGTCGAGAGCGTTCGTTATGGTGATGTTGTATAGGGTGGTGGCAATGTCAATGTCGTCAGCGCAGGGTAGGTCGGTGAGAGGGAGGAGTGATTCAGAGAATAAAGGAAGATCAAGATCTTTTAGGTTTCGGCGAGGGTGATCAAGTTTGCGGAGAGGGGGTAGTGTGGCAGGGGAGGAGAGGGCGGAGAAGGTCAAGAGATGGTGGTCGGACAGTGTGAGTACCGAGGTTGTGAGGTTAGAGAGGTAGCAAAGGCGGGTAAAGATGAGGTCAAGCGTGTGGCCTTGTTCGTGGGTGGGAGGGAGGACTATTGGGAGAGCCCTAGGGAAGTGGTCAAGGAAAGAAGGTTGGAGGCGGCTGGGCGGGGAGTGTCAATGGGGATATTGAAGTCGCCCATGATGATGGAGGGGATGTCAGTGGAGAGGAAGTGAAGTAGCCAGGTGGTGAAGTGGTCAAGGAAGGAGGCGGTGGGTCCGGGGGGGGGGGGGGGCGGTAGATGATAGCTATTTGGAGGTTGCAGGGGGAGAAGATTCGGACTGAGTGGTCTTCGAAGGAGGGGACAGTGACGGATGGGGGATGGGGCTGAAGGTGCAGGAGTTGGACAGCAGTATGCCGACTCCACCGCCGTGTTTGCCAGAGGGACGGGGGGTGTGGGACAGGCTGAGGCCGCCGTAGGATAGTGCAGCAGGGGAGGCCGTGTCGGAGGGGGTGAGCCAGGTCTCGGTGATGCCAAGGAATGACAGTTTTCTGGAGATAAAGAGATCATGGATGTCGGGGAGTTTGTTGCACACTGAGCGGGCATTCCAGAGTGCGCCGGGTAGAGCGGTAGGTGGGGCATGGGTTGGGGGAATGGGTCTGATGTTGGTGGGGTTGCAAGAGCAAATGGTGGTGAGGTTGCGAGGGTTGGCGGTGGGTCGCGGGATGAAGGTTGTTGTGGTTATGTTGCGGGGGGGGCCAGGATTGGGGGAGATGTCACTGGCAAGGAGGAGGAGTAGGCCGAGGGTTAGCAGGTGGGAGCATGAGAGCTTGCGAGGCGGGCATGCTTGTTTGGTGATTGAGGATTGAAAGTGAATGAAAAGGTCGGTGAAGTGGGTGAGGTGGTTCGGCAGGATGGAGGGTGAGAGCAGTATTTTGTTGCTGGGAGGGGGGATAAGTGGGGGTAGTAGGAAGTGGAGAAGGATGGGAGTGAGAGTGAGGAGTAGCGGGAACATTGCATACGGAGAACAGGGAGTGAGTGTGGCAGCAGGGGTCAGAAGCAGAGTGGGGAAAGTTGTGGTAGTGGGTGAATGGTCATCAGTGGGGAGCGGTCACGGGATGAGGTGATGACCAGAGGATGAGATGTAAGGTGGGGGGTCGGATGGATGGGTCAGATGGGGAAGTTGGGGGATCAGTCGAGGCGGTCGGGGTTTACAGAGGCGATTGCTATGTTGGCTGATGGAGCAGCCGTGGGACAGGTGAGGCATCCAGGGGTCAGTCCGGGGTGGGATGCCACCAAGGTATGAGCTACAGTCCAGGGGAGATGTGGATGGGGATGAGATCTAGCAGTCCTGGACAGGATGGTGGAGCCGAGGACAAGGTGATACAGCCAGTATGGGGAGAATTATGCCGGCCGCATGATTACCTGCTCTGCCTCCTGGCGGTTGCGGCGGCTGGAGACACAGGCAGCAGGGCCCCCCGGGGAGCTCGGGCCCCCCCAGGTGACCTCTCAGGGGGGAGTGGGGTTGCCGGCCGCACAATTACCTGCTCTGCCTCCCGGCGGTAGAGCGGTGAAGGGGCGGGCACTGCTGAGCGGCTGCAGGAAGTCACAGTGTCACTTCCAGCAGTCCTCCCTCAGCCTCGGCGCTATCGCGGCGGGGGCGGCTGGAGACACAGGCAGCAGGGCCCCCCGGGGAGCTCGGGGCCCCCCCAGGTGACCTCTCAGCCCCCCACCTGACGGTCACACAAGGTAGCTGACCGGCATAGCAGCGTAGCGGCGCTGGGTCCGGGCCCCCCCCAAGCGCCGGGCCCCAAAGCGACCGCTACGTCTGCTATGCCGGTAGTTAGGCCCCTGGTTACAATGTGGTACAACGTGCGACAAGGGCCTCCAATGACAAATATTAGTTTGGTAGGACCACTGTATATTCCAGATTTGTGCACTGCAGAATGTGCATAGTGTTTGTAAAAATTAGCCCTATGGGCTGAGTGAAGGTTGATGAAGGAAGGGAAATGGGTTTTATAGGAAGGGGTTGATGTTAATAGCAGCAGCATGAATCAGCATTTTTGTCATCCCAAGGACCTCCAATCACAAATAGTAGCTAGGCTGGGGAAGGAATACTGTCCTGGTTAGTCCACTGCACATTATCTTTAGGGTTTGTAAAGATTAGCCCTATGGGTACCTTTACACGCCGCTACTGGAGGATGGATACAACCCGCTACTTCACGTGCACGAGCACGCTCAAACGGTTACAAACGGTAAACGCACCTCCTTTACACGCAAGGTGCGCTACGCTACGCAACATCTATAGCTAGATACATCGCCGGGTGTCTCTAGTAGCCATCTGTAGCTCATCTTAGCTCATTTACACACCGCTACAACCAGCTACTATGGGCGTACCTGGTGCAGCAGGGACAGCACATAGGCGTGCTACAATTGTGGATTACGAGACGTCCGTACGCTGATAGGACAAAGCAATAATACCATGATTGGGCAGGCATCGCAGGAGGCTGATTAATACTTGACGCTCAAGCAATTGTGTAGTGTGACTCGTCAGCTCCTTAAATATGCCGCCCTGTGCGGCGACAACCAATCGCAACGCCGGAGCTTCCTCCAATGATCGCTGAAGGGGGCGCGGAAACCCGGAGCCTGTGTCACGCCCCAGCTACATAGCATGGTGTAGAAACAACCCTTCTGTTCCTTCTTTACACGCCGATACAGCTCGCTACAATCGGCTTTGTAGCCATCTGTTTTCGAGCAGTGCTCGGAAACAGATGTATCTGTTGCCGGCTGTCTCGTCCCGTCTTCACACGCCGCTACTACGGGCTATATTGACGCTACAAGCTACATTTGTAGCCTGTAGCGTGTTGTATCCATCCTCCAGTAGCGGCGTGTAAAGGGCCCCTATGGGCTGAGTGAAGATTGACGCAGGAAGACACCATCCCAAGGGCCTACAATCACAAATAGTAGCTTGGCTGAAGTAGGAATATTGTCCTAGTTTGTCCACTGCACAATGTGCATAGGGTTTGTAAAAATTAACCCTATAAGTTGAGTGAAGGTTGATGAAGGAAGGAAACGGGTTTTTATAGGAAGGGGTTGATGTTAATAGCAGTAGCATGAATCAGCATTTTTGTTGAATTTAGATTTGTTTACTGTCATCTGGAAGGATTACCAACTGTGGAGATATCCACTCCTTGTTCAGAGTAAAGGCCCTGTCTCACATAATGATATCATTAGAGAGATCGTTGTAACTGTGACGTTACAACGATCTCTCCAGCGATGTCGTTCTGTGTGACACTTAGTAGTGATCAGGCCCCCTGCTGTGAGGTCGCTGATCGCTGCAAAGTGCTGTAGGTCATTTTTTGATCGTTGGTTTCCCGCTGGTCATCACGCATCGCTGCGTGTGACAGTAAGAAACCAGCGATCAGTGATCTCACTGGGGTGGTAACCATGGTAAACACCAGGTATCCAGGCAGTGCACGCTGCCTAGATACCTGGTGTTTACCATGGTTACCAGCAGGGGTGAACTAACCCTCCCTGTCGCCTGAGTGCAGAGGGTGCTTTCAGAGGTGCAAAGCAGGCTGGGGATTGCAGCTACAGAGGTACCTGTTCTCAGTGTACAGCTCGGCTACTCTGGGCGCCGCCCCCTGCCACTCTGATGCTCCCCTAACGCTGGTAACTAGGATAAACAGCGGGTATCCAGGCAGCACACACTGTCTGGATACCCAGTGTTTATCATAGTTACGACCGTTGTCCCTGCTTAGCGCTGCCTGTAAGCAGGGAGAATGCTGGTAACTATGATAAACACCGGGTATCTAGGCAGCGTGCGCTGACAGGATACCCGCTGTTTATCATAGTTACCAGCGGCCTCCCTGCTTACAGGCAGCACTAAGCAGGGAGGACACTGACATCGCCTTCAGCCATGCCCCTGATCCCTGGGGAGATCTGCCTGTTTGACAGCTCTCCAACGACCAGGTAACGACACTCCAGTGATCCCGGCAGGTCGTTATCGCTGTCGGGATTGCTGGAACGGTTGTTATGTGAGACTGGGCCTTAAGTCTCTCTGTGTTTTCCATAGAGAGGCATGTGCGCCTATCAGTGATGATTGACCCAACAGAATTGAAAACACGCTCTGACATCACACTAGCGGCCAGACAGGCCAGCTCCTCCAAGGTGTATAAGGAGATGTTGGGTCAATTGTTCAGCTTGGGCACCCAATAATTAAAGGGAACTGAAGCATCAGAAAGGATGCACGTATGGTCACTTAAGTACCCCTTGACCATGTTCCACAACTTCTCCCTCATCGCATTGTTATAGACACAGATAGCCATTGGTTTTGTGCTGGTTTATTGAAAATTGCCCAATTTGTGCACATTTTCCCCCACCTCTGTTGGACCTGGTGTTCGTGTCTCTCCCCATTATCCCTTGGTGTTGAAAAGAGCCGATTTGTCTGCCACCAGCATTGTCTGAGCGTGATGTTTTCAGCAAATGATCTACAACGACCCGCTTGAAGGATTCTGTTGTAAAACTCTTGTAAAATTGTTGCTTGTACTGTGAATTGAGAAAGGTGACCATCCAGTAAAAGTTGTTGGATATGAGGGTCTTGCCACTGACAGTTACACATAAACTGTGCCATGTGGGCCAAGCGGCAAAAGGCAAATCTTCGGTGTCCCCAACAGTAAGACTAGTACCCATCCTCTCCTCATGCTGACTTGTCTCCTCCTCCCCCACCACCTCCTCCTCTCCAGCCCATCCATGATGGACAGTCATGAAGTTTGGGTTGGGTGTCCCCTCTGTAGCATTAGGAGTCCCCTTGGTAGCACAGAAAAAACAAGTTCTCTCCCTCTCATCCTCCTCATCTTCCTCCTCATCACCCAATGTTGCCTCAGTATATTGGCTGGGCTGGTAGTATCACCCATTGGAAAATATGTCTCTATGCCAATATGCTGGTCACTCAAAGTTTCCTCTTTGAGATTATTAAGGGATTGCTTCAAGAGACACAGCCGCGGGATGGTTACGCTGATAATAGCCTGATCACCGCTCACTAGGTTGATGCCATATTCAAAGTTCTCAAGAAGCTCACAAATGTCAGTAATCCACACCCACTCAAGAGTTGTTATGTGTGGTGGCTGACACTCAATTTGATGGGCATGTTGAAGCTAGTATTCAGCTACTGACCTCTGCTGCTCACTAATCCTCACCAACATTTGATAGGTAGAGTTCCACCATGTGGGAAGGATGCAAATGTGGCGCCCCACGTAGTCAGGCGTCACAGAGGGGTATTGCACCCGTAAAAGAGGTGTAAATTCCCCAGCTGCAAGTGGACCCCAGGTTGGTGAGTGGGACCCATTCCTGCATTCCCACGTTAGCTGAGCAGTGGGAGGTTACCTGGGAGGGAATATATTCACCTCTAGGGGGACAAAGGAGGTCTTCAGCAGAAATGGCCAGTTAGGAGAAAGAGTAGTCTCTCTCTAGTCTCTCTCTAGTCAGTGAGAGAGGAAGAGGGTCGGAACAGTCGGGGAAGGAGGAAAGTTGGAAAGAGTGTGGAACGAGGTGGAAGGGTTACCTGGACGGTTTCAAGCTGATCCGAAGGGAAGGAGAAGGGGTCTTGATGAGATCCTGAAAGAGGGCACCCGACGAGCGGAGTCTGGGCCCTAGAGAGAAAGGGAGAACCCCAGAGTGGAGCGACCATACTCCAGGGGATTCTCTAGTCCACCACGGGAACGCAGGGCCCGAGGATCCGGCCAAGATGTATCTTTGCAGTCAGCAACCGGCTGCTGTGGCTTGTTTATCAGCTGCAGCACCCTGCTAGATGGAGCGGTCTGACTGCTTCCTCACCATGAGGGAGAGGACCCCCAATACTACCTACATGGAGCCATTGGGCATAGACTCATCCTAGGTGGGGAAGAAAGGACATGGGTTCATCAACTAAGGTACACCACGGGTCCCACCATACCACCTGGAATCCACTTGCAGCCACCCGTAGAGCTACCTGTTATTCTAACATCTGATGCTGAACTGTGAACTTTGTATGACGCTGCTAAAGATTGACAGTAAAGTACCCGGGAGAAAGTGGTTTTGCCTGCGTGTGGTTTTCTCCATCATCCTGCTTGTTTTCAGGAACGCTGTCCCGGAGGACCAGCTCTACCTGTAGGGAGCTTTGCCATCTCAGCCGCACTACCATCTACCTCCAGAGGACTGTGGCGGCGCTGGTGACCCATCACCAGGTACTATAGGTGGCGTCACATGACAAACTCTTATCCCCTGTAAATACTCCCTTTTTGAAGTGTCACCCAGGCCAAGGGCTCAGGCGCTGGCACCCGTGACATACCAAGCATTCACCGAGCCTGATACCCAAGTACCCCGGGGCCTGAGGCTCGACACAAATGAGTCAGAGACTTGGCAAATTCAATTGCTTTTGCATTGCTGTAAGAGCAGTCAAAGCGGTACAGGAATGGCGGAAATGGGCGCTAATGCGGTGCACCTTCTCAAGGAGGTTCAGCAACTCAGGGTAAGTTCAGCATGTGAGCCATACATGGCACGTGTACCAGCCTGCCGACCTTTGAAGATTAGGTCCATTATCGCAGATGACCAGACCTTGTTGAAGGTGCAG
Source organism: Allobates femoralis (assembly GCA_033576535.1). Lineage (NCBI taxonomy): Eukaryota > Metazoa > Chordata > Amphibia > Anura > Aromobatidae > Allobates > Allobates femoralis. The sequence continues at coordinate 416,228,014 of JARQOC010000002.1, forward strand.
CTGGGAGAGTCACTGATTGCTCTGTTGTCTTAAAGCTTGCAACAGCTCTGCTACAGTCTGTCATTTCTGACCTTAACAGATCAGCTTCAGCAGAGCATGTTGCCACTTTGCCGATGCGCTGCTGCACAGCTCCCAGCTTGGCAGTGATGAGGAGGGTAATTTTGCAGAGGATGAGGAGCACATAGAGGGGAGAGAGGAAGTGGAATATGAAGAGACTGAAACCCTGACAGACGTTGAGCCCTCTATTCTTGGCGTGAGTAGGATATGCGATGTTCCACTTTGCGCCTTTGTCCCGCCCTCCACCAGGTTCACCCAGTGTGCCATGACAGAAATGTATCACCCCTGTCCACAATAACTTGTCCAGGTGTCTGTTGTTAGGTGGACCTTCCCGGTTATGGTGTTGGTGAGAGCATGGTTCAGATTGTTTAACACGTGCTTGTGTAATGCAGGAATGACACACCAAGCAAAATAGTGGTGGCTGGGAACACTGTATCGTGTGGCAGTCGCAGCCAAGAGATCACGGAAAGACTGTGTTCCCACAAACCTAAACAGCAACATCTCCACAGCTACCGATTTGGCAATGTGCGAGTTTAGTATTTGTGCCTGTGGGTGCGTGGCTGGGTATTTACTCTTTCTTTCCAAGGTCTCAGGCATGGACAATTGGATGCTTCACTGGGACAAGGAAGTGGATGTAGTTGATGTTTGTTGTGTGTGAGCAAACGCAATTTGTGGGCAGGAGGTATGAGCGCCTGCTTCCTGAACTGCAGATTCAGGACAGCCCAGGTGACAATGATTTCACATGTAGATGCAGATTTAGTACTCTGGTGTTCTGCCCCCTGTGAGACATGCCAGCGCTATAGCACGTGGCTGGCATGACTCACGTGACCGGCGGTAACGTGGGATTGCTAAACCCTGCAGCATGCACAGGGTAAGTGCAGGTTGGCTCGGTAGCAGCACACACGGGGTTAACTGCTGCTGCTGAAAGCTGAGGTTTGTGTGAAGGAGTAATTACAAAACTCACTGGATTGCACCTGTGAGGAGAGCCAGTCTTCCACAAGCCTGCAAAGGTGCAGGACCATGTGATGGGTCTGAGAGCCTGGATGAGACACTGCAGAGCTGCAGTGTGAGAGGTACTGTTTGAACCTCTCTGTGTGAGGTTGCTGGGAGCAGCAGAGGAGTTCTATGTGAACACAGCTCACATCACAGTGAGTAATGAGACATGTGTGAATACTGCCCTGGGACACTTTAGGGAGAAGTGTACCTCAACCTGTACAGGAATATATTCATTGTTATATACGGTCTATGGAAGATATATGGACATTTATGTTGAAGCTGAAGGAAAGCCTCATGTTTGTGTTATGGAGTACGGTTTAAGAAGTTTAGAATAAACCGGATACACTTTTGAAAAGAATCCATTGCCGTGTGCGTCAATTCTGCTGCCAAGCGTGTCCCCCAGGGTGCGCTACCTCACATATGGTGGAGAATGCGGGCAAATACCGGCCCGGTGAGGTGTAGCATTCATTCCTGGTGAAGCCCGCGCTACTGTCGCCCTTCCTTCCGGAACCGCTGGTGAAAGTGACTGTTTCATGAGGCTAATGAGCGGCGGCTAAGTGAGAGGAGCAGCAGTCATTATAAGCCGCCAGTCTCTTGCGGGGTGCCCGGCAGCGCATGTCCAGGATCCAAGCGGCTAAATTCCAGTACGAGCCCACCACCAGCATGGAGGAGGTACTCAAACACCTGGTTCAGGCTCAGCAGCAACAGTTCCAAGCACTGCAGCAGCAGGAACATCGACACCAGGAGCAGATGGCCCTGTTGACCGAGGCTGTTCGTGCCAGACCATGGGAACCACCCCAAGGCCCAGGTGATGACGGCAGCGTCCGGAAAAGGGTAAGACAAGCGCTGCAAAAGATGACGCCGGGGGATGATGTGGAGGCATTCCTGGCAGTGTTTGAGCGGGTGGCCGAACGGGAGAGACTGCCGGTCGCCCAGTGGGCCGAGGTGCTGGCGCCCTATTTGACTGGTGATCCCCAAAAGGCATACATAGACCTGTGTACCGAGGATGCCCTGGACTATGGAGCCCTGAAGGGGGAGATATTGGCCCGTACCGGGGTTAATACTTACGTGAGGGCACAACGGGTGAGCCAATGGGCCTACGAGGAAGGCAAACCTGTGCGCTCTCAGGCCTATGACTTGCTACACCTGGTTAAGAAATGGCTGCAGCCTGAAGCCCTGAGTCCGGCCCAGATGGTAGAGCGGGTGGTGGTGGATCGCTTCGTGCGTACGCTGCCCATCCCCATACAACGGTGGGTGGGACACAGTGACCCGGGTACCCTAGACCAGGTGGTGAATGTGGTGGAGCGCCATGTGGCCACACAGGACTTGATCAGGGACACGGGGACACTGCGAACCAACCGCAAGGCCGCGCCCACCACACCAGAAAGCAGGGACCCCCAATCCGGACCCCGGGTCAGCGAGCACCCGGCTCAGGCCAAGAACGGCCATCCCCCTGCAGCAAAGCGGCGTTCCGGACCGCCGCCGTTCAGCCCCTGGTATAATGGAGGTCAACCCCGATGTAGGAGGTGTCAGGAGGTTGGACATATGATGGCACAGTGTCCCCTCAACGGGGAACCCATGGACTGCGACTACTCCCGGAGGCGGTCCATGTTCACCCACCTCGTCGGAAAAGGGCGCTCGGACCCCAGGGACACTGGGAATGTACTGTGCCGCGTTCGGCTTAATGGTCATGAAGTGACGGCTCTCCTGGACTCAGGGAGCAACGTGACCCTCGTGTGTGCCTCCTTGGTCTCCAGGACCAAACCCACCGACCGAAAGGTCAGGGTGATGAGTGTCCATGGGGATCATCGCAGGTATCCGACGAAGCGTGTCACGTTCGCTACCCCAGCCAGGAGTGTTCAACATGTCGTGGGGGTAGTAAAGGATCTCCCTTATGATGTTGTGCTAGGGAGGGATATGCCCTTGTTCCGGGTGTTGTGGAACGAGTATATGGCCCCCGGATGAAGGACAGACAGGGCCCAGAGCCCGAGAATCTTGCCGCCGGGATACCCGGAGGACTTAATGTGACTGATTCCCGGGTGCAGAGCCCAGTGCGCCGACTCGCCGTCCGGAGCGGTGCAGCAGTGCCGCGGGCAAACCCCGTGTTGCTCGTGGGGCCCCAGGCCTCTGTTGTTGGTACCCGTCCGGGGTTTGTGGGTGCCGGGGCTCCGAACGGGTTGGTTGCTCGTGGGGTCTGGCACCGCTGGTACCCCCGGGTGCCCCTGCTTGGCTCCGCCGGTTCTCCACACCGTGACGCGGTCTGCACGCAGGGCCCGGGGTTATGGCCTTGTGTTCACCCCCTACAGGATTGAACAAGGAGGGGGGTATGTGAGACATGCCAGCGCTATAGCACGTGGCTGGCATGACTCACGTGACCGGCGGTAACGTGGGATTGCTAAACCCTGCAGCATGCACAGGGTAAGTGCAGGTTGGCTCGGTAGCAGCACACACGGGGTTAACTGCTGCTGCTGAAAGCTGAGGTTTGTGTGAAGGAGTAATTACAAAACTCACTGGATTGCACCTGTGAGGAGAGCCAGTCTTCCACAAGCCTGAAAAGGTGCAGGACCATGTGATGGGTCTGAGAGCCTGGATGAGACACTGCAGAGCTGCAGTGTGAGAGGTACTGTTTGAACCTCTCTGTGTGAGGTTGCTGGGAGCAGCAGAGGAGTTCTATGTGAACACAGCTCACATCACAGTGAGTAATGAGACATGTGTGAATACTGCCCTGGGACACTTTAGGGAGAAGTGTACCTCAACCTGTACAGGAATATATTCATTGTTATATACGGTCTATGGAAGATATATGGACATTTATGTTGAAGCTGAAGGAAAGCCTCATGTTTGTGTTATGGAGTACGGTTTAAGAAGTTTAGAATAAACCGGATACACTTTTGAAAAGAATCCATTGCCGTGTGCGTCAATTCTGCTGCCAAGCGTGTCCCCCAGGGTGCGCTACCTCACACCCCCTACTGAGGTGCATAGCTGCCATGTGGTTTGACATACTGGTGGTGCTCTTGTTGCCTTTGCCCTGGCCTCTGCTCAGCTTGGTATAGCACATGCTATAGACTACAGTGTTTTTTTCTGAAGGACTTTCAGAAAAAAATCTCCACACAGAAACTGAACACCCCTGTGCTTTGATTAGGCCCCCAGCAGGGGTGCTCTTGGTAACAGTTGACCTAGTTCTCACTCTGGTGCTACATATCCATCTTCCTCTATGTTGCTGTCATGGCTATGCGTGCCAATGGTCCAGGTAAGATCAGTGGACTCATCGTCGACCACCTCATCTTCCATCTCATCCCCCTTCCCAGTTGAAATTGTAGGCTGAACTGATGGCAACTGTGTCTCATTATCATCAGCCTCCACCTCTGGAGACAGTAAATGAAGTTCCTCCAAGTGGCTTTCTTCTGGCCGTAGGTCCTCAAATACTTGAGCATCAACTCATGCCATCTCCTCACGTCCCTTTTCAGTGCTGCATGGTGAAAGGCCAGAGCCAACCAAAGGATATGTATCAAATAAATCCTCGGAGTGACCAAGCTTGTGGTCATACAGTATGTCTGCTGAGATTGATAATGGTGGGAGGAAGGAGAACTAAATTCAGGATTGGATGGGCTAGCCTTCTGTGTATCGACAGTAGACTGTGTTGTCATGGAAGATTTGTTGATGCTTGACAAATGCGTAGAGGCCTTGTCTGCTATCCAAGACAGAATGCTCTCGCTTTTCTGGCTTCCATGCACGTTTACATTCCAGACAAGGAAATTTTTCCAGGAACCTAGTGGATGCACCAAGTTTCTTCTTACTTGATACAGACTCAGTGCCTTCTTGCGCACCAGTGACAGCACCACATCCACATCCCTGTCCTTTAACAACAGGCTTTTTGGGTTTTGTTGACAGATTTTCAGATGTGGATGGCACAAGCCCACCTAGCTGTCAAAGCTAAAACAGCCGGGAAAAAGCCTGGTGAGTGTTTGTCGCAGGCAGTAGGAAATGTTTGGACTACTGCTATGCGAAGGGTATTAACCGCCTTTTTGTAATGTGGATAGCAGAAGGCAGGCTGTTACCACAAAGACAACTGGAAAAATTGGCACCCATGCTTGGTAGCAGGCAGTAGGAAATGTTTGGACTACTGCTTTGCATTGGGCACTAACCGCCTTATTTAAGTGTAATGTTGGCCCCAAAGGCAGGCTGTAACCACAAAGCAGCAGGGAAAATGGCCTGGTGCATGCTTTTCAGCAGGCATTAGGAAATGTTTGGACTACTGCTTTGCAGAGGGCACCTACTGCCTTTTTGTAATGTGGACAGCAGAAGGCAGGCTGTCTCCGCAAAAACAACTGGCAAAATGGGCTTGTGCGTGCTTGGTAACAGGCAGTAGGAAATGTTTGGACTACTGCTTTGCGTTGGGCACTAACCAACTGTCACGCTGGGAGTGGGGAAGACACCCAGCGTAGGATAACGACGGGGGGGGGATCAGGAGTCCCTAATGCTAAGGGCACAAGAAGGAGACGGTGACCCCTAGACTTCCTAGAGCTGACCCTGTCTGCCCTAACGTCCCTATACAGTCTCCTCAACTGTCGCCGACCACGAACCTCGTCCCTCTCTGATCCTAGATCTATCTTATCTAAGGATCAGATGGAGAGGTTCACTAGACCCCTCCACTATCAACTAAAGATAAACACCAGGGAAGACAGACATTTGGGAAAAGGAAACACTTATCTGACAGCAGAACACAGCAACCTCCACAATTTCAGCTTCTGCTGGAGCAAGGATAAAGTGTGCACAAGGAACTATCACCTGCACCGAGGAAGGGTAATGAACCTCCTTATAAAGGTGGAAGGAGTCTGCTGGGTCCTAGTGACCTACACATTGGTGGATAAAACCAGACCGAGCGCAAGACCTCCACAGCCGTCTCCCCATAATAGAGAGATCTCATCACACCTTCTTTCCATCAACACAGAAGGTAAATGCTCCTGAAAGAGACGGACCATCCTCCACCATTATGGCTGGTGGGCCAAACGCTGGGATCGTCTGCGCGTGGCCTCCACCCTGTCATCCGTGCCACCCGTGACAGTACCCCCCCTCCTACGAGTGGCCCCCGGACACTCAGGACCAGGCTTATCCGGATGGGAACGGTGAAAAGCGCGGACCAGCCTTGCAGCGGACACCTCCGACGCCGGCACCCACATCCGCTCCTCAGGACCGTACCCCCTCCAGTGCACCAAATACTGAAGAGAACGGCGCAACATGCGAGAATCAACCACCCTCGAGATCTCGAATTCCAGATTCCCCGCCACACAGATGGGCTCAGGAGGCAAAGGAGATGGGTTAGACGACGGCACATACGGCTTGAGAAGCGACCTGTGAAACACATCGTGAATCTTAAGAGCAGGAGGCAACGCAAGACGAAACGCCACGGGATTGATAACGGCGGTTATCCTATAGGGGCCAATAAACCTGGGCCCCAACTTCCAAGAGGGCACCTTCAACTTCACATTCTTGGTAGACAACCACACGTAGTCATTCACACATAGGTCCGGACCTGGTGCACGCTTCCTGTCAGCCATACGTTTGTACCTGTCACCTAAGAGCTTCAAGCTACGCTGCACACCCCGCCAAACCGAGGAGAGGGACGTGGTAAAACGGTCCTCCTCCGGAACTCCGGAAGGACTCGTACCGCTAAAAGTACCAAACTGAGGATGAAACCCATATGCACCGAAGAACGGTGACTTGCCAGTGGACTCCTGAAGACGATTATTAAGGGCGAATTCGGCCAAGGGCAAATAATTTGCCCAAGTCTCCTGATGGTCAGAGACAAAACACCTCAGGTAAGTCTCCAAATTCTGATTCACACGTTCGGTTTGACCATTAGACTGAGGATGAAAAGCAGAAGAAAAGGACAACGTTATCCCCAAACGTGTACAAAAAGCCTTCCAAAATTTGGAGACGAACTGAGTACCGCGATCAGAAACCACATCGGAGGGAACCCCATGAAGCTTCACAATCTCACTTACGAACACCTGTGCCAGAGTCCGAGCATTAGGAAGTGCGGGCAGTGCCACAAAGCGAACCATCTTACTGAATCTATCTACTACTACCAGTACCACCGTCTTGCCCGCAGACGCCGGAAGATCGGTGATAAAATCCATTGACAAATGTGTCCACGGCCTCTCAGGAATAGACAATGGCACGAGAGACCCAGACGGACGGGTATGCGGAACCTTAGCACGTGCACACACACCACAGGCGGATACGAATTCCGCTACGTCCTTCCTCAACCCCGGCCACCAAAAGCGACGAGACAAGAGATCGAAAGTGGCCCTACCGCCCGGATGCCCCGCCAGTACAGAGTCGTGATGTTCTGACAGCACCCTGAGGCGCAAAGAGAACGGCACAAAAAGCCTCCCAGAAGGGCAGGAGGCAGGGGCGCCCCCCTGAACCTTCAACACCTCCCCCTCTAGATCAGGGCAAAGAGCAGAAACAACCACCCCCTCCTGCAAGATGGGGACGGGACTCTCATGAGTACTACCACCCGGAAAACTACGCGATAATGCATCCGCCTTCACATTCTGAACCCCCGGACGGTAGGTGACGGTAAAATTAAATCTCGTGAAAAACAAAGACCACCTGGCCTGCCGGGGATTGAGCCGCCTGGCGGACTCAAGGTAAGACAGGTTCTTATGGTCGGTAATAACCGTGACGGGATGGACAGCCCCCTCCAGCCAGTGCCGCCATTCCTCAAAAGCCAACTTAATAGCCAACAGCTCCCTATTACCCACATCATAATTCCTCTCGGCCGAAGACAACTTCTTGGAGAAGAACGCACAGGGCACCCATCTCCCAGGCGAAGGGCCCTGCGACAACACAGCCCCCACCCCCACCTCAGACGCATCCACTTCCACAATGAAGGGCTGAGAAAGATCGGGCTGACAAAGAACAGGCGCGGAAGCAAAACAACGCTTCAGGGAGGAAAAAGCCTGGCGAGCAGAATCAGACCACTCAGAAAAATCCGTCCCCTTCCTAGTCATGTCCGTAAGAGGCGTCACCAGTACCGAATAGTTCTTAATAAATTTACGGTAAAAATTGGTAAACCCCAAAAAACGTTGCAATGCCCGTAGATTGTCCGGCTGTTCCCAATCTAGCACCGCCCGGACCTTTTCCGGATCCATCCGGAAACCCAACGGCGACAAGAGGTACCCCAAAAAACGAACCTCCTGAACGGCGAAAACACATTTCTCGAGTTTAGCATACAGTTTGTTGTCCCGTAAGACCTGCAACACCTGTTTGACATGGGACTGATGCGTCTCCATATCGGGAGAATAGATCAAGATATCGTCCAAGTAAACAACTACAAATCTACCCACCAAATGATGGAAAATATCATTGACAAAATGTTGGAAAACCGCCGGGGCGTTAGTGAGCCCGAACGGCATTACGAGACTTTCAAAATGGCCGTCCGGGGTATTAAACGCAGTTTTCCATTCATCCCCCTCTCTGACCCTAATCAGGTTGTAGGCCCCCCTCAAATCCAACTTGGAGAACCATTTGGCACCCACAACCTGACTAAATAAATCAGGGATCAGAGGGAGGGGGTATGGATCACGGACAGTAATCCGATTCAATTCCCGAAAATCCAAACAAGGACGGAGGCCCCCATCTTTTTTTTTCACAAAAAAGAAACCAGCCGCAACCGGCGACGTGGAGGGCCTAATGTGTCCCGTCTCCAGACTTTCAGAAATGAAATCCTTCATTGCTTGTCTTTCGGGACCAGATATAGTAAACATCCTAGCTTTGGGCAGTTTAGCTCCGGGAACGAGGTTGATAGGGCAATCATATGCCCGATGAGGGGGCAAGTCTCGGCACCCCTTCTCTGAGAACACATCCTCATACTCCGATAGGAATGGGGGCAGAGATTCAGCAGATACCACCGAAAGGGATGTAGCCAAACAATTCTCCGAACAAAAATCACTCCATTCCACAATGTCCCTGGACTGCCAATCCACTACGGGATTATGTTTAATCAACCATGGCAAGCCCAGGACAATGGGAGCGGGGAGACCGTCTAAGACATAGCAAGATAACGTCTCCTGATGTTGGGATCCAACCGTTAACTTAATGTTATGTACGATATGTGTGAGACTACCCTGAGCAAGAGGGGCTGAGTCGATGGCATAGATACGGATGGGGCGAGACAATAAACAGCGGTTAAGCCCATGAGCGTGTACAAAACGAGCATCCACCATGCAGATCCCCGCACCACTATCCACAAACACAGAAATGCCTTCCGATTTGCTCTCTAGCGCCACCTCTGCACTCAGGAGAAAATGGGAAGTACAAACGGAGGATACACACACTTCCCGCTCGACCACCTCCACACCCCCCATAGTCACATGAGGTCCCGGCACCCTAGTCCGTTTAGGAGCGTAGGGACAGGCCCCGATAAAATGGTCTCCTTTCCCACAGAAAAAACAGACCCCCTTCCCCCTGCCCCGGGAGGCACCGGAGGAGAGCCTCGAGGCCGCCGCTCCTCCAAGCTGCATAGGTTCCTCCCCCCTCGGGAGAAATGACTCGCCCTCCGAGTGACCACCCGGCAACAAGGAACCATCATGAGAAGGGCTCCCAGTTGCAGGAGGTCTACCCCTCCGCTCCTGGAGGCGTCTATCCATGCGAATAGCCAACGACATAGCTGCCTCCAGGGACGGGGGGTCTCATACACTGCCAGGGCATCCTTCAGTCTTTCTGAAAGACCCTGGCAAAAATGACTCCTGAGAGCCGGATCGTTCCACTTTGTGTCCATAGCCCACCTGCGGAATTCAGAACAATATGATTCCGCCGACCGAGTCCCCTGGTGGAGATGGCGCAATTTGGATTCAGCCAAAGAGACACGGTCAGGGTCATCATATATGAGGCCTAAGGCGTCAAAAAATCCATCCACAGACTGGAGACAAGTAGAGTCCTGTGGCAGAGAGAAAGCCCAGGATTGGGGATCCCCCTGCAGCAATGATATAATAATTCCTACCCGCTGCTGCTCATCACCAGTGGAATACGGCTTAAGCCTAAAGTATAATTTACAGGCCTCTTTGAACACAGTAAATTTGTCTCTGCCTCCTGAAAACCTGTCAGGGAGGGCAACCTTAGGTTCCGGGCTGGCCGGACCCACTGCTTGATTCCCCAAGACACCATGTTGCGGTTGTGGTCCCTGCAGAGCCGACCGAAGGTCCGCAACCTCCAAAGACAAGGCCTGCAGCTGCTGGGCTAAAGCAGACACAGGATCCATAAGGAAAGGAAGGAAAATCAAATCCTCCCCTTCCTTCACTTACAGTTATGGCAGGTGATAATGTCACGCTGGGAGTGGGGAAGACACCCAGCGTAGGATAACGACAGGGGGGGATCAGGAGTCCCTAATGCTAAGGGCACAAGAAGGAGACGGTGACCCCTAGACTTCCTAGAGCTGACCCTGTCTGCCCTAACGTCCCTATACAGTCTCCTCAACTGTCGCCGACCACGAACCTCGTCCCTCTCTGATCCTAGATCTATCTTATCTAAGGATCAGATGGAGAGGTTCACTAGACCCCTCCACTATCAACTAAAGATAAACACCAGGGAAGACAGACATTTGGGAAAAGGAAACACTTATCTGACAGCAGAACACAGCAACCTCCACAATTTCAGCTTCTGCTGGAGCAAGGATAAAGTGTGCACAAGGAACTATCACCTGCACCGAGGAAGGGTAATGAACCTCCTTATAAAGGTGGAAGGAGTCTGCTGGGTCCTAGTGACCTACACATTGGTGGATAAAACCAGACTGAGCGCAAGACCTCCACAGCCGTCTCCCCATAATAGAGAGATCTCATCACACCTTCTTTCCATCAACACAGAAGGTAAATGCTCCTGAAAGAGACGGACCATCCTCCACCATTATGGCTGGTGGGCCAAACGCTGGGATCGTCTGCGCGTGGCCTCCACCCTGTCATCCGTGCCACCCGTGACACCAACATTTTAAGTGTAGTAATGTAGACAGAAGATGGCAGGCTATTACCACAAAAACAACTGGGAAATGGGCTGGTGCGTGCTTGTTAGCAGGCAGAAGGAAATGTTTGGACTACTGCTTTGCATTGGGCACTAACTGCCTTTTTAAGTGTAGTAATGAGGACAGCAGAAGGCAGGCTGTTACCACAAAAACAACTGGAAAATGGGCTGGTGCATGCTTAGTAGCAAGCAGTAGGAAATGTTTGGACTACTGCTTTGCATTGGGCAATAACCGCCTTATTAAATGTAGAAATGTGGACAGCAGCGGGCAAACTGTTGCCACAAAAACAACTGGGAAAATGGACTGGTGTGTGCTTTGTAGCAGGCAATAAGAAATGTTTGGGCTACTGCTTTGCTTTGGGCACTAACAGCCTTATTAAATGTAGTAATGTGGACAGCAGAAGGCAGACTGTTGTCACAAAAACAACTAGGAAAATGGGCTGGTGTGTGCTTGGTAGTAAGCAGTAGGATATGTTTGGACTACTGCTTTGTTTTGGGCACTAACCACCTTGTTAAGTGTGGTAATGAGGACAGCAGAAAGCAAGCTGTTACCACAAAAGCAACTGGAAAATGGGCTGGTGCATGCTTGGTAGCAGGCAGTAGGAAATGTTTTGACTACTGCTTTGGGGAGGGCACTAACCACCTTTGTTTAATGTGGACAACAGAAGGCAGGCTGTCACCCCAAACACAGCAGGGAAAACTCTGACTTTCTTGTGTGTCTTCAATCTTCAGCTCTGAAAAGAGCTATTTTTGGGTGGTATTATGGACCTACTGAGAGGTTCATTTACACTGTCCCTGCTGGAGTATCTCTTTCTCCCTGTACTCTGACTGTGTTCTGTGTCTTCAGCTGTCAAAAGAAGTATTGTTTTGGTGGTATTAAGAAGCTACTGAGCAGCTCCTTTAAACTGTCCCTGCTCAAGTATCTCTCCCTCCCTACTCTACACGGACGTATTATACAATAGAGGTAGCCCTCAAAAGGGCTTTTGTGTTATGAAGAGGTCTAAACATTCTCCCTAGCAGTTCAGCGATCTCTCCCTATGCTTCTCCAGCGCTGGTTCCAGATGCAATGTGCGCAAAATGGCGGCGGCAGGGCTTAAATAGACCTTACAATGCTGGGCGGTCAGACAATCACAGTAACACCTCAACCAAATTGTCTGCAGCATTACTGTGATTTGGAGGAGCCAAAACTGCAGGGCGGGATATCCAAATATAGTGAGGTGAGTACCAGGGGCGGACTGGCCCAGGCGGCAGGGGGGCAAGTGCTCCCCAGGCTGGTAGTATTGCCCTCATCCAGGGCTGCTTCCCCACCGAAATGTGCCGGCTGGCTTTACTTTGCGGCCGCAGCTGCAGAAAATCAGTAGACGCGGCCGACATGCAGGTGAGAGAGCCCACCTCGGGCTGACAGAACCCCCCCCCCCCCACTCCTCACCTTGGGCTGACAGCAACCACCGCCTACCCCCTCCCCCGCTCCTCACCTCGGGCTGGCAGGACAATTCTGCCCCCCGGTATTAAAAACACCAGCCCTCCCCTGGCGAGTACACAAATACTGCAAAATAACGAGTAACGCGAATGATGTACTATCCGTGACAATAGCAAATATTAACTTATACACTCATTCATCACTAATACAACAGTGATTACCATGACAAAAATAAAAAAAATAATTAAATTTGAGGAATTCAGAAAGAGAAATAGAAAGGACTACTATAAGGGTACCTTTACACGTCGCAACATTGTATGCAATTTCACTTGCAACTTACTGGTTGCAGTGAAATCATGGACACATTGTTCCATTTGTACACAGCCACAAAATAGAACAATGTGTCCATGATTTCACTGCAACCAGTAAGTTGCAAGTGAATTGCATGCAATGTTGCGACATGTAAAGGTACCCTAAGACTACCTCCACCTATTTTCAAGTCTCAACATCTCTATAGGAAAAAAAATAAACAAAAAAAACAAATGAAAAAACAAATGTGATACATTAAAATTCATTCAACAATCATAACATATGTAGTAAAATGTCATTATTTCAGAAAATGTTTGGTATCATAATCCCTATTGAGACATTTAGCAATTATTATTTCAAATTTAATTTGTTCCAACTTGGAATGGATCTTCAGAGATTTTATAGAAATATAAGATTTAAAGATTTTTTGACACAAAAGAAGTACCTGCTGTTAACCCTCTTCTAACTATTCCTCCCCAAATCTCTTTACAGGATTTGAGTTTATGGACTCAGAGTAATTTTATACCTCCTAAACATAACCCTCCTGTTGAGACATTTATTGATTTTCTAAATAAAGAAGTTGCAATTTTTAGATATAAGGTTGAAAATAATAAACTACATTGTTCACTAAATTGTATGAATGTAGAGAGACAAGCATTGTCCTCCCTTCTGCATCAGAAGGAAATTCTAATAAAAGCAGTTATAAGGGAGGAGCAGTGGTTATCATGGACCGTAATATATATTTACAATAGTCAACAGCTTTCTAAAGCCCTTTCACATAGGCGTTTTTTTGAAAATGGGCAGATCCGGCAGATTTACCGCATCTGCCGCATGTTCCGCCTAACGGCCACACTTGCCGGCAAGCCCCATGCATTGTCTATGGGGCTTGCGGCAAGCGCGGTTTTGCTAGTTGCGGCAGATGCTGAAGTTGCGGCCACGAAAAAAAACCTGCTGACCGAGGTTTGTTTGCGGCCGCAAGTGCAGCATCTGCCGCAACCGGTAAAACCGCACTTGCCGCATCCAACCGCAAGCCCCATAGACAATACATGGGGCTTTATTCAAAACAGTGTCATAGATTTTTTGTATGGGGAGCAACAGGTATAATCCGAAATAATAACCCCAATATTATGAATACTATAAAAACTTTATTTAGACAAAAATATAAAAATACCTCAAATCCAGTGACATGGTGAAATAGTGATTAAAAAATCATGACAATCCATTTCTGGTATCATCCTACCAACAGGGTTTCTGCACTGATGCTTTCCCTGCCTATCAGCGGAGTTTTGTTGCACCCTGATTTATACTGGTGTCCCCACTCCCCGAAGGCTTGCCGTTTACTGCCTAACGTCTCTATTTGACTTTATATTAGACTATGGGTCATTTAATCAGATGTAATCCTCTAGTTGGGGGATGACACTATACAGTGGCGTAACTAGAGTCCGAAGGGCCCCGGTGCGAAATTTGGATCTGGGCCCCCTACCCCCTTCTCCCGCACGCCCACATTGGTCAGATGTATGGGCCCCATGTAACATTCTAAATTCTATAAAGACTCATGAATTGACCCCTCTCCCCTTCATTATATATTAATGCCCCTCATTCTGCTATATATGGCCTCCTCCTGGAATATGCCCTTAACCTGGTATATAAGGTCCTCCATTATAGTAAAATGCAGCCTCACATCCCTCCATATAGTATAATACAGCCTCACAGCCCTCCATATAGTATAATGCAGCCTCACAGCCCTCCATATAGTATAATGTGTCACAGCACTTCATATAATATAATGCAGCCTCACAGCCCTCCAGATAATATAATGCATGTCACAGCCCTTCAAAATATCGTCGCATTATTATATATGCAGCCTCACAGCCCTCCAGATAATATAATGCAGCATCACAGCCACTTCATATAATATAATGCATCGTCACAGCCCTCCAGATAATATAATGCAGTGTCACAGCCCTTCATATAATATAATGCAGTCTCACAGCCCTCCAGATAATATAATGCAGCGTCACAGCCCTTCATATAATATAATGCATTGTCACAGCCCTCCAGATAATATAATGCAGCGTCACAGTCCTTCAAATAATATAATGCAGCCTCACAGCCCTCCAGATAATATAATGCAGCGTCACAGCCCTTCATATAATATAATGCAGCCTCACAGCCCTCCAGATAATATAATGCAGCGTCACAGCCCTTCATTTAATATAATGCAGCGTCACAGCCCTTCATATAATACAATGCAGCATCACAGCCCTTCATATAGTATAACGCATAATGCAGCCTCATAGCCCTCCATATAACATACATCCTCCCCAGTCACACTGCCCCCTGTACAACCTGCCCCACTTACACAGTCACACTGCCCTCTGTACAGCCCTCCCCTCACACACAAACACTGCCCACTATACCACCTCATACACACACAGACACACATACAAACTGCCACCTGAACAGCCGTCCCCCCACACATACACAGACACACAAACCCACACACTCCCTCCCCCTTCACCTCTCCCTCTCCAGACGCTGTGAGAGGCTCTTGGCTCCTGAATGGAGCTCACACTCATCACTTCCGCCAGCAGCTCTGTCTTGACTGTGATGAGGTCACATGACCTCATCACAGTGCAGCATGCAGCGCCCGTGGGAGTTTTAAAGTTAGAGTGCCTGCCAGTTCTCTTGTGGCCGTGATCAGCCACCTGGGGACCGGCCAGGCAGACCGCCGCACAGTGACATGGATGTGCGTCCTCAGGGACACACATCCATGTAAAGCAGGTGCAGGGGTCGGCAGGAGCTGGGCCTCTGTACCTCTATGTCCGGTCACACTTGTGAAGCCTGAGACTGCGGTTGTTACGCCACTGAGTATCCCCATCATCCCCTTGCACCCCCAGGGACACACACACATAGGGACACACAGACACAGGGACACACACAGACACAGGGACACTTCTCACTGGTCCACCGGAACCGCTCTCAGCCTGTAGGTGTACCGATGCCGCCAATGCATGGAGCATGACACCACACTCATCTCCCTGCCTCAAATGCCGTAAGTGTATGGTGCTGCTGTCCCGGCCAATCACAGGCCACGAGCCACCTGGTCAGCCAATCACAGGCCAGAAGATGATGTCATGCGCCGACTGGCCTGTGATTGGCCGCCAGGCCTGTGATTGGCCAGGACTGCGGCAGAGGGCAGGGAGAGAACGGTGCCGGACTTTATGCATCCAGCGGCCGTGATCAGCTGCCTGGAGACATAGATGTGTGTCCTCAGGGAAGCACATCCATGTAAAGCTGGCGCAGCCAGGGGTCGGAGGGGATAGAGGGCCCGGTCGCACCTGCAACCGTGGTTGTTACGCCACTGATCCTCACCCATCCCTTGTAGACTGTGAGGCCTCGCGGGCAGGGTCCTTTCCCTTCACCCATGGTATCCTCACCCTTCCCTTGTAGACTATGAGCCTCCTATGTAGACTATGAGGGTCCTCTCTTCTCTTGTACCTGTGTGTACCTTGTATTGTTCTTGATTATTGCACTTGTCTATGTATGCCCCTTGTCACATGTAAAGTGCCATGGAATAAATGGCGCAATAATAATAAATAATATTATAATCTCATCATCATGCCCCTATGTTATTTGAGACATTAGTGCCCCTATTTCCCTCAGAAGTGGACACTCATCCATATTGCATCTCTTCCCTATGCAAAACAAGCAGACAGTGCTGCAATACCAGTCACAGTCCATGGTCCAGGGAGGCACTATTTTCTTGGAAAATTGGAAATATTATAATTATATATAAATTATAATAGAAAATCACCCCAGTTATATTTTATATATCAGCAATTTTCATGTCAGAGGAAAGTTCCTACCTGCCAGACAGGCTGTGGTATCGACCCAGGTGAGGAGCTGTCCAGCACTTGGCTCTCCCAGGTGGTTGGAGTGCCAGGGAAGACTACAGCTGAGTGAGGAGTGTGTGAATGGAAGGCTCGGTGTGGCTCCATGCCACCTGGGATAGTGCCAGCCTGCTGTGACCCTGGTACTGAGGTCCACTCATGTGACCTGCAGGCTGCACTTTGTATCAGCTGAGACATGAACCTGCTGGAAAGTGTTCACTGCCAGTACCTGCATCCTCCAGCCCATGATTAGGTTACATGCCCCTCTCCAGCCTGCACAGCCCCCTCCTGCCCGTTGTCCTCCTGCTCTCTCACTTGGCTTTGTACCTGCTCACTGTTCACAGGTCCTGGCTTGCTGGCAGATCCTGCAGACGTTTGTGACTGTGACCTGTATGCTGCTATCTGGGGAGGCGGCAGATGCTGCAGGGGACACCTGGAGAGAGGGCACAGCCCAGACATCAGGCTATGAGATGGTGGAGGTACAGATGCCGGCCGCTGCTTCCTGTCTGTGATGAGGTCACATGACCTCATCACAGTGTAGCACGCAGAGGCCACGGGAATTTTAAAACTGCCGCGCCTGCCAGTCCTCCGGCGGCCGTGATCAGCTGCCAGGGGACCGGTCCGGCAGAGCGCCTCACAGTGACATGGATGTGCGTCCTCAAGGATGCACATCCATGTAAAGATGGCGCAGCGGTTGCAGGGTCGGCGGACTCCGAGCCCCTGTACCTCCGGGGCCCGGTCTCACTTGCGACCCCTGCGACCGCGAATGTTACGCCACTGACACTATATGCCAGTGCATTCTAATGATTATTAAAATTACCACACAGATATAATCATCAACCACAAGACTATGCACAATAATGATTATCCAAGTCTGCCGGTGTTTGTCCTTTAGTCCGTTTGACTTATCTTATATATTGTGCTTCAAATCTCTTATGGTGGGTTTACACACACCAATTTATCTGTTCAATCTCTGAACCAATCTCTGGTTGCAGTGAAATCATGGATACATTGCTCCATGTTGTACACAGCCACAAAATGGAGCAATGTATCCATGATTTCACTGCAACCAGAGATTGGTTCAGAGATTGAACAGATAAATTGGTGTGTGTAAACCCACCATGAGTGATGTCGTATCCAATTCTTTAAATAGCAGCCTCGACGCGTTTCTCCCCTAACGGTGATACCTGTGGGTATGTGGGTTCATCAGGAGTCACAACAACAGGATACACAGGGAATTGATGTATGGTCACATAATCATCTAAAACAAATATAATACAAAATTAGTAACAGTTTATACAGATATGGACATAGCCAGTCATCAGCAGGTGTGTGTAAATATATACTAAATAAAGATATTGTCACCTGTTAGTTAATTAGAGTCTCTCATCCTGATATCTGATATAGACAACCCCGTCATACATGATATAAATGCTTCCAGATAAGTACATCTGATCTCAAGCCACTGTACAACATACGCAGCCTTTTCATCACTCTACTATTGAATAAATCAATAAAGCCACCATTTAATTGTCAATGATTTACATGGCACATGGGACACAAAATACTGAAGTGGTGAGATTACCAAAGTGCATCTATAGCCCTTTCTACCATAGGACCTCCAAGGGATAATTCTGATATGGGGGGGCTGAGAAAACATATAAAAAAATAAAACAAAACTGTATCCCACATTTTGCCCCACATAAGCACTTCCCATGTCTGACATGAAAACAATAGCACTTACTGGGGAAGGTCATCCACTTAACAATCAGATGAAGTGCATGCCTATTTCAGATGAAAGTACTACAAATACATCCAAATCATATTAACAATTGTCACTTAGAACCTTTTGCAAAAGTTAACCTCCAATCCATTATAACTTACTGCTTCAATAAGACCACATTGTTGCCTTGGCCTTCAGGCTGTAACACAGTCTCATAACAAAGCTCTCACCTAATATAGCAGGCCAAAAGAATTACTAGAATTACTCTCACATGTGCACAATTACCTACACATCACATTCCCATTGCTTGTATGGCGCATGTCTACCGCGCAACCGGAAATGCGCACCCGGATGGGTGTCATCGCCCCAGGACACGTCACCATAGAGACGGTCCTATTGTTATATAGCGCTCGGCTTCTGCGCAACTGGAAGTGCGCAATCGGATGCGCGTCATCGCTCTATCACACGTCGCTATAGAGACGGTCCCAATGGCGGTGACGCCGCACCGCAATGATCTAATGCATCCATAACAACAAATAAAATGTGCAGCTACGCATTTCCACCTGGAGAACTACCAATACTGAAAGGATCTCCAGCACAATATTGTGTCAACCTAGTAGTCTAAGGAAACATTAGGTACAAATAGCACCAACATATGTATTTCAAAACAGCACATTAGTGATACAATGTGATGTTCCATAGACACCACAACATCTCAAAGTATGACATACAAGTGGTCTATACTAGTAACCGCTCTATAAATAAATGTATAGCTTCACAGTAAGGAGGTCCTCTCATAAGGAACAAGCCCAAGAGACCATATCCTACAGGGTTTCTAATTATCATCCCACTGATAACATAGCCAAGTCCATTCATAAACCAAACTGATGAGGTACTACAATACCTGTGATGATCATAATCTTGATGTATTCTATACCGACCACCTATGGTACGGTATTGATCACTAGTGCTCCATACTATCGGATCCATTTCACAACTACAAGTCCGTGGTGCAACCATATATCCCTAAGGGTACCTTTACACACGGCTACATTTGTAGCTTGTCACCAGGTAACTTACTGGTTGCAGTGAAATCATGGATACATGATTCCATTTGTACACAGCAACAAGATAGAACCATGTATCCATGATTTCACTGCAACCAGTAAGTTACCTGGTGACAAGCTACAAATGTAGCCGTGTGTAAAGGTACCCTAATGGTACCTTACACGCCGCCACCGCGGGTAGCAACAGGTAGGCACCGCACGTGCACGCGTGCGTTTTCAACGGTTGCTAATGGTACCTGATGCCGCAAAAACACGCCGCCACAAGGTGCTCCACAGAAGGTATTTTCGTTCCCCGGAAGTGCCGACGGGTGCCGCAGGATACCTTCTGTGGAGCACCTTCCCTGATTTACACGCCGCTACAACAACGGAATATGGGAGTACATATTGTGCACCGTAACTACATAGGCGTGACAGAGTAGTGTATTACGGTGATTGGACAATGCAATAACATCATGATTGGCCAGCACAGGAAGGCTGGCTAATACATGACGCTATAGCAAATGTGTATTGTGACTGGTCAGCTCGTTAAATATGCCGCCCTGTGCAGGGACAGCCAATGGGTACACAGTAGTCCCCACCAATGATAGCTGATGGGGCGTGGTATACATTACGCTCTAGCACGCCCCAGGTAACTCAAATACCGTGCCTGTGCCCCGATTACACGCCGCCACCATATGGGTTTTACCTGCTTGTTTTTCAGCACGGCTGAAAGACAGGTATCCAAAAAGACAGGAAGGTACAACCTGAATTACACGCCGCCACTTTGCGGTGTTTTGAAGGTAAAAGGTACAATTGTCTCCGATACCTGCCGGTTTCTACCTTTCGGTGGCGGCGTGTAAAGGTACCATTAGAGAATTAAGATGCCCATCACTACAGAAAACACCCAAAAGAAAGTGCCTCATTTAGTCCCTTTGGTGAGACTGTATCTAATCTGAAAATACACTGGGTTTCTTTTTGTAAGATTGTCTTGTTCCAATCTCTTTCCCTAGGGTTCGCTTTAACTACTTCTATGACACAGAATGACAAATCACTTTCATTGCCTCCATGTATCTCTCTGATGTGTCTAGATATAGGAGTATCGCGTTTCTTTCGGATGTCTCCAAGATGTTCCTCTATCCGTTTCCTTAATTCCTTTTTGGTCTTGCCAACATAATTATATGGGCACGTACATGTTGCCATATACACAACTCCCTGAGTCTGACAATTGGCAAAATCCTTCAAGAAGAATTTCTTTTTACAGTGCACACTAGAAAAGAACTTTGTAGAATGTATACATTTGCAGAACTTGTAATTTCCGCATCTGAACATGCCGCAAATTCTCATTTCTAACCAAGAACCTTCGGGCGTTGGTTTGACGTAGTGGCTATGTACAAGGCGATCTTTCAATGATCTTCCCCTACGATAAGTTACACTGGGATTTGTTGGGATGAATTCAGTTATATTCTCATCGGCTCGAAGAATATTCCAGTATTTTCTCAAAATGCCTTGTACTTTATTAGCTTTATCATAGGTCGGTGCCTCGAGTCCGGCCGTTAGGCAGAAGATGCGGTAAATCTGCCGGATCTGCCGCATTTTAAAAAAAACGCCTAAGGGTCATTCCATGTCAAGTGATCCAAAAATGAATATTTTTTTTCCCTGACGTCCTCAGATTTTTAAAAAAAATTTTCTATATGAAGAACAACTTTAGTTAATTACAAAAAAAAAGTTTTGAATTTTTTTCTTTATCAGTTAATTTTTTACAGATTTTTAAAGTTTTAAAAAAGTGCGAATTTTGGCCTGGTATGGCAGTACATTTTCTATCATATCTCGGGCTAGAAATAAGATAGAGAAACAAAATAAACACCAATCTACTCGGAACTGTATTTTTATTCTTTTTCTTTATGAAGTACAACTTTAGTTAATTACAAATTAAAAGTTTAGAATTTTTTTCTTCATCAGTTAATTTTTTACAGATTTTTAAAGTTTAAAAAAGGGTGAATTTTGGCCTGATATGACTTTACATTTTTTTTATCTCAGGCTAGAAATAAGATAATGAAGTGGGAGAGGCATCATTTTACTCAGAACGGTAACAGCTTTCATTTGATATGTTACAAGACTATGTTTCTTTATATCAAATTCAAACTATTGACGGGCAATTGTGAAAAAATGACTGATTGTGTTCTTGGTTATATTTGTGCAGCGATTCAACTTGGGACCTGTCAAATTTATATATTTTTTATTTTATGGTTGTATGAGTTATCACAACTTATTGAATAAAACATTTATATGCAACAAAAAAGAAACACAAAAAACAAATCCCATAAGTGCCAGGATAAATATATCTTAATCATCAGAACACAATGCTCAGCATTTTCAACTTGAATGTATTGAACAAACCAAAAGAAGAAAGGTGATCATATCCTCAAGTTTGATTAAACAAGATTAAAAGAACCAAAAATGTTAACCCCTATTTATACATATAAATTTGTTTTCTATTCTATCACTAAACATGTGATTTATGAAGTGTTTAATAAGAATAGTACAGTAGTTAAATCATCGTTCTATAAATTATGAACTAATCAAACAATTAATAGTATGTTTTTAAAGTGGCATTTTATCAATTTGTCCCTTCTAGTGGGTGAAATGTAATCTTGTCCATAAACGCTTACTAGCAATCGCCATTTCCTTGTGTGTCAAAGAGTATGTCCGGCCTGTCACGGTGTTAGGCTCAGCCTGAGTTAATATCTGATTTTGTGCACTTTTAAAATGTCTGGCTTTCTTGGATACACAAAGGATGGCGCTGGACCAGAAGGATGCAATAAAGTCAATTCTACTTCTTCATTTTCACAATCTTTGGAGAGTACAGTAGCCAGCCACCAGCGCCAATCATGTTCATATTTTTTCAAAAGGATTGCAACAGTGTCTATGATAAAATGCTGTTTCTTGAGAAGTAGCAGCCATTGCTGTGTGGGATAAATACAGTTAATATTAAGTAAGGAAGATAGGTAATAAAAATAAAGATTTACAGTACACTTGAGATAGAACTGTATTACTATAAAGTGAGTTTTAGGGCTAGCGCGCACAGTTTTTTCTGTCTGCAGATACACGCTGCAGTTTTGGCAGCTTGTTTTTCTACCAAGTTTTTACCACATATGCGTTAGTTTTTTTAATCGCTAGTGAAAAAAATGGCAGCTTTTTTTATATAAATGATAAATGCTGCGTTTATTGCAGCGATTAAAAAGTAGTTCAAACAGTGATTTACTCACTCTTGAGTGTTTCCAAAACACTGCATGTGGTGAACCCCATAGAAATCAATGGGGCTGTTTTTCTGAATGATGATCCCTAAGAATAGCACTGTGTGTATTGGCCCTTAATAATAAAAGCATTAAACTATTAATATATTTACTCACCCATATTTTAGTACACAGCCTTGATGGCTTTGTACAGACTATTGTTTGTTCAGGAGTGAAGATGTCCAGACATGTCAGGACATGAAAGGTGTGAACGAGACGTCTTACTTCCTGAATGCAGTGGGTAGACACTTAACATGATTGACAGAGCTGCTGGCCTATCATCTGCTCTGCATTCACTGTCTATCCCTGTGCTTTCTCAGGTTGACCCTAACAAAGCTTTTTCCTATATGTCCTCTCCTGCTTCTAAGCTGTAACATATCAAAATAATACAGTAATGTCTAAAAATAATGGATTTGATAAATATAGACCCCACGCTTTTAGACCACAGGTTGAACAGATCTGAATTCAAGATTTTTGAATTGACACTATAATAGTTAAATATTTTAAAATATGATCCCATCACGATCCCAACTTGAAATTTGGTACAGTTGTGGCTAAAAGCATAAAAGACACATGGGCAGTTTTGGAAAATTTTTATTCAAACGTTTTTTTCGGAAATGCGTTTCAAAATGTTGCGTTTGCGTTCGCATGGGTAAAAAAATTAAAATTAACAAATATACTCCTGTCACATATCTGGTGAAAGCCTGGGCAGTTCTGAGTAGAATGGTGTTTATTTTGTTTCTCTATCTTATTTCTAGCCCAAGATAAAAAAAAATGTAAAGTCATACCAGGCCAAAATTCACCCTTTTTTTAAACTATAAAAATCTGTAAAAAATTAACTGATGAAGAAAAAAATTCTAAACTTTTAATTTGTAATTAACTAAAGTAGTACTTCATAAAGGAAAAAAAATAAAAAAAATCTAAAGACGTCAGGTAAAAAAAATATTCATATTTAGATCACTTGATATGGAATGACCCATTGACGCTATTAATAGTAAAATATTTTAAAATATGATCCCATCGCGATCCCAACTTGAAATTTGGTACAGATGTGGCTAAGAGCAAAGCAGACACATGGGCAGTTTTTGAAATATTTAAAGCGCGCTGATTTTTCGGAAATGCGTTTTAAAGTTTTGCGCTTGCGATCACATGGGTAAAATATTAACAAAGATCCTCTTGTGACATATCTGGTGAAAGCCTGTATAGTTCTGAGTAGAATGGTGTTTATTTTGTCTCTCTATCTTGTTCCTAGCCTTAGTTATGAGGAGAAACGTAAAGGCAGGCAACAGCAAAATTCGCACTTTTTCCGAACTTTGAAAATCATTTTAAAAAAAATTAAATTTTTAAAAAAAAATTTTCTCTTCACATTTTGCATGGTCTGTCATGCTATTATCAAATAACAAAATCTCAAAAGAATTAAAAATATAGAGGTAATAATCATTGGTTCACTTGACATGGAATGACCCCTATGTGAAAGGGGCCTAAGATGGATGTTTATGAACCTTTGGCTCATAATCGTACAACTAGGATGCAGGATAAAATGTCGAGTTAATTGTCCAGAAGCATCTGAGGGTATTATAGACAACAAGTGCTTTGATTACCTTATGGAAACCAATCCCATAGTACCTGTGTTTTATATATTGCTCAAAATACATAAACAATTAAATAACCCTCCAGGGCATCCCAATGTAGTTTCTACTGAGACTGTTTTGTCTCCATTACCATAATGCTTGAAAAAATCTTAGCTCCTTTTGTGAAAAACACAAAATCCTTTATACTTGACACAGGTGATTTTATTAATCAAATATATGAGATCTATGATATCCCCAATGATTGTTTTCTAATTTCTTGGGATGTTAATAATCTCTACACTTCAATTACCCATGAAAAGGGGATTAAGGCAGTGGAGAATTTATTATCTTTATCCAATTATGACTCTAAGATCGGCTTCACACCACGGTTTTTTACCTTTCAGGTCTGGTTCAGTTTGAACTGGACAGAACCAGATCAGGTTTTGCCCCATGCATCCCTATGATGCCAGCCATCCAGTTTTGTGATTTTTCTCCCTGATCCTATTTTGTCCGGTTTTGCCTCGGACACAAAATCGGAGCCAGCATCATTTTTTGTGTCTGGTGCAAAAACAAAACCGGATCCTCCCAGATCCAGGGCGATCCGGCGCCCATAACATGGAAGTCTATAGGCGCCCACATAAAAATTGGATTGTTTCCCGGATGCCTTGTACTGAACTGCGCCAGCTCTGAAATGCAGACGCGCTCATTCAACACCATGGACAGCAGCAGCATTTCAGAGCCACCACTGAACGTTTAACACCATGGAGAGCTCCACTGCACAGACGGATGAAATTTCAGCACCGTGGACAGCAGCACAGCAAATGCAGGCTGAAATTTCAGCACTGTGGACAGCAGCAGACACGAGCACAAACGAATCCTGCAAAAAACAGGATCGGAGGGCATATTTGCCCACACTTTGTGCTCATCCTGTGCTGTCAGGTTCTGTCCGGTGCATCTTGCAAAACACCGGACAGAACCTGACAGCACAAATCCGTGGTGTGAATCCTGCCTAAGGAATTTCTAATAAACTTTCCCAACCTAGTTCTCCACGGAATTTATTTCCTGTTCCAAGATACATTCTACTTCAAAAACAAGGGACTGCTATGGGGATGAATGTGGCCCCCATATGCAAATTGTTATATGTCATCATTTGAATCTACTTCTATTTATACCAATTCTCTATTTTGTTCTTATTTTGTTCTTATTTGGCATTATTATATAGATAACATCTTTTGCATATGGGGTGGCACACTAGATACCCTTTTCAGATTTCATTCATATAGTGATTAGACATGGCCAGAAATTAAAGTTTGCTATCCAATATAGTTCTTACCAAGTTAATTTTCTGGATACCTCAATATAAAAAAAGATGGAAGTCTTTCGATCGATCTGTACACTAAAGTTACAGATCATAACAGTCTTTTACATCTTTCCAGTTTTCACCTAACCACAATGAAAAAAGTGATTCCCAGGTCCCAAATAAAAAGGGTACAGAGGATTGTTTCTGCCCCAACGTTAAGTATTCAAAGATAACACGAGATGAGATCCAAATTTCTTGAAAGAGTGTATCCTTCCAAAATTTTTCAATCAGATACCACTTATATTATTCCTAAAGCTAAAGCGGACAAAAAAGTACCATTTGTACATCCTTATCACCCATTCATGTACATGATTCACAGCAAAATATGGAAAATTTGGCATTTTATCCAACTGATTTATCTAGCCTTTCAAATGTGGAAGCAGTATTTTCTTTATTTTTTCTAATACTGCATCCACATTTGAAAGGCTAGATAAATCAGTAGGTGTGTTCCTGAATCTGGTTCAAGCCCTAAATTAAGCTTCTGGGATTGGGTTAATAGAGTGGGAATTTCATATTAGAGGGATCTGTACTGTGTGTTTATGATACGTTGTATCTCCTCTTAACAAATAAAAAAATTAAAAATATCTTCTTTGGATGCGGGTCCAGGGAAGCGCTGACGTTCATCGGCTGGATGCACTTTTCTTGACATATTTTAACACTGCAAGACAAAGAGTAGCTAAGTTAAAATATCAAGCTCTTGAAGAGTTTAATATTCCAAGACGAGGTGGAGATTTACAAAAACTACTTAAAATTAGAGAAGCATCCATGATTTTCCAATTACAAACATTATTTCCTCAATAGACATTATGATAGAGATTATGATACGAGTTTTCTGAAATAATGACATTTTACTACGGTATATGCATCTACAACTTTATGTAATGTATTCAGCACAAATCCACATCTGTTGGCAAGATCCAAAGATATCCCATAAATTAAAAAATACATAAAAAAAAATAAAAACAAAAAACCAAGACAGTCTTAAAATAGTTATAGCAAGGTTTCATAACCAAGAGCCTTATTTGATTCTGTTCAAATGATAACCTTTTTCTGACACTTTTAGCTTGATAGTTCTTTGACAGTGTGGTCTACCACAATTGAAAAATTACTCAAAAAGCATGCACATTAAAGTATAAACACCAATGGTTGACAGTCACAAACATATTTTCCAAATTTGATGTAAATAAAGCCTTCATGATATAAAATACATTTGTGTGGATCCCTCAGAGAATCTACAGATGTTCTAGATCTAGAAAGATAATAGCACCTTAATATGTATTCACAATGTACAGGACAAAATGATGAACCATTACTTATGTGACCTTTTCCCAAACTGCGTGGGAGAAGGGCCGTCCTTCTCATACACAGGATTTAAACCAAACAATGTGTTGTCCTGGTAAATAAATCCCCGACTTTAGAGCTTCTATAAATTTAAGTCACTGCTGAAATGAGGCGTTATGTTTAGTCTTCTATTAATCTCAAGTGAAACATAGTAATTCCCATTGCATATTGACAATCACGATCTACAAAATCACCTGTTCACAGATTAGGCTCCCTGTATTAGCATAGGTGAAAACCTATCAAACTATAATGCTTAATCTAACAGCAATTCTAACATAAATACAATTGCAATTAAGAAAGATCAATGTACAGAAATATTATAATATTTATTGTGGTTGCCCTTTGAATAAAACATTATCGAAAAGGTTATTCCCACCTTAACCTCTTTACGACCAATGACGAGTATACTCGTCATGAAAAGATGTCAGTTCCCGCATCATGACGAGTATACTCGTCATGGCTTTGAACTGTCACTGCTCCTAAACGAACAGTGACAGCTCAAATCTAAAAGCTGTCAGTGACAGCCAAGGGTTAGGGGCAGAGGTGTGGGCACCCCTGTTAACCCCTTCACCCCCCTCCCCCACCGCAATCACTCTTATCTGCGGGCGGGTTGCACCGCAGCCGCCGGCAATGAGCTGATGCTCCAGCTCACACTGTGTCCTGTCCCCGCCCCCTGTGTCCAGCTCCCCCTGTGTCCTGTAGCCCCCCCCCTGTGTCCTGAGCCCCCTGTGTCCTGTCCCCGTCCCCTGTGCAGCCCCTCCTGTGTCCTGTCCCCGTCCCCTGTGCAGCCCCTCCTGTGTGCGGTCCCCGCCCCCTGTGTCCAGCTCCCCGTGTCCTGTAGCCCCCCCTCGTGCCCTGAGCCCCCTGTGTCCTGTCCCCGTCCCCCTGTGCAGCCCCCCTGTCTCCCGTCCATCCCCGCCCTCCACCCTGCACTGTGTGGCTGCCGGCGGGCTTGTGCGCCCGCCGACGAAGCTGCAGGGCCCCCTCCTCCTCCCTGCTGGTCCCGGTCCCCAGCCCCCGGTCCCCAGCCCCACTCACCTATCCCGATTCCCGGCGGGCTGCACGCTCGGTGCACCCGCCCGCACGGTCGGGCCGGCTCTGCAGTGTGGCTCCTCCTCTTCTCAGGGGCTCCTCCTCCTCATCGCTGGGTAAGTATGAATGGATGGATGGATGGATGGGTGGATGGATGGGTGGATGGATGGATGGATGGGTGGGTGGATGGATGTGTGCGTGCGTGGATGTGCTTGTGTGGATGTGTGTGCGTGGTTGTGTGCGTACGTGGATGTGCGTACGTGGATGTGCGTACGTGGATGTGCATGTGTGGATGTGTGTGCGTGGTTGTGTGCATGCGTGGATGTGCGTACGTGGATGTGCGTACGTGGATGTGCGTACGTGGATGTGCGTACGTGGATGTGCGTGCGTGGATGTGCTTGTGTGGTTGTGTGTGCGTGGTTGTGTGCATGCGTGGATGTGCGTACGTGGATGTGCGTACGTGGATGTGCGTACGTGGATGTGCGTACGTGGATGTGCGTGTGTGAATGTGCGTGCGTGGAAGTGTGCGTACGTGGATGTGGATGTACGTGGATGTGTGTGTGGATGTACGTGGATGTCAGCGGATGTCAGCATGCATGCGTGGATGTGTGCATGCGTGGATGTGCGTGCGTGGTTGTGTGCATGCGTGGATGTGCATACGTGGATGTGCGTGCGTGGATGATGGGTGCATAGGTGGATGGATGGGTGCAACAAGGGATCAAGTGTCCTCTTGTTATAGTCTCTGGGATCATAGTCATGGTGCACTGTATAACTGATCATTGTCATACAGTGCACCATAACTCTGACCCCTGAGACTGTAGGAAGAGGACACTTGATCCCTTGCTGCAGTCTCTGGATTGAGCAGAGGCGATCGAGCGTCGTGGGACCTTCGTTGTGGACTACGTCGGAGGCAATCGAGCGTCGTGGGACCTTCGTTGTGGACTACGTCGGATCTTCATAATAAAGATGGAGTCCGAATTTTGTTTGTGTTTTTTTTTCAAATAAAAAGATTTTTCTATGTGTGTATTTTCTGACTATTTACCAGAGATTCCTAATGGCGGGTCTAACATTGGCCCTATATTATGAATCTCGGGCTTAGTGCCAGCTGCCAATAAAAAGCTGGCATTAACCCCTTTATTACCCAGTTCGCCACCGGCACCAGGGCAACTGGAAGAGCATGGGTACAGCGCCAGAAAATGGCGCTTCAATGAATGCGCCATTTTCTGGAGCGGCTGCGGGCTGCAATTCGCAGCATGGGGGGCCCAGAACGCTTGGGCCTTTCCATGCTGAGGATTCCAGCCCCCAGCTGCCTAGTTGTACCTGGCTGGGCCAAAAATATGGCGGAGCCCTACGTCATTTTTTTTTCTAGAATTAGTTCTAGAAATAAAAAAAAATGGGCTTTGCTGTATTTTTGGTTGCAGCCAGGTACAACGAGGCAGCTGGGGGTTGCTGGCAGTCTGTAGCTGCCAAGTTGTACCTGGCTGGACCAAAAATATGGCGGAGCCCTACGTCATTTTTTTTTCTAGAATTAGTTCTAGAAATAAAAAAAAATGGGCTTCGCTGTATTTTTGGTTGCAGCCAGGTACAGCGAGGCAGCTGGGGGTTGCTGGCAGTCTGTAGCTGCCAAGTTGTACCTGGCTGGACCAAAAATATGGCGGAGCCCTACGTCATTTTTTTTTCTAGAATTAGTTCTAGAAATAAAATAAAGCCTTCGCTGTATTTGTAGCCAGCCATGTACAACTTGGTAGCTGGCTGACTGGAATCCTCAGCGTGGAGAGACTCAAATGTTGTGGGTCCCCCACGCTGCAAATTTCAACCCACAGCCACCCAAGAAAATAGCGCATTCATTAGAGGCGGCATTTTCTGGTGCTGTACCCCAACTCTACCAGTTGCCCTTGTGCTGGTGGCACACGGGTTCTCCATATGCGACATAGTGTCCGCTAACAATTTCAATAGAAAATTAGCTCCAATTGTTAGCGGAAACCATGTCGGGTATGGAGAGCCCCTCCCTGTGTGCCTGAACATTGGAGCTCCCCCACAAGTGACCCCATTTTGGAAACTAGACCCCCGAAGGAACGTATCTAGATGCATAGTGAGTACTTTGAACTCCCAGATGCTTCACAAATTCATCCATAAAAATGAAAAAGCACGTTTTTTTCCACAAAAAGTTTCTTTTTTTCATTTTTACGGATCAATTTGTGAAGCACCTGGGGGTTCAAAGTGCTCACTATGCATCTAGATACGTTCCTTGGGTGGTCTAGTTTCCAAAATGGGGTCACTTGTGGGGGAGCTCCAATGTTTAGGCACATAGGGGCTCTTCATATCCTACAAGGTGTCCGCTAACAATTCCAATTGTTAGCGGACACCATGTCGCGTATGGAGAGCCCCTGTGTGTCTCCACATTGGAGCTCCCCCACAAGTGACCCCATTTTGGAAACTAGACCCCCAAAGGATTATATCTAGATGCATAGTGAGCACTTTGAACCCCCAGATGCTTCACAAATTGATCCGTAATAATGAAAAAAGAAATTATTTGTGGAAAAAAAGTGCTTTTTCATTTTTACGGATGAATTTCTGAAGCACCTGGGGGTTCAAAGTGCTCACTATGCATCTAGATACGTTCCTTTGGGGGTCTAGTTTCCAAAATGGGGTCACTTGTGGGAGAGCTCCAATGTGGAGACACATGGGGACCCTCCAAACGCGACACGGTGTCCGCTAACAAATTGAGCTCATTTTCCATTCAAATTGTTAGCGGACACCATGTCGCGTTTGGAGGGTCCCCGTGTGTCTCCACATTGGAGCTCCCCCACAAGTGACCCCATTTTGGAAACTAGACCCCCTAAGGAACGTATTTAGATGCATAGTGAGCACTTTGAACCCCCATATGCTTCAGAAATTCATCAATAAAAATGAAAAAGCACTTTTTTTTCCCACAAAAAATTTATTTTTTCATTATTATGGATCAATTTGTGAAGCATCTGGGGGTTCAAAGTACTCACTATGCATCTAGATATGTTCCTTTGGGGGTCTAGTTTCCAAAATGGGGTCACTTGTGGGGGAGCTCCAATGCGGAGACACACAGGGGCTCTCCATACGCGACATGGTGTCAGCTAACAATTTGAGCTCATTTTCCATTCAAATTGTTAGCGGACACCATGTCGCGTTTGGAGGGCCCCGGTGTGTCTCCACATTGGAGCTCCCCCACAGGTGACCCCATTTCGGAAACTAGACCCCCTAAGGAACATATCTAGATGCATAGTGAGCACTTTGAACCCCCAGATGCTTCACAAATTCATCAATAAAAATGAAAAAGCACTTTTTTTTTCCACACAAATTTTCTTTTTTCATTTTTACAGATCAATTTGTGAAGCACCTGGGGGTAGAAAGTGCTCACTATGCATCTAGATATGTTCCTTTGGGGGTGTAGTTTCCAAAATGGGGTCACTGGTGGGGGAGCTCCAATGTGGAGACACACGGGGACCCTCCAAACGCGACATGGTGTCCGCTAACAATTTGAATGGAAAATGAGCTCAAATTGTTAGCGGACACCATGTCGCGTTTGGAGGGTCCCTGTGTGTCTCCACATTGGAGCTCCCCCACAAGTGACCCTATTTTGGAAACTAGACCCCCAAAGGAACATATCTAGGTACATAGTGAGCACTTTGAACCCCCAGATGCTTCACAAATTGATCCGTAATAATGAAAAAATAATTTTTTAGTGGAAAAAAAAGTGCTTTTTCATTTTTACGGATGAATTTCTGAAGCATATGGGGGTTCAAAGTGCTCACTATGCATCTAGATACGTTCCTTCGGGGGTCTAGTTTCCAAAATGGGGTCACTTGTGGGGGAGCTCCAATGTGGAGATACACAGGGACCCTCCAAACGCGACATGGTGTCCGCTAACAATTTGAGCTCATTTTCCATTCAAATTGTTAGCGGACACCATGTCGCGTATGGAGGGTCCCTGTGTGTCTCCACATTGGAGCTCCCCCACAAATGACCCCATTTTGGAAACTAGACCCCCTAAGGAAGGTATCTAGATGCATAGTGAGCACTTTGAACCCCCAGATGCTTCACAAATTCATTCATAAAAATTAAAAAAACACTTTTTTTTCACAAAAAAATTCTTTTTGCCTACATTTTTTCAGTTTCACATGGGCAAAGGGATAAAATACATCCCAAAATTTGTTGGGCAATTTCTCCTGAGTACACCGATACCTCATATGTGATCATAAACCACTGTTTGGGCGCACGGCAGGGCTCAGAAGTGAAGGAGCGCCATTTCACTTTTTGAACGGAAAATTGGCTCTAAAATTCAAATTGCGCTCCTTCCCTTCTGAGCCCTGCCGTGCGCCCAAACAGTGGTTTATGACCACATATGAGGCATCGGTGTACTCAGGAGAAATTGCCCAACAAATTTTAGGATCCATTTTATCCTGTTGCCCATGTGAAAATGAAAAAATTGAGGCTAAAAGAACATTTTTGTTACAAAAATTAAAATGTCCATTTTTTCCTTCAACTTTATTTTAGTTCCTGTGAAGCACCTGAAGGGTTAATAATCTTCTTCAATATAGTTTTGAGTAGCTTGAGGGGTGCAGTTTTTGGAATGGTGTCACTTTTGGGTGTTTTCTGTCATGTACACCCCTCAAAGGGACTTCAAATGTGATGTGGTCACTAAAAAATTGGTTTTGTAAATTTTGCTGGAAAAATGAATAATTGCTGATGAACTTTGAACCCTTATAACGTCCTAACAAATTTTTTTTTTTCTTCCAAAATTGTGCTGATGTGAAGTAGACATGTGGGACATGTTATTTATTAACTATTTTGTGGCACATAACTCTCTGGTTTAGCAGAATAAAAATTAAAAATTTGAAAATTGCTAAATTTTCAAAATTTTTGCCAAATTTTTTATTTTTTCACAAATAAACGCAAAAATTATCGACCTAAATTTAATACTAACATGAAGCCCAATATGTCACGAAAAAACAATCTCAGAATCGCTAGGATCCGTTGAAGCGTTCCAGAGATATTACCTCATAAAGGGAGAGTGGTCAGAATTACAAAAAATGGTCTGGTCATTAAGCTGCAAAGTGACTCGGTCCTTAAGGGGTTAAACAAACATTTGTGATCGCATACGCCACTTAACAAATTTAGTGTATCTTATCGGTTGTGAACACCTCCATCGGACTCATCAGGAATGATACTCCATCAAAGACCCAAGGAACATTTCTGGAGTAAGAAACTCTGCCAATTTTAAGCCACTCTTCACATTTGCAGACCCCTCCACAGTGTTCTGCGGAGGGGAGCCGCAATGTGACCGCAGCACCGCAAGCCCCTATCTTTATAATGGGAGCGCACGGTGCTGCGCTTGACTGCGCATGACCATGTGCACCCATTCACTGCCATATGTGATCTGTACGCAGGCGGATGCTCTCCCAAGCCTCTCCCAAGAGAATCTCTCCCATCTCTCCATTGTTCTCTCCCAAGGCTCTCCCAAGGCTCTCCCCAACATCATGATGTTCCCTGAGGAAGGAGCTCGGCAAGTAGCTCTGAAACGCGTCGGAAAATAAAGCTATCCATCACTTTTAACCAGACATCCCGGTGTCTCTGGTGTCATTTACATCGATCCTGCAGCAGCGCGGACCTAAGGTACTTTGTCCGGAAGATTGATTGTTTACCGCAGTAACCTGTGGAGGTACAGTCCCTGCAGCAGCTGCATTTCTGAGCGATCAAGCTGGTTGTGTGTGACACAACCTTATCAGGTGAGCGATTCTGATTTGGACCATTTTTAACTGATTTATAAAAAGATAAGACCCTATTGTGCATTGTCAACTTTTCTAGATTATCTTACAGGTTCCCTATGCAAGCCTTTTTAGTGTGCTAAGCGCCACCCTATCCATTTTGGAAGGTTGTGAGTGGCTGCCTCATCAGCATTTTGCACCTCAGCTGCAACTATCTATGATGGAGGTTCCCTTCATCCTGTGTGTGCATTTAGTTTGGCTCCATGGTGGTAAGTTTTTTTTTAATTTTCTCCTTTTTGGTGTTCTATTTAAAAGTTTAGTAGCAATTTCTAATTTTTTTCAAGGAATGTACAAATCCTGTTTCTTTAGTGAACGATTCAGATTTAAGTGGACTTTGAGGAGCTTACATATTCGAAACTACTCAAAAGTGATACCATTTTAAAACTACACCACTAAAATACTTGAAAACTACTGTCAGGAAAGATGTTTTAAACCCTTTAGGTGCTATACATGAATTTTTGCAAAGTGGCATTGAAAAAAAAAATTTCCACTAACACGTTGCTATAGTCCCAATTTTTTTTCACTTTTTCAAGAAAGAGCATGACATAATGGGTGCCATAACTTGTCACCCAGTTTCTACTGAGCCTTCTAACCCTACATGTGGTCAGAAACATCTGTTTGGATAAACAGCAGGGTTCGAAAGGGAAGGAGCACATTTGAATCTTGGAACACAAATTTGACTGAAATAGATTGTGGGCACCATGTAGAATTAGCAGGGCCTCTAAGGTGTCTAAACAGTAGAAACCCCTCATGTGACCTCATATTGGAAACTAAACCCCTTAAAGCGAACCTGTCACCCCCCCCAGACATCAAAAGCTGAGCTCCCCACCTTCTGCAGCACTAAGGCTGCACTCAGACATGGTGTATATTGCATTTTGTATAACTATATTCACCTTAATATACACTTATATAACATGAGGCAGTTACCAGGACCGAAGACCGGGAGGCGGGGTTTCCAGCGTCTGTGTGCCGCCCCCGTGCTGTCCATCATCCCTCTGTGTTGGGGATGGTGCGATTCCTCCACCCCCTCCTCACTCTATCCGGCGCCTGCGCTTTGCCTTAGCTTGCCGGGCATGCGCAGTGCACGCTGCCCGACAACGTCCTGGCCCCCTCGCACCTGCGCAGTACGCCGACCCAGCAGTGGATTATTCATTATCCTCACTGCGGGGCGGCAAAACGGCGCCTGCGCATTTGCTGTGCTGCGGGGGGGGGGGGGGCACCTCTGACTGCCTCTCTCCTCCCACTCATAAAGCCGACTGTCAAACTAGAAAACCGGCACCGAGGAGAGAGGCAGGAAGAACAGGAGGAGCCACACACTATGCCTGCTGGAAATGGGGAGAATGTAATAAACGTAACTTTACCCCTCCTCACACACAATCCCTCTATCTATATCTATCTATCTATCTATCTATCTATCTATCTATCTATCTATCTATCTATCTATCTATCTATCTAACTATCTATCTATCTATCATTTCTATCTTTCATTCTATCATTCATTCTATCTATCTTTCCATCTATCTCTCTATCTGTCTACCTATCTATCTATCCCTCTATTTATCCCTCTTTCTATCTATCCCTCTATTTATCCCTCTTTCTATCTATCTATCCCTCTATTTATCCCTCTTTCTATCTATCCCTCTATTTATCCCTCTTTCTATCTATCTATCCCTCTAATTATCCCTCTTTCTATCTATCCCTCTATTTATCCCTCTTTCTATCTATCTATCCCTCTATTTATCCCTCTTTCTATCTATCCCTCTATTTATCCCTCTTTCTATCTATCTATTTCTCTTTCTTTATGTCAATTCTTCTATCCATCTATCAATCCATCTTTCTATCTATCTATCTATCTATCTATCTATCTATTTATCTTTCTGTCTGTCTATCCCTCTATCTGTCTATCCCTCTATCTGTCTATCCCTCTATCTGTCTATCCCTCTATCTGTCTGTCCATCCATCTATCCCTCTATCTATCACTCTATCTATCCCTTCATCCATCCATCCATCCATCTATCCCTCTCTTTCAATCTATTTCTCTATCTATCTATCCCTTCATCCATCCATCTATCCCTCTCTTTCTATCTATTTCTCTATCTATCTATCTATCTATCTATCTATCTATCTATCTATCTATCTATCCATCTATCTTTCCATCTATCTATCTATCCCTCTATTTATCCCTCTTTCTATCTATCTATCCCTCTATTTATCCATCTTTCTATCTATCTATCCCTCTATTTATCCCTCTTTCTATCTATCCCTCTATTTATCCCTCTTTCTATCTATCTATCCCTCTATTTATCCCTCTTTCTATCTATCTATTTCTCTTTCTTTATGTCCATTCTTCTATCCATCTATCAATCTATCTATCTATCTATCTATCTATCTATCTATCTATCTATCTCTCTATTTATCTTTCTGTCTGTCTATCCCTCTATCTGTCTATCCCTCTATCTGTCTGTCCATCCATCTATCCCTCTATCAATCTATCTATCCCTTCATCCATCCATCCATCTATCCCTCTCTTTCTATCTATTTCTCTATCTATCTATCTATCTATCTATCTATCCCTTCATCCATCCATCCATCCCTCTATCTATCTCTATCTGTCAATCCATCTATCTCTTAATCTATCTATCTGTCTATCTATTATCTATCCGTCTATCAATCTATCCCTCTATCAATCTATCCCTCTATCAATCTATCCCTCTATCAATCTATCCCTCTATCTATCTGTCCATCTATCTATCTGTCCATCTATCTATCTGTCCATCTCAATCTATCCCTCTATCTATCCCTCTCTATTTATCCCTCTCTATCTATCCCTCTATCTATCCCTCTCTATCCCTCTCTATCTATCCCTCTCTATCTATCCCTCTATCTATCCATCCATCTTTCCATCTGTCTATCTATCCATCTATCTATCCCTCTATCTTTCTATCTAGCTCTATATCTCTCTGTCTCTCTATCTGTCTATCCCTCTATCTGTCTATCCCTCTATCTGTCTGTCCATCCATCTATCCCTCTATCTATCACTCTATCTATCCCTTCATCCATCCATCCATCTATCCCTCTCTTTCAATCTATTTCTCTATCTATCTATCCCTTCATCCATCCATCCATCCCTCTATCTATCTCTATCTGTCCATCCATCTATCTCTTAATCTATCTATCTATCTATCTATCTATCTATCTATCTATCTATCATCTATCCATTTATCCCTCTATCAATCTATCCCTCTCAATCTATCCCTCTCTATCTATCCCTCTCTATCTATCCCTCTAGCAGAGTGAGTCTGGCTGACAGCAGGGTTCAGCTCAGGTCATAATGACCTGAGCTGAACCCTGACTGTTTAGTCAGTTCTCAGCTCTGCTACATCCCTGTGTGTCTATGCACAGGGATGTAGCAGAGCTGAGATTGCGTTTTGGACTACGTTGGACGGAAGAAGATTTTTTAAATAAAGATGGAGTCCCTAATTGTCTTCTGTTTTATTTCTAATAAAATTATTTTTCTCTGTGTTGTGTTTTTTTTTTATATTGATTACTGGAAATTCATGTCTAATATTGGCGTGACCGCCATAAATTTCGGGCTTAGGGCCAGCTGATAATACAAAGCTGGCCCTAACCCCTTTATTACCCAGTGAGCCACCCGCCACCAGGGCCACTGGAAGAGCGGGGTTCAGCGCCTGAAGATGGCGCTTCAATGAACGCGCCATCTTCTGGGGCGGCTGTGGGCTGCAATTTGCAGCGGGGGGTGCCCAGAAAGCTTGGGCCTCCCTGCGCTGCAGATTCCAGCCCCCAGCTGCTTAGCTGTACCTGGCTGGACATAGAAATTGCACGGAGCCCCATGCATTTTTTTTTTTATTTCATGAAATTCATGAAATAATAAAAAAAGGGGGCTCGCCTATATTCTTGTGTCCGGCCAGGTACAAATAGGCACCTGGGGGTTGGGGGCAGCCCGTCGCTGCCTGCTGGATCCGGCTGGTTACAGAAATACGGCGAAGCCCACGTCATTTTTTTTTCTGAAAACTCAATAAAACAATATAAATAAAAGGGACTGCATCTTTATTAACCCCTGGACCATGGTCGAGGGGTTAATAAAGATGCAGTCCCTTTTTTAGGATTGTTTTATTTGATTTTCTCAGCTCTGCTACATCCCTGTGCATAGACACACAGGGATGTAGCAGAGCTGAGAACTGACTAAACAGTCAGGGTTCAGCTCAGGTCATTATGGCCTGAGCTGAACCCTGCTGTCAGCCAGACTCGCTCTGCTAGAGGGATAGATAGAGAGGGATAGATAGAGAGGGATAGATAGAGAGGGATAGATTGAGAGGGATAGATTGATAGAGGGATAAATGGATAGATAATAGATAGATAGATAGATAATAGATAGATAGATAGATAGATAGATAGATAGATAGATTAAGAGATAGATGGATGGACAGATAGAGATAGATAGAGGGATGGATGGATGGATGAAGGGATAGATAGATAGATAGATAGATAGATAGATAGATAGATAGATAGAGAAATAGATTGAAAGAGAGGGATGGATGGATGGATGGATGGATGGATGGATGAAGGGATAGATAGAGTGATAGATAGAGGGATAGATGGATGGACAGACAGATAGAGGGATAGACAGATAGAGGGATAGACAGATAGAGGGATAGACAGATAGAGAGACAGAGAGATAGATAGAAAGATAGAGGGATAGATAGATGGATAGATAGACAGATGGAAAGATGGATGGATAGATAGAGGGATAGATAGAGAGGGATAGATAGAGAGGGATAAATAGAGAGGGATAGATAGAGAGGGATAGATAGAGAGGGATAGATTGAGATGGACAGATAGATAGATGGACAGATAGATAGATGGACAGATAGATAGAGGGATAGATTGATAGAGGGATAGATTGATAGAGGGATAGATTGATAGAGGGATAGATGGATAGAGGGATAGATAATAGATAGACAGATAGATAGATTAAGAGATAGGATTGTAGATATTACAGTATTTATGATACTCATTACTTAACACTTAATTTAAAAAAAAATCTTATTTTCAATTAAACAAAAATCTTACATTTTAATGTTCATCTAGAAAGTTGTAATTTCAAAGATGCAACATTGAAAGTCAACACAGAACTAACAGTATTTTAAGCAGATATCAGGGAATGGAAACATTCCCATTTTAAAGTTGGACACTATCCCAGAACACAAATATGCCACTGCTTAAAAATAGAGCATATGTTGGAATGGAAGAAAACTGTCAGTGTACATGTCTGGCTATGGCGAAACAGTTAGTTTTTTTTATTCTGGTAAATGTGTTATTAAAAGTGAATTGTAAGATGTTCTAAAGATGGACCATTATATGCACTGAATTCATTGTATTTTGTAAAACATTAACATTTTGTGAAAGAGAAAAAAAAAATATGGAATTTATGAATCATAAACAATTAAATATGTTTTAGAAAAGGGATTCCATATTCTAAAAAGTTAATACAGTTTTCATTTTTTGGGCTGGTTAAGGGTGTAATTGAAGTAAAATGGGAAAAAGTTGGATATTATCCCAGAAAGCAAAATATCACAGCCTAAAAATAGAGAGAATTGAGCGCATGTTGCCATTTTCTATTAATTTGGATTTGAAGAAAACAGTATGGTTAGGTTATTTGGGATAACTTGATACATGCAATAAGGAAGGTTCTAAATAGAAAAGTAATGCATTTTATAGAAGTGATCTAAGGTTGGTTTTGCACCAGCGTTTTCTTAAATCCAGCAGAGGTATATTTTTTGCTGTAAAATTTGTAAAGGATTTGGTTTGTACCCTTTATCGCATAGTACTGTATTGTAACATACCAGTTTGATCTGATTGCTGGATCCAGAAAAAAAACAGACAAGCACAATCCAATATCATCCGGTATTGTCCATTTTTTTTTCCGGATCGTTTTGATGATAGTGAAATAGTGATTGGCTGTTGCACTCAGACTTCGACTCCACAATCTGTATCGGTGTCTGTGCTTGGTTGTCATATATAATAATGTATGGCAAGCATGCCATCATATGTGTGTAAAATAAATAAATAATGAAAAAATTGTGATGGGATCCCCGGTATTTTTGATTATCAGCACAGATAAAGCGGACAGCTGCGGGCTGCCACCCCAGCTGCCTAGTTTTACCTTGCTGCATCTAAGGCATCAATAAAAACAGAGCCCTTTATTTATATTTAAATAATTTTTAAAAAATGCAAGGGATTTCTGACTGTCAGCTAAGGTAAACCAGGTAGCTGGTGGCTGGTATTCTCAGCAAGGTGAGACACATAGTTATTGAGCCCCCAATGCTACAGAATAGAAACCCACAGCTGCCCCAGAAATTGGCGCATTCATTAGAATCACCAATTTCTTGTGCTTTACCCGGCTCTTCCCGATGCCTTGGTGCATCAAGGTGATAAAATGGGTTAATGACAGCTAATGAGTATTGACAGCTATCAAATTGGTAGTATTCAGGCATCTATAATACCCGCATATAACTAACCCGGTAGCCTGTTAGTGACTTGTTATATACACTTTCACCACAGATTGAGTGCATAAATATGGAAAGGCCTCAGGAGCTGAGAACAATCCTGACATGGCAGGTGTTGGCTGCCCACTTAATTTCTTTCTTTAGTTTTACAGTACATTATGTCGTAAAACAATCAAATTTACAGCTCATGCCATGGGGAAAATTTATTGAAACATATTTCACCATATGATTGCCAGTCCTGATTTTGTTTTTATCTCTTTCGATATGCTTAGTGTGACTTTCACTAGGAGTAATATAAACACAGAAACACACGTGAATAAAGCCTAAATGAGAAAAAGAATACACTTGTTTGTCATTGTCTGCTGCTCAAAAAAATAAAGGGAACACTAAAATACCACATCCTAGATCTCAATAAATGAAATATTCAAGTTGCAAAGCTTTATTCATTACATAGTGGAATTGCATTGAGAACAATAAAATATAAAAATGATCAATGTAAAATAAAATAAATATCCCATGGAGGTCTGGATTTGGAATGATACTGAAATCAAATTACAGACTGATCCAACTTCAGTGAAAATGCCTGAACACAAGAAAATGAGCTCAGAAGTGTATGTGTGATTTTCACGTGCCTGTATCACT
Source organism: Allobates femoralis (assembly GCA_033576535.1). Taxonomy (NCBI): domain Eukaryota; kingdom Metazoa; phylum Chordata; class Amphibia; order Anura; family Aromobatidae; genus Allobates; species Allobates femoralis. The sequence goes on from JARQOC010000002.1 coordinate 416,269,045, forward strand.
CCCAACAATGCCTGGCATGCTCCTGATGAGGCGGATGTTCTCCAGAACTTGATTAAAGCATCAGTCAACTCCTGGGCAGTCTTTAGTGCAACATTACATTGGTGGATGAAATGAGACATGATATCCCAGATGTTCTCAATTGGATTCAGTTCTGGAGCATAGGTAGGCCATTCTACAGCATCAATTACTTCATCATGCAGGAACTGCTCACACATTTCAGTCACATGAGGCCTAGCATTGTTATGCATCAGAAGGAACACGGTGCACACTGCGTCTGCAAATGGTCTCACAGTGGGTCTGAGGATCTAATCCCAGTACCTAATGGCAGTCAGGGCACTTCTCACTAGCACATGGAGGGCGGTGAAGCCCTCTAAAGAAATGCCTCCCCACACTATTATTGACCCATTGTCAAACCAGTCATGCTTGAGGATGTTGCAGCGAACAAAACATTCTCCACAGTGTCTCCAGACTCTGTCACTGTCTCTCATGGATATAGGGCACAGGGCACCAATGATGAATCTTCCAATCTTGGTCTTCTTTGGCAAATGCCAATCTCCTTACATGGTGTTGGGCTCTAAGCACAACAGCCACTTGTGAATGTTGGGCCCACATACCATTCTTATGGAGTTGTTTCTGATGACTGATCAGACACTTAGATATCAGTGGCCTTCTGGGGGTCATTTTGCAGGGCTCTGGCACCGCACCTCCTGTTCCTCCTTGCACAAAGGAGGAAGTAGCAGCCCTGCTTCTGGATTGTTTCCCTCCTATGGCCCAGTTGACAGCTCTTGATGTATCGTCTTGTTTCCTTGTATCTGCTCCATGGTCTGGACACTGTGTTGATAGACACAGGTAACTTTCTTGCCACAGCTCGCATTGATGTGCCATCTGGATGAGCTGCACTTCCTGAGTAACTTCTGTGAGTTGTAGACAACACCACATGCTACATCTGGGGGTGAGAGCAATGACAAAATGCAAAAGTGACCAAAACAACAGCCAGAAAGGATGAGAACTGAGAAATGGTCTGTGGTCACCACATGCAGAACCACTTCTTTATAGCGATTGTCTTGTAATTGCTGATCATTTCTATCTGTTGTCTGTTCCATTTGAACAACAACAGGAGAAATTGATTCACAATCAGTGTTGTTTTATAAGGCCAGGTTCACATCACGATTTTAGAGCTTCCGAGTGTATCCGTTTCAAAACGGATACACTCGGATCCAAAATCGGCTCCCATGTATCCCTATGGGGCTCGGATCGGATCGGATGTGTGCCTTGTGACATCCGATTTTGGCACCATCCGATCCTGTCCGATTCTGTCCGATTTCATCACGGACACAAAAACGCAGTCTGCTACGTTTTTGTGTCCGAGAGTGTCAGAGAATGAAATCGGACAGCCTCGGATCAGAGCTGATCCGAGCCCCGATAGTATAGGAGCCTATGGACATCAGATCCGAGCTGAGCTCAGATCCGATGTCAGCTCCGTGTTTTATGTACTGAGCATATCCAGAGGCAGTGCTCAGTACATAATTAACCCTATCTGTCCCTGTCTGTCCCTGCTTCTTCTCTATCTGCCCCTGCTGTCCCTCCTTTATCTCTGCTCTATCTCTTCATTATGCTCCCTCTGTCCTCCCCCCTCGTCCTCCCCCCTGTGCTCTCCCCTCTGATTGGTCGCTCGCCGCTGGCGCCGACCAATCAGATGAGGGTCGCGAGACACGCCCCGACATTTAAAATATGAAGTCTTCCCGCTGGATTTTACATATGGCGCCGTGTTTCGCGGCGGTCTTCGGATTGGTCGCTGCCAGGCGCGAGCGACCAATCAGAAGAGCGGGACGTGTCACGGCGCCATTTCATTTTCATATTTCGCGCCATAGCGAGCGGCGCTATTCTGATTGGTCGCCGCCACACGAACGCCGACCAATCAGAATAGCGCTGCTCAGCACGTATTATGATTGGTCGGCGCTCGCGGCAGCCGCCGACCAATCAGAATACCGCCGCTCGCTATGGTGCCAAATATTAAAATAAAATGACCCCATCACACGCCCCGCTGTCCTGATTGGTCGCCGCCAGCCGCGAGCAACCAATCAGAAGAGCGGGGCGTGTCACGGCACCATGTCATTTTTATATTTGGCGCCATACCGAGCAGCGCTATTCTGATTCTCTCGGGCGCAGACCAATCAGAATAGCGCCGCTCAGCACGTATTGTGATTGGTCGGCGCTCGTGGCAGGCGCCGACCAATCAGAATAGCGCCGCTCGCTATAGTGCCAAATATGAAAATAACATGGCGCCGTGACACGCCCCGCTCTTCTGATTGGTCGCTCGCGGATGGCGGCGACCAATCAGAATAGCGCCGCTCAGTATGGCGCTAAAGATGAAAATGAAATGGCGGCATGACACGCCCCGCTCTCCTGATTGGTCGCCGCCATCCGCGAGCGACCAATCAGAAGAGTGAGGTGTGTCACGGCGCCATTTTATTTTCATATTTAGCCCCATAGCGAGCGGCGCTATTCTGATTGGTCGGCGCCTGACGCGAGAGCCGACCAATCATAATACGTGCTGAGCGGCGCTATTCTGATTGGTCGGCGTTCGTGTGGCGCCGACCAATCAGAATAGCGCCGCTCTTTATAGCGCCAAATATGAAAATGACATGGCGCCGTGACACGCCCCGCTCTTCTGATTGGTCGCTGGCGCCTGGCGGATTTCGTCGTGGTGGTAGGCGCTCTCCTGACTGGTCGCTCGCGGCTGTACGCGGCTGCCAGCGACCAATCAGGTTCAGGCCTCACGCCTCGCCGCCAAGTATGAAAAATAAATGGCGCCATGACACTCCCGCTATTTTGATTGCTCGCTCGCGGCGCCATGTTTAAAATCTAAATGTGGACTTCAGGTTTACATATTTCGCGCCTTGCCACGCGCCGCGATGCTGATTGGTCGCTGCCTGCCCCGACCAACCAATCAGCATCGCAGTGCACTGCGACACGTCCCGCCGCCATTTTGAGGCGCAATTTTTGAATTTTTCACCTCAGAGCGAATTTCTACTGCGTGGAGGCGGTGCCAGTGGCGTTGCACTCCAAGCTCACCCTGAATTTCTCCTCAAAAGAGATAAGACCCTTTATCAAAACTAAATTTATTTAGTTTTGAAGTGCTTCTGTTATATTTTGACATTTATATTAACGTCCTATGTGCTTATTTAGCTGTATACTGGCAATTAATTACTGACTATTCTACTGAGAGACTCTGCCTGCTATCAACCCTTCATTTGCCACCTCATTACTCATTCACTATTGCACTCTGAGATTTTGCCTGCTATTAACCCTTCATTTGCCAGCTCATTACTCACTGACTATTGCACAGAAACACTCTGTCTGCTATTAACCCCTTATTTGCCAGCTGCTTTTACACTGAGTATTGCACTGAGAGACTCTGTCTGCTATTAACCCCTCATTTGCCAGCTGATTACTGACTGAGTATTGCACTGAGAGACTCTGCCTGTTATTAACCCCTCATTTGCCAGCTCTTTTTTCACTGAGTACTGCACTGAGAGACTCTGCCTGTTAATAACCCCTCAATTGCCAGCTCATTACTCACTGCCAATTGCACTCAGATGCTCTGCCTGTTATTAACTCCTCATTTGCCCCAGACACAGCTATAGCTGTTTATGATAAACAACATGAGCTCTGAAAACACGTGTACTTATGACACTGGGCGAACAGCTGCCAATGCCGCACGTAAGATTAGGAGAGATACCAAGTATACTAATGAAACTGAACGAAAAGCTGCCAAAGCCGCATATATGCGTCAACAGCGTGCTAACGAGACTCAAGAAGAGAGACGCCAGCGCCTGGACAAAAAACAGCGAAAATAGGAAAAAAACGCATTACTAATGAGTCTGCTGAGCAAAAAGCACTTCGGTTAAGTAATCAGGCTGCTGCTGCTCGCCGTCAACGTTCCAAAAATATTAATGCCATCTCTCCAGTCTTTGATTCTAAGCACAATATACCTTCTATGTCTACTGCCATACAATGTCCTGACCCTGAGCCTACTGTATTTGTGTCTAATTCTGAACGTAAGTGGAAACAGTGTGCTACCCACAATTTTGAACACAAACGTCGTTGCCTCAACACCGTGGAGTCTGCTGTCACAAAATCCTTCACACATGACTCTTCTATGCCAATAATTAATCCACTAATAAATGCTGCTGGTGCATGCCGTGAACAGCGCAACAATACTCCTTTGACCTCTGCACTCATAGACTCTGTTGACGATACACCTTCCACCTCTTCCGTCATTGCATCTGTGGACAGTGAAGATCCTCTACCAGGTCCACGCTTTATATATCTTGGCTTCCAGCGCCAGTCTAATCGTCCATTACCACAATCTTTAGCTATACTTCCTAAAGGTTTCACTGATTGATGACAGTTCCGTTCTACAACACTCCTGTGGTCCTATGAACTATGTTTGTGAAGATTGTCAAGCATTGCATTTTAATGCTGAGATACCATCAGATAAAAAGTTCACTCTATGTTGTCACAAGGGTAAGGTCCATGTACCTATACCCCAATATCCCTACCTCTTCACACGTTTGCTCACAGGACCAAGTGAGTTCAGTAAAAATCTGATGGAAAACATCCGTAGCATCAACAGTTCCTTTGCGTTTGCCTCCATGGGTGCCAATATTTCTCGACCTCCTGGATATGGCCCATATTGCTTCCGGATACATGGGCAAATATATCATAGTACTGGAACCTTACATCCATCTCATGAAGAAGTTCCAGTGTATGCCCAGCTTTACATCTTAGATACCCAGACTGCTAATCAACAACGTTTGCAATGTCAACACAATCAAAATTGTCATCCTACTTTGATGAGTATGATTGCTCTTCAATTAGATAACATCAATCCATTTGTAGCGGCGTACAAATGCTAAGGGATGTAGAACAGGAGGAACATCTTAAAGCTCTTGCAAATGGTACTGTCATGCCTAATATAATCATGGCCCTAAAACAGGATCGCACACAAGACCCTCACGCTACAATAACCCTACTGTCAATGAGGTTGCCGTTGTTTTTGAAAATGACAATGGCGAGCCACCATTCAATCGTGATATCTTAATTCACCTAAAACCTGACCCAAACAACCCTTTGGCACCAAAAACCAAACCTATCAGCATTCTACACAGTAACTTAGATGCCCTCCTCTATCCATTGTTTTTTCCGTACGGAGAACAAGGTTGGCATGATGACATGAAACAACAAGCTCCAAGTACGCGCAGAATAACACAACTGCAATATTATTGCTACATGCTATCTGTAATGGTACCTTTACATGCCGCTACTGGATGGTGGCAACAATCGGGTGCTTCACGTGCACGAGCGCTCACAAACGGTTGCAAACGGTAATCGCACCAACTTTACATGCCGCAACAAGGTGCGCTACGGTAGGTTACATCTATCTCTGGATACACCGCCGGGTGCCACAAGTTGCCATCTGTAGCTTACCCTACATCTTCACACGCCGCCACAACAGGGTAATATGGGACGGAACAAAGGCACCAGGTAAAACATATAGGAGTGCCACAGTCCATCACGCCGCGCCCAAACCACAACCATTGGCCAACACAAGAGTGTCCTGATTGGGCACGACGCGAAGGGCGGATGGCGTAGACATGACGTAGTATTTTTCGGACTGTGCCACGGAATAAGCACTTGTGACATGGCGGAGTGTTGCGGATTGAGCTAACGGGATGGTTATGCGTCACCACGAGCGGTTTACAGTCACATACTCCATGCGTATGAAAAGATCAGTGCTGGGCCATGTGTGCATTGTAGAAGTGTTTGCCTTGTCACGCACAATAAGCGCTTGTGACAGCGGCAGTGTGGCGATTGCGCTAAGTAGGTGCTTGGCCGACACACAGTAGCGGCTTACAACACACAGTATGTGCGTTTTCTGTACAAATTGTCCTATGTGTGGTGTGTCTGGATACCAATGTGTGATTAAAGGCCAAATGGTGCTCGCATATGTGGTATCACATGTGAATGGTCTTGAGGAGCTTGCTATGCCACATATCCATGATGTGTGTGTCTACGTACTTCAACTCACCTGACAATATGATGTCCTGCATCAATGTGCTGTGTGCAGGTGACCCTCTGCCTACACCAAACCACAAGGGTTATGTACATACATTAGTCACATACACTGTCGCCCAAAAACCTGGCCAAACATCATGGCCACCCACACATATTGTCTGTCCATCCCCGCCATAGGTGGCAATGTGTGTGAAAGCACTGGCCACAACACAAACCTTGATCACACTGCCCTCCATCCCCAAGTAATCAGGCTTTAGCGGCCGTCACACGCTAAGATATCGCTAGCGATATTGTAAGCGATCACGTGCACGCGCGATCGCTTACAATATCGCTCACATCGCTGGTGAGATGTCACACAGACAGACTCACCAGCGATGTGGGCCAGCGAGATCGCTGGTTACTATGGTACACATCGGGTTACTAGGCGCCGCGCGTCGCATAGTAACCCGACGTGTACCATAGTTACCATCTCCCAGCATAGGCTCTGCCGCTGGGAGATCGTTCATCGTGGTGTTATACACCACGATGAGACAGATCGTGAAATCGCTCATCGCAAGATCTGAGCTCCGGAGCTCAGATCACGATTTTGCGATTTCATCAATTCTCGCTCATCGTATATTGCCGTCACACGCAGAGACATCGTTCACAGCGATGTTAAATCTGGCGCTTCAAGCGATATCTTCCGCGATATCTTAGCGTGTGACGGCGCTTCACACAGAGTATTTTGGATCCAATGCAAATAAATTTATTAGAACTTAGCAATCCAGACCTTGGGAAAGAAAAAATAACATACAGAAAGGAAACACAATGCACATTGAAACAGCATGTCACATTCTTAACACATATAAATTTGGGATCCCAACATCATCAAAAATTAGCCTTTGTGCAGCACCAACATAACACAAATAAAACATAATCTAACTAACTAACTTAAACCTCTGCACACAATGAAAGAAAATAAAACAAAAAGACATGGTGCAGCAACCCTGCTGTTACCACCATGGCACCCTTTGGACGATCCTCCAGAACCAACCACACTAGATGTGCTGGTTCTGCCAGCTCACTGCACCAGAGCCATTGAAGTAGGAGCAGTAGGCATCTCTACTGTCCCTGGCCTCCTGCTGAGTGCTACCATGGCTCTGCGGCTAGAGCGGTGCCACACCATGGTCGTCATCACGCCAAGACCCTGGACGGACCTCCCCTGTTGTGGCGTCAGCATTATCTACAGAACCTCCTGGCGTGTATGATGCTCTATCCCTACGGCGCAGGAAGTTATGCAGCACACAGCAGGCCAGCACTACCGCTCAATAGTCTCCAGTTTCATATGCATAGGCGTATGAAAAACCCGGAATCGATTCGCCATTATCCCGAACACATTTTCAACCACGTCTTTCAGAAGTAAGGGCCCTCTGGGGATATGGCCGCAGTAGGTGTTCCTGAAGTGGGAACGCTTCATCCTCACAAACGCAAAGTTGAGATGTTGGGTCGTCTCGTCATTTGAGGCTAAGTTGAGCCCACCGCTCCTTAGTAGTTGTGCCAAGGAGCAGCGTGCGAACACACCCCCATCTGAGTTGTGGCCGTTCATTCCAACGTCCACGTACAGGAACTCATAGTTGGCATCCACTAAAAGCCATGAGGATTATACTAAAATACCCTTTGTAATTGAAAAACAAAGAGCCCGAGTTGGCGGGTTTAGTAATCCTCACGTGCTTACCATCCAAGGCCCCGCCTCAGTTGGGAAGTTCCACCGGGTTTCAAAGCCTCGGCCTACTTCCATCCATTCTGCGGCTGTTTCTGGCATCTTCATGTAGGATGACTGCAGAACACTCCAGATGGCCTCACATGTCTCAGGGATCAGGCGGCTCAGCAGGGGCAGGGAGACACGTGCCGCGTATGTAAGGGATGTCATTGACTGCCCTGTAGCCAGGAACCGCAAAGTTAGAGCCAAACGCTCCTCAGCTGTACCGATTGACGCATCATAGTGTCCTGATGGGCTATCAGTGGCCTCACACGCTCCAAAAGGAAGGTGAAACAGTCCTGGGACATACGCAGGTAGTTTCGGTAATCATCGGGATTGTTCAGCTCAGCTCACGCAACAGTGCAAGTGTCCCCGGGTCTCCCACCGGCGAAGCCAATCCCGGCTCCACAGCCGCCGTTGTCTGCGACCCATCAACCGATCATACCGATCCTGAAGCCACATTTGCTCTTCCACCACCGCGAGAGCCACGATAACATTTTGGTCATGTATATTCTGCATCCTCGGTCTCAGCACCTGTACATTACAAAAGATAACATCAGTACATAGAACAATATGGGGACATGTCAGCATGTAAAGCAAGCCACACCTCCTTGGGAGTACACACTGTAGCCAAGCAGATGTGAGCTCTCGTGTGCGCACAAAACACATCCAGGGAGCCATGCAAGGACAGCAACCATTAGTGGCACAGAAACAAATGGAACATGGCCAATCATCCTGTCCTCCTATCCGTTAACACTTTGTTCAGTGGGAGAAATGCGCACATCTGGACCTATGTGAGTTACAAAGGGACATGTGTCACCACTAATCTCGCCTATACATGGCACAGAAACCATTCAGCATAGCATATGTAGTTTTCCAACCACAGACAGTAATCCACTACGTACTGGGCCAGCCCAGGGTGAGTAAGCATAGATGTCACAAACAGATGACACATGCCTCATCATGGAGGAACTTGGTTACACATGTGTTTGCACGGTGATATCCACATCTGTTCAATCTCTGCTGCGTCACACCTCAAAGCCATGTCTGATCCTAGCCATGTTTGTCCCAGTGTCCGTTGACCACAACCAGTATGATGTAATTGATGATGTGCACATCAGTACCACATTCCTGTCTACAGTGCCAGCAGCCATTCTCCTGTATGGTGAATGGAAACAAAAACACAAATGTTCACTGAGAATATGGGACCCCCAGTACAAAATGCAAATTAATAGTCGGCACACCACGCCAATGTCGTCCCAAAAAAATAAACCCTGGGTATACCGCTACACCAGTCTTTGGCGTTAGCCCAAGAAATCAGGCGCCTCAGCCCTCCCCACGCCGCAACTTCCATGTCTGCCCCCGAATACTCACTTAATGGCTCTGGCCAGCAAGCGTAACGTCTGCCGGGATGAGCAGCTTTTCAAGTAGCGGCAACCAATGACGATCGAGCGATCTGCACCAATTAGCTGCCGCTAGACCTGTTCGCAGGTGTAGGCTAATAATGTGCATAATTGGTGTTCTCTGGTTGGTGTAGCTGACTATAAAGCTCTGCTAATGCCCACCACACCTTGTCCAGACGTCCATGTGCATTGAGCTACTGGTGTCCAGTGATCCGTGCTCTGCTGCTGTGACGGTAAGTTATCTCACGTGCTTGGTCCTTGACATGCGTTTGTACATAACGCAGATGCGTCTCTCACATGGCGCTTAGGCAATGTGTGTATGGATGTGGTTTTTTGCGCTTCTGGTCTGTCTTGTGTTTTTGGTATGTGCATGGTTTATTCTCTGTAGGCCATAGGCATGTAGGGCCTATTGTTCAAGTATGTTTACGTATTTCTTAAATTAAGCTTAATTAGCAGGTCAAAATATTAAGGGCTGGTTGGCCCCAGTACTTTCCATCTCCATTGATCCCTGTAATGTGCCCCTGTTTTGGCAGGGGATGGTTGGTGCATGGCCTACAGTAGGGTGTGCATGGGTGTAGTCAGACCAAGATGATGATGTGTTTGGCAATAAGCTGTAGCATGTGCTGTTGTGTCAGACAGCCAGCCCTCCTTTAACACATGCCCAACCTTTCACATTGTGGCCTTGCCAAAGATGATATGTTGCACACCATGGCCAGGTGCCGATGTGCCCCTGGAAGCATGTTCCCTCACTCCATGTTTAGGTATGTTTAAAGAGGTTATTTGTCGTTCTAATCCTTGTTCCCACCATGTGTCGTTGTCAACATATGTCTGGAGCTTAATCTGTCAAGACATGTGTAGGCGATCTGAGCTCTTGCACATGGAGAAAGGTTCGCACAAATGCTAACATACATGTTGCCAAACAGCTTCATGGCGAGAAAAACAAGAACTTTGCCTGCCTGTATGTAAATAATTTCCCAACCATGGGGGTTTTTTTTGTATGGCTCGTGTACTGAGTGTTTTAATTGGTGTTTTTCTCCACACAGATGCCGAGGGGTAGCGTTGAGTTTGAAACCCAGCTTCTCACAGAATATCAACGACACGAGTGTCTGTGGCGCACCTCGCTGCCTGAATATCACAATCAGGCAGCGAGGGCCCAGGCCTACAGGCCTCTTGTCGACCTGGCCAATAGGCTGGCCCCCAGGGCCAGCAAGAGTGAACCAATGGTGGCCTAAAGATAAAGAATATGCGGGCCGCGTTCACGCGAGCTAACCTAAAATACCAGGACCGTCGGTCAGGGGCTGGAGGTGAGGAGGTACCATTGCCTACCTTATGGTACTATCCGCTCCTCACCTTCACCCTTGGCCACGGCAGCTCGCGTGTAACGCGGACCAACCGCCCCATTGCTGCGTCCCATGTAGGCCCTGGCCAAAAAACATCTGCGCCACAGGAGGTGGGTAATTGTGTTACGTGGTGGCCCACAATGCTTGCATCACATGTGTGCTTGTCTGCATGCTTCACCACAACCCCATTGTGATATTTGGGTCCTGGGCTAACCATTTCTTGATGTGTTATGTGTCCGCAGGGGCTTGGCTGGTTTAATCTACAATCTATCCACAAAGCCCTACTCCAATTCTGCAATGACACAGACATATCTGTCTTTTGTGGGTAGTTTGCAATATTTCAAAAAATGGCTTTGTTTTGTATTTGAGGAGGGACATAGCAACATGTAATAAATGGTGAAGGCACACATGTGTGTGGCCTTTGGCCCATGTATTGTAGGTTTAATGTAAGGGGTCATATTTTTATTAGTTTGGGGCTCACAACGTCAAGCTGGGCCACATGGCCCTGGGCGGGATTTCAGCCAGCATCAAGCTCGTGTGGTCACATATGATTTTTGGTTTAGGGCACTCTGAATGCCACATATGTATGTTTTACGCAGAGTACGTGGGATGCTACAGGTGAGTGTACAGGAGACGTGCAGTGTTGGGTCACTAGCCTTCTGTCTTTCTTGTGTCTTGTTTTTTGGTTGGTGGTGTGTTGTTTGTGGTTTGGGATTCTGGAGGCCTATGGCCAATTTAGTGAAATGATGTTGCTTTTATTAAAACTCTTTTTCTTTTTTCTTTTTGTTCACAGGCCCCTGAGCAGGCCGGCTCCAGTCCTGAGCAGCCTGTCGCTGATGAGGCTCAGCCGAGTACATCTGCGGCTGAGCAGGAGGATGGAGCTAGTGATGTGGGTCCGGACCCAGGGCCCAGCTCGGTTATCCGGCGAAGGCGACGACCTGCCCTACCGGAGACCGAGCTGGGCACCTGGGTCCGCCAGGTTCTTTTGAACGAACAGCGGACCCACATCTCTGCTATGCCCTCCACATGAGCGACAGGTTGTCAAGGGTGGAGCCCCTCCAACGTCAGATCGCTCAGCGGGTCTTTGACCGTGTTGTTGATGCGGCCGAAGATGGGGCCCTGCAATGGGGATGCCACATCCCCTCCCCAGTGCAGAACGACATCTGGCCCCTTTCGGCTGCCGAGCCACCACGGCGAGTGAGAAGACTGGCCCCAACACGCACCCCAAATCCCCCCCCAACACGTCGTCTTTCGATCCCGACGCTCTCAGGCAGGTTGGGGCTGCCATGAGAGGGGGGGAAAGCCGGCATTGTCAGAGCAGACAGAGGAGGATGAGGAGGAAGTGGGACACTAGTAGCCAATGCACTTAATTGGCCGTCTGGACTATGCCATATTTACCCTACCACATTGGCCACTTTTTTTTTATTGTTTTTTTTGTGAAGCCAAAATTGCCCTGTTTTTTCTTTATGTACTTTACTTTTCTTATGTAATAAATATTTGTGTCACACAATTGTGTCTTTATTTAAGGTTAAAATTAGGTGAGCGTGCTGAATGTTTAGGGTCACAATATAGTGGACACTATTCACACATTGTGGGCAATGCCCAGAGCATCAGCACCATGTGGGCCCTAACATGTTGTTGCACTTCTAAGAGGTGTGGTCATGTGGTCACACAGTTACGAATGGACATGTTGGCGACAAATACATGTGTGTTTTGACATCAAGGAACACATAAAAATAGTAGTCAACATTTTTTGACAACATACATGTGTGACAGACATTTGCCACAATAGACACAATGCTGTTTTTTCAGCTCGTAGTAGCCAGTCCACACTCCCATGTCCCAATGTGGACACTATAAGAAAAGAGGCAACAGGTAGCCAGTCCACACTCCCCATGGTCCCAATGTGGGACACTATAAGAAAAGAGGGCAACAGGGTAGCCAGTCCACACTCCCCATGGTCCCAATGTGGGACACTATAAGAAAAGAGGGCAACAGGGTAGCCAGTCCACACTCCCCATGGTCCCAATGTGGGACACTATAGAAAAGAGGGCAACAGGGTGCCAGTCCACACTCCCCATGGTCCCAATGTGGGACACTATAAGAAAAGAGGGCAACAGGGTAGTCAGTCCACACTCCCCATGGTCCCAATGTGGGACACATATAAGAAAAGAGGGCAACAGGGTAGCCAGTCCACACTCCCCATGGTCCCAATGTGGGACACTATAAGAAAAGAGCCCAACGGGGCAAAAAAACAAAAAACAAAAAGCCAACAAGGCAACAGTAAAAATTTTGGGTCCAACAAGGACAACAGATTTTCAGGGCAGGTCAGGCCATTTAGGTGTGGGTGTTGTGACAGATCATTGGAGGCCACCATGATGTTGCTGCACGGCAGCCAGCATGGCAGCCAACCGGGCCAGGTCTTGCAGCCTGCGTCGGAGTGCCCGTTGGCGAAATCATGGTGGGCCCTCATTACGTCCTCCATGGTAGGTACACCTTTATTGTGATTTAAAACAAAAATTTACATTCTAATAGTCCCTATGGTGGTTTGGTATGTTCACACAACAAATATGGTCCTTACCCTCGGGCTCAACCTCCTCCTCAGTATCAGGGGGTGATGGGGAGGCACTGACACTCCACCCCGCAGCTCCAGCACGTTCTCCATCTGCAACAATGGGTGAAGAACATTATTTACAAAATAGGTGGAAATGCAAATTACCCCAAACCACCACACTGCTTACAGTGTGCAGGGCATAGCACACAACAAAACACACTTACCACCATAATCGTCCAAGGCTGGCTCATTTGCTGGTTGAGGCATGGCCTCATCCTGGCCAGCAGGCGATGGCACCTCAGGCTCCGGACCCGCTGGCTCATCAGCATCTGCCGCGGGCGGAGCTGATGGGGAAGGCAGCTCCTCGTCCTGAAGCCCTGCTGGGTCTTCCTGCTCCTCCTCCTCATGCCCTGGTGACGGGCTATTCCCTTGTGGGGATGGTGTGGCAGCTGCCTCTTGAGGCGGTGGGGTTGGGGGCCACCTGCAGGTGGTGCTGGGGGAGCCTCATCAGATGAGTCAGCGACATCTGTATTTGAAGAAACAATCATTCAGCTGTCAGAAGAAGGTTTCAGCTCAGAGATGTTGACACATTTAGATTGTTGGGCTATGTGTTTGCAGTAGTCCAGATAAGGGATGAGCTGATGTGTTATGCATGTAGTGTGTGTATGAGACAGTAGTATGGTTATTGTGTGGAGAGCATTAACATGTGGATCATCTGGACCAAATAACTGATTAAGGCGATGTAGCAGTCCCTCAATATTCTGCTGACTATATGCTACCCCATTGCATGTGTCCCGCCATAGCCCACAGTCTCCTTATAATATGTTTGTCAACATATGTGTGCTGTTTTGTGCTTATACATGGGCAAATGTGTGTTTGGCCCTAACAATTACTCACCACGCAGCCTGGCAATCCGGGCACGGATGTCCACTATGCGGCCTGGGCATTTCTGCTTTAGGTCCGCGATTTTCTTCTGGAGGCTTTAGCGGTCCTCTCCACCCCCAGTTTGTTGAGCAGGGCCCGCTGGATCTGCTAATGTGGCGCGATTGCGCAGCCTGGGATGCCGGTGGTGATAATGACCCCAGTAATCGTACCGGTCACAGTGGTCTATAAGGACCAGTAATTCTGCCATCCCCCACGATGCAGCGCGCTGTGCGGCCGCCATAACTGCAATGCCGTGTGCAGAGGAGGGGCTGGCACCTTGCAGGCAGAGTGAAACTGAAACCAACGTCATTATGTCATTACGGCCGCTGTCGGGGTCACGCACCATTCAAAGTCCACCTACGCGCAGTGACACGGCCGAAACACATTGTGCGGCACCTACAGAACAAGACCCCACAGAGCGGTGCGTAACGTAACCTTGTGCGCTGTGTACTGAATTATTCATTTTGCATGTGGTATGACAATGCGTACATTAGTGCGCGCAGTGACACGCCAGAAGCACTTCTACGGCATCTGCAGTACAATAAGCCAGGGCGGTAAGTAAACCAAACTTGTGCGCTGTGTACAGCATTACTCCTTATTATGTTAAGAGAATGTGCACACTATATAAGGACCATGGCGCATTGATACTTTTGCCTTCCGCAAGTGTGTGTCCGCGTAATTGAACTAATGTATGATCGTGCATACGGCGCGTATCTGTAGTGCTGAAGTGACAGCTCATCCAAGATGGCGGCCTGTGAAGGAAGAGCCAATCGGAACGCAGCATCTTCCACCAATGATCGCTGATGGGGCGCGATAATCCGGAGCCTGTGTCACGCCCCTAGATACATACCAGGTACATAGCATGGTGTCGAAACAACCCTTCTGTTCCTTCTTTACACGCCGCTACAGGTCGCTACCATCGGCTGGGTAACCACCGGTTTTAGGGCAGTGCTCTGAAAGAGGTGCCGCTACTGGCGGGTGGCTACAACCGTCTTCACACGCCGCTACCTCGGGTTGAATTGGCGGTGCAAGATACATTTCTCTCATGTACCCGGTTGTTGCCACCATCCAGTAGCGGCGTGTAAAGGTACCATTAGAGATTACTTTAATCCGGTACTGAATGGTGGCAAACTCACCCAACAGTACATTGTTGACGCATATGTGAAAATTGAGGCCAATCACCTACATTTTATCCGCAAACATCAAAAGGATTTGAAAGTAGAGGACTACTGTCTATTGCAAGAGCATTTATTACAAAACTCCATCCAAAAAGGCATCCCCATTGGCAAGACCGTAATTTTACCTTCCTCCTTTGAGGGTAGTCCGAGGAACATGCAGCAATGGTATCAGGATGCTATGGCTATTGTCACCAAGTACGGTCGCCCTGATTTGTTCATCACTATGACCTGCAATCCTAAATGGAGCGAGATTACAACTAATTTGCAGCCATGGCAGCGTGTGGAACACAGACCTGATTTAGTAGCACGTGTGTTCAAAATCAAGTTAGAAGCTCTATTACAAGACATTAGAAAAGGATTGTTTGTAAAAGTTTGTGCTATGGTGCATCATGTAATAGAATTTCAAAAACGTGGTCTACCACACGCACACATTTTGATCATTTTGGATACCAACTCTAAATTAAGAACTAAGAAGGATGTTGATAGCATCAGGAATTTCGGCCCAGACAATGTTAACTCCTACCCTCTACTTCATGGCATTGTTTTGCAACATATGATTCATGGGCCCTGTGGAGAACACAACCCCAATTCGCCCTGTATGGATCTCGGCAAATGTACAAAAGATTTCCCTAAAGATTTTCAAACCTCTACCATTATAGCTAAAGATGCCTATCCCATTTATCGTAGAAGCTCTGGCCCTTCTATTAAACACCACTCTAAAACAATTGACAATTCTTGGGTAGTTCAGTACAATCCATTCCTACTGTTGAAATACAGGTGCCATATCAATGTGGAAGTTTGTGGTTCAATACAAAGTGTCAAATATTTGTTTAAATATGTCTACAAAGGCCATGATAAAGCAAACCTTGAAATTTGCCAAACTCACATTGACCATGATGAAACACATCAATTTATGGATTCCAGATATGACAGTGCACCAGAGGCAGCTTGGCGCATATTTGCTTATCCTATGCATAAGCAATCGCATAGCATCATTCGCCTTGCCGTACATCTGCTCATTCTCAGTCACTCTATTTTCATGAGGTTGACTCCATTGCTAACATCCAACAAAAACTTCATCGGAATTCTACTCTTATGGCCTACTTTGAGCTTAATATGAATGACCAACATGCTCATAACTTTTTATACCGTCAAATTACAGAGTACTATGTTTGGCAGGAAGGCTCTTGGGAACTTAGAAAGCAAGGAGGTGGCTCTGTTATTGGAAGGATGTACACTGTCAGTGTCAAAGATCAAGAACGCTACTACTTGCGATTGTTGCTATTACACGTCAAAGGTGCAACAAGTTTTGACAGTATTAAAACGGTCAACGGAGTAACGTATGAAACCTTCAAAGAGGCAGCATTAGCCCTTGGCTTACTATTTGATGATAGTCTATGGCAAAATATGCTACAAGATGCCTGTATTCTTAACATGCCAGCACAGCTTCGGGACATGTTTGCCTATATCTGCATTTTTAGCCCTCCAGCTAATCCTCTGCAGTTATGGGATGAATTCAAGGAACACTTTGTACAGGACTATTGCCATGCATACCACTCCAATACTGAGGCCTGTATAAATTGTGAAGGCTATGCTATGACTGATGTTCAAGATGTTCTAAAAAGTCATGGCAAAAGTTATATGGATTTTCATTTACCACGACCTGTAAATAAACCACATCTTCTCCCACTGTATGATAAGGATGTTGAGCTACAAATAGCTGCGGACATGAAAGCTACTCTAAATGACGAACAACTCTTGGCTTATAATACTATCAGTCAAGCTTTACAAGACTCTACTGATAGCACAAAGTGCTTTTTCATTGACGGTCCTGGTGGGAGTGGTAAGACCTACTTATATCATCTACTGCTACATCAGCTAAGGGGAGAAGGACACATTGTGTCAGCAGCTGCCACAACAGGAATCGCAGCTAACTTACTCGAAGGAGAACGCACAATCCAATCTCTTTATGGCATTCCAATTCCTGTCAATGAAACTTCGGTTTCAAGGATTAAAACTGATACACAGCCAGCCAAACAGCTACAGAATACTAAACTATGTATCATTGATGAGTGCACAATGCATTCTAAATATGCATTGCATGTCATTGATAGACTTTTACGGGATGTCATGACAACACATGTCTCCAAGAAACAGCAAACACCGTTTGGAAGTAAAGTTATTGTTCTGGGAGGAGACTTTAGACAATGCCTTCCTGTCATCGCTCACGGAACCAGAACTGATATTGTAGAGAGCTGCATTAAGTATTCCAAACACTGGCAAAATTTCGTTAGACTACCACTTATTAACAACATGCGCTCCATTGACCAACAATACAGTACTTGGTTGCTTCAACTGGGAAATTGTGAACTTTCCAATGATTTCAACCTTGGAGATGATGTCATTGAAATACCTTCAGACATGCTTTCCACTGGCTGCTTAATACATGATATCTTTGGAGACAACATTTCTATTGATATTAACAACAATGAAAGCATCAATATTGCTGCATCACATGCAATTCTATGCCCTAAAAATGAGGATATGGATAATGTTAACTCCAATATCATGGATCGTCTGAATGGTGACTACACAGAATATATCAGTCATGATTCCATAGATGCTGATGAATGTGATGACCCTGACCAATATCCAGTAGAATTCTTACATTCGCTTACACCAACTGGAATGCCTTCACATCGGCTAAAACTAAAAAGTGGTACTATTATCATGCTGTTACGCAACGTCAACACCAAAAAAGGTCTGTGCAATGGTACTCGCTTGATTGTTACTGCTTTGCTTCCTAACATCATAGAAGCCAAAGTAATTGCTGGGTCAGCTGCTGGAAATGTTGTTTTTATTCCACATATTGATGTGGCACCCTGGCACCTGTTGGGCACCACAGAAATCCTTAGGGCACAAATGGAGTAAGTAACAGCAAAGCAAAACCCACAAACACAACAACACCTTAGAACACCTGGTTTCACCCCGAGCCTCTAGGGGGAGCTCCACTGGTCACTTTGAGCCAGTTTCCCCTATAAAAAGAGTCTTGAAGGGAGAAACTTCAGAGTGTGGTAGACGCTACAAGAGCTGCCAGCCTGTGTGAAACCTCCACCCTATGAGGAACACACTAGGCCCGATCAGCCTGTTAGCAAGTGGAGGTCCCTGCAATTGGGACAAGAGGAAGAAGGAGATCACCTCTCAGGAACACAGAGTTATTCCGACTCTCTCCTTAACAACCGGTTACTGGAACCGAAGCTGTGAGAGCCACCAAGCCATCACAGAGAACCAGCATACTTCACGGGGAGTCTATCCCCCTGTTCACCTGTCGCACCTACCAACGAGAGCCCAGGGAAGAAGGTAGAATTATCGTCACCCTTTTACAGTGCCCTCAGTGCTGACAACCAGGTGAAATCCGTTCTATTGAACAAACTGCCCGGTCCGGAGGGATTCCACATCCACCCGACCTTAGCACCAGAACTAGAGAAAGGAAGCCTAACACTGCTTGTGTGAAACTCCAGAAGTGCCAACTTCACTATCCCGGTCTGAGTGTACCTGATCACCAACCAGTAAAGGTACCTAAAAGAGACTTTGTGTGGTTGTACATTACTCCTGGATTTGGCGCGCAGCATCCCGCAGCTGCCTCACAACATCTTGCGCAGCTCCCGGCTCCGGGGATTCCCGCTCATCCTGTGGGGAGCGTTCCATCTCGCTGTATAACATCCCCCGGAGACCCGAACAGCGCTGGTAAAGTTACCAGAACACCCGCAGGTGGCGTCACGAGACAAATCACCCCAACTATTCCGCCATTCCCCATTGATCTGGACCACCGGGCCTACACCACTGCAGGCGCGGTTCCGTGACTGGAGGAGAAACAACGCCCGCTACGTGTACCCCCCGGCTACGGTGAGTCAGAATTTGGCGTCACGAACAGGATACGAGCAGGCCCGTTATCACGGGTATTGTGTGCTATTTATTGACTGTAAATATCGAACTGTACATTTGGTCCACCATTGCTGCGCGAAAAGGCGGGAAAAGAAGGGGCGTGACTGTGCAGAGGGCGCGAAGATTGGCCCCGCCCCCACGCTCTGACGACTTCCTCCGTACGCAGCAGGAACCGGAAACTCCCGTGGTGCCTCACTCCTCACCGCGAGGCCGACACTTCCGTTTGAAACCGAGGGAAAGGCTACGCTTAACTAAGGGGGAGCGACCATGAGTAACCCGGCTCCCGATCACGCGGTACCCCCGCTAGACCAAGCGGCACCTCAAAATATACCTCTTGATGGACAGCAACCAGTCGGCGGTATGCCACCGCAGCCCGCTCCGATTATGCCGATGTCTCTACCCTACGTTCCTAGTGCGACCTGGTTACCCAAGTACAGCGGTGTACCCAGTACCTTGGAGAACTTCCAGAGGAAGATATGCCAAGCGCTGGACATGTACCCGATGACCGGTAAGCAAAGAGCTTCAGTTATTATGGGACAGTTAACCGGTGCAGCCGAACTGCAGAGCCGCAGCTGGCCTGTAGAAACTCAGGAATCTGTGGAGCAGATATTCGCTAGATTAACCCGGGTCTTTGAGCGCCATACCGAAGCCGAATTAAGACTGTCATTCTATCGTTGTAACCAAGGGGCACAAGAAAGTGTCCTTGATTATTCACTGCGCTTGCAAGAAGCATACAGACTGTTAAAACAAGTTGATCCTGATGGTGTCCGAGATGAGAACAAAGCGTTAATTGGACAATTTATTGTGGGCCTTAAACTATCTGAGGATAGAAAGCAAGCAAGCTGGTGGTCCATACAAAATCCAGGCGCAGAGTTCGACACCCTGAGAGACTTAACAGTTTGGGGACAACGGCTCGCTGAAGTACCTGATCCCGCTTCACAGCAGCAGCAGTAGACTGACACCCCTTCCGTGCCAGCAGCAGCATCTCCAATCCCGCGATTCAGTCCAGTGCACAGACTGTAACACCTGACCGGTTTGATCAACTGTGTGCTAATGTCGAGCAGCTGATGAAAGACGTGGCCAAGCTACAAGCTGGGAGAAGACCCAAGACAGATGCAAGGCCATCGGACAAGATTCAACTCGCCGACAGCCCCGACGACGTCCCGTGGATGAGGAGAAAGACACAGTTGTCGCGAGGAAAACCTGCAGACCGTCGCAGTCCTGACAGACGCCGCAACAGTCAGCAGAACGACTTAGGAGGACGCAATCTACAATCCCGTCCTTTAAACGAGCGACCCCTGGGCGAGAAGGGCCAACCCCAGGAGTAGACTGTCCAGGCCCTACGTCCAGCTGGGAACACAAGTATGTGGGAGACTGTCCATACTTACCAATCGTCATCGATGGCATCGCTATCTCCGCCTTGATAGACACTGGATCACAGGTGACATCCATCCCCAGTACCCTTTACAAGCAGTTCTGGCCAGATGTTAAGCTAGAACCCCCTAATCCCGAGATGAATCTTGAAGCCACTAATGGTATACCGGTTACCATAGAGGGACAGTGAGAAGCTACAGTAAAGGTGGGGAGGGTGCAGTTGAAAAACCAGGGTATCTTAGTGGTCCAGGATAAACCTAACCACAAGGATCCATATGTCATATTGGGTACCAATGTCATGATCAAATGCCTCGATGAAGTGTTGTTTTTACTCCAACAGAGTGCTGAAGCCGGTAAACCCAGAGAAAAGAGGGCTATCCAAAAGCAGATCAGATCTCTGGTGTATCAACAACAGGTAACCTTGTCAAATGGTGAAATTGGCAGAGTAAGGGTCACAGATCCCATTCCAATTGTGGTACCACCCAGAAGTGAAATGATGATCTTGTGTCGAGCAGCCATAGGCCTCAGAGGGCAGGACTACCAAGCTGTAGTAGAACCTGTAATGTCCGACAGTAGTCCTACGCTCTTGACAGCCAGAGGGTTAGTCGACGTAAGAAAGGGAAGAGTCCCCGTACGCATATTAAATTATGGTGATGACGAAGTTAGACTGCCAAGATCTGCAACTGTCGCAAAATTGTACCAAGTAAAAGATGATGCTGTGATTGATGTAAAATCCTCAAACCAAACTGTCATTGATGAACCCCCTCACTCCAAAGATCAGTTAGAGAAATGGTGTCAAGACCTCAGTGTAGGAACTGACAATACACCCTCTCACCAGAAAAATGGAGTATACCGGGTGGTTCGGGAGTATGAGCAATTGTTCAGCAAACACCCACTTGACTTTGGGAGGGTTAAAGGGGTACAACATCATATCCCCACAAACAACCATGCACCTATCAAAGAAAGGTACAGGCCTATACCACCCACTCACTACCAGAAAGCAAAGGAAATGCTTCAGGACATGAAAAATGCAGGAGTCATTAGGGATAGCTGTAGTCCCTGGGCCGCACCACTAGTCCTGGTTAAAAAGAAAGATGGTAGTATGAGGATGTGCGTAGACTATAGGCAAATCAACAAAGTCACACACAAGGATGCATACCCGTTACCACGCATAGAAGAGTCACTAGCTGCACTCAAATCTGCCAATTACTTCTCCACCTTAGATCTTACTAGTGGGTACTGGCAGGTTGCCGTTGCAGAGGAGGATCGTGAGAAGACAGCCTTCACTACTCCTATGGGCTTATGCGAGTTTAATAGTATGCCCTTCGGTTTGTGCAATGCCCCAGGCACATTTCAGAGACTTATGGAGTGTTGTTTGGGCCACAAGAACTTTGAGACTGTCTTGTTATACCTTGATGATGTCATTGTCTACTCTCAGACCTATGAAGATCACCTCCAACACCTGAGTGAAGTGTTCGAGTCACTGTCCAAGTATGGGATGAAACTGAAACCGTCCAAGTGCCACCTGCTGAAACCCAAGGTCCAATACCTAGGACATGTGGTCAGCGCCGAAGGGTAGCACCGGATCCGGACAAAGTCACCGTAATCAAGGACTGGCCAGCACCCACCAACCACAAAGAGGTACGTCAATTTCTAGGACTGGTCGGCTACTACCGACGTTTCATCAAAGGCTATACCAAGATAGCCGCCCCCATGCAAGATCTCTAGTAGGTCAATCCAAAAACAGCAAGATCAGGGGACCCCCGTTCCACAGGGGCCCAGAACAGGACAAATCCTTCCAAACGTTAAAAGATGCTTTAACTGGAGAAGAAATCCTGGCCTACCCTGACTACAGTCTACCGTTTCTGTTGCACACTGACGCAAGTAATGAAGGTTTAGGAGCAGTCCTATCTCAACGTCAGCAGGGCAAAGAGAAGGTGATAGCCTACGCCAGCAGAAAGCTCCGTCTCACCGAAAGGAACCCGGAGAATTACAGCTCCTTCAAGCTGGAGTTCCTGGCCCTGGTCTGGGCGATCACAGAGCGTTTCAAGCATTACCTGGCATCCGCCCCGTTCACAGCTTTCACAGACAACAACCCTCTAACACACTTAGAGACTGCAAAGCTGGGAGCCCTAGAACAGCGTTGGGTAGCAAGACTCGCTAACTAGGACTTCACTGTAAAGTACCGGGCAGGTCACAAGAACGGCAATGCTGATGCCCTGTCCCGAATGCCTCATCTTCCTGAAGAGGGAGAAGACATAGATGACCTGGAGGAGATTGAACTACCTGCTTTCCACCATTCGGGTACAGCAACATGTCATCAGAGAAACCAGACACGTGTAGAGAGGACCGTGAACCCGTTACCTCATCATGACTGGAAGGAGGCTCAAGCCAACGACCCAGATGTCAGCCTGGTAAGGGATCTGATCACTCAAGAACACGCCAACATGGACTCTGATGCCTCATCAAATGCTAAACGCCTGTGGAAGGAGAAAGGAAGGTTGTTCGTCTACCAAGGTAAACTATGCAGAAGATACCTCAATCCGAGAACCCATGAACTCATCTGGCAGATTGTAGTTCCCAAGACTGAAGTCCAAATGATCCTTGAAGCATACCATGACGATGCCGGACACTTTGGATGGAAGAAGCTGGAGAGACTCCTGAAGGATCGGTTCTACTGGGTCGGTATGAGAGGCTCCATTGACAAATGGTGTAAAAACTGTGGACCATGTCACCTTCGAAGGAAAGACTATCTAACTCAGAAAGCTCCTTGCAGCCAATTGTTACCACCAAACCTCTTGGAATAGTTGCTCTCGACCACGTGAAGCTTACCCCAAGTCGAACCGGGTACACCTACGCTCTCACCATCGTTGATCACTATTCAAGATTCCTGGTAGTCATTCCGGTTAAAGATTTAACCGCTGAGGTAGCAGCCAAAGCGTTCCAGAGTTACTTCTGTCGCCTTCATGGGTATCCAGACCAGGTCTTAACTGACCAAGGACCAGCCTTCGAATCAGCTCTGTTCCAAGAATTCTTAGGGCTGTATGGGTGTAAGAAAATCCGCACAACACCTTATCATCCTCAGACGAACGGTTTATGTGAGAAGATGAACCACATAGTCATTGACATGCTCAAGACCTTACCAGTTGAAGAGAGAAATCAATGGCCAGAGAAACTTCCAGATCTCGTGGACATCTACAACTACATACCTGTCAGTTCGACAAATTACACACCTGCTTACTTGATGAGAGCAAGACCAGGTAAACTGCCTATTGATTTGCAGATGGGAACCATCGAACCCACAGAAGATTCTTCTGATGAAGACTGGGTCAGCCAACGCCAAGAAAAGTACAGGAAAGTACAAGAAAGTGTTGAGAGAAACCTAGAAATCAGTAGAACCAAACAAGAGAAAGACTTCAATAAGCACGCCTCAGCTGAATCGCTAGCTATAGGTGATGTAGTGCTAAAAAGAAAGCAAAAAACTAACAAATTGGATAACAGTTGGGAATCCATACCCTACACCGTTATGCCGTCACACTATGATAACTCAAAAACTTGTGTTATTAGCAAAGACAATGGGAATACTATTGCGACTGTTTCAAGGGATCATTTGAAGAAATGTCCGCCACAGTTAATCCCACAAGCAACCAGTTACCCTACTGTAACTACAGATGAAGAAACAAAAGAAAATCTAGTCCTTACAGAAATTGGATACTTACCAGCTGATTGGCCACAAATAGGCGAAGCATTCCTCATACCAGTTATGCATTTCTACCAACCTGTAGAAGATCAGCAACCAAATCCAATTCCACAAGTCCAACAAGAAGAAGTCCAAGTGCAAGAATTGCAGCCTGTTATATTGGAACCTGAGATTCCTGTAATCGGTCAATCTGCTAGTCCCACAGTAAGAGAAGCCATTCCTAATCAACTACCTACAGAGGTCAGTCCAGTTGATAGACTCCGCACTTACTATGGTCTACCACAAAGCAGACATAGAGTATTACCAACCACTTCGTACACTACACCAACAGCTTTGGAAACACCCACACTACGCATATCCACACGTAGTACATTAGGTCAACCCCCACACAAACTTGGAGAATGGGTTTAAAATGTAGTGGAAAATGTAACTGTAAGTGTTGTATATAGTAACCAGTTTTCAAAACCTGTAAAAAGTAGTGTACAGAAGGGTGGAGGAACTGGGCTCTGTCCCAAGTATACTAAGTTGGGGACAGAAAGCGCCTGGTAAGGTATAGAAGGTTAGTACCGGCCTCCCAAGCAGAGACACCCGTAGGGAATGTATAAAGTTTACCGTGTATCCCTGGACTTTACCTTTTTCCCTTTTCATAAACTTTGGACAATCGTCACAGGACTTGTGTGACCACAACTTTACCTTTTTCCAGCCTGCGGCGAGATGGACTAGTGCCGTACGGACTGCTTTTTACCTTTTTCATATTTTTCACTTCCTTTTCAGTGATTTTTGGGTTTTCTTTAAGACTCTGTAAATTAACTGTTATAAAATGCTTAGTGTTAAGTTGTAAAAAGAACTTTTTGCTCAGCCGGGAGAACTGAGGTTAACTAAGGGGGAATGTGGCACCCTGGCACCTGTTGGGCACCACAGAAATCCTTAGGGCAAAAATGGAGTAAGTAACAGCAAAGCAAAACCCACAAACACAACAACACCTTAGAACACCTGGTTTCACCCCGAGCCTCTAGGGGGAGCTCCACAGGTCACTTTGAGCCAGTTCCCCCTATAAAAAGAGTCTTGAAGGGAGAAACTTCAGAGTGTGGTAGACACTACAAGAGCTGCCAGCCTGTGTGAAACCTCCACCCTATGAGGAACACACTAGGCCCGATCAGCCTGTTAGCAAGTGGAGGTCCCTGCAATTGGGACAAGAGGAAGAAGGAGATAACCTCTCAGGAACACAGAGTTATTCCGACTCTCTCCTTAACAACCGGTTACTGGAACCGAAGCTATGAGAGCCACCAAGCCATCACAGAGAACCAGCATACTTCACGGGGAGTCTAGCCCCCTGTTCACCTGTCGCACCTACCAACGAGAGCCCAGGGAAGAAGGTAGAATTATCGTCACCCTTTTACAGTGCCCTCAGTGCTGACAACCAGGTGAAATCCGTTCTATTGAACAAACTGCCCGGTCCGGAGGGATTCCACATCCACCCGACCTTAGCACCAGAACTAGAGAAAGGAAGCCTAACACTGCTTGCTGTGAAACTCCAGAAGTGCCAACTTCACTATCCCGGTCCGAGTGTACCTGATCACCAACCAGTAAAGGTACCTAAAAGAGACTTTGTGTGGTTGTACATTACTCCTGGATTCGGCGCGCAGCATCCCGCAGCTGCCTCACAACATCTTGCGCAGCTCCCGGCTCCGGGGATTCCCGCTCATCCTGTGGGGAACGTTCCATCTCGCTGTATAACATCCCCCGGAGACCCGAACAGCGCTGGTAAAGTTACCAGAACACCCGCAGGTGGCGTCACGAGACAAATCACCCCAACTGTTCCGCCATTCCCCATTGATCTGGACCACCGGGCCTACACGACCGCAGGCGCGGTTCCGTGACTGGAGGAGAAACAACGCCCGATACGTGTACCCCCCGGCTACGGTGAGTCATTGACTTATGTCCATCTGACACAGGATTACCTTTTAAATTGAGGATAAAGAGACAGAAAGTCCCTAAAAAGCGATACAACCTCCACTATGCATTTTGTCAATATTAATAAGTTTATTTAATGAAAAAGGTTCACACCAAGAAGAAACACACAAATGATAAAACCATTTAAAAAGCTACATACAGCTTGTACATACAGGACCTTTGGAGGACCCGGGACTGTACCATGTGATCTAGTGACATCACCCAGTCATATGGTTCTGCAGGGTCCATGCTCGCTGCAGCCTCCGGGATGAGAAGAGATCACCACCGGCAGCCACTGGGGAAAAACAGCGAGGTGAGTAAGCGTAGGAGAAGAGCACAGCGGCGTTCAACACAGAACACTTCGTTCTGTCAGGATCCGTTTTGGTGAGGTTTTTGCACCAAAAACAGATCTTAACAAAACTCAGCAATATGTGGTGTGTGAATGCAGCCTTAGGGTATTTCTCCAGATTCTCATATTCATTCTTTCTGGTATTGCTGTCATTTGGCACTGCCACATTTATTATCATTGCTATCTTCTGCTCCTTATCCACTATCATGATATCTGGCTGGTTAGCCATCACCTGCTTATCCATCTGGATCTTGAAGTCCCACAAGATTTTAGCCCTTTCATTCTCCAGCACTTTTTCTCCCACGTAGACTTAGGGGAACTTAGCCCATATGCTGTGCAGTTGTTCCTGTATACAATTCCCACTATTTGGTTGTGGCATTTGGTGTACTCTGTTCCCGCTTGCATTTTGCATCCTGCCACTATGTGTTGGACTGTTTACAGAGTTTCTTTGCATATTCTGCACCTTTGGTTTTGTCTTGTGTGATAGAACTCTGCTTCTATGGATCTTGTACCCAGCGTCTGCTCTATGATTAGGGCCTCTATGCAGTCTTGGAGTCCAGCTTTTTTTCAGCCATTAGTAGGATTTCTCCATGTCATCCACCTCCATTATCTGTCGATGGTACATCTCATGCAGCAGCTTGTCTTGCCATGGTACTTCATGTTCCTTTTGTTCCTTTCAGGACTGTTGTTGTTGCTGCCTTAGTCTCTCCCTCAGCATCTCATGTTTTGGTGTCATTTTTCTGATGTATTCCTGGATACTCTTTTTTTCATCCATGATGGTGCCTTGGGCGCCTATCAAGCCTCAATCACCTTCCTTTCTGTTGGTATACAATCATTGGGCATTAGACTTGGGATGGAGATCTCAATGCATTGTTGGGAGCTTCCAGGTCTTCACATCTGCAATTTCCATTTCTTCTTTTGGCCAGCACACTATGCCAGCTCTTCAGGAACTGCCTTACCCTTTGATGGTATTTGGATGTTGCTGCTTTCCTTGCCTCTTCATCAAGGTTTCAATATCCCTGTACTTGTAGCAGCTCTGTACATCTGCAATGTGCCCAGCTGGTAGTTCTGCTCCATCAGTCTTTACTACCTTGCCTCTCTTTGTCTTCACTGTAGATCCTTGTAAGGCGGCCGTCACACGCACAGATATCTATAGCGATATTGTAAGCGATCACGTGCACGCGCAATCGCTTACAATATCGCTCACATCGCTGGTGAGATGTCACACAGACAGACTCACCAGCGATGTGGAGCCGCGATCTCCCTGGTTACTATGGAACACATCGGTAACTAGGGCCGCGCGTCGCTTAGTTACCCGACGTGTACCATAGTTACCATCTCCCAGCATAGACTCTGCGCTGGGAAATCGCTCATCGTGGTGTTATACACCACGATGAAGCAGATCGTGGCATCGTTCATCGCTAGATCTGAGCTCCGGAGCTCAGATCTGCGATGTCACGATCAAGCGATTTCACATCGTAAATCGCTTGATTACATGCAACGATTTCTTGCCCGATATCGCTTAAGCGATCAAAAAGGAGATCGCTTAAACGATATCGGGCAAGAAATCGTTCCGTGTGACGGCCGCCTTAGGAGGATCAGTGAACTGATGTCTCATTCATTTTTTGTATACCATTTGATTGCATCCATGTAGAGCAGGTGGCTGATGGTGCTTCCACTCTTGAACTTGCATCTATAGCCAGACTCTGTAATTATCTGTCTGAGGGGGTTCAAGCTTATGCAGAACAGCAACGGGGACAGTGCATCACCTTGGTATGTGCCACATTTGATGGACACTTGTGCTAGTTGTCTTGAGTTGACTTCCAGTGTTGTCCTCCATAACCCATTAAGTTTCTGAGGAAGGTTCTTCATTTCCTGTTGACATTGTAGAGTGCTACGCATTCACTGATCCATGTGTTTGGCATTGAGTCATAGACTTTCCTGTACAAAATGAATGATTGAGGCACTAGATACAGCAAGGGAATAGTGGTTAAATTAGTTTAAACAAACCTCTCTATTCTAAAAATCACAATGCATTTTGGCAGCAACCTGCCTACGTCAGGTGGTGGTGGGTGCGGACAAACACTAACACAAAAATATGCACATACATACACAAATACACAAACATGCGCATACATGCACATGCTTGCACACATGCATATATATGCACAAACATACACATAGGAACATACATGCATTCACACATGCACATACAGGCATACATGCACACACATACATGCACATACATACACACACACACATGTACACATGTGCATACATGTACACACATACAGACACACATATACACACAAATGCACATACATATACACACTGTGGCAATTTTGCTCACTGAAAGTGTTGAGGCAGCTCATCTGTATCTCCCAGAAGCAATCGGACTGTGCAGCAAGGTGCCTCTTAAAGAGGCAGTGTAAAAATAAGAATCAATGAAAAAATAAAGTTTTTAAAAACCTGTAAAAAAAAAAAATATATAAAAAAGTTCAAATCACCCCCCTTTACCCCCAATCACAATAAAAGTATAAAGTAAAAAAAAAATACACGTTTGGTATCACCGCATTCAGATCGCCCGATCCTATCATCATATTAAATCAGTTAATGAGAGTCGTAAACTCCGTAACAGAAAAAATGGTCCAAACGCCAAAATTCCATTTTTTTGGTCACCGTGTTATTGCTATAAAATGCAATAACGGGCGATAAAAACTGCGGATCCCCCCAAAAATTGTATCATTAGAAATGTTAGCTCAAGACGCAAAAAATAAGCCGTCACCCGACCCCAGATCCTGAAAAATGAGAACGCTACGGTTCGCAGAACATTGCGTAATAAGTCCGTTTTGTTTTTTTTTCAAACTTCTGAATTTTTTTCACCACCTAGATACCAGTAAAGGTATACATGTTGGGTGTCTACTAACTCGTACCGATCCGAGGCATCACCCCATCACATCGGTTTTACCATATAGTGAACATGGCGACTAAAATACCCAAAAAACAAACGTGGCATTGCACTTTTTTTGCAATTTCACTGCATTTAGAATTTTTTTGCAATTTCCCTGTACACTATATGGTAAAATAAATTATTGCATATGAAAGTAAACCTCGTCCCACAAAAAACAAGTCATCATATATCTATATTGACGGAAAAATAAAAATGTCATGGCTCTTGGAAGCAGGGGAGCAAAAAACGAAAATGAAAAATTATCTGGTCATGAAAGGGTTAAACAATTTGGAACAGCTCATATGATGATGTCATGCGTTTTGAAGCATCATCAAAGCCTTAATTCTCCTTGAAGACCAGAGCATGGCAATGTCTGGAAAAGCATTACACCTGCTTGACTTTGCCTACTCCAACAAGAAATCGGGAAGTTAGACAAATGTGCAGGGAGATTGTCATAGAAACATACTACAACATTAACTCACAGCATTTGTCTCTTACAATGAGCCAATGTTGGTACCAGACCAAAGCGATCCCTACAACCAAATTTTAAATTTCACTTCAACCAACACTTGCAGTGGCATATTGTGGAATTTCAGCTACACATTTAAAGGGAACCTGACCCCTAAAAATCAGCCACCAGCCTATTAATACCTGTTCCTGCACCATCTTTATTGAATTCTAGCCATCCCTTTGTGTAAATATTCTGTTTTTTAAATTTTATAAAACTACTTTTATTACCTGCTAAACTGGGGCTTCTCAGTGCTTGAGAAGTCACACAGGGCGTTCCCTGTGACTTCTCATTGCCGCCTGCAATTCAATTATTCACGCCCCAATGGGCGTGCTAAACCATACTGATTCTTCTCGTCCTCATACATGGGCGGTATAGCTAGTATGACGCTAATCGCGTCATATCCGGCTATACTGACGTCAGTACACCCATTTGGGTGTAAAGAGGACCTCACAATGCGCATTGCGCATGCGCGAGGTTGCTTTACGGTAGCTTATCTGTGATGATGTGGAGGCAAAAGCAAAGATTTTTCCAAACATTCAACGCAACTTCAGAGTTTTGTCTGGCTGTGAAAGGGCTATCCTAGCTTCGAAAATTGACATCATCAACATTAATCTTCAAATTCTCCTTCCATGTGTGTGCAAGAACTACAAAACAGTGGATACAGTTACAGACCTTGCCCAAGCATTATTGTATCCAACTAAGCTCCTCAACTCCTTGGAATCACAAGGACTTCCTACGCATATCCTCTTACTAAAACTTGGAGCATGTATTCTGCTGTTGAGAAATTTAGATCCACCAAAGCTGTGTAATGAAACAGGACTCTTGAGTAAGAACCTGTTCCCACATGTAATTGAAACAACCATTTTGATAGGACATGCTAAATGAGAGGACATACTCATTCCAACAATTCCACTCATTCCATCTGATTTGCCTTGTGATTTTAAATGCCTCTTTTAGAGGGGGTAAAATATTACCTTTGCAATAAAGTGGCAATATTAATCCTGGTCAATGTGTGCAACTATCTTGCCATTGCACAATTATCAACACTAAAGGTACCATTACACGGTACAAGATCGTGAACGATATCGCTCAACTGTCACGGTTTGGAGTCGTTCAAACGATATCGTTAGGACGTCGTTGCGTGTGACACCGAGATACGACTACGATAAATTGTTGGATTGTTGACATGTTCTAAAATCAAACGATCCTCGATCAGCCAACCTGCTGCATCATTGTGTGTGACACCACGATAACGATGTCGTTAACGACTTCACCTATTCACAACAGTGAACAAGTATCATTCACTGGGTTGTGCAAATGATAGCTGCTCGCTACATCGTTGGTGTGTCATCCACGATATCTAGACATGTGACATCTCACCAACGATGTCAAAAAGATGTCCTAACGACTGCGCGCCATGAGATCGCTGGCAATATCGTTACAACATTGAAGCGTGTAACGGTACCTTAAGTCTTTCTGTTGCTTTCTATCCCATTCATTAAAAGACTCATGACACTTTTTTAGAATAAAAGTGTAACAAGTTTACTTGCTAACAAGATTACACTAAATCACAAGCTACACAGTTACAATACATTAAAACACCAGTAATAGTAACTTCACTAATATACAATTAAACCCACAGTTTTCTAACTATATTACCCACCCACGGCAATATTATCACTCTTAAATTTGCAATTAAACCCACCTTAGGCTCCTTTCACATCAGCGTTAAACGCTGATCGCGGCAGTTGCGGTGAAAAAAACGCAACTGCCGCGATTACCACATAACGGCCGCGATCGCAGCACACTTGCGGCAAGCCCCATACAATGTCTATGAGGCTTGCGGTAAGTGTGCGGCACGTGTGGCAAGTGCAGTTTCGGCACTTGCGGCAGGTGCGGCCGTGAAAAAACCGCGGCATGCCGCACCTGCTGCAAGCCCCATAGACATTGTATGGGGCTTGCCGCAAGTGTGCCGCGATCGTGGCCGTTATGCGGTAATCGCGACAGTTGCGTTTTTTTCACCGCAACTGCCGCGATCAGCTTAAAACGCTGATGTGAAAGCAGCCTAACTCTACTAACTATTCCTATAGAAGATAAATAGATTTATAGAGGGAAAAGGTATTAGAGAGTTATAAGGAGGTTACAGATTAGGGGGAAAAAGGTTACAGAGAAGATAGAGAGGAGATGATATGTAGGCCATGTGCTTGCATGCTTATCTGCATTCTACGAGAGTAAATGGGTCCGAGGCAAATACCTTTATTATCTTCAGAAAGGGGTCATCTGCAGAGATTTCTCTCTCATTGGCTGATCCTTCCAACTACTGACCCCTCCCATTCTGGCCAAGGTGGGATAACTGGTTTTGGTTTCTCTAGTGTCTTTGTAACACCCCCATTCCCAGCAATTGTAGTGGACTATTGATTTACATACATACTGTATATCTATACAGGGATATATTCTCCATTACCTTTACTGACAGTAGTAGCAGGTCTAGTCCAGAGTACAAGCAATGTTGGGAATACGGGTGGCCTGGAAACAAGTTGGGGATCTCCTCACCAAGTTCTGAGGCCTCCCTGTTGTGCTTCGCTTAGCTGATGCCTTTAGCTAACTGCGACCCTCTCCTCCTGCATTAAAGACTCTCTCCCATATGGCAGGCAGCTCAAACCTTTCCCGGGCACCTCTCCTCTTGTTATCGTCCCTGAGCTCTCTGAAGCTGCTTTGCCTCCTTGGCTTTGTTGTGGACGGGAGACTTGGAATCTACCGCCCTCCAGTTTTGGCTGCTGGGCCTGGAATACCCTCACAACCTCAGACTCCAATGTCCGCTTCTAGCGCTCTGCACTGGGGTGAGCCCGGTAACTGGCTCCACTTCCCAGGCCTACTTCTCTCCTTCCTCAGACCCTCTTGTACAGGTCCCTCATGCTTGCTAGTCTCTCTGTCCCAGGACAAACCTTACTCTGCTCCAGTCCACGGGACCTCTTCACAGTGCTCCTAGGAACTGAATTGCCTAGCCCCGCCTCCAGGCCAGAATTTATAGAGGACCTCCCCTGAACTCAGGTTTCAGAGCTCCCCCTTCTGGTCTGGAGTCAGGAAAGGTATTGTGTGCTGTGGGCTTACCTGGTGTGGATACTCCCTCTTGCTTCCAAGCACGACATTACCCCCCAAGGGAGGCAATGCCATTATGGCAACCAGACTCTGGGGTGCCACAAACACATATAGAAACATAGGCGCAAAAGTCAATAAAAGTCATGAAACCAGCTCAAATCTATCAGTTATTAGAATGCAGTCTTGCTACTTATTGAAAAATAATGTTAGCTGGCTCAACTGATAACCTATAAAAAGGTGTCTCAAGGAGTCACACATGAAACTTCTCACAATAGATTTTTGCAAAACATACTGAAGACTGTGTTTACAGAAGAATTTCTAAAGTACCAAAGAGTCTAGTGAGCATTGTTTGGGCCATAATTCGAAAGTGTAAAGAGTCAAAAGTGTAAAGTGCAGAAAAAAAACGCAGAAAAAAATGCAGTGTATGAACACAATGTGTTTTCTTTTACATGCTCAAAATTCAGAGAATACGCATCCTCAAAAATACGCAGCATGTGAACGCAGCCTAACTAAGGACCACGTATTGCTTGTGGGCCATGATGTTTGTTTCACAGGTGTTTGCCATCATGGTTCATGAGAACCAAGTTTAGCAAACAGCTATTTAGAGCAGGTTTCCTCTCCAGATGACTTTTTTTTATAACCCACAAAGAAGAGCAGATCTAGATACAAATATATTGGCCATGGTAGTGGAGTGTCAGATATAAGGGGTAAAATGTTTTACATATTTTTTTCTATTAAAACATTAACATTTTAATATTTTAAATTGTTGCACACTTTTTATGATACATTTTATTTAACTGCATATTCATGTGGCTGGACAACATTTATGAAAAAAAGAAGAAAAAAAAGCAAACAACCATAAGGAAAGAAAGACAAAATATTAAAGTCTTGTCTTAGAGTAATTGTAATAAACTTTCAAGATTACACTTTAGCTATGAAGTTCAGCTTTTTTCTCTGCTTTGTTGAATTTGGAAACCACCGTCATGGGGAGTTAGTATTTTTTCCAACAAGCTGAGAACAAAATTATACCATTACTCTCAGTGCTTCCATTCAGCGATTTTATGTGACTCAGTGACTATTTTTACTTTATTGCCATACACTTTGCTTGGTACTTTATAGCAAATTTGTCTGGCATATTGAGCTCATACGATTTATGACGCTAAGCAATTACAAGACATTATGTCTTGTCCACCTAATGCATTCAGCTATTTTAAAACCTATCAACATAACCTTTCATGAGGAAATTCACACTAATGGTGGTTTTGATACCTGCTTTTAAAAGTAAAATATTAAAATTATTATCTGCTTCCCTCTGCAGCATCTTCATCATCATTTACTTACATAAATACCTTGGGACCAGAAGTGTCGAGATGTCACGTTTTATTCGCCACCTGATTAGTCCAAGTGACTGGCGCCTGATTGGTCCAACTGAAATAGATAAAAAAAAACGGCCGCCATATTGGCACACCTAAGTGATGTGCCAATATGCTGGCTGCAGGCTGATGCTCACCCCTAGGTCTGGGTCCACTCCTCAGTCCACCACCGCTGACTCCTCTTCTGCGTCACCTCATCCTCCATCGCTGCTCCAGTGCTGCCTTAGGGCCCGCCACACACTGGCATCCAGTTATCCCGCCCTATACTCACCTCACTGCGGCTTTCACTACCGCCTCCTCCTTTTTTGTCGCCACCTCTTCTCCATCACCGTTGCCGCAGGGATGAAAAAAGTGTTAAATGTTATTAAAACATTAAAACATGCTGTCCACTACTGTGGGCATGTGAGGGGTTAATAATAATTTTATAATAATTTGTTCATTTATATAGCGCTATTAATTCCATAGCACTTTACATACATGAGTAATGCTGTCTCTCTTGGAGCTCAAAATCTAACCATCCTATTGGTATGTCTTTACAATGTGGGAGGAAACAGGAGTGCCCGGAGGAAACCCACACAAACATGGGGAGAACATACAAACTCCTTGCAGATGTTGTCCTTAGTGTTCTTGATGGGAATTGAACCCAGGACTTCAAGACCCCAGTGCTGCAAAGGCTGCAGTGCTAACCACTTGAGCCACCGTGCAATTTTGCAAATAAATGTGTATCAAGGCAATTGCGTTTACTGCATCCAGATCTGGATGCGGTCAACGCAATTGCACTTCCAAGTGTGACCCCAGCCTTACGCTAGGGTCACATTTCCGTGTTTTGTTTTTTTTTTAAACCTGATCCGGTTTTGAGCTTTTAAAAAGCTCAAAACCGGATCAGGAAACGCTCCTCATAGGAGCCTATTATAAAAACCGGATTGCTTCAATGAAGGTGCCGGCTCCTCTGAGAGCAGCGCGCATACTATAGCTATTGTAGGTATAGTATGTGCGCTGTCCGAGGTCCTGAAGGCTTACACAGTAAGATCTATGGGCAGCGCTGCCCATAGATCTACTGTAACAGCCTGCAGGACCTCGGACAGCGCACATACTATACCTGCAATAGCTATAGTATGCGCGCTGCTCTCAGAGGAGCCAGCGCCTTAATTCATAAAAATGTACAGCAGCTGACAGGAGCCGGCTGCTGTACATAACATAAAATCATTATATGCCCACCTGAGTGGGTAGTAGGTCTCTAGGGGGGATGGACACCCCCTAGAGACAGTATACACACATTTAATAATAAAATTAACCCTTTTAGAACACAGAGAACAGTTTGCTCATCCCTGCGGCAGCAGGGATGAGCAAACTATCTGGTAACCGGATTGCTCCGGATTACACATCCAGAGCAATCCGCTTACCGGATTGCGGCTTCAGCAATCCGGTTCCTGGATTGCTGGTTGTCTGAAGCCAATTGCGTTCACCGCATCCGGATCTGGATGCGGTGAACGCAATTCTATATTTAAGTGTGACCCTAGCCTTACGTAGTTTTTCCACTACCAGGGTAAAAATTAAGCTTCGATTACCATACAGATTAAAGACATTTTCCCACGAAAAAAGTTTATTTTAATCAATAGATCTTGGAATAATAATAATTTCCACAACTGGTGTTTAAAAAAGTATGTTTGTTTGCTGAGATAATCTTATATATGTGCCCCTGTTATGTACTGTGTAATGGCCGTGTCTGACCGTACAGGGACATGGTCTGATCACACCACATCTCCTGTGCTGAGAGAATCTTATATATGTGTCCATGCTATATACTGTGTAATGGCCTTGTCTGTCATGCAGGGACTTGGTCTGATCATTCCACATCTCCTGTGCTGAGATAATCTTACCGTATATATGTGCCCCTGCTATGTACTGTGCAATGGCCATGTCTGACCGTACAGGACATGGTCTGATCATACCACATCTCCTGTGCTGAGATAATCTCATATATGTGTCCCTGCCTTGTACTGTGCAATGGCCATGTCTGACCATACAGGGACATGGTCTGATCATACCACATCTCCTGTGCTGAGAGAATCTTATATATGGGTCCCTGCTATGTACTGTGTAATGGCCTTGTCTGTCATGCAGGGACATGGTCTGATCATTCCACATCTCATGTGCTGAGATAATCTTATATATGTGTCCCTGCTATGTACTGTGCAATGGCCATGTCTGACCGTACAGGACATGGTTTGATCATACCACATCTCCTGTGCTGAGATAGGGTAGGGTCACATTTCAGGTTTTTTTACAAAATCCTGATCCGGTTTTGAACTTTCAAAAAGCTCAAAACCGGACCAGGAAACGCTCCTCATAGGAGCCAATGCAAAACACCGGATGGCTTCACAAGCCATCCGGTGGCCGTATCCGGCACTGCTGCCTGCGTTAAAAATCATGCAGGCAGCAGTTTTCGCAGCGTTTCCCTGGACCGCACTGCAGTTTCCGGATGGCTCAGGATGTGTCATCCTGAGCCATCCGGCAACTGCATAGTTTGCGTATCCCAGCTATTGCCGGGATGAGCAAACTGTACTATGACTAGTAAAGTGTTAAATTTACAAAGTAAAGTAATGTTTGAGTTCTCTAGGGGGGGCTTAGACCCCCCTAGAGAACAGCCGGCCACTCCGGTGGGCTTCTAGTACACTTGCCCTCAAGTGCAAGTCCCCACACCTCCAGCCCCCCGAATCACTATACAGGGGTGCCTGCACCCCTCTTGTATAGTGATTCCTGTATATGGGTAAAAAGATGTATTAAAATATTGCTTTTATCTCATATTTACGTGTTCTTGTCGGCTGTGGTGTAGGCAATCCATGGGCGGGGCTGTTTGCGGCAGCCTCCGCCACCTCATTCCTTATGGCCGCCCCCTCTGTGCCTCATCCATTGATGTGAGGGCGGCCGCATCATAAAAGGGGTGGGGCTAATCGCGGCACATAGTTAGCCACGCCCCTTTCATGACGCGGCCGCCCTCACAACACTGGATTAAGGCCAGAGGGGGCGGCCATCAAGAATGAGCGGGCGGAGGCTGCTGCACACAGCCCCGCCCATGGAAATCCCTGGACTCCGCCTACGAGAGCATGTAAGTATGAACTTACATGCCGACTGTAATAATCCTTTATGTAGTACACATAATTAAAGCATAACTGTACTAGAGGGGTGTATGCACCCCTCTATAGTGATACGGGGGGGGCACGGGGGACTTTGGTTTACATGCACGGAGCTCCGAGGAGCCCGTGCCAGGTGGGAAATTGTAGAAGAAGGCTATTGAAGTGGCCGGCCAGTCTGTAGGGGGGTCTAAGCCCCCCTACAGACCTCAAACAGTCCTTTAGGTAATCAATTTAACTCTTTAATAAGTTTGCTGATCCTGGCAATAGCCGGGATCCGCAACCTATGCAGTTACCGGATGGCTCAGGATTACACATCCTGAGCCATCCGGTCACCGCAGTGCGGTATTCTGCACACATTTTTGAACAAAAATGTGTGTGCCCGGCATTGCGTTCACCGCATCCGGATCCGGATGCGGTGAATGCAATTCTTGTTTTTAATGTGACCCTACCCATAATCTTATATATGTGTCCCTGCTATGTACTGTGCAATGCCCGTGTCTGACTGTACAGGTACATGGTCTGATCATACCACATCTCCTGTGCTGAGATAATCTTATATATGTGCCCCTGCTATGTACTGTGTAATGAATGTGTCTGACTGAACAGGGACATGGTTTGATCATACCACATCTCCTGTGCTGAGATAATCTTATATATGTGTCCCTGCTATGTACTGTGTAATGGATGTGTCTGACTGAACAGGGACATGGTTTGATCATACCACATCTCCTGTGCTGAGATAAACTTATATATGTGTCCCTGCTATGTACTGTGGAATGGCCGTGTCTGACCTTACAACGACATGGTCTAATCACAACACACCTCCTGGGCCGGGGAGACTGCAATAGAGAGCATAGAGACATTACAGAGGTAAATCAATTTCCTGCCTGTTTTTAAAAATGTTTTTCCTCAAAGAAATAATTATTTGCGATCCTGTGCTGTAATGTCTGCATACTCTCTTTTTCTTCCTTCCCTGCCCAAGAGATGTGTTCTAATCAGACTATGGCCATTGTACAGTACATATTCTTCGTTAGCCCATCCTGACATGGAGCTTGTAATAATAACAGTGTCATTATAATGTCCCTGAATAAAAGTATCTGCTCTATGCTATGCCCTGAATAAGTACCGTATATACTCGTGTATAAGCCGAGTTTTTCAGCCCAAAATTTGGGCTGAAAAGTCCCCCCCTCGGCTTATACACGGGTCATATACGGGGGGGCTGTGTCCCGGGGGCTGTGGAGGCTGGAGGAGGCGGGGGGGCTGCTGTATTAGCGGCCCCGTCACGTGGGGCCGCTCATTATATATGCACTGCTTCCCCCTGTCAATCAGCGGCAGGGGGAAGCAGTGCATATGGCCCCCCAAAAGCTGGCACTGTCCCCCCTTGTAAGGCCTCCCCCCCGCTGCTTATACATTACCATCCCGGTGTTCTGATCGGCGCCGCTCCACGGTGCTGCGTCTTTATCCTCCCGTCCGCGCTGGCTGCATCCATCCGGATTCTCCGGCTGTCGCAGCGATATGACGTCATCGCGCGACCGCCGGAGATCCTGGATGCAGCCAGCGCGGACGGGAGGATGAAGACGCAGCACCGTGGAGCGGCGCCGATCAGAACACCGGGTTGGTAATGTATAAGCAGCGGGGGGGGAGGCCTTACAAGGGGGGACAGTGCCAGCTTTTGGGGGCTGTTGGTACCCCCAGGGGGCTGCTGGGTACCCCCTGGGGGCTGCTGGGTACCCCCTGGGGGCTGTTGGTACCCCCAGGGGGCTGCTGGGTACCCCCTGGGGGCTGTTGGTACCCCCAGGGGGCTGTTGGTACCCCCAGGGGGCTGTTGGTACCCCCTGGGGGCTGTTGGTACCCCCTGGGGGCTGTTGGTACCCCCAGGGGGCTGTTGGTACCCCCAGGGGGCTGCTGGGTACCCCCTGGGGGCTGTTGGTACCCCCTGGGGGCTGCTGGTACCCCCAGGGGGCTGCTGGGTACCCCCTGGGGGCTGTTGGTCCCCCCTGGGGGCTGTTGGTACCCCCAGGGGGCTGTTGGTACCCCCAGGGGGCTGCTGGGTACCCCCTGGGGGCTGTTGGTACCCCCAGGGGGCTGCTGGGTACCCCCTGGGGGCTGTTGGTACCCCCTGGGGGCTGTTGGTACCCCCAGGGGGCTGTTGGTACCCCCAGGGGGCTGCTGGGTACCCCCAGGGGGCTGCTGGGTACCCCCTGGGGGCTGCTATATGTACCCCTGGGGGCCTGCTGTATACCACTGGGGCTGCTGTATACTACCACTGGGGCTGCTGTATACTACCACTGGGGCTGCTGGGGCTCCTGTATACTACCACTGGGGCTGCTGGGGCTCCTGTATACTACCACTGGGCTGCTGGGGCTCCTGTATACTACCACTGGGGCTGCTGGGGCTCCTGTATACTACCACTGGGGCTGCTGTATACTACCACTGGGGCTGCTGGGGCTCCTGTATACTACCACTGGGGCTGCTGTATACTACCACTGGGGCTGCTGGGGCTCCTGTATACTACCACTGGGGCTGCTGGGGAATCTGTATACTACCACTGGGGCTGCTGGGGCTCCTGTATACTACCACTGGGGCTTCTGGGGAATCTGTATACTACCACTGGGGCTGCTGGGGAATCTGTATACTACCACTGGGGGGCCTGTATACCACACTGCTGGGGGCTGTATACCTGTGCTGGGGTCCACCCTCGGCTTATACACGAGTCAATAGGTTTTTCCAGATTTTTGGGGCAAAAGTAGGGGGGTCGGCTTATACACGGGTCGGCTTATACACGAGTATATACGGTAATTGCCTCTCACTTTGCTCCCTGTACAAAATATGACCACTACATTGTCCCTCTTTTGGCACATGGTTTCTGCAGTCATCTCCTTTCCATACTGGGCCCTCTCTTCATACTATCTCCGTACACTCCTATGCCGCTCATTCTCTATACTGTGCACCCATCGTACACTACCTCCTTGTGACGCACCGTGGGCCGGGTTCTCGGATCTCAGGCGCTGGCTGTCAGTCACGGTTCCGGTGCCTGAGGTCGTGGGCCCGGTGGTCAGTAAAAGGGTGAAAACAAAATAATAAAAAGGATACAGTTATTAGTTTGTGACACCACCTGTAGGGTTCCGGTGATGGCACCGGCGCAGCTTGGACCTCCGGGGTGATGGGCGGCAGCAGGATGGAACCGCTCCCTACAGGACGAGCGGGGTCCCCGGAGTCGAGAGCTGCAGTAGAGTAATAGGGCAGCTCAGTTGTTTCTGCAAAGCAAGGCAACCGAATGGCAGTTCCAGAATAAGGCTCAGACACGCTGCTGACTCTGTACAGGTTCTTTACTCAGGTAAACGGCAGCTTCACAAGGTATGCGATGGTGTTGGCTCAGGTAATGGACCGCGTGGCTCTGGCCATGAGTAGCGTCCCTCTGAAGCTCCTCTGATGTTCCTTTTCTATCACAATCTGTCCCTTCTCTTCGCTGCTCTAGTATACCTTGCCAGAGTACTGAGGGCCCTCAATTGGGGTTCCCGTCGTCTTGGCCCTGACTCTCGGGTCCCTGGCCCTCAATGGTGGGTACCCCCTGGTATAGCTGCGGTGATGGTTAGGTTGTGAGTTGTGCTCCAAGGAAGCCTTCAACCACTTCGGGTTCTGTGGTGCAGGGTTGAATCGTCTGGACCACCTCGGAGCCGGTACTCCGGGTTCTGGACTGGGCTCGGGTATTGTCTCACCTGTTCTGCTCTTGGCCCCTTTCTCTTCTGGGTCACCAGGTTGAGGTGCCCTCCCAGTTAGCTGTCTCAGTGCTCCTCTCCAACTCCTTCCTCTCCGCTACTTCGGTTACTTTCACTTCGCCTCTCTGAGCTTCTCTCCTGCCACGACTTGACTTCTGCACTGTTCTGTTCCCACTTCCTGGTCTAACTCTTTTCTGCTCTCCTACTCACTATATCACCTAGCTCTCCTCCCACCGGGACCTGTTACCCTAGCAACAGGTGTCTGATTGGTCCCCTGATCACTAGGTGATCTACTCATTACCAGAGCAAAGGATATGGCACCTTCATTCAGGGGCTCAGTAGCCTTTTGTGACACACTCTTAGTGGGGCGCCACACCTGCATATTGTCTCAATGATACTGTGACCTCACACTGACTACCCATGTTGCTGCCTCTCTATACTGCTCCCCCTCACACTAACAATTCTTTATACCTTGCACCATCGCACTTTATTCCGCTACACTATCACCATCTCTTCTTGATGTTGTCCTCTATTGCTCCCCTGTACTGACCCATCACACATTCTCCCCCATTCCCCCACTCCCTCCTCACACATATCCCCCTGACATTCCTATACAGTCTCCTTACACATCACCATCCCCATACTGTCTCCTCACACATTCCCCTTTTTCACACCATACTGTCTCCTCATACATATCTACCTCCAACCCCCTCACACATTTTCACTCTCCCCATGTACCTCCTCACACATTTCTCCCTTCCACCTCTTCCCACATTCCCCCCCCCCCCCTCTACCCATACCTATCTCTTCATAGTTTTCCCACTCCACTCCCCAAACTGTCTCTTCTCACTTTTTCACCACCTCCTGTCCATTCTGTGTCCTCCCTGACTCGCCCAGGGGTTTGGGATACTCGGATCCCGGGCGTTGTAGCTGAATCCTGTCACCAGTGGTCGGTGCCCGGGTCCGTTGCCCTGGTGGTCGCTGAAAAGTATAGAAAGCAAAATAAACGTGTATTGCTCATGAAGCCACCTGTGGAATCTGGTGAGGGCACCAGCGCTGCCAGCAGTCCTCCGAGGATGATAGATAGGCAGCTGGGTGGTATAGCTCCCCGCTGTAGGCGGAGCAGGATCCCCGGGGCAGATATCTGTAGTACTGGTTGTCACAGGCACAGCGCAGCAGCTCTGCAGGCCTCCTGTGCTCTCCTCTAACTCGTGTAGGAACCTTCTACGGATTGCTGCACCTCTGGGGATTTTCTGCGGGTCCTGGTTCCTTGTTTGGCTACTGTTACAGGTGACCAGGAGGCTGAAGACTCCTCGGTCTGACCGATGTTGGCGGCTCAGAGATAGACTTGCCTGCACCGCTCCCGGAGCCAGTACTCCGTTCCATGGACTGGGATCCACCCAGACCGGTAGGTAGAAGGTCTGACACCGGGTGTTAGCATACAGTCTCAGGCTCCCCTTTCTCGTCTGGGTCATCGCTCTTTCTGGGTGCCCTCCCTGTACGTCCCCGTAAGGGTCCTCATCGACCTCTCTTCTACACCACTCTATTACTCCTCATTCTTTCCCACCTTCCACAACCCACCTATATATCCTCCCACTGGGACCGGTTACCCTGGTAACGGGTTTAACCAATTGGCCCCCTGAGCAAGGTGTGTGGATGCAGGATGACAGCCACATACGAACCTCGGGGGGGCCACGGCCGTGAAGAGGGCGGGGCCATGTCCCCAAAGCAGGGCCCCACACAGATTTATCAGGATCGACAGGTCAGTCACACCCTGAGCCCACCCACCATCTTCATCTTCCCTGATCCCTCCCTGAGCTGATCATGTGACCCCTGATGCCTCCCCTCCATGTGACATCATCACAGGTCCTACTATACTTCTATATGTGAGTATCATGTCTGTGTCTGTCTGTCTTTCTTTCTGTCTGTGTGTCTGTCTGTCTGTGTGTTTGACAGTGTCTCTGTGTCTGTGTGTTTGACAGTGTCTGTCTGTCTGTCTACAGAATACTATACTTTATATACAGGTCCACACTACATGCTGGATTAGTGTGCCTATATACTGTATGTAGTGTGTACCCGTATATAAAGTATAGTGCTGTGTATGCAAGATATACACCAGCACTCTCAGATGTGCATACAGCGGCCAGTCTGCAGTGTGCACACAGCGGCCAGTCTGCAGTGTGCACACGGCCCGCAGGCTCCAGTGTGCACATGGCCCGCAGTCTGCACACAGCCCGCAGTCTGCAGTGTGCACATGGCCCGCAGTCTGTAATGTGTATACTGCCCGCAGTCTCTAATGTGTATACAGCAGGCAGTCTGTGTTGTGTATATGGCCCGCAGTCTCTAATGTGCAGCATCAGAAAGTTTTCCTGTGGTCAGAGTTCGCTCTCTGTTCTTCCCGGTGCCTCCATGAATTCTGTTCCTCTCTGTGCCCAGCATTGGACTTTCTGCCGCCACCTTTCATCTTTCCCAATCTCCAGGATCTGGCTGAGTCTTGGCTATGTATATACCACAGCCTCCTATATACAGTTAGGGCCAGAAATATTTGGACAGTGACACAATTTTCGCAAGTTGGGCTCTGCATGCCACCACATTGGATTTGAAATGAAACCTCTACAACAGAATTCAAGTGCAGATTGTAACGTTTAATTTGAAGGGTTGAACAAAAATATCTGATAGAAAATGTAGGAATTGTACACATTTCTTTACAAACACTCCACATTTTAGGAGATCAAAAGTAATTGGACAAATAAACATAACCCAAACAAATTATTTTTATTTTCAATATTTTGTTGCGAATCCTTTGGAGGTAATCACTGCCTTAAGTCTGGAACCCATGGACATCACCAAACGCTGGGTTTCCTCCTTCTTAATGCTTTGCCAGGCCTTTACAGCCGCAGCCTTCAGGTCTTGCTTGTTTGTGGGTCTTTCCGTCTTAAGTCTGGATTTGAGCAAGTGAAATGCATGCTCAATTGGGTTAAGATCTGGTGATTGACTTGGCCATTGCAGAATGTTCCACTTTTTTGCACTCATGAACTCCTGGGTAGCTTTGGCTGTATGCTTGGGGTCATTGTCCATCTGTACTATGAAGCGCCGTCCAATCAACTTTGCAGCATTTGGCTGAATCTGGGCTGAAAGTGTATCCCGGTACACTTCAGAATTCATCCGGCTACTCTTGTCTGCTGTTATGTCATCAATAAACACAAGTGACTCAGTGCCATTGAAAGCCATGCATGCCCATGCCATCACGTTGCCTCCACCATGTTTTACAGAGGATGTGGTGTGCCTTGGATCATGTGCCGTTCCCTTTCTTCTCCAAACTTTTTTCTTCCCATCATTCTGGTACAGGTTGATCTTTGTCTCATCTGTCCATAGAATACTTTTCCAGAACTGAGCTGGCTTCTTGAGGTGTTTTTCAGCCAATTTAACTCTGGCCTGTCTATTTTTGGAATTGATGAATGGTTTGCATCTAGATGTGAACCCTTTGTATTTACTGTCATGGAGTCTTCTCTTTACTGTTGACTTAGAGACAGATACACCTACTTCACTGAGAGTGTTCTGGACTTCAGTTGATGTTGTGAACGGGTTCTTCTTCACCAAA
This sequence comes from Allobates femoralis, assembly GCA_033576535.1. Classification (NCBI taxonomy): domain Eukaryota; kingdom Metazoa; phylum Chordata; class Amphibia; order Anura; family Aromobatidae; genus Allobates; species Allobates femoralis. The sequence goes on from JARQOC010000002.1 coordinate 416,313,974, forward strand.
TAAAGTATGCGGCGATCATCCACCACTGTTGTCATCCGTGGACGCCCAGGCCTTTTACAGTTCCCAAGCTCACCAGTCAATTCCTTTTATCTCAGAATGTACCCAACTGTTGATTTTGCTACTCCAAGCATGTCTGCTATCTCTCTGATGGATTTTTTCTTTTTTTTCAGCCTCAGGATGTTCTGCTTCACCTCAATTGAGAGTTCCTTTGACCGCATGTTGTCTGGTCACAGCAACAGCTTCCAAATGCAAAACCACACACCTGGAATCCACCCCTGACCTTTTAACTACTTCATTGATTACAGGTTAACGAGGGAGACGCCTTCAGAGTTAATTGCAGCCCTTAGAGTCCGTTGTCCAATTACTTTTGGTCCCTTGAAAAAGAGGAGGCTATGCATTACAGAGCTATGATTCCTAAATCCTTTCTCCGATTTGGATGTGGAAACTCTCATATTGCAGCTGGGAGTGTGCACTTTCAGCCCATATTATATATATAATTGTATTTCTGAACATGTTTTTGTAAACAGCTAAAATAACAAAACTTGTGTCACTGTCCAAATATTTCTGGCCCTAACTGTATATAGCATAGCCTCCTGGGTATAATTCTCCTGTCCTGTATACTGGGTGTAATCCTTAGTATTTGTATTATTCTGTATATAAACACTGCAAAGTACCACCTCACCTGTCCTGTATACTGGGTGTAATCCTCAGGATCTGTATTATTCTGTATATATACACTGCACAGTACCTCCTCTCCTGTCCTGTATACTGGGTGTAATCCTCAGGATCTGTATTATTCTGTATATATACACTGCACAGTACCACTTCTCCTGTCCTGTATGCTGGGTGTAATCCTCAGTATCTGTATTATTCTGTATATATACACTGCACAGTACCAAGGCTGAGTGGTGGTCAGCCACTAAACCAATCCCACGGAAAAACAAAGTGCCAGTACTGCCAGAAAAAATATAAAGATTGTGTAAATGCACATATTGTTTCAACACTGTAAAAATAAGACATTTCACAAAAATGTCTCATTTTTACAGAGTGGAAACAATACGTGTATTTACACAATCTTTACATTTTTTCTGGCAGTGCTGGCACTTTGTTTTTCCTTGGGGTTGGTTTAGTGGCTGACCACCACTCAGCCTTGCACGTCAGATTTTGTCCGTTTCCACCTGTATTGACAGCAGTAATTTTTGGTAACCGTTCACACACGGTTATCACACTCAGCCCTGAGGCTCAGTTCAGTTTTTGCTCCATTCACCTGAACCTATCCTGCTGTTATCCATAAAGGCTGGCTTGGTGTGGAGGGGCTTAACTGTGAAAAGCCCTGACATTTGTGGTGGAAGCTGCAGGTGTGGGAGCCTGAGTTACCTTATATCACTTGCACTGATCTGACACCTTGGAAGCAGGTCTGATATGTGAAGGTGAGTGATAGCTTTGTATGGTCCACTTTATATATATTATTGAGATCTTTTGACACAGCGAAGATCAAAAATTGTAGAGTAGGACCACTCTATCTGAGATATGCCTTGTCGCGGCAGAGTGGCTCAAAAGATGTTTTAATCTTTTGCGAAATGTCTCATTTTTACAGTGTGGAAACAATATGTATTTTCACAATCTTTATATTTTTTCTGGCAGTGCTGGCACTTTGTTTTTTCTTGGGGTTGATTTAGTGGCTGACCATTACTCAGCCTTGCACGTAAAATTTTGTCCGTTTCCACCTGTATTGACAGCATTAATTTTTGGTAACCGTTCACACACGGTTATCACACTCAGCCCTGAGGCTCAGTTCAGTTTTTGCTCCATTCACCTGAACCTAACCTGCTGTTATCCATAAAGGCTGGCTCAGTGCGGTGGGGGTTAACTGTGAAAAGCCCTGACATTTGTGGTGCAAGCTGCAGGTGTGGGAGCCTGAGTTACCTTATATCACTTGCACTGATCTGGCACCTTGGAAGCAGGTCTGATATGTGAAGGTGAGTGATAGCTTTGTATGGTCCACTTTATATATATTATTGAGGTCTTTTGACACAGTGAAAATTAAAAATTGTAGAGTAGGACCACTCTATCTGAGATATGCCTTGTCGCGGCAGAGTGGCTCAAAAGATGTTTTAATTTTTACAGTGTGGAAACAATATGTGTATTTACACAATCTTTATATTTTTTCTGGCAGTGCTGGCACTTTGTTTTTCCCTGGGTGTAATCCTCAGTATATGTATTATTCTGTATATATACACTGCACAGTGCCACTTCTCCTGTCCTGTATACTGGGTGTAATCCTCAGTATCTGTATTATTCTGTATATATACACTGCACAGTACCACGTCTCCTGTCCTGTATACTGGGTGTAATCCTCAGTATCTGTATTATTCTGTATATATATACTCTGCACAGTACCACTTCTCATGTCCTGTATACTGGGTGCAATGCTCACTATCTGTATTATTCTGATATATACACTGCACAGTATCATTTCACCTGTCCTGTATATTGGGTGTAAACCTCAGTGTCTGTATTATTCTGTATATACCACTTCTGTCCTGTATACTGGGTGTAATCCTCAGTGTCTGTATTATTCTGAATATATACACTGCACAGTACCACTTCCCCTGTCCTGTATACTGGGTGTAATCCTAAGTATCTGTATTATTCTGAATATATACACTGCACAGTACCACTTCTCCTGTCCTGTATACTGGGTGTAATCCTAAGTATCTGTATTATTCTGAATATATACACTGCACAGTACCACTTCTCCTGTCCTGTATACTGGGTGTAATCCTCAGAGAAAACAGGGGAAGCCAGCACAGCCAAAAACTGCTGAAAAAATAAATGTGTAAATACACTTGTCACTACCATACTGCATACAAATAGAGACATTTCGCAAGAGACTACCGAAATAATCTCTTGAGCCACTCTTCCACGTCAAGCAATGTCTCAGATAGAGTGGTCCTACTCTACATATTATTAAATTTCTGATGTGTCCGTAGACAGCATAATACAATATAAAGAGGACCATATAAAGCTAACACTCACCTATGCATGTCAGACAATGCTTCCCAAGGTGCCAGGTGGGTCAGTGAATGATGAGCAACTGAGGCCCCTACACCTGCGGCCTCCACCACAAGTGCTTGGGCTATTTCACAGTCAACCCTCACTGACCCAAGCAGCTCCTAAGGGCAAAAGCAAGTTAAGTTCAGGTGAGTGAAGCTGCAATAAACTAGCCTGAGGGCAGGAAGAGGTAACTGTGTGTGAAGTTACTGAAAATACTGGAGTCAATGCAGATGGAAAACAGACAATATCTGGTGTGCACGGCAAGTGGTGGTCAGCCACTAAACCATGCCAGAGAGAAAATAGGGGGAGCCAGCACAGCCAAAAATTACTGAAAAAATAAATGTGGCCTGCATTCGGTGGCGGAGTTGAGCGTGGTTTCCCGGGATACTCAGAGCTGTGGTCATGTGACTGGAGGCGGTGCTGGTGACTCCGCTCTGTGAGATGCAGGGTCGCGCGGCGTCACTTCCGGTCATGTGATATGGCCAAAGACGTCACTTCCGGTACCGGGTGATGCGATCGCATACGGCCAATAGAAAATGGAGACTGCAGTAATGCCTCACCATCCCCCTGATGAAGTGGCTGTAAGGATTACCCTAGCCACGAAATGGCGTCGGGGTTGCAGCCCTGACTTCTACAAGCTGGGCTCAATGCTTAATATGAGAGGGATCCGCTGGGCTCAGTAGTTCTCTCCTATTGAATCACTGCACTATAAAAGCACTTTATGAAGTAGGAAGGTAACAGTTTACTGTATAGGTTTAATACTGTTAGGACTTTGGCCAATATGTGTATACAATTGTAATATATACAGCGACTGTGTACTAATGCTGTGAAACTGCTGCTTACGGTGTAAAAAATAGTGCAATATTGTAACTACTTAAGCATTGATGTCTGTATACTAAAAAAAAGAGCATTTTTTCAACCATAACATGTGTTATAGGTCCTGTATGACCTTGTAACAGTATAGATATGTACCTCTTTGTCTCTGGGGTTTAGATCTGACTCACCGTTGCCGGGTTCTCAGGTCTCAGGCGCTGGCTGCGGTCACGGTTCGGTGCCTGAGGCTGTAAAGGCCCGGTGGTCAATGCACGGTTAGGTAGAAAATAAAGTTTGTTTTGCGACGCCACCTGTAGGTGTCCGGTGATGGCACCGGCGCTGCTCAAACCTCCGGGGTGATGGGCAGCAGCTAGATGGAACCGCTCCCTCCAGGGTGAGCGGGGGTTCCCCGGGGCAGTTAATAGAGTTGTAGGGAATAGGGTAGCGTGGTCGGTGTAGTGCGACTGGAAGGAGGGACACGCACACATACAGTCTTTTGGTACCTTTTACTGGTGTTGACAGGTACACTCGACCGGAGATGAGGTAAACACTTCTGGATTTTCCACAGCAAGCAGGGTTGTAGGCTTCCTAGTAAACGTTGTTCTGCTGGAGTCTGGCAGGTATGAAACCTGCCGAAACCGTTACTGCACTTTCTGTGTGACTCTTCACACCCGGATTTGCTGCACTGAGGGCACTCTATGGGATTCCTGCCGAGCTCCTGACTCCGGGCTCTCATTTGGTGGTGCTTCGGTGTGTTCGGGAGCTAAACCCCCTATTTTGGTGCTGGTTTCTCTACAAAGTCTGTACTGTGTCCTTGTAGCTCGGACCCAGTGACTGGAACTCTGTTAGGGTGAGTCGGGATGACTCCTCTGCCCCTATTTAGTAATTGCTTCTCTCCTGTTCCTGTGACCCCTATTCTAAGGGTCTACCATGTTCCAAGTGTCGCTGGTATGGGCCTAGCGTGGCTCCAGTACCAGGTCAGCTCACTCAGCTGTTTACAGTTCTCTAGTGACTGCACACTCTCGTGTTTCTCCCTCCAGGAACCGTATTTATAGGGGGAACTGGCTTAAGGCAACCAGTGGAGCTCCCCCTACAGGTCTGGGGTGAAAGGTGTTGTTTGTTAGTGGGGTCTGCTTGCTGTGTACTTTCCATCCATGTCCCAAGAGTTCCTGTGGTGCCCTGCTCAGGGTGCCACAGATCCACCTTTTTCATCCTTCCGGATCATTAAAATAAAAAGCACTTTATTAGAACTAGCTATTGCTCTCCTCTCTTTGTTAGTTAGGTAAAGTCTCTGTAGGCTCAACAGTTCAAAATACACAACAACATCTACTACGGGTGTTTCGGCATAGAAGTCTTAGGTACTATAGGGGCCTCTACCGGTCATAAGTGCTGTAGGCCTCCTGGCCCTGGGGTCACCTCTTGGCCATGTTTTTGCTCTCCCTAGACAGCTCCTTACACCAACTCCACTCACCCCTCTTTTGGTATTGTGTACCTGGCTTTTGGTCTGCTCTTTATGTGGCACCCCATGGGTTAATGTGCCACAATAACATCACATGGGTTCTCTCCCCCACTACACACTGACAAACACTACCACCTCTGGGCAATAGAGGGAGCACCTCCTGCTCCCTTATATAGTCTTGTCCATGAGGGAGAGGAGAGTTCAGCTCGCAGCAGGGCTGAGGAAAGGACACCGAGCAGAGTTAGTTCAGTGCAGACCTAGTAAAGGGTCAGAGGAAAAGGAGAACAAAAGACAGAGGAACACATCTGGGAGCCAGAGTGACACCATCACTTGCCCCAGAAGTAAGCACAGAGAGACGGACACCGGATCCGGTACTGTGTCTGGCACCCACAGCACAGCGAATCCAGGAACAGTGGGATCTCTAGATGCCCCCTAGTACCAGAGTGAAGCAACACGGAGGGGTCAGTACAGCATAGAGGACCCAAGTTGCCTAACCAAGTGGTACCAGCAGCAAACAGAGAGAGACGTGAGGAATCCCAGCAGCTTAGCTAAGAAGCAGCAGCTCAGGACACACACACACAGAGTGCAGCACAAGGAAGCCAAAGACCCGGACAGGGTGTGGGGAGAGAGAGCTCAGCCACCCTTACAGACTCCGTGGACTATAATCTGCAATAATATCAGCAGTAAAGCTTTGGAAAATAGCTTTGGAGTCTGTGTAGTGATTGTGACCTTTGCTCCAGATTCAGCACAGAGACAATTCCTCCCTGCAGATCCAGCCTGTCAGCTCTGCAGCATCAGGACAAGAAGGGAATTACAGTATCAACTAAACGTAAGTGTGTGTGTCCTCCAACTCTTCCCCACCATCTATAACCCAATAGACTTTAACATTTACTGCCCCGGGGGATACAGTTCCCCCCACTGGAACTATACCACCTCCGCTGCCCTCACATCACCCCGGAGGTTCTGCAGCAGCGGCGGCCCCCATTACTGGCCGCATCAAGTGGGTGGCGTCACCCGTGACAATCCCTTTGTAAATATTCCCCTTTTATTGTGCTGAGCCAGGGACACGGTCCGGACCAGGCCACCAGTGACATCCCCAGCAGCAGATCGGTCCGGTACCGAGTACCCCACGTCCCTTGGGGCTCCACAACCTGGCGTCACGAACAGGATCTACCCGGTCCAAAAGAATTGGACCCTGTGCGCCATCTGAACTGTATATTTGAGAATCCGCCATTTTGGAGCGCGCGGCGCGCGGGAAAGAAAGGGGGCGGTACCTTGCATTGGCACGAACCCAGCCTCCTCCCTTGGTGCTGACGACATCCGGCGGGGAAGGAGATCCCTGCTGCGCCCGGAACCTCCCAGAGACATCCGGACGGAAGCGGAAGACGGAGGGCGCATATTAACTAAGGGGGCCCAAGATGTCGCAGCCGATGCACAAGACGGCGGCGGAGTAGCCGATGGAGCTGCAGCGTCGGGTCAGCCAGTAGCGTCCGGCGGTGCAGCGGCGCAAGGAACAGCATCCATAATGCCATTCCTGATGCCGTATACTCCGGGGGCAATGTGGCTGCCCCAATACTCCGGTGAGCCTAATACTTTAACTGACTTCATGCAAAAGATTAAAGAGTATTATGTGATGTATCCCCTCACTGAAGCCCAGCGTGTAGGAATGATAATGGGACAGTTAACGGGCAATGCACGGCGTGAGGTGGCGTCCTGGCTGGACACAGATAAGGACACTGTAGAGCATCTAGTAGCCAGACTGAAAGCAACGTTTGAATCTGCTGCTGATACCCGGGCTAAGATGAGGTTCTTTGCATGCCACCAGAAATCTAAACAGAGTGCCAGAGACTTTGCCTTGAACCTGCAGGAAGCACTCAAAGCCCTTAAGCTGGCAGAACCTGCTTTAGCCCCGGGAGCTGATAAAATGCTATTTGACCAATTTATAGAGGGCCTCCATTCCCCTTCCCATCGAGGACAGTTAAGCATGATACTGCTGCAGAACCCTGACATGACATTTACTGAGCTGAAAGATAGAGCTATCCGTCTGCAGCAGCTGGAGGAGCCAAGGGAATTAACATCTGTGCTTGACACTGCAGCAGCACCTCAGCAGGCGGCAGCGCCAGTGACATCTGCTATGTCAACGACTGCTGCTGAGGCCGGGGACTATATCTCAAATGCAGCCATCAACCAAAAGCTAGATGCCCTGACAGACACCGTGATCTCCATGGCCAAGGTCATCAAGGAACTGCGAGAGTCAAAACCTGCACCCAAGATCGAGTTGGCGACCAGCAGAGAGGATGTTCCGTGGATGAGGCCCAGAAGATACCCAGCAGCAAGAGGACGACCCAGCGATCGCTACCAACCAGATGGACAGCCCGTCTGCCGCCGTTGCCAGAAACCAGGTCATTTTGCTCGAGAGTGTCCTTTAAACGACGATACCCTGGGCAGGCGGGCCGCTCCCCAGGAATGAACGCTCAAGGCCCCTCAGCCTGGTATGACAAATTCGTGGGAGGAAAGCCGGTGATCCCTATTGTGCTGGATGGCATCCCCTTTAGTGCCCTGCTGGATACCGGATCCCAAATAACATCCATCCCACATGTTCTATATAAAAGATACTGGGCTGATTCAGACATTACTAATGCGCCAGATGGCTTTAACTTTGAAGTGTGGGCTGGTAATGGATTGATGATACCAAAGGTTGGATTTAGAGAGATGAATATTCAGGTTGGGAAGGTAGAATTGCAGAAACAGGGTATTATAATCGTAGATGTCGACCGGCGAGGCCGTGAACCCGTGATGGTGGTAGGAATGAATGTTATTGAGAAATGCTTTTCCGAAGTGTTAAGTGTTTTGCAGCAAATCGCCGAGACTGCCGGAACAGGACAACAGAGGCTTCTGCACAAAGAGATCAAAGCCCTGATGTTGAAGCAGCAGGTAGAAATCTCCGGAGGTGAGATCGGCAGTGTAAGAGTAAGTGACCCAATACCAATCGTAATTCCTCCCAAAACTGAAATGTTGGTGTGGTGCAGAGCCGCAATAGGCATTAAAGGGCAAGACTATCAGGCCCTGGTAGAACCCGTGTACTCAGATAGTAGACCAACCATACTCACTGCTAGAGGAGTGGTTGACGTACACCGAGGAAGAGTGCCATTACGCCTATTGAACTGCGGAGAAGATGAGGTCACATTACCAAAGTATGCTACCATGGCTAAGTTGTACACGGTTGATAACAACAACATCACCGTCGCTGAGCCCTTGAACCCGTCATGCCAGGCGGATGACAATGGCTCAGAGGAGAAGCTGGAGGATTGGTGCCAAAAGTTGCATGTAGGTACCAGTTCTACACCTCCCCGTCACAAGCATGGAGTATACCGGGTAGTGAAAGAATATGAGCAGATATTCAGCAAACACCCGTTAGACTTTGGGCAGATCAAAGGGGTAGAGCACACTATACCCACAGGTAACCATCAACCTATAAAAGAAAGGTATAGACCCTTACCACCAGCTCACTACCAAACCACCAAAGATATGCTCAGAGAAATGAAATCTGCAGGGGTAATAAGAGACAGTTGTAGCCCCTGGGCAGCACCTCTAGTGTTAGTCAAAAAGAAGGACGGGACCATGAGGATGTGCGTAGATTACCGGCAGATTAACCACATCACACATAAGGACGCATACCCATTACCTAGGATTGAGGAGTCATTAGCTGCATTAAAATCTGCTAACTACTTTTCCACCCTTGATCTGACTAGTGGGTACTGGCAGGTTCCTGTGGCCGAGGCCGACAAGGAGAAGACAGCGTTTACTACGCCGATGGGCCTCTGTGAGTTCAATTGTATGCCGTTCGGACTCTGCAACGCACCCGGGACCTTCCAACGTCTGATGGAGAGCTGCCTAGGACACAAGAACTTTGAAACTGTCCTCCTGTACCTAGATGACGTCATAGTCTACTCGAAGACGTATGAGCAGCATCTACAAGACCTGGCAGAAGTGTTCGAAGCTTTATCGAGATATGGCATGAAAATCAAGCCATCCAAGTGTCACCTTCTCAAACCAAAGGTACAGTACCTGGGACATGTCGTGAGTTCAGAGGGAGTAGCACCGGATCCTGATAAAGTCACAGCAATAAGGGATTGGCCAAGACCTACAAATGTAAAAGAAGTGAGGCAATTCCTGGGCCTGGTAGGCTATTATAGAAGATTTATCCGAGGATTCACGAAGCTAGCAGCTCCTCTGCAAGACATTCTGGTAGGACGGTCAAAGAAGACTTCAAACTGTAATTCCCTGGCATGGTGGGATGAAGAAAGAGAAAATTCCTTCAATCAGCTAAAAAGTGCGCTGACGGGAGAGGAGATCCTGGCATACCTGATTACCATCAACCATTCATTCTTTACACGGATGCCAGCAACGTGGGACTGGGAGCAGTATTGTCGCAGAAGCAAGGAGGCAAAGAAAGAGTTATTGCCTTTGCAAGCAGGAAGCTCCGGCCTACAGAACGAAATCCCGAGAACTATAGCTCCTTCAAGTTAGAGCTACTAGCAGTAGTCTGGGCTGTAACCGAACGCTTTAAACATTACTTAGCAGGTGCAGAATTCACCATCTACACGGATAACAACCCGTTGACTCACCTGGACACAGCCAAATTAGGTGCTTTGGAGCAGCGATGGATAGCCCGGCTATCAAACTACAACTTTGTCATCAAATATCGGGCAGGCCGCAAGAATGGGAATGCAGATGCCTTATCCCGGATGCCGCACCTGAAAGACGTGGAAGAGGAACCGGAAGAGTTGGAAGAGATTGAACTCCCGGCCTTTCATCGTTCAAGGGTAGAAGATTATCGACCCGGCATCTACCAAAAGAAACAGGAAATAAACCTTAACCCGTTAAGACACTACGGATGGGCTGAAGCTCAAGATACTGATCCAGCCGTGAAGCTAGTGAAAGAACTGCTTACGCAACAACATGCACACCCTGGTCAGAATGCCCCAGCTGAAGCTATACAGCTATGGAAGGATAAAGGCAAGTTGTTCCTGCACCAAGGGAAGCTCTGTAGACGATTTACCAATCCCAAGACGCATGAACTGGTCTGGCAGATAATCGTGCCCAAGCGAGACACTCAAATGGTCTTAGAGGCTTATCATGACAACGCAGGTCATTTCGGATGGAAGAAGTTAGAAGCAATCCTGAGAGACAGATTCTATTGGGTTGGCATGAGAGGATCCATTGAACTATGGTGCAGAAGATGTGCCGCATGCAACCTCAGAAGGAAAGATCTACAGAAAGCTCCACTTCAACCAATAATAACCAAGCAGCCTCTTGAACTAGTCGCAGTAGATCACGTCAAGTTGTCACCAAGCCGGTCAGGCTATGTCTATGCCCTAACCATCGTGGACCATTACTCACGCTTCTTAGTGGTGGTACCAGTCAAAGACTTGACAGCGAAGACGGCAGCAAAAGCATTCCAGACGCATTTCTGTAGACCACATGGTTACCCAGAACAAGTCCTTGCAGACCAAGGTCCAGCTTTTGAATCAGAACTATTCAAGGAATTCTGCAATATGTACGGTTGTAAGAAGATTCGCACAACGACGTATCATCCCCAAACAAATGGTCTCTGCGAGAAAATGAATCATATCGTAATCGAACTGTTAAAGACCTTACCAGAATCAGAAAGAAACCAGTGGCCAGATAAATTACCTGATTTGGTAGACTTATACAACCATGTCCCCGTGAGTTCTACAAACTGCACTCCAGCTTATCTTATGCGTGCAAGACCCGGTAAGCTACCAATTGATCTAGAAATGGGAGTTGAAAAACCAGATACAGAATTAGAAGAAACAGATTGGGATATCAAACGTCAGAAACAGTATCACCAAGTGCAAGAATGTGTAGAGAGAAACCTACAACAGGCAAGAGCAAGACAAGAGAAGGCTTTTAACAGATATGCTCAAGCAATGCCATTACAAGAAGGTGATCAAGTTCTCAAGAGAAAGAGACGTACAGGCAAACTGGATAATCAGTGGGAAGCAGTCCCATACACAGTCTTACCATCTAACCTAGACAATGTTAAAACCTATTTGATAAGCAAAGACGAAGGAAGAACTTCACAAGTCGTATCCCGTGATCAACTTAAATTGTGTCCTGAAACCCTGAAGACACCTGAAGTCATAGAACCCGTACAGGTCCAACCTATCCAAGAAAAAGAAGAAGTTTTCCACACGGTACTAGGAGATTTTCCTAAAACATGGCCAAATTACCATGGAGCAGTTGTCGTACCAATGATTGCATTCCCTTCAATGATGGACCCAAAACCAGAACCCGTGTTACCAGAACCTGTGTTACCAGAACCTGTGTTACCAGAACCCGTGTTACCTGAAGAAGACCCAAGACTTGAAGAACTGGAAGTAGAATCCGAAGAGGAAGAACAGATCCCTGGTCCCAGTGAACTTGCCAGTCCTACAGTCAGACCACCATCTGCCATAACACCAAGCACCCCAAATAGGTACACGTCCACTCACACTTTCATACTAACTCCACCAACATTGCGCAGATCAGAGCGTAGTACGCAAGGTCAGATACCAGCTAGGTACAAAGAGTAAAATACAGAATTAAATGTATAATGTAAATATGTTTGTTAAAATGTAAGGCAAATGTATATAATTCTTGCAACGTTAAAAAAGCCCAGTACCTACAGAGACTATCCTGTATGAACTTTGAACTTTTCTTATTTACTTATGGACCATATATACCACGGACTGGTTGTGGTAAGAACTCTCTTGTACATATTCATCAGCCCGGAGGCAATAGACTAAACCTCTGCAAAGACTACTTTTTGACTTTCGAACTCTTTTTCACATTCTAGTGATTTTTGCACTTTTTCATTTTTATGTCTATGTAAATATTAATTGTGTTTAATCGTTGTTTACTTGTTTTTCCACAGTCCCGGAGTACTGTATTTAACTAAGGGGGAATGTGGCACCCCATGGGTTAATGTGCCACAATAACATCACATGGGTTCTCTCCCCCACTACACACTGACAAACACTACCACCTCTGGGCAATAGAGGGAGCACCTCCTGCTCCCTTATATAGTCTTGTCCATGAGGGAGAGGAGAGTTCAGCTCGCAGCAGGGCTGAGGAAAGGACACCGAGCAGAGTTAGCTCAGTGCAGACCTAGTAAAGGGTCAGAGGAAAAGGAGAACAAAAGACAGAGGAACACATCTGGGAGCCAGAGTGACACCATCACTTGCCCCAGAAGTAAGCACAGAGAGACGGACACCGGATCCGGTACTGTGTCTGGCACCCACAGCACAGCGAATCCAGGAACAGTGGGATCTCTAGATGCCCCTAGTACCAGAGTGAAGCAACACGGAGGGGTCAGTACAGCATAGAGGACCCAAGTTGCCTAACCAAGTGGTACCAGCAGCAAACAGAGAGAGACGTGAGGAATCCCAGCAGCTTAGCTAAGAAGCAGCAGCTCAGGACACACACACACAGAGTGCAGCACAAGGAAGCCAAAGACCCGGACAGGGTGTGGGGAGAGAGAGCTCAGCCACCCTTACAGACTCCGTGGACTATAATCTGCAATAATATCAGCAGTAAAGCTTTGGAAAATAGCTTTGGAGTCTGTGTAGTGATTGTGACCTTTGCTCCAGATTCAGCACAGAGACAATTCCTCCCTGCAGATCCAGCCTGTCAGCTCTGCAGCATCAGGACAAGAAGGGAATTACAGTATCAACTAAACGTAAGTGTGTGTGTCCTCCAACTCTTCCCCACCATCTATAACCCCAATAGACTTTAACATTTACTGCCCCGGGGGATACAGTTCCCCCCACTGGAACTATACCACCTCCGCTGCCCTCACATCACCCCCGGAGGTTCTGCAGCAGCGGGGGCCCCCATTACTGGCCGCATCAAGTGGGTGGCGTCACCCGTGACAATCCCTTTGTAAATATTCCCCTTTTATTGTGCTGAGCCAGGGACACGGTCCGGACCAGGCCACCAGTGACATCCCCAGCAGCAGATCGGTCCGGTACCGAGTACCCCACGTCCCTTGGGGCTCCACATTTACCCTTTTATACTCTACTATTTACATTCTTATTTTACAACTGCTATTTACATGTTACTTTTTAAGTGTGTTCTACCTTGCATTTACTGTGCCCACTCTCCATAGCTAGACGGGGGTTGACCTTGTGTGCTTTTCTGTGACCTACGCACTACAGGTGTCACTGTCTCAGGTGAGGTTTGTAGTGAAGGGCTTGATGCAGATATGTCAGGTAAGTGTCTGCGTGGCCTTAGTCTCACTACAGGGCTAGCAGGTGTACCAGTTGCAGCATCCTCAGATTCTCTGGCAATGGGTATTACTTCCTGTTTCCTTTGTACCATAACCTTGGGCTGGTGGGAATTCAGTACAGGCACTAAGATGGCTCCATCTTGTTGAGGCCAATCTTCTGGAGAATCTCCTAAGATGGTTGAGATTACCTTTTCCTTTGGTTCTTCACTTGAACTTTGTTCTTGTACTGGTTCTGACTCTTGAATTGGCTGAGTTGGGGAATTTTGGTTCTCCCATTCTGTTGGACACTTTTTGATGTGGTTTCTGGACACAGTTTGAGTGGTTTTTCCTCCGTTCTTGCTGGGCGCCACACAAGAAAGCAGGAAGAGGGCCGCAGGGTAGTTCACAGGCTGCCAGGACCCCAAAACCGAGAGCACAGAAGGAAGGTCTCCAAACCCACCTGGCAAGGTGGACTCTGAATGCTTCCAGGCTGACCGGACCCTTCTGGACCTGGTAACCAATACCCCCGGACTGCACCATGTTTTGCCAAGTAAAGGTAAAAGAATTGCACCCTTTGTGTCCTCTTGTTATTTCCTGCACCCTCCTTGCCACCTCCTGTACCCTAATCAACGACTCTCATCATCCCCATAGACTCTTATACCTACTCTGGGGCCTCATGTCAACTGTGGGGAGCGTTACAATCCCGACTGCCGCACCATCTGCCCCAGAGGCCCAAAAACAGCAGCGCTGGTCACCCGTGACCTGGTACCACAGGTGTAATGACATACAAACTTATCTTCAGTAAATAACTGTCACGCACTTAGTTGGCGCTGACCTTGCTGGATGCTGCTGTGTATGTGTTTATCTTTAAGAGCTGCATGATTGATAGTTGTGAAGGTCCCTGGGCCTCCTGTGTTGTGCTCCAGAACTGCATTCACTATGAGGTTCAGCTGCTGGTTGAGGGGTTAATGTGTGACTCACCTGGGCTCCCCTCCCACTGGCCTTTAAGTAGCCTCTACTTCCATCAGGTGGTGCTGCTGATAGGTTATCACTCTATGCCTGGAAGCCGTGAGGGGCTGACCTGTGTGTTTGTGTTGCTGAAGTCCTTTCCTTTGGAGTTGCTGTATCTCAGTTCTGTGGAGGGAGGTGAGGGGGGAATAGCGAAGGGCTGGTGGAGGAGTTTTAGGGAGAGGCTGGAGGCCCGAACCCTCTCACCTTCAGATATACCTTCGGGATCAGGGCCATTCAGGGTTCCTAGACTAGGGTCAGTCTAGTCTTCCCTGGTCACCCTGCCCATAACTGCCATTCCCTCATCAGCATTCTCACTTCAATAACCCCCATCACTGCATGGCCAGGGCCCACGGAGCTGGGCCATAGCCACCGGGATCTCCCAGAAAGTCAGCCGCCCAGCTATCGAGTACCCCAAGCCCTTGAGGCCGTTGAATTTCTGCCTTCCATCCTTAAATACACACTGCTTGTGAACTGGCAGTCTCACATCCACATAAGGCAGTTGCTACTGTGTGGCTTAGGCTAGGGTCACACTTGGGAGCCTGCATCCAGTAACTGGATGCATTACTGGATCCAGTTTTTCCCCTTGTCTTTTTGGAAGCATTTTTACCGGCTCAAGTACCTATATATACCATCAGGTACGGGATCAGGTTCCCATATGGTCCCATGTTAAAAAACTGATCAGGTTTTGCTAAAAGGCCAAAAAATGTTGCAGACCCTGTTAAAACCAGACTTCTCAAAAACTGGATCCAGTAGACAGATTGCACTTTGGCAAACAATTGTTAACATTGGAGTCTATGGGTCAGGTACCTGATCAGGTTTTCAGGATGAAAAACTGGATCCAGTAAAATATGGATAAATGAAAGTGTTTCTCCCTCGAAAGCAAATATTTGTCCTATTTAGAAAGATTCCAGGAAAGTGAATTTAGGGTAGGTCACACTTGCGATTGCAATCCAGTTACTGGGGGGGCTGTATATACCCTGGGCCAGGGCGCCTGTATATACACTGGGGGAGCCTGTATATACCACTGTGGGGCCTGTATACTACCACTGGGGGGCCTGTATATACCACTGGGGGGGCCTGTACATACCACTGGGGGGGCCTGTATATACCACTATGGGGGCCTGTATATACCACTGGGGGGCCTGTATATACCACTAATGGGGGCCTGTATATACCATTGGGGGGCCTGTATATACCACTAATGGGGGCCTGTATATAGCCATTGGGGGGCCTGTATATACCATATACCACTGGGGGGCCTGTATATACCATAATGGGGGCCTGTATATACCACTGAAGGGGGGCTTTATACCACTAATGGGGGCCTGTATATACCACTGATGGGGGCTGTAACCTCTGATGGGGGGCCTGTATATACCACTGATGGAGGGGCCTGTATATACCACTGAGGGGGGGTCTGTATATACCACTGATGGGAGCCTGTATATACCACTGATGGGGGGCCTGTATATACCACTGATGGGGGGCCTGTATATACCACTGAGGGTGGGCCTGTATATATCACTGATGGAGGGGCCTGTATATACCACTGAGGGGGGGTCTGTATATACCACTGATGGGAGGCCTGTATATACCACTGATGGGGGGCCTGTATATACCACTGACTGGGGGCCTGTATATACCACTGAGGGGGGCCTGTATATATCACTGATGGAGGGGCCTGTATACACCACTGATGGGGGGCCTGTAATATCACTGATGGGGGGCCTGTATATACCACTGATGGGGGCCTGTATATACCACTAAGGGGGTCTGTAACCCTTGGGGCTGTATATACCACTGAGGGGGGCCTGTATATACCACTGATGGGGGCTGTTCCTCTGATCGGGGGCCTGTATATACCACTAATGGCGGGCCTGTATATACCACTGAGGGGGGACCTGTATTCCACTGATGGGGGTTGTAACCTCTGACGGGGGAGAACTGTATACCAGTGATGGAGGTCCTATATACCAGTGATGGGGGATTATATACCAGTAAATTGGGGGCCATTTATCATGATGAGAGGGGCTGTATACCGTGATGAGAGTCTTCTTCATTTTCCCCCCTAGGCTTATACTCGAGTCAATAAGTTTCCCTAGTTTTGGAGGGTAAAATTAGGGGCCTCGGCTTATACTCGGGTCTGCTTATACTCGAGTATATACGGTACTCACCGTGGGATCTCTAAAAAAGAAAAGGCTGTCAATACCTACATAAACAAACTGGAGTAGGTAATCTCTGGATCTATGAGAAGCTACAGAAACAATACCTGTCTTGTGCGTATGTGTGCATTAACTGAGCCATTCTGGGTGTAGCTATGCTGTAACATACATATATTTTTTCATCCTATCCAAACACAAATACTTTTCCATTACACACTTTAAACATACTGTATGTATGTTTATACCTTTTATAAGTATTAAGCAAAATTTTGACCTTGGAAAATGTGCTTAGAACATTAAAAATGGCTCCCCAGCTGCACCTCACCAACAACTAGTCTCATGGCTTGAGTAGCAATGCACTAAGAAGAAGCAATCATGTGTATAAGAAAAAAGTGAGCTATTCTGTGATGCTTAACATTTCCAGGAATGCAGTGGGATAGAATAAACCACCAGCAATTCCTCCGCAAGGCATTTCTCTTTGCATGAGTTACATACTAAGGTGCTATATTGCTGACAGAGAAGCATATGTAGAACTAGAGATTATTCTATAAGTATACAATCTGGGCCCTATATGGATTTGTATGACTCATGCTTGCCAAGTATTTAATAAGGCATACTTGCATGTAACATTATGCCTTACTAAAGAGAACCTGTTTCCAGTCAAATATGTAATATGTTTACCTTATGTAAGTGCCTCTGTTCTTCTGACCAACTGCATTTACACCGGACATACAAAATGTGATAGTAAACCCCCAAAATGCATCCCAAATGGCCTATATAGTGTTAAAAGGTCTTAACTCCTTTAAAAACCATATTAGCACTGTGCCTGTTACTGGTACAGTGCCTAAAAAAAAAAAACATTTTTACAAATATGCAAATGAGGGGCTATAGTGCAGCCTTAACTTGGTCAACTTTGGTGCTCCTTATTGCATATTGGGAGCCTTTCCCCACTTCCGATTGACACTGCTCGCTTTCCAAAGCAAGCAATACCTGAATACTGCCGGCAGGTGTGCGCATGTGTACTCACCTTGCCTGTCCTTGTCTATGTGGGCTCAGTGGCCGAGCACAGGCATTAGCATGCGAGAGGGAGGTCCCTGTATGCAATTCAGAGGCCATAATAGTGCACCATAACCCCTTCGTTTGCATACAAATAAAAAGTTATTTTCTCAGGCTTTGTACCAGTAACAGTTAAAGTTCTAGTATGGATGTTAAAGGGGCTAAACACAATGCATTTGCGGGGCTGCAGACTCCCTATAATGGCAAGAGACAGATCCTATTTGCTACAAAAATTGTCCACGGAAAATCTGCGAAGTGTGAACTTATTTTGATTGTCTCTGCTCAGCTTTCTGTGGAAAGCTACTAGAAAATGTACCCTGCATTCTATTTATGTTCAGTAGAGAGACCTGTCAATCCAGGGAGAAGCTAGAGAAACCCATTCAGCAGACACTTCGTGACAACACCATTTTTTTTTTCTTACAACTATATTCACATTCAGTTACTTCAGAATCTGAATAGTAAAATTTTATTCAAAGTTCATTTACATTTCTGGTTTACCCTCCTAGTGGTGTGTCAATGACTGCCTTCTGGACATCTGTCAAGCAGTCTTCCCCATGATTGTGTAGGCTACTGAACCAGACCAATTTAAATGCTTAGTAACTCTTGTATGTGTTTTGTGTTAACTATTCTAATTTCCTGAGATAATGAATTTTGTGTTTTCAATGGCTGTAAGCCATAATCATCAATATTAACAGAAATAAACGCTTGAAAAAGATCATTCTGTTTGTAATGACTCTAAATAATATATGCATTTCACTTTATGTATTGAATTATTGAAATAAATTAACGTTTTGATGATATTCTAATTTGAGATCCACCTGTATGTAAGAGAATTGAACCTCCTGAAAAAAATATGGAGTGTATCATACACATCCATAGAAAATTAATATCAAGGGTCACAAGATGGCCCTCTAAAAATTTTCAACGAGGGCCGGCCGTTTAGCCACTTACAATTTTAAGCAAGGGCGGCCTGATGACCTTACAAACATTTTGAGTGAGGGCCGCACAATGACCCTGTTGATATCATAATGCTGGCACCCCTTCAAAGCCTGCCTCTCATTCCTGGCAGAGACACTAACGTATTCACCACCAACATGTATAAACCCCTTGCTATCATAGGCAATTTAGAGTTTGAGCATGTGTGCACATCACACACCAGTCGTTGAGCTAGCACTCGCAAATTCTGCTGCAGCACTGCCAGACCGGTAGCAGCTCCAGCTGGCATATGAAAATGGGTGGACAAGCTGCTTACCTTCACAAGTAGGTCTGGTAAATCTGGATAGGTTTTCAGAAACTTCTGAACCACTAAGATGAGCATGTCGGCAGGCATGGTGCATGTGCAAGCTTGCCAGGTTTTAGAGCCAGTGTCAGGTTACAGTCATTATCACACACAACCATCCCTGGTTGTAAAATGAATAAAGAAAAGATGATTTCAGCTCACCACTTTGACGGTTGTTTAAAACGCTTCAGCACGGATGTAGTCCTGCCAAGGCTAAGCACAGCTAATTCCAAGCAATGAATAATTGTTTCCAGCGAGCATTGAAAGAACGGTGGTAAACGTTTTTTTTGCAAAACAATCTTCAAAATTGAATGAATACAGACAAGCTTGATAAAGACATCCACCAAAACTCGTAATTTTAGGGGGGTGAGGGGTTGAATTATTTTTCTCTATACGTGTAACATGTCTGGATTCATTAAATATTTAAGAGCTTTTTGCAAAAAAAAGTCTTCCACTGTTCCTTCAACGCTCACTGGAAACAATTTTTTTCCCTGCTTATAGATTCAGGTATGAGAGCCACTAATCTTTCTGGACTTTATAGCGTCCATTTAGCCTCTTACAAGTTGAAGCAAAGGAGGCCTGGTAACCCTACAAAAATTTTAAGTGAAGCCAAGTTTATGCTAAAAACATACAAAGCTGCCCTTAAAGCGAACCTGTCACCCCCCCCCCCAGACATCAAAAGCTAAAATAGCCACCTTCTGCAACAATAAGGCTGCATTCAGAGAAGGTGGCTATAGCCTTTTGATGACCTATATACAATGAAATATGCACTGAGATAAATGCTTACACTTAAGAAGACTGGTGACCGGGAGCGGGGTTTTGCGCTCCTCTGACCCGCCCCCTGTTGTCAATCATCCTGGTCGCCTGCTGCTGCCTCCCCTCACAGTGTAACATGAACGCACGCCTCCGTTCTCCTGTATGGGCCGCGCATGCACTGTGCGCTGGGTGTCCAGGAAGTCGTCGGGCAGCGGCACAGCGCATGCGCGGCGCCATACAGGAGAACGGAGGCACGCATTCATGTCACACAGTGAGGGAGGCAGCAGCAGGCGACCAGGATGATTGACAACAGGGGGCGGGTCAGAGGAGCGCGAAACCTCGCCTCCTGGTCACCGGTCTTCTTAAGTGTAAGCATTTATCTAAGTGAATATTTCATTGTATATAGGTCATCAAAAGGCTATAGCCACCTTCTCTGAATGCAGCCTTAGTGCTGAAGAAGGTGGCTGTTTTAGCTTTTGATGTCCGGGGGGGTGACAGGTTCGCTTTAACCTCTCCAAAAAAGCTTACTTCAACACCCTTATCACATCCCTAGCCAATAATCCTAAACGACTCTTTGACACTTTACAATCCCTTTTCGGTCCAAGAGTGCAGACCCCAACCACCAACCACAGCACTGACGATCTGGCCAACTATTTTAAGGACAAAATTGACCACATACGACAGGAAATTTCCTCACAGCCTCATAATATCATGTGCTTTCTTCTCTCCTGCACTTCATTCAACTCACTTTCGGTCTTTCATCTGGTTACAGAGAAAGAAGTTACCTGTCCCCTTCATCTTCTCGCCCTGCTACCTGCACCAGTGACCCAATCGCTCACATCTCTTTCAGTCTCTCTCCCCAGTTGTCACCTCTCACCTAACAAAAATATTTAATCTTTCCCTCTCTCATCTGGTGTTTTTCCTTCCTCCTTCAAACACGCCAGCATACACCCATTACTAAAAAAAAACATCCCTCGACCAGAACTCTGCTTCTAACTACAGACCTGTCTCATTTCTCCCCTTCATCTCTAAACTCCTGGAACACTTGGTCCACTCTTGTCTGATCAGCTATTTCTCAGATAATTCTCTTCTTGACCCTCTGCAATCCGGTTTCCACTCTTTTCCCACTCTACTGAAACTGCCCTCACTGAAGTCTCTAATGATCTACTAATCGCTAAATCTAATGGTCACTACCCTACTGATTCTCCTGGATCTCTCTGCTGCTTTTCATACTGTGGATCACCAGCTCCTCCTCTCTATGCTCCGCTCTATTGGGTTCAAGGACACCGCTCTCTCCTGGTTCTTCTCCTACCTCTCTGACCGCTCCTTCACTGTATCTTTCACCAGATCCTCTTCCTCCTCTTTTTCTTCTCTCTATACACTGCCCCTATTGGACGAACCATCAGTAGATTCGGATTTCAGTATCATCTCTATGCTGACGACACCTAATTATACACATTGTCTTCTGACATCACCCCCACATTACTACAAAATACCAGTAATTGTCTTTCTGCTGTCTCTAACATTATGTCTTTTCTCTACTTAGACTGAATTTGTCAAAAACTGAACTTCTCGTGTTTCCTCCATCTACTGATCAGTCCAAAACCTAATATTGCCATTTCCTTATGTGGTTCTATCATTACTCCCCAGCAGCATGCCTGCAGTCTTGGGGTTATATATTTGACTCAGATTTCTCCTTCACTCCCCACATCTGATCACTCGCTCGCTCTTGTCACCTACACCTCAAACATATCTCTGTAATTCGGTCTTTTCTTACTGTTGACTCTGCAAAAACAATAACTGTCGCCTTATTCATTCTCGTCTGGATTACTGCAATTCTCTACTAATTGGTCTCCCTCTTACTAAACTCTCTCCTCTCCAATCCATCTTGAATACAGCAGCCAAAATCATATTAATCTCCAACCGCTTCACCAATGCCTCCACCCTGTCCCAGTCATTGCACTAGTTACCCATCCGCTACAGAGTACAATATAAAATTATCCCTCTGACCCACAAAGCCCTCCACAGTTCTACACCGCCCTACATCTCCTACCTCATCTCTGTCTATCGCCCTACACGTGCCCTCCGTTCCGCAAATGACATAACATTGACATCAGCTACAATCTGAACTTTCCACTCCCGTCTCCAAAACTTCTCACGAGCTGCACCAATTCTCTGAAACGGACTACCAAGAACAATTCAATTAATTCCAAATATCCATAGTTTTAGCCTATCACTTCACCTCACTTCTCTAACTATTCCCTTTCTGCCCTTTTCTAATTCTGGACTCTGTGGTCTTCTGTCTACACCATCCATGCACTTAATAGCATTTTATCTGTATTTGTACAAATCCTGTCTGGTGACCGGTTCATGCAGTATTGTGTGAATCCCCTATTATATTATATATATGACGGCACTTTTTACCATTTACCTTTTGTGTTGACCTCACTCTTCATGGTTTCTGAATTTTTTTTGTATTGTCTCATATTGTTTATACAAGTCCCCTCTGAATTGCAAAGTGCTGCAGAATATGTTGGTGCTATATAAATAAAGTTATTACTATTATTATAATTATAAGCCACCCATTTCGCCTCTTAAAATTTTAAAGCAAGGACGGCCTGATCACCCTCCAAAAAGGTGGAGTGGGAGCTGTCCGTTTAGTCTCATAATTTGAAGCAAGTGTTGCCTGATGACCCTCAAAAATCTTTGAGTGAGGGCCACTTGATTAGTTTCTTAAAATTTGAAGCAAGGTTGGCCTGATGACCCCACAGAAAGGTAGGCGAGGGCTGCATTATGACCCTCTTGATATTGTCCGTTCCTCTGGCAGAGATGCTGGTGTACTCACCACCAACATATGTAAAGCCTTGTCAACATGTGCAATGTGGAAATGTGCTAAAGGAACCATAATGCAGCAACGAAAGTGATTTACCAGCACCATCTGGGTGAGTGTCCTTCATTCAATTGTTTTACTTTCATGTGCAATGTGGAGTATGAGGGTAGTCACACACCAGTCGGTAGGCTGCAACCACAAGCGCAGCGGCAGCATTGCCAGACCAGTGGCAGCTGTAGCTTAAATGCGGAAATGGGTGTATACGCTGAGCACCTTCCCAAGTAGGCCAACCTTCACAAGTAGGTCAGGGAAATCTGGATAGGTTTTCAAAAATTGTCGAACCACTAAATTGAGCATGTGGGCCAGACATGGTACATGTGCAAGTTTGCCAAGCTTCCGAACTGGCACAAGCTTATGGCCATTATAACATACAACCATGCCTGGTTGTAGGTTCAGCAGCGAGAGTCACTGATCTCTCTTGTCTGTTATATCTTTTCACAACTCTGCATCATTGTGCTTTCTGTCACCTAAACAATTTAGTTTCAGTAGAACCTGATGCCGCTTCTCCGAGGCAATGCTTCCAGCTTGCGACTGATATGTTCTGAGATGACATTTTGGAGACAGAGGAGGAGGAGGGGGCGGTACAAGAACTGGTGTAGCAGGTGGAGGAAATCTTCTTGGAAAGAGGCCTCAATCCTCAGCGTCGTAATAATGTACATGTGCCATCCTAGGGTCCTATCCAAACCCCTACAAGGCTGGCCGGTGTGACATCAGGCAAATGTAGCGACCCTGACCACAAACACTTGTCCATGTGTCATTAAGTGGACCTTTCAAATAACTGCATTGGTGAGCAGATATTATTATGGGACACGTACTGTTGTAAGGCAGTGACAACACACCAGGAAAAATACTGTAGACTGTGGAATGAGTACCAAGGCTTAGCCGCTGTCAAGTGGTTACAGAAAGCCTCAGTGGTCACAAGCTTAAATGTCAACATTTCCAAGTCAAGCAGTCTGGAAATGTGCATGTTTAGTGTTTTGGCCTGTGTATGGGTGGATGGCTGACTATTTGTTTTTCCAGTCCAAGGCCAGGGCTAGGGACAGCTAAACTCTACCCTGCAAAGAATCACACAACATTGCTGATGATGCTTGCAAATGTACAATGACAGATGCAGGGTGGCAGGCATCCACACCTGCATCCTGGATAGGGAATTTACAAGTAAAGGCAAAAAAGGAAGTGATGTCACCCGCAGTCAATGATTGTGGGCCCGGGTGTGTTTTTTGTGTTCCCGCCTACAAAGTTTGTTTTATTTTTTAAAACAAACTATTTAGACCTGAAAAAAATTTGGCATGAGTGTTGCCTGATGTCCTTGCAAAATGTATGAGTGAGGTCCACCTGATGGCTCTCCATACTGAATTAGTGAGGGCCGCCTGATGGTCTTCCAAAATATATGAGTTAGAGCAACATTTGAAGCGAGGGCCACATGATGACCCTGTTGATGTGGTGTAAGAGGAGGATTCTTAAAGTATTTTGTATTTGTGTTGCCCACACCTTTGTCATTATGGTCTGCTGCATCCTGCCAGTGCATTTAGTTAAAGAGGACCTGTCACCAAACCAGGCATGGTGATCTAATTACAGCACTGGATGCAGCATGTCTGCAGCATCTAGACAAGGTGTCTCCGAGCACTTGAGCAGCCCTGTACCCCGAGATAATACACTTAGAAAACTTACATGCTCTAGCCATTAAGGAGGTGGCTAGGGGCTGCAGCTAAGGGCAGATTCACACCCCTTGCATGTGTAATCTGCCCACCGCTGCCAATCATTCTCTCCCTCATCAGCAGCATTTAAACAGAGTTTTTTTTTCTCTCTCCCAGAAAGTCCGTTTAGCCCCGCTAAAGTTGTAGGGAATAGGGTAGCGTGGTCGGTGTAGTGCGATTGGAAGGAGGGACACGTACACATACAGTCTTTTGGTACCTTTTACTGGTGTTGACGGGTACACTCGACCGGAGATGAGGTAAACACTTCTGGATTTTCCACAGCAAGCAGGGTTGTAGGCTTCCTAGTAAACATTGTTCTGCTGGAGTCTGGCAGGTATGTAACCTGCCGAAAACCGTTACTGCACTTTCTGTGTGACTCTTCACACCCGGATTTTCTGCACTGAGGGCACTCTATGGGATTCCTGCTGAGCTCCTGACTCCGGGCTCTCATTTGGTGGTGCTTCGGGTGTTCGGGCAGCTAAACCCCCTATTTTGGTGCTGGTTTCTCTACAAAGTCTGTACTGGGTCCTTGTAGCTCGGACCCAGTGACCGGAACTCTATTAGGGTGAGTCGGGATGACTCCTCTGCCCCTATTTAATACTTGCTTCTCTCCTGTTCCTGTGACCCCTATTCTAAGGGTCTACCACTTTCCAGGTGTCGCTGGTATGGCCCTAGCGTGGCTCCAGTACCAGGTCAGCTGCACACTCTTGTGTGTCTCCCTCCAGGGGGAACTGGCTTAAGGCAACCAGTGGAGCTCCCCCTACAGGTCTGGGGTGAAAGGTGTTGTTTGTTAGTGGGGTCTGCTTGCTGTGTACTTTCCATCCATGTCCCAAGAGTTCCTGTGGTGCCCTGCTCAGGGTGCCACATTCCCCCTTAGTTAACTTCAGTTCTCCCGGACTGAGCAAAAGTTTTTCTTTACAATTTAAAGAGGACCAGCCAAATAGGAGGTGGCTAGGGGCTGCAGCCAAGGGCAGATTCACACCCCCTGCATGTGTAATCTGCCCACCGCTGCCAATCATTCTCTCCCTCTTCAACAGCATTTAAACAGAGTTTTTTTTTTCTCTCCCAGAAAGTCCGCTTAGCCCCGCCCCCTGAGGGGCGGAGTCAAACGGCAAGTTCTGGGGGGGAAAAAAAACCTTTGTTTAAATGCTGCTGAAGAGGGAGAGAATGATTGGCAGCGGTGGGCAGATTAAACATGCAGGGGGTGTGAATCTGCCCTTTGGCTGCAGCCCCTAGTCACCTCCTTTATGGCTGGACGATGTAAGTTTTCTAAGTGTATTATCTTGGGGTACAGGGCTGATCAAGTGCTGGGGGACCCCTTATCTGGATGCAGCAGACATGCTGCATTCAGTGCTGTAATTAGATCACCATGCCTGGTTTAGTGACAGGTCCTCTTTAACGGACCTTATGGCTGTTTCTGTGAGTATTTTTGAAATGATGTCCTTTTCTGTGAATTGTTTTTGAATATAGCGTGGGGACCCTTGACGTTGAGTTACGAGCTTGCATATTTTGGGCCAAAAAATTGACCAAGACCTCAGAATAGTATTAGTGATACTATTAGTAAAATAGTCATATTTTATATAATTTTTTTTATTGCACTTTTTTATTTTTATCTGTGTGCAAGATACAGCCATTCCTATTTAGTGCATTTATATAGTGCTAGGCAGCCCACCTGATCTAGTAGTATGGGTATGATCAATAGGCTGTATCACAGGTACTGTACCTGTGTGACTGGCGCCATAAGCAAACCTCATCTGTGTGCATATATAACACTGGTCTACAATAAAAAAAAAATTCTGGCATGAACTTTAAGAACAGTTTTAGACTAATTGGAGGGTGCTGAATTCAAATCTGATCTTATAATTTCTCTATCACATCACGTTTTTGTGCTATAGGTATATAGCCCATTTTCATGAATTCTATGTAAAATATAAGTAATATATGAAAAGTGCTGGTTTATACAGTTCACTAAGGTAAACTTAGTTTTCATTTAGTCTCCCAATAAATGTGAGAATATCTTTGTTTTCTTTGAACATGTATAATTCCCATTTGTTATGATAAGAAAGTAAACAGTTTTCAATGTAGACAACAGTCGTGTGCAGGTACTGTTTTATTTCTTGAAATTTTCAATGAATTTCAATATTTATTTTTTTATCCTGCTGTTTTTCTGTTTTTTGTTTGTGAATCAATACCTAAGTGTGTGGGAGGGGGACAGAAATTCAATGAACAACTCAGGTAGATAACAACTTTTATCTTGTATTTCTTTGCAGGGTGTTTTGCTGATCTAAGGGTGCTTTCACACTAGAGTTTATTTGAAATCGCGTTAGATGCGGTGAAAAAACCGCATCTGCCGCGATTACCGCATACCAGCTGCACTTGCGGCACGGTTGCGGCAAGCCAAATACAATGTATAGGCGGGCTCGCGGCAGGTGCAGCAAGTGCGATTTTGGCACTTGCCGCAGGTGCGGCCGCGAAAAAAAACGTGGTCAGCCGCGGTTTTTTCGCGGCCGCACCTGCCGCAAGTGCCAAAAACCGCACTTGCCGCACCTGCCACAACCCTGCCTATACATTGTATGGGGCTTGCCCCAACCGTGCCGCCACCGTGCCGCAAGTGCAGCCGGTATGCGGTAATCGCGGCAGATGCGTTTTTTTCACCGCATCTGCCGCGATTTGAAAAAAAACGCTGATGTGAAAGGGGCCTAAGGGTACTTTCACATAAGCGTTTTTTTTTAATCGCGGCAGTTACGGTGAAAAAAAAGCAACTGCCGCGATTACCGCATAACGGCTGCACTTGCGGCACATTTGCGGCACACTTGCGGCAAGCCCCATACAATGTATATGTGGGCTTGCGGCAGGTGCGGCAAGTGCGGTTTTGGCACTTGCGGCAGGTGTGACCGCGAAAAAAAACGCGGTCAGCCGCGTTTTTTTCGCGGGCGCACCTGCCGCAAGTGCCAAAACCGCACTTGCCGCACCTGCCGCAAGCCCTCATATACATTGTATGGGGCTTGCCGCAAATGTGCCGCAAGTGCAGCCGTTATGCGGTAATCGCGGCAGTTGCGGTTTTTTCACCGCAACTGCCGCGATTTAAAAAAAAAGCTGATGTGAAAGCAGCCTAACAATGGCCTCTACATCTCGCAAAAGACAGTGCTCAAATGATCCAAATATTTTTTCTTACATCTGTGGAAACTTTACTGTGAAGACTCAGAGGCGCAACATTACTGACTTTTTTAAGGGTGTGTATTTTGCGTACTTCAAAGTAAAACTTGGAGACCAAGACAAGCATCGGGCTCCTCACAAAGTGTGCAAAACCTATATTAAGAGCTTGAGATCATGGTCTCAAGGAAAGAATGCTAGACTTCAGTTTGGAGTTCCTATGGTTTGGAGAGAACCAAGCAATCATTTAGAAGACTGCTATATCCACCTTATCGATGTAAAATGTTTCAATAAGAAAATCAAGCAATATTTGCTATACCCGAGTATCCCTTTGGCTATTCGACCAGTTGCCCATAGTGAAGACATACGTGTTCCAAAATTTACTGCGCTTCCAGAAAGCGTTGACACAGATCTCTCCTCACATTGTTATACTGATGAAGAAGACAGTCCAGATATTTTTCAGCCATGTGATGAAGATTGTGACAAACCAATTCTGTTTACTCAGTCTGCTTGGAAGGATCTGATTAGAGATCTTTATCTACCAAAAGAGTCTGCTGAACTATTGGCTTCAAGACTACAAGAGAATCGAATGTTGAAACCCGGTACAAGTGTCTCATTTTATCATAACAGGGAAGCAGAACTGCATAAGTACTTCCATTCAGATGGCCAACTTGTCTATTGTACTGATGTTGAAGGGCTACTTCTCTTTATGGGACTTCCAGCATATGATTCAAGGGATTGGAGGCTTTTTATTGATAGTTCCAAAAGAAGTTTAAAATGTGTTCTGTTACACAATGGAAATAAGTATGGCTCTGTACCAATAGGTCATTCTGTAAAACTTAAAGAATATTAAAACATCAAGATTGTTCTAGAGAGGATACAATATAATATTCATGGCTGGTTAATTTGTGTTGATTTGAAAATGGTTAACTTTCTTTTGGGTCTGCAATGAGGGTACACAAAACACCCTTGTTGTCTGTGCTACTGGGACAGTAGAGCTACAGCAGAGCATTGGGTGAAAACTGAATGGCCTCAGCAACAGAGTTTGGCATCTGGCGATAAGAATGTCATCCATGATCCTCTAGTGCAGTGATGGCGAACCTTTCTGAGGCCGAGTGCCCAAACCGCAGCCCAAAACGAAATTATTTATGGCGAAGTGCCAATACGATAATATAACCTAAATTACAGCAGTGGTAATCACAAGCGCTGCACAGGGGGGAGAGCCAGCGGTTGCCTTCTCTCTTCCCTGTGCAGTGCTTGTAGTCCTGAAACATTGATGATCAATTCAATTATTTTAACAGTTAATTGATTTTAAATTTACCTTTGCAGTCTTCTCTTCTCTTCGGCAGTGGTCAGACAGCTCATGTGTACTGCACATTGAAGCTGAGCCGCTGCCACTGCCCTTTCTAGAAACAGCAGGTGGATTGATCTGTATGAAAAAAATGCAGAATATTAGACAGATAGGAGATAGATTTTATCATGGAATGCAAGCAGATTTCATACTGAAATCCTGGTCCCTTTCCTTGCAGTAATGTGCTCCATCCTGACCCTCTCCTTGTAGCTATGTGCTCCATCCTGACCCTCTCTTTGTAGCTATGTGCTCCATCCTGACCCTCTCCTTGCAGTAATGTGCTCCATCCTGACCCTCTCCTTGCAGTAATGTGCTCCATCCTGACCCTCTCCTTGCAGTAATGTGCTCCATCCCGACCCTCTCTTTGCAGTTATGTGCTCCATCCTGATCTTCTCCTTGTAGCAATGTGCTCCATCCTGACCCATTCCTTGTAGTTATGTGCTCCATCCTGACCCTTTCCTTGTAGTTATGTGCTCCATCCTGACCCTCTCCTTGTAGTTACGTGCTCCTTCCTGACCCTCTCCTTCTAACTATGTTCTCCATCCTAATCCTCTCCTTCTAGCTATGTGCTCCATTCTGATCCTCTCTTTCTAGCTATGTGCTCCATTCTGATCCTCTCCTAGCTATATGATCCATCCTGACCATCTCCATGCATTTATGGCCCCATCCTGACCCTCTCCTTGCAGTTGTGCTCCATCCTGACCCTCTCCTGGCAGTAATGTTCCTATCCTGACCCCCTTCTTGTAGTAATGTCTTTATCCTTAAGTATGCCCCATCCTTGTCCCCTTCGGTAATGTCCCATCCTTGTCCCTTGTTATAATGTCCCCATCCTGCCCCTATCATGTAGTAATGCCCATCCTGCTGTAATGCCCTATCCTTGTCCCCTTGCAGCAATATGCCCCATCCTGCAGTAATATGCCACATTCTTGTCCCCTTGCAGTAATATGCCCTATCCTGCAGTAATACCCTATCCTTCTCCCCTTGCAGTAATATGCCCCTTCCGTGTCCCCTTGAAGTAATATGCCCCATCCTGCAGTAATATGTTTCATCCTTGTCCACTTGCCATTAATATGCCCCACCCTTATTCCTTTGCAGTAATATGCCCCATCCTGCACTAATGTGCCTCATCCTTGGCCCTATGCAGTAATATGCCCCATCCTGCACCAATATGCCCCATTCTTGTCCCGTTGCAGTAATATGCCCCATCCAGCAGTAATGTGCCCCATCCTTGTCCCCATCACATAGTAATATGCCCCATCTTGCCCTCTGGTAGTATTGCCCTATCCTTGACCCCATCACATAGTAATCTGCCCCATCCTTGTCCCCATCACATAGTAATATGCCCCATCCTTGTCCCCATCACATATTAATTTGCCACATCCTGCCCACATCACATAGTAATATGCCCCATTACATAATAATATGCCCCATCAGCCCCATTACATAATAATATGCCCCATCAGCCCCATTACATAATAATATACCCCATCAGCCCCATCACATAATAATATGCCCCATCAGCCCCCATCACATAATATGCCCCATCACATAATATGCCCCATCCTGCCCCCTGTTACTATTGCCCCATCCTGCCCCCAGCACAGAGTAATATGCCCCATCCTTCCCCCAGCAGAGTAATATGCCCCATCCTGCCCCCCTTAGTAATGCCCCATCCTGCCCCCAGCACAGAGTAATATGCCCCATCCTGCCCCCCTTAGTAATGCCCCATCCTGCCCCCAGCACAGAGTAATATGCCCCATCCTGCCCCCCTTAATAAGGCGCCATCCTGCCCCCAGCAGAGTAATATGCCCCATCCTGCCCCCAGCACAGAGTAATATGCCCCATCCTGCCCCCAGCAGAGTAATATGCCCCATCCTGCCCCCCTTAGTAATGCCCCATCCTGCTCCTAGCACAGAGTAATATGCCCCACCCTGCCCCCCTTAGTAATGCCCCATCCTGCCCACAGCACAGAGTAATATGCCCCATCCTGCCCCCCTTAGTAATGCCCCATCCTGCCCCCAGCACAGAGTAATATGCCCCATCCTGCCCCCCTTAGTAATGCCCCATCCTGCCCCCAGCAGAGTAATATGCCCCATCCGGCCCCCAGCAGAGTAATATGCCCCATCCTGCCTCCCTTAGTAATGCCCCATCCTGCCCCCAGCAGAGTAATATGCCCCATCCTGCCCCCCTTAGTAATGCCCCATCCTGCCCCCAGCAGAGTAATATGCCCCATCCTACCCCCCTTAGTAATACCCCATCCTGCCCCCAGCAGAGTAATATGCCCCATCCTGCCCCCCTTAGTAATGCCTCATCCTGCCCCCAGCCGAGTAATATGCCCCATCCTGCCCCCAGCAGAGTAATATGCCCCATCCTGCCCCCCTTAGTAATGCCCCATCCTGCCCCCAGTAGAGTAATATGCCCCATCCTGCCCCCCTTAGTAATGCCCCATCCGGCCCCAGCAGAGTAATATGCCCCATCCTGCCCCCCTTAGTAATGCCCCATCCTGCCCCCAGCAGAGTAATATGCCCCATCCTGCCCCCCATAGTAATGCCCCATCCTGCTGTGAATAGATGGAAAAAAAAAAAAAAAGTCATACTCAACTTCCTGCTCCAGTTTCCTCTCTTCTGCAGTGTCTTCTCCTCCCGACCCGCGCTGAGTGCGGTCACGTGACGCCGGGCGTGTCACATGACCGCTGTCACATGACGCTGGCCGGGAGGACGGGGCTAGGAAGAGTGTCGGAGAGAGGAGAAATGCCTCCTCTGCTCCGACACAGCTTTGATCTGCCGGCGCCGCGGCGTGCGCCGGCAGATCAAAGCCGCAGTGTAGTGGCGAGGCTGCATGCCAGGGGAAGCGGCTCTGCGTGCCACGCCTGGCACGCGTGCCATAGGTTCGCCATCACTGCTCTAGTGGATAGGAAGAACATTGTCTTTCCTCCCTTGCACATAAAACTTGGATTTATGAAGCAATTCGTCAAAGCTCTCAATCACAGTGGAGAATGCTTTAACTATATATGTTCAACTTTTCCTGGTCTAAGGGTACTTTCACACTAGCGTTTTTTTTTTTTAAATCGCAGCAGATGCGGTGAAAAAACCGCATCTGCCGCGATTACCGCATACCGGCTGCACTTGCGGCACGGTTGCGGCACAGTTGCAGCAAGCCCCATACAATGTATATGTGGGCTTGCGGCAAGTGCGTTTTTGGCACTTTGGGCAGGTGCGGCCGCGAAAAAAACGCGGCTGACCGTGTTTTTTTTCGTGGCCGCACCTGCCGCAAGTGCCAAAACCGCACTTGCCGCACCTGCCGCAAGCCCGCCTATACATTGTATGGGGCTTGCCCAACTGTGCCGCAACCCTACCGCAAGTGCAGCCGGTATGCGGTAATCGCAGCAGATGCGGTTTTTTCACCGCATCTGCTGCGATTTAAAAAAAACGGTGATGTGAAAGCACCCTTAGTGAAGACAAGAAAAAGGCTGGAATATTTGATGGACCTCAAATAAGAACACTTATGAGAGACCCAAATTTTATCACATCAATGAATGAGACAGAAGAAAGAGCTTGGAATGCATTTTGTAATGTGGTGCAGAATTTTCTAGGGAATAAGACAGCAGACAACTATGAAGAGATTGTGGAAGAGCTACTAATGAGTCTGAGAAATCTTGGATGTAGAATGAGTATCAAGATTCACTATTTACACAGCCAATTTGGACTTTTTTCCAGAGAACCTTGGGGATGTGAGCGAGGAACAAGAGGAGCGTTTTCATCAGGACATTAAAACAATGGAAGAACGGAATCAAGGCCGGTGGGACTCACATATGATGGCTGACTATTGCTGGAGCTTGATGAGAGACAACCCAGAAGCTGTACATCATAGATCAGCCAAGAAAATCAAGTTCACATAACTGCCATTTGCCATTCATCTGTGTGCCATATATATGTGTTTTTATATTTTGTAGTTTAATTCTGTAAGTATATTTGATTTGCTGTACATAGACTTTGTAATCTTTGTTATTCCTTGATTAAAAATATACAAATTATAGTCCCGAAAATCATGTTTTTATCAAAAACATTCAATAGGAGTAATTTTCATCAAAATTGAAAATATCTCGAAATCCTGATGTGATAGCCAAAAACGGAGTTCATATTCGTAATCAGCAGCCAAAATTGACTAAAAATATGTTTTAAAACCTTTTGTCAGAAAAATTGTGTTGACCAGTGTAATACCAGCAATCATCCCCTCCATGTTATAGTAGACTGAGAGTGGTTGTCGCATCAGTATCCTGCACCTGCGTTGCCTCCACTTTTATCATTGGAGCCTGCTTCATCCCGCCACTGCATTCAGTATCTGACCTTATGGGCAGAGACACACTATCCGAGATTCATGCGAGATACTCGCATAACTCACCCGGCATGTCCGCCGGCTCTCTGGACACGAGCGTGTCAGCTGCTTGAGACAATCATCTCTTAGCCCAGCTTGACTACCCATTTCTATTCCAGCTTTTTGAGAGTGGGTGGATGATATCATCTCTGAAAATAGGGTCCCACAGTTGCACCTCAACAGTTTGAGCAGCACTCATAGAAGAGTCTGACACGCCCACTCCAGGGCAGGGGTACTCAGGAACCGGGCAGCAGTTGTTCTTCACTTTCAGTTCTTTTCATGGGGACAGACAGGGGCTGAGACCGGTCCCATGACCTTATTGGTGTCATTCAATAAAAGGGGAAGATGACAGGGATGAAAGGGAAAAGGGGTATTTATGACGCCACCTGTGGGCGGTCACCGGCAGCTTGGATGGTTATGCTCCCCGCAGGTGGAGAGTGGTCCCCAGGGCAGCAGGGTGGAGGAGTCAATTCGTACCTTGGCAGATGTTTATTAGTCATCAGCACCACAGTAGTTTCATGCAGCCTCCGCGGCCGGTGGTCATCTCTAAGAAAGGTCTCACACACCACAGCTGGAGTTCTGTTACTTTACTCAGTTGTTTCAGCATGGCCGCAGGGTGCTTCCCTTGCCAACCTCCGGTTCAGCGTTGTCTCCAGAACTGGGACAGTGCAGCCAAGCCTCTGTTGGTGTTCCTTTCTCTCTCTCACTAGGTGTTTCCTTCTCTGGTGGTCCTTCAATGCTATAAGCTAGTCTCTCTGCTCCTCTCAAAGCTCTGGATCCGACAGCAACGGGTGCTCCGTTGTACCCCTTCCGGGTACTGCTCCCTAATTCAGCCGCCTTCTCCAAGTTGTGTCGGGTGGTTGGCCGCAGCTCCCCTTAGGAGCTCGTGGCCTCTGTTTCAGTGGTTCAGGCCTACACCATCCGCGCCGTGTTCAGGGCTAGTTGCCTGTGTTGTCCACCAGCCCCTTTGTACTCTCGCCAGATATGGGCGTACAGGGATCTACGTCTCATTTCGTACTCCAAGGGCTTCGTTCTTCCTCTACACCTGTTGATCTTTCCCTCCCGGAGCGAGCGTAGTTGTGCTCCAGCGAACGGGAGTAAACACCACTCTGCTCCTTCATTCCCGACCTCTCTCCTTCACTTCTTCCACTTCTCCTAACTTCTACTACTGCTTCCTACTCCTCTTTTCCCTACTGGCTACGCTTGGGTCCTTCCTCTGGGTCAACCCACCATCCCAGGGTCCTAAGTGTTGTTGTGTGTGTGTGTGTGTGTGTGTGTTGAAGCTCAACTGCGCCATCCCAGCACCTGGAGATCAGAGGCCCTACTCTCCCTCTAATGGAGAAGTGCAGTACCTCTGGCTGGTGGCTTACCGGTGGGGCGCCACAAGTCAATACCCTGAAACCACAGAGAGGCACGTAGCCCCTCACTTTATCACTGAGGATGATTTCATTTTCCATGGATTATTCCAGAATGGTTCTTGTGGTGGGATGCAGGTCTGGACAGCTGTCATCATCCTATTAAATAGACAAGACTTAATTTATGTGTGTATATGTATTAATAAAGATGGAGTGAATGATTAGCCATTTATTTTGCCTTATATACAAGTCACTGTACAGAAAAGAATGTTTTCTAATATTTTTGTCCTGTAAAATGTATTTTATCTTTGGTTTTGTATGTTTTATTGTCAGTCTGTAAAATTGGCATCATACTCTGACTACATTGTTCTCAGCAGCAATCTGGGAGTCAGAAATGCATCCAGATGTTTTCCCCATGCTGTTTTTATCCATTTCAGCAAATTTCCTGCCCCTCTAGTCCTCCTGAGAGGGTCGTTCGAAAAATGCTTTGCATTGACTTCCATTACTACTCATTATGCAAGTCAAGCACGCAAGCAGCTCATTTTAGACACATTAAGCAGTCACACAACCCATACACATTTATCGTGAACAATGGGTTATTACCGTTAGAATCATTTGAATTATCAACCACTGTAAATGTAGCTTTAATTCTGTTTCTTTTTAAGGAGGGAGCATGTTGACCCATAGCTTGGTCAAAAGGAATGTCATGACACCTCTATTACTAATGGATTAGTGGATTAAGGGTAGCCACTCACCCGGCCTGTTTAAAAGTTGAGCCCCCCCAACCCGAACTATCATGTGACATGTCACATGATCATCTTTTGTTAGGTCTAGTGATAGGTCACATGATAAGCACACAGGTACAGACCTATAAAAGGAAAACTAGGAAAACAGTGGCGCGCTATGTGCGCCGCTCCATATTTTTCCCCTTATATACAGCGCTATACATAACATAGCACTATATATCATAGAGCTCTGGTGGGAAATTAATACAGCAGAAGCTCACACATAGCGTCCAGGCCCCATCACACAATAGGAGGCGACACACAGCCACCTGTATACAGCAGGAGCCCACACAAAGCCCCCTGTACAAAGCAGGAGCCCACAAATAGCCTCCTGTATGCAGCAGGAGCCCACAAATAGCCTCTTGTACACAGCAAGAGCTCACACATAGCCCCTTGTGTACAGCAGGAGCCCACAAATAGCCTCCTGTATGCAACAGGAACCCACACATAGCCCACTGTATACAGCAGGAGCCTACAAATAGCCTCCTGTATGCAGCAGAAGCCCAAATGTAGCCCTGAATATACAGCAGCAGGCCACAAATAGCCTCCTGTATGCAGCAGGAGCCCACACATAGTCCCATGTATACAGCAGAAGCCCACAAAAAGCCTCCTGTATACAGCAGGAGCCCACACATAGCCCCATATATACAGCAGAAGCCCACAAATATCCTCCTGTATGCAGCAGGAGCCAAGACATAGTCATGTGTATACAGCAGAAGCCCACAAAAAGCCTCCTGTATGCAGCAGAAGCCCACTGACAGCCCCCTGTACACAGCAGGAGTCCACAAATAGCCTCCTGTATGCAGCAGTTGCCCACAAATAGCCTCCTGTATTCAGCAGGAGCCCATACATAGCCCCTTGTATACAGCAGGAGCCGACACATAGCCCCCTGTATGCAGCAGGAGCCCACATATAGCATCCTGTATGCAGCAGGAACCCACACATAGCCCCTGGTATACAGCAGGAGAACACACATAGCCCCCTGTATGCAGCAGGAGCCTACATATAGCCTACTGTATGCAGCAGGAGCCCACACATAGCCCCCTGTATATAGCAAGAGCCCACACATAGACCCCTGCAAGTTGCAGGAGGCCCACATATAGCCCCCTGTATGCAGCAGGAGCCACACTTAGCCCACTGTATATAGCAGGAACCCACAAATAGCCTCCTGTATACAGCAGAAGCCCACAAATAGCCTCCAGTATGCAGCAGGAGCCCACAAATAGCCCCTTTTATACAGAAGAAGCCCACACATAGCCCATTGTATACAGCAGGAGCCTACACATAGCCCCATGTATGTAGCAGGAGCCCACACATTGCCCCCTGTATATAGCAGGAGCCCACATATAGCCCCCTGTATGCAGCAGAAGCCCACAAATAGCTTCCAGTATGCAGCAGGAGCCCACAAATAGCCCCATTTATACAGAAGAAGCCCACAAATAGGCTCCAGTATGCACCAAGAGCCCACACATAGCCCCCTGTATACAGCAGGAGCCTACACATAGCCCCATGTATATTGCAGGAGCCCACACATAGCGCAGCAGGAGCCCACACATAGCCCCCTGTATATAGTAGGAACCCACAAATGGCCTTCTGTATGCAGCAGAAGCTCACAAATAGCCTCCAGCATGCAGCAGAGCCCACAAATAGCCCCGTTTATACAAAAGAAGCCCAAAAATAGCCCCCTGTATATAGCAGGAGCCCACACATAGCCCCCTGTATATAGCAGGAGTCCCACACATAGCCTCCAGTATACAGCAGGAAGCCGCAAATAGCCCTGTTTATACAGAAGAAGCCCACAAATAGGCTCCTATATGCAGCAGGAGCCCACACATAGCCCCCTGTATACAGCAGGAACTCACATATAGCCTCCTGTACACAGCAGGAGCCTACACATAACCCCATGTATATAGGAAGAGCCCACACATATTCCCCTGTATATAGCAGGAGCCCATATATAGCCCCTGTATATAGCAGGAGCCTACACATAGCACCCTGTTTATAGCAGGAGCCCACACATAGCACCCTGTATATAGCAGGAGCCCACATATAGCCCCCTGTATATAGAAGGAGCCCACATATAGCCCCCTGAATATAGCAGGAGCCCACACATAAACTCTTGCATTCGGCAGGAGCCCCACATATAGTTCCCTGTACACAGCTGGGGCCCCCACACAGCCCCTGTATACAGCAGGTGACACACACACACAAACACAGACATGCACACGCACACACAAGAATGCAGACGGGACACACACACAGGCACAAGAACATAGGCAGGTACACAGACCAACAGACAAAGACACACATACACTTTCTTACCCTTCCCACGATCCAACAGTGACCTCCAGTGATGTTCTCATCCCAGGAGGCTGCAGGACCTGTGAGTTATGTGTTTATGTGTGAGTGATGTCATTGAGTGACATGGTGCAGTGCCAGATCCTAGAAACACATAAACACATAACTCACAGATCCTGCAGCCTCCCAGGATGAGAACATCACCGGAGGTCACAGTGGGATCGCAGGGACGGTTACTGTGGTGAAGCTGATTCACAATCCGGTGTCCCTGCACAGTCGCAGCCCGCGTCTGCTGCTTTTATTATTATTATTATTTATTTATATAGCGCCATTGGTTCCATGGCGCTTTACATAAGGAGTGGGGGTAACAAGGACAGGTACAGTACATATGAACAGTGAATGCTTGCTGATACACGACGGGAGAGGATCCTGTCCACGAGGGCTCACAGTCTACAGGGGTGGGGGAGGACACAATAGTGGGGGAAGCACCAAGCGGCTGGTGGAGCGGCACTGGGTCTCATTATAGGTTGTAGGCTTGTTGGAATAGATAGTTTTCAGGTTCTTTTTGACGCTCTTGAGGGTAGGAGAGTGTCTGACGTGCTGGGGGAGGGAGTTCCAGAATCTAGGGGAGGCACAGGAAAAGTCTTGAATGCGGTTGTGGGAGGATGAGATGAGGGAGGAGGAGAGGAGGAGTTCTTGTGAGGAGCATAGGTTGCATGCAGGTTGGTATTGGGAGACCATGTCGGAGATGTAGGGGGAAACAGGTTGTGGATGGCTTTGTAAGTCAGGGTTAGGATTTTAAATTTAGATCTTTGGGGTGTGGGGAGCCAGTGAAGTGCCATGCGGAGAGGGGAGATAGGGGAGTAGCGAGGAGGCAGGTGGATTAGACGGGCAGCTGAGTTCAGGATAGAGCGGAGAGGTGCAAGGGAGGAGGCAGGGAGACAGTGAGCAGTAGGTAGCAGTAGTCAAGGCGGGAGATGATGAGGGCGTGGACGAGAGTTTTGGCAGTGTCATGATTAAGAAAAGGGCAGATGCGTGAAATGTTCTTGAGTTGGAGTCAGCAGGAGGTGGCGAGGGCTTGGATGGTGGGGCTTGAAGGAGAGGGAGGAGTCGAGGGTGACTGGGGAGAGGGAGCAGTCGTTGACTCGGATTGACAGGTCTGGCAGAGGGGGTGGGCGGCTGGGGGGAAGACAATGAACTCTGATTTGTCCATGTTCAACTTGAGGAAGCGAGCAGAGAAGAAAGATGAGATGGCGGACAGGCATAGGGGGATTTTAGACAGAAGGGAGGTGATGTCGGGCCCCGAGAGGCAGATCTGGGTGTTGTCGGCGTAGAGATGGTACTGGAGGCCATGGGACTCGATGAGTTGACCTACGCCGAGGGTGTAGATGGAGAAAAGTAGCGGTCCAAGTACCGATCCCTGGGGAAGCCGACAGTAAGGGGGTAGGACGAGGAAGAGGTGTCGGAGTGGGTGACGCTGAAAGTGCGGTCCATAAGGTATGAGGAGATCCAGGAGAGGGCGAGGTCAGTGATACCAAGGGATTCTAGCATTTAGAGTAGGAGGGAGTGGTCGACTGTGTCGAAGGCGGCAGATAGGTCGAGGAGGAGGAGGACGGAGTAGTGTTTTTTTCTCATTGCGGTCAGGAGGTCATTGGTGACTTTAGTAAGGCCTGTTTCGGTGGAGTGGTGAGGTCGGAAACCAGATTGCAGGCGGTCGAAGAGGGAGCGGGAGGATTGAACTGTCTTACCTATCTCATCTCTTCGACGCTGCAATCTGTTTCATCACACTCACGAAAGCTTGGACGTGTTGTTCGAGTAGTTTGGAAGCGAAAGGGAGAAGGGATATTGGGCGGTAGTTGGCGACGGATGATGGGTCGAGGGAGGGTTTTTTGAGGATGGGTGAGATCAAGGCGTGTTTGAAGGATGAGGGAAAGACGCCAGTAGTGAGTGATAGGTTGAAGAGTTGGGTTAGGGCAGGGATGAGGGTGGTGTTGAGGTTTGGGATGAGATGGTAGGGAGTGGGTCGAGGGCGCAGGGTGGTGAGGTGAGATCGTGACAGGAGGGTGGAGAGCTGGGCTTCAGTCACGTTGGAGAAGCTTCCTTTGGTCGAGGAGGGTTGGGCGGTAATGGTGGTGGGTTGGGGGGGACGTTGGGCCAAAGATTTCTCTAATTTTATCAATCTTGTGTTAGAAGAAGGTGGCGAAGTCGTCGGCGGAGATGAGGGGGGAAGGAGGAGGTGCTGGGGGACGGAGAAGGGAGTTGAAGGTTTTGAATAGTTGTTTGGGGTTTCGGGACAGTGATTAAAGAAGAGAAGTAGGTTTGCTTTGCGGCAGTGAGTGCGTCTTTGAAGTTGAAGAGGAATTGCTTGTAGATGGTGAGGTGGGCCGTGGAGTGGGATTTCTTCCATCTCCGTTCGGCGACCCTAAACGTTCGGCAAGCTCTTTTGTGAGAGGGGTGAGCCAGGGTTGTCTGTGTGGACGGGTTTTGGTGTGTGTGAGGGGGGCAGCCTGGACGAGAGTCGCAGTTAGTGTGGAGTTGTAGAGGGTGGCAGCAGTGTTAATGTGGGGTGAGGAGGCGAGGTCTGTGAGAAGGAGGAGGGAGTGGGAGAGTGAGTTGAAATCGATAAGTTTAAGGTTTCTGCGCGGGTGACTGAGTTTTCGGAGAGGGGGGGTGAGGTAGGGGGAAAGAGGGAGGAGAAGGTCAACAGGTTGTGGTCAGATTGGAAGAGGGGTGAGTTTGAGAGGTCGGTGAGGGAACAGAGGCGGGAGAAGATGAGATCAAGCGTGTGGCCGTCTTTGTGAGTGGCTGAGGAGGACCATTGGGAGAGGCCGAAGGAGGTGGTCAGAGATAGGAGTCGGGAGGTAGGCAGGTCGGGGGTGTCGATGGGGATGTTGAAGTCGCCCATGATGATGGTGGGGATGTCGGAGGAGAGGAAGTGGAGAAGCCAAGTGTTGAAGTGGTCAAGGAAGGAGGCGGTGGGTCTCGGGGGTTGGTAGATAACCGCGAGCTGGAGGTTGCAGGGGGAGAAAATGCGAACAGAGTGCAGTTCGAAGGAGGGAAAGGAGGTGGAGGGAGGCAGTGTAGTAGGGATAAAGGAGCAGCTGTCGGACAAGAGTATACCCACACACCCCCACGGGTGCTATTAGGGCGTGGTGTGTGGGAAATTGTGAGTCCGCCATAGGAGAGGGCGGCAGGGGAGGCTGTGTTGGCGGAGGTGAGCCAAGTTTCGGTGATGCCGAGGAATTTGAATTTATTGGTGATGAAGAGGTCATGGATGTAGGAGAGTTTGTTGCACACTGAGCGGGCATTCCAGAGCGCTCCAGACAGGGGGACTGGGGTTGGGTGAATGGGTATAAGGTTGTGGGGGTTGCGAGAGTTTGTGATGGGGGATGGGCGTAAATTGGAGGTGAGTGGAGGGATGTGGTGGGGGGGTCCCGGGTTGGGGGATATGTCACCTGCGAGTAGGAGAAGTAGCGAGAGGGTTAGGAGGTGGGAGCAGGAGAGTTTGCGTGGGGGCCGTGTGTGTGTGGAGAAGAGGATTGGGTGTGGAGGAACAGTTCAGAGGAGGGGGTGAGGTGGATGGGTAGGAAGGATGGAGAGATCGCTATGGCCTTGGTGGGTGGAGGGATTTTCGGCGTTAGGAGGAAGTGGAGTAGGATGGGGGTGAGGGTGAAGAGGAGGGGAAACATTGTGGGCAGCAGGTTTTGGCGGTAAGAAGTCACAGGGGTGGGATGTGGCAGGGGAGGTGCATGGATGGAGAAGGGGTGTGGATGGAGCTAGGGGGTGGCGGGGGACGGGGTGGAGTTGGGGGTGTGGTGTGGCTGGGGGTAGGGTGCGGTCAGGTGGTTCGGTGCAGCCTGGGGTGGGGTGGAGTCGGGGATTTGAGAAGAGGGGTGGGATGTAGCCAGGGGTGGAAGACAGTTAGGGAAGTGGTACGGCCGGGGACACAGGAATAGCCCGGGATACATAAAAGCCAGGGATGGGGTACAGCCAGGGTGAGGTACGGCAAGAGGGTGCCGCCGTGGTCACAAATGAGGTGCAGTCCGTGGATGGATTGGTGCAGCTGGGATGAGATGGTAGGAGTGAGTGGTGGAGCCGGAGATGAGGTGGTGGAGCCGGAGATGAGATAATGGAGCCGGAGATGAGATGATGGAGCCGGAGATGAGATGATGGAGCCGGAGACAAGATGGCGCAGCCGGGTGGTGGGGTGGTGCTGTCGGATGATGAGGTGGTGCCGTTGGATGATGGAATGGTGCAGCTGGGGATCGGATGATGAAGCTGTGGATGGGGTGGTAGAGCCAGGGGGTCCAGGGTAGCAGGAGAGATTGACAGCAGGCAGTTGGTCGGAGGCAGCCAGGAGCCAGGCGTAGTCAGGAGGGTCAAGCGTAGCCAGGAGGGTCAAGCGTAGCCAGGAGGGTCAAGCGCAGCCAGGAGGGTCAAGCGTAGCCAGGAGGGTCAAGCGCAGCCAGGAGGGTCAAGCGCAGCCAGGGGGGTCGGCCCCAGCTTGGGGGTCAGACACGGCCAGGAGGGTAAGTTGTAGCCACAGGGCTGGGTGCAGACTGGAACCAGATAGAGTCAGGGCCCGGATGGAGACAGGCCAAAAAGCAGCCGGGGCCAGGACAGCAGTCAAGGGCCCAGGTGCAGTAGACAGGGACCAGGAGCGGGGGCCAGGGGTAGCCTGGGGTCCTTTTTGTATCTGGGGGCTGGTGCAGTCAGTGGATGGTGGGGGCCCCTCTGTCTCCTCACCTGTCTAGCCGTGGTGTCCTGTGGCTGGTCGGTGCTGGCAGGGCGGTCAGGCGCCCAGGGCGTCAGGCGCCATACAGCCGCTGCGGGCCGGAAGTGTGGGGCCCGCCGGCAGAGCGCGCAGCCACCGCTGCGCTTGTGTGAGGTCCCCGGAGTGGTGCGGGTGTCCCGCCGCGGTGGTGGGCAGGAGGGACAAGCCGCCGGCTAGGTGGCCGCTGGGCCTCCGGTGCAGAGTGGCGCCGGGCGCTGCTGGAGGAGGCCTGCACCCACAGTGATGGTGCCTCCTGGTGGTGCGGGTCCCACCGGGTAAGGAGAGCGGGGACTCCGGGGAGGGAGCGGTGCCGATGTAAGTGACTCACCGTGACCGGGACTCCGGTGGACAGGCGTTTGCTTCTTCCTCCTTGTCACGGATGGACCGCGCCTGCCGGTAGTGGGGCCCGTGGTACAGATCAAAAGAGAGAGACGTCATGGGTTGAACAGATTAGGGGTTAATTTGTTTTGTGACGCCACCCATGAGTGTTCCGGTAACTGTACCGGCGCTGCGGGGCCTCCGGGGGATGGAATGCAGCAAGATGGAACGCTCCCCACAGGCTGAGAAGTGATCCCCGGAGCCAGGCGCTGCACAAGATGTTCTGAGGCAGCTGCGGTTACCTTAGTGCGCGGAGACAGACAGTTCATAAGAAAGCACGGACACTGGAAGTCCCTGTAACGGGTTCTCTACTGTAACCAGCAGGCAGTACATGGTATACAGTGGTGGGTAGTGGACCGGGTGGACTACGCAATGACCAGTGTTTCTCAGAGATCCGCTGTGTGTGGCGGTGGTGTGGTGCTCCTGTAAAGTGGTCACTCCACTCCTCTGGTTCGCATAGCAGAGCTGAACTACTGCTAGCTTCGGTACCAGCAAACTGGCTGTAGATGGGCACGGGATGATTTTGGACCCGCATGTAGACGCCCGTTGATCAGTTGTTAAGGCACCGGGAATAATGGTGCTCAACTGAAGTGATGGCAGGGAGACGGCCAGGGGAATTGGCCAGGGGGCCGCACGGCACTGTGCAACCCCCTCTCCTAGGTTGAAGAGCTCGTTGGTTTAGCTCCTTCTCCTACGTTGCTCGGAGAGTTCTTTTCTTTAGACTCCTACTAATTGTACTAAGTTTTCCACTACACACTACCACTACACTCCGCCCACCAGGACCTGATTGGCCCTCTATGCTAGGTGATGCATGTAGGGTATAGATCTCTGAGTTAACCGTGTGACTGCTGAGTCAGAAAATATTGCTGCTGCAGTCTTGGCTGCAATACCCTCCTGTGACGCACTCGTTGCTGGGCGCCACACTCCCCCTTGGTGAAATACACTTGTCCCCAAGTGTCGCACTACCCAAACATTACAGAGAGTTTTTTATATTTTATAACCGACAAAAAAAGTACACTTTTATTAATAACAGGTGCATTTTACTTAGGACGTTGCAAGCAAAATAAACAGGTTAACACATTGCGCGGACCCGGCGGGCGGTCGGCTGTCCTTAGTATGAGTTCAGGCTGTAGCCGCCAGGTCACACAGTCGGTGATTAAACGAGAACAGAGTCACTGATGAAGTTCAAGCAAAAGAGTCATTTATGCGGGGAACTATGGCGTACCCGTATGGCAAACCACCCATCATGACAAGCGTGGCGCTCATAAGTTATTATGTCCCCTCTGTACAAGTCACGATTGGGATGTCCTCTGGGCAAATGGGACTCCACTTCCCGACGCCCCACAAACACCTCTCCACATACACCCTCCTCCCTCGCAAACCCCCACCCGGTAGATAAATTGAAGGTGGTAACTCTACCTTCCTTGCGGAACTCCGCAGGCAACGGGGGTTGGCGACGAGCCGCGGCACGGGCCTCCATGTTGGCGCGTTCACGGGCTCGCCAGTCCTCTCTGCGGCGCAGACGTATATCTTCGTCCGAACGGCATGGGGTGTGGATGTAACTGTGATGACGTGTGGGTGGCTGAGAAGCTTGTGCTTGGCGGGAAGTCTGGATAGGCACCCGGTTAAACGGCACAGGGGAAGGCGCTGCGACTGCACCCGACCAGTGTATCCGAGCTGGCTGCTCAGTAGGAGGTTCCTCGATATCTCCCCAGGCAAAACCGGTGTAAAGATCCTCAGCGATGCTACGGGTCTCGTCGTCGTCATCATCCTCCTCTCCCTCGACGATCACATCGGGCTACTCGGCTGGAGATGCTGGACCGGGAACTTCTGGACAACGGGGTGATGGTGCTGTGGATCCTTCCACAGGGTCGTCCTGCAGGGCTTCCAGGCTGCCTGCCTCTTCATCTGTTACTGCTGGCAGTGGTGTTTCCATCCCAGTGACCAGGTAGACCTCCGCATTTGCAGAGGAGGCCTCCGATTCTTTGGGGA
Source organism: Allobates femoralis (assembly GCA_033576535.1). Taxonomy (NCBI): domain Eukaryota; kingdom Metazoa; phylum Chordata; class Amphibia; order Anura; family Aromobatidae; genus Allobates; species Allobates femoralis. The sequence continues at coordinate 416,358,886 of JARQOC010000002.1, forward strand.
AACAGGAGTCAGTCTCTGGAGTAGTAGAGAAACTGGCTGTGGGTTCCGCTATAGGAACCAGGTGAGTATCGGCTTCTTCAGGGGAGCTGGTTGAAAGCTCCGGCTCTGGAACCGGCTCGGTAGCGGTTTCAATCGTTTGAACGGGGTGGATTGTGGTCCTCATAGGAAGGATACAGTTTATGGGCTCCGGTGAAGACGCAGGGCAGGTGGTGGACGGTGGTGAGGCGGTGAAACTGGAGATGTCATGCGGTCCTGGAGTGGTTATACCCGAGCGGCTCTGCTGCATCGCACGATGTAGTCTGCTGCCCAAGCTCGCGCTCCAACTGCGGATCGTCCACTCAACCGTTTCCATTAGCCGCACTCTGAGGTCTTGTAGAGCCTCCTGCCAAAAGTCGGGGCTGCCGTCAATGGTTAGTACAGGACCCGGACCGGGATGGCCTATGGCTGCTCTGGCCTCGGCTTCCACTTGTTGCATAAGGTCTCGGAGTTTCAAGCTGGCCATCTTTGTAGAGGAACCACACCCGTCTCAACCAGTAACCATTCTGTTCGAGAGCTGGTGAAGAAGAGTCTCTGACACTCCCACTTCCTTGGGGGTTTTTGTAGTCCAATTGTGGGAAAAAGTCTTTGGTCCGCCCCCATGGTTGTTTCGAGCAATCAGGGCGGACACTGATTTTGGCGCCTTTGCCTTGGGCCTCCCACGAAGAGGGGCGGTGGCTCACCCCTGGGCTTGCACGTGGTGATCCTCATGGCGGGCATCGCCATCTTGGACGCCATCTTGGCCCAACAGTGAAAAGGTGGGAAAAGATCTTTTTGGGACGAACAAAGTCCTTTTAGTTGAAATAAAGTCTTTTAAGCACATTATACCCGTTAGAGAACGGGCCTGCTCGTATCCTGTTCGTGACGCCATTTTCTGACTCACCGTGGCCGGGACTCCGGTGGACAGGCGTTTGCTTCTTCCTCCTTGTCACGGATGGACTGCGCCTGCCGGCAGTGGGGCCCAGTGGTACAGATCAAAAGAGAGAGACGTCATGGGTTGAACAGATTAGGGGTTAATTTGTTTTGTGACGCCACCCATGAGTGTTCCGGTAACTGTACCGGCGCTGCGGGGCCTCCGGGGGATGGAATGCAGCAAGATGGAACGCTCCCCACAGGCTGAGAAGTGATCCCCGGAGCCAGGCGCTGCACAAGATGTTCTGAGGCAGCTGCGGTTACCTTAGTGCGCGGAGACAGACAGTTCATAAGAAAGCACGGACACTGGAAGTCCCTGTAACGGGTTCTCTACTGTAACCAGCAGGCAGTACATGGTATACAGTGGTGGGTAGTGGACCGGGTGGACTCAGCAATGACCAGTGTTTCTCAGAGATCCGCGGTGTTCCTCCATTCTAACTACTTGTGTTGCCGTTGTCGCCCAGGAATGCCAGATCGGGTACAAGGAGGCTGCTTGAATGCCCTATACGGGGTATACGTTCCGGATGTTTTGGGGAGCCTTGGGTCCTTTGGTGGGTACACCGCTGGCTAGACGACTGTGTGTGTGGCAGTGGTGGGGTGCTCCTGTAAAGCGGTCCCTCCACTCCTCTGGTTCGCATAGCAGAGCTGAACTACTGCTAGCTTCGGTACCAGCAAACCGGCTGTAGACGGACACGGGATGATTTTGGACCCGCATGTAGACGCCCGTTGATCGGTTGTTAAGGCACCGGGAATAATGGTGCTCAACCAGGGTGATGGCAGGGAGATGGCCAGGGGGCCGCACGGCACTGTGCAACCCCCTCTCCTAGGTTTGAGAGCTCGTTGCTTGGAGAGTTCTTTTCTTTAGACTCCTACTAATTGTACTAAGTTTTCCACTACACACTACCACTACACTCCGCCCACCAGGACCTGATTGGCCCTCTATGCTAGGTGATGCATGTAGGGTATGGATCTCTGAGTTAACCGTGTGACTGCTGAGTCAGAGAATATTGCTGCTGCAGTCTTGGCTGCAATACCCTCCTGTGACGCACTCGTTGCGGGGCGCCACATAAGCACCTAGATGCCGGTGCAGCTGGGGCCACAGGCCAGAGTGGGGGGCCGCAGGGCACGGCCAGCCACAGGATGGAGTGCATGGCCCAGATGGTCAGTGGGGTGCTCAGGGGTGACGGCAGTGGGGTTGGTAATGTGTAGGGAGGACAGGCGAGCTTGGATGCGGTGGATTGTGTCCAAGTGCCTGGAGCCTCCTTACATGCGTCCATCACCCCTGGCGGCCAAATGCTGCTCCAAAAGCTCCGGCAGGGAAATATGAGCAAAGTGAGTGTGTGTTACAACAACCCCCCCAGGTCCTCCTCCACATTGGATCTATTTGCATGATTGCAGCATGATTTTAAATGCCCCAGCCCCCAGCACAAATGTGCCCCCCTAGGCCCGCTCTATCATGGATATGGTTACATTCACATACAGAGCTACCTGCTGCGCACTGCTAGAGATGCAGCCAGAACTGGCACAATCTGGCAGGCACCTGCTTCTCTTCTCCGAGGGTCTCCACAGTGACAGGAATCAGGCGGTAACAGTGAGTGTGAGAGCAGTCCGGGCCCGCAACCCAACACACTCAGAGGCTGAGCAGCTCAGCTCTTTGGCATGGGAGAGATAGAAAGGCATGGCTCCGTCCTCCAACAACCTGTACGCACCCACGCTCTTCACGTCCCTTGCCGGCTGCCGCACGACTGCACATAATGAGGAGGGCAGCCCTGCCCCAGAATCTATTACACCAGCGCCACGGTGGATTGCAATGGGGGCAACTTACTGTCTGCTGGCCCCCCAGGGGCCTGGGCCCTGGGCAGTAGCCCACTTTGCCCTCAATATAATCTGCCCCTGCTGATATTGTTTTAATCTTTTCTGCAGAATTTATTGAATTATTACTAGAGGAGCACAATTTCACTTTGCCAACAGATGTTTACATGGCTGAAGAAGCAGGCCTAATGACACAGTCTTGTACTTTTCAGTTAGCATGACTAACAATGCCGCACTGCAAACACATCCCAGCACGCTTCAAGGAACTTGCATTTTATGCTGTATATAGCTGTGGGTGTTAATATAATGCAAACAGGAGTGATGTGAATGTAATAAAGAACAGAATCATAATTGTGTTGAATAGGAAATATCAACCTAAGACATCTTCATGCAGTGTTCTCAGAACTATAAACTCTATGCTGTAACATTTTATGTAAAGCATACAGAATAAATACCTCAAAATTTTAAAAGATAAGAGTGTCACAAGCTTTGAGTGCCACAGCAATTTTTATTTTACACTGAGCCAGAATTCTGATCTTACCTAGTCCTTTATATGTGCCCACACAGAAATATTGCACCTAGTGAAGTCCATTAATGTTCTCACACAGTATGGTACCCCATTCATGGCTACACAGTGTTCCCCATACACAGTAGACTGACAAGGCACAACCACCAGTCTCCCCCGCCGCACAATGATGCACACACACATAAATATCTTTAACTTTTTATTAGAGGGCATCAACGTAACACCACTCATTAACTTGTTTTAAGGTTTGGAAATATTTTGGCCGCAGCTCATATTGTAGGCACAAACCCCTGTAACCACGAGGGAAGAAGCCATACACCACGAGGCTTGTTAGCTCTCACCAAAACCCTCTAGCACCTGCTACGACTTCACTTAACATTTAAACCGACAGACAAAACAAATGAAGGGAGGGCGGGCAATGTTTACCCTGGCTAAGCTGATGGGTGAAGAGGCCGATGCAATGGCCGCAGGGGCCGGGGGATACTCGGTAGCTGGGCTGGCTGGTTCTTTGGGAGGTCACGGTGACTGTTGCCCAGCTCCATGGCTATGGCCATGCAATGAAGGGGTTATTTACAGGGAGTTTAGTAGTCTTTTTGTGACGCCACCTATAGAATTTGGCCAGGGATGGCCAACACTGCTGGTTTAGGCCTCTGGGGCAGATGCTACAGCTGCTGGGATGGTACAGCTCCCCACAGGTGGAGCAGGGACCCAGGGACAGTGTGGTAGTCTATGGGGTGGATGATAATGGTCGGTGGGTTGCAGGATAGAGGGCGCGGAAAATAATCGGAGGACACAGAAGGGTGCAGTTTCCTTTATCTTTACTTAGCAGATGGTGGTACAGTTCAGGGCGCTGGTTACCAGGTTGTAAAGGGGTCCGATCAGTGTGGAAGCATTCAGGGATCCTCCTCGCCAGGTGGGTTTGGAGGCCTTCCTGCTGCGCTTTCCCTTTGGGTCCCTGCTGCTTGAAGCTATGCTGTTGCCCTCTTCCTGCGTGTTTTTTCCTATCCCGTATGGTAGACAGCATGAGCCTTTCATGGGTACAGAATCCTGGACAAAGTGCTTCGGTGTCCGCGCTGCTGCTCCAAAGCCAAAGAAACACAGACACGGGAATGTCTGGTACAGCTACAGCCTTTATTTTCCTCCTACGCGTTTCGGAGCCTCCTCCCGAGCTCCTTCCTCAGGGAATATCCTGGGATGTTCCCTGAGGAAGGAGCTCGGGAGGAGGCTCCGAAACGCGTAGGAGGAAAATAAAGGCTGTAGCTGTACCAGACATTCCGTGTCTGTGTTTCTTTGGCTTTGGAGCAGCAGCGCGGACACCGAAGCACTTTGTCCAGGATTCTGTATTACGACCACGGTCACCGTTGAGAGTGCGGTCCCTGCAGCAGCTGTCTGTACGCTATTCTACCAGTTGTGGGTTTCACAACTGACTAAGGTGAGCAATTCCACATCGACAAGTGAGAGTTTTTAATTGAGATAAGACCCTATATGCGCATTCTTTCTTTCACAGATTTCATGGGTACAGACACAGGAAACTGGTTATAGTCACATGGTATTTCCTGTGTGTGAGCCTCTGGGAGTGTTTTTTTTTCTTTTAAACTAACTTTACTGGCAATGCACAAACCTAGCAATTCAACAGTTACACATACAGGATTGAAGTTGCTGCACTAAACATATTCCAACATCCCCATTCAACAGCTACTTATCCTTTTAGTCTCATTGCAGTTCTGAAGTCCTCAAACTTGGCTCTTAGCAATGGTTTTGTCATACCATCTGCTAACATCTTGTCAGACTCGCAGTACACAAACTCTAGTGCATCACGTTCCACTAAGTCACGTAAGTGGTGATGCTTAACATTGATGTGCTTAGTCCTTGCACTGATCTTCTCACTGCTGGCAAGTCCAATACATCCTTGGTTGTCCTCATATACAGAAGTGACCCCACTGCTTGGCTGTAACTCTCATTGCTGGAGTTTTGACGAATCTTTGGCTTCTGAGGGCTCTTTTACCTTGAAAGGACTAAGGCTCTGATTCTGGAAGTGTTCTGACCCTATAAGAAAGGTGTCTAGCTGGGATACCTTTGTTTGGTCTTCCTGATCTCCTAACTGGAGGTTGACTTGATTCTTATGTTTCTTACTTACTGGCTGCAGAGCTTATCCAGACTTCACTGTTTTCTTTTTCAGTGTCGGGGTTTGGTGACTGAGATTCTTCTTCTTGTTCCTTTGCTTGAATGACTGGTGTTACTTCATGAAATTTGAGCGAAACAGAGTTCTCATCAATCACTACATCTCTGCTGATTGTTACTGTGTTGGTCTCTGGGTGCAGGATTCTGTATCCCTTTTGATTTTCGCTATAGCCCACCAGGACTCCTTGCTTTGCCTGTGATTCCCACTTGGAACGTTTTTCTTTGGAAACATACACAAACGCTTTGCTTCCAAATATCCTGAGGTGCTTCAGGTTAGGCTTCTCACAGTTCCATAACTCATATGGAGTTTTATTTGTGGCTTTACCTGGCAGTCTGTTTTGAAGATAGCAAGCTGTCATGATGGCTTCTCCCAATATGTTGTAGGTAGATTCGCATTAAACAACATACTCCTTCCACTTTCACACAGAGTGCGGTTCTTTGTCTCTGCTATGCCATTCTGTTCTTGGTTGTATGGAATGGTATTCTGGAACACAATTCCATTCCTTTTCAAAATGGTTTGCACCTTACTACTTGTATACTCAGTCCCATTATCTGCATGCAGGGTTTTTGGCATTCTTCTTAACTTGTTAAACACTATGGTAAGATATTCTTCAAGTTTCAGTGGAACTTCATCCTTACTGTGAAGCAGGTAGGCGACTGTGTATCTGTAGTAGTCATCAATAAATGTGAGAAAATATCTCTTCTTGCTTGGAGTTTGAACACACATTGGACCGCCAATATCTGTGTGTATCAAATCCAGTGGCTGTGCAGGTCTAGTGTTGCTTATTTTAGGAAAGGATTTTCTGAACATTTTCCCTTTGAGACAGCTAGTGCACTTCATCATTTGACTACATTCCTTTATTTCAACACCATTTGCTAGCTGACCTAGCTTCCTTACTGCTTCTGGGTCTCCTTGCCCAAAATGTCTGTGCCATACATGGATACAGTTCTTATGCAGATCTTGTCTAGCACTGTACACTCTTTCTTTGCATTTTAGCTGATAAAATTCATTTTGGATTTTTCCTTCTGCAAGAGTGTGAGGCTTCTTTGATATAATGCAGCTGTTGTCTTTAAAAGTAACTACATTCCCCTTTTGTGTAAGCTTCTTTACAGACAGAAGATTACTTTCAAGACTGGGAACATAGAGAACATCCTTTACTGGTATCTAACTGCTTTGTGCTGAGGAAACTGGACAGCGGAGGTAGCCGTCTCCTACTCTTTTTGAAGTCATATATTGACCATTAGCAAAGATGACCTTTTCTGACTTGCTTTCATAAAGGTCAGTGAAGAAGTCCTTAGCAACAAACAGGTACAGATATAAAGGGCTTTGTGGAAACAGGAATATACATTTTAAATGTCCCTTTGCTTCATCAGCAACCTGCTGTGCTTCTCTTCACATGCACAGACACAGGAAGCTGGTTACAGTCACATGACATTTCCTGTGTGTGAGCCTCTGGGAGTATTTCTTTTTTTTTTCTTTTGAACTAACTTTACTGACAATGCACAAACCTAGCTATTCAACACTTACACATACAGGATTGGAGTTGTTGCACTAAACATTTTCCAACATACATACATTGCAGAAGTGAAATAAAAGAAAGCAAACGTTTAAAAAAAAAAATCCTCACCTCTCCGGCGAGTGTATCGCGATGTGCGGCATCTAGCTCTGATGTTTGAAGCCCAGACAGTTTGTAGGGTGCTGTTATACCCCTGAAGAGGCCAAAGGGCGAAACATGTCGTGAGGCACCTGGCCTTGTCAGGGCGGGAGTTAATAAAACAAAGACATTTCTAGATGAACTAAAATGTATTCTGGACAGTGGCCTGAGGAAAGGAGGCCCATAAGGGGATAACACCATTGAAAGGCAGACTAATTATGTCTGGTGTCAATAGCCTTTGTCAGAACTTAGGCTAGTACTTGGACATTATCTTAACACCATTTGAGACAGCACTGCACTCCTACACACGGGATATCGTTGAGCTCCTTCGAAAAATCGATAACATAAATGTTGGAATGGAGTAGAGAGAGAATTCCGTAGGTGCCTGGGTGACCATCTTGGAGATATAGAACATAAATGAGATATAGCCCTAGTAAGACATATATGTGGAGTACATGGAGGTCAGAAAAATGCCATAACCTTCATGGGCACTGACAAAGTGGAGAGACCATTGAGGGGAAGTGACTGGGACCATACAATTCTACAATTCTCCAGAAAGAAGCCAGATGGATATTCTGCTTGGATACGGTAGCACTTCACTGGTTGAATGAACAGTTGAACTATGGATGCTTCCTATAAAAACCTACTAGAGGATTGTGTAAATATGAGAGTTATTCCTGTCATTTGAAACAGTTACGATCATTTTCTTAAACACATATTTGGGGTTTGTAGTACCCCAATAGTGCGTTTTAGGTATTTTTTCATTTTTGACCAAGTGTCCTAACTGGGACAGTATCTGAGACGCTCTGTGTAGAACCCCCCACCTCTGTACCACCATTGAGTGTCCAGCAGACTCATAAGAAATCCGTATGTATGTATATTTTAATTTCAGATATGTTTCAATAATTTGAGACGCATCGAACTTTGTCTGATATCTTGTAAGTTTCCACTTAGGAAGCATTTTGGGGTTAAAAACTTCTTTAATTAAGGGTAAACAGGACCCAATATATAGTGAGGTGAAAGAATGCTGCATTATCCTCCTCCATTAGAACTGGCTGAAAAAATGCTACCTCCGGTTTGCGTTCCATAGCGGCGCAACCCGGAAGTGATTTGCGTTCCATAAACCGGAAGTTGTCATCATTTGGTACCGTTAATTCAGGAAACAGGAAGGGGAATCACTCTACCACCTGATACTCACTGGGATCCTGGGCTGCTGGTAATGGTAGCTCGTCCATTCAGAAAGATATTGAAAAAAAACCAGCGCCAGCGAAGCGAATTATCCTTTTAATTGAATTAAAAGGATAATCCGCTTCGCTGACGCTGTTTTTATTCAATATCATTTGGTACCGCCCAGCGGAAATACGTCATTTGTGACGTCGGCGCCAGGGAATCGGGAACTATGAGCGCATATCCAAACAAATGAGAATGCAGGAGCACGAGGAGAAAACAGGTGATCGATAATCACACACGTTTTGATGACAATGTCTACGGGATTTGCCCCAGGTGGACATCATATGAATATGTGACCCTGATTGGAGGTCTAAGAGTGGAGGGTGTGGGAAGTGGGGATATAAGCTCTTAGCTACAGGGGACCCGTGCACTATACCGGCCATAAGCATAGCTAGAGAGGCTAATGTTTGAAGCCCAGACAGTTTGTAAGGTGCCATTATACCCCTGAAGAGCCCGAAGGGTGAAACATGTCGGGTGGCACCTGAGCATCTATATAGGGTCAGTGACAGCAAGGGTGAGCTGTGGACTGGCCTTGTCAGGGCAGGAGTTAATAAACTGGGAGGCGAGCTAGTCCCCAACAGGGAAAGCTTGCGGTTTCTGCTCCTGTGCCCTGGCATACCGGTGTTGCGAAAAACTCATGAGGAGCGCAGTGGTGAAGGATACCCCATCGAGAACATGGTGAGACCGTTCCAATGATATGCTTTTTTCTGCTAGGAGGTATTTGGACCTATCATAAAATATGACTAACACTATCATAAAGGATAGTAAGCAAACACGCTCTCTATTTTGTCATTTAACAAGTCTAGAGTGATATTCGTGGTTTGTTATAACACAGCATAAGGATATTAGATTGTGTCATTCACATATAATCATTCTGGTTGGAGCTATACAGTCATGTCACCCCTTTGGAGCGATACATATTCAGTGACTGTGTTTCCTTGCAAAATATTAGAATGTGAGAGTCCTCAGTGGTTGATACCTTTTAATGGCTACCTGAAAAGATGGTAAACATAGCAAGCTTTCAGGACACTGTAGCCCTTTCATCAGGCAGATAATGACACAGATTCTGAAGACACATAAACACGTGTTTCCTTGTGGATTTGTGGGTGTAATTCTCACTTTATCTATATATGTGTGTGTCTGAGAGTGGTGAGGCAAAGCCCTCTCTTTTAAAAAGGTTTTATTAAAAGTTATTTTTTAATTTCCAAACTGCACAATTCGCTATATCTAATTATGAAACTATATTGTGGTAAAAAGACCGTGTAGGTCTGTGGTCCAGTGATATAACATATCCTGAGCTATATCTCATAGTTTTTACTTTGGTGGCACCAAAGGGTACTGTTCTTGCAGAATCTCAGTCCGGATAGTCCTTAGTGAACTTCCTTCACGGGTTGCTCTTCTCTCAGCGCTGCCTGTCCGCCTCTCTCCTGCTCGCGCCTCCGCAAACAGTGCCCCAATCCAGCAGCCATGGGTCTTCTCGGGCGACCGGTACCAAGTCCCCTGACCCTAGTACGGCTCCCTTCTCGGCAAATGTGTCGGGAGTTGGCCACAGCTCCTCTAGATCTCGTGGCCTCCGGTCCCGTGATTGGAGGGTTGTTCTGTCCTCACTAAATGAGCCGGGGCTCATGTTGCTATGCAGGCAGGTAAACCGCTGCACTGAAGTCCAATAAGGTGATTGTGGTTGAATCTGTGCTTTTATTGAACGTAACAGTACATTGGCGTGGTAAAACTAGAATACAAGGAGAATACAAACAATCAGTGGATGATACAGCAGAATACACTTTATACATGGTTATACAATATGCATAAATGTTTACAAACTAGTAACTGACCTTAGGGCACTAGTGACTAAACTAGGCTAACATAAAAACAGAAAACAGCTACAGAAAGCATGGCTACATACATTGCTTGGGAATGTCGCAGTAACTAGGCCAAGTGGCCACTGGTTCCGGTGAACTTGGGAGTCTTTCACAAGAACGAGGTCATCTATGTTCAGATTGGGTCTAGTACATTGTCACTTTGTCCGTAGCTGCAGAGTAGACATATTGTTTGCGCCACCTGTCCCAGGAAGTATTTGCAAGATTTTGTACCTGTCTACATTGGCACTTGTAGAGGTCCTTGGCATCGAATCCTCCTGGAAAGGCACTGGACAGACCTGTTTTCTGGGTAAGGAGGGTAGCTGGAGTTTTTCTATCCTTCCACTGGATTCTCTAATCGGCGCAGAGGCGCATCCCAGTCAGATATTTCCCTAGTTAAGTCTCTTAGTAGGGCCTTGCCTTGTATCGTGACAGGAGCTGCAAAACCCAGGGGATCGTACAGACTGTTGAAGGTAGACAGAACACCTCTACTTGTGAAAGACTTTTCTCCTTGGGTGACGTGTAAGGTAAAAGTGTCTGATCGTAGATTCCAGAAAAGCACCAGGCTACGTTGCATTTGTGTGGGGTCTGACCCCAGGTCCATGTCACTGAGCCTGTTACATAAGTCTAAGGGAATGCATCCATGAGTTCTTGGCTGTTTGAGGCTATTTTGTGAAGCCTGAGGTTTGAGCAGGCAAGCATCTCCTGGGCTCTCCTGAGAAGACTGATGGCGGTTTCATTTGAAGGCATATCTAGAGGGTTGAGAATGCGCAATAGGGTCTTATCTCTTAGACAGAATCAAAAAGAAATATCAGAATTGCTCACCTGGTAAGGTTGTGTGACACACAACCAGCTTGATCGCTCAGAAAATGCAGCTGCTGCTGGGACTGTACTTCCACAGGGCACTGCGGTTTTCAAATAAAACTTCTGGACAAAGTACCTTAAAGTCCGCGGTGCTGCCAAATGGATATAGAAACACCAGAGACAATGGAATGTCTGGGTAAAAAGTGATGACTGGTTTATTTTCCTACGCGATTCAGAGCCACATACCGAGCTCCTTCCTTAGGGAACAAGGATGTTCCCTGAGGAAGGAGCTCGGTATGTGGCTCTGAAACGCGTAGGAAAATAGACCAGTCATCACTTTTTACCCAGACATTCCATTGTCTCTGGTGTTTCCATATCCATTTGGCAGCACTGCGGACTTTAAGGTACTTTGTCCAGAAGTTTCATTTGAAGGCATGGCTTTCAGGCAGTCATCAACGTAAAAGTCTCTTTCTATGAATTGCCTGACATCCGCTCCGTATTCTATTTCTCCTTCTTGGGCTGACCTTTTGAGTCCTTAAATAGCGACTGCAGGTGAAGGACTATTTCCAAAGATGTTCACTCTCATACAATACTCTGTGACTTCCTTAGTAGGATCATTGTCTCTGTACCAGAAGAATCTTAGGAAGTTCCTGCCTCTCTCTCTCACAAGGAAACAATGAAACATTTGCTGGATTTCAGCGATGAAGGCACTCAAATTTTTACTGAAACGCATAAGCACTCCCAGCAGTTTGTTATTGCGGTCTGGACCTGAAAGTACAACGTTATTCAGGGATACATTATCAAACTTAGCACTGGAATCAAACACCACTCTAATCTGGCTGGGTTTCTTAGGGTGGTATACTCCAAACATGGATAGGAACCAGCATTCTTCAGAGTCTTTGAGAGTGGGTGCTAACTCTTCATGACAGTTTTGGAGAATCTTTGACATGAAGGAGAAAAAGTGATCTCTCATCTCTGGTTTCTTTTGCAGGTTGTGCTTGAGAGAGAAGAAACGCTTTAATGCCTGATTTCTGTTGTTAGGTAGACGTGGTCTGTTGGTTCTGAAGGGAAGATGTGCGACCCAGCTGTTGGTCTCATCCTTAATAAGCCCTTATCCATCACCTTTAGGAACAACTTGTCCTCTACTGACGTTGCTACTTGGTTGTCCTGCTTAGCTCTCAGGAAAACTGTGCACCTAAGGCTGCTTTCACATAACGATTTTAGCATTTCCGATGCTGTCCGATGAAAATCGGACAGCATCGGATCCGAATTTGGCCCCATGCATCCCTATGGGCATCGGACCGAATCGGATGTGCACTAAATGCCATCCGATCTGGTCCGATCCAAATCTGTCCGATTTTTTTATCGGTGCAAAAATCGGAGCTGCTCCGATTTTTGCACCGAAAATAAAATCTGACAGATTCGGATCGGACCAGATCGGATGGCATTTAGTGCACATCCGATCCGACCCGATCAATTTAACATGGGGCCCTATGGAGCGGAGTCCGAGGAAACATCTGATGTCTCCTCGGACCGATTTTAGTGTACTGAGCATGCTCAGTACACTAAAATCGCTCCAAAAGTGAATGAATGGGTTAATTAAAAATAAAAAAATCTATGCTCACCTGTCCACGAGGCCCCCGACGTCTCCCGGCATCTCCGGTGTCTCCAGGTATCTTGCCGTCTGTGCTGATAAGACCTGCCGTGATGTCACAATCACATGACTGCCAGGAACCAATAACCGGCAGTCATGTGATTGTGACATCACGAGAGGTCCTGGCAGCACAGAAGACAGAACAGCAAGGCACCGGAGACGCGCGGGACCGTGCAGGAGTCGTGGACAGGTGAGAAAGGAGAGGAGGAGAGGAGGAGGAGGACAAGAGGAGGAGGACAAGAGGAGAGGAGGAGGACGCATAGGAGGACCGGGGGCCAAGAGGGGAGACACAGGGGATGAGAGGACCGGGGGCCAAGAGGGGAGACACAGGGGATGAGAGGACCGGTGGCCAAGAGGGGAGACACAGGACCGGGGGCCAAGAGGGGAGGATCGGGGGCCAAGAGGGGAGACACAGGACCGGGGGCCAAGAGGGGAGGACCGGGGGCCAAGAGGGGAGACACAGGGGATAAGAGGAAAGGACCGGGCGATAAGAGGAGAGGACAGGGGGCCAACAGGGGAGGACCAGGGGCCAAGAGGGGAGACACAGGGGATAAAGAAGAGGACCGGGGGAGAGACTGACAGCTCTCAGGGAGCGATCTGACAGGAGGGCGGGCATCCTATTTTCTGTCGGAATCGGATGCCTATTTGGCACCCGATTCCAGGCATTAGAAGAATCCGATGCTGTCCGATTTATATCGGACAGCATCGGATTTTACAAAATCGTTATGTGAAAGTAGCCTTAACTGATCCTCACAACCTCCCGACACTATACTGCTGTCGTGTGTAAAGTCTATTAGATGATTGGGCAGTTGAATGCTGTGTGCCAGTTCTCTGACATGAAACTTGTTATTACAAGGGTGGAACAGAGACGGGCATCCTTTCTCCAGAGTATTTGTTAGCATGCTTGTCACAGAAGAGGGGGCGTGCATGTGTCCCAGGCATACGTTTCCTATTATGACCCATCCTAGGTCTAGCTTTTGGGCATCGGGAGCATTGTAGGGTCCATTGATATGACATCTCACTTTATGAACCTGCAGGATCTCTCTTCCCAAAAGCAGGATTATCTGGGCCTGATGGTCGAGTTCCAGTATAAGGTGTGCTATGCTTTTTAAGTGAGCGTGGTGGATTGCTACATCTGGCGTAGGAATCTCAGATGTTTTCTGGGATCTGGTTACATTCATTGATAGTGGGCAGTGGTAGGCAGAATTGTCTGTCTAAGGACTCGATTTGATAGTCAGTAGCTTTCCTGCCTGCTGTTGTCACAGTACCTACACACATTTTTAATGAGTAGGGAGTGCTTGGCCCTTTAATGTTGAATAGGTCAAAGAATGTTGATCTAGCCAGGGATCGATTACTTTGGCCATCCAAGATAGCATACAGTTTTATAGCTTTGTCCCTATGGCCCTTTGGATACACTCTGACAAGGCATATCTTTGCACATGACATACTGTCTATTGTCCCTTTGCAGACTTCTGTACATTGATTGTGTAGTGATCTCTGGGGTAGCTGTAGCAGTGTTCCTTTCCTCCCCGCCATGCTCACTGTCAGCTGATGTGTTTTGTATAATCCATGGAGCTGGGCCAGGGTGTAGAGCTGTGTTATGGTCTGTGGTGCCACACTCTGTATATTTTACGCTGACCTTGCAATCCTTGGCGAGATGAGCTGTGGACAAGCAGCACTTGTAGCAGATACCATGTAATTTCAGGAAGCTTCTGTGATCTGACATAGATTTTCCTCTGAAGGCTCTGCATTTCAGGAGAGGATGAGGCTTCTGGTGAAGTGGGTGTGGCACCCTGGTTGGGGCACCACAGGAACTCTTAGGACACAATGGAAAAGTACACAGCAAGCAGCCCCACTTACTAACACTTACTTACAACACACCTTTCACCCCAGGCCTGTAGGGGTAGCTCCACTGGTTGCCTTAAGCCAGTTCCCCCTATAAATACGGGTCCTGGAGGGAGAAACTGTGGAGTGTGCAGTCACTTTAGAACTGTGAACAGCTAGGAGAGCTGACCTGGTACTGGCACCACACTAGGCCCATACAAGCACACCCGGAAAGTGGTAGACCCTCGCAACAGGGGTCATAGGAGCAGGAGGCAAATACAAAACAGGGGCAGAGGAGTCATTCTGACTCACCCTAACAATCCGGTCACTGGGTCCGAGCTGCAGGAGCCATAGCGCAGGCTGCAGAGAAACCAGCACCTCAACAAGGGAGTCTAGCTCCCTGGACACCTGAAGCACCACCAGATGAGAGCCCGGAGTTGAGAATTCAACAATAATCCTTTATAGTGCCCTCAGTGCAGCAAACTCAGGTGTAACAAGTCACACCAGAAAGTGCAACACCGGTTCGGTAGGATTTCATGTCCACCAGACCCCATAGAAACTACGTATACCAGGAAGCCTATACCCCTGCTTGCTGTGGAACCTCCAGAAGTGTCTACTTCATCGCCCGGTCGAGTGTACCTGTTAACACCAGTAAAGGTACTGAAAAGGCTTTACGTGTCTGTACATTCTTCCTGGACTCTTGCTAAAACTACCCGAGCTGCCGTATTCTATCCAGTGCAGCTCCTGGCCCCATGGACTACTGCTCATCCTGTGGGGAGCATTCCATCTAGCTGCCGCACATCCCCGGAGGCCCAAGCAGCGCCGGTGCTATCACCGGACTCCCACAGGTGGCGTCACAACAATCAAGACTTTATCCCCATCCCTTATCCCTTCCAGTTGACCACCGGGCCCCACAGCCTCAGGTGCGGAACCGTGACAAGTGAAGCATTGCCTGAGACCTGAGAACCTGGCAACGGTGAGTCAATTCTGGCGTCATGAACAGGATACGAACAGGCCCGTTTCCCAACAGGTATTGTGTGCTATTTAATGACTGTGAATATTGAACTGTAAATTTGAGCCGCCATTGCTGCACAGAGAGCGGGAAAAGAAGGGGTGTTACTGTGCAAAGGGCGCAAAGATAGGCCCCGCCCCATACTCTGACGAGTTCCGCCGAACGCAGCAGGAACCGGAAACTCCCGTGGTGCCTCACTTCGCACCACTAAGCCGACAACTTCCGCTAAAATCGAAAGGACTGGCCGCGCGTAACTAAGGGGGAGTGAGGATGAGTGATACGGATTCCAGCGACGCGGTATCCCCGCAAGTAAATCAACCGGTTGCTCCACCGAGGTCCCAGAACGTACCCCCGGTAGGTCAGCCACCCGTCGGCATCATGCCGCAGCAGCCCGCTTCGATAATGCCGATATCTCTGCCGTACGTCCTGAATGTGGCCTGTTACCAAAGTACAGCGGTAAACCCGGTACCCTGGATATGTTCCGGAGGAAGATATGCCAAGTGCTGGATATGTACGCCATGACCGGTAAGCAGAGAGCTTCAGTGATAATGGGACAGTTAACAGGTGCAGCAGAGCTAGAGACCCGAAACTGGTCTATAGAAGCTCAGGAGTCTGTTGAGCAGATATTTGCAAAATTAAACCGGGTTTTTGAACATCACACCGAATCGGAACTAAGACTGTTGTTTTACTATTGCAAACAAGGGGCACAGGAGAGTGTCCTAGACTATGCACTGCGCTTACAAGAAGCACTGAGACTGTTAAAACAATCAGATCCCGCTGGTGTTAGAGATGAAAACAAAGCGTTAATTGAACAGTTTGTTGTGGGACTTACACAATCTGATGATAAGAAACTGGCACGTTGGTGGGCTCTGCAGAACCCTGATGCAGAGTTCGCTACGTTACGAGACTTAACAGTGCAGGGACAGCAGTTCCCTACAGTGCCCGATCTAACCTCACAGCCGCAGTATGCTAACACCCCTTCCGTGCCGGCAGCAGCATCTCTGCTCCCCACAGTTCAGGCCAGCGCACAGACTATAACGCCCGACCGGTTCGATAAACTGTGCGCCGACGTGCAGCAGCGGATTAAAGATATGGCGAAGCTCCGGGGTGAAAAAAGACCCAAGACAGAAGCAAGGCCATCAGACAAGATCCAGCTCGCTGACAGCCCCGACGACGTCCCGTGGATGAGGAAGAGGACACCGCCACCGCGAGGGAAACCTACAGATCGCTACTGCCCTGACGGACATCGCATCTGCCAAAAGAGCGACAAAGAAGGACGTACCTACCGTTCCAGTCCTTTAAACAAGCAACCCCTGGGCGAGAAGGGCCAACCCCAGGAGTAGACTGTCCAGGTCCAACCAACTGGGAGTACAAGTACGTGGGAGACCGTCCGTACTTGTCAATCATCATCGACGGCACCCCTACCACAGCATTGATTGACACTGGATCCCAGGTGACGACCATCCCGAGTATCCTTTACAAATGGTTCTGGCCAGATGTTAAGCTAGAACCCCCAAACCCTGATTTGAACATTGAGACAACTAATGGTTTGCTAGTTACAATAAAGGGACAATGGGAAGCTACAGTAAAGGTGGGGAGGGTGCAGCTGAAGAACCAGAGTATCATAATGGTTCAGAACAAACCATACGAGCGGGATCCACACTTGATACTGGGTACCAATGTAATGATTAAATGCCTAGATGAAGTGTTGTTTTTGCTCCAACAGAGTGCTGATGCTGGTAAACCAGAGAGAGGAGAGCTATCCAAAGAGAGATCCGAGCTCTGGTGTATCAACAGCAGGTAAAAATGTCAAACGGTGAAATTGGCAGTGTACGGGTAACAGATCCTATTCCAATTGTAGTACCACCCAGAAGTGAAATGATGATCTGGTGTTGGGCAGCAAAAGGCCTCAGAGGGCAGGACTACTAAGCTGTAGTAGAACCTGTAATGTCTGATAGTAGTCCTACACTCCTGACAGCCAGAGGGTTGGTTGACGTAAGAAAACGAAGGGTCCCTGTACACATACTAATTACGGTGATGATGAGGTAAGACTGCCAAGATATTCCACTGTTGCAAAGTTATACCAAGTTGAAAACAATGCTATACATGATGTAAAATCCTTTTCACAAACAGTAACTGACGAACCCCCTCACTCCAAAGATCAGCTAGAGAAATGGTGTCAGGAGCTCAGCGTAGGAACTGACAACACACCTTCTCATCAGAAAAATGGAGTTTACCGGGTAGTTCGGGAGTACGAACAAGTGTTCAGCAAACATCCAATTGATTTCGGGAGGATTAAAGGGGTACAACATCACATCCCCACAGGCGACCATGCACCCATCAAAAAAGGTACAGGCCTATACCACCCACACACTACCAAAAAGCAAAAGAAATGCTTCAGGACATGAAAAATGCAGAGGTCATTAGGGATAGTTGTAGTCCCTGGGCAGCACCACTGGTCCTGGTTAAAAGAAAGACGGTAGTATGAGAATGTGCGTAGACTATAGGCAAATCAACAAAGTCACACACAAGGATGCATACCCATTGCCCCGCATAGAAGAGTCACTAGCTGCACTTAAGTCTGCCAATTACTTTTCCACATTAGATCTTACTAGTGGGTACTGGCAGGTCTCCGTTGCAGAGGAGGAACGTGAGAAGACAGCCTTCACGACGACCATGGGGCTATGCGAGTTCAACAGTATGCCATTCGGGTTGTGCAATGCCCCAGGAACATTTCAGAGACTGATGGAGTGTTGCTTGGGTCACAAGAACTTCGAGACTGTTCTGTTATACCTGGATGATGTCATCGTATACTCCCAGACCTATGAAGATCACCTGCAACACCTGAGTGAAGTGTTCGAGTCGCTGTCCAAGTACGGTATGAAGTTGAAGCCGTCCAAGTGTCACTTGCTGAAGCCCAAAGTTCAGTACCTGGGACATGTGGTCAGTGCAGAAGGCGTAGCACCTGACCCAGACAAGGTAATCGTCATCAAAGACTGGCCAGCGCCAACCACCTTCAAAGAGGTACGACCAATTCTAGGACTGGTCGGATACTACCGACATTCATCAAAGGCTACACCAAAATAGCAGCACCCATGCAAGATCTCTTAGTAGGTCAATCTAAAAACGGAAAGATCAGGGGGCCCCCATTCTGGTGGGGACCAGAACAGGAACAATCCTTCCAGAGGTTAAAAGATGCCTTAACAGGGGAAGAAATCCTGACTTATCCTGATTACAATCTACCGTTTCTATTGTATACAGATGCAAGCAATGAAGACCTAGGAGCAGTCTTAGCCCAGCGACAACAAGGAAAAGAAAAGGTGATAGCCTACGCCAGCAGAAAGCTCCGTCCAACGGAAAGGAACCCGGAGAACTACAGCTCGTTCAAATTAGAGTTCCTGGCCCTGGTCTGGGCAATCACAGAACGTTTCAAGCATTACCTGGCATCCGCCCCGTTCACAGCTTTCACTGACAACAACCCTCTAACACACTTAGAGACTGCCAAGCTGGGAGCCCTAGAACAGCGCTGGGTGGCAAGATTGTCAAACTATGACTTCACTGTAAAGTACCGGGCAGGTCACAAAAACGGCAACGCTGATGCCCTGTCTAGAATGCCTAACCTCCCAGAAGAAGGAGAAGACATAGACGACCTGGAAGAGATAGAATTACCAGCTTTCTACTGCACGGGTACAGCAACATGTCATCAGGCGAGTCAGAGACGTGGAGAAAGGATTGTGAACCCTTTACCTCACCATGACTGGAAAGAGGCTCAAGCCAATGATCCAGACGTCAGCTTGGTCAGGGAACTGATTACTCAAGAACACGCCAGCATGGATCCTGATGCCTCACCAAATGCCAAGTGCCTGTGGAAGGAGAGAGGAAAGTCATTCGTCTACCAAGGGAAAGTATGCAGAAGATACTTGAATCCCAGAATGCACGAACTTATCTGGCAGATAGTAGTTCCAAAGACAGAAGTCCAAATGATTCTTGAAGCTGTGGGGCAGCGCCGGGATTGCAAGTCAGGAAACACGTTGAGCCCGGTAGTAGTTCAAACAGGATTTTATTGCTGATACACGCACAGGGGTGGCACAGTCTGCCGGAATCTGGGTCGCAGCCGGGTACACAGGATATAGTTCACATAAAGTAACCCGGGTCCCTCAGGTTATGGGCATCTGGTATAGGCACCCCGAGCTCCCAGCCCTCCCGGGCTAGACCGTGTTAGTATAGCACACGGCCTCCTGGAACTCTAGACCTCTCCAGTCTATCTCTGCTGCTCCTGCAGCTTAGGCAAAAAACTGTGTACAAGGGACCCCACCCTATCTCCTAACCAGGTTTTTAACTCCATGTCTCCTTCCGGGACCTTGCAAGACCCGGAGTGGAGGGAGAGGACTGTCCCTCTCTCTCACACCCTTTACCGGGCTCAATATGTGACAGTGCGCATTCTGGGGTAGACATAGCGCCCCTCGCATATGATCCCCCGCACTGTCTCACACACCCCCCCCTCGGTTCAAATTTGTGGGGTTGAACCCTAGCCATCAAACAGGGTGCCCGGGACAGGGCATCCGCATTACCCTGCAATTTGCCAGCCCGATGCTCCACCATAAAATTGAAGTTTTGGAGGGACAGGAACCACCGGGTGACCCGAGCGTTCCGTTCCTTGGCGTTACGCATCCAGACCAGGGGAGCGTGATCCGTAACCAACCGGAACTGTCGCCCAAGCAAATAATAATGTAGGGACTCCAAGGCCCATTTAACAGCCAAGCACGCCTTCTCCACTACGCTATAATTCTTTTCTGCCGGGGACAATTTCCGGCTTAAGTAAGTGACCGGATGCTCTTCTCCGTCCACTTCCTGCGACAGCACAGCCCTCAGCCCCACCTCCGAGGCATCTGTTTGCACAACGAAGACGTGTTTGAAGTTAGGACTGATGAGGACAGGCTGTCCGCACAAGGCCAACTTCATGGACTGAAAGGCTGCCTCTGCTTGGGGATTCCAACGCACCAAAGCAGATTTCTTCCCTTTTAATAGGTCGGACACGGCCGCCGTCTGCCCAGCAAAATTGGGTATAAAGCGTCGATAATACCCAACTATGCCGAGGAACGCCCTCACCTGTTTGGTAGACACCGGTCGGGGCCAATTTTTGAATGGCCTCGATTTTGTTTATTTGGGGTTTGATAACCCCTCGCCCAATCACATAGCCCAGGTACCAGGCCTCCTCGAGCCCCATGGCACATTTTTTTGGATTTGCCGTCAGGCCGGCGGCCCTGAGCGAATCTACCACGGCCTGTACCTGGGATAAGTGGGTATGCCAATCTGGACTAAAGATGATGATATCATCTAGGTAGGCGGACGCGTACTTCCGATGGGGTTCTAACACTATGTCCATGAGTCGCTGGAATGTGGCCGGGGCTCCATGCAACCCAAAAGGCAACACGACATAGTGATAGAGGCCTTCCGGAGTAACAAAGGCGTTTTTTACCTTGGCCGACTCTGTCAGCGGCACTTGCCAGTAGCCTTTTGTCAGATCGAGCGTCGTGAAGTACTGGGCTTGCCCCAGTCTTTCAATCAGCTCGTCCACCCAGGGCATGCGATATAAGTCAAACTTAGATACTTCGTTCAGCTTCCGGAAATCGTTGCAAAACCGCAGCGATCCGTCCGGTTTTGGAATGAGCACAATGGGACTAGCCCACTCGCTCCGGGATTCTTCTATCACCCCAACTTAAGCATGTGTTTAACTTCAGCTGCGATGGCTTGCCGTCTGGCCTTGGGTACCCGGTACGGCTTCACTCGCACTTTTACCCGGGGCTCAGTGATATTGTCATGTTGAATGACCAAAGTACGCCCAGGCAGGTCAGAAAACACATTGGGATTCTGCTGTACCAACTTGTGAGCTTCCTGTCGTTTGGCCTTAGTGAGGGTGTCACTTATTTGTTCCCCTTCAGTATCCCTGGTGGCCGAAGGGGAAGGATCCCCGGGTGCATCGGATGCCTCCATGATCAGGCAATCTCGGTCTTTCCACGCCTTAAGCAGGTTAACGTGGTATAGCTGCACGGGTTTCCTTTTCCCGGGCTGGTATACCTTGTAATTCACCTCCCCTACTTTTTCCCGGATTTCATATGGCCCTTGCCATTTGGCCAATAACTTGCTTTCCGTAGTGGGCACTAAGACCAATACCCGGTCCCCCACCTCAAAGGTCCTAACGGTGGCCCGTGTATTATACCTGCGGCTTTGAGCTCCTTGGGCATCCATCAGGTGCTCTTTCATGATAGGCCGGACCTCCGTGATCCGGTCCTGCATTTTTGCCACGTGGTCGATTACGCTCCTATAGGGAGTGGGTTCCTGTTCCCATGTCTCTTTGGCGACATCCAAGAGCCCTCTAGGATGTCGGCCATACAACAGTTCAAAGGGGGAAAACCCCGTATATGACTGTGGTACCTCCCGGATGGCGAACATTAGATAGGGTAATAACATATCCCAATCCTTTCCATCCTTGGCTACCACCTTTTTGAGCATGGCCTTCAGGGTTTTATTAAACCGCTCGACTAACCCGTCGGTCTGGGGATGGTACACCGAGGTGCGCAGCTGCTTTATGTTGAGCAGTTTACACAGTTCCCAGGTCACTTTGGACATAAAAGGAGTCCCCTGATCTGTGAGGATTTCCTTAGGTAGTCCTAGGCAACAGAATATGGTGTTAGTATAGCACACGGCCTCCTGGAACTCTAGACCTCTCCAGTCTATCTCTGCTGCTCCTGCAGCTTAGGCAAAAAGCTGTGTACAAGGGACCCCGCCCTATCTCCTAACCAGGCTTTTAACTCCGTGTCTCCTTCCGGGACCTTGCAAGACCCGGAGTGGAGGGAGCGGACCGTCCCTCTCACTCACACCCTTTACCGGGCTCAATATGTGACAGTGCGCATTCTGGGGGAGACATAGCACCCCTCGCATATGATCCCCCGCACTGTCTCACAAAGCCTACCATGACAATGCAGGACACTTTGTTTGGAAGAAAATGGAGATGCTACTGAAAGACCGTTTCTACTGGGTCGGTATGAGAGGTTCAATCAACAGATGGTGCAAGAACTGTGGACCATGTCATCTACGAAGAAAAGACTACTTGAGTCAGAAAGCTCCATTGCAGCCAATCGTTACCAAAAGACCTCTTGAAATAGTTGCTCTGGACCATGTGAAGTTAACCCCAAGTCGGACGGTTTATACTTACGCACGCACCATGGTTGACCACTATTCAAGATTCCTTGTGGTTGTTCCAGTTAAAGACTTAACCGCAGAAGTAGCAGCTAAAGCATTTCAGAGTTACTTTTGTCACCCGCATGGGTATCCAGACCATGTGTTGACTGATCAAGGGCCAGCATTCGAATCAGACTTGTTTCACGCATTCCTAGGACTATATGGGTGTAAAAAGATAAGGACCACACCATATCATCCCCAGACCAACGGTTTATGCGAGAAAATGAATCACATAGTGATAGATATGTTGAAACTCTACCACTTGATGAAAGAAACCAATGGCCTGAAAAACTTCCAGACCTTGTGGATATCTACAACCACATACCAGTTAGTTCGACTAATTACTCACTCGCTTACGTGATGCGAGCAAGACCAGGTAAACTACCAGTTGATCTAGAAATGGGAAACCATTGAACCAACACTAGATTCTCCAGAGGAAGATTGGATTAATCAACGCTAAGAACAGTACAAGAAAGTGCAAGAAAGTGTTGAAAGAAATCAGAACCTAAGCAGAAGAAAACAAGAGCATGATTCCAGTACGCACACTTCAGCAGAACCTTTGACAACAGGTGAACTAGTACTAAAAAGAAAGAGAAAAACCAACAAATTGGATGACAATTGGGAAGCAGAGCCTTACACAATAATGCTGTCAAGATATGACAACTCTAAAACTTGTGTAATCAGTAAAGACAAAGGAAACACAACTACAACTGTATCCAGGGATCACTTAAAAAGATGTCCAGAACAGTTAATACCTCAAGAAACCAGTTATCCTACAGTAACAGTTGAAAAACAAAAGGAAAACCTAGTCCATACAGAAATTGGAGACTTACCCGCCGACTGGCCTCAATGCGACGGACATTTATTATACCAGTTATTTCGTTCTACCAACCTGTAGAAGATCAAATACCAATTCAACCAGTTCAAGAAGAACCTGTTCAAATGCAAGAAGTGCAGCCTGTTATTCCAGAACCTGAGATTCCTATAATCGGTGAACCTGCTAGTCTCATAGTAAGACCAAGAACTCACAGACAATTACCTACACTACCACCTTTAACAGAGGATAGTCCAGTAGAAAGATTACGTACCTACTATGGAATTACAGACTCACGTAGGACAAATAGAGAAAGGACCAGTACGTACACTACACAAACAACAGCTTTTGACACACCAATACTACGCAGATCCACACGTAGTACACTATGACAAACTCCAAATAGATATGGAGAGTGGGTTTAAAATGTAGTGGAATAATGATACCCGTTAATCCAATGTAAATAGTACCCGTGCTCAAAAACTTGAAAAAGTAGTGTACAGAAGGGTGGAGGAACTGGGCCCTGTCCCAAGTAAATTAAGTTGGGGACAGAAAGTGCCTGGGTAGTGTAAGAAGGTTAGACCCGACCTCCTAAGCAAAGACACCCATAGGGAATTTGTGTAGAGTTTAAAATGTATACCCATGAATGTGTTTAAGCCATCAGATACTTTACTGCTGGACTTTACTCTTTTTCCCGTTTCTTAAACTTGGACAATAGTCGCAGGACTTGTGTGACAAAAACTACTTTTTTCCCTTTTTCCTCAGCCTGCGGCAGATGGACTAGTGCCGTATGGACTGCTTTTTCATATTTTTTCCTTCCTTTTTCAGTGATTTTTGTACTTTTTCAATATAAGACTTTGTAAATACCGGTAATTAAATGTATATAAGATGTTTAGAGTGTTAAGTTGTAAAGAAAAACCTTTGCTCAGTCCAGGAGAACTGAAGTTAACTAAGGGGGAATGTGGGACCCTGGTTGGGGCACCACAGGAACTCTTAGGAAACAATGGAAAAGTACACAGCAAGCAGCCCCACTTACTAACACTTACTTACAACACACCTTTCACCCCAGGCCTGTAGGGGTAGCTCCACTGGTTGCCTTAAGCTAGTTCCCCCTATAAATACGGGTCCTGGAGGGAGAAACTGTGGAGTGTGCAGTCACTTTAGAACTGTGAACAGCTAGGAGAGCTGACCTGGTACTGGCGCCACACTAGGCCCATACCAGCACATCCGGAAAGTGGTAGACCCTCGCAACAGGGGTCATAGGAGCAGGAGGCAAATACAAAACAGGGGCAGAGGAGTCATTCTGACTCACCCTAACAATCCGGTCACTGGGTCCGAGCTGTAGGAGCCATAGGCAGGCTGCAGAGAAACCAGCACCTCAACAAGGGAGTCTAGCTCCCTGGACACCTGAAGCACCACCAGATGAGAGCCTGGAGTTGAGAATTCAACAATAATTCTTTATAGTGCCCTCAGTGCAGCAAACTCAGGTGTAACAAGTCACACCAGAAAGTGCAACACCAGTTCGGTAGGATTTCAGGTCCATCAGACCCCCTAGAAACTATGTATAACCAGGAAGCCTATACCCCTGCTTGCTGTGGAACCTCCAGAAGTGTCTACTTCATCGCTCGGTCTAGTGTACCTGTTAACACCAGTAAAGGTACTGAAAAGGCTTTACGTGTCTGTACATTCTTCCTGGACTCTTGCTAAAACTACCCGAGCTGCCGTATTCCATCCAGTGCAGCTCCTGGCCCCAGGGACTACTGCTCATCCTGTGGGGAGAATTCCATCTAGCTGCCGCACATCCCCGGAGGCCCAAGCAGCGCCGGTGCCATCACCGGACTCCCACAGGTGGCATCACAACAATCAAGACTTTATCCCCATCCCTTATCCCTTCCAGTTGACCACTAGGCCCCACAGCCTCAGGTGCGGAACCGTGACAAGTGAAGCATTGCCTGAGACCTGAGAACCCGGCAACGGTGAGTCATGGGCACTGCTTGTCAGGGCCCTGCATCTTTGTCTCTGATTGGGAGTAGTCAGAAGACCTGTGATTGGAACCTGGATTAGAAACATTAGTCTCGTGTGCCATCACAGACATTCTGCGTGGATTTCCTGCTGGTGACGGTGTGGCATATGACATTGCGAAGTCAAAGCTGGTATCTTTCTAAGGCTGGGGTCACAGTTGCATTTTTCACAAGCGTTTTTGGAGACCTGCGTTTTCAAAAACGCATGTAAAAAACGCACCCATAGGCCCCCATGTTAAAAAACGCATGCCCTAATAGCAAAAACGCATGTGTGACTGTACAATGCGTTTTTGGTGCATTTCCAAAAACGCATGCGTTTTTTAATATGGGGCCTTATGGGAAACGCATGCAAAAACGCATGTACAATTAGTGGCATTCAAAAACGCATGCGTTTTCCATAGGAGCCCATGTTAAAAAAACGCAAGCGTTTTTTTAACATGGGATCCTATGGAAAACGCATGCGTTTTTGAATGGCACTAAAAGGTACTAATTGTACATGCTTTTTGCATGCGTTTTCCATAGGGGCCCATGTTATAAAAACGCATGCGTTTTCTTCAAAAATGCATGCGTTTTTCAAAACGCACCAAAAAATAGTACATGCACTATTTTTTGGTGCAGATTTAAAAACGCAGCCAAAAACGCAGGGAGCCATCACACACCTTAAAAAACTCATGCTGACATGAAAAAACGCATGAGTTTTGTTAAATCACTAAAAAAACTCATGTCAACTGTGACCACAGCTAATTCTCACTTGTTGTTGTATAAAGTCTACAAAAACTGAGAAGGGAGGGAATGGAACATCGTGCTTGTATCTGTATGTGGAACCATGTGTGAGCCACTTCTCCTGCAGATTGCAGGGCAATTTTTAAACTATAGGGTTCACACCTCTGGCTGTGTCGAGGATTGCAATTCCCTGTAGGTCGTCTTTACATTTGGCAAATTGGACTTCCATTAGCAGGTCGCTAAGTTCTCTAGGTTTCTGGAGCTCTTTGTTAGATATTTTAAAGAAGTAATCGATTCTTTTGAACAAAGCTCTATTACCTCTGCTGAGCTGTAACATCCATCCAGCCTCTTCCAGATCTCTCTGAGGCCATTATATACATTGTGTAAGTGAATATGCCCCGCACAGCTCATTATTTAGTGTTTTATGGCGTTTGACAATGTTCGACGAACATTCGTCGAACATCCCCCCCCCCCGATTTGACGAATCGAACTAGAACACTAGGGTGGTGGCTCATCTCTAGTCTCTAGTGACATTTTGGAAGGAAGCTTTCCAAGTTCTATAACCTTCAGCTTGGTCAATGAATTTCATGAGTCCTTTGGCAACCAGCTCACGTCGTGTCAAGAACTTAGCAAATTCTGTTGTGAACTGGTTTTCAGCTATACTAGTGATGGGTTGCCCTTACAGTGATGTGAGGTGCGTTCGCACCTGTTAGTATCCTCTGGGTGACGCCACCAGTATTGTATTGCTTCGATCTGACATACAATGCGTCAGCAAGGCGGTTTACGTTGTTACCTGTTGAGGGGCAAAGTAGTCATTAACTGAGTTGTTTTGTGTGACATTTTCGAGACTGTGTCTGTCCTGGAGCTGAGGCTCATGATGGCTCCCACTTTCTTCACTGGAGATGTTGTGTTCTCGTTTTGGTGCCAGATCAGGGTTGTCGTTTGGATCAGGGAGTTCACTAACCTACTGAGATGTGCGTTGTGGTGGATCTTGCAGTGGAAACTCCAGACTCAGCATACTGTTTCGCCTATGCAGCTCCGGGTTTTGAGCGGCTTCTAGTGACTCTGCCTCTGCGATGGCAGCTGCAGCCTCCCTTTTTGCAGCTAGAATTTCTAAGGCGGCGTCCTAGCGTTCCTTCTCTAACTTGGACCTTCTCTCTTGGTCATCCAGGCATGCCTTCTCTAATTGTGACCTTCTCTTTTGGTCAGCTTTCTCTTTCTGTAGTGATGCCTCTAAGCATGCGTTCTCTAATTTAAAGGGAACCAACCACCTCAGATGACGACTATAAGCAGTTAATACATGTCCCTGCACCCTACCTACACCGTTCCAGCTATGTTTTTGCTAAGAATATTGATAAATGCAAACCGAAATATACACTTTGTAAACTTACATGCCTGCGTACTTGAGGGCGTCTCCCTGTGTGTGCTGGCACTTGTGAGCTGTGCTCGTCATGCCTGCTCTCCCCCTCCCTTATGCACGCCCCCTCTCAGCCTGCTATACTGTGTGAGGCTGATTGCGTCATAAAGGGGCGGGGCTAAATCGCGGCATCCCGGTAGCCCCGCCCCTTTATGACGCAATCAGC
Organism: Allobates femoralis; assembly: GCA_033576535.1. Taxonomy (NCBI): domain Eukaryota; kingdom Metazoa; phylum Chordata; class Amphibia; order Anura; family Aromobatidae; genus Allobates; species Allobates femoralis. Next base: position 416,386,771 of record JARQOC010000002.1, read on the forward strand.
CTCACACAGTATAGCAGGCTGAGAGGGGGCGTGCATAAGGGAGGGGGAGAGCAGGCATGATGAGCACAGCTCACAAGTGCCAGCACACACAGGGAGACGCCCTCAAGTACGCAGGAATGTAAGTTTACAAAGTGTATATTTCGGTTTGCATTTATCAATATTCTTAGCAAAAACATAGCTGGAACGGTGTAGGTAGGGTGCAGGGACATGTATTAACTGCTTATAGTCGTCATCTGAGGTGGTTGGTTCCCTTTAAGTTACATCTCTTGCTCAGCAAAGCTTGCTCGCATATTGGCGGCTTCAGCATTTGCGCAGGCAATGGCGACCGCGCTGCTGATGGATGTTGTCTTTGAGGAGACAGAAGTAACGGATCTTGTCCTGTGCGATCTATGGGACATTGTGTCTTGAGGGGAATGCTTGGCTGTGTAGAGATTGCTGTAGCTGTACAAGGTCTCTGTGTAGCCGGTTACTTGTATCCCACTAGCTAGATGGCTGCCGTTTTGTTGTTCTGTCCTCACTAAATGGGCACATCTAGCTATACAGGCAGGTAAACCGCTGCACCGAGGTCCAGTAAGGAGATTGTAGTTGAATCTGTGCTTTTTTTTTTAAATAACAGTACATTGGCATGGTAAAACCTGAATACAATCAGTGGATTATACAGCAGAATACACTTTATATATGGTTATACAATATGCATGAATGTTTACAAACTAGGAACTGACGTTAGGGCACTACTGACTAAACTAGGTTAACATAAAAACAGAAAACAGCTACAGAAAGCATGGCTACATACTCACAATGCAAGCTCGTGGAGACAGTAGTAGAGATGTCTTCTCTTGGATGGAAAAATGAAGGGAATGGAGGGCTGAGCTACCAGAATGCATTGCGAGGGGAGAATCAGATATAGAAAAGAAAATATAACTGCAAACATAGCATTGACCGCTAGAGGGAGCCAAAGCATTACAAATGAAAGGTCTCCTACCTCACTGGAATGCACGATGAAGATTTCTACATTCTACTAGTGAATGTCCACATGGTATTATTATTACAGAGCTCAGTAAATAAAACAGATTAAATGCCAGGAGGCAGAACAAGCATAGAGTCTCCTTGCCACCTTCAGGGACGGTCAACTGGTTCTCAACCTGCCCCTCCACTTCACTCAGATTCGGGCAAATGGATGGATTGCTCTCTGCCCACACCTCTGGGGCTTCTTCTGCCTCACTGCAGTCTGCTGTTCCAGGACCCAGGACGAGCTCCTCACTGCTCAAGTCCTCCGGATCCTCCTCCTTTCATTACCTCCTCCCGACTGCCTAAACTCACTTTCCACCCTCCACATTACTTCCCTCTGTCCCACGGACTGACTGAGCCCTCCCTCTATCGGGTCCACCCACTGTCCCTGGGACTGGGTGTGCTGGATGCCTTTGTGGGTGTCTCGGACTTACCATCCCATTTCCTGAGAACAAGAATACCACACCCATGGGAAGGGTGCAGTACCCCTTGCGACAAGACTGTAGGGGCGCCACATCTGCACATAGGCCCACCCCTCCACATAGCTCGACATCCTTTAGGGGTGGGACTGTCTATATAGTATAATGCAGACTTATAGTCCTCCATATAATATAATGCAGCCTTATAGCCCTCTATATAGCATAATGCAGCCTCATAGCCCTCCATATAATATAATACAGCCTCATAGCCCTCCATATAGCCTAATGCAGCCTTATAGCCCTCCATATAGTATAATGCAGCCTCATAGCCCTCTATATAATATAATGCAGCCTCATAGCCCTTCATATATATAGCATAACACAGCCTCATAGCCCTTCATATAGTATAATGCCACCTCATAGCCCTTCATATAATATAATACAGCCTCAAAACCCTCCGTATAGCATAATGCAGCCTCATAGCCCTCCACATAGCTGAATGTAGCCCTCTAAATTTCATAATGTAGCCTCATCTCCTTCCATATGTATGTGTGTATGTCGCAATAGAATGAATCAAATGCAAATCCACAAGTAGAACTCAGGAGACACAAATATTGCATAAATACAGTGGTATGACTCGAAAGGTTATAGGCTAACATTCTATTGTGACATCACTGCTTTGTTCTATAACTAAAAACAATTAGTTACCATGCCCAGGCAACACCGAGCTCTACTGCTAGTAGCCTATATAGCCTAGTTCCCTCTCCCTCACATATAGCCTAGTCCCTCCTTCTCACATAAAAAATATATAACCTAGTCTCCCTTCCTCCACATATAGCCTATATAGCCAAGTCCCCCCTCATTCACATATAACATATTTATCCAAGATCACCCTCTCCCACATGTAGACTATATAGCCAAGTCTCCCTTATACCACATTTAGCATATATAGCCAAGTCCTATCTTGAGTATATACTAGCTGTAGAGCTTGGTGTTGCCCATTGCCCAGGCATAGTAACTAACTGTTCTAATTTCTCTCAGCCTTGCTCTCTGCTGAGATGTTTCAGTGGCCTTTGAGGAAGCAGCTCAGGTTCTCATTTCTGTAAACCTTCCCTCCTTTTTGAGATTTGCTCATTGAGGAGAAATATGGCTTTTATGTTATTGACATGTGACTAAAATAAGCTTCTTACATCATATTAACTTCCAGAAATGATCAGGCAGAGGCATGACATGAAAGTTTATAGGCTATATGCCATTCTATTGTGACATCACAATAAAGGGGTGGGGCTAACCAGAGGGGGTGGAGCCACATGCATCCAACACTACTGATTTGCAACTCAAATTCACTAAGTGTGCTCTCACAAGACACAAATATCAAGAATGATCAGGCAGTGAAATTACACAGAAATTTTTGGGGAAGAGGGTGCTGGAGGGTACAGGTTCGGGTTTGGGGTAATTCTTTGGTGGGGTGCAGGTTTGTTTGTTTTTTTTCTGGGGTTGGTGGGGCTTGGTGTTTTTTTGAGGGGTGGGAGTGCGGGTTTAGCGGGTGGTGTTTTTTTTTGGGGGGTGCAGGTTTGGGGGAAGTTTTTTTTCTGAGGGGGGTGGGGATGTGGGGGGGTGCAGGTTTGGGTTGGGGGTGTTTTTTTGGGCGTGTAGGTTTGTGGGTGATTTTTTGGGGGGGGCAGGTGCAGGTTTCGGGGGCCATTTTTTGAGGGGTGCGGGTAGGGATGGGCGAGTCTACTCGCTAGGACTCGGGACTCGGCGATTCTGAAGGTACTCGCAGGACTCGTTACTCGGCGAATCTCCCAGCTTGGACTCGCACAGTGACGAGTCCAATGGAATTCAATGGCAATAAGCTTGACTCTTCACAGATACCCGCTGTCAGCAGCGAGTCTACGATTCCGAGTCCTACGAGTCTACGATTCCGAGTCCTGTATACTGTATTCGGGAGTCGGACTCTCGAATACAGAATATGATTATGTTCTGAGTCAGCACAGCGTGCGTGTTAGGTCAGAAAACTTGTGAAGATAGCCAATCATAGTCAGTAATGGCATAGCAAAGTTGGTTGTGTCAGGACTATGATTGGCTGCTGTCCATCGTGATGCCTATGTCATGTATGACAGGCAAGGCAGTATATAAGGCTTGTCCCCGCCATTTTGGCCACATTCCTGAGACGATCTGACCTAGTATAGGGAGAGAGAGATATATGCTGGAGCAGATCAGGGATTGTCAGTGTAGGGAAGATTCCTTATATTAACCCAAAAAGCTCTTCTGAGAGCTAGGAGGAGGACAGAGTAGTGCTGTGTAGGCAGGCAGGCAGGCAGGGAGGGAAGGAAGGAGAAGCCTTACAGTGCACACAGGACGGACCTCATAGCTTAGCTTACTCACTCAGCTTTGCTAACAGCTGCAGTCAGAGGCTTAGCTGAGGTGCTGTTTCCTTTTTGTTTTTGCACCAGATCGATTTTTGTTCCTAATAAGCCATAGAGCGTTATTTTTTCTGTGGCAGACCAGTGCGTTGCTGCTCTCTACCTTTAAATAGCACGTACACCACCTTAGGGCCCTTTCACATCAGCGTTTTTTTGAAATCGCGGCAGATGCGGTGAAAAAACCGCATCTGCCGCGATTACCGCATACCGGCTGCACTAGCGGCGCTGTTGCGGTTTTTGCCATGCAAAGTATAGGCGGACTTGCGGCAGGTGCGGCAAGTGCGGTTTTGCACTTGCGGCAGGTGCGGCCGCGAAAAAAACCGCGGTCAGCCGCGGTTTTTTTCGCGGCCGCACCTGCCGCAAGTGCAAAACCGCACTTGCCGCACCTGCCGCAAGTCCGCCTATACTTTGCATGGCAAAAACCGCAACTGCGCCGCAAGTGCAGCCGGTATGCGGTAATCGCGGCAGATGCGTTTTTTTCACCGCATCTGCCACGATTTCAAAAAAACGCTGATGTGAAAGGGCCCTTAGGGAGTGTAGTGTGCGGCTTCACTGCCAAGTGTGAGCGCGCACACTTACCCCGCCAGCAAGTGACGCATACAGCAACACCAAACCACATCTCGGTGGCTGTGCGCACTTAAAACCAATTTTTTTAGGGAGTGTAGTGTGCGGTGTGTTTGGACTCGCACACTTTCAGAGACACATCAGCGAGTTGTAAATGTCATTATTCGCTATTACTCGGTTCCCTATTCATTAACATTGGACTCGCTGGACTCGCAACGAGTCCCGAGTCCTTGACTCGGACTCGTTGGGGTCTTGCGATTCCGAGTCTTTTAGGACTCGCCCATCTCTAGGTGCGGGTTTGGGGGTGTCTTTTTTTGGGGAATGGGTGGGGTGCGGCTGGGTGTTTTTTTGGGGGGATTGGTTGCAGGTTGGGGGGCAGGAGTGCAGGTTTAGGGGGGGCAAAGGAGTGTTTTTTGGTGGGGTGCAGGTTTGGGGGCATCTTTTTCAGGGTTAATTTTTTGGGGGGAGGGTGGGGTTGTCATTTTGGGGTATGGTAGGGGTGTAGGGGGGATTTTTTTTTGCAGAATGGAGGTGCAGGTTGGAGAGGCGGGGAATCTGGGTTTAGAGGGGTGAAGGGAGCTTTTTTTGGGGGGGTGGGTTTGGGGGTGGCATCATTTTTTGGGGAGGCGGGGATAATTTTTTGGGGATGTGGGGCAGGTTTACCAGGTGCATTTTTTTTTGGGGGGTGCAGGTTTGGTGGGTCTTTTTTGGGGGTGGTGCAGGTTGGCTTGGGGAGCTATATGGAGGGGGGAGCTATGAGGGTCAGAGCTACATGGAGGGTCGAGCTATGTGGAGGGTGGGCTGTGAAGGGGGTTGGTCTATGAAATAGGAGGGGCTATTAAGTGGGTGTGGCTATGTTGAGGGGGGGAGCCATGATACATACACACACATATACACTCAGCTTTATATATTAGATAGCCTAGTCTCCCTCCCCATATATAGTCTGGTTCCCCACATATAGTGGGAAAAATAAGTATTTGATACACCTCGATTTGTATAGTGATGCGTATGAGGATACCTGGGTGTATAGTGATTTCTATGAGGATGCTTAGTGTAGTGTATGGTGATGTGCATGGGAATAGCTGGGTGTTTAGTGATGTGTATGGGGAAACCACAGGTGGATAGTGATGTGATGAGGAAAGCTGGGTGTAAAGTTATGTGTACGAGGATAGCTGGGTGTATAGTGATGTGTATGAGGATAGCTGGGTGTTGGGTGATTTATATGAGGATAGCAGGGTGTATATTGATGTGTATGAGGATAGTTGAGTATACACTGTGTGCAGAATTATTAGGCAAGTTGTGATATTTAGAGGATTATTTTTTATTATTGATCAACAAACTATGTTCTCAATCAACCCAAAAGACTCAAATATCAAAGCTTAATATTTTTGGAAGTTTGAGTGGGTTTATTTTAGATTTGGCTATCTTAGGAGGATATCTGTTTGTGCAGGTAACTATTACTGTGCAGAATTATTAGGCAACATACTAAAAAACAAATATATTCCCATCTCACTTGTTTGTTTTCACCAGGTAAACCAATATAGCTGCACAAAATTAAAAAACATTTCTGACATGCAAAAAAAAACCCCAAAAAATTAGGGACCAAATAAGCCACCTTTCTTTGTGATGACACTCAACAGCCTTCCATCCATAGATTCTGTCAGTTGTGATCTGTTTACGATCAACATTGCGTGCAGCAGCCACCACAGCCTCCCAGACACTGTTCCGAGAGGTGTACTGTTTTCCCTCCCTGTAGATCTCACATTTTAGGAGGGACCACAGGTTCTCTACGGGGTTCAGAACTGGTGAATAAGGGGGCCATGTCATTATTTTTTCTTCTTTTAGACCTTTACTGGCCAGCCACGCTGTGGAGTAGTTGGATGCATGTGATGGAGCATTGTCCTGCATGAAAATCATGTTTTTCTTGAACGATTCTGACTTCTTGCTGTACCACTGCTTGAAGAAGTTGTCTTCCAGAAACTGGTAGTAGGTCTGGGAGTTGAGCTTCACTCCATCCTCAACCCGAAAAGGTCCCACAAGTTCATCTTTGATTAAACCAGCCCATACCAGTACCCCACCTCCACCTTGCTGGCATCTGAGTTGGAGTGGAGCTCTCTGCCCTTTACTGATCCAGCCTCTGGCCAATCAAGAGTCACTCTCATTTCATCAGTCCATAAACCCTTTGAAAAATCAGACGTATGATATTTCTTGGCCCAGTCTTGATGTTGTATCTTATGTTTCTCGTTCAAAGTAGGTCGTTGTTCAGCCTTTCTTACCTTGGCCATGTCCCTGAGCAGGGGCTGGCCGGGGGCTTTGGCCCCGGGTGGCAGTTTTGGTCTGCCAGCCCTGAGTTGAGGACCGTTGAGGACCGGGGGGGGGGAGTGGGTGATGTTGGGGGGGTTTTATGGGGGGGAAGGGGTGCTAACAAAATTTATTGATGTCCGTGGGGGGGTGCTATCAAGCCACCGCAGCTCGCTTACCATGTCCGCTGCCGTCTGCTGCTGCATCGCCGCGCCGGCCGCAAAGTGCCGCTGGCCGGCCCATTTCTGTGGGGGACGGCCCTAGATGTGGACTATACCACCAGCCCCCCTGCCACCTGGGCCAGTCCGCCCCTGTCCCTGAGTATAGCACACCTTGTGCTTTTTGATACTCCAGTAATGTTGCAGCTCTGAAGTATTGCAAAACTGCTAGCAAATGGCATCTTGGCAGCTTAACGCTTGATTTTCTTCAATTCATTGGCAGTTATTTTGCGCCTTTTTTGCCCAACATGCTTATTGCAAGCCTGTTGGCTATTTGCCATGAAACGCTTGATTGTTCGGTGACCACGCTTCAAAAGTTTGGCAATTTCAAGACTTCTGCATTCCTCTGCATGACATCTCACAATTTTGGACTTTTCAGAGCCGTCAAATATCTCTTCTGACCTTTTTGCCAAAGGAAAGAAGTTGCCTATAATTAAGCACACCTTATGAAGGGTGTTGATGTCATCAGACCACACCCCTCCTCATTACAGAAATGCACATCACCTGATTTACTTAATTGGTAGTTGGCTCTCAATCCTATACAGCTTGGAGTAGGACAACATGTATAAAAAGTATCATGTGATCAAAATACTTATTTGCATAATAATTCTGCACACATGTAGTGATGTTAAGGATATATGTATAGTGATGTTTATGAGGATAGCTAAATGTATAGTGATGTGTATGAGAAAGGTTGGGTGTATAGTGATGTGTTTGAGGATAGCTGGGTGTATAGAGATGTGTATGAGGATAGCTGGGTGTGTAGTGCTGTGTATGAGGATAGCTGGGTGTATAGTGATGTGTTTGAGGATAGCTGGGTGTGTAGTGCTGTGTATGAGGATAGCTGGGTGTGTAGTGATGTGTATGAGAATAACTGGGTGTATAGTGATGTGTATGAGGATAGCTGGGTGTGTAGTGCTGTGTATGAGGATAGCTGGGTGTATAGTGATGTGTATGAGGATAGCTGGGTGTGTAGAGATGTGTATGAGGATAGCTGGGTGTATAGTGATGTGTTTGAGGATAGCTGGGTGTGTAGTGCTGTGTATGAGGATAGCTGGGTGTTAGAGATGTGTATGAGGATAGCTGGGTGTTAGTGCTGTGTATGAGGATAGCTGGTGTGTAAGATGTGTATGAGATAGCTGGTGTGTAGAGATGTGTATGAGGATAGCTGGGTATATGTGATGTTTGAGGATAGCTGGTGTGTAGTGCTGTGTATGAGGATAGCTGGTGTTAGAGATGTTATGAGATAGCTGGGTGATAGTGATGTGTATGAGGATAGCAGGTGTGTAGAGTGTATGAGGTAGCAGTGTGTAAGATGTGATGAGGATAGCTGGGTGTATAGTGATGTGTATGAGTGATAGCTGGGTGTGTAGTCATGTGTTTGAGGATAGCTGGGTATATAGTTATGTATGTGTATGAGGATAGCTGGGTGTATAGATGATGTGTATGAGGATAGCTGGGTGTGTAGAGATGTGTATGAGGATAGCTGGGTGTATAGTGATGTGTATGAGGATAGCTGGGTATATGTTATGTATGTGTATGAGGATAGCTGGGTGTGTAAGATGTGTATGAGGATAGCTGGGTGTATAGTGATGTGTATGAGGATAGCAGGGTGTGTAGAGATGTGTATGAGGATAGCAGGGTGTGTAGAGATGTGTATGAGGATAGCTGGGTGTATAGTGAATGTGTATGAGGATAGCTGGGTGTGTAGAGATGTGTATGAGATAGCTGTGTAGTCATGTGTTTGAGGATAGCTGGTGTATAGAGATGTGTATGAGGATAGCTGGGTGTGTATAGATGTGTATGAGGATAGCTGGTGTATAGTGATGTGTATGAGGATAGCTGGTGTGTAGAGATGTGTATGAGGATAGCTGGGTGTATAGAGATGTGTTTGAGGATAGCTGGGTGTATAGAGATGTGTTTGAGGATAGCTGGGTGTTAGTATGTGTATGAGGATAGCTGGTGTATAGTGATGTTTTTGAGGATAGCTGGGTGTATAGAGATGTGTATGGAGATAGCAGGGTGTGTAGAGATGTGTATGAGGATAGCTGGGTTGTAGTGTGTGTATGAGGATAGCTGGGTGTATAGTGATGTGTATGAGGATAGCTGGGTGTGTAGAGATGTGTATGAGGATAGCAGGGTGTATATGAGTGTGGTATGAGGATAGCTGGGTGTGTAGAGATGTGTATGAGGATAGCAGGGTGTTATAGTGATGTGTATGAGGATAGCTGGGTGTGTAGAGATGTGTATGAGGATAGCAGGTGTGTGTAGAGATGTGTATGATGGATAGCAGGGTGTGTATGAGATGTGTATGAGGATAGCAGGGTGTGTAGAGATGTGTTTGAGGATAGCTGGGTGATAGTGATGTGTATGAGGATAGCTGGGTGTGTAGTGTGTGTATGAGGATAGCTGGGTGTGTAGAGATGTGTATGAGGATAGCTGGTGTGTAGAGATGTGTATGAGGATAGCTGGGTGTATAGTGATGTGTGTTTGAGGATAGCATGGGTGTGTAGGCTGTGTATGAGGATAGCTGGGTGTGTAGAGATGTGTATGAGGATAGCTGGGTGTTAGTGAGTGTGTTATGAGGATAGCTGGGTGTGTAGAGATGTGTATGAGGATAGCTGGGTGTGTAGAGATGTGTATGAGGATAGCTGGGTATATAGTGATGTGTTTTGAGGATAGCTGGTGTGTAGTAGGCTGTGTATGAGGATAGCTGGGTGTTAGAGATGTGTATGAGGATAGCGGGTGTGTAGAGATGTGTATGAGGATAGCTGGTGTTATAGTGATGTGTATGAGGATAGCTGGGTGTGTAGAGATATGTTATGAGGAGGATAGCAGGGTGTGTAGAGATGTGTATGAGGATAGCTGGGTGTATAGTGATGTTGTATGAGGATAGCTGGGTGTTAGAGATGTGTATGAGGATAGCTGGTGTGTAGAGATGTGTATGAGGATAGCAGGGTGTGTAGAGATGTGTATGAGGATAGCTGGGTGTGTAGAGATGTGTATGAGGATAGCTGGTGTATAGTGATGTGTATGAGGATAGCTGGGTGTATGATAGATGATGTAGTATGAGGATAGCTGGGTGTGTAGTGCTGTGTATGAGGATAGCTGGGTGTATAGTGATGTGTATGAGGATAGCTGGGTGTGTAGAGATGTGTATGAGGATAGCTGGTGTGTAGTGATGTGTATGAGGATAGCTGGGTGTGTAGTGCTGTGTATGAGGATAGCTGGGTGTGTAGAGATGTGTATGAGGATAGCTGGGTGTTAGAGATGTGTATGAGGATAGCTGGGTGTATAGTGATGTGTTTGAGGATAGCTGGGTGTGTAGTGCTGTGTATGAGGATAGCTGGGTGTGTAGAGATGTGTATGAGGATAGCTGGGTGTGTAGTGCTGTGTATGAGGATAGCTGGGTGGTGGTATGAGGATGTGTATGAGGATAGCGTGGGTGGTGAGATAGAGATGTGTTATGAGTGGGATAGCTGGGTATGATAGTAGATGTGTATGAGGATAGCTGGGTGTGTAGAGATGTGTATGAGGATAGCTGGGTGTGTAGAGATGTGTATGAGGATAGCTGGGTGTGTAGAGATGTGTTATGTAGGATAGCTGGTGTATAGTTGATGTGTATGAGGATAGCTGGGTGTGTAGAATGTGTATGAGGATAGCTAGGGTGTGTAGAGATGTGTATGAGGATAGCTGGGTGTATGTAGAATGTGGTTTAGAGGTAATAGCTGGGTGTGTAGAGATGTGTATGAGGATAGCTGGGTGTGTAAGAAGTTGTATGATGGATAGCAGGGTGTGTAGAGATGTGTATGAGGATAGCTGGGTGTGTAGAGATGTGTATGAGGATAGCTGGGTGTATAGTGATGTGTATGAGGATAGCTGGTGTATAAGATGTGTTATGAGGATAGCTGGGTTAGTGAGTAGCTGGTAATGATGTGTATGAGAGATAGCTGGGTGTGTAGGATGTGTATGAGGATAGCTGGGTGTATAGTGATGTGTATGAGGATAGCTGGGTGTATAGTGATGTGTATGAGGATAGCTGGGTGTGTAGTGATGTGTATGAGGATAGCTGGGTGTGTAGAGATGTGTATGAGGATAGCTGGGTGTATAGTGATGTGTATGAGGATAGCTGGGTGTATAGTGATGTGTATGAGGATAGCTGGGTGTGTAGAGATGTGTATGAGGATAGCTGGGTGTATAGTGATGTGTATGAGGATAGCTGGGTGTATAGTGATGTGTATGAGGATAGCTGGGTGTGTAGAGATGTGTATGAGGATAGCTGGGTGTGTAGTGATGTGTATGAGGATAGCTGGGTGTATAGAGATGTGTATGAGGATAGCTGGGTGTGTAGTTATGTATGTGTATGACGAGGATAGCTTGGTATATAGTTATGTGTATGGGGTAAAGCCGCCTGCCCAGTACGCTTACAATGTATTGATAGCAGAATTCCCCTATCTGTAGTATGAAGTGCGCAGCTTGTGTTCTCCTTTTCTGCCTATATACACTGGTAGAAATGAGCACTTAGAAAAGGTCTCTTCACCCAGCAGCCTGCACTGAGCAATCCTCCCATTCACTCCGCACAGGTTTACAGACGTCACGACCCCCGTGACGTCACAGAACTCCAGCAGCTCCCAGGAGAGCGGGAGAGAAGAGGACCTGCTCGTGAGCACTTGTGGCCCCGCCCCCCGAGGGCTCCGCCGCCGCTGGCTGCTGTTTGCTAGTTCCCCGCAGCCACAGCAGCACCTTCTAAACGGAGCCCGGAGGACTAATGTGGAGGGAGCGGAGCACGGGAGCCGGCTACTAAACCCTCTGCTCTCACAGCCATGGCCAGACGGAGCTCCCTCTTCATTCGTGTAGTGGAAGGGAAGAACTTACCGGCCAAGGACATGTGAGTAGCTGAGGGTCCCACAGGGCAGTGAGCACTGAGCAGCTGTCAGCTGTGGGTCATGATATATGGGGGGCAGCAGGGGGAGAACACTGTGTATTGTGGGTCAGGGGGCAAAGTTCTGTGATCATTATCTGAGCTCTTCACCAAGGGCATAATAGAAATCAAGGGGTCATAGCAAAGGTTCTAATTGCCCGCACCCCCATAGTCCTCCATATAGTATAATGCACCCCATAGTCCTCCATATAGTATAATGCACCCCATAGTCCTACATATAGTATACTGCACAACCATAGCCCTACATATAGAATAATGCACCCCCATAGTCCTACATATAGAATAATACACCCCACAGTCCTCCATATAGAATAATGCACCCCCACAGTCCACCATATAGAATAATGTACCCCCATAGTCATACATATAATGCACCCCATAGTCCTACATATAGTAAAATGTACCCCCATAGTCCTCCATATAGAATAATGCACCCTCATAGTCCTCCATATAGAATAATGCACCACCATAGTCCTACATATATTATAATGCACCCCCTGCACCCCCATAGTTCTCTACATAATATAAAGCACCCCATAGTCCTACATATAGAATAATGCACCCCTATAGTCCTGCAAATATAAATCACCCCTATAGTCCTACATATAAAATAATGCACCCTCATAGTCCTACATATAATATAATGCACCCCCATAGTCCTCCATATAGAATAATGCATCCCTATAGTCCTGCATATATTGTAATGCACCCCCTATAGTCCTACATATAAAATAATGCACCCCCATAGTCCTACATATAATATAATGCTCCCCCATAGTCCTCCATATAGAATAAGGCACCCCCATAGTCCTCCATATAGAATAATACACCCCCATAGTCCTACATATATAATAACGCACCCCCATAGTCCTACATATAGAATAATGCACCCCATAGTGCTACATATAGCATAATGCACCCACATAGTTCTCTATATAGTATAATGCACCCCCATAGTTCTTCATATAGAATAATGCACCCCCATAGTCCTACATATAGAATAATGCACCCCATAGTCCTACATATACTATACTGCACCCCATAGTTCTCTATATAGTATACTGCACCCCCATAGTTCTCTATATAGTATACTGCACCCCCATAGTTCTCTAAACAGTATCATGCACCCCATAGTTCTACATATAGAATAATGCATCCCCATAGTCTTACATATATACTAATGCTGCCTCGAAGTATTGTATATAGTGTGATTCACCTCAATAGTGCGATAAATAGTTTAATGCATTCCCATAGTCCTCCATATATTATAATGCACCTCCATATCGTATAATGCACCCCCATAGTCCTACGTTTGGAATAATACACCCCATATTACTACATATACTATAATGCACCCCCTATAGCTCTCTATATAGTATAATGCACCCCCATAGTTCTGTATATAGTATAATGCACCCCCATAGTTCTCTATATAGTATCATGAACCCCATAGTTCTACATATAGAATAATGCATCCCCATAGTCCTATGTATAGAATAATGCTGCCTCGTAGTATTACATATAGTGTGATTCACCTCAATAGTCCGATAAATAGTTTAATTGCATTCCCATAGTCCTCCATATATTATAATGCACCTCCATATCGTATAATGCACCCCCATAGTCCTACATTTGGAATAATGCAACCCATAGGCCTTTATATATTATAATGCACCCCATAGTCCTCCATATATTATAATGCACCCCCTGCACCCCCATAGTTCTCTACATAATATAAAGCACCCCATAGTCCTACATATAGAATAATGCACCCCTATAGTCCTGCAAATATAAATCACCCCTATAGTCCTACATATAAAATAATGCACCCTCATAGTCCTACATATAATATAATGCACCCCCATAGTCCTCCATATAGAATAATGCATCCCTATAGTCCTGCATATATTGTAATGCACCCCCTATAGTCCTACATATAAAATAATTGCACCCCCATAGTCCTACATATAATATAATGCTCCCCCATAGTCCTCCATATAGAATAAGGCACCCCCATAGTCCTCCATATAGAATAATACACCCCCATAGTCCTACATATATAATAACGCACCCCCATAGTCCTACATATAGAATAATGCACCCCATAGTGCTACATATAGCATAATGCACCCACATAGTTCTCTATATAGTATAATGCACCCCCATAGTTCTTCATATAGAATAATGCACCCCCATAGTCCTACATATAGAATAATGCACCCCATAGTCCTACATATACTATACTGCACCCCATAGTTCTCTATATAGTATACTGCACCCCCATAGTTCTCTATATAGTATACTGCACCCCATAGTTCTCTAAACAGTATCATGCACCCCATAGTTCTACATATAGAATAATGCATCCCCATAGTCTTACATATATACTAATGCTGCCTCGAAGTATTTTATATAGTGTGATTCACCTCAATAGTGCGATAAATAGTTTAATGCATTCCCATAGTCCTCCATTATATATATGCACCTCCATATCGTATAATGCACCCCCATAGTCCTACGTTTGGAATAATACACCCCATATTACTACATATACTATAATGCACCCCCTATAGCTCTCTATATAGTATAATGCACCCCCATAGTTCTGTATATAGTATAATGCACCCCCATAGTTCTCTATATAGTATCATGAACCCCATAGTTCTACATATAGAATAATGCATCCCCATAGTCCTATGTATAGAATAATGCTGCCTCGTAGTATTACATATAGTGTGATTCACCTCAATAGTCCGATAAATAGTTTAATTGCATTCCCATAGTCCTCCATATATTATAATGCACCTCCATATCGTATAATGCACCCCCATAGTCCTACATTTGGAATAATGCAACCCATAGGCCTTTATATATTATAATGCACCCCATAGTCCTCCATATATTATAATGCACCCCATAGTCCTACATATAGTAAAATGCACCCCATAGTCCTACATATAGAATAATGCACCCCCATAGTCCTACATATAGAATAATGCACCCCATAGTCCTTCATATATTATAATGCATCCCCATAGCCCCCCATATAGTAAAATGCACCATACCATCCATAGTCCTCCATATAGAATAATGCACCCCCATAGTTCTCCATATAGAATAATGAACCCCCATAGTCCTACATATATTATAATGCACCCCATAGTTCTCTACATAATATAAAGCACCACATAGTCCTACATTTAGAATAATGCACCCCCATAGTCCTCCATATATTATAATGCACCCCATAGTCCTACATATAGCAAAATGCAACCCCATAGTCCTACATATAGAATAATGCACCCCCATAGTCCTACATATAGAATAATGCACCCCATAGTCCTTCATATCTTATAATGCATCTCCATAGCCCCCATATAGTATAATGCACCATACCATCCATAGTCCTCCATATAGAATAATGCACCCCCATAGTTCTCCATATAGAATAATGCACCCCCATAGTTCTCTACATAATATAAAGCACCCAATATTCATACATATAGAATGATGCACCCCATAGTCCTTCATATCTTGTAATGCATCTCCATAGTCCCCCAAATATTATAATGCACCATACCATCCTTAGTCCTCCACATAGAATAATGCACCCCCATAGTTCTCCATATAGAATAATGCACCCCATAGTCCTACATATATTATAATGCACCCTCATAGTTCTCTACATAATATAAAGCACCCCATAGTCCTACACATAGAATATTGCACCCCCATAGTCCTCCATATATTATAATGCACCCCATAGTCCTACATATAGTAAAATGCACCCCCATAGTCCTACATATAGAATAATGCACCCCCATAGTCCTACATATAGAATAATGCACCCATAGTCCTTCATATCTTGTAATGCACCCCATAGTTCTACATATAGAATAATGCAACCCCATGGTCCTACATATAGAATAATATACCCCATAGTCCTACATATACTATACTGCACCCCCCAAAGCTCTCTATGTAGTATAATGCACCCCCATAGTTCTCTATGTAGTATAATGCACCCCCATAGTTCTCTATATAGCATCATGCACCCCATAGTTCTAGAATAATGCATCCCCATAGTCCTACATATAGAATAATGCTGCCTCGTAGTCTTACATATAGTGTGATTCACCTCAATAGTCCGATAAATAGTTTAATGCATTCCCATAGTCCTCCATATATTATAATGCACCTCTATATCGTATAATGCAACCCCCATAGTCCTACATTTGGAATAATGCACCCCATATTCCTACATTTAGAATAAAACACCCCATAGTCCTTTAAATATTATAATGCACCCCCATAGTCCTCCATATATTATAATGCACCCCATAATCCTACATATAGTAAAATGCACCTCCATAGTCCTACATATAGAATAATGCACCCCACAGTCCTTCATATATTATAATGCATCTCCATAACCCCCCATATAGTATAATGCACCATACCATCCATAGTCCTCCATATAAATTAATGCACCCCCCACTGTCTTCCATATTTTATAATGCACTTCTATAATCCTCCATATACAGTAGTATAATGCACCTTACCATCCACAGTCCTCCATATATCATAATGCACCCCTATAGTCCTCCATATATTATAATGTACCCCCATAGTCCTCCATATATTATAATGCATCTCCATAGCCCTCCATATTTTATAATGCATTTTCCATAGTCCTTGATCTACTGTATATATGTCCAGTACAGTGGGATACATTGTCACCTTCCTGAGGTGTGTACATTGACAAAATGGGGTCGTAACGTGATGTGCTCAGACTCTTAGATATGGGGCTTGGGGAACCAATTGCATCTTTGCCCCAGTAGGAGGAAAACCCAGATACAACTGTACCGTGACACATACATTGATTTGATGTATTGAGATGTCGTGAACAGATATTATCCATTATTTATATAGCACCAATGTATTCTGCAGACTTTGCCGTTTCAGGAGCCCCTGTCCCCAGTGCTGATCACAGACCTTTATATATATACGAATGATATATGTAGAGTCAGGTCACCAGGGAGTGTATATGATTGGTGGAGGGCTGCAGTGATATTTGACTTTGTGGAACTTTCTCCCATCTCCCAACTGCATCTCTGGAGCTCAGCCACAGTGATCTTGGGGTTCTTCTTTACCTCTCTTACCAAGGCTCTTCTCTCACAATTGCTCGATGGCCACATCTAGGAAGACTTCTGGTGGTCCCAAACTTCTTCCATTTAAGGATTATGGAGGCCACTGCGCTCTTAGGGACCTTGAGTATTGCAGAAATTCTCTTGTAACTTTGGCCAGATCTGTGCCTTGCCACAATTCTGTCTCTGAGCTCGTTGGGCAGTTCCTTTGACCTCATGATTCTCATTTGGTCTGACATGCACTGTGAGCTAGGAGGTCTTATATAGACAGGTGTGTGCCTTTACAAATCAAGTACCATCAGTTTAATTAAATACAGCTGGACTCCAATGTAGGAGTAGAACCATCCCAAAGAGGATCACAAGGAAATGGACAGCAAGTGACTTGCATATGAGTGTTTGAGGAAAGGGTCTGAATACTTATGACCATGTGATATTTCAGTTTTTCTTTTTTAATAAATTTGCAAAAATTTCTACATTTCTGGTTGTTTCAGTCAAGATGGGGTGCAGAGTGTACATTAATGAGAAAAAAATGAACTTTTTATCATTTACAAAATTGCTGCAATGAAACAAAGAGTGAAAAATTTAAAGGGGTCTGAATACTTTCCGTACCCACTGTAATAAATTGGGTGCATTTGTTTAATGCAGTATGTGCTGAATATGATTATGAATTATTATGTTCTATCTAAATAGCTTTATTATGGTATCATAATAATGATTAAAGCCTGATGTAACCATTGCACTACAATAAATGTATCACTTAAAGGGACTCTGTCAGGTATGATACTAATATTACCCTTCAATAATGCCTGGGCAAACCTTTTAAAAACATGTAAAATCATTATTGTACTGTTTGTAGTTTCCTTGCTCTAAGCATTTTCACACCCTGCAGGGAGCTGCTGCATTAGTCCAGCTCCATTACTTTCACAGCCAATTAGTCCAGGTGTGTGATGGTGGGTTTACACGTTGCGATATCGGCGTCCAACTCCGACCAAAAGTCACGTGGTTCGTGAGTTGGACCCGATATCGTTCCTGCGTTGTACTGTTTGAACGTACAATGCGATGCTGGAACGATGGCAAACCGATATCGGGGGTCGAATGAGCGTGCTATTCAACCGCCCGATATCGGATGCCGGTTGGAGCCGGATCGTCCTGTGTGACAGCCCAACTCCGATGTGTACTGCAACGTCACCCATTCACTCCCATGTTAAATGGTCGTTCCTGGGTCGGGGGGCGTACACATCGTCGGGACGTTGTATCCCGATATCGGGACGTGTAAATCGCCGATGCGAGGCAGGGAAAACCGGGCACTAAATGCGCGCTCCCGCGTCGTTGTATTACGATATCTGAACGATATCGCAACGTGTAAACCCACCATAACAGTTCATCTATTATTCACTCCTTCTCAGGCAGCTCTCCTCTCCCTCCTCCCTGTGCTCTGCCTGTCAGGTTTCAGTTTCATTTAGGAGCTCCTGATGAGGAGACGGAGGGAGGGAGTTATTGCAGGCACAAATCTGCCTTACCTGATCTAGATAACACATCTACTCCATTTGTTTCTCAAATCAGGCAACCCTGCTGTCCTGTGACAGATTCTGTTTTTTTTACCTCTTGATTTGGTGCATACAAAGACAGCAGACAGGGGGAGGATACAGCCCCTTAACACCCCCCCCATCCCCCGTGAGTGTTTTCTACTGATCTCCTGTGTAGTGATGTGAATATGTAAGGCTGCCTTCACACTAGCGTTCCCCTCTGTAGCGTCCTGGGGGAACCGCATGCTGGGCGCATACACCGCAAGTCCCTATGCTTAACATGGGGATGGTGCGGGTGTATGGGCTCGGGTGCAGATTGGCGTGCGCACCCATTCACTTCCGTGAGTGATTTGCACGCATGCAGATGCTTGTGTACAAATCACACACTCTCATCTGCACCCTGAACGTGACATGTCGCGTTCCTGGTGCGGACGAGAATGTTTGATTTGTGCGCATGCGTACAAATCACACATGGCGGGCAATGGCTGTGGACGAGGTGCACACGACAATCTGCACCCAAGCGCATACACCCGCGTCCCCATGTTAAACATAGGGACTTTTGGTGTATGCGCTCAGCTTGCGGTTCCCCTCCACAGGACGCAGTGGAGGGGAACGCTAGTGTGAAGCCAGCCTAACATGAATATTCATTCCTTGGGGAGTGGGCAACAGACAGCAAATGATCACTCACTGTGATTGACAGATGGAATTAATTTCATTATTTGAAGTTTACACACAATTGGTGGGAAATATTTAGAACAGAAATACATCATCATTAGAGATAGCTTAGAGAAAGGAATTAGAAAATGAAAGCAGTTTCATATGGATTTTTGACCTGACAGATTCCCTGTAAAAATGAGCCATGTACAGTCATGGCCAAAAGTTTTGAGAATGACACCAAAATGATATTTTCACATGATCTGCTGCCCTCTGGTTTTTATTTGTGTTTGTCTGATGTTTCTATCACATACAGAAATATAATTACAATCATATTATGAGTACCAAAAGGTTATATTGACAGTTAGAATGAGTTAATGCAGCAAGTCAATATTTTCAGTGTTGACCCTTCTTCTTCAGGACCTCTGCAATTCTCCCTGGCATGCTCTCAATCAACTTCTGGACCAAATCCTGACTGATAGCAGTCCATTCTTGCACAATGCTTGCATTTTGCCAGAATTTGTTGGTTTGTGTTTGTCCACCCGTCTCTTGATGATTGACCACAAGTTCTCAATGGGATTAAGATCTGGGGAGTTTCCTGGCCATGGACCCAAAATCTCTATGTTTTGTTCCCTGAGCCATTTAGTTATCACCTTTGCTTTATGGCAAGGTGCTCCATCATGCTGGATAAGGCATTGTTGGGCGCCAAACTGCTCTTGGACGGTTGGGAGAAGTTGCTCTTGGAGGACATTCTGGTACCATTCTTTATTCATGGCTGTGTTTTTAGGCAAGACTGTGAGTGAGCCAATTCCCTTGGCTGAGAAGCAACCCCACACATGAATGGTTTCAGGATGCTTTACAGTTGGTACGAGACAAGACTGGTGGTAGCGCTCACCTCTTCTTCTCCGAATAAGCTGTTTTCCAGATGTCCCAAACAATCGAAAAGGGGATTCATCAGAGAAAATGACTTTACCCCAGTCCTCAGCAGTCCACTCCCTGTACCTTTTGCAGAATATCAGTCGGTCCCTGATGTTTTTTCTGGAGAGAAGTGGCTTCTTTGCTGCCCTCCTTGAAACCAGGCCTTGCTCAAAGAGTCTCCGCCTCACAGTGCGTGCAGAAGCACTCACACCAGCCTGCTGCCATTCCTGAGCAAGCTCGGGACTGCTGGTAGTCCGATCCCGCAGCTAAAACAGTTTTAAGATACGGTCCTGGCGCTTGCTGGTCTTTCTTGGGTGCCCTGGAGCCTTTTTGACAACAATGGAAGCTCTCTCCTTGAAGTTCTTGATGATGCGATAGATTGTTGACTGAGGTGCAATCTTTCTAGCTGCGATACTCTTCCCTGTATTTTTGTGCAGTGCAATGATGGCTGCACGTGTTTCTTTAGAGATAACCATGGTTAACTGAAGAGAAACAATGATACCAAGCACCAGCCTCCTTTTAAAGTGTCCAGTGGTGTCATTCTTACTTAATCATGACTGATTGATCGCCAGCCCTGTCCTCATCCACACCCACACCTGTGTTAATGGAACAATCACTAAAACGATGTTAGCTGCTCCTTTTAAGGCAGGACTGCAATGATGTTGAAATGTGTTTTGGGGGTTAAAGTTCATTTTCTAGGCAAATATTGACTTAGCAAGTAATTGCTGTTAAGCTGATCACTCTTTATGACAGTCTGGAGTATATGCAAATTGCCATTAGAAAAACTGGGGCAGTAGACTTTGTTAAAATTAATATTTGTATCATTCTCAAAACTTTTGGCCAAGACTGTATAAAGGAGTCAGGGAAATTGAGGAGTTGGAGTCGGTGCTTTGGCTTACCGAATTCACAGCCTTGACGCTAAGGCTAAGTTCACACAGAGTGTTTGTGCTCCATTTTTTGTTGATCCACTTTTGGTGCAGTTTCTCCTGAACAAGAGATCCTCTTTGTGGAAAACAAAAACAAGCGCATTATATGTTTGTGCTGCTTTTTTGCTCCAATGTCGGGGGAACAAAGACAGACCGACACAAAGACAGGGATACAAACATACTTTCTTACCCTCCCCGGCAATCCTACAGTGAGCCCCCGTGATGTCTTCCAGGCACTGGCAGCACCTGTGAGTAGTACAAGTAATTACAGTACCTGCACCTCATGTGACTCAGGCTGAGTCACATGGGTAGGTCCTGGAAGTACCATACTGACTACTCACAGGTCCTGCGATGCGTGGAAAGAAGACATCACCTGGACTCACCATGGGATCAATGGGGAGGGTAAGTAATTAAATGTTAGTGGTGCAGAAAGTGCACCTGAAAAATGGAGCAATAATTGACATGCTCATTGTTTTATGGATGTGCTTTCTTCAGCACTAACACAGCAGTCAGAAACGTTGATATCTGCACAGCAAATTGAAAAGCATATGTACTTTACTGGCAGACGTTTTGACCGTTTTTGGTGCAGTTAAAAATCCAGCACCAAAAATGGGTCAGAAACATCCAGTGTGAACCTAAGGGCAGAGCAGAGACACATGCATCTCGCATGAGTCACCCGGCCCTGCCCCTGCCTCTTTGAACAGTATTGTTGAGCTGATTGTGTTTCTATGGTGCTCCGCACTCGCGTTCAGAGAGGCAGGGCCGGGCCAGGTGACTCATGCAAGATGCATGCGAGACACTCAAATGCAGCTCGCATAGTGTGTTTCCACCCTAACACACACATACAGATCGGGTCGCAGTATTACTCCACTCTCTAACACACATCAGATGGCAGTATCACTACGCTCTAATGGTACCTTTACACGCCGCAACAGGATGGTGGCAACAATCGGGTGCTTCACGTGCACGAGCACGCACAAACGGTTGCCAACGGTAAATGCACCACCTTTACACGCCGCAACAAGGTGCGCTACAGTAGGTTACATTTATCTCTGGATACACCGCCAGGTGCCACAAGTTACCTTCTGTAGCTTACCTTACCACATTTACACGCCGCAATAACAAGGTAATAAGGGCGGGACAAAGGCAGCAGAGACAACACATAGGCGTGCCACAATTGTGGATTACGAGAATTCCGTACGCTGATAGGACAAAGCAATAACATCATGATTGGGCAGCCAGCGCAGGAGGCAGACTAATACATGACGCTCGAGCAATTGTGTAGTGTGAGTGGTCAGCTCCTTAAATATGCCGCCCTATGCAGCGACTACCAATCGTAACGCAGGAGCTTCCTCCAATGAGCGCTGAAGGGGGGTGGTTTCACGGAGGCTGTGTCACGCCCCGGGGAGTTATCTAGGTGACGAATAAACCTTACCCTACCATATTTACACGCCGATACAGCCCGATACAACCCGCAACCATCGCCTAGAAATCCACCTGTTTTAGGGCTCTGCTCGGAAACAGGTGCCTCAAGTGACGGGTGGCAACAACCGTCTTTACACGCCGCAACAGCGGGTTGATTTGGCGGTGCAAGATACATTTCTCTCATGTACTCGGTTGTTGCCACCATCCTGTTGCTGCGTGTAAAGGTACCATAACTCTGCACGAGTGATACTGCTGGCCAGCAGGGGAAGTAATCCATTGTGGAGCACATTTAGACCAGACAGGAACACATCAGTCCTGTGTGTGAGAGCCCCAAAATAAGAACTATCCTAAAAATAAGTCTAGCACATTTTTCGGAGCAAAAAATAACGTAAGATCCTGTCTTATTTTTGGGGAAATGCAGTATATGACTAGATCTTACCATGAATGATTGAATCAGATTTGTATTGAGGATGCGTGTATATGTTATTATACATGAGACATGTCTATGATGGTAAACTACTGATACATGACTAGATCCCACCATGAATGATTGGAGCAGATGTTTATTGAGGATCCATGTATGTATGATCATACACTACACATATCTTTGAACTTAATGATCATTACAAAACATTTATTTCATTGTAGACTGTCAACAAACATCTGCTCATTTATGGACATACAATTATTACATGTATAGCTAGATGTGAACGAGGATGCCTTATTTGTATTCTTAAATAAAAGGGTAAGCATTGCCAAACAACAAACTCTAATCTCCTTGAAACAGGATGAAATTGTGTAGCTTTCAGCAGCTGGAAAGGTACTGGCAGTGCTAATCGCAGTAGAAAGATATGATTTGGAATAGTATAAGGCCATTACCTGTAATTGCCTGTTATCTTGGCGCAGAATGCTTAGAGAAATAGCAGTATTCCAAATAAGCCTAGCAAGCACGAATCACAAATGTATTGTTTCCTACGTTTGTGAGACACGGGTATATCTGCAATGCTTACAGTGAAGGAAATAATTATTTAATCCCTTGCTGATTTAGTAAATTTGCCCACTGACAAAGACATGAACAGTCTATGATTTTAAGGGTAGGTTCATTTTAACAGTGAGAGATAGAATATCAGAAATAAAATCCAGGAAATCACATTGTCTAAATTATATAAATGTATTTGCATTTTGCAGAGAGAAAAAATAATTTGATCACCTACCATCATTAGGAGTCCTGGCCTAATCAAGTAGTTACATGCATTAAAGACAGCTGTCTTAGGGCCGTTTCACACTGCGGCGTGATCCGGTCCGGGATGACCCAGACAGCCGCGGACCGGATCATCACACAGGACTGGGGGGCTATTATGCCCTCCAGTCCGGTGTGCAGCGCACGCAGCTGCAGCCGCTGACAGGTCAGGACCGTGGCACCCGCGGTCCTGATTATCAGCAGAGGGAACTGCGTGCGCTGTACACCAGACTGGAGGGCATAATAGCCCCCCATTCCTGTGTGCTGATCCGGTCTGCGGCTGTCTGGGTCATCCCGGACAGACCCGGACCGGATCACGCCGCAGTGTGAAGCGGCCCTTACATTGCCACCTTCTGTCCACACACTCAATCAGTCAAACTCTAACCTCTACCACATGGGCAAGACCAAAGAGCTTTCTAAAGATGTCAGGGAAAAGATCCTCGACCTGCACAAGGCTGGAATGGGCTACAAAACCATAAGTGAGACCCTGTGTGAGAAGGAAACAATTGTTGGTGCAATAGTAAGAAAATGGAAGAAATATACAATGAGTGTCAATCCACATCGATCTGGAGCTCCACGCAAAATCTTACCTCGTGAGGTATACAGGATCATGAGGAAGGTGAGAGATCAGCCTAAATCTACACAGGGGGAACTTGTTAATGATCTCAAGGCAGCTGGGACCACTGTCACCAAGAGAACCGTTGGTAACATATTATGCCGTAATGGATTAAAATCCTGGATGCTCGCAAAGTCCCACTGCTCAATAAGGCACATGTGCCTGTCATGTCTGCCATCACTGCAGAATGCTCCTGTGCCAAAGTGCAGTTCTGCTGCTGGTGTCTAGATCAGACGCCTTATAGATGAGGTTTTTCTATTTTCTCTGCTTTCTGAAGTTTGCCAATGAATACCTTGGTGATTCTGAGAGTGATTGGGAGAAGGTGCTATGGTCATATGAGACAAAAATGGAGCTATTTGGCATTAACTCAACTCGCCATGTTTGGAGGAAGAGAAATGCTGTCTATGAACCAAAGAACATCGTCCCCACAGTCAAGCATAGTGGTGGAAACATTATACTTTCCACATGGAAAGCGCCATGGAATTAATGGCGCTTTAATAATAAATAATAATTTTGGGGGTGTTTCTCTGCTAAGGGCACAGGACTATGTCATCGCATCTATGGGACAATGGATGGAGCCATGTTCCATAAAATCTTGAATGACAAGCACCTTTCCTCCAGCAGGACATTAAAAATGGGTTGTGGCTGGACCTTCCAGCACGACAATGACACAAAACATACAGCCTAAGCAACAAAAGAATGGCTCAAAAAGAAGCACATTAAAGGGAACCTGTCATCTCCGAACAGCCACCTAACCTATCAATACATGTCCCTGGACCTTCCTATTATCATTATAACTATTCCTTTCTCTGCTAAATGCCTGTTTTTAATGTTCTAAAAAACATTTTTAAACTTACTCATTAAGATGATAATGAAGTGGGGGCTATATGCAATAGTCCCACTGGGGGTGTTTGTTTGCAGCCTCCAGCATCCTTTATCACACCCCCATGGGTGTGATCTTGAAATTAAATTTCACGCCCCCAGCCTAGCTCCCTCCATTCTGCTATGCAGCCTTCCTGTGGGAATGACGCTTAAATGCGTCATTTCCGGAACTGTGGACCCCTTAGCAACCCGATATTTATCTTAGCAGAGGCACAGCGCTGCTAAGCAGGGCTCCATAGAACCCTGCCTCGCAGCTCACACCACTGCTACGGTAAACATAGGGTTGCTAAAGGGCCATAGCAGTGGTATACAGGCCTCCCCAGTGGTAGTATACAGCCCCCAGCAGTGTGGTATACAGCAGCCTCCCCAGTGGTATATACAGGCCCCAGCAGTGTTACAGCAGCCTCCCCAGTGGTATATACAGCAGCAGCCCCAGTGGTAGTATACAGGCAGCCCCAGAGGTATACACAGCAGCCCCAGTGGTAGTATACAGCAGCAGCCCCAGGGTATATACAGCAGCCCTGTACAGCAGCCCCAGAGGTATATACAGCAGCCCCAGTGGTAGTATACAGCAGCCCCATTGGTAGTATACACAGCAGCCCCAGAGGTATATACAGCAGCCCCAGTGGTAGTATACAGCAGCCCCAGAGGTATATACAGCAGCCCCAGTGGTAGTATACAGCAGCCCCAGGTATATACAGCAGCCCCAGTGGTAGTATAAGCAGCCCCCAGTAGGTATATACAGCAGCCCCAGTGGTAGTATACAGCAGCCCCAGAGGTATATACAGCAGCCCAGTGGTAGTATACAGCAGCCCCAGAGGTATATACAGCAGCCCCAGTGGTAGTATACAGCAGCCCCAGAGGTATATAACATGGAGCCCATGGTAATCAGCAGCCCGCCCGCCACCACCATCAGTATACAGCCCCCCCCCATTAGTATCCAGGGCCCCCCTTGCTCCGGAAACCTGTAAAGTAAAATCATTATACTTATCACTGTCCTGTTGCCGCCGTCCACGCCGCTGCCATTGCGCTCCTCCGTCTTCATCCAGCGTCTTCCGGCTTCCTCCTGTGGCGCAGACAATGACATCATTGCCTGCGCCGACCACAGGAAGCCGGAAGAAGCTACATGAAGACGGAGGATCGCGATGGCAGCGGCGGGGACGGCGGCGACAGGACAGTGATAAGTATAATGATTTTACTTTATAGGTTTCCTGGAGCAAGGGGGGGGGCCCTGGATACTAATGGTGGGCCTGTATACTGATGGGGGCTGCTGCAGTATATGACTCACGTATAAGCCGAGGGGGGTACTTTTCAGCCCAAAAAAACGCAACGAGTATATACGGTAAGTCTTTTTTGCCAGAGGGATCAAATACGTATTTCTCTCATGAAAATACCTTTATATAATTTAGACAATGTGATTTTCTTGATTTTATTTTTGACATTCTATCTCTAATGGCCACGTTACACACTAGGATATCTGTGTCCAACTTCTGAACAGATCTCTGGTTGCAGTGAAATCATGGAACATTGTTACATTTTGTGGCTGTGTACAAATGGAGCAATGTATCCATGATTTCACTGCAACCAGAGATCTGTTCAGAAGTTGGACACAGATATCTGTGTGTGTGAAGTGGCCTTTACTGTTAAAATTAACCTACCCTTAAAATTATAGACTGTTCATGTCTTTGCAGTGGCAATACAAAATCCAAGTGATTAAATATTGTTCTCCTGTTTCTATATAACTCTACAATAATCCAATTGCTGAATGTTGTGAATTAAATATATTTGGTTTTCTACTTCTAGTCACTTTGCATTTCTAGTATGTATATTCTCTAGATCTATTTATGTATGCTACTACATGGATGGACTGTAGGCAGGGATTCTAGTGCACAGGAGACCTGCAGGTTCCCTTCAAAGACAGGGATGACAGGATAGTTTTTACGCCATCTATCGCAAAGTGAGATGTAATCTTCATTACAATGGGCCCCAAGATTGCCACGCAGATTATCTCTCTGGTATTCATGTTGTCCAGAAGAAAAAGAAAACATACTTTATTCTCAATGTACTACATAGTTTTTTGTCAAGGATAGAACATTGATCAACGCACTGGTGTAAATACCAGAGTAGAAGGCATAGCAACTGATATTGAGCCCAACAAAAAGGTGGGACCCATTTACACTCAGTCACTGAAGGTTGTAGACAATGGAATAGAGTGTAGAAAATTACCTACAGCCCCAGATTTTCTATAAAGTACCATTGCTGCTGTGTGCATTATTGTATTCTTTGACATTATGTTCTGCATGATTCCTGTGCTGTATCGTTTCCATGACTGTACACAATATCCCAGTACTGTGCATTATTCTTGGGCATTAAGGTTTTCCACTACTAATTTCACAACTTTTCTTTTGATCTATTCCTAACTAACAGATTCCTAATTTACTTTTGCTAAATATTCTGCTCCTGTAAGATTGTCTCTAAGACACTTATAATACTTTTGTTGTTGTAGATATGCTTTAGACCGGAGTTGGACAAACAGAGCAGGGCAGTCAGTAGTGGAGGGCAGGCTGCCTCTCTGTGAGTGGCAGCAATCTGGGCACACATGCCCAGATCACACTTGACTTTCTTCTGAGCCCCCAACAATGACATGCACTGCACAATTGGTCAGATTTCCAGTCTCCAGCTAGAAGGATCCAAGCTACAACAACAATAAAGGTATTTATGAGCGTTAGAGATTAGATTACAGGAGCAGGGTATATAGCAGAAGTACAGTGGGAAAGTGATAGCTAGGCATATTTAGGACAAAAGAAAGTGCAGTCACATTAGTAGTTGAAAACCTCTTTAATTCATAAGAATAACGCAAAATAAAAGGAGATCAAAATAATTACAGGTGTTTTGCATGTTGAGCTTGCTAATGGTCGTGGATAATCCCTTGACGTATATTTGCCTGAAACCTAGTGTTCATTTAGATTTAATGTGTGATACCAGTCACTCCATGCTGACAGCCATGACCATTACACAGATGGCAAATTTTGCCCTATGTCCAAGTGCAGCGCAGCATTGCTACCAAAAGGCAGATCCCATGGACAAGGCGGTCCCACCTTCGGGTATGTCGCAAGCGACGCCCATTTTCCGGTAATGGTCCAGGACAACACCACAATTAATAGTGAAAACCACTGTTCCATAACTCGTTTATTAGGACACACTGCTCCTGAAGATCATTCATACCATGTCCCCCTTGCCAGACCGTCCCACTACCTGTCCTAGACCCCTTATGTAGAGACTGCATGTAAGTTATTAAATCATTTTATACAAGACTTAATAGTGCAGTTTTAGGTCAGAGAGGGGTGGTTAGGGATGAGCTAACAAGTTGCAGGGACAGGTAGTGAGTGATAGGTTAGCGGCTTAAAAGGATCTGACAGGTTCCCTTTAAGACATAATAATTCTTATCCATAGCTGCTTGTGAATATTTATTGCTACCATATGAATTTAAATGTATGGAGTACGTTACTGTTTTTGTTCGGAATTGTATGTGGTGTTTATTTTTATGATGACATAAGGAATTTTTTCTATCTGGAGAAGGCAAGTCCTATTTTATTAAAAGGAGTAAAAAAAAATCCAATTCGTGGTATGTGCATTCTTTCCCTATATATTCCTTTTATATCCTCAATATCTTGTATATAGCCTGTACACGTTACTAGCTGTCAATCGACCGTCAGCTACATTTCCAAGATAACACTTTTCTCATTTTACATTTGAGCGGCTCACTGCCATTTGCTATGCATTGCAGAGTGCACTTATCTCTGCTGGGTGGTGGTACCAAAAAAAGAGTCCTTTGTGGTTCTGATCATTTAGAAGAGGCAGATGGCATTGACAGTACACTCTTTTGTCATTGTTCATTCATGCTTATCTTTTATTTCTGTCATTTTGCACCTTTTTATAGCCTACAGGTATCATTACTGCTAGAAAGTGGATCATGAGACACTGTGCTTTAGTATTAAGGTTTAGTTCATATGCTTTGATGTGGATACTACTTTACAACAATACAGAAACTAGTACGGTATGTAGCAAATCACAGCTGTATGGGATGTATGCAAAATGAAATCAAGTGGTTGTTTTTCTCTGTTGTTTTTTGATCGTAGATTTTTCGTACATTTTATTTTCTATACATTATTGACAGCCATATTGCAAGAGCCAATACTCTGTTCTGTTAACAACATTCAGATAAGCCTTACAAAAACCACTTGGACCGTAAGGAATGAGAAAGTTGTGAACAACAGATACAAGACTTATGACAAAGGTATCTGAAAAATGTTGAAGCCTAGAGTAGTAGTTCCCAACCTTTCCTACCATGAGAGCCACATTGAGTTCAGAAAAATTGTCGTGAGCCACATCCATCCAGCTCCCGGTAAAGGGTATAGCGGTAAAATGACAGCCAAAGCTTCCCCACAGAAAGACTGTGGGGACCCGCTTGTGTTAAACAGTGCCTTCCCCCCTCCCACCAGTCCCACAATGAAAAACATGGCAAGGCCTGGATGGGTTGAAAAGGTCGGTTACAGTTTATTATTTTCGCTAACAGAGAAAGGCACTTACATTTCGCAACAGGCTGATCACCGAATGCCCTATCTGTGACAGATCGGTGAGGTGGCCAATGAGCGGTTATGAACCTTAGGCCTCCACCTTTTCTGCCATGGAGTATCATGTGTACCCCTACACAGGACTCCGACCCCCACCCATCATTATCAGGGGTTGCTCAACTCCGTCCTGCAAACCAGACAAAAAAATGTCTAGACCAATGTCTGTGAGGTGAACTTTGTCCGGTCTTAGAAGTGCAGAGTTATCGCCTTCCAACTGGTGATGGCGAACCACAATTCCGCATTTTACCCTCACAAATTTTGCCATTCTCGCATTGACGTTTCTTCTTGCTCGCTCTATGGCTTTGGCATCCCTTGCTCCACGCCAGTCGGCTCGTGGTACAATTTCAGACCACACCAGTGTTAAGTCCGGGAATAAATAGATAGCATGCTCAATGTCTGTTGTCATTACTGTATATAGTTCACTCGTTTTGGTTTTGCCCAAATCGTTTCAACCCACATGCAACACCAATATTATCGGCCCCTTGGCCCTCCTGTAGATGTTGACTAACTCTGGGAACAACTGCTTCCATCGGAGCCCTCTGATGCCTCTCCAGTTCACCTCTAGATTCGGGAAACCTAGGTTTTTTTCTCCTGGGCGAAGCTCTGCCTTTTTTGCCACCCAGTAAATGTAGGAATGTCCTAAAACCCAAACTTCAGGCCTACCGCTGCCTGTAAGATAACAAAACGTGTTATTTCAGCAAATCAGGTCTTATATATCTGGCGAAGCATGCGGATTTCCAACACCCCATTCTCTGTACTTCAGCCTCCGTTACTCCTGCCCTATCTGCCTATGTGGCTGTGCCGATTCGGAATGAATGCGTCCCGTACTCCTTAGGATTTACCCCGGTTTTAGCTAAACATTGTTTGAACAATGCCTGAAATTGATACTTGGTAAGAGGGGACCCGTCTGTATGTGAGAGAAAAAATCTGCTTGTATGTCTTGTTGACATGTAACGTTTGACTATATTTAGTGGGCATACTCGGCCATCTGAGGAGTTAACCACGACCCATGTGCCCCTACCAGAGGAGTCGCATTTAGATTTACACACGCGAAAGCGCAGAGCATCGCTGCATATGATTAAGTCTTCGTTGGCTAACCTGCCCTCCGTCGCTGTTTTTGATCACGCCATTAATTCACAAATGCGCAGCGCACCAAAAAAAGCGATAGCAAAGGCTGCTGATAAGAGGATCATCTTGTATTGTGACTTGCATATTACCGGGGATATTGTAATAATGTCGTATAGTAAACTCAATGAGATAGGACGACGGCATTCCTGACTAGGTTGAAGCCTTTTCCAACCCTTCATGGCTTGTTTGATGAAAAATAGCTTAGTTACGTCCACCCACCCCATTAGTTGAAGAAAAAGGCTATTCCTGAGAGATGCCGTTGTGCCGAAGTGCCCGACGCCCCTCTTTTTTTGAGCCGAATTAAAAATTCCGTTGTCAATTCGCTTCTAGCTTGATCACACTTATGGACGGGCCTACCCTGGATTCGCGAGCACCACTCCTCCCAAGCCTTACCATAGACCTGCCAGGTAACGGAAGCATGGATTAATGGCATCAATGATTGGCCACTGTGTCCCATAGGGATGGGGGACCCTGGAGACCCGCCGGTTGCGCCTTGGGGAGAAGGTCTGTGAAGGCCTGCCAATCAGAACATAACAGTGGGTTAATAAGGTTATCATCTACCTACGCCGTTACTGTGGCTCGTCACCAGATGTTGAGTTTCAGGCATAATAGTGCTAGCCTGCGCAGCAGAGCAAGTAAGTGCAGGGATGTGGAAGACATGCGGTTTAGGTTCTTTGCAGTTCTTAGGTTTTTTGTTTGAAATCGTATGTTTGAGTTTTCTAGCTGATGTCCCCATAACTCCACAGACAACACTATTGAGAAGATTTCTAAAAGGGCTTGATCGCGCCCCCAGCTTGTGGTGATCCATAGCTCTGGCTAGCTGCCATTGCACCATTGGTTCTTGTAAATTGCTGCAAATCCTTTTTTGTTATGTTGTCCCACAGCAAGCCCTAAGTCCTTGCTTGGCATTTCTTTTGCCATGATGCAGGTATGGCCATTGAAGGATTGCAGGAATATTTTCCAGACTAGTAAGTCTGCCTTCAATGAGCGAGTGATCCTGATTATATGGACCGGCTGGGAAATGCCTTTTGTTGCTAACGACAATCGGCGACAGAAGGCTCTGCCGACCGGCATTACATGACTGGCGAATGTCAGCAGACCCAGAAGTGACTGCATCTGCTGCAGGGTGACATTTTTTACCTCGCAGAAACCCTCCAGCATCTCCAGTGTCCTCTGAATTTTTTCCGCTGGTAAACGAAAAACCATTGCTTTGGTGTCTATTTCGATGCCGAGGAAAGGTAGTACGTTACATGGTCCGACCGTTTTTTCAGGTGATAGTGGTACGCCGAAATGCTGCGCTACGAACTTAAATTTAGCGAGAAGGAGAAAGCAGAGTTCGTAAACCTTTGGGGCCAACGAATAAAAAATCGTCGAGATAGTGAATCAGGGAATTACAGCCTGTCTCATAACGGACTACCCAGTCTAGGAAAGTACTGAATAGCTCAAAGTAGTGACATGAGATGGAACATCCCATTGGCAAGCACATATCAAATAATAGTGCTGGTCTACTTTGCAACCTAACAGATGGAAGCAGGCAGGATGTACGGGTAATAGGCAGAATGCGTCCTCGATGTCTGATTTTGCTAGCAGTGCTCCCAGCTCCCGCGGTGTGGACGATTTCTACTGCTTTGTCAAATGAGGCATATGTTACGGATGCTTCCTCGAGAGGGATACCATCGTTAACCGATTTGTCTTTTGGGTGGGATAGGTGATGGATTAAACAATACTTTCCAGGTTCTTTTTTTGGTATAATGCCTAATGGAGATATCCCAAAGTTTTGGAAAAGCAACATTTGAAAGGGGCACCCCATTCTACCTAGTTCTACCTCTTTTTGGATTTTTTGATGTAGGATTTCAGGGAATTCTCGAGCGGATTTTAAGTTATCAGCAAGGGTTGGAATTGGATTGAATTTAAATGAGATAAAAAAAACGTATATGAAGCCGGAGCGTAGTTGCTGCACCGCATCTTTATTTGGATAGAGGCGTAGCCAGGGGTCCATTGCGGCCACGCTCACCGGGGTTGTGCCTTGCAGGCGCCCTGTTTACTGGATGGGTACACCTCACTGCTGGGTGTTCCCCCCGCAAGCTGAGCAGTCGTGTCTATATTTACAAAATGCATGGAAACGGCAGTTTCCTTCATTAAATAGCCAGCAGGCCCTGGGTTTCCGTACGACCACTGAGTGTGGACCTACTGGTGCGGAGTAGTTAGTGGTCGTGGATGAAAAGGGGGTATGTCTATGTGACAACATCAGTCATAACCATACGTCTGTCGCTTTGACTCCCCAGTCTAGGTCAGGCTCATCATACAAGCCGCCAAGCAGAACTGCCATGGGTTTTGTATGAATTATATATGAAATCTTGATATATATATATATATATATAGTTCAGAGAAGCGTTCTGGCCCATAATTCAGCCTAACACTGCCAACGCCTGTAGCCAGTTGTTCATCGTTTGTGCTATTCTTGGTCTGTTTTTATCATATGTCCGTTCGTTTGTTCTCCTTTCTTTATCTACCGCTTGTTGATCAGGTGATATTAACGACCATATGTCAATATAGTCATTGTTCCATATTTTGTGTCTTGTCTCCTGATCTATGTGTGCACCTAGTGGACTAATTCCGCAGAAACGCTTGCTAGCTGAACTGTCGTCTTACTGTCCTTAGAGCTGGATGATTGAGTTAGCTGTCGAACTAGCGTCTTGATCACTGAGGCTAGGTCGTTTGTGGCTGTGTTATCGTCTTCATTGGTTTCAACATACTCACCGCTGTCTGATGCAGACGGAGTGACACCGGAAAACGGTGGAACTCCTGCTCCCGTGTGGGTGGTGGCAGGAGGGGTGACCCGAGCTGATGGGGGAACCCCAGTTCCCACTTGGGTAATGGCAGGAGGAGTGACACCAGATAATGGAGGAACTCCAGCTCCTGCGTGGGTGATGGCGGGAGGAGTGACACCAGATAATGGAGGAATAGACTGGTCCACTTGGCTGGAAGCTCTGGGAGGTGGAGGCAGAATGGGCTGCCTGGTGGAGGGAGAGATCGGGAGGGGCAGGGGTAGGTGAGGTCCCAGGGGTGGACGGCCGAGCCTGAGGCTCAGCTGGGGCCAGGGGGTCAGGAGAGGGCACAGGGAGGTGGGCGCTGAGACCAATAATAAGGGCTTGAAGTCAGTGCTCACCTTCCTGTGCCGCCTGTACACACCCTGATGAAGGAGCATAGCAGGCTCCGAATCGCATTGGATGGATCCAATAAATGTATAGAGTGAACTTGTGATTTGAGTTATTTGTGGCGGCGCGGACCGACGACACATTGTCCCTGGAAAAATCTGGAATTAGACCACATAGCACGTGGAGGTGTGGGTCCAGCAGCAGCCGCCATTACATGCTTTTAATACTGGTTGTGTGTCACACAACTAGACCAGGTGAGCAGTGATCATTACGGCTCTTAAGCCGCCGATTGTTAAAAAGATAAGACCCTATCTGCGCTTGCTTCTTTTTAGTTTATTGATTTGCTATCTTGTACAGGGCCTCCATTAGGGGATCAGACATCGCTGCAGGGGGTTCCAGGGGCCTCAGGTAAACAAAAGCTTCCAAGGGTCACCGGGTGAAAAGAGAAAGTAACTGTCCTGGGTACCTGAATTTAACCCCTGTAAGGTGTGGCTGGATGCCACTTCCCTATTATCCCATTAGTCAGTTGGGCATCCCAATTAGTGCTCTACTTGTGGAGTGGTGGAAAGGGGGGAATAGGGCACTAACACTTACATTCCTCTAGCTTCCTCCAGATGGGCCCCACAGTCAGAGGCACGTTCCTTAGTCAGTACCGTGCCTGCCATTACACAGAGGTAGTATACCAGGATCCAGTGGTGCCCACTATACCCTCATTAGTATTCTGGCATCAAGCTCTCCCACCACATTGTCATATCAATCAAGCTCCTCCTCTGAGGTATCATCCTGTCTCTGGTATATCATACTAAAATAATCTCTAAATCCCCCAAAGGCAGTCCATGGGCATCGAGATGTTCTCTTCGTTGTGAGGCTACTAATTCACCATCTGGAGATCCGTTATTAACTGTTTGCTAGACCAAGTGCTAAAGCAACAAATCTGGCAGACAGCTGTGAGTCACATATAATTGGCGCGCAAGCCATGTGTGACTGCTGAGAAACAGGTAGGGTACCCCTTGAAAAAAAAAAACTCCTGAGTCTGTTTCTGACCCTAATATGCAAATAGAGTCCTGGAGCCTCGTTTAGGAGTCTCAAACAAGGCACTAGCCAGATATCCCTCCAGGGAAGGACCTAGAGTGATATCTGGCTAGTTCCATGTTTGAGACTCCTAAACGAGGCTCCACGGACTCGATTTGCATATTTGTAATGCCCAGGGGGCAATGCACCTAGGAATTCACTTGTTGAGCGCTTTAGCCAGCTGCCCGCAGTGTTTTCTTAGACTGGTCTCCCTGAGATCAGTGATCGCTTCGTGTTTTGACCCTAATGACCAGGCCATTTCTTCAATTCTAACCAGTGTCATTTTAGAAAGTTATAACTCTAGAATGCTTCAATGGATCCCAGTGGATCCCAATAATTCTGAGATTGCTTTTTCGTGACATATTGTACTTTATGTTAGTGGTAAATTTAGGGCGATATTTTTTGCATTTATTTGTTAAAAATCAGAAAGTTGACGAAAATTTAGCAATTTTCAAACTTGGAATTTTTATATTGTTAAACCAGAGAGCTATGTGACACAAAATAGTTAATAAATAACATTTCCCACATGTCTGCTTTACTCAGCACAATTTTTTAAACAATATTTTTTTTGTTAGGAAGTTAGAAGGGTTAGAAGGGTTCAAAGTTAATCAGCAATTTCTCATTTTTCCAACAAAATTTAAAATAAATTTTTTAGAGACCAAATCACATTCGAAGTGACTATGAATGGCCTATATGAAACAAAACACCCAAAACTGACACGATTCCAAAAACTGCACCCCTCAAGCTACTCAAAACCACATTCAAGAAGTTTATTAACCCTTCAGGTGTTGTGCTTCACAGGAACTAAAGCAACGTGGAAGGAAAACATTAAGGGTACCTTTACACGTCCAACATTGCATTCAATTTCACTTGCAATTTGCTGGCTGCAGTGAAATCATGGACACATTGATCTATTTTGTTGCCATGTACAAATGGAACAATGTGTCCATGATTTCACTGCAACCAGCAAATTGCCAGAGAAATTGCATGCAATGTTGCGACATGTAACGGTACCCTTAGTCTCAAATTTTGCATTTTCACAAGGGGTTGGGAAGGGAAGGAGAGCCATTTGTTTTTTCAAACTAAAAATTGGCTGGAATCATTATCGGATGCCATGTCACATTTGGGGAGCCCCTAATGTTGCCCAAACAGTGGAAACCCCCACAAGTCACCCCATTTTGGAAACTAGACCGCTCAAGGAACTAATGGCAAATGATTAAGCACCGATAGTCTTTTGAAAATGAATGTAGTTTTCCAGAAAAATCGATTCAGCATATTTGATATTTTCATATGACTATCATAAATGACATGATGTAGTGGTGCACTGCCTACGGTCCCCAATGCCATTTATGCCCCCAACCATATGGATAGAAAAATGCTTGTCTGTCAGATTAACTACTGTATATGTAAGCAGCCACACACAGAAGTGTAAATGGCAAGCAGAGACTTTCAAGTACTAATGGTGCACTCTGTAGACATCTCTAGATGCCTCATAAATCTGGAGAATGATATCTTTTCACCTGCTTGGCTCTCCAGAAAGCAGTATGTGAATTTAGACATTTGGGCTTGTGAGTATTACCATTGTGAAATTGTGAAAATGGCATGACCTTTTGTAGAAAGCCGTGTGCATGCATGACCTCTTTGGCTGGTTTCACACTGCAGTTTTTTTCAGGGTTGATCAGGTTTGTGTGTCAAAACCAGAGTGCCTCCAAAACTCAGAACAGGTGTCAATCTTTCAATTATAGTTTTCTCTGCAAGTTCCTCTCTGGTTCCTCTCCTGGTGTTGACACAAAACCTGATCGAACCTGATCAGGGAAAAAAAAAAAAGCTGTAGGCAGTCGTTTTTTAAAAGCCTATGTTGATCAGGGAAAAGCTTTCACACACATTGGTTTTGTTCTCTGGAGACAAGTGTAAACACCACAGGATTTGCTGCATTTTTGTTTTCCAGCAAAACCTATGTGATTCTAGGATAAGCTGTGTACACACATTGGTTTTTATTTGGTGCAGAAAGTGGAAACACCTCTGGTTTTGCTGCATTTAAGGCCCCCTTCACATCACATTTTTTGGGGATCCGTGGCTATTCATTGTAAAATGGATAGCCACAGATCCGATTTGGCCTCCATGTATCCCTATGGGCATGGATGGGCACAGATTGGTCTTTAATGGCCATCCATGTACAGGGATCCGATTGTGTCTGCTTTTTGTGAGACTGCTCTGATTTTGGGATGCCTTAAAAAAATCAGACACAATCGGACAAAATTGGATCCGATGCTGTCCGATTCAAATAACATGGAGTTCTATGGAGCACGGATTTGGGAAAATACAGGATCGTTTCCCGGATCCGGTTTTAGTATACTGAGCAAGAGCTATGAACTATGACTATGAAAATTGTACCAAAATACCTAAGCTTGGGGACCATCCCCACTTCTCACAAGTCCTAGCCACTAAATCCTAGCCACTAAATCAGTGTCCAAAATCCGCAAATGACAAAATTAGAAAATGTTTTCCTTACCACAGCATTACCGTATATACTCGTGTATAAGCCGAGTTTTTCAGCCCAAAATTTGGGCTGAAAAGTCTCCTCCTCGGCTTATACACGGGTCATATACGGTACATGGAGTGGTGGGGGCTGTGTCCCGGGGCTGAGGAGGCTGGAGGAGGTGGGGGGAGGCTGCTGTATGAGTGGCCCCATCACGTGGGGCCGCTCATTAAATATGCACTGCTTCCCCCTGTCAATCAGCGGCAGGGGGAAGCATTGCATATAAGCCCCCAAATGCTGGCACTCGCCCCCCCTTGTAAGGGTCCCCCCCCGCTGCTTATATTACCATCCCGGTCTTCTGCTCAGCGCCGCTCCTCGGTGCTCCATCCTCGCTGCTCCGTCCTGCTACATCCAGGATCTCCGGCCGTCGCAGGCATATGACGTCATCGCGCGACGGCCGGGGATCCCGGATGTAGCAGGACGGGAGCAGCGAGGACGGAGCACCGAGGAGCGGCGCTGAGCAGAAGTCCGGGATGGTAAGAGAAGCAGCGGGGGGGGGCCCTTGCAAGGGGGGGCGAGCGCCAGCATTTGGGGGCTGCTGGGTACCCCCAGGGGGCTGCTGGATACCCCCTGGGGGCTGCTGGGTACCCCCAGGGGGCTGCTGGATACCCCCAGGGGGCTGCTGGGTACCCCCAGGGGGCTGCTGGATACCCCCAGGGGGCTGCTGTATTACCCCCTGGGGGCTGCTGTATAACCCATGGGGGCTGCTGTATAACCCCTGGGGGATGCTGTATACCCCCAGGGCTGCTGTATACCCCCAGGGCTGCTGTATATACTGCTGGGGCCTGTATACCACTGGGGCTGCTGTATACTACCACTGGGGCTGCTATATACTACCACTGGGGCTGCTATATACTACCACTGGGACTGCTGGGGCTGCTATATACTACCACTGGGGCTGCTGGGGCTGCTATATACTACCACTGGGGCTGCTATATAATACCACTGGGACTGCTGGGGATGCTATATACTACCACTGGGGCTGCTGGGGATGCTATATACTACCACTGGGGCTGCTGGGGATGCTATATACTACCACTGGGGCTGCTGTATACTACCACTGGGGCTGCTGTATACTACCACTGGGGGGGCCTGTATACCACACTGCTGTCCACCCTCGGCTTATACACGAGTCAATAGGTTTTTCCAGATTTTTGGGGCAAAAGTAGGGGGGTCGGCTTATACACGGGTCGGCTTATACACGAGTATATACGGTACTTTGGTTGGTCGACCATTGCACTCATGCAAGGTGCAGCTTTGCCTTGATTAAAAAGGGAAGGCATTACTAGTGCAGGACACCAGCCTCCAATCACTAAACACCTCCTTAATCTTGGAGAGCAGCGAGACACTGGCTGTCCTGCACAATGAATAGGATTCACAAAGGAAGCTGTTCACACAGGTTATTACAATGTGTGCTTAGCCTCTTACAGTAGCCCCTATCTCTATAGGCGGGCTGTTTCTGGCACTACAACACTGCTACCTGCCAGAACAAATGTCCCATAATGTCTAGCTGCACCCTGCAATATAAAGAGTGCAAAAAAAAACCAATAACAATTCAAGAAATTGTGGGGTATTAGTTTGTCTTTTGTTCCAAAACATGTAAGCTTGTGACCCACTTTACGGGTCCCCACTTATTACAAGTCCGAGCCACTAAATCCTGGCCACTAAATCAGTGTCCAGTGTCCAAAATCCGCAAAGAACAAAATTAGAAACTAAAACAGTGTGCACACTTTACTGTGAGTTTTACTACAAATTTTACTGCGAGGTACCTCGTTGCCGTTGGGGCCCGTAATTCGCTGACAGGCGTCTCTCGAGTGCAGTCATTGTCTAGGATCTCTGCCTTGATCGTGCAGTCTGGCTCCTCACTCCACAT
Source organism: Allobates femoralis (assembly GCA_033576535.1). Classification (NCBI taxonomy): domain Eukaryota; kingdom Metazoa; phylum Chordata; class Amphibia; order Anura; family Aromobatidae; genus Allobates; species Allobates femoralis. Next base: position 416,426,386 of record JARQOC010000002.1, read on the forward strand.
CCAGTCTCTTTAGGTCTGTGTCTCTCTCTGCAACACACATGGAAGTTGTCTCTCTTCTCCTTGTGGAGACCCCACCCATCCATCTCCTGGACTGTACCATGTCATTCTCAGCAGCAGGGGGTTTTATCTCTGCTATCCTTTCCTTTTCTGGTCATCATAATGGGAGACCCAGACAATGGGGTTTAGGGCACTGCCCTCCGGAGGTCACACTAGGTACTACAAGTTTGTAGACACCGCCTCCTCCGCTTATAAACCCCTACCGCAGGGAACATCCTCAGTTTTAAACTTAGTGTGCTCGGAGGATCACGCTTTGCTTGCACTTCACTGCATTCTCACTACTTACGTGATGGCGTCTGAAGACAAGGTAAAATGGTTCCGGTCGGGACCTGCGACAGCCTCCCCGCTCACCCTTGTGGCACACGCAGGTGGAGGTACCGGAGGGCCTAGGGCCTGGACACTTTGTGTTCTCCCGGTACGCTGTCGCGCTCCTTTCCATCCCTCTCTGGGGGGCTCTGGAGAGTGGGAGATGGGAGCCTTGCACAGCTCCGCTCCGTCCGAGGCCTCCCTAAATGGTGCTTACAGACCGGACTGGAGCCAGCCCAGTCCGAGGCCTCCCTAAATGGTGCTTACACTCCGGACTGGGCTGAACCCCCGTCCGAGGCCTCCCTAAATGGTGCTTACAGACCGGACCGGCACTGAGGCACTCTGTGTCTCCTGTGTGCCTGGGGGTAGTGTCTGACACTTTATGTGTACTGACACTCAGACCGCGCGTTACCCTCGGGTCCGCGGATCTGGAGGTGTACCCTGTGCTGGGATCACCCTGGCTGACCGCCCTGTGTGTCACAGGGGCTGAGGCCGTAGACTGCTGATCTTAGGATGTAATTGCAGTCTGTGTGTGTGTGTACTGTGTTTTACACCATTTCCCGCGCTGCGGGCACCAGCACCTCCATTACAGAGGCTGCCTGGAGGAGGAGAGGCAGCCCTTGCGGTGACGTCACCGGGGGGCGTGTGTGTGTGCTTCCCGCGTGTTCTCGGCGCCGCCCACGACTTTACTGGCGGCGGCCATCTTCTCCCTCACTTCCCGGCTGGGATCTACGGCAGCACGTGTCTGTACTTCAGAGGGAGACCGGAACTCGCGGAGGTCACACACACACACCGCTTCCTCCCACCGCTCTACAGCGGTCGGTAAGCCACCGGGACTCCCGGTTTGTTTGTCTGTACGACTTGGCTTATACATCCCCTACTGTGACTATGTCCTCAGTTAGGAAGCATGCTGCTAAGGCGGCGGATGCCACCATTACCTGTGCTACATGCAATGGTACACTGGTGGAGGGGTCCTGCAATAACTGCGGACGCCCAGAAGCCCGGACTGGCACTGCTGAGTCAGCAGCTCCGGTGCTGTACCCTGAGGTTCGGGTGATCCCAGGGCCCTGGGAGACTCAGAATAAGATCAATGAATCTTTGTTGTCCCAGCTGTCCTCCATGTCGCAATCCCTGGAGGCACTTAATAGGAGACTGGAAAGCCCAGCTACTCCTTCCAGTTACCCCCGGGTGTCTCCCTCTTCTGCTGTGAGACCCCTTAAGCGGGCTCGTCGTGAGGAGTCACCCGAGCTCCAGGCTCTCTCTGAGGAGGAGCGTTCCTCTGATGGTGAGGACGATGATGGGGGTTCAACTTTCGGGTCTGTGTCTGTGTCTGAACCTCCAGACGGGGTGGAGGATCTGGTGTCCTCTATCAACGAGACCTTACGTCTCGTGACACCCCCTGAGGAGGTGACGGTGCACCCGAAGGAGGTCTATCAATGGCTGCGGCCGGAGGCTAGACCAAGTGGCTCCTTTATGGACCATACTAATTTTGGAAGGGTGGTTAGAGCTCCCAGGTTGCATCCTGGGCGGCGTTATGTCCGCAAACCCAAGGACAATCTCTTCCCCTTTCCCCAGGAGGTGCTTCAGGAGTGGTCGCAGTCCCCGAAGGTGGATGCTTCCATGACCAGGATTGCTGCACGCTCCCTTTTCTCTGCCTCTGATAGCTCCTCACTGAAGGATGCTACTGAAAGACAGGTCGAGCAACTCGCCAAGTCTTCCTATGAGGCTGTGGGGTCTTCATTTGCCCCTAATTTTGCCACGGTCTGGACCTTACAAGCGATCACTACCTGCTTGGACGGTATCACTGACCTGGCAAGGTCCAGTCCAGAGGTCCTGGCACTTACCGAGAGGGCGAGGGCCTATGCGGACTACGCCAGAACGGCGACTCTGGAAACTGCCACTCGCTCAGCTGTGGCTTCGGCCAATGCTATCGCGATCCGCAGGTTGTTGTGGCTGCGTCTTTGGGACTCAGATGCCACATCTAAGAAGATTCTGCAGAATCTTCCGTTCTCTGGTGACAGGCTATTTGGCACGGAGCTGGACAAGCTGATAAAGGATTCTGCTGAGTCTAAGATACCGCAGAATAAGCCTAAGCCACGGTATTCCGTTAAAAGGAACCCAAAACAGTGGTCCTTTCGGTCCAGCTCACAGTCGTCAGCACCGTCCGCTCGCACGGACCGAGGGGGCAAGCCCGCTTCTCAGTGGCGCTCTAAGAGTCGTCCAAAGAAGCCGGCGGGGGCAGCAGCTGCCACCCCCAAACCCGCCTCTACATGACTCGCTCTCTCTTCCTGCCTCCCCACAGGTGGGGGGCCGCTTGTCTCGCTTTCAGGACGAGTGGCTACTTCACGTTCCAGATCAGTGGGTTCGAGACGTGGTCTCGCGAGGTTACAGGATAGAGCTGACGTCAAAACCGATATCCAGATTCCATCGGTCGGTCCCCTCCCCAGAAAAGGCTCAGGCTTTTTATTTGGTGTTGGAGGGACTCCGCAGAGACGGAGTGGTGGTCCCGGTGCCTTCCGGGGAGAGGTTCAGGGGTTTTTACTCCAACCTCTTTATCGTCCCGAAGAAGGACGGATCCTTCCGCCCGGTTCTGGACCTGAAGTTGTTCAACCATCACGTGTTGGTTCGGAAGTTCCGTATGGAATCACTGCGCTCCGTGATCGCAGCTGTGTCACAGGGCGACTTCCTAGCGTCCATAGATATACGAGACGCTTACCTTCACGTGCCCATTGCACCGGCTCATCAGCGCTGGTTGAGATTCGCAGTGGGGGAAGGACACTTCCAATTTGTAGCGCTGCCGTTCGGGTTGGCCTCGGCACCGAGGGTGTTCACAAAAGTGATGGCCTCCATGATGGCTCTCCTGCACGGGCAGGGACATGCCGTCATTCCCTATTTAGACGACCTGCTGGTCAGGGCGCCATCGGAACACCTTTGTCAAGTGAGCCTGGATGTGACCATGCGGTCTCTGGAACAGTTCGGTTGGCTCCTCAACATTCAGAAGTCAACACTAGTTCCGACCCAGTCACTGACATATTTGGGCATGGACTTCAACACAGCCTCAGCCCTGGTGTCTCTGCCACGAGTCAAACAGATGGCGATCCAATCAGGAGTGCAAGCAGTCCTCCTGTCACCACAATCATCCCTACGGGTGTTGATGAAGCTGGTGGGGCGCATGGTGGCGGCAATCGAGGCGGTGCCTTTCGCACAATTTCGCCTCCGTCCTCTCCAGCTGGAGATTCTCCGCAGGTGGGACAAAAGGACGATTTCCCTGAATCGGCTGGTGACCCTTTCCCAACCGACCAGGGATTCCCTGCAGTGGTGGCTACAGCCACACCACTTGTCTCGGGGCCGGTCCTTCATCAAACCGTCATGGTTAGTGGTGACCACCGACGCCAGTCTGAAGGGCTGGGGGGCGGTGTTCTTACACCACAGGGCCCAAGGCCTCTGGACTCAGTCGGAGTCGGCGTTGCAGATCAACGTGCTGGAGATCAAGGCGGTCTATCTGGCACTCCTGGCTTTTCAGAGATTCCTCTCAGGACAACCCATTCGGGTTCAGTCCGACAATGCGACGGCCGTCGCTTATATAAATCATCAAGGAGGAACCAGGAGCGCAGAGGCTCTGGCCGAAGTTCACCGCATCCTATCCTGGGCGGAGAACAACAACTGCCTGATCTCCGCAGTTCACATCCCAGGGGTCGAAAACTGGGAGGCCGACTATCTGAGCCGGCAGGGGATGGACGCCGGAGAGTGGTCTCTTCATCCGGATGTCTTCAGAGAAATCTGCAGCAGATGGGGCACGCCGGACGTGGATCTGATGGCCTCACGGCTGAATCATCAGGTGCCGCAATACATGGCGAGGTCATGGGATCCCCAGTCTCTGGGAGCGGACGCTCTGATCTTGACTTGGTCCAGATTCCATCTACCGTATGTGTTCCCTCCTCTAGCTCTGATTCCCAGGGTGCTGTGGAAAATCAGATCGGAGTGCAGGGTAGCCATTCTAGTGGCTCCAGATTGGCCCAGGAGGTCCTGGTACCCGGACCTGTGGCAAATGTCAGGCGGACTCAGGTGGGCTCTTCCAGAACGCGCAGATTTACTCGCGCAAGGCCCATTCTTCCACCTCAATTCCAGGGCCCTCAGATTGACTGCATGGCTCTTGAGGCCTGGCTGCTGACTTCCAGGGGTTTCTCCCCTACAGTGGTGGCCACTATGAATCGGGCTAGGAAACCTGTTTCCAGGAAGATGTACCACAGGACGTGGAAAATCTTTTTTACCTGGTGTGCCTCTAGTGGACGGTCTCCGTGGCCCTTGTCCATCCCGACGTTGTTGGCTTTCTTACAGTCGGGTTTGGAGTTGGGATTATCCCTTGGCTCTTTAAAAGGTCAAGTATCAGCACTTTCAGTGCTGTTTGACAGGCGATTGGCGCTCCTCCCGAAGGTCCGTCAATTTCTGCAGGGGGTGTCGCGGATGGTTCCGCCCTACAAGAGACCTCTGGACCCTTGGGACCTTAACATGGTCCTGGCGGCTTTACAGAAACCGCCGTTTGAGCCGCTGAGAGATGTTTCTCTATCTCGTCTGTCCCAGAAAGTGGCTTTTCTGGTGGCGATTACGTCTCTGAGGAGGGTCTCAGAATTGGCTGCACTATCGTGCAAGTCACCCTTTCTGGTGGTTCACCAAGACAAGGTGGTGTTGCGCCCACGGCCAGAATTCTTGCCGAAGGTGGTCTCAACTTTTCACCTGAACCAGGAGATTGTTCTCCCATCATTTTGCCCCGCTCCCGTTCATCAGGTGGAGCGCGACCTCCATACTCTGGATCTCGTGAGAGCTGTACGCATTTATGTGTCCAGGACCGCCTCCTTCAGGAGTTCGGATTCCTTATTTGTTCTTACGACAGGTCGCTGTAAGGGGTCCGCGGCTTCGAAGTCAACCTTGGCCAGATGGATTAAGGCTTCCATTCAGGAGGCTTACCGGTCTTCTGGTTTGCCTCTCCCGGTGGGATTGAAGGCTCACTCTACCAGAGCTGTAGGTGCCTCCTGGGCCTTGCGACATCGAGCGTCTGCTCTACAGGTGTGTCAGGCGGCCACTTGGTCCAGCCTGCACACTTTCTCTAAGCACTATATGGTGCATGCCCATGCCTCTGCGGATGCAAGTTTGGGCAGGCGGGTTCTCCAGGCGGCGGTTGCCCACCTTTAAAGGGAACCATATGTTATCCGTCTAGTTGAGGAACTCTTCCCGCCCTGGGGTATTGCTTTAGGACATCCCCATTGTCTGGGTCTCCCATTATGATGACCAGAAAAAAGAGAATTTTGTTTACGTACCGTAAATTCTTTTTTCTTTAATCATCAATGGGAGACCCAGCACCCACCCAGTTGTTCCGTTTGCATGTTCTGCATTTGCTCTGTTCTCTGTTGAGACAGTGTTTGCCGGGTTGTTGACCGTCTGTGCACGGCGTTCTTCCCGATGTTTCGGGTGTGGTTTATTTGTCTCCTCGCAGCTTATGGACCAAACTGAGGATGTTCCCTGCGGTAGGGGTTTATAAGCGGAGGAGGCGGTGTCTACAAACTTGTAGTACCTAGTGTGACCTCCGGAGGGCAGTGCCCTAAACCCCATTGTCTGGGTCTCCCATTGATGATTAAAGAAAAAAGAATTTACGGTACGTAAACAAAATTCTCTTTTTTTGGCAGCAGGTGGCAGTATAACACAAGGAAGAGTCCACAAAACAGTCCTTTAACCATATATATAAATGTTAACAGGTCTTAAAAAAGACCTGCTGGAATCACACCGGCGGATGACGCAAGCACTGCATGATCATGGAGTGATGCTGTCGAGTGCACTGCATGAGCATGGCTTGATCCTGTTGAGGTTTCAGGCAGCCCAACTGCAGGATGAGAGCCACTAAGTGAATCATCTTACATCAAGGTGTAGGAACATAAAAACTACGCACTCTGCCGATATTTCGGGCTGAGGGCATAAGGCTTTGTGGACACATCTACAGAGCTGGCTCTCTGGGCCTGGCCCAGCCACCAGTGTCCCCGGTCAGTCCGGTTAACCGGACTCCTTCCGTCTTCCATCAGTCTCAGCTCTGTTCCCAGGCTAGCAATCGGTGCGTATCCACACAAAAGAAGGCCATCTTCACAGATACAGTGCTTCTCTGTCAAACTACACCATTGACCAAAAATGCAGAGATGTGATGCAATGCACTGGCGTCGCTGAAACTGTTTTTAACAGTTTTCCAGTTTTGCACCATTCAAATCATGTGGCTTCCTTAAAGGAATGATGTTTTCCTTGTTATTTAAAAAGAAAAAAAAAGTGTTTTTCCTAACTCCTTTGTACTTGCTGACGTGATTATTGCTGAGTTTAACGGGGGGGACCACTATCAGTGTGGGATTATGTATATTTTAACAATATATAGTGTATGTAAAGTGCAGATATGTATGATGGTGGGTTTACACACACCAATCATTGTATCCAATATCTGAACAGATCTCTGGTTGCAGTGAAATCATGGACACATAGTTCCATTTTGTGGCTGTGTACAACATGGAGCAATCTGTCCATGATTTCACTGCAACCAGAGATTGGTTCAGAGATTGGATACAATGATTGGTGTGTGTAAACCCACCATCAGAGCTGAGTGTGTGTGTTGCAGTAATGTGTATATCTGTGTTGTATGTATTAATCACACACTGTGGAGAAACACTTAATAGATCTCTTACCTACGAACTTAAGGGCCACTTTACACACACCAACTTATCTGTCCAACTTCTGAACAACTTACTGGTTACAGTGAAATCATGGACACATTGCTCCATTTTGTGGCTGTGTACAAATGGAACAATGTGTCCATGATTTCACTGCAACCAGTAAGTTGTTCAGAAGTTGGACAGATAAGTTGGTGTGTGTAAAGTGGCCATTAGTACTTTGTAATTACTGATATTGACTCCTGCACTTCTTTTCACATCCAGGAAGGTTTGTTTTTGTTGGAAATATGTTTTTATAGTCTGCTTATACGGAAAATTTAGTTATTGGTTCCAGCTGGTGAAAAGACTGCTGGGTCCTGAATCTGGTGTTTTTTTTTGGGTTCATCCACTGTTTTTTTTTTTTAAAGTGATGATGAGTGAGTGAGTGCTGTCATGCTTGATTTAAATGTAGTATTTTTTGTCAAGAGGGCGTGGTCATGACATCATCCATGTAGAAGTCAAGGCCATTTGGTCCAAACAAGCAAAAATTCAAGAGGTACATCTGTTGAAAAGGCAGCTATAGCTCCGGAGTAGTGCTGAGCGGCCAGTACCATGCCCAGGTGGTCAGTACTCATAAGAAGCAGTTGGATACTCAGAAGTCACTTGAGTGCTGAGTTTAATCAAACATTTTCCTTGAAAAATGCTTTAGGTGCCCATTGACGTTCTATATATTTGATTTGGACCTGTGCCATCATCCAACTGATTGTTACTAGTACAGAGCATGGTACTGGCCGCTCATGACATTTCCGGAGCTTTAGCCGCCTCTATCCTGGATGCAAATAAGAACCTTTTTGCCCACTAGCTGTTGTCCTCCATCATGACATTTACCATCTTCGGGCCTCGTAAGGAGTAGTTGCACGCTACAATGAGCATGAGGAGTACTTGAGTATAATGGAGAACTACAACTTCTACAGGGATATTTGCATGACCACACCCTCTTGAAAAAAAAAAAATCTGACAAAGAGCAACCTATTTACCGTATATACTCGTGTATAAGCCGAGTTTTTCAGCCCAAAATTTGGGCTGAAAAGTCTCCCCCTCGGCTTATACACGAGTCAATACGGGGGGGGCTGTGTCCGGGGCTGTGTCCGGGGGCTGTGGAGGCTTCAGGAGGCGGGGGGGGGGGGAGGCTGCTGTATGAGCGGCCCCGTCGCGTGGGGCCGCTCATTAAATATGCACTGCTTTCCCCTGTCTATCACCGGCAGGGGAAAGCAGTGCATAACTAATTAAATCCCCCCCCAAGTGCTGGCACCTGCCCCCCCTTGTAAGGGCCCCCCCCCCCCCCGATGGTTATATTACCATTCCGGACTTCTGATCCGCGCCGCTCCTCGCTCCTCCTCGCTGCTCCGTCCGTCTTCTACATCTCGGATCTCCGGCCGTCGCAGGCATGTGACGTCATCGCGCGGCCGGGGATCCCGGATGTAGAAGACGGACGGAGCAGCGCGGAGGAGCGAGGAGCGGCGCGGATCAGAAGTCCGGAATGGTAAGAGAAGCGGGGGGGGGGCCCTTGCAAGGGGGGGCGAGGGCCGCTGTGTACCCCCAGGGGCTGCTGGGGACCCCCAGGGGGCTGCTGGGTACCCCCTGGGGGCTGCTGGGGCACCTGCTGGGGACCCCCTGGGGGCTGTTGGTACCCCCAGGGGGCTGTTGGTACCCCCTGGGGGCTATTGGTACCCCCTGGGGGCTGCTGGGGTACCTGCTGGGGACCCCCAGGGGGCTGTTGGTACCCCCAGGGGGCTGTTGGTACCCCCAGGGGGCTGTTGGTACCCCCTGGGGGCTGTTGGTACCCCCTGGGGGCTATTGGTACCCCCAGGGGGCTGTTGGTACCCCCTGGGGGCTGTTGGTACCCCCAGGGGGCTGCTGGTACCCCCAGGGGGCTGTTGGTACCCCCAGGGGGCTGTTGGTACCCCCAGGGGGCTGCTGGGTACCCCCAGGGGGCTGCTGGGTACCCCCTGGGGGCTGCTATATGTACCCCTGGGGGCCTGCTGTATACCACTGGGGCTGCTGTATACTACCACTGGGGCTGCTGGGGCTCCTGTATACTACCACTGGGGCTGCTGGGGCTCCTGTATACTACCACTGGGGCTGCTGGGGAATCTGTATACTACCACTGGGGCTCCTGTATACTACCACTGGGGCTGCTGGGGCTCCTGTATACTACCACTGGGGCTGCTGGGGCTCCTGTATACTACCACTGGGGCTGCTGGGGCTCCTGTATACTACCACTGGGGCTGCTGGGGAATCTGTATACTACCACTGGGGCTGCTGGGGAATCTGTATACTACCACTGGGGCTCCTGTATACTACCACTGGGGCTGCTGGGGAATCTGTATACTACCACTGGGGCTGCTGTATACTACCACTGGGGAGGCCTGTATACCACACTGCTGGGGTCTGTATACCTGTGCTGGGGTCCACCCTCGGCTTATACACGAGTCAATAGGTTTTTCCAGATTTTTGGGGCAAAAGTAGGGGGGTCGGCTTATACACGGGTCGGCTTATACACGAGTATATACGGTAATTAAACAGCGTCTGATTCAGGAGAACAAAAATATTTACAGCAGGGGTAAAAAGCAAGGTCTTTACGGCAAGTGACAGGTCCGCATACGCAGTGTGCGCCCTCTATTGGTGGCAGATAGATAATTATTTGACATTTTTTAAACATGTATGCTGATGATTTAGAGCACTGTAATAGCATTAAGGAAAAAACCAACAAGTTTGCATCACTCACACCTATTTGATCTGGGCATCTGTAGCAGGAGTATTGCCCTGATAGCGGCCCTGACCAGCACCCAGCCCATAAGCCCGCCTTAGTAGGCCAGATAATAACTGTATGCTGAAATCATTGAAGCAGGCCACAAGATCAAAGCAAACGAACTTTTTTTTAATAAACTAACAAATATGAAAACAATACAATAAACACAACATGTCTGTAAATTTCAGTAAACCTTCAAACAAAAACGACACTCGAACTACAATTCTTGGTAGTAGGTGTCTGAATTGCCGTATCGTTGCCTGGGCGGAGAACAACCTTGAGAAGAGTGTGGAAACATGGGATACTGTGGGGGCTCAAACTGCAGGTTTTGTGGAGGCCCAATCCTCATAGGTGTAGGGGGGACTGGCTCTTGCATTTGGGACCATGAGTACTGGGAAGAGGGAACAAGCTCCATCCTTCTCGTTACAGTACACGTGGCATCCAGTCTACCAGCTGCCGCTTCAGTTAGTACCTCAAACATATTCTTTGAGATTCATCCAGCTTACGGAGTCTCTCATTAGCAAAGTACGCAAAGCCGCAAATGGGGGGTTTGGTGTGCTGAGTTAAAATTTTGTTTGCAGGGGCGTGTCCTGCAGCCGATGGCACCGGACACATTCTAGAGGAGCTCCTCCACTCAGACCGGCAAAGCGGCCCAAAAACGGCTTCCCCGAGCCCACTTTCTCCCTAAAAGACGGCACAGCACTCACCCTTCTCCCCGAGCATGCCGCGGACCAGGTCCCGCCGGCGTGAGGCCGACGGCAAGCTCACAGCGTTCTTCACCCCGGAGCCCCACAGGGATCCCAAGATGGCGCCGACCAGGAAGGACCCAGCGTCTCCCTCCAGCGCGGTCTCTCATGCACCACGATCTCCTCGCCGCACAGAGGACCGCAGCCCTGTGAGTAGAGATGAATCTCCCCTAACTAAGAGATGTATGAGGGACATGCTGGGCTCCATGAGAGACGCTATGATGGGGGAAATAAGAGACATGATGGGAGAAATGAGGGCAGAAATGGCGGCCTTAAGTGAGAGAACCTCACACATTGAAACTAAAATGGCTGATTATGCTTCAGCCCACAATAATCTGGCGGATAGCTACGACATGCTTGATAGGGAAATGGGCACAGTTCGTGCAACCCTGAGCCACCTGGAAGACGGGCTACGTAAAAACAACCTAAAATTAAGAGGGGTGGCAGAATCACAAGAAGGAGAGGATCTCCCTGCAGTGGTCACAGCCTTCCTGACAGCAGCTCTCCCAGCAGCAGCTCCAGAAACCCTGGAGATTGTGAAAACATATAGACTACCTAAACCTGCTAAACTTCCAAAAGAGATCCCTAGAGACATTTTAATCTCTTTCTCAAACATTAAAACAAGAGACGCACTTTTACAAGTTATGAGAGAGAACCCTGAGCTTCCATCTCCTTTTGAAAAGTCAGCAGTGTACCCAGATCTTTCCCCGGGCACGCTCGCCAGGAGACGAGAATTCGCCCCAAGCTGTCAACTACTCAGAGAAAAAGGAATCCAATATGCCTGGGGTACCCCGGTATCTGTGAATTTTAGATACAAAGGAACTAGACATTCATTTGCATCTCCAACTCAACTGCGCAGAGCGCTACGCTCATGGAACTTAGCGCCATCCCCTGCAAGTTCACCGCACACCCCAGAGACGGGGCCACGGAGACCTCAGCTTTGAAACCGGTTTAGTTATGAGAAGAAACTTGGGTAAACAGGTCTTTGGTCTGTGTGGGTCGACCTGTCCTCCTGAGATTACCCTTTGGTCCCCTACACCGGACCCCACCTGCAGTGACTCCTCTGGGACTGTAGGAGGAGCTGGACCCCCCCTCCATCTGTGTGGCGACCGGTTGGATTCGGTAGCGCAAAGGGAAGGTCCAACTAAGGGTATCTCAGTACCCCCCATTAGTCAGATAATTAAGCTCTGACGATAGTTTGGTTTACATAAGTGTCTCCCCTTATCCTTTCCCCTACCCCCCTCCCCCCCCCTGATTATCTCTCTGTCTCTTTCTCTTCCCCCTCCTTGCTCTTAGGCCCCCCCTGCTATTGTCTAATTTTCTACCCCTTCACTTCTGACTTCTGCTCTTCTCCCGAGGTCTCCCCGCGTGGAGTTTGGGGTTGGGAGCCATGTCTGCGGTTTGCTCATCCAGGTCTGTACCCTCCTCAACATTGAATGTAGCTTCGCTTAATGTAAAGGGACTAAACTCCCCAGTTAAGCGGTCCTTCTTATGGCGGGAGACCCGAAGGCTGCAGACAGATGTGATCTGTATACAGGAAACTCACCTCCTAGCTGAAGACAATCATCGGCTAAGCAACCCCACCTTCCCGCACATCTTTTTTGCTAACCATAAAGTTAAGAAGGCAGGAGTGTGTATTATGGTGAGCAACAGAGTCCAGTTTCAGCAGACATCAGTAGAGGCAGACTCACAGGGAAGGTTCCTCATTCTGAACTGTCTCATCTCGGGAGAGCCGTACACGATAGTGACGGTCTATGCCCCCAACATGGGACAGTTGAGGTTCCTGAGAGCCCTGTTCAAAAAGCTGCACTGTCCATCTGACAGCTCCCTGGTGATCTGTGGAGACTTCAATCAGATCATGGAATCTAGACTGGACTCTTCGGCCCCACGGGTAAGAGGGAGGAGGGAGTTGGCGGACCTAAGCAGGGAATTCAGACTCCACGATGTGTGGCGCTACCTCCACGCAGAGGAAAGGGATTACACTTTCTTCTCCAATAGTCACAAAACATATTCCAGGATCGACTTCTTTCTGGTAAGCGAAAAAATTTTGCCCCGCTGCAAGACAGCCGAAATTGGGTTGATCTCGTGGTTGGACCATGCGCCTGTCACACTAGGGATCAACCAGGGGCAAAATAGAGGTGTGCCTCGTCGTTGGAGGATGAACGTTAGCCTTCTTTCTGATCAAAACACCTTAGATGTCTTGGGTAAGAACCTGGAGGACTACTTCATACTTAATGACACGGGAGAGATCGCAGATGGGACCTTATGGGCGGCACATAAGGCGGTGATCCGCGGCCTCCTCATACAGAAGGCAGCTCAGGCTAAGAGAGCTAGAGAGGGGTTGTGGAGGGAATGGATGGAGCAGATAGCAACCTTGGAGAGAACAAATAAGGCCAACCCAACTCCTCAACTATCCTCCCAGATCTTTGCTCTCCGTACAAAGCTAAGATCCCAGCTACTCTATCAGCATGAGCTGGGCCTAAGGAAACTCCGTACCCAATACTACGCTGCAGGAGATAGGGCGGGGAAGCTATTGGCCAGGAGACTCAAGAAAAGGGTATCCCACTCAATGGTGACGTCCATGACCTCCCCAGACGGAAAAATAATAAGGAATCCGGGTGAAATAGTTGAAGTAATGGCAGACTTCTATTCAAATCTCTATAACCTGTCGGACGACCCTATGACGCAACAGCCTGCCATAGACAATATCCAAACTTACTTGACGGGTCTCGACCTCCCGACAGTCCCCCCGGACATACTCGCTTCCCTGAACCAATCTTTCTCCCTCACAGAAGTAACAAACATAATCTCATCTCTCAAATTAAATTCAGCCCCGGGCCCAGACGGTCTGACCAACGAATATTATAGAGTGTTCTCCCCCCATCTGGCTCCATACCTACTCCGACTGTTCCAGCATTGGCAGACTGATGGGACTCTTCCGGCGGAGGCCCTAGAGGCCACGATCTCAACAATTTTGAAGCCTGGAAAGCCACCCGACAGTCCGAGCAACTATCGACCCATCTCGCTTCTCAACACGGATGTGAAGATATTTGCCAGACTGTTGGCCTCTCGACTTGCCAAGGTGATTCCGTTGCTGGTGAACTCGGACCAGGTGGGCTTTGTGGAGGGACGACAGGCCAGAGACGGCACTAGACGCATGTTAGACCTAGTGGAGATAGCAGAGGCTAGAGGTGACCCTAGTGTATTCCTGTCACTCGACGCAGAAAAAGCTTTTGACAGGGTACACTGGGGTTATCTGCGAGAGGTTCTGGAGAGGTTCGGCTTCTCGGGCCCAATTCTATCAGCCATACTCAGTCTCTATTCCAATCCAGGGGCCAGAGTCTCAATGTCAGGGTTTGTGTCGAGGCGTTTTGACATCACCAATGGAACAAGACAGGGGTGCCCATTGTCACCCCTGATATTCGCCCTCGTTATGGAGCCTCTGGCGGCTTCCATTAGATCCAACCCTCAGATCACAGGTATCCATGTGGGATCTAAACATAATGTCATAGGGCTATACGCTGATGATGTCATCGTCTCTTGCACCAACCCTGATAGCTCAATTCCAGCTATTCTTTCAGAACTTGACAATTTCACAAAAATCTCCTATTATAAACTAAACTTGGGAAAGTCCATGGCTCTCCCCATCAATTTGTCAAAACGGGAACTGGTAGCCCTCTCCGCACAATTCCCCTTTGCTTGGGCCCCAGAGGGCATACCTTACCTGGGCATAACCCTGTGTCCCACGAGACAGGTTGCCCGAGTTAACATATCCAATCTAATGGCAACATTGAGGGGGAAGCTGACTCATGGTCCTCTCCCCCTACTATCCTGGATGGCTCGCATTCAAGCCTTCAGGATGTTATGGCTACCGAAACTCTTATACCTCTTTCGCTGTGTACCCATGGGTTTCCCAAGCAAACTCTTGTCTCAACTACAAAAACAAATTAACACCTTTGTCTGGGCGGGAGGTAGACCACGAACCCAGAGAAGAACAATGTACATGAGACTGAAGGAGGGTGGTATGGGGGTTCCGGATGTGTCCGCATACCATAAAGCAGCAATTCTGGAGGCCTCCAGAGCTCTGTGGAGGCAACAGTTTGAAGTGGGATGGGTTCAGCTAGAGACGGAGTTCGATCCGGGGGTGTCACCTGTCAAGCTCTTGGCTGGGGCCGCACTGGGTCCGGTGAAGGTACGTCACCCGTTATCTACGGTTCGTACCCTTCAAGAGACATGGAAAAAAATGCCAGTACTCTGGCGACAGCTGCCCCCGGAGAAGATACCGTTGGAGGCTTTCCAGGTGCACATTCCCACGTTGAACATATCACCCTGGCATTCATCGGGGATTCTCTCCTTGGGAGACTTAGTAAAGGACGGTAGACTAATCTCTTTCGACACCTTTAGCAAAGACTCTCAGCTCCTACGCAACTCCTTCTTGCTATACTCACAGGTGCGGCATTTTGTAAACTCAAAAGCATGCACACACGCTCTTAAACAACCCGCTCCTTCTCCATTCCAGCGTTTTCTTCTGGTTGAAGCTAGTCCCTCGAAGGGTTTCTCCCTGATTTATGGGGGACTAGTGACCCACGACTCCCCGGGAAGCTTCCCAACATGACTTCTTGGGAGAGGGACCTGGGATTTGAGGCTGATGGTGATGAATGGGAAGGAGCAATTAGGTGCGTGATGCAGGCTACAAAGTGCATCAACCATTTGGAATCCTTAAAAAAAGTACACCTTCGGTGGTATATCACCCCCACTAGGTTGGCCAAACTGGCAAAGGGTTCTTCGCCACTATGCTGGAGACAGTGTGGCCAGAAGGGAGACCTGGCCCACATATGGTGGGGTTGCCCTAAAATTTCCCAGTTTTGGGTATTGGTGTCTGGCCTAATGGGAGAGATTACAGACACGAGCATCCCCTTAACTCCTCAACTGGCAGTATTACACATAGGAGCAGAAAGTTTCCCACCTGTCACGAGGCATGCAATCTCCTATGTGCTTATTGCAGCTAGGTTATGCATAGCAGCGGCTTGGAAAAATGCAGCCCCTCCGAATATAGGTGACCTTACCAAAAAACTCAATATAATATTTTCTCACGAATACCACCTGGCAATGGACGCCCCGTGACGTCTCGGATGCATGGGCCCTATGGGCTGGCCACCCGGCAGCCGTGGCCCCCCCTCCCTGAGGTTCCGCGGGGGGACTGGCAAGGAGACGTTGGCAAAGAACCACTTTACACTGGTCTGGCACTGCCTTTCCTCTAGCATCTATTTTCTTCTACTTTCCGCTGACTCCTCTCCCCCTTCACGCTATCAGCTTCTCTGACTCTCCCCACTTATTCTTGCTTTCCTCTCATTCTTCTCTTCTCCCCCTCCCACCCCCCCTCCACCCACGTTTCCATCCCCTCCTTAGTCCGATTCCCCACAATTTCACTCACAGTAGAACTAGTTGACACAACCCTTGCTGTTTGTATGTGATATGTGGGTACCCCAAGAGTGTCGGATACATAAAGACCTAGCATATGAGAACCTGTTACCACTCAGCTGCGAAAACATGATCTGCATCAATACCACTCATGTATGTCACAATTTGAGACTTTGAACATTTTTGCTTTCATTGACACTCTTGGTGATCCGATTGATACAGGAGACATATGTTCCACCTACCCCCCCCCCTACCTATTACCATCTGTTTGTGTTGTAAGTTGATTACTGTGTACTTTGTTATTGAAAATAAAAAACACATTGAAGACTAAAATTTTGTTTGCAAAACCGACGAGATCAGGTGATGGAGATGTGGTAGCCTTTCTTTTATGAGATGTTGAGACTCGCTGAGGTAGAGTAGAGGGTGCAGCTTCTTCACTAGGCTCCTCAAAATTTATTTGCGTACTAGCGCTGTCATCAATGTCACATGTTTTTGGTGTGGACAAATCTTCATGAGGGTCCTACGGAAACCGGAAATTCATGTTCAAGCAAGACACAAAAATTAGATTACATCATACAGCATCACCCCACCACATAAATGTGTTTGCATTGGATATCATGAGCAGCAGTCACATGGGTACACGTGCACTGGGAAGAAATGTGAGGGGCCGGAATAGTACTACAGGATATGAAATGTCATTCAACGGTCTAAAAACTAAGTGGCCCAAAGCTAGTAAAGGAGTATAGTTATCAGAACTGGGAGATCTTTTGTAATCTACATAAGTAATGACTGCAGTTAATATTTTCTCTTCAAATAGGCCATGTACATACAAAGTGTAAATTCTGTTTTCAGGTAAGCAAAGAAGGTACTTACATCTCCGACAGTCGAGTCAGTACGGATCTCAGGGTTTGGTTCTTCCTCGGTCAACTGTGTTATTGATGTCATTGGGCGAGGTAGTTCTTGGTCACAAGTGAAGGCCAGCAAGTCGTAGTACCATAACTTGGGCACATAAACTTCATCTGTTCCGGCACCAGACTTCTTGGACTGCTCAACCTTGGTCAGCTCCTTTTTGTACACAGTGTGCAGTGACTGTATCTTTTTTTTTAACAACACTCACATCCACCGTGTCACTGGGATCGTGCTGCTTGAAGAGGGCAACTAGTTGGTCATATGCCGCCTTTTTTTTATACCTATTGCTATAGTCGGCAGATTTTGACTTCCAAAGGCATGGCAGGGAGTGATACAATTCTATCCTCTCACGGATAAAAGCCAGGTCATTGGAGGACATCTTAAATAAAGACAAGCAAACAGTGAGAACAGAACATACATGTTACATTTTAGAAAAGTAAATCCCCACTAGTGTTTGTTGTGCGTGGCCGACACCTTAAAATGGCTGCCCTCACAAAAGTGCTTGTTTTGCGTCATGAGCATCCGTTCTGTTTCTGGCTGGAGCAGAGAATCAAAATGGATAACAACGCTAAACAGTATGAGAACAGATAGAAGAACGTGCCGCGAGTATGGGTGTTTGTGCACGAGACACCCTAAAATAGCAGCCCAAGCAAAATCGTATTTACACAGATAGAAGCCAAGCCCTCCATTTGCTTGCGAGTGTAGAAGCATGACCACAATGTAGAATAGAGCTATGATAGCAGAACATTGTTAGATGTCCTACAAAGTTGAAAATAATTGAAACCCAACACAATGCCTACCATGAGTACAGCTGTGTCAGAAGGCGCAAGATGAACCGCTGTGGAGTACGATCCTCAAGCAGCACAATAGCGACTCCGGCGGGGACGCTGAAAACCGCTAGTGAAATGGATTTCGACTTTGATCACGCTCAGGAACAAAGGACTGAAGCGCTACTATTGTGGCCATTTTTTAAGGCAAGGCTGCCCATTCAGAACGCAGTAGTGGCCACCAATCGGAGTTGAAGGGGTGTGGAAAAGGCAACGCAAAAAGCACATCTACCTGGCTAACGTTGTGAAACACTACGCCCAAATCTGGGTCTGAGTTGTCAGACTAGCTGCCGTGTGACAGGGTCCCAACGACCTCAGAGGTCGTTCAACGTATCCCTGTATCATTGATGCATCGTTGAGTAGATTTGCCTGTTTGGCATCTCACCAGCGACCGCATAGCGATCACCCACCGATCTTTAACACGTCGTATCGTTGTGGGGATTGCTGGAGCGTCGCTACGTGTAACAGGGCCTTTGGTTTTGGCTACAAAAACCGATGAGCAAAAGCAGACCAAAAATGCACGGTGTGAATGTAGCCTTAGACTAAAATAGGATGTCCAACGCTGGCATAATGTGTATGTGCTTATCGTTCCGAAACTAATAATTTCTTGCCTCTGCCTGTGAGTGTTTACCTGGTGAACATACTTTTTGCCATCCTGTTTCTTTTCCTTAAAATACACTAGAAAAGCTGCAAAAGCCAACAGTTTCTTCTGGAGATGAAAGATTATGCCATTGTGTTCCTTTCATACATTTTTTGTCATAAAATTGCATTAGAAAAAAAGTTTCTTCTAGTGAATCCCTGGATTTATATAATTTTTTTTCTTAACCCATCCTCCACGAATTTCCAATTTTTTTTTTCTTCATTTCAAAAATCACATTGTATAGTTTCATCAGACATGTGTATGGTGAGGAAGTGTAAAGGAATGTTGGAACAAACAACGAGATCATTCGTCATTTGGCTTTCATCTTGGTAAATTTACTTACCAAAGAAACGTTTACATTCTTTGACCGATTTAATATAAAAACAGATTTCCTTAGACAAAATCCAAACTCCTGGCCTCAAAATAATGACTTCCAAGAAGGATTGAAAATTGTCAAAACATTAAAAGTAGTTAATGATATGGCTGAGCGTGGTGTTAAATTAATAACCGACTTTAACAACCTTCTGACAAAAGATGAAGAACAAAAGCAATATGTCCTGCAAGTTGTAAGCAAATACTGAGCATTATATTCTGACGTTTCAAAAACTACTTTAACAAAAGCTCTAGAATAGATTAGATAACTATGTAAAATTATCAACTCATGTAGGTACTACGTCTGTATCTTTTCTGTCTGTTTTGTATGTATTATATACTTAATTTTTATATTTTAAATAAAAAATGTCATTAGACTTATCAGTATTACTTGTTTTTTATTATATTTCTACTTTAAACTCAAAAATATACCAAAAAAACCCAAAATGTATCACTTAATAACAAAATATATGCTCCTAGTGGTACCAGGTCACGTTCTTGGGGCTAAAAGCTGTTGTAACTCAGTTTGACTTAAAATAACAATTATGTATAAAATATACATTTTGAAGAACAACATTAGCTTTCTTTTGAGATATTAAGCGTGTTTTTATTATTTACCGTTCTGGAGTTATGGCTCCATATGTCATTTTTTTGGCCAAAAATTTGGACTTTTTCAAACTTTGAGCAACGAGCGGCACGGGTTAACGTCGTTTGATCGAGCTCAAATTTTGGCTATCTCAATATCTGGAAAGGGGAATCGTGTTGTGGGGTCCAGACTAACAAGATTCCGACATTTTTTCCCCCCCATATGAGATCCGGTCACTCTAATGTTCATTACCCATGGTAACTCAGTGTGCTTATGTTTGATCACACTCCTTGACCGTACAGGGTGGCTCAGGCGGCAGGTTGCCACCTTAGTATTCAAATAGTTTGTGTTCACAACACTACTAAGGACTGCTTCAATATGCCAGCTCTGCATGAACCTCCAAACAATCTCACTTCTGTTACAACTTGCAATACTGGTTTACACTGCTATAATGTTGATTAGTTGTGCCTTGCATCCAACTCCACTCTGCTACATCACTGAGTCATCTCTACTGTACCATTGAAAACTCTGCATTGAAACTCTAACAAAAGCGGCACTGCCTTATCATGGAGTTAAAGAGGACCTGTCGCCCCCCTACTGCATGGCAAAATAAATGCAGCACTGAATGCAGCATGTCTGTTGCATTCAGGGAAGGGGTCCCCCATGGCTCTAGTATCCCTGTACTCTGAGAAATAGACTTTAGAAACCTTACAGATAACTAGTCTAATGGGTGAGATCTTATTACCAGCTCCTCGGCCCTGGCACAGTTCTCCAGCCTGCTCAGTGTTTCTTCCTCCCCCTCTATGTCTCTGCCGCCACCTCCTGTTCTGCCCTCCGCTTCTCTGCGCCGTCAATCACGCCGGCCACACAGAGTGGCCTTGAGTGATGTCAGTGGCAGAGCCCGTACTGCTGTAGGCTTTATTAAAACAGCAGGGTGGGTATCTGGCGCTAGATTCCCACTCTGCTGGTTGAATAAAGAATAAAGCAGGGCAGGCTCTGCTGCTAACGTCATGCAAGGCCGCTTTGTGCGGCCAGCGTGATTGACAGCGCAGAGAAGTGGAGGGCAGAGCAGGAGGCAGCAGCAGAGACATAGAGGGGAAAGAAGAAACACTGAGGAGGCTAGAGGACTGTGCCAGCGCCGAGGAGCTGGTAATAAGATCCCACCTAGTTATTTAGTTAGACTAGTTATTTGTAAGATTTCTAAAGTGTATTTCTCAGGGTACAGGGGGGCCAGAGTCATGGGGGACCCCCTTTCTTGAATGCAGCAGTCATGCTGTATTCAGTGCTGCATTTAGTTTGCCATGCAGCAGGATGAGGGGTGACAGGTCCTCTTTAAATGTGCCATATTGCTGCACACTAAGCTCTTCTCCACCAAATTCCTCATTGCTGAGAGAAGTCTTTCACAGGATCTTGTGATTCCTGCTTGCGCCTGTCTATGCTGCTATGCTGTCCTGCCACTATAGCCAACACAATTCCATCTACCTGTGCAGCTTAACAGCAGCTATCAACTTCAGTTTCCGTGCTCATCATGTAAGAACATGTTTCGCAAGGCTCCTCTGCTGCTCTGTCCGTCTTGAGCTACATAAAAACCATATCACCAGAAATTAAATGCTATCTATCTGAGTGCCTGTTCCACATATATGGAACGATATCTTCGGCATACCGTCTAAATCTAACACAGCCTTATGTTCCATGAAAAACATGGCACTGCTGCTTCCAGCCTCCCATGCACGAAGATATTAATAGGAGAGAAACTCCAATATGCAAACGAAAGGTCAGAAGACAATAGTCCTCTAGACACAAAAATGCCTGCCCTGGATTAAAAACAATTAACTCCTGAGGTAGCGAGAAAGTGTTTGCCATAAATATATCTTGCCTTAAAAGAATCTATTACCTCAGCATACGATGCAGGAGCAATTTAAGGAAACAGCGGAGCAAGTAAATTCAATAGAGGCTAGAATATCGTCCAGAGAGGATGACGCACAATCAGATCATTCTACTCTACTCAGACTTTGCAGATGAAATGATGTCCTCAGAGATTGCATAGAAGACTTAGGGCTGCTTTACACACACACAGATATCTGTGACCAACTTCTGAACAGCTCTGGTTGCAGTGAAATCATGGACACATTGTTCCATTTTGTGGCTGTGTACAAATGGAACAATGTGTCCATGATTTCACTGCAACCAGAGATCTGTTCAGAAGTTGGACACAGATATCTGTGTGTGTAAAGCGGCCCTTAGAAAACCATTCCAGGAGGAGAAACTATTGGATTGTTGGAGTCATTTCCCTTTCTGGAACTACAAAACCTGCGTGAATATGATGGACATAAAGCTCTTGATCACTCATGCGTCACAGAATTCATAGGGTGCACTACATCAGCTCCCCAAAAAAACAACAACTCTGACAAAGAAAGTAAAAAATGCCTAGGGCAAGTTATAACTAAATATCTTGATTTCACTGATAAAAATTATATAATATGAGCCTACTGGAGACTCAGACATCACCTGCTGATTAAAAGATTGTTCCTCTTTGAGGCCTTCTAGCTGAAGTGATCAAACAATGCAGATCATTAAGCACCATTTCGCTCATCATTGCATCAAAAAATATTTACTTTCAATTACGCTACTCTGGAACCCTGAACATACGCCACCTAAAGGGACTTTCCACTTCTTTACTAACCCAGTGAAGCTAAACTCTCCATTGCCCATTGTCATGATGGTCACTCGCATGCCTTCCAAGTGCCGCCTTTACCATTGCATCTCTCCCTCTGCTCCACCTAGTAAAGAGGCCTTCCCAGGAGCTCCGCTGTTGCACCACCCAGATTCAAACAAGCAGTTCCTCCTGGTAGTGGACATTTCCTCTATCTGTACTGGGGCAGTTCTGCAAAGTCTGTCATGTGTTTTTACCAACAAGCTTTTCTTGCCGGCCAAGCAAAACTACTCCAAACTACTCCATCAAGGTGGCCCTCGTAGAGTGCTGACATCTAATGGCTGGCACCAGCTCTCCGGTAAACATGTACACAAGCCATAAGAATCTGGCCTTCCTGCAACCCAGCAGTTGAATCCTCATCAAGCCAGGTGGGCACTCTTCATTCATTTTAACTTTGAATTGCACTTCCCTCCTGCAGACAATAATGTTAAAGATAATTCGCTGTCTCAGTCCTTCGACATGTCTGACTCCATGGAGAAGTCTCGGCATATCATTGCTCCAATCAGGATTATTGAAGCAGCCCCTGTCTTTCTTAATGATGTTCCTCCAGGCAAAAACTTTGTCCCTACAGCTAGAAAGAGGAGAATTCTGCCTGGGGAAATGTATCCAAGATGGCTGGTCAAATGGGCATATGCAAATTTTCCAAGCTGATGGATTGCCACATCTGATGGCCTTCGCTGGTCAAGGATGCCTGAAATTTCATCTCACAGTGCCAGAAGTAAGTCTGCCAGGGACAAACCTGCTGGTATTCTTAATGCTCTGCTGGTTCCTTCCACTCCTTGGCAACATATGGTAATGGACCTGCGCCTTTTTGAGGGTTCCGACACTGTTAGTGCTGTGGTAGATCGGTTCTGTAAGAAGGCACAGTTCATTCCTCTTTTTGGATTTACATCTGAACTTAAGCTTGTCACACAGTTCTTCCAGCATATTTTTGCCTCCATAGTCTTCCTTTCCATATTGTCTCTGATTTACTGTGAAATCCAGTTGATTCTAGGTTCTGGAGAGTCCTATGCAAGCTACTGAATATACTGCTGGATTTTTCCACTGCGTATTTTCCGCAAACCAGTGGGCAGGTGGAAGGGTCAATCAGAACATTGAGAATTATCTTCACCATTTTGTCTTTGCCCACCAGGATGACTGGGTACAAATACTTTCCTGGGTAGATTATTCCTATAACAAGCACATTAGGGAGTTTTCCGGAGAATCTCCATTCTTCGTGGTATAGTCCCAGCAGGATGCGCAGGATCAGTAAACGTTTAGTGGGGGAGCCATTACGTAAACTCAGGGTGCCACCCTCCGTGGAAAGGCAGGAACAAACCAGGATCAGAGTTAGGTTTCTGACAGTCTAATTAGAGACCTGTGCTTTGCTCAGGTCATATCGCTCCTGGTTTGTCCATCGTCATGTGAGTGGTAGGGCTCAATCATAACAGTATGGAAGTGTAAGGCATACTGGGCCATAACTGTTCTCTTAACATGCTCTGTCTAAGACACAACAGAGATGAAGCAGCAGAGGAGGTACATCCTGGAACCTTGAATATGCTTGGAACATCTCCAAGAACTTCCCAACATTGCAGGTCTCTGGATCTTCACAGTCCCAAATGGTGTTTGCTAGGCCATGGCTTGCCCAGACTGTAGAGAAACCATAAATGCTATCTTGTCTGGTCCAAAGGAAAGGTAAGTCGGGAGTGTAAAATGGATCAGTCATTGAATGATGAGTCCATGGCTCTCCCTGGAATCTCTATTGTAGGGGGTGGAAGTGGAAACTAGAGCTAAGCAAGTTTTACCAGGAACCAGATTACTTAGTGGTTCTTTCAGTGAGACTGACTGTCCAGAGGAGGGTTGGTCAACAAGATAGAAGCAGAAGGCAGGGCAGACAAAGCAATGGTCAGACCCTGTGCTGCGTTGTAACCACATCAGCTGATCCTCACTTGCTGAAAGCAGACCTCCTAGTAGAAACTTTGTTCAACAGACTTGGATCCCTGGATCTGGGTTTGCGAGGTCCAGGGCCTGAACATAAAGTAATGCTAGTGAGTGTGAACCCACTGTGCCATGGGCGTACCCTGAGGGGTGTAGCTACATTTCTACCCTGTCTTCACTAGTGTCATTGATGGTGAGTATAGGCTGGGCTGCTGGTAGACACCAAGTACCACTCCAGGGAAGTCTAGAGGGTCAGAGATTCATGAATGAGGTACAGCAGGGCAAGACAGAGATGTAGTCAGAAGGTCCAAGGTTAGGGCAGACAGCACAGGATCAGAGAACAAAGCTGAGTTCAGGTGCAGAGAGATCAAATAGGATGGGTAAGCAGGCCGGGTCAAACACAGGAAAATCAATACAGGTAATGCTAGAACAGGACTCAGGTAGTAATCAGCACTTGGGCAAGGAATGGAGGGTGGAGTCGCCTGATATATCACCTGCTAGCAGGTCATTGGCTGGGAAGCAAATCTCTGTAGGAGAGGGTAGATACAAATTCCTTCATAGTTTGGTTGCCCCTCTATGATTTACAAACCCACAAGGCAACTCAGTGCAATAGTCATATACTGGGTGAAGAAGAGTAAAACACATGATTAGTAGGGCGCTAAGGGCGGCACTTAGAAGACATGCGAGTGGCTAGCATAACAGCTCTTCCCTAGAATTTAAAAGGCCTAATCCATTCAACACAATCAATCTTGCTCACCCAACTTCGAAATCAAAAACTCATTATAGAGGAACACCATAGTGACATAGATATTTGGAAAAAATATAATTTATCTTTCAGAATCTATAAATACTTACCACTGTGGAATAACCCATACCTCATTTAGGGAATGGAAAATAAACTATTTGAGGAGTGGAGAGGAAACTGTATGCGCAATATACCACAACACTACTGAGCCAAGATAGCTAAAAAAGAGGAACAAACTAGTAAATATCATCTGAGAAATAACCAGATTATCTAGTTCGAACAAATCAAACACTCATTCATGAAACAAATAGATGTAAGGCTGGTTTCACACTGTAGTTTTTTCCTGATCAGGGTTCATCAGGTTTTGTGTGCCAAAACCAGGAGTGTCTCCAAAACCCAGAATCTTTCAATTATACTTTTTCTCTGCAAGTTCCTCTCCTGGTTTGGCACACAAACCTGATGAACCCTGATCAGGGAAAATCCTGCAGTGTGAAACTAGCCTTGCTCAGAAAATCTCCTCTGAGGATTCGTGCTCTATTTTCTTTTTTATGTTAGAATGAGGAACTAGTTATTGGAGAGTCACCTTAACACATTCTTTGTCCACGGAAACAACTAAATGATCCAGATGTAGGAACTAAAATAAAAGAGGGGAGTGCAATAATAAAGGGAATATGGAGAAAAACTCAGTTAAAAATTATGCCTAGAGACTCAGGCCTTTGATCTTTCCATTACACCCATCAAACCAGACAGGACTACAAACCGCCCTAAATGCAACACCCCCTCCAAAGATCTCAATGGCCTTTGTTACTGCTCCCATACAAACAGCTTCTGGAAACTTGTTTCAAAAATTTTGGCAACTTGAGCGGAATCCCTCTCCTACGTTAATACTACTTCACTATTGGACAAAAAAATATGATAAAACACGGGTTCACTTCTCCCCCTCAACTTTTACATGTGATCGTACTAGTGTAGTAGCTGAAAGGCTATTGTTAAAAGGAACCTGTCAAGTCCATTATGCCCTCCAAACCCAGCAGTATTCACATGTGTATCACAAAATTCACTTCCTAATCAGCCCTGTATAATATCATTCTCTAAAATCAATGTGTAAAAAAAGCATGTGTGAGGCTCATCTCTGCAGCTTTAGTGTACCTCTGAGGCTGGGTGTACATGTCCCGGCTTCAGAGAGGTACACTGCACATATGAGTCGGTCACAGGGTGGGGGACTAAGATACCGGGATGATGGTTACTTCGATGGGGGATCACGGCAGGTCGATTCCCAGTTCTGTGCCCTGGACACTCAGTGGCAGGATGGGGGTAATGATGGTGGGAAATTGGGATAAAGCTTAATGTGAGGCCACCTGTGGTATCTGGTAATTGGGTACCAGAGCTGCAGGAAGCCTCTGAGGTGATGTGACGCAGCTTGATAGTCCAGCTCCCCACAGGTGGATCTTTACTTCAGGACTGAAGAGTGGATTTTGGGGATAGTAGTTCTAACCTCACAGATGCTGATGAAACTCTCTAGCGACGGACAGATGAGACCAGACACCAGATGTGACTTTGATGTTTCTTTACTGGTATCCTGTTGTTATGGTACACAATATTCACCGGGGTTGCCGCTGTGGATCATGAAGATTTTTGCAGTGTCCCTCAGAGGTCTCAAACTGAATCTCTTGTGGTCTCTAAATCTTCCACACTGACAGAGCCCATACGCCAGCCCCCTGGTCTGTTACTGTTAGGTACAGTCGGTTCCTTACCGGTATGGACAGGAGCGACAACAAGCTAATCCTCTCGCCACCGGAATTTGGTCCTTTCCCTAAAGTGTCCTGGACCCAAGTTAGGACTGAGGTCAGGGTGTCAGTCTTGGGGTGCTGTCGCTCCCATTTTACCGGGCCCACAGCTTGCCGGTCTGCAGTCAGGGATGAAGCTTTTACTGACTGCCTCGGTTCCGGAGTACTGGTGTCGACCTGGGCTTCCAGCTGGCTACAACAGGTCCTGGATTTACCCCCTTCTTTTGTCTAGGCTTTCTTGAAAAAGGATACCCTCGTCACAACTACAGGATCCGCTGTGTGCTTTTCTGTCTCTCCTTCACTGTCTGGACTTGAATGACTAACTAACTGTCAAAAGCTCCCCTGATGTCACCCGCTCTCTCACTAAGCTCCACCACCTGGATCTACTGAATATACGGTCCCTATGCTAAGGTGGGCTTCTTATCTGGACTCTGCATTTCTCTCCACTTCCATCACCACTTGACATTATGTTTTATTAAAACTGTAATACCTTCCTGTGGTGCCTCGCCACAGGGGCGCCACACAAACTCGTAACTGCAGTAGCTGTTCTGATCATGCGCAGTGCACCTCTTTGGAGCTGGGATGCGTATAACCGGCTTCAAAGGCGCAGCAAAGCTGCCGAAATGAGCCATGCACTAGATTTACAGGAGCAGGTGTTGATGCTGGCTCGTGGAAATCATGGTATCATGGCCACAGAGGTGTGATAGCATTGAAAGAGGACCAACTTATTTGGGGAAATAATGCCACATCGACTAATTATAATAGGAACAGCGCAGATTATAAATCATTTTATAAGCATTGATTTTTGTAAATAGCATTGGACAGCACTGGTTAGGCAGGGAATTTTTGCATACACATGTATGTATATGCATGTGAATGCTGCTGGGTTAGAGGGAAGAAGGGGTCTGAGAGGTTAAACATAGGCTGAAACCCCTTACTCCATTATTACAAGAATTTATAGCTAAACATTTATTACTAGCTGGGAGCCCGATGCACATGCATCGGGATTCTAGAACGGCGAGTCTCTGACTCGCAATGCCCGCTCCGCGGGCATTGCGAGTCGCCTTAGAACTGCTCGCAATGGCCGCGAAGCGGCCAATGCTTCGCGCTGCTAAGTCGACTCGCCATGCCCACCGCGAAGCCACATGACCACGCCGGAAGTAGCACCGGAAGGGGCAAAAAAGCTATTCGCGATTATATAATAGATACGTTCAAATATATGAAGATAAAGCAGCTCACCATACTTTTTCACAGACATTCTGAAATTGTGGTAAATGCTGTTAACTAAGTGTTTTATTCAATAAAGATGTTGTGAGTCTGTGAAGCTGGATTTTCTCTATATATTTATTATATGTGGAAAAGCTTGCAATTCTCAAGAGAGTATCCAAATAGTAACCCGTTTTCCATGCCAACATGATGCCATACAAAAGAAGTACACTTTAGGCAAACTAATGATAGATATTTAGGGACCCGACCATGTTGCCTGTTTTCTACTCTAGTATAAAGGCTCAGAAGAGGAAACTGAAAGGCCTATTTCACATCTAATACAGACTTGCGTTCTGCATTTTCCAAACGCAAAAAACGCAGCCAAAAACGGCGGCCAATACGTCTAGGGCTGTGTTTGAAAAACGCATGCTTTTTTAGCGTTTGGAAAATGCACATGCGTTTTTACATGCGTTTCCATTTAAATCAATGGGGACAAAACGCATGCGTTTGGATGCGTTTTTATCGGTGAAAACGCATAGAAACGCAAATGAAGCAAAACGCAGACCAGGCTTAGATGTGAAAGGAGCCAAATTTGTTATGTAAGAAAATAAAATGAGTATAATTACTGAAAAATCAGAATAAAACACGAGATATAGATAAACACCCTTATGGTAATAAAACATCAGGGAAAATATTTTTAGAATATGATGAAAATGTTTTATCTATTGCTTATCTTGTATGTCTTTGCAACTCAACAAGCCTGCATGCTTGTAATGATATACTATTATGCTCCAATAATATATGTTAGAATTTATATTTTATATTTATTTAATAATTGAAAAGTAATAAAAATATATATTAAATAAAAAAAAAAACACTGCATATCTGGATTGAGGGCCTGAAGGATCTACTTCAGTAGATGGCACATAACAAAAATGGCTGCGATTACTAAACTTTTGATGACATATTTTTATTTAATCCTTTGAATTAAAGTTGAAAGTCTTCACTTCATTAACATCTTGATAACTTTGTTTCGCATGTATGTACTACAAATATCCCTGTCCTATTGCTTCTAGACCTGAAGAATATCAGCATTTTACGACACCATACAAATGTACTGTATTTGCTGTAGTCACTTGAGTCGAGGTGGCTGTACTGGAAGATGCGACCCATTATGGTCATATATATTTTATGTAATTTGGTTGAAGTTTTTTTGTTGTTTTTTTTTCAGCTTTTCTGTTTAATTTAAATTTATCACCCTTTAGTCCAATAGAATATGCTAGCAGTATTTTCACAGTGGTTTCAAATCTTTCAAACCAGAAAACATTATGTCATATCAAGGAGAGTAATCCTATGTGTACACAATTCAGGCAAATGCCCTTTGTGGTAAAATACTGACAAGAGATTGCCTCCGTTTTTGGCATAAGAAAGATGAGGACTATTAAGGAATCTGTTAGCAGGTTTTTGCTTTGTAATGTGAAAGCCGCATATTGTGTTGGCACAGAGAATGCTTCTTGTCAAGGTCTTTGGTTTTGTTTTTTTCTAATGTT
The DNA here is from genome assembly GCA_033576535.1 of Allobates femoralis. Classification (NCBI taxonomy): domain Eukaryota; kingdom Metazoa; phylum Chordata; class Amphibia; order Anura; family Aromobatidae; genus Allobates; species Allobates femoralis. Next base: position 416,455,657 of record JARQOC010000002.1, read on the forward strand.
TGTTTTAGCAGCAGGACTTTATAATTGCTGTGACTAGCTGGCTCATGCCATAATATCTGACACACCTTCTCCTCTAATTGGCACCTCACTGTCAATATACAATGTCTACCTAGAGTGGTGTTGGCGGGGGCAGCTCTTTGAGTTTTGCTGCTTTCGTAAATCTAAAAACTTTGAATGACCCAGTAATATAAGTAATACATCATTGGATTCAGGGTCTCTGACTTTGCCTACACTATGCTGCTCTCAAATGAGGTAGGAAAAACCTGTTGACAGATTCCCTTTAGGTTTTCCTGGAAACTTTGTAATTTCTGTTTAAATGATATGTAAAATAACTTATATGCAATGTTACTATTTGAGTATTTTTATTTAAAGTGAGAATGTAGCATGACTGTATTAGGCTAGGGTCACACTAGCCGCTAGTGACTAGCGCTAGGAATGCGTTCAGGGGAGTTCCGTTAAAAAGATAGAATCTGGCAGCATTAACGCAGCGTAACCGTAATGGTAACGCTGCCTTAACACTGCCAATACATTCCTTTGGGTGACGGACCCCCGAGCGCAGGTCAAACACTGGCATGTAAGTGCCGGAGTTTGAAATCTTGCGCTATTTCCAAGCGCATCACATGACGCGTAAGCGCACGCCATGTAATGTGCTTGGAAATAGCATGAGGTGTCAAACTCCGGCACTTACATGCCAGTGTTTGACCTGCGCTCGGGGGTCCGTCACCCAAAGGAATGTATTGGCAACATTATCATTACGGTTATGCTGCATTAATGCTGCCAGATTCTATCTTTTTAACGGAACCACCCTGAACGCATTCCTAGCGCTAGTGTGATCCAGGCCTTACTGAGTATCAGTAAATCACAAGGGTGCACAAACGTTTTTGGTCATAAGGACCCATTTTCATACTGAACCAATGCAAAGGGCTGCAAAATATTTTAAAGCTTACATTAATAAATCAGCAGAACCAAGTTTCGAGTATTTGAGAAGGATTTCTGCTACAAAAAATACATTAGTGTGAACACACCAATCTTGCCCTGAGGTTTTGGAGCAGAAACGCAACTAAATCCTCTCTATAATCTCAAACTTGGTTTGGAGGATTTTTCAGTTTTAACATGAAGCATCTTATGTATTGGTACATGATCAGAACCAATGTCAGTATTGGAATACATCACCAAGCTTAGTATAGTGATGAATTGCAGTTCCAGGTCCCATGAGACACTTGTATCACATAAATCTGCAACTCCTAGTACTGTATATCCTTAATGGTACCTTTACACGCAACTACAGGTGACAGGTTTTCCACAGGTAACTTACTGGTTGCAGAGAAATCATGGAGACATAGTTCTATCTTGTTGCTGTGTACAAATGGAATAATCTCTCCATGATTTCACTGCAGCCAGTAAGTTACCTGTGGAAAACCTGTCACCTGTAGCTGCGTGTAAAGGGGCCATAAGGGTACTTTGACACGCCGCAACTTTTGGCGGCGATAGGAGGCAACCTAACGTGCACGTGCATATTTTTCATGGTTGCCTCAGATCGCCAAAGCCGCCTTTACACGCCACAATTTCACCCTCAACCTAAGGCGACGTGTCGTCCCGCTCTCGGAAGTTGCCACACCAACAGCGGGAAACATCTGGTCGCCTTCCCTCGCTGCTTCACACGCCGCAATCCCCAAAGGAATGTTGGCGTACATGTGAAGAGCGGCGAGAACATAGGTGTGCCAGACTGGTCTACACCGCGCCCCAAACACGCTCATTGGACAACGCAATAGCGCTGTGATTGGGTAGCCTGCGCTGGAAAGCTGGCTAATACATGACGCCATTTTCTTTCGGAGTTTGGCACCAATACACACTCAAATATGGCGCGGTGTCAACTGACAGCCAATGGGAAGACAGTAGCCACCAGCAATCATCACTGACGGGGTGCGGTCTCCAGCACGCTGTGGTACGCCTCCGGGAAATCAGTAGGCGACGCAGATTCCATCCCTATCGCCCCTTCACATGCCAAAAGCCAGGAATTTCACCTTCATGATTGCCTCTGATTTTGGAGCAGTGCTGTGAAATCGGAACCATGCGCAACCTTTTTTATCGCCGCCAAATTCCCCAATTACACGCCGCAATTGTGAGGCAATTTCACGGCAATGGTGACGGGGTAACAGATTGGCGGTTAGATTCCTCACCGCAGTTGCGGCGTGTAAAGGTACTCTAACAGTGGTTAGGAGATTCTGGGAGTTGGGGTTATTTTCAGTCATCAGACTTCCGACCATAAGTAACCTTAGTACTGCGGAAAGGTAGTCAGTATCACAAATAATGTCCAAGAAAGTGAGAAAACCGGGCACTGACCTGAGAGCCCGTAGAAGCGGAAGTGTTCGCGAAACGGTCACCGTCGCCTCCAGTCTCTCTCCCTCCCCGAGAGCACCTTCCCTGTAATAATTATGCACGATGAATAAATAATGCCGGTTTGCACCAGGACGCATGAGTGCCGCTGCTTTTCTTCTAACTGAGTATCACAAATAATCATTTACTTCCTGGCACCTTATAGATGACATATTCTCTGATTGGAGTCGTTCCTATCTCTTTTGCCTCCAACCCTGTTGTGATAGTATTGACACCATGATGACTTTTCATATCCACAGCTCGTCTCTGCAGTCTTCTCACTTCTCCTATCTTCTGCAGAACATCCTGACATGGTGCCCTTAAAAATAAAAGTATCTCCCATGCTGCACCCCTAAAAAATAATTGACCTTCACTGTGCTTTCTGCACAAAATATCCCCACATACTGAACCCCTCCATAAATCTCCCACACCCTTCATCGTCCCATAATGTTCCCCCACAATTTTCCGCCAGACGATTCACCACTCAACAATGTTCCTCAGACCCTGCACAGCTCCTCAATGTTCCCCCATACACTGCACCACTCCATAATGTCTCCCACACCCTACACCACTCCATAATTTTCCCCTACACCCTGCACTACTTCATAAAGACATGAATACAGCTGAATATAGGAAGATGAGTATCGGATCCTCCCAGTTCTCTGTGGGCTGCACAACATACTCCGGCAAGCTGTATGTGAACTGTGGACCATATGTTCTTCAGGACTGGTATATCATAATATTGCAGGAGCTTGTTTTCATTATACTCTATTGTTGTTCCTCTGCCAATAATCATGGAAATGTTTAACCAGATTTACAACTAAGCATTTAATTTACTAAAGTAGATTATGCCTACATCCCGGTCTAAATAATGTTGGCAGCATCATGGGACTATTTTTGGACATGGTATGTTCTATATATTTGGACCCTTTTTATCTGGTGTTTATATAGCACTATTTTTCTGGACATTGTGTAACTATTTATCTCAAATCTGTATGCACTATTCATATGGACTCTATATGCACCGTTTATGTGGGCTCTATATGCACTACTTACCTGGACTCTATATGCACTATTTATCTAAACATTGCACTATTTACCTAGGCTCTGCATTATAGAAATCCTACACTGATCAGTCAGTCATAACACCAAAACCACTGACAGATGAAGTAAATAACATTGATTATGTCATTACAATGGCATGGTCTATCAAAAGATAAGGTTTAGTAGAAAACTAGTGAAGTGTTCTGAAGTTGGGGTATTGCAAGCAGTAAAAAAGGGAAATCTTAAGTATTTGAGTGAATTGGACAAGGACCAAATTTTAATAGATTGGTGGGTATTTCTGGGATGAATTGGTTAGAACATACCAAAAGTATGAGGTACAACAATGTGTGAAATAAGTAAGAGTCACGGTCCCCCAAGTAAAGGCAAGTGTGTCCAGTCTGATCTTATAGAAGGAACACTAGGACAAATTACTGAAAGTGTACTGCTTATGTGTAGAATATGCCTATAAAATAAAATGATAGGCATATTCTACACATAAGTAGTAGGCGGCCGTCACACGCTACAATATCATGAGCGATATTGTAAGCGATCACGTGCACGCGCGATCGCTAACAATATCGCTCACATCGCTGGTGAGATGTCACACAGACAGACTCACCAGCGATGTGGGCCAGCGAGATCGCTGGTAACTATGGTACACATCGGGTTACTAGGCGCCGCACAGCGCTTAGTAACCCGACTTTTACCATAGATACCATCTCCCAGCATAGGCTGTGCCGCTGGGAGATCGTTCATCATGGTGTCACACACCACGATGAAGCAGATTGAACAAGCGATGATCGCTTGATATGAGCTCCGGCTCTCATATCTGCGATCTAACGATCAAGCGATTTTACATTGTAAAATCGCTTGATCGCACGTAGCGATGCACAAACAATATCGCTTAAGCTATCAAAAAGCAGATCGCTTAAACGATATCGTTCGCAATATTGAACCGTGTGACGGCTGCCGTAGATTTATTTGTTTATTCCTGGTAATGTCATAGGACTTGGGGCATACCTGTATTTGAGCATAGTTATGTATTTTTGAAAGTATTAAATGAAAAAGTTTTTTTTAACTGTTTTTAAGATCTCTGTGCTTTTGTTAAAGTAAAAAAAACAAATTTATATGAAACCGATCAATCAAGAAACTGTATAAAGAAGCTCGGACTTGCCCACAGAGGGGAATAGATAAATACCCAGGTGGGCCCTTGTGGAGTAGGTACTATCCCTCCCAGTAGTAGTGTGCATTCAATACATTTGATTTTCTATGTACAGACAAAGTCAGCATCTCATCATTGATTTATCAAACTACCCAGGATATTATTATATAAAACATAGAGAAATGTGTGAATGGGGTAATATAGTAGTTGCATGTAGCTGTGGACCCACAGAGTCATTGTTACCGATAAGCCCATGGCACCCCAGTCTGACTCTACACAAGTAAATCAATTGCTTTTGGATCCAGTTATCCTTGGACGTATGTTTAACCTCTTAACGACAGCCGTACGTCTACAGACGTCGGAAAAAAAGGGTACTAAAGCCTAGCCGTACGTCTGTAGATGTACCCCAGGAAAAAGCCCTGTAGCGCCGCCCCTTGAGCTAATACCTCTAGGGTGTCAGCGTACCGATTGTAGCTGACACCCTAGAGATTAGTAATTAGCTGTGTTTGTACCCGCACCTGTAATGTGATGACCGGTAAACACCGTTTACCGATCATCACATTACAAAAGTGAAAGTGCTTTGTAAAAAATGCTTTCACTTTGATCCGACATGAAAACACATGTCGGATCAAAGTGATCCATTAACCCCTAAGGCCCCCAAAAACCCCTGTGCCGGACATCACCCCCCCACACACCTCCATCCCCCCTGCCAATGAAAAAATGGCGGCGGTGCGCTGCCTCCCCTGCATCTCCATGCAGCCTGACATGTCACACATGTCACGCTGCATGGGAATGTCCTCCCTCGGTGCTCCATAGTCCCCTACAGGGATCCCAAGCCCCAGCCTCCGGGAACCCCCAGCCTCCGGGATCCCCCAGCCTCCGGGATCCCCCAGCCTCCGGGATCCCCCAGCCTCCGGGATCCCCCGATGCCCGTTACCTTTTCCCCAGAGGTCCCGCCGCCTCTAAACTATTGCAGGCCCCCCCGTGCCCCAGTAATTCCCCCCTCACCACTCTTACCTACCAACGATCCTGATTCCGGTCCCGGGGTCCTCCGGTCCTGGGGGCTTCTCCTGCCGGCGGCTCCTGCTGCTGTCTTCTGCGGCGCGCGCCTCCTCTGTGCGCGCACCCTGGTGTGCGCGCGCGCCGCTGTTAACCCCTGCTGTGCGGGCCAGGGAATGACAGGTCATGAACTCAGTGAGTTCATGACCTATCAGAACCCTCGGGTCACAAGGGGTTAACTGTGCTGTTCATGGTGGTCTCCACATTAGATCACCATCAGTGGTGATCCCAGGATCCCTATGGGATCCCAGGATCCTGATAGATCACCACTGATGGTGATCTGATGTGGAGACCACCATGAACAGCACAGTTAACCCCTTGTTAACTGTGCTCTTCATGGTGATCTCCACATCAGATTACCATCAGTGGTGATCCCAGGATCCCTGTGGGATCCCAGGATCCTGATAGATCACCACTGATGGTAATCTGATGTGGAGACCACCATGAAGAGCACAGTTAACCCCTTGTTAACTGTGCTCTTCATGTGATCTCCACATCAGATCACCATCAGTGGTGATCCCAGGATCCCTACGGGATCCCAGGATCCTGATAGATCACCACTTATGTTGACCTGATGTGCAGACCGCCATGAAGAGCACAGTTAACCCCTTGTGACCCGAGGATTCTGATAGGTCAAGAACTCACTGAGTTCATGACCTGTCATCCTCCTGACAATGAACCTGCTTTTATAGCATATGGGGGATGCCCCATATGCTATAAAACTGAGAATCGTCGCGGGACCTCCCACTGGACTACGTCGGACCTTCCCACTGGACTACGTCGGACGTCAAAGAATAATAAAGATGGAGTCCAAGTAGTGTTTGTGTTTTTTTTCTAATAAAAATATTTTTCTCTGTCTTGTGTCTTCTTTACAAATTACTAGAGATTCCTAATGGTCCGGTCTAATATTGGCCAGACGTTATGAATCTCGGGCTTAGTACCAGCTGAGAAAAAGCTGGCATTAACCCCTTATTACCCAGTCTGCCACCGCTACACGGCAGCTGGAAGAGCTGGATACAGCGCCAGAAAATGGCGCTTCTATGAATGCGCCATTTTCTGGGGCGGCTGCGGGCTGCAATTCGCAGCGGGGGGGGGGCCCAGAAAGCTTGGGCCTCCCTACGCTGAGGATTCCAGCTCCCAGCTGCCTAGTTGTACCTGGCTAGCCCAAAAATATGGCGAAGCCCACGCCATTTTTTTAAAAAAATTATTTAATGAAATAATTTAAAAAAAAAGAAAAAAAGGGACTTCCCTATATTTTTGGTTTCCAGCCAGGTAAAACTAGGCAGAAGGGGTTGGTGGCAGCCCGTAGCTGCCTGCTGTACCTGGCTGGACCAAAAATATGGCGAAGCCCCACGTCGTTTTTTTTTAAATTTAATAAAGAAATACTAAAAAAAAATGCAGGGGAGGAGACAACCAGGACACAGTGTCTCCGTATCTTGTGCACATGCTCTAAAAGTGAGAAATTGTGTGAAAAAAAGAAAATGTTCAATATGACATTATCAAATTCTGTGAAGTAGCTGTAGGTTCCAAATGCTCACTATGCCCCTAGATATAATCCTTGAGGTGTCTAGTTTCCAAAATGGAGTGAGTTGTGCGGGAGCTCCAATGTTTAGGCACATAGGGGCTCCCCATATGCGACATGGTGTCCGCTAACTATTGGAGCTAATTTTCCATTCAAATTGTTAGCGGACACCATGTCGCATATGGAGAGCCCCTGTGTGCCTAAACATTGGAGCTCCCCCACAAGTGACCACATTTTGGAAACTAGACCCCCCAAGGAACATATCTTGATGCATAGTGAGCACTTTTAACCCCCAAGTGCTTCACAAATTAGTCTGTAAAAAGGAACAAAAGAAAATTGTGAAAAAAAGTACTTTTTCATTTTTACGGATCAGTTTGTGAAGCACCTGGGGGTTCAAAGTGCTCACTATGCATCTAAATAAGTTCCTTGGCGTGTCTAGTTTCCAAAATGCGGTCACTTGTGGGGGAGCTCCAATGTTTGGGCACATAGGGGCTCTCCATACGTGACATGGTGTCCGCTAACAATTGGAATTGTAAGTGGATACCATGTCGTGTATGGCGAGCCCCTGTGTGCCTAAACATTGGAGCTCCCCCACAAGTGACCCCATTTTGGAAACTAGACCACCCCAAGGAACTTATCTAGATGCATAGAGAGCACTTAGAACCCCCAGGTGCTTCACAAATTGATCCGTAATAATGAATAAGTACTTTCTTTTCCACAAAAATTTTCTTTTTTCATTTTTACGGATTCATTTGTGAAGCACCTGGGGGTTCAAAGTGCTCGCCACCAATCTAGATAAGTTCCTTGGGAGGTCTCGTTTCCAAAATGGTGTCACTTGTGGGGGAGCTACAATGTTTAGGCACACAGGGGCTCTCCATACGTGACATGGTGTCCGCTAACAATTGGAGCTAATTTTCCATTCAAATTGTTAGCGGACACCATGTCGCGTATGGAGAGCCCCTGTGTGCCTAAACATTGGAGCTCCCCCACAAGTGACCTCATTTTGGAAACTAGACCACCCAAGGAACTTATCTAGATGCATAGTGAGCACTTTGAACTCTCTGGGGCTTTACAAATTGATCCGTAAAAATGAAAAAGTACTTTTTTTTCACAAAAATGTTCTTTTGTCCTCAATTTTTTCATTTTCACATGAGCAACAGGATAAAACGCATCCTAAAATTTGTTGGCCAATTTCTCCTGAGTACACCGATACCTCATATGTGGTCATAAACCACTGTTTGGGCGCACGGTAGGGCTCAGAAGAGAAGGAGCGCCATTTCACTTTTTGAATGGTAAATTAGCTCGAAAAGTCAAATTGCGCTTCTTCCATTCTGAGCCCTGCCGTGCGCCCAAACAGTGGTTTATGACCACATATGAGGTATCGGTGTACTCAGGAGAAATTGGCCAACAAATTTTAGGATGCATTATATCCTGTTGCCTATGTGAAAATGAAAAAATTGAGGCTAAAAGAACATTTTTGTTGGAAAAATTAAAATGGCCATTTTTTGTTTCCACGTTGCTTTAGTTCCTGTGAAGCACCTGAAGGGTTAATCATTTTCTTGAATGTAGTTTTGAGTAGCTTGAGGGGTGTAGTTTTTGGAATGGTGTCACTTTTGGGTGTTTTATGTCATGTACACCCCTCAAAGAGACTTCAAATGTGATGTGGTCACTAAAAAAAAAGGTTATGTAAATTTTGCTGGAAAAATGAAAAATTGCTGATGCACTTTGAACCCTTATAACGTCCTAACCAAAAAAAATTTTTTTACAAAATTGTGCTGATGTAAAGTAGACATGTGGGAAATGTTATTTATTAACTATTTTGTGTCACATAACGGTCTGGTTCAACAGAATAAAAATTACAAATTTGAAAATTGTCAAATTTTCAAAATTTTTGCCAATTATTTTATATTTTCACAAATAAACACAAAAATTATCGACCAAAATTTAATACTAACATGAAGTCCAATATGTCACGAAAAAACATTCTCAGAATCGCTAGGATCCGTTGAAGCGTTCCGGAGATATAACCTCATAAAGGGGAGAGTGGTCAGAATTACAAAAAACAGTCTGGTCATTAAGGTGGAAATTGGCTCCGTCACTAAGGGGTTAAAGAAATATATAGATTGCTCGAAGTGGGAGACACACAAAAGTCTTGTAGTTGTGATACATTTTAATAACTAACAAAAATATAATGAATGATGTTACTTAGGGCCACGTCACACATACAGATATTTGTGCAGATATTGTTCGCAGATCTCTGGTTGCAGTGAAGTCATGGACATATTGTGCTATTTGTACTCAGCCACAAAATGAAACATTGTGTCCACGATTTCACTGCAACCAGAGATCTGCGAACAATATCTGCACAAATATCTGTGTGTGTGACGTGGCCCTTAGGCTAGTTTCACACCACGGTTTTTACCTGATCAGGTTTGATCAGGTTTATGTGTCAAAACCAGGAGAGGAACCAGGAAAGGAATTTGCAGAGAAAAACTATAATTGAAAGATTGACACCTGTTCTGAGTTTTGGAGACACTCCTGGTTTTGACACACAAACCTGAAGGCCACTTCACAGACACAGATATCTGAGTCCAATATCTGAACAGATCTCTGGTTGCAGTGAAATCATGGATACATTGCTCCATTTTGTGGCTGTGTACAACATGGAGCAATGTGTCCATGATTTCACTGCAACCAGAGATCTGTTCAGATATTGGACTCAGATATCTGTGTGTGTGAAGTGGCCTTGATCGAACCTGATCGAACCTGATCAGGAAAAAAACTGCTGTGTGAAACCAGCCAAAGCAAGATTTTGGGACGGCTATGGCTGGTTTCACACTACGATTTTTTGCAATCCGACGCTGTCTAATATAAATCGGACAGCATCAGATCCGAAATTTGCCCCCATGTAACCCTATGGGGATCGGACCGATTCGGATGTGCACTAAATTGCATCCAAATTGTGTCCGATCCGATTGTTTCCGATTTCTTTCTGGTGCAAAAATCGAAGACTGCTCCGATTTTTGCATCCAAATCAAAAATCGGCTAGAATTGGATCTGACAAATCGGATGGCATTTATGCAATCCGATCCGATTCCTTTACTGGGGCCCTATGGAGCAGGGTCCGAGGAACATCTGATGTTCCTCGACCCGATTTAGTGTATGGAAGACTATGGGGGTGCATTATTATATATGGGACTAGGATAGGGTCAAGTTGTTAGCACTGTAGCCTTTGGAGCACTGAGTTCCAAGGTCCGGTTCAATAGACGCAAGGACAAATCTGCAAGAGTTTGTATGTTCTCCCGTGTTTGCGTGGGTTTCCTCTGGCACTCGTTTCTCAACATTGTAAAGACTACTGATGGATGTTAGATGTGACTCCAAGAGAGACAAATACTGATGTATGTAAGTGCTATGAATAATAATGCTATATAATGAATAATATTATTATTATTATTATAGATAGCTGCATTGGCCCATCCGGCCCACAGATGCTATGGGGCAAATCAACAGAAGCCCGGATCAGATTAAAATGTGGTGTAAAGCCGCTTGCTTTTCACCCAGTGCATATTATGTGATTCTAGGCTACCTTCAAATTTGTGTTTGTGTCTGCATGCGATGGCATGCAGACACAAACGCAGTGCACGCAGGGTCATTTGATTGTCCGCACGGGATGAGATTGTCCGCCTGCGGACACATTCACTGTGGAGCCCGGGCAGCCAATCGGCGTTTGTTCGGGCGGGCTGGAGCGGAGACCAGCAGCGGAGATCTCCTCCTCCGGCCCCGGTAAGCTCCCGGACTTGTCAGCGGGGATTAAACATGTGATTTGACAGCTGTTGAATCTCCCGTGCCAACACACGAGAGGTAGATGTCGGCGCATGGGAAGATTCAAACAGCGAGTCACATCAGCTGTTTCTTCCCAGGGACATCGCTAGGAAATTTACCACGGCGGGGAGGGAGGTGATCAGGGGCTCAGCTGATCTCCCGGTGATCTCGGTGGCCGTGGGGATCTACTGTGACATCATCAGCGGCCCCACCGGGAGATATTTCAATGGGTCCGCAGCGTTCTCCTGCGCTGTCATGCGCAGAACACTGCGGACCCATTGATGCCAATGCATTGTTTGTGCACTTGGGGAAGCTTGCTGATTTTCCAAGGTCCCCGAGCGCACAAAAAATGCAACATGCTGAGTCCCGGGTGCGGACGGGAGACCCTGGAGGGAGCAGATATCTTCCGCATCTGCAGCTGAACGCAGCAAACGCAGGCACTATGCGTACCTATGTTAAACATAGGAACGCAATGCGCATGCGTTTGACTGCGTATGGGAACGCAGCATACGCTGCCTTCCCATACGCAAATGTGAAGGCAGCCTTAGGCTAGGGTCACATCTCCGTTTTTTTTTTTAAATCCTGATCCGGTTTTGAGCTTTCAAAAAGCTCAAAACCGGACCAGGAAACGCTCCTCATAGGAGCCAATGCTAAACACCGGATTGCTTCACAAGCAATCCGGTGTCCGTCTCCGTCACTGCAGCCTGCGTTAAAAATCATGCAGGCTGCAGTTTTCGGAGCAGTTCTCTGATCCGCACTGCAGTAACCGAATTGCTCAGGATGTGTAATCCTGAGCAATCCGGCTACTGCATAGTTTGCTGATCCCGGCTGTTGCCGGGATGAGCAAGCTGTCCTATCTATTGTAAAGAGTTAAATTTAATAAATTAAACAATGCTTGAGGTCTCTAGGGGGGGCTTAGTCCCCCTAGAGACCGGACGCACACTCCGGTGGGCTGCACCTACAATGCCCCCATGCCACGGGCTCCTCCGAGCTCCATGCATGTACCCCAAACTCCCCCCCCCCCGTATCTCTATAGAGGGGTCCCTGCACCCCTCTTTTATAAGCCTCCCCATTTGAAGCAAAAACTAAGTATTACAGTTCACAGTTAGGGTAATAGTTACGTGTTCTTCAATGAAGTTTCATTATCACTCCATGGGCGGGTTTCGTGTGCTGCTGCCTCCGCCCACGAAATCATTATGCCCGCCTCCTGTGGCCTTCATCCTGTGTTGTCCGGGCGGCCGCGTGAAATGGGCGGGGCTATCGGTATGACGCGAACTTAGCCCCGCCCCTTTCATGACTCGGTCGCCCGGACAACACAGGATGAAGGCCACAGGGGGCGGGCATATTGATTTCGCGGGCGGAGGCAGCAGCACACAGCCCCGCCCATGGAGTGATAATGAAACTTCATGACAATACACGTAACTATGAGCCTAATTATGTAATGTAATACTTAGTTTATGCCACAATTAGGGGGACTTATAAAAGAGGGGTGCAGGGACCCCTCTATAGAGATACGGGGGGGGGAGTTTGGGGGACATGCACGGAGCTCGGAGGAGCCCGTGGCATGGGGGCATTGTAGGTGAAGCCCACCGGAGTGGGCGTCCAGTCTCTAGGGGGACTAAGCCCCCCCTAGAGACCTCAAGCATTCATTTATTTATTAAATTTCAATCTTTACAATAGATAGAACAGTTTGCTTATCTCGGCAATAGCCGGGATGAGCAAACTATGCAGTAGCCGGATGGCTCAGGATTACACATCCTGAGCAATCCGGTTACTGCAGTGCGGTATTCTGCACACATTTTTGAAAAAAAATGTGTGTGACCAGTATTGCGTTCACCGCATCCGGATCTGCATGCAGTGAACGCAATTCAAGTTTTAAGTGTGACCCTAGCCTTAGTATGAAGTTTGCAGGCAACTCTCTAGCAATATTTACTTTATCTTTTCCTTAGGAAAAAAAAAAAATTAGTAATACAGTAGTATTAGTATTTTGTGCTTTGTTATTACTCATTATGGGAACCTTTTCTATCTCAGCACTTTTTTACTAGTTCTATTGCACTCTGCTCTGCCTTCTGGTTCTTAGGAGGAACGTGAGCACTCAATGGCCATTCAGGCAGCATAAGTCTGAGGTGTCACCTTTTAATTTGGGAACCGGCTAGGTCACTTGCAGTATTTTCAGTGTATCACCTATTTATGCACTTGAGTTTACCACACAATCATAATCCAAGTGTTTCAAAGAAACTGCAGCACTTACCCAGGAGATGTTCAAAGTCTTCTTTTATTGCAGTTTAAGCCACAGCAAGCTGTACAGGGAGGGAGACGGGAGTGATGGACGACGGTTAACCATTTTGTACCAAGTGGTGCTTCTACGGGTTCTGTAGAAGTGCAAATTGGTGTGAAACAGTTTACTGTCATCCACCACTCCCGTGTCTCCCCCTCCCTGCACAGCTTGCTGTGGCTTAAACTGCAATAAAAGAAGACTTTGAACATCACCTGTGTGAGTGCTGCAGTTTCCTTTCTTTGAAACACTTGGATTATTTTACTGGCTCAGAAGGCAGTCTTGGCTTATCGGTATAGTGTGACCTAGTAGTGCCCAGTTTATGTCTTATATTTAACTCATTGGAACACAATCATAACAGTAGCACCATGAAGAGGCATTCATGAGGAAATGTGAAATTGTCTCAGGAACTATTTTTCAACAGACCGCTAGGTTGAATGTTGATTAAGGCTGTGGTCACAGTACCATTTTTCACATGCGTTTTTGGAGACCTGCGTTTTCAAAAACGCATGTAAAAAACGCACCCATAGGCCCCCATGTTAAAAAACGCATGCCCTAATAGCCAAAAAGCATGTGTGACAGTCCCATGCGTTTTTGGAGCATATCCAAAAACGCATGCGTTTTTTAATAAGGGGCCTTATGGAAAACGCATGCAAAAACGCATGTACAATTAGTGGCATTCAAAAACGCATGCGTTTCCCATAGGAGCCCATGTTAAAAAAAACGCATGCGTTTCCGGAAACGCATGCGTTTTTTTAACATGGGCTCCTATGGGAAACGCATGCGTTTTTGAATGGCACTAAAAGGTACTAATTGTACATGCGTTTTTGCATGCGTTTCCCATAGGAACTCATGTTATAAAAACGCATGCGTTTTCTACAAAAACGCATGCGTTTTTCAAAACGCTCAAAAAAATACTACAAGCACTATTTTTAGGTGCAGATTCAAAAACGCAGCCAAAAACGCAGGGAGCCATCACACACCTTACAAAACTCATGCTGACATGAAAAAAAGCATGAGTTTTGTTAAATCAATTAAAAAAACGCATGGCAACTGTGACCACAGCCTAAGCCAGTGTGGCCAAAATGTTTTAAATGCATGCAGAGACTCCAGTGTTGTCTCCCATCAAGCTAATCTGAGATGTGGATTTGTGTGCCCAAGTCCATTCGGCATGGCAAAATATTCATCAAACAAGTAAAGACCTCCGATAGCAGTCAAGGAGCGCATGTGCATGTACTTCTGCATGGAGAACTCATACTTTAATTGTAAATAAACAGATGTTTTGAACATTCTGTTTCCATTTTGTAGCATTTGCATATCATGTGTATTAATCCTGGGATTTCCATAACTCCATCACTTTTCCTTCTTGGTGTTGTTGAGAGTGCTTGTTTACTGGGAGGTTACACATGGGCTACTTCCATAAAGGGGTCCGAACCCCACTTGTAATATAGAACAGAGCAGTAATCTGGTTTGTGGCCTTTCAGGAAGAATATTTGTCTTTTAAAGAAATAATTACCGTACATTCTTCAAAGCTGATATTTAAAATCTTATAGAATTCTGTCCATTCAAAATAGGGTATATAATATTTAGCAAGAAAAAAAAATATTTGAAAACTTGTCATAAAGAAAATTTATATTGCTTATTATCTTTATATTACTAATTAATATATAGTATTTATTTTACTACACTATATGAATTATATGATTTATTATTAATTTAACCTGGCTCTGAAATATTCTTCATTGCCTTACAGATTGAGGCCACAGTTTAATTCCCAATATATATGTGTGCAGTCCTTTGCAGCACGATCCACAATGTAGCTAGGACCATACCTATATTTTATCTTTATTACCCCTCACCTTATCAGTGCACTCAGTAACGACATACAGCTGTAAAATTGAAGTTTTACACAGATCTACAGCACCACAATGTCCATCCAGAGCAAAATGGACATTTATAGTCATTGCTATTCACTATACAGCACAATCAATTATTATGGTTCACAGAGAGCCTGAATCTCTTGGTGCAGAAAATAGTATATTATAAGCTCAGATGGGCAACTGGGAGAAAGTGTAGTGCCTGCTGACTGCATCTGGAAAGCCTGATTCATGGCTTATGTGTACACAAACTGGCAAATACTCAACAGAGCGTATAAAAGGACTCATTCAGCTTCTTTCTGGAAACTTGGAATGATTGATGAAAGATCATTGCAGAACAAATATTCGGACTGTGTTTGGTCAATATGTCATATGTATGCATTCGTATCTTTAAGTAGGTAAATGAACAAAATGTTGGTAAATGAAAACATCCTGGGAAACCAATAATTTTTAATACATTTTAAAAGAAAAAAAAGTGTTAGGATGACCTTCGTCTTATCAGGCCATGTTAACAAAACGTTAAGAGTTGCCCTCAGTGAGGAGAAAAATTATTCTTTGTGAGAGTTGTGATACCTTTTAATGGCTAACAAATAAATAATGAAACGATGTTTACAAAGCAAGGTTTTATGGAGGATACCATCCCTTACGATCTCTGTCCAATTCAGGCATGGTATAAAATAGATATTTGAAGCAAAAAAAACACAATTTTATATACAAGCAAAGCAAAGGCATGGACATTTAAATAAGCTCTGAGCTTGAAAGCTTGTGTATATATTTGTGGGTCTTCAAATATCTTGTTATACCATGTCTGATGAAGAGACGTAAGGCCCCCTTCACACCACGGTTTTTCCCTGATCAGGTTCGATCAAGTTTGTGTTCAAAACCAGTAGTGTCTCCAAAACTCAGAACAGGTGTCAATATTTCAACTATAGTTTTCTCTGCAAGTTCCTCTCCTGGTTCCTCTCCTGGTTCCTCTCCTGGTTTTGACACACAAACCTGATCGAACCTGATCAGGGAAAAACCGTGGTGTGAAGGGGGCCTTAGGGTGCCTTTACACTGTGGCGTGATCCGTCCGGGATGACCCTGACAGCCGCGGACTGGATCAGCACACAGGACTGGAGGGCTAATATGCCCTCTGGTCCGGTGTGCAGCCGCACGCAGTTCCCGCTGCTGATAAAGTCAGGACCGCGGTGCGGTGTTTTACTGTTCTCCCCCGGTACTCCCGCTTCTCCCCTATGTTTCCCTGTGTTTTATTGTTCTCCCCGTACCGCTTACCCTGTTTCCCCGCTTCTCCCCTGTGTTTCCCCCTCTTCTCCCCTGTGTTTCCCCCTCTTTCTCCCCTGTGTTTCTCCCTCTTCTTCCCTGTGTTTACCCCTTTTCTCCCATGTGTTTCCCCCCCCCTCTTCTCCCCTATGTTTCCCCCTCTTCTCCCCTGTGTTTCCCCCCTCTTCTCCCTGTGTTTCCCCCTCTTCTCCCCTCTCCTCTGGAATAAAAAATAAAAAAAACATCTTTATTCTCACTTGTCCTCGAGTCCCCCGGCATCTCCAGCTGTCTTCTTCTGATCTTAGGAACTGGCGTGATGTCACAGTCTTGTAGACTCTGGACAGGTGAGCATACATATTCTTTATTTTTAACCCCTGCCTTACTTAATTTTACTTCCACAATGTATGTATATATGCTATCTGCCATTTGGTTTCCATCTCTCCGGAAGAATCCGAGAGAATTCAGATTTTTCTCCTGGAAAAAAAAATGTTGCATACTCCCGGATCCGTGCAATCCGGCGCTCCCTAACATGGGAAGCCTATGGGGCTGGATTGCCCCGATCCAGGAGGATCCGGGAACCGGACACCTGCGGCTGCACGCTGCTGTTGTCTCAGGACCGCGGCTAGCTCCTGCGAGCCGCGGTCCTGATTCATCAGCAGCTGCATCTGGCTGCACATTAGCCCTCCGTTCTGTGTGCTGATCCGTCCGGGCTGTCCGGTCCATAGCGGACAGCCCCGGATCGGATCACACCGTGGTGTGAAGCCGGCCTAAGCAGCAGAGACATAAACCCTTAGCTTGTTTTTCAAATGATTGGCATGAAACAATGGTATTATGGCTGGATAGCCAAATGAAAATATCACCAGCAGAAAGAAGAAATTTGTAGTCAAACCCGAAAGGTGACTGGACAACATCTGTTAACATCTGTTAACCTAAAAGACCAAATGAAGCAAAACAGATAAACTCTCAGGGCAAAGGTTATAAGGTTTATATAATAGATGCATTTCACTTTTTGTATTGAATTACTGAAATAAACTTTTTGATGATATTCTAATTCATTGAGATGCACCTGTAGTTAGACCTCTGGCTCATAGGGCAAACACTTTTTGATTGATTTTGCTGAGACACTGATTTTCAGGCCTTGGTTGAATTAATAATGTCCAATTTCACTTGTGGTACGAGACGTAAATTGATCACCATCTGCCATTCCTCTACCCTAATGAGACCACGTGAGCCATTCTATGAAGAGGCTTTTGCAATGGGATAGCAGCTGGTCTTACTCCCGGCATTATGATGTGGGTTGGCATAGTGTATGGTAGCAGGACTCCTCATTTTGCTAATGTGTGCACCCTGTGTTGCCTAAGCATGCTGCCATAGCTTGCAGTGTCTGCAAATGAGCTGCTAGCAGTTTATCTTGATGATTTGCAGACCCAAGTGCAATCAGCGTGTTAGATCATTTTTTAGACGACCATTATAAACCACATTGACAACATGCCAAGGTGTGCAAGTGTGTTTATTTGTACAGGTGTCTGAAAATGAGAGACAATCAGAGCGCAATGGGTCTTATCGTTTAGGGCGATTAATACCCTACAATGGCATGTGCTCTCCTGGGCCAGTTGTGTAAACCCACAACTTGTGTATGCGCTTGTACAGCTGCTGCTGGATCAGCAAAGTGCCATGTATACAGAAATCCAAGGAATAGCCAAGGTACTCCTGATGAAGGAGCTGGGACGGCCCGAAACGCGTTGGGAATTAACACTATTACATCAAGATCTCGTGTGGTCCTCACTTCCTCAACAGCAGCGCAGATTGTTGAAGCACTATTCCTTCGATTTCTGTATTTCCACATGTGGTGCTCATACTCAATAGTGAATATTTCAAGATGATTTAACATAGTTTTCATTTTTTTCAGAATTTCTCTGTCATTAACATGTCTATCAATCATGTGAGTTGGCTAATATCTTAACATTTCCTTTTTGGTGTTGCAGTTTCATTGCTGAGGCATATAGATCTTGGTACCTTAAGGTACATTCCTACAGGGAGCAAAGGCTGCAGATTTTGTGTCTGCATTTTCAGAAAAATAATTTTACAATACCAGCACTGTTAATCAGATTTTAAGAAATCTCATACATAAACTGAAGAGAATATCCACAACATAAACCTGGAGGTGTGGATTGAAATTTGGAGTATATTAGTATATGCTGTAGATGTCATAAATCTTACCCTTAGCAGTAGTATACAGTGCTGTGAATTTTGCAATGACACTATGACAGAGGACCTCCCTTGTTCCATTAGAATGTACCCCTGATATGAAATAAGTTAAATTGAAAGTTAAACATGTGCCTTATGGTGGGGTTACACGCAAGGATATCCTGAACGATATCCTTGAAACGTCACGGATTTGTGAATGTTCTAACAATATCGTTAGTGCGTCCTTGCGTGTAAACGAACGATGTAGGATGGAAAAATTGTTGGAACATTCATACAAAAAATGAGATCCTGACCTCAAATCTATCGTTCATCGTCCAATTAAGGATCTGTGAAGAAGTCACATCGTTCAGTGTGACACCTTTGTGAACGATGTCGTTCAAAAATCTCCTATTCCTGCAGCTTTAAAATATCATTCAGTCCTTGCTCTCCTATTTAACTGGTGCGTTGCCAAATGGGATATCGTTAACAATATCCTTGTGTGTAACAATGCACTAATGATGTCGGAACGATCAAAGTCACGTGATCGTCCTAAGGATATCGTTCAGGATATCCTTGCATGTAACCCCACCATTAAAGACAGATTCATATCTGCATAGTCCCAGAAGTGCACTTCTCACGAGCGGGAAATTGTTGTAGAGGCTGGCAAACCATGTTTTAGTTAGGCCATGTGCACACAGTTGGTTTTTTTTATTCATTTTTTGTGCAGTTTTGTCACAAATCTACATGCCTATCCTAAAGTCAGCAAAGTCTTATGAGAAGTCGGTCGTGTTATGAAACGTTGCAAATTTTTTCCTTGCAGATTTGGTTCAGAAAATATATCAGCAGCATATCAATCCTTGGTGCATTTTTTGCAGCTGTTTTGTTACTTATTGACTAAAATTAATTTTGGAAAAAACACTAAAAACTCTCTCATTCGTGCTCCCTCCTTGACTTTATTGATCAACAAACGCATGCAAAAGATGAATGCAAAAACGCTATGAAAATGCATCAAAAACGCAATGCGTTTTTACTGCCATGAGATGAAGATTTGGTACAGAAAGTTTCAGTATCAAATACTCAACATGCGCACAAAGCCTTAGGCTACGGTCACACCTGCAGTTGGGCTTGCAGATCCTGATCCGGTTTTGAGCATTAAAAATGCTCAAAACCGTATCCGGATCTGCAGATATAGGCTGCAATGGAAAAACCAGATTGCACTATTTGCAATCTGGTTACCGAATCCAGTTTTGGAGCCTGCGGGAAAAATCATGCAGGCTGTGTCTATCACGCCAGCTCCAAAACCGGATCCGATTTTTTTAACATGGGCGCCTATGGGAACTGGTTGCGGATGCGGTTTTGAAGATTGCAAAAATCCTCAATCCAAAACCGGATGCATTAATGCATCCAGATCCGGAATGAGGATTGCATTTTTAAAGATTATAAGTATGAAGGCACAGTCCAATACCGCATCCGGTAATGGATGCGGGTACCGGATTGTGCCTTTTAAGTGTGACCCTAGCCTTAATGTGCTAAGGCAACAAACTCAATATTTGCTGCAGATGAAGTAAACTAGTGCAAATTACAAAGTTACAATTTGAAGAATGCTTTTTATTCTGTATCACAAATCATACAATCTGTTCACCACTGAACTAGCATGCAGTGACAAAATAGTAGATCTGATAATGGTTTAAGTTTTTCTCTTTTCTTTTGTATTAGGCTGCATTCACACACAGCGTAATTTTTGCATCTTTTTACGCATGCTTTTCCAGCAAAAACGCATATGCATTTGCCTGCAAAGTGAATGGAAATTCACTTTTGACATTCAGACGCTGCGCTTTTTTCGGCCGCACTTTTGCGGGAGAAAGTGCATTTGTGTAAAGAATCACTATGTTAATTATTTTCGCAAATATACAGGCACGTTCTCCCATAGGCCTCATTATAAGCGCTGGAATACGCATTGTCATTCAGACAATGCCTATTCCAGTGCCTATAAGCGCAGGCGCTGGGGTAAGTGATGTCACACGGGGGAGGAAGAATCCTGTGTTCCTCCTCCCGTGTGACATGTTGGGCCTGGAGTTTTGCTTTCGCAGTGTATCTATATACACTGCAAAAGTGAAATAAAAGTTAACAAAAGGTATTAAAAATAAAAAAGTAAAATACTTACCTCTCCGCCGGCTGTCCCGGGAGCCAAGGGAAAGACGTCCGATCGCTGTAAAGACTTTAAATACCGTATTTTTCGCTTTATAAGACGCACCTGATTATAAGACGCACCCCCAAATTTGGTGAAGAAAAAGAGAAAAAAATATTTTTTAATGTTAAATGGGGTCCGTGTTATAATGCAAGTGTCCGTCTTACAAATCATATAGGACACATGTCCCTCATAGCACCCTCATCTTGATACATTGTTCCTCATCCTGGGATATAACCCCCTTGTGCTGGCTCACGTCCCCCAGTGATGGCACACATCCCCTATTGATGGCACACCTCCCCCAGTGCTGGCACACTTTCCCCAGTGCCTGCACTCACCCCCTGTTCTGGCACACTTGCCCCAGTGCAGGCAGAATTGCCCCTGTGCCTGCACTCAACCCCCTGTGCTGGCACACTTGCCCCAGTGCAGGCGGAATTGCCCCTGTGCCTGCTATGAATGAGTAGACCCTTGGATGTCTAGGTTTTTCTAGGTCCGGCCAAACTTTAGTTAACAGTTCGATTCAGTACCCGGACTTGACCAGAACCTGACCCCATATCCCGTATATACATATATTCATACAAGTCAATGGTGATCCAAACTTTTGTGCTGAAAAATGTTTGTAGTAAGGTCTAGGGGACAGCAAAGGAAGCAAAATCTGGGTAAGAGCAGGACAACTGCAATGCAAACAAATATGGGCAGGGAATAAATAATATAAAAAAACGTGGGGTCCCCCCTAATTTTCATAGTCACCCAATGTAAAGCAGACAGCTGAGGGCTACAGCCCACTGAGGGCTGAATGGCATCTTTACACCTAAGTCGTTATTATGTCAGACAAACTCCTTCTAGTATTGCCCTTGCAAGTCTTCCACCTGTCTAACTTGTCTAGGAGAAAAATTAGATAGCTCTGCTTCCATCTGTTCCAGGATGTCACGCTTGCCATTAGCTCTATAACTCTTCCTGTCCTGTTCCACAGATACCCTTAAAGTGTAATCACCATTTAAATTTTTATTTAATAAACATGTAGAGCAAGTGAGTCTAATAAACTTTTAAATATACTTTACAAGAGAAATCTGGAAGAAAACCTTTCAAAAACCTTCCAAACAGACAGTGCTTAGCTCTGCTGTCAGCACACAGATCCTGTGACCTTATCTGACTTCTCTCCATTCACATCAGCTCTACTCTGTATTATCAGCTGATGGCCTCCACACAGCTCCTCAGCTAATTGCACAGAGCAGAGGATGTGAATGAAGAGGAGTCAGATAAAATCACAGGAGCTGTGGGCTAATAGCCTGAGGACAGCACTGTCCATGCCTGAGGTACTTGCCGGCTTCAGAGCATTTGCAGTGCGCATTCTGAAGCCGGCATGTACACCCAATTACTCACCCACAATGCACTGGGCTGGAAATAGACATGTCCTGTGCATTGTGGGTGAGTAATTGGATGCAATTGCAGGCTTCAGAATACTCAGTGTGCATGCTCTGGAGCTGGCAAGTACAATACATCCCAGCAATGTGCAGAACCAGAAATAGACCCGCCGGCGCATCATACTTAGAAGTAGAACATAGATTGTAGTATTTACACAGAAGGGGGCAGTACTTGGAAAAGTAGGTTATCACGCCTGCCAAGGCGTGAAAACCACAGAACAAGGGCGGACATGGACCCATGAGACTAGACCATGACTCATTACCATCACAAAATGTAAGTTATAAAATGCATTTTTGCAACCTTTAGCTCAGACAGGGATACTTAGGGATGTACTAGGAAGCTGCAGGGACAGATAGTGATAGCTTGGGGGGGCTCTAAAGTAGCTGACAGGTTCTTTTTAAAGATATAGGAGCCTACAAATATTATTTCACTGATCCAGCACATCCGCTCTAGCAAACCAACATTGTCTTTGTTTACATGCTGCCATCAATGACGGGCATAAAGTGTTGAATAAATAGAAAAAATATGCAGTGTATGCGTCTATTAGCAAGTGTATACTAAGGCTACGTTCATACGTGGCACAATTGCCGCCTTTTTTTTTGCGCGGACATATTTCCTGCGTTTTGCAGCCGCGCTATTTAGCGCAGGTAAAAGAAAGCATTTTTTCCCCAAAAGCGCAGGGAGAAGTGATGTCACACGGGGGTAGGAATTTTTTTTTATAGTCTGTGGAAGCAGAATTGAAAAGCAATGTCTGACTTTCATTTATTCATTTTCATAGATTTTTTATTTACGTTACCCATAAATGTCCATCTCATCACTGCAACAGTCCTTGCCATTCTCACTAGAATTATCTACAGTGGTAACCATAACAGGCTCTAACAGTAGTCAGACCAGTTTCCCCATTAATCAGCAAGAGGCACCAGCTACATCTCTTTCTAAGGGGCGCAGTTTAAGTCCCTACTGGTAAGGAGACCTGGCTATGAATTCATTTGAATATTGTGTGGGGGATTGTAGAGTTAGAATTTGTGATTTAAAATTGTATTGATTTTATAAAATGTAACATCTTCTGTTTTATAATCTGCCATTTCCTCAAAATTGCATTGTGATTCAAACTGTAAATAGTTAATCTCCATCATGTTCCTCTTTTATCACTGAGTCTGCATTCCCTGTGCAGCTGCATCCATATACCTGTTTACATACAGGGTGGGCCATTTATATTGATACATCTAAATAAAATGGGAATGGTTGGTGATATCAACTTCCTGTTTGTGGCACATTAGTATACGGGAGAGGGAAAAGTTTTCCAGATGGGTGCTGACTATGGTGGCCATTTTGAAGTTTGCCATTTTGGATCCAACTTTATTTTTTTCAATAGGAAGAGGTCATAAACAAAATCACCGCTATTGATCTGACACTAACCCACAGTGTATAGATCCCTCCATGACTCTTGGAACACAAAAATTGATGGTATTGTGTGGTATATGGGTTACAAAGATAGTGGGGCCATTCTTCGTCAATGTCACTAAATATCTTAATCATGTAGCAATTTCAGATATCCAGTGGCTTTGAGGTTTCCATCGATGAAGAATGGCCCCGCTATCTTTGCACCCTATATACCACACTATACCATGAATGTTTGTGTTCTAACAGTCTTGGAGGGATCTATCCACTGTGGGTTAATGTCAGACCAATGGTGAGTTTGTTAACTTCACCATTTACAAAAAGGTTTGCCTCACCACTCATATGAAGGCAATTGTCTATGCTGTGAAGATACGAGATGTGCAGCATCTGAAACAACGGATACTGGAAGCCTGTGCTAGCATTTCTTCTGCGGTGTTGCTATCAGTGTGTCAAGAGTGGGAGAAGAGGGTTGCATAGACAACCCAACACAATGGGCAGCACTTTGAACACATTTTATAAGTGGTCATAATCTCGTAAATAACTCATAAAAGAATAAAGTTATGTTGAAACTAAGCACAACATTGTTTTTCTTATGAAATTGTCAATAAGTTTGATGTCACATGACCCTCTTCCCATTGAAAAAAATAAAGTTGGATCCAAAATGGCCAAATTCAAAATGGCCACCATGGTCACCATCCATCTGGAAAAGTTTTCCCCTCCCATATACTGTACTAATGTGCCACAGACAGGAAGTTGATATCACCAACCATTCCCATATTATTCAGGTGCATCCATATAAATGGCCTACCCTATGGCTCTAGCCTTATAGAATTTTTCGTTTCGGTGTGGAATAAGGATTTTGTTTAAAAACGCAGTGTACTTACTACAAATTGGCTTCTGGTATTATCAAGAAGTGACTGTATTACCATTGTACATTAGTACAAGCTCATTTTTATCAAATTCATTTTGATCTGTCAAATGAGCCTTGCTTGCTGCTGCTGAAAATTGCTGTTTTTGTGCTTGGCATGGTAAGAACATAAGTAGCAGGCAGCTAGTATATAATTTGTGCAAGGCTCCATTAACAGAAGGTAGCAAATAACATGCCAGATTGTGTCAATAGGTATGATACACATAGCGATAACAAATCTCCTGTTTACGGTATATATTTTAAGATAGTTGCTAAAAACTACCGTATTACCATATTTTGTGTTAAATAGATGGAATCAGGCCAGTTACATTGATCTTAGTAGTTTACTGTATATCCTGGTCCATAGATTGCTAAATTATTCAACTTCCATTCCATGTTTTATTAGTCATAAGTTAATTATTTTATCATTGAGTCCACCCAGCAAAAAAATGATCCTCTAACCATTTCTAAGTATCTACACACGTGGTCGAAATTGTTTGTACCCCTCGTTTAATGAAAGAAAAAACCACAATGGTAACAGAAATAACTTGAATCTGACAAAAGTAATATTAATTAAAAAATTAATGAAAATAAATAAATGAAAGTCAGACATTGATTTTCAATTCTGCTTCCACAGACTTTAAAAAAAATTAAACTCATGAAATAGGCCTGGGGATGGTACCCCTGAAAATAAAGTGACAAAAGGGATATGTTAAATCAAGCTGTGTCCACTAATTACATCACAGGTGTCTACAATCTTGTAATCAGTCAGTGGGCCTATATATAGGGCTACAGATACTCACTGTGCTGTTTAGTGACATGGTGTGTACCACACTCAACATGGACCAGAGGAAGCAAAGGAAAGATTTGTCTCAGCAGATTAGAAAGAAAATTATAGACAAGCATGTTAAAGGTGAAGGCTATAAGACCATCTCCAAGCAGCTTGATGTTCCTGTGTCTACAGTTGCACATATTATTCAGAAATTTAAGATTCATGGGACTGTAGCCAACCTCCCTGGACGTGGCTGCATGAAAAAAATTGATGACAAATCAAAGAGATGGATAATACAAATGGTAACAAAAGTGCCCAGGAAAACGTCTAAAGTGATTAAAAGTGAACTTCAAGCTCAAGGAACATTGGTGGCAGATCGCACCATCCGTCATTGTTTGAGCCGAAGTGGACTTCATGGGAGATGACCAAAGAGGACACCATTGCTGAAAAAAAATCATAAAAAAGCCAGACTGGAATTTGCCAAACTACATGTTGACAAGTCACAAATCTTCTGGGAGAATGTCCTATGGACAGAGGAGACAAAAATGAAACGATTTGGCAAGGCACATCAGCTCTATGTTCACAGATGGTAAAATGAAGCATATCAAGAAAAAAACACTGCTCCTACTGTCAAACATGGAGAAGGCTCTGTTATGTTCTGGGGCTGCTTTGCTGCATCTGCCACAGGGTGTCTTGAATCTGCGCAGGGTACAATGAAATCTCAAGACTATCAAGGGATTCTAGAGAGAAATGTGCTGCCCAGTGTCAGAAAGCTTGGTCTTAGTCTCAGGTCATGACTCTTGCAACAGGATAATGACCCAAAACACACAACTAAAAACACCCAAGAATGGCTAAGAGGAAAACATTGGACTATTCTGAACTGGCCTTCTGTGAGCCCTTACCTGAATCCTATTGAGCTGAAACATGCCGTCTGGAAAAGGCAACCTTTAAACACAAGACAACTGGAGCAGTTTACTCTTGAGAAGTCACCAAAATACCTGTCGGGAGGTGCAGAAGTCTCATTGACAGTTACAGGAATTGTGTGATTGTGCAACTAAATATTAAGTTTAGGTACCATCATTTCTGTCCAGGCCTACTTCATGAGTTGAATTTTTTACAAAATTCTGTGGAAGCAATGTCTGACTTTCATTTGTTCATTTGCATACATTTTTTATTCATTAGTACTTTTGTCAGATTCAAGTTATTTATGCGACCTTATGGGTTTTTCTTTCATTAAATGAGGGGGTACCAACAATTTTGAACATGTGTGTATGTGATTTAGTATCAGTTTATTAAAATATTTATTAATTGCCAATTTCCCTTGTTTCTATTGGCACTGCAGTTTTCTTCTGGGTTATGGGGATTCAAATCAGAATAGATCACACAGGGGTTTATATGTGGACCAGAATTCACTTTCTGAGGCTCCATAGGCTTACATTGGTGGAAGTCGCACCTCTGTGTGAGCTGGCAAAGATGAGGAACAGTCCTATGACCCAGGAGGTATCAGAGAAATGCTGAAAATTGGAGAAGATGGCAGTTGTAAGGTATTTTAGTACTCTAGCAGTGTATTGCAGGCATATCTAGAAAGGATTTTTCGATAAAAGATTGCTAGGAGAGTTTCTATAAATGTAATCTGTCATCAGATTTATACTGGCCATGAAATTCAAACTGGGTCACTCATTACAGAGAGAGCCGAGTTGCCAACAGTCCAGAAATTCCAGGACAGTACATAGAAATTAGTTATCTTGTAGCCCCGTCCATAAAGAAATGTTACGTGTCCATGATTTTTTCAGGCTGAATAAACTTATACAGATTACTTTGACTGCGATTATCATCATTTTACACTTTTTTTGTGAATGTATCTGCTATGGACAAATATCACTTACTAGTGCATCTCAATGAGTTAGAATGTCATCAAAAAGTTCATTTATTTCAGTAATTCAATACATAAAGTGAAATGTATTTATTATATAGAGTCATTGCAAACAAAGTGATCTATTTCAAGTGTTTTGTTCTGTTAATGTTGATGATTGTGTCTTACAGCCAATGAAAACCCAAAGGTCGTTATCTCAGAAAATTAAAGTAGGGAGGATGAAGTGTTAAAAACCGCACTGCCGTATTGCATGTGTCATCAAAGGATGAATATAATATTAAATTATTAGTCAACGTGTTTCAGGACTCCCAGAAATGCCCTGAAACATGGCAACATTACATTGATTTTTGAGGATATTCTAATTCATTGAGATGAACTAGTATGATCTTAATGATTTCTTATGGTTTTCCAATTCTTCCATAAAAAATATTGTCTGTCTGTGATTTTTGCATAAGGCTGGCATCACACCACAGATTTTTGCTGTCAGGCTGTGTCCGGTGTTTTGCTGGATGCATCGGACACAGCCTCACAGCTCTGGACAGAACAGAACAGAACTGAACTTCAGCACCTGGCGTCTGGGATCTGATTTTCTGTCGGATCCGGCGCCCATAGACTCCTATGTTAGGGGGCGCCGGATCTGGGAGGACCTGATTTGGTCCGATTTTTGCCCTAGACACAAAAACGCTGCAAGCTGTGATTTTGTGTCCGGGGCAAAAAAACGAAATGTGCCTGATCCTCCTGGACCGGATGGCAAATAGCTGCCATCCGGCCCCATAGGGATACTAAAATCGGATCCGAGCCTGTCCGGTTCACACCGGACAGCCCCGGATCGCAAAAGCCATGGTATGAAGCCGGCCTTAGTTGCCACAAAAAATAAAAAGTTAAGTTGGCAACCCTGAGAAAGAGGTGTTTTAGATTTTAACATTTTTGCGAAAAATCCCAAGCTTGGGGAGAAAGTGCCACCTATTTGCATATGAGGAAAGACCTGGCAATTGAATATAGCCAAGGAAAAAGACTGCCCAGCAGATATTTTGCCTACCGTATATACTCGTGTATAAGCCGACCCGTGTATAAGCCGACCCCCCTACTTTTGCCCCAAAAATCTGGAAAAACCTATTGACTCGTGTATAAGCCGAGGGTGGACCCCAGCACAGTTATACAGCCCCCAGCAGTGTGGTATACAGGCCCCCAGTGGTAGTATACAGCAGCCCCAGTGGTAGTATACAGATTCCCCAGCAGCCCCAGTGGTAGTATACAGATTCCCCAGCAGCCCCAGTGGTAGTATACAGGAGCCCCAGCAGCCCCAGTGGTAGTATACAGATTCCCCAGCAGCCCCAGTGGTAGTATACAGGAGCCCCAGCAGCCCCAGTGGTAGTATACAGCAGCCCCAGTGGTAGTATACAGGAGCCCCAGCAGCCCCAGTGGTAGTATACAGGAGCCCCAGCAGCCCCAGTGGTAGTATACAGGAGCCCCAGCAGCCCCAGTGGTAGTATACAGGAGCCCCAGCAGCCCCAGTGGTAGTATACAGCAGCCCCAGTGGTAGTATACAGGAGCCCCAGCAGCCCCAGTGGTAGTATACAGGAGCCCCAGCAGCCCCAGTGGTAGTATACAGCAGCCCCAGTGGTATACAGCAGGCCCCCATGGGTACATATAGCAGCCCCCAGGGGGTACCCAGCAGCCCCATGGGGGTACCAACAGCCCCCTGGGGGTACCAACAGCCCCCAGGGGGGACCAACAGCCCCCAGGGGGTACCCAGCAGCCCCCTGGGGGTACCAACAGCTCCCTGGGGGTACCAACAGCCCCCAGGGGGGACCAACAGCCCCCAGGGGGTACCCAGCAGCCCCCTGGGGGTACCAGCAGCCCCCTGGGGGTACCAACAGCCCCCAGGGGGTACCCAGCAGCCCCCTGGGGGTACCAACAGCCCCCTGGGGGTACCAACAGCCCCCAGGGGGGACCAACAGCCCCCAGGGGGTACCCAGCAGCCCCCTGGGGGTACCAACAGCCCCCAGGGGGTACCCAGCAGCCCCCTGGGGGTACCAACAGCCCCCTGGGGGTACCAACAGCCCCCAGGGGGTACCCAGCAGCCCCCAGGGGGTACCAACAGCCCCCTGGGGGTACCCAGCAGCCCCCAGGGGGTACCCAGCAGCCCCCTGGGGGTACCAACAGCCCCCAAAAGCTGGCACTGTCCCCCTTGTAAGGCCTCCCCCTCCCGCTACTTATACATTACCATCCCGGTGTTCTGATCGGCGCCGCTCCTCGGTGCTGCGTCGCCGTCTTCATCCTCCCGTGCTGGCTGCATCCAGGATCTCCGGCGGTCGCGCGATGACGTCATATCGCTGCGACCGCCGGAGAACCCGGATGGATGCAGCGAGCGCGGCGGACGGGAGGATGAAGACGGCGACGCAGCACCGAGGAGCGGCGCCGATCAGAACACCGGGATGGTAATGTATAAGCACCGGGGGGGGCCCTTACAAGGGGGGACAGTGCCAGCTTTTGGGGGGGCCATATGCACTGCTTCCCCCTGCGCTGATTGACAGGGGGAAGCAGTGCATATATAATGAGCGGCCCCACGTGACGGGGCCGCTCATACAGCAGCCCCCCCCCGCCTCCTCCAGCCTCCACAGCCCCCACCACACAGCCCCCACCACACGGGTCTACCGTATAGACCCGTGTATAAGCCGAGGGGGGGACTTTTCAGCCCAAATTTTGGGCTGAAAAACTCGGCTTATACACGAGTATATACGGTATTTTTTTTTCTGTGTCCAGCTCATTTTTAAAACTATAAGCCAGATTCATCATTATGCAATAGAAAACTGCTATAACACTGCTGAAAATGTTGGCTTTACACCAGCTCTGCCAACATTTTGAAAAGTGACCGGAACTTGGTGTGGCCTAGGTCAGCCCGACAGATTAATTGCAATTTATGGTGGCATAATAAATAACAGAAATGCACTCTTGTTTAGGACTCAAGAACATTTGCCACTTCTGCACGGGCAGCTGAAAGATGCACCAAATTAATGAATGCCTCATAATAAATTGGCCAAATTGTAAGCCAGCGATACAGAATGCTAGTTTTGCACTTAACCTCCATGATCTGTATGCACACTCACACATAACTCCATTTCTGAACAAAAAGTATGTTCAAGCAGGTGTAAAGTTTCCACAACAACATTTATACAAGCCTGTGAAATACTGGGAGAATATAGTCTTGTCATATGAGACCAAATTAAACTCTTTGGATGCCATAATACACACCATGTTTTGAGGCCTTTAACACCATGCCAACAGTGAAGTTTGGAGGCAGGAACATCATCGTGGGGGGCTGTTTTTCATTTTTTTCAGCACTGGCAAACCAGCACTCATAGACTTCATATACAGTTGTGCTCAAAAGTTTACATACCCCAGCAGATTTTTTGCTTTCTTGACCTTTTTTGAGATAATATGAATGATAACATAAAAACTGTTTTTTTTTCCACTCATGATTAGTTGTTGGGTGAGGCCATTTATTGTCAAACTACTGTGTTTTCTCTTTTTACATTATAATAACAACCAAAAACATCCAAATGACCCTGACCAAAAGTTCACATACCCTGGTGATTTTGGCCTGATATCATGCACAGACGTTGACACAAATGGGTTTGAATGGCTAATAAAGGTAACATCCTAACCTGTTTGCTTGTAATCAGTGTGTGTGCTGAGTGAGTTTCTGGGATCCAGACAGACTCTTGGATCTTCCATCCAGCCACTGACGTATCTGAATTCTGAGTCATGGGGAAAGCAAAAGAATTGTCAACAGATATACGGGAAAACTTGAACTGTATGGCATTGTTCACACTCAATTTGCGTTTTTTTTAGCAGGAAAAAACCACCTGCGTTTTTCTAAAAGTGCCAAAAAGTGTTCCTTGTGTGTCTGAAAGGATTTGACACTTTTTTTGGCCAAAAACGCAGGCAAAAATGCTAGCGTTAACGCAGGGTGCTTAACTGAGCTTTTTAAAAACGCTAGCGTTAACGCATGCGTTAACGCAGGTGCCTAAAGGTGTCCTGCGTTAATGCATGCATTTCCCATAGGGCCCCATGTTAAAAAAAAGCATGTGTTTTTGGGAAACCACCCCTGCGTTTTTTTCCAACACCCAAAAAACGCTGCATGCATCTTTTTTTGGACTGGGGGAAAAAACGCAAATGGAGCTGTAAAACACATGTACACTCAAATGTACCCTACGTTAACGCACCTGCGTTTTTGGAAAACTGCAGAAAAACGCAGAGAATGCCAAAAACGCAGGTGAGTGTGAACATGGCCTATAAAACAGGAAACGGATACAAAAAGATAGCCAACAAATTCATAATGCCGGTCAACAGTGGTCAAACTGTGATTAACAAATTGAAAACCAGGGGCTCTGTAAAAACCAAGCCATGATCAGGTTGACCAACAAACATTTTTTGGCCACAACTGCCAGGAAAATTGTTTGGGATGCAAAGAAAAACTCAAAAATAAAACCTGCTGAAATACAGGACTCACTAAAAACTAGCAGTGTGGCTGTTTCAAGATGCACAATAAGGAGGTACTGGAAGAAAAATGGGCTGCATGGTCGAGTCGCCAGAAGAAAGCCATTACTGCACAAATGCCACAAATTATCTCACCTACAATACGCCAAACTGCACAGACACAAGGCTCCAAACTTATGAATCAGAATAATTTGGAGTGATGAGACCAAAATCGAACTTTTTGGCCACAACCATAAACGTTACATTTGGAGAGGTGTCAACAAGGCCTATGATGAAAGGAATACCATTCCTACTATAAAGCATGGAGGTGGATCGCTGATGATGTCGGGATGTGTGAGCTACAAAGGCACCAAAATCTTGGTCAAAATTGAAGGAAATGCAGCACATTATCTGAAAATATTGGAGTCAAATATGCATTCATCTGCTCGGAAGCTGCGCATGAGGCGTACTTGGATGTTCCAATATGACAATTATCCAAAACACAAAGCCAAGTTGACCTGTCATTGGCTACAGCAGAACAAGGTGAAGGTTATGGAGTGGCCATCCCAGTCTCCTGACCTTAATATCATTGAGCCACTCTAGAGAGAACTCAAGCATGCAGTTCATGTAAGACATCCCAGGAATTTACAGGAACTGGAGGCTTTTTCCCAAAAAGAAGAATGGGCAGCTTTACCATGTGAGAAAATAAAGAGCCTCATCCACAACCAGACTTCAAGTTATTGATGTTAGAGGGGGCAATGCACGGTATTAAGAACTGGGATGAGTGAACTTTTGTTCAGGGTCATTTGGATGTTTTTGTTTTTATGCTTCAAAAAGAGAAAACACAGTAGTTTGACAGTAAATGGCTTCACCCAACCACCAACCATGAGTGGAAAAAAAGTTTTTGTGTTATCTACTATATAATCGCTTTATCGCGTCTTTCTTTCTGTAACGGAAATCCCGCGTCACTGATTGGTCGCGGCAGGCGAAGGTGAAGTGTGACCGCGAATTTTTGCAGCATTTGAACCATGCAGACCACCTCTACCGTCGGGAGATCAGCGGCTAGCAGTTACGCAGTTACGCAGCTCCTGCAACCCCACTCCCAGAGGGTGGGAACACAGTTTGAAATCCACCTGAGGAAGACAAAGTGTCGTTGTGGAAACGCATTGTGGTGATAAAGACCTTTTAGATCTTAAACTATTCATCTCCTAACAATGATTCCGCACTCCTACATGGACTAACCCATAGTATTATTGTAAACTGTGTACCCACATTCTGGGTGTGGGGTTGCTGGAGCTGCGTAACTGCGGAGAATCCCCTACCATCAAGCAGTGTGAAGTTGAAAGACCTGTGGTGACGTAGAGGCCCCGTAACCCAGTGACTCGCGGATCACCTGATTACACCACACGTGACCGGACCCAACGTGGAAGCGGCAGGAGCTGGGCCGCGCGTTGCGGGTGTCAGGAGACCTGGGTGAAGGCTGACACTGAGGGTGTGCAGAGGTGGCACAACCAAAACAGGTTAGAGTCCCCTCTCACATCCTCATAATACCCCTAAAATACCACCAGGTTCTCCCCACGGGAGCGCTTCCTTTTTGTTTTATTTAAGTACTGCTGAAGGTAGCGCTTTTAGTTTAATACACAAACATCTGGTGACAGGTTCACTTTAAATTATTTCTTGAAATAATAAAAAAAAAATGACGTAGACTTCGCTGTATTTTTGGTTTCCAGCCACGTGCAACTAAGCACTATGGCTGCCACCCACCTCCAGTTGCTTAATTTTACCTGTCTGGTAATCAAAACATAGTGGGGATCTTTTTTAGCCAGCCAGGTACAACTAAGCTGCTTGGGGCTGTCATCATCAGTGTGGGGAAGCCTAAGCATTCTGACCCTCCCCCCCACTGTGAATTGCAGTATGCAGCCACGCCAGAAAATTGCACTTTCAATAGAAGACCCATTTTCTGGCCTGTACCCGACTCTTCCAGTTGCCCTGGTGTCAGTGGCAGACTGTGTAATAAAGGTGTTAATGGCAACTGAATATTACCAGCTAGCACTAAGCCAGTGGTTCATACTGTTAGGCTACTTTCACATTACGATTTTGAAGGGAGCCGATGCTGTCCGATAAATTCGGACAGCATCGGCTCCCTTCTGATGCCTGGAATCGGATGCCAAATAGGTGAGCATAAACATTTTTTTTTTTTTTAACCCTTGCGCTCCCAGTTTGGAGCATTTTCAGTAAAATCGGGTCCGAGGAGACAACAGATGTTTCCTCGGACCCTTTCCATAGGGCCCCATGTTAAATTGATCGGGTCGGATCGGATGTGCACTAAATGCCATCCGATTCGGTCCGATCCGATACTGTCAGATTTTATTTTCGGTGCAAAAATCGGAACAGGCTCCGATTTTTGCACCAATAAAAAAATCGGACAGAATCGGATCGGACCAAATCGGATGGCATTTAGTGCACATCCGATTCGGTCCGATGCCCATAGGGCTGCATGGGGCCCAAAATCGGTCAATGTTAGACCCGGCCATTAGGAACTTCTACGTAAATACTAAATAAAACACTACACCATTAAAAATATTTTATTTGCAAAATGTGAATACACAGAGAAAAATAATTTATTAGAAAAAAACACAAGCACATCCCTCATTAACCATGTCTATTACCACTAGAACAACTCTCCACATGAATCCTCTGCAACGTCCATCTGCTGCAGAAGCCAAAACACACTGCTGGCTGTGTGCAGGGTGACATTACAGTAAGGTTCACCCAAGTTCAACACCAGCTCTGACCTCGGGTGAACTTTCTTGCGTCACCTCGATCGGTAGATGCTAAAACATATGGGCTGTTTCCAGGTTACTCCAGCAGCCAATCATAGACGCCCAATCTCTGTGATAGTGTCTGTAATTACCGTATATACTCGCGTATAAGCCGAGTTTTTCAGCCCAAAATTTGGGCTGAAAAGTCCCCCCTCGGCTTATATGCGAGTATATAAAAAAAAATAAAAAAATACAGCCGCAGCCCCGGAGGTATACAGGCCCCCCATCAAGTTCCAGGGCCCCCCCCCCCTTGCGCGCCAACCTGTAAAGGAAAATCATACTTGCCAGTGTCCAGTCGCGCCGTCCGCAGCTGCCGACATGACGATCCCGGGCTCCATTCAGCGTCTTCCGCATTTCCTGTAGTCGCGGGCAATGACGTCATTGCCCGCGACACAGGAAGTCGGAAACCGGTAGACGCTGAATGGAGCCCGGGATCGTCATGTCGGCAGCTGCGGACGGCGCGACTGGACACTGGCAAGTATGATTTTCCTTTACAGGTTGGCGCGCAAGGGGGGAGGGGCCCTGGAACTTGATGGGGGGCCTGTATACCTCTGGGGCTGCGGCTGTATACAGCCCCGGGGCTGCGGCTGTATACAGCCCTGGGGCTGCAGCTGTATACAGCCCTAGGGCTGCGGCTGTATACAGCCCTGGGGCTGCTGCTGTATACAGCTTTAGGGCTGCTGCTGTATACAGCCCTGGGGCTGCTGCTGTATACAGCCCTGGGGCTGCTGCTGTATACAGCCCTGGGGCTGCTGCTGTATACAGCCCTGGGGCTGCTGCTGCTGTATATACCTCTGGGGCTACCTCTGGGGCTGCATATACCTCTGGGGCTGTATATACCTCTGGGCCTGCATATACCTCTGGGGCTGCATATACCTCTGGGGCTGCATATACCTCTGGGGCTGCATATACCTCTGGGGCTGCATATGGGGCTGCATATACCTCTGGGGCTGCATATACCTCTGGGGCTGCATATACCTCTGGGGCTGCATATACCTCTGGGGCTGCATATACCTCTGGGGCTGCATATGGGGCTGCATATACCTCTGGGGCTGCATATACCTCTGGGGCTGCATATGGGGCTGCATATACCTCTGGGGCTGCATATACCTCTGGGGCTGCATATACCTCTGGGGCTGCATATGGGGCTGCATATACCTCTGGGGCTGCGCATATACCTCTAGGGCTGCATATGGGGCTGCATATACCTCTGGGGCTGCATATACCTCTGGGGCTGCATATACCTCTGGGGCTGCATATACCTCTGGGGCTGCATATGGGGCTGCATATACCTATGGGGCTGCATATACCTCTGGGGCTGCATATACCTCTGGGGCTGCATATGGGGCTGCATATACCTCTGGGGCTGCATATACCTCTGGGGCTGTATATACCTCTGGGGCTGCTGTATACTACCACTGGGGCTGCTGCTGTATACTACCACTGGGGCTGCTGCTGTATACTACCACTGGGGAGGCTGCTGTATACCTCACTGCTGGGGGTTGTATACCTGTGCTGGAGTCCACCCTCGGCTTATACGCGAGTCAATAAGTTTTCCCAGTTTTTGGGGGCAAAAGTAGGGGGGTCGGCTTATACACGGGTCGGCTTATACACGAGTATATACGGTAGCTTTGCAGTGATTACCCAGGAAGTTAATGAGCAGCCCCAGAAGTACAAGCGGCCAGATACCGGTAACTATAACACATATTTATCACTTTTCTTTTTTTTTTTCAGTCCTCTAGTCCCTATCTCATGACTTTGAAGTTCAGGTTTCAGACTCAAGTTTAAGCCACGTTCGGCCCCGAACTCAAAATAAAAAAAAATGTCCAGTCAGGTCCGACGAACTCGAACATCGGCGGGTTCGTCCATCACTACTGATGAAGTCTTCTCTTTATGACATACCGTATATACTCGTGTAAAAATTGGGCTGAAAAGTCTCCCCCTCGGCTTATACACGGGTCAATACGGTAGGCTGCTGTGGTGGGGGCTGTGTCTGGGTCTGGGAAGGCTGGAGGAGGCAGGGGGAGGCTGCTGTATGAGCGCCCCGTCACGTGGGGCCGCTCATTATATATGCACTGCTTCCCCCTGTCAATCAGCGGCAGGGGAAGCAGTGCATATCTGGCCCCCAAATGCTGGCACTCGCCCCCCCTCCTTGTAAGGGCCCCCCGCTGCTTAACTTACCATCCCTGGTCTTCTGCACAGCGCCGGTCCTCGGTGCTCCGTTCTCCATGCTCCTGCCGTCTCCGGCCGTCGCAAGATGACGTCATTGTGACTGCGACGGCCGGGGATCCCGGATGCAGCGAGGACGGGAGCATGGAGGACGGAGCACAGAAGACCGGCGGTGCAGAAGACCAGGGATGGTAAGTTAAGCAGCGGGGGTGCCCTTACAAGGAGGGGGGGTGAGTGCCAGCATTTGGGGGCCTGTATATTCCTGGGGCTGCTATATACCCCTGGGGCTGCTATATACCCCTGGGGCTGCTGTATACCACTGGGGCTGTTATATACCCCTGGGGCTGCTGTATAGCACACCACTGGGGCTGCTATATACCCCTGGGGCTGCTATATACCCCTGGGGCTGCTATATACCCCTGGGGCTGCTGAATACCACTGGGGCTGTTATATACCCCTGGGGCTGCTGTATACCACACCACTGGGGCTGCTATATACCCCTGGGGCTGCTATATACCCCTGGGGCTGCTATGTACCCCTGGGGCTGCTGTATACCACACCACTGGGGCTGCTATATACCACTGGGGCTGCTATATACCACTGCGGCTGCTGTATATACTGCTGGGGCCTGTATATACCTCTGGGGAGGCTGCTGTAATACTGCTGGGGTCTGTATATACCACTGGGGAGGCTGCTGTATACCACTGGGGCTGCTGTATATACTGCTGGGGCCTGTATACCACTGGGGCTGCTGTATATACTGGTGGGGTCTGTATATACCACTGGGGAGGCTGCTGTATACCACTGGGGCTGCTGTATATACTGCTGGGGCCTGTATATGCCACTGGGGAGGCTGCTGTAATACTGCTGGTGCCTGTATATACCACTGGGGAGGCTGCTGTGATACTGCTGGGTCCTGTATATACCACTGGGAAGGCTGCTGTATACTACCACTGGGGGGGGCCTGTATACCACACTGCTGGGGGCTGTATACCTGTGCTGGGGTCCACCCTCGGCTTATACACGAGTCAATAGGTTTTCCCAGGTTTTGGGGGCAAAAGTAGGGGGGTCGGCTTATACACGAGTATATACGGTACTTAAATACTGAAACACCTTCCTGTAGAATGTTCTTCACTTGGGTGGATGTTGCAAAGGACTTTTTCTTCACCATTGAAAGAATTCTGCCATCATCTACCACTGCTGTCTTTCGGATATGTCTAGGTGCTTTTGAGTTCCCCAGCTCACCAGTGCTCTTTTTATTCATTGCAGAATATACCAAACTGTTGATTTTTCCACTCCTAACATTTCTGCTCTCTCTCTGATGGATTTCTTTTTCTAACTTAATGATAGTCTCTTTCTTTTCGATTGAGAGCTTCTTTGACCACATGCAAAAACAGCTTCTATATGCAAATGCCACACCTGGAATCAACTCCACACATTTTAGCTACTCATTTGATGATGGATTAATGAGGGAATAGTGCATGCAGCCTATTAAAGAGCTTTTGAGATAATTGTCCGATTACTTTTGGTCCATTCAAAAGGAGGCAACTACATATTAAAAAGCTGTAATTTCTAATGCCTTATTCCAAGTCAGCTCTTTAAACCCAGATTAATTATATAAATGTATCCTGAAAAAGTTTTAGTAAACAACTAAAGTGCTAAAACTTGTGTCACTCTCCAAATATTTCTGAATCTAACTGTATATTGTTATGATGTTATAAAACCATAAATAGGCTTAATATTATATACCACTACATCCGAAAAAAAGTGGCATCCACAATATCTTTGTTTTACCACTTGTGTGCATACTTTACAATATTGACCTACTTTACACTCCCACCTAGCTGTGGTGCAAAGGTTATAAGTGAGTAACCTCTAGAAAGCTACTCATTTGAGATTCCCTCTGCGTGTTACCATATTTGCGTGAAAATAAAGAAGCTTGACTGAAAAGAGCCGTGACTGATAATTTCGGACAACCAATAATTTATCATCACAGGACACCTTTGAAGCAGTGTAGCATTTTTGCCTAAACCTTTCATTCCTATAAAAAATGAATTCCTATGTATTAAGTTTAGCATTCAGCCAAGTAAAAACGGACATAGTGGTAGGTAGTGAAAGCTAAGACGGTAGCACAGTTCATGATTTGTGAGCTTCGCACTAAAGCCCCTGTCACATATAACGAGATTGTTAGCGAGATCGTTGTTAAGTCCCAGATTTTGTGACGTAACATCGATCTCTCTAATGATCTCGTTATGTGTGACACTTAACAGCGATCAGGCCCCTGCTGTGAGATCGTTGATTGTTACAAAGTGCTCTGGGTCATTTTTAGGTCGTTGGTCTCCCGCTGGGAACGCCGCATCGCTGTGTTTGACAGGGACAACGACCAACAATCTCAATACTACGCCCGAGAGTGACAATTCCCAACGACCTATGTATCATTCCAGATCATTGCTGAAGTCACTGGTGAGATCTGATTGTTTGACATCTCATCAGTGATCCCAAAGTGACGCAACAGCCATCCCTAATGGTACCTTTACACGCGGCTACATTTGTAGCTTGTCACCAGGTAACTTACTGGTTGCAGTGAAATCATGGATACATGATTCCATTTGTACACAGCAACAAGATAGAACCATGTATCCATGATTTCACTGCAACCAGTAAGTTACCTGGTGACAAGCTACAAATGTAGCCGTGTGTAAAGGTACCCTAAGGATCGTTATCGTTGTCGGGATCACTGTTGCGTCGTTGTGTGTGACAAGAGCTTAAGTTACTGCCCTTTCCCAGGAAATCTCATTAAATCTGCGCTGTGTTTTTCAAACAATGTGAATCTTTCAGCCTTGCCAAATGTAGAATTTACATAGTGCCCACGCTATTGTTCAGGTGTAAGTACCATGAGCTGTATGCACAGAGAGAAAAGTATGCTCTGCTGCTTGACATCCTTATCAGATCTCTCACAATTGCTGGGAGACAAAACGTATGTGGTTTCTCAAGACAAGAAGGGAGCACTAAGAAATATATTACCATATTTCAATATAGAAAGATTTCTGGGAAATGCAGCAATACGTTTGGACACTAAGGAGTCAATTCACTAAGGTGATAAGGTCAGAATTCTAACTGTAGGCAGTAGTAGAAAGGGTTAACAAAGGAAAGAAGTTCCGACTGCGATTTTTTTGGTCAACATGTTTCAGAGACACTTTCTCCTTCTTCAAGACAAGTGATTTTGACCTGAAGGAGAAAGTATCTATGAAACACGTTGGCCAATAAAATCACAGCAAAGTTCTTTCCTTTGTATATCAATTCTTCACGGCAGTGCAGTGTTAACCCTTTCTACTACCGCCTACAGCTTGATCCACGCGAGACTGCTGCAGCCGTGTATTCCAAGCAAGAATAGTGGTTATGACTTTCACAATCACACAAGGTGAGCTTCCTTTCCTACTGCTCAGCCCTGCTTCCCACCCGGATAAGACCCTATTTGTGCTCATTTGTCATCCAGGGTTCATCCCCAATGCCAGAAATCTGCTGTAAAGCACCATAGTGCAATGGATGAAACGAGAGAAAAGCAGTCCATTTTTGACAAATGTAAACATAGAAATGGACGAGTGTTTTTTTTTTT
The DNA here is from genome assembly GCA_033576535.1 of Allobates femoralis. Lineage (NCBI taxonomy): Eukaryota > Metazoa > Chordata > Amphibia > Anura > Aromobatidae > Allobates > Allobates femoralis. Next base: position 416,495,899 of record JARQOC010000002.1, read on the forward strand.
GGGAGGGGGGTAATACACCTGGACTGAGAAGCATGCCTCTTACACACACCACTTTTTTACTCCATCACCTGATATAAGGTCAGAGACCCTGATTCCAGTGATGTATGACATACTGTGCTGCTTTGATAAAATGTATAACTGGCCACCCACATCACCTATTGAGAGCTTTCTGTGTATACCGTGATATGCAGAATGCTAATCAGTGGTGGGGATGAGGTCATACAACGCTCTTGAGTATGGAGGACTACATCGTTGCTGGCAGCTGGCATCAGTTTGACATATCATTTTTTCTACTTCTTGCTTTTTTCTTTAGAAAGAGCCTAATGTATCGAATTTTTCGCTTCATAAGACCCAATGGATTATAAATTCCCAAATTTAAAGAAGGAGAAGAGAAAAGAATAATTTTTAATATTATATGGGGTCTGTCTTACAATGCAAAAGTCAGTCTTACAATCTGTATATAAACTCACCTAGGCAGCAGTGGTGGAGCAAGGTCACAGGAGGCAGTGCCTGTGCTGTTGTGGGAATGGGAGGAGGGGGTGTCATGGCATAGCGGTTCAGGCACCAATGACTTCCCAGTGGTGGCAGTGGTACTGTATATATGATCTCCCAACGTGTTATATGGCTCCCATCCTGGTACTGTATATATTTTCTCCCAATCTGGTACATTGCTCCATCCTGGTATATATGATCCCGATAATGGTGCATGGCCCACCATCCTGGTATATATGATCCCCCATCCTGGCACATTGCCCCATCCTGGTACAGTACATATGGCACCCCATCCTGGTATATATGGTTCCCCATCCTGGTACATTGCCTCCATCCTACTACATTGCTCCCATCCTTGTACATTGCTCCCATCCTGCTACATGGTCCCCCATCCTGGTATATGGCCCCACTCTGGTACATGGCCTGAATCTGCACTCTAATACATGGCCACTCATCCTGCTACATGGCCATCATCCTAGTGCATTGTTCTCATCCTGGTACATGTCCCCCAGCCTGGTACATATGGCCCCCTCCCTGGTACATGGCCACTCATCCTGGTATATGGCCCCCCACCTCTTACATGGCCCCCACACTGGTATAGGGTCCCAACTCTGCTAAGTGGCCAGCACCAGGGGTTACTGGAAGCAGGGAGGCTCAAGGTCCTGTGAGCTGATGCTGAGGGCCAGGGCACTTGAGGAGGGGGGTGCCATTGCAGAGCTGTTCAGGCAGCATTGATCTCCCAGTGGTGATGCAACGGACTTCAGGAAAATGACTGAAGATCTCATCTGCCCATGTGCTACCCTTGCAGCCATTTTCGTGATGTCCTTCGTATTGGAGGCAGCGTGTATGTCGATTGAGATTTCAGCTAGCCGAGATCTCATTCTGCACATGTGCTGCCTCCACAGCCATCTTAGGGCCCTTTCACATCAGCGTTTTTTGAAATTTGCGGCAGATGCGGTGAAAAACTGCATCTGCCGCAATTACCGCATACCGGCTGCACTTGCGGCGCGGTTGCGGTAAACGCCATGCAAAGTATAGGCGTACTTGTGGCAAGTGCGGTTTTGCAAACCGCGGTTAGCCGCGGTTTTTTTCGCGGCCCACCTGCGGCAAGTGCAAAACCGCACTTGCCGCACCTTCCGCAAGTACGCCTATACTTTGCATGGCGTTTACCGCAACCGCGCTGCCGTTGAGACATCAGTACACCGGTAACCACTCCACTTATCAGCCCCTCCTCCATGCCCAGCTACCAGCATCACACCACTGGTACCACGCGGCGTCTGTGGAGCCCACTGGGATGGGTACTCGGTTGCGGATCGGGTACTGCTGGGGGATGTTCACGGCGGTCCTCGTCCGGACCGTGTTCCGCGGGCCCACAACAATAAAATGGGGGTTTATTTACAGGGGATTTGTCACTCATGACGCCACCCACTATATGCGGCCAGTAATGGGGCCGCCGCTGCTGCAGAACCTCCGGGGATGATGGGATAGCAGCTGGATAGAAAGTTCCTGTGGGCAGAACTGGGTTCCCCGGGGCAGTGGTAGTAGTAGTTAAAGTCTGTGGGATAGTTATTGATGCTGCAGGAGAGTAGGGGTAGCAGTAGAGATGATGAGAGTAGAGGTAATTGCAGTATATGAGGGCAAGTGGGGCTTCAGTATAAGGATCACACACACTCACGGTTTCTGTTGTTTTCCAAGTCTTTACTTGCAGATGGTATATAACACAATATTGTCCACGGAGTCTGTACGGTTGCTCTCACCCTGACCGGGTCCTTGGCTTCCTACTTAAGCGCTGTGTGTGGCCCTGCTGCTGCTTGTAGCTGTACTGCTGGCCCTGTCTCTGCTCACGGGTACCAATCTGCTGGGCAACTTGAGTCCTCACTGACCCCTCCGTGTTGCTTTGCTATGGTACACTGAAGATGGTGGACCGTCACTATGCAGGTGTTTACTGTCCTGTCTGTCTCAGGCACAGCCTTGGATCCGGTATCCGTCTTAAGCGCCTCCCGGGGTCAAGTTTTTGGGGTAACTCTTTATCCCGGGGATGTTCCTCTGTTACTCTGTCTCCTTTCCTCATACCTCTCAGGACCTCCACTTCTACTTGGCTCTGCTCCTGCTCCAGACTAGACTAAACTGCAGACTGTCACTCTTGCTCTGTGGTAAACAACTTAGCTCCTCCCACTAGTGCAGGTGCCACCTAAGCTCCTCCCACTTTCTAGTGTAGTGTTGTGTGGGGATTGAACCTGTGTTGTTTCTGTGGCACATTAACCCTTCGGGTGCACATTTCCCTGCCTCCTCTCACCCCACTACACCACCTCCGCCACTCCCCCCCCCAAAGCTACTTTCAGATTATAAAACACACACCCCATTTCCCCCCAATTTAAAGGGGGTGAGTGTGTTTTATAATCTGAAAAATTCAGTATTTGGTGCAAGTTTTACCCAAAACATTTGGAAATGCTTATTATTATCTATGAATAAAAAAGTGTACGTATTGAATATGTTTTTAAAGGGATCCTGTCACCCAAAACACTCAAAAGCTATTAAAGCTGTCCCTACAGCATAGTAACACTTACCCTACACTCCTTTTAGCTCCTAAATGCAGCAGTGAAATTGAAGATAAATGTTATACAGTACCTCATTAGGATGATAATTAGTGACTATATCACCCGGGCAGCTCTCCCTCTTCATGATATCACGCTCAATAGCGTGATCTTCAAATCACATTAAAATGCACGCTCCCCTCTCTCTATGGCAGCCGGACTGCTGCATTGTGCGCTGGGTGACGCGAATCGCGTCATTTCCGCGCCGGTGACGTTGTACACCACGCGCTGATAGCTTCAGACCACTGCGCATGCACATGCGCAGTCGCGTTTGAACTAACAGAGCGGCGCGGGTGTACATACGTCACCCGCCCGAATACGCGATTCGCGTCACCCAGCACCACTACAGCCGCCGACACACAGGACAGAGCGGGAGGCGCGCATTTGAATCTGATTTGAAGATCACGCCTATTGAGGCGTGATTCATGAAGTGGGAGAGCTGCAGGGTGAACTATAGTCACTAATTATCATCCCTAATGAGGTACTGTAATAAATTTATCTTCAGTTTCACTTGGCATTTAGGAGCTAAAAGGGTGTAGGGTAAGTGTTACTATGCTCTAGGGACAGCTTTTAATAACTTTTGAGGTGTTTTGGGGGTGACAGGATCCCTTAAAGCTTACCCCAGACATATTAACAAATGTAGTGTATACGTAACCTGAAGTATACATTATTGAACAGAGACAAAAAAAGGAAGATTTAATGGAGCTGTTTATATTCAAAATGTACTTTCTTGCACATTTGTAAAGTCTTCAGGGTGACTTAAATATTTATGTGCTTCTTTGTGTCCATTGTGAATGCGTTGTTGATATGAATAGACGTACTCTATGCGTTGGTAGGAAGCGCCAGATATTCCATTCTAGTGTAAGCAGGCACTTATGAATATCTAATATGTTTTGTATCATCTAAATATATTTATAGCATTTATTTTGCTGCTGTAATAGATGTTATTTTGGTCTATTTCTTTCCTTTATCAGTACAATGAATACCTTTCAGATGCCACAGTAATTTTCCAATACTAGCTACGAACATATGCTTCATGGAGAATAATTTAGAATGTGATTATCCACATAGCCATCTGTTTTTGTTGATAACATTGTCTCGAAAACCTAAATCTGAATGAAACTTGGCTTTGGGATTGAAAATGTGCATCCTTTAGTTGCAAAAATTTCACAATAGGACAATTCAGTAGTTTTATAAAGGTGAATAAAAAGTACTTCACCCCATGAAAGTATTATCCCTATTGCAATAGAGATATCTAAAACCAGTACATCAAGTCATGACATTTAAAGCCAGTGATATTTTCATTAAGATTAATCTATTGGATAAATACTTTTTTCGTGATTGTTTCCTCTGTTTACTTACCTTTAGACCAGAACCCTCTCCAAAGCTGAGGCGAGTATTTATATATACAGTATACATGTTCACAACACACACCTAGTATTTAACTATATTAGCCCCATCATAGACAAATAGTGCAACATATGTACTGGAATATCACATACACATCTACAGTACCTATAACTACAATTATAGTACTTGTATACTTCACATGTTATTTTGTTGTACTGCATATACATATAATATTGCTATATGATACACGTGTTAATACCTACAGTACATATACTATGTATGTATTACACACATGCACTGTTTATTAAATTGTTCATGTAAAAACTGAATGACTTAAAGTGTAACCACCGTTTAAATTTTTATTTAACAATAATGTAGAGCAAGTGATTATAATAAACTTTAAAATATACTTCAAAAGTGAAATCTGGATGAAAACCTGTCTAAAACCTTCCAGAAGATGTCCCCACTATGCTGTGATGCTTAGATGTTCGCATTATGTACCTACACAAAACAGTCATTGAGGTGGATACTTCAGCTGGCAATCAGTCATGTCAATCCATAAGCAATCATGCAGTTTTTAATGTAGTCACACCTCCTGCCGAAATGTATATATTAACATCACTTAAGGACTTTCGAAATTCACTAATGCTGTAGATGGACCTGTTGTGATGTCACAACCAAGTGACCATAATGGTGGAGCTAAGCTATATTTCCTTTATGTCAGGCCTGCTTAGCTCCGCCCATTATGGTCATATGGACGAGACATCACCATAGGTCCTTCTACAGTTTTGCTCTATTGAGCTCTGCTCATTAAGGTCACATGGTTGTAACATCACTACAGATCCTTCACCACCAGTTCTCCATGCTAAACTTCACCCATTATGATCCCATTCTCACAGGACTAGTTGTGATGTCAAGACCATGTGACCGGAATGGACAGAGTTCAGTATAGCAAAGCTACGGTAGAAGGACTTGTGGTGATGTCACGGCCTTTTGACCTTAATGAGCAGAGCTAAGCAGGCCTGATGCGAGGGAAATGTAGGCTTGGCTCTGACCATTATAGTTACATGGTTGTGACATCACCAAATTTCCTTAACTCAATTATCGATACTGAATACGTACAGTTACGTCAATATATTACAAAGCAGCGGCGCGTGACGAAGTTAAAAAAACTGTCTCCCCTGTGACTTAAGCCAGGTAAATGAGTGCAGTCACCTCAGCACATAAAGCCTTTTTTTTAAGATAAACACGTGGAATTTTGTTTTTAGAAAACCATATTAAAGGGAACCTATCACCTGATTCTAAGTCCCTACACTATCACTAGCTGTCCTACACCTTCGTAGCTGCTCCCTATCTATCCCTTTCTCATCTAAAGTGTCCCTATTAAACATGTGAAAATGAAGTTTAAACTTACTGCAGTCCCGTGGTTGGGGGACGGGTAGGCGTGGCCACACTTCATTCACCACTCCTCCTGTGGTATGCACGCCCCGCTGGGCGGCATTATTCTGTGTCCTCTCTGCCCCCACCATTTGGAATCTCCCTCTGTGTCCTTCTATGCACCGGCCGGACGTCACATTCGCCGCGGTTGCATTATGGGGCCGGTCACATGATCGGCCCTAGTGCATTATGGGGGTTGATTCAATAAGCGCATTGCGCATGTTTTGGAGCCGGGCCGACTGGCATATGCAAACGCAGTGCAGACTGGCATATGCAAACGCAGCGCACCGAACGCAGCCAACGCTTGCGCACCTGCATTCCTATGTTTAACATGGGAACGCATGTGCCTGCGTTTGGCTGCGTTTGGTTGCGTTTGTGTTCGGATGCGCATAATTTGTCCACCCTCTGAGCACACTCCGAACACAGCTTGTTGCATTTTTTTGTCGTTCGCGGGCACTTGTTTTATCTGCAAGCGTCCGCAAGCGCACAAACCACGCATTGAAGTCAATAGATCCGCAGTGTCCTTCGCTTGACAGCGCAGGAGAATGCTGCGGATCACATTGAAATTTCTCCCGGAGGCTGCCGCTGATCAGCGGCGGCCACCGGGAGATCAGCTAGAGCCTCCGCTGATCTCCCTCCAGTGTTGGCGCATGAGATTTGAAGATTCAGCTGATCTGACAGGTGTTTAAATCTCCCATGCCAACTCCGAATAGGTGATGTCAACGCGGGAGATTTGAAGCAGCGATCAGCTGTTTCTTATCTCCTGCACTGATATCACCCTATTCGGTGTCGGCGCGGGAGATTTAAACAGCTGTCAGATCAGCTGTTTCTTCAAATCTCCTGCGCCGACACCAGCGGGAGATTAGCTATGGCCGGGAGGAATAGATCTCCACCGCTCATCTCCGCCTCCCGGCCGCCGCCGAGACAGTTGATTGGCTGGCCGGGCTGTATGCTAATGTGAACGCATGCGGAGATTCTCCGCTGCGTTCACATTAGTATGGGTGCGTTTGCACTGCGTTTGCGTCTGCGTGCCATACGCATTCAGACACAAACGCCAGTGTGAAACCAGCCTAACTTTGTTAATATCATCAGATAGTCTATCCTTGAAGGAGCCATTTTAACTAATTTCCTACTATATGTTTTATTTGGGTCAAGGTCTATTTTATTTTGTTACACTGATGAGAGCAGTTGAACAACTGGATACAACAACTGTAATACACATTATTTTCTTTATTGCAGTAACATAGGATCCTATTAGACATAAGACATTAGTTTGTTTGATTTTTTTGCAGATTCGTATGATTCTTTACATGATTTATGTTTATAAATTCCATAGGTTGAGACTTACTGTCTGAATTTAGGGTATAAAATTTGATCCTCCAATGCTGAACTTGGGGGAATTAGAGGTCTTATAGGTTTCATCCATTTAGATAGGATGTTGACATAGAAGTGCTTATTATTAAAAAGTATGTGTTTTTTTGCCTTTGTTTTTTCAAAACCCCACATTCCCGAAAAGAGTTATCCATGCTGTTTCTGCATCAGAGGAAATTAATAACTGGAAATGAACTTAACTGAGATTGCTAGCACTCAGCTGGGAAATCACAATGGTTTCCTTTTCAAATAAGATAAATGGAGCCAAACTGGCATTTTGCAGTTTTCTTAACTTACGTAAATACATTTTTGGGTGACAGCCTGAATTGCAGTTTATGCAGATAAGTGAACATTGTTAAGGTCTAAATTGGATTAAGTCCATATTTTTTCTTTCATGCCTTACATGTTTGTATGGAAAAGCTGTATATTTTAACATGCACTCATGGAGGGAGAGCGGATGTCCTCTAACTAAACAGAGACAGGTTTGTTTACTTCCTACGTAGGGACTATACTCCAGTAGTGAAGACATTTTTATTGTTCTGACCAGGATCAAGCTATGTCATTAAGAAACTGTCCAAAAGCTGAACAGTGTTCTGCCTATTTGCAGTTTTTATCATTCGTTTCTTATTACAGTGCCGTAAGCTCTTTTTGTCTAAGGCTACGTTCACACACTGCGCTTTTTTGCGCACGCTTTTAAAAAAAGCGCAAGTGCGTGTGTGTCTCCGGCGATGTGAATGTGACATTAACTTTGCCGTTCAGACACTGCGTAAATATACGCAGCACTTTCATGGGAGAAAGCGTGGGCATCAAAAGAATGACCATGTCAATTCTTTACGCACTTGTGCCCACGCTTTCTCCCATAGGAGCCCATTATTCCCCCTGGAATTACGCATCCCCGCTCAGACAATGCACAATTCCAGCGGGAATATGTCGGCGTTGCAGGATATGATGTCACACAGGGGATCAAGAATCCTTCCTTGTGTGACATCTGTGCCAGCCCCTTATGGGATTCGTAGTGTATTAATATACACTGCGAAAGCCAAATTAAAGTAATCCAAATGTGTTGAAAATAATAAAAATTGAACACTTACCTCTCCGCCGGGTGTTCCGGGAGTCGGATGCCGACACAACCGCAGGTATCGACCTTCCAGGACCTATCAAGATCGCTGATTGGCCGCTTGCAGTCATGTAATATGCACGTCATAGTACGCCACATATCACATGACAACAAGTGGACAATGAGTAATCTTGATAGACCCTGGAAGGTCGGTACCTGCGATTGTGTCGGTTCCCAGAACACCCGGTGGAGGGTAAGTATTACATTTTTATTTTTTTTACACATTTGGATTACTTTATTTTGGGTTTCGTAGTGTATATTAATACACTAAGAAACCCAAAAGCGGCAGTCACACATGTCACACAGGGGAGAAATCCTCCCCTGTGTGACATCACTTTTCCCCTGCACTTTTGGGGAAGAAGTGAGCACGTAAAAAAATGCAGTGTGTGAATGCACCGTGCTTTTTTACGGTGCTTTTTTGCGCGGGTGCAAAACGCGGCAAAAAGCGCAAAAAAATTGCATAGTGTGAACGTAGCCTTGTAATGAAGATAAATTATTGGTTCTTATAAACATGTGCAGTGTTACAATAACCAAATAATTGTTAAGTGGTTTGTCATTGATCTCATTTTTTATTACCTAAAAATGATCATTGTTTAGCATTTTATACCATTATATAAGCAGGCAGCTGCTAGGTCTTAGTACTAAGTGATTTCACATGTGATCACAGTTACGTAAATAAACTTACTATTTTATCATATGATTATTTTATCCGAGCAACAAGTCACCTATATTGACAATCTGTGTAAATATATTTTCCCATCCAAAGAACATTTCTATTTTTCCATTACACCGTATACAGAATTATTAGACGAGTATTTTGACAATTTCATCATTTTCATATGGATTTTCAATTTCCAAGGTGTATAAATTTGAATAGTTATTGAATGAAGCAGATCAGGTGATGAGAAGTTGTGTAATGAGGGAGGTTGTGGCCTAAGGATATCAACACCCTTTATCAAGATGAGAAAAATTATTAGGCAGCTTGTTTTCCTCAGGAAAATGGGACAAAAACATTAAACTTTGAAAAGTCACGAATTGTTTAAAAAAAAGTCTTACAGAGGGATGTAGCACTTGTGAAATTGCAAAGATTTGGATTCATGATCACAGAGCTATCAAAGGTATTGTTGCAAGTAGTCCACATAGCATATCGTGGAAGACACTCGAGGACTGCGATGTGTGTGTGTTTGTCTATAAGGACATCTGCAGATCTCTTTTGTATTTCAATCTGGAGGCACACTGGCGTGAGACTCGCGCAAGTCTCACGCTTGTAAAAAACGCATGTCACTCGCACTGATGTTAACAAATTGGCCAGGGCACAGTGGTCCGTTTTACGCAGTCGCCTCTCGCATGTCGCCGGCAATGTGATTCCACTCGCAGCATGCTGCGTATGTGTGCGATTCCTACGCGCGTACGGCCAATGCAAGTCTATGGCGGCGTTTTTTTCTCGCATGAAGTCAGCACACCATGCGAGTTACATGCGCGAATTACGCTTGTACGTGACAGGAAGTACAAGCTGATTCCAATTCTGAAGTGCACCTGCATGCCTCCATTCCTCAAAAACACCTTACACTCGGATCGCTGTTTGTGACTGAAAAAACGCACTTTCATCACACTCGCACTGCAAACGCACCCCACTCGCACACAACTCGCACCGCGATCGTGGACAAATACGCGACGCAGTCGCAGAAATGGCTAGCGTACAAAACGCTCCGTTTTTCACACCCCTAGTGTGCCTCCAACCTAAGGCCTCATTCACATGTTCGTGTAGCATTTGCTTTTTGTAGCCGTTTTTATCAAGGGTAAAACATGTAACCATTATAATCATAATAATGGTGCTATTCACATGTCCATTTTTTTGTCTTTTTTTCTAGCAGTATACATGACACAGGCCAATACAAATCTATGGGTAAATGAAAAACAAGTACAGCACACAGATTGCATATGTGTGCCATTGAAACGTTTAGGAGAGGCTTTGACATTTATTTAGCTAGTCAAATGTGAAAAACACCGATGACACACTGATCATAAAATTGGACACATAGAGCGTTCACTGATGAGATACTGATTCAAAACACGAATGACATCAGTACCATTTTTTCACATACATGTTTAAATATGGATGGGTGACTGCGGCCTATGATGGTACTATTGGAATGAAGTTAATTATTTTAGAGCCTGATCAGTTTGGATCAAGGTTGAGAGTGTGAGGACTGGTAACAAATCTCACCTTATGTTTTTCACTGCTGCCACATAGAGTAATGCAAAAAGTAATCATGTGAGGCTTGTGGTATTAATTGTGCTGTGAAACCCATTTACATACCTGTCATAACCCATTTTCATTACTATATAGTACATAACACCCCCTGTAATTTGATGCCATGGGTAGGGTGTTCGGTAGTTCTCACCTTGATATGGTTAAGTGCCTCCATCCGAATCTTGCAAGGACTTCTAGTGGAATGCAGAAGAGTCTTTGTCTTCTGCTAGGGGTCGACTTGGGAAACCCAGTCGACGCTCCATACACACTCAAAAGAGATGAGGATAGAAAGCGTAACTGGTTTATTTACAGGAGTATGAGAAGTGGCAATTGCAGGGGAAATAGCATGTAACAGCAAGCAGGTAATGTTATGCAATATTCTACAGAAATACAAGAGGCCCTTTGCAATAGACCTGAATGTTAAGGATGATGCTGTTCTTTTAACTTACAACATACACACAGTCCTAACTAATTACAAATACCCTGCAAATGGCTACAGCCTTGCAAATGGCACAGTCCCAAATTCGGGTCCCAGTTTCCACAGATCTTGGCGCACTTGCTGTACGTTGGTGCACTTTAGGTAATAAAATCAATATTCCCACCAGGGCTGGTTCTACATAAACTCCTAGTGCAATCAAAAGTTTCTTTGGCACGGCCTTGTAATAAGCTTCGGCATACTTCTCAGACAGTAGAACTGCAAGTCCCAGGCACACTGTGACGCAAGTCACTACAGTAATAACTAGTCTCAGAGGTGAAGAAACAGACTGCAATAACGGAAAGTAAATATAATAGTAATACTACTTACATGAAGTAAAGGGAGGTCAAACAATCTGAGGTCAGGTCCAGGAAATGGTGCATTTACAGCAAGGGGTAGAGACGAAGTTCAATTCTGGCAGAAGTCAGGAAAACCAGAGGGATAAGACAATACAGGGAGCAGGCAAAAGAGTAGTCAGGACACAGGCAAATGATCAAAGTCCAGGTAGGGAATAAAGTCAGTCTTGGTCAGGTGCAGAGCACAGAGGAATCAGACCTACTCAGGCAAAAGCAAGTGTACGATTGAGACTGAATGGAGGAGCTAGGAAGCTTTAGTAGAGGCCTAATTAGGGGAAGTGAAGACAGGTGATTGCAGCAAAGGCCCAGCACAGACTAATAGCTTCCATAATAATAGTAACAGACAAGGACAGAGTGGAGATCATGACAGTACCCCCTCTTCAAGGAGGAAACCTCCGATGAAAGGCCAAGACCAACCAATCAACACTTACAGAATGAGCTGGAAACCAGGACTGTTCTTTGGGTCCATACCGCATCCAATGCACCAGATATTGAAGGGAATTCTGGACCATTCGGGAATCAATGATCCTTTGTACCTCATATTCCATGCTCCACTCAATGGACACCAGGGGAGGCGGGGGTGAGGGAGACAGAGCAGAGGTAATAAACTCCTTCTAATGTGTAGAACACATTAAGAATACATTCAACAATACTTTGTCCGAGGAGTAAAAGGGTACCTGGGTGTCTGGGTGACTTCATCGACAATCGCCCAGACTTAGGCATTTCTCGACGGCTTGTTTGCTGCAGGTCATGCCAAGCAATCCTTTAAGAAATGACCAGCTTGGCCACAATAGAGAAAAAGTCCAAGTTCCCGACAGCGTCTCCTCTCTTTGATCCTTGAGCTGGCAGCTCCAACCTCCATAGGTTCCATCTCAGGTAAACGAACTGAGCCAGATGGACAAAATAGAACCTCTTGTTGAACCTCGCGTCTCTCCCACATCCTCCGATCCATGCGGATAGCCTGAGGCATGACCTCCACCAAACAATCAGGTGGAGCATGTAGAGCCAGAGCGTCCTTTAAAGACTCTGAATGACTCCTGAGGAATTGGCATTTGAGAACTGCATCATTTCGCAGGACCTCGGTAGACCACTGATGAAACTCAGTACAATAGTCTTCCGCTCTGAGGTTTCCCTGTGTCAGGTTCATGATCCTTGTCTCTGCCACCTTGACCCTGTCAGGTTTGTCATAGATCTGTCCTAAAGCGTCAAAAAAGGCGTCTACCGAAAGATGTTCAGGAGCAAAAGAGGGTAGGGAAAATGCCCAATCTGTGGACCCCCGCAAAAGTGACATTATAATTCCCACCCGCTGTGATTCACTTTCTAATGACCGAGGACGCAAGGTAAAAAATTATTTACAACTCTCCTTGAAAATTCTGAACTGGTCTTTTTCCCACAAAAATTTGTCAGTGAGTGCTACAACAGCTTCAGAGGGGCTCAAAGATACATCAGAAAGTTCAGAAGTCGTAAGGGCAGTTGGAGGAGAGAGATTCTGAGGGACAGAAAAAGTACCAGATATCTAGCCCTGTAACTGAGCCTGTGAGGCTGCTAGTTTGTGTTGCTCTAAGGCCAGATCTTGAACTAACTGAGTCAGATCCACCACCTGATCATACAAAGTACATAACGGATCCATAGGTGGGGAAAAGAAAAGATTAAACGATCAATCGTAATGTGATGTGACTCACTACAATAATAACTAGTCTCAGAGGTGAAGAAACAGACTGCAAAAAGTAAATATAATATTAATAATAGCCATACTTACAGGAAGTAAAGGGAGGTCAAATGATCTGAGGTCTGGTCTAGGAAATGGTGCAGTAACAGCAAGGGATAGTCAGAGACAAAGTTCAATTCTAGCCGAAGTCAGGAAAACCAGAGAGACAAGACAGAATACAGGGAGCAGGCAAAAGTGTAGTCAGGTCACAGGCAACTCACTACAATAATAACTAGTCTCAGGTCAAAGTCCAGGTAGGGGTAGGGGAATAAAGTCAAGCTGGGTCAACCACAGAGCACAGAGGGATCAGAGCTACACAGGGAAAAGGAAGTGTACGATTGATACTGAATGGAGGATCTAGCAAGCTTAAGTAGAGGCCTAATTAAGGGAAGTGAAGACAGGTGATTGCAGTATAGACCCATCACAGACTAATAGCTTTCACAATAATAGTAACAGACAAGGGCAGAGTGGAGATCATGACACACACTCCCTTATAGATAAGTTCAGTACACGTCTCCTGCAGTAGAACTACAGGTCCCAGCAATGCTCCCTTATAGTTAACTCCTTTTTGTAGCAGATCATTCTTCAAATTGGGAAACTCAGAAGAAGGGGGCAGCTTCTATCAACAGTTTGTCCTGTGACTTTATAAATGAGTCTCTTCTCGCACAGAGTGGCAGCTTCAATTATTAGCATAAGCATATCACTGCTCCATGACGGCTGAATCAATTCACACACTTCAGTACAATCCCCTCCCTCCTTCTTCTTCCGCCAGATCAGCCTGTTCTCTGCTTATGTTCCTTCTTCTCCCGCGTTGCTGAGATGAGCAAGGCACCTTAGGAATTGTAGTTCTCGTCAGTGAGGCAAAATAATCAATATCTGTAGAGGTGAATGTGTGTGGCATGCTATACATAGCTTCCACAGCAGGTGCTACAAGTATATATTTATGTTAGCTCTAAGTTCTTACTATTACTATGTTTTTTGTTTAGATTATCTGTGATACCGAGTTATGCCTAATTAAGATTTCCATTAATAATAAGGCTAAACGATAAAAGACATCTGAGCTATCCTACAGTCATTGTATATGAGTCAGGGACGAACATATCATTGGTGTAACTTGTGCAGACGCACAGTACACCACACCTCCAAAGTAGCTAGCAGCGTCTGGCATACACTGAACTATTCGATTGTAAAAGGCCCATATACCGTTCTTGTAGAAGGACCACTTTTTCTCGGTGACCAGAGTTATAGATCAGTTTCTCTAATCACTTGCACTTTTTTGTGATTCAAAAAAATTCTTAAAATGTACTATTAATTGTCTATAGTCAATTCATAGTCATAAATGTTACTGCCATGGATGTTTTTTAGTTAGAGTTTCTGATTGACCATTTTTTTTGTTTTTAGAACAGGCAGCAGTGATCCATACTGCATTGTGAAGATTGACGATGAGACAATTATCCGGTAAAACACTTTTATTTTCTCCTTTTTAATTTACATTTCTGACTTTTCGTTACTATAAATGTATCTCAAAAGACTTCATATTTGCCAAATGCCCAAGGCAATATTAATGGCTGCCATCCAATACTAACATTTGGCTTTTGCTATAAAAGAATATTGTTCATAGTATGACAAGTGCTTCCATCTCCCCCTGGTTGTGTCCATTTGGGATTAATAAATCAGACAGCGTTTATATGAGTGTCATTAGGAACATAACTAGAAATTTTCTATAGATGTTTTAATCTCACAGCTGACAAAAATAGAAAAGAAACCTAGAAATGTCACATTGCTCTACATGGTGTTTGCCTGGTAACATTGGAATCACAGAGAATTTCATACATGATATTCTGACAGTCTTGTTGCTGTGTCAGATGGGAATAATATGCTTTGACCTCCACCAATGTATTTACCGCAATCTGCTCTTAAAATGTCTAATGTATGGACAGCATCTAGTCAGTAGTCCTAAAAGTCCTAGGTTAGGAAAAAGGTGTCAGGGAATATGGCTACCTGGGACACGACTGTTCAGGTCATCCAGTAAACGTATTCCTGGAAGAGTAATATGTCAGTGATCTGGCAGGTAACAGGCAACCCCATTTCAAGAACTAGGGCACCAATTTTCCCTGAATACAATGACTCCTATTTACTGGACTCCCTGGTTTACATTTGAAACAATGACAACTCATTAATTTAGGTGACCACTGCAAGAAAAGACACCATTGCACAGTTAAATAACTCCATGGATAGTAGAAAAATATTGCAATCTGAGAATCCTCAGTGGTTGATACCTTTTAATGGCTAACTGAAAAGATGGTAAACATAGCAACTTTTGGGACACTTAGGCCCTTCGTCAGGCTGATAATGACACAAATTCTGAAGACACATACATATATACATAAGAGAAACACCGGTGCCACTTTGCCGTTTCTTTAATCCTTTATTTTTTTCATAAAAATATCACAACTATAGAGGGTAACGCTATACGCGTTTCCCCGAAACGCGTATAGCGTTACCCTCTATATTTGTGATGTTTTTATGAAAAAAATAAAGGATTAAAGAAACGGCAAAGTGGCACTGGTGTTTCTCTTCAGAATTAATCTTCAAGATGGAGCCAACCATTACACCGGTCTGCCTGGGAGCTGAGTGAGTTCAGTGGTGGAGACACACTCTCCTCCCCTATTCCTGGAACATATAACATAGGCAGAGTGAGATAATGCAGTAAATACGACAGGTGACGTAAAGTAGTAATGAATCCAACAGCAGGCACTAACAACTAAGAGCTAGGGCACCAATATTCCCTGAATACACTGACTCCTATTTACTGGACTCCCTAGTATACATTTTAAACAATGACAACCCAGTAATCTAGGTGCCCCTGCAAGAAAAGTTGTCATTGCAGTTAAATAACTCCATGGATAGTAGTAATGAATCCAACAGCCAGCACAAACAACAAAGGGACCCTATGCAAAAAAAAAAATACTATACAGGTTTATGATACATATGTTTGGTCCACCCCTGAGCTTACCTGGCTGAAATTAGCTGTAATCTTAAGGTAATATCTGACTAAAATATAGCTATAATTTCACAGCAGCTTATGCAAACAAGCACAAAAAATGCAGCCCCACTCTGTGTGTGAAGATGTGCACAAATATTGAATATTCATCAATTAATTTGAATTGCATTGCTGCTGTATTTTCAGTGAATTTAAATATGCGGCTCCTAACATGTATTTTAACCCCTTCCTGACATAGGACGTTGTACAACGTCCTAGCAGATTTGAGCTGCTGCAGCTCCTGTCAGTGGGGTCACTCAGGTGTCACAGATGCTGCTGCTCTGTGACAGCCTGTAGTTGACCCCACAGGAGGTGGATTAACCCCCCATCCCCCGTGCCCAGGACTCCTCCGATCGGCAGTTTAAAAGTGAAACTGCCGATCGGAGGGAATCATAGGGATTCACCCCTCCAGATCTGATTGGAGCTCTCCAATCAGATCTGGAGGGGCGGATCGCCAAGTGCCCACCCTCCTCACCCCCCTCCCGCTCCATGACTCACAGGGGCCCCCCCCCGTCCCTCCAAACTGCCCCCCCCCTCTATTATTATGTATATGCCGGCGGGTGTGCCCGCCGGCAACACTGTCCGGTCCCCTCCTACAGATCCCCCCTAGGCAGCCCCCACCTCCGACCTGTGTCCTGGCACCCCCTCACCTCCTGTGGTGGGCTCCACACATCGGTGCACGCCCTGCGGCCGCCCCCTGCCTCTGGCTGTGCGCCTCCTCTGCCCGCCGGTCGGTGGCCCCGCCTCCTCTCCCCGCCTCCTCTTCCGGCCTCCTGCTCATCGGTGGATCGAGAGGGTAAGTATGTATGTATGTATGTATCTATCTATGTATGTACAGTGTTGGCCAAAAGTATTGACACCCTGCAATTCTGTCAGATAATACTCACTTTCTTCCTGAAAATGATTGCAATCACAAATTCTTTGATATTATTATCTTCATTTAATTTGTCTTCAATGAAAAAACACAAAAGAGAATGAAGCAAAAAGCAAAACATTGATCATTTCACACAAAACTCCAAAAATGGGCTGGACAAAAGTATTGCACCCTCAGCCTAATACTTGGTTGCACAACCTTTAGCCAAAATAACTGCTATCAATCGCTTCCGGTAACCATCAATGAGTTTCTTACAATGCTCTGCTGGAATTTTATACCATTCTTCTTTGGCAAACTGGTCTAGGTCCCTGATATTTGAAGGGTGCCTTCTCCAAACTGCCATTTTTAGATCTCTCCACATGTGTTCTATGGGATTCAGGTCTGGACGTATTGCTGGCTATCTTAGAAGTCTCCAGTGCTTTCTCTCAAACCATTTTCTAGTGTTTTTTGAAGTGTGTTTTGGGTCATTGTCCTGCTGGAAGACCCATGACCTCTGAGGGAGACCCAGCTTTCTCACACTGGGCGCTACATTATGCTGCAAAATTTGTTGGTAGTGTTCAGACTTCATAATGCCATGCACACGGTCAAGCAGTCCAGTGCCAGAGGCAGCAAAGCAACCCCAAAACATCAGGGAACCTCCGCCATGTTTGACTGTAGGGACCGTGTTCTTTTCTTTGAATGCCTCTTTTTTTCTCCTGTAAACTCTATGTTGATGCCTTTGCCCAAAAAGAGAGAACATTCTTCCAAAACGTTTTAGGCTTTCTCAGGTAAGATTTGGCAAACTCCAGCCTGGCTTTTTTATGTCTCGGGGTAAGAAGTGGGGTCTTCCTGGGTCTCCTACCATACAGTCCCTTTTCATTCAGACGCCAATGGATAGTACGGGTTGACACTGTTGTACCATCGGACTGCAGATTGAACTTGTTTGGATGTTAGTC
This sequence comes from Allobates femoralis, assembly GCA_033576535.1. Lineage (NCBI taxonomy): Eukaryota > Metazoa > Chordata > Amphibia > Anura > Aromobatidae > Allobates > Allobates femoralis. Next base: position 416,513,905 of record JARQOC010000002.1, read on the forward strand.
GAGGTTCTTCATACACCATCTGCACAATCTTGTGTTGAAATCTCTTGTCAATTTTTCTTTTCCGCCCACATCTAGGGAAGTTAGCCACAGTGCCATGGGCTTTAAACTTCTTGATGACACTGCGCACGGTAGACACAGGAACATTCAAGTCTTTGGCGATGAACTTGTAGCCATGAGATTGCTCATGCTTCCTCACAATTTGGTTTCTCAAGTCCTCAGACAGTTCTTTGGTCTTCCTTCTTCTCTCCATGCTCAATGTGGTACACACAAGGACACAGGACAGAGGTTGAGTCAACTTTAATCCATGTCAACTGGCTGCAAGTGTGATTTAGTTATTGCCAACACCTGTTACGTGCCACAGGTAAGTTACAGGTGCTGTGAATTACTCAAATTAGAGAAGCATCACATGATTTTTCTAACAGTGCCAATACTTTTGTCCACCCCCTTTTTTATGTTTGGTGTGGAATTATATCCAATTTGGCTTTAGGACAATTTTTTTTGTGTTTTTTTCATTGAAGACAAATTAAATGAAGATAATAATACCAAAGAATTTGTGATTGCAATCATTTTCAGGAAGAAGCTGAGTATTATCTGACAGAATTGCAGGGGTGTCAATACTTTTGGCCAACACTGTATGTATGTATGTAAGTATGTATGTATATATGTATGAATGAATGAATGAATTGATGGATGGATGATGGATGGGTGAATGGATAGATGGATGGGGGATGCATGCGTGAACGTGTGCGTGCATGGACGTGAGCGTACATGAGTGCGTGGAAGTGAGTATGCGTAACGTGTGCGTGCGTGGACGTGTGCTTGCATAGACGTGTGTGTGCATAGACGTGTGCGTGCGTGGATGTGTGCATAGATGGATGTCTGCGTGGACGTGTGCGTGGATGTGCATGCGTGTGTGGATGTGTGCATGCGTGGATGTCAGCGTGCGTGGATATCAGCATGCATGCGTGGATGTCAGCTGTGCGTGCATGTTAGCGTGCGTGTATGGATGTGTGCATGCGTGGATGTCAGCGTGCGTGCGTGGATGTCAGCGTGCGTGCATGGATGTCAGCGTGCGTGAATATCAGCGTGCGTGGATGTCAGCGTGCGTGGATGTCAGCATGTGTGGATGTCAGCATGTGTGGATGTGCGTGCGTGGATATGTGCATGCGTGGATGTCAGCGTGCGTTCGTGGATATGTGCATGCGTGGATGTCAGCGTGCGTGGTGGATGTCAGCGTGCGTGAATGTCAGCGTGCGTGTGTGGATGTGTGCTACGTGGATGTCAGCGTGCGTGCGTGGATGTCAGTGTGCGTGAATGTCAGCGTGCGTGGATGTGTGCGTGCATGAATGTCAGCGTGCTTGCGTGGATGTCAGCGTGCGTGGATGTCAGCGTGCGTGGATGTCATCATGCGTGGATATCAGCATGCGTGGATGTGTGTGCGTGGATGTGCTTGCGTGGAGTGTGGTGATGATTTCAGCGTGCATGCGTGGATGTCAGCGTGCGTGCGTGGATGTCAGTGTGCGTGAATGTCAGCGTGCGTGCGTGGATGTCAGCGTGCGTGCATGGATGTGTGCATGCGTGTGTGGATGTGTGCATGCGTGGATGTGTGCGTGGATGTCAGCTTGCGTGCGTGGATGTGTGCATGCGTGGATGTGCGTGCGTGGATGTGTGCATGCGGGGATGTGTGTGTGGATGTGCGTGGATGTGGATGTCAGCGTGCATGCGTGGATGTGTGCGTGGATGTGCGCGCGTGCATGGATGTGGATGTGCGTGGTGGATGTGCGTGCGTGGATGTGTGCGTGCGTGGATGTGCGTGGATGTGGCGTGCGTGGATGTGTGCGTGTGTGGATGTGCGTGGATGTGGATGTGCGTGCGTGGATGTCAACGTGCGTGCAGTGGATGTCACATGCGTGCATGGATGTGTGCATGCGTGCGTGGATGTGTGCTGCGTGGATGTGCGTGCGTGGATGTGTGCGTGCGTGGATGTGCGTGGATGTGGATGTCAGCGTTGCTGTGGTGGATGTGTGCGTGGATGTGCGCAGCGTGCATGGATGTGGATGTGCGTGGTGGATTGTGCGTGCGTGGATGTGTGCGTGCGTGGATGTGCGTGCGTGGATGTGTGCGTGGCGGATGTGTGCGTGCGTGGATGTGATGTGCGTGCGTGGATGTCAGCGTGCGTGCGTGGATGTGTGCGTGGATGTGCGCCGGTGCATGGATGGATGTGCTTGGTTGTGTGCGTGCGTGGATGATGGATGCATAGGTGATGGATGGGTGCAACAGGGATCAAGTGTCCTCTTGTTGTAGTCTCTGGGATCATTGTCATGTGCACTGTATGACAGATCATTGTCATACAGTGCACCATAACTCTGACCCCAGAGGCTGTAGGAAGAGGACACTTGATCCCTTGCTGCAGTCTCTGGATTGAGCAGAGGCGATCGAGCGTCATGGGACCTTCGTTGTGGACTACATCGGAGGCGATCGATCGTCGTGGGACCTTCGTTGTGGACTACGTCGGATCTTTATAATAAAGATGGAGTCCGAATTTTGTTTGTGCTATTTTTTTCAAATAAAAAGATTTTTCTCTGGGTGTATTGTCTGACTATTTACCAGACATTCCTAATGGCGGTCTAACATTGGCCCTATATTATGAATCTCGGCTTAGGGCTAGCTGCCAATAGAAAGCTGGCATTAACCCCTTTATTACCCAGTTTGCCACCGGCACCAGGGCAACTGGAAGAGTCTGGGTACAGCGCCAGAAAATGGCGCTTCAATGAATGCGCCATTTTCTGGGGTGGCTGCGGGTTGCAATTCGCAGCATGGGGGGCCCAGAATACTTGGGCCTCTCCATGCTGCGGATTCCAGCCCCCAGGTACAACTGTACCTGGCTGGACCAAAAATATGGCGGAGCCCACGTCATTTTTTTTCTAGAATTAGTTCTAGAAGAAAAAGAAGGGCTTTGCTCTATTTTTGGTTGCCAGCCAGGTACAACGAGGCAGCTGGGGGTTGGTGGCAATCCGTAGCTGCCAAGTTGTACCTGGCTGGACCAAAAATATTGCGGAGCCCCACGCCATTTTTTTTCTAGAATTAGTCCTAGAAAAAAATAGAAATGGGCTTCGCTGTATTTTTGTTTGCCAGCCATGTACAATGAGGCAGCTGGGGGATGCTGGCAGTCCGTAGCTGCCAAGTTGTACCTGGCTGGACCAAAAATATGGTGGAGACCCACGCCATTTTTTTTCTAGAATTAGTCCTAGAAAAAAATAAAAAAAGGGCTTCGCTGTATTTAGATGTATAGTGAACACCTTGAACCCCCAGGTGCTTCACAAATTGATCCGTAAAAATGAAAAAAAGAAAATTTGTGTGAAAAAAAGTACTTTTTCCTTCTTACGGATCAATTTGTGAAGCACCTGGGGGTTCAGAGTGCTCACTATGCATCTAGATGCATTTCTTGGGGGTCTAGTTTCCAAAATGAGGTCACTTGTGGGGGAGCTCCAATGTTTAGGCACACATGGCTCTCCATACGCGACATGATGTCCGCTAACAATTCCAATAGTTAGCGGACACCATGTCGCGTATGGAGAGCCCCTGTGTGCCTAATCATTGGAGCTCCCCCACAAGTGACCCCATTTTGGAAACTAGACCTCCAGGGAACTTATCTAGACTGGTTGTTAGCATTTTGAACCCCAGGTGCTTCACAAATTCATCTGTAAAATTGAATAAGCACTTTTTTTTCCACAAAAAATTTCTTTTTTCATTTTTACAGATTATTTTGTGAAGCACCGGGGTGTTCAAAATGCTCACCACCCATCTAGATAAGTTCCCTGGGGGGTCTAGTTTCCAAAATGGGGTCACTTGTGGGGTAGCTCCAATGTTTAGGCACACAGGGGCTCTCCAAACGCGACATGGTGTCCGCTAACAATTGGAGCTAATTTTTCAGTCAAATTGTTAGCGGACACCATGTCGTGTTTGGAGAGCCCCTGTGTGCCTAAACACTGGAGCTCCCCCACAAGTGACCCCATTTTGGAAACTAGAGCCCCCAGGGAACTTATCTGGAAGGGTGGTGAGCATTTTGAATCCCCAGGTGCTTCACAAATTCATCCGTAAAAATAATAAAGCACTTTTTTTTTTCCAAAAACATTTTCTTTTAGCCTAAATTTTTTCATTTTCACATGGGGAACAGGATAAAATGGATCCTAAAAATTGTTGGGCAAGTTCTCCTCAGTACACCGATTCCTCATATGTGGTCATAAACCACTGTTTGGGCACACAGCAGGGCTCAGAAGTGAAGAAGCGCCATTTGACTTTTTGAATGGAAAATTAGCTCCAAAAGTCAAATTGCGCTCCTTCCCTTCTGTGCCCTGCCGTGCGCCCAAACAGTGGTTTATGACCACATATGAGATATCAATGTACTCAGGAGAAATTGCCCAACAATTTTTAGAATCCATTTTATCCTGTTTCCCATGTGAAAATGAAAGAATTGAGGCTAAAACAACATTTTTGTTGGAAAAATTAAAATGACCATTTTTTCCTTCCACTTTGCTTTAGTTTCCTGTGAAGCACCTGAAGGGTTAATAATCTTCTTGAATGTAGTTTTGAGTAGCTTGAGGGGTGCAGTTTTTGGAATAGTGTCACTTTTGGGTGTTTTCTGTCATGTAAACCCCTCAAAAAGACTTCAAATGTGATGTGGTCACAAAAAAAAATGGCGTAAATTTTGCTGGAAAAATGAAAAATTGTTGATGAACTTTGAACCCTTATGACTTCCAAAACAAAAAATTTTTTTTTTCCAAAATTGTGCTGATGTAAAGTAGACATGTGGGAAATGTTATTTATTAACTATTTTGTGTCACATACCTCTCTGGTTTAGCAGAATTAAAATTCATAATTTGAAAATTGCTAAATTTTCAAAGTTTTTGCCACATTTTTGATTTTTTCACAAATAATCGCAAAAATTATCGACCTAAATTTAATACTAACATGAAGCCCAATATGTCACGATAAAACATACTCAGAATCGCTTGGATCCAATGAAGCGTTCCAGAGATATTACCTCATAAAGGGACACTGGTCAGAATTGACAAAAATGGCCTGGTCATTATGGTCAAAATAGGCTGGGGGGTGAAGGGGTTAATCAAATTGTATGACCCCATCTGCCCTGAACTAATATTCCTACCTTAAATTCATTTTGTAAGCCTTGTCACAAGAGAGATCAGTCTGTTCAGTGTAGCTTACAAAAAGGTCACCTTCTAGATTGGATCATGCAAATTAATCATCTAAATTAATTTTAAGAATCTGAAATTTACATTTGAAACTAGAAGTTTACATACAATATACAAAAGACACATATGCACATTTTTTTCACTATCTGACATGAAATTAGACTAAACCTTTCCCGTTTTAGGTCAATTAGGAATATCATAATTAATATTTGCCAAATGCCAGAATAATGAGAGAGAGAATGTTTTAAGGAATTTTTTATTCTTTCTGCAAAGTCACAAGTTTAAACATACCAAGATTACTATGTCTTTAAACAATTTGGGACAGTCCTTATGATGATGTCATGTGTTTGGAAGCTTCTTGTCAACATCTGAGTTAATTAGAGACACACCTGTGGATGTATCTTTATGCGCACATTAAACACACTGCTTCTTTGTGTAGCATCATGGGAAAGTCTAAAGAAAACAGATATCAGAAAGAGAATTATGGACTTGTACCAGTCTGGTTTATCGTTGGGTGCAATTTCCAGATACTTGAAGGTGCTCCGTGCTATAAGAGAAGGCACCCTCCCAGGGGAATGATGGGTCATGAACTCTGTAAGTTCATAACCCATCACGATCCAGGGGTAACACAGGGGTTAATTTATCTTCATGATGATCTGCTTTAGAGATCATCATGAAGGTAAATTAACTCCTGTGTGACCCCTGGATCATGATGGGTCATGAACTTACAGAGTTCATGACCCATCATTCCCCTGGGAGGGTGCCTTCTCTTTTAGAATATGGGGGATTCCCTCATATGCTATAACATTGAGAATTGTCGCAGGACCACCCACTGGACTATGTCAGACATCACCGCCCATTGGACTATGTCGGACATCAGCGCCCACTGGACTACGTCGGACATCACAGACTAATAAAGATGGGGTCTAAATAAGTGTTTGTGTTTTTTATTCTAAAAAATATTGTTCTCTGTGGTGTGTTTTCTTTATTATTTACTAGAGATTACTAAAGACTGGGTCTAATATTGGTCCGACATTATGAATCTCGGGCTTAGTGCCAGCTGCCAAAACAAAGCTGGCATTAACCCCGTGTTACCCAGTCTGCCACCACTACACAGCAGCTGGAAGAGTCGGATACAGTGCCAGATAATGGGGCTTCTATGAGCGCTCCATTTTCTGGGGCGGCTGTGGGCTGCCATTCGCTGCGGGGGGGAGTGCAGAAACCTTGGGCCTCCCCACGCTGAGGATTCCATCCCTCAGCTGCCTAATTGTACCTGGCTGACCGAAAATATGGCAAAGCCCCACATCGTTTTTTTTATCTATTTCATGAAGTAATTGAAAAAAAATAGGTGTTTCCCTTTATTTTTGGTTTCCAGCCAGGTAAAACTAGACAGCAGGGGTTGGTGGCAGCCCGTAGCTGCCTGCTGTATCTGGCTGGACCAAAAATATAGCGTAACCCCATGTCTTTTGTTTTAAAAATTTAATAAAGAATTAATTAAAAAATGCAGAAGAGGAGATGTGCAGGACACAGTTTCTCCAGATCTTGTGCACATGCCCTAAAAGTGAGAGATTGTGTGTGAAAAAAGAAAATGTTCAATATGATGACCTACAGTTATCAAATTCTGTGAAGTATCTATAGGTTCCAAATACTCACTATACCCCTAGATATAATCCTTGGGGTGTCTAGTTTCCAAAATGGGGTCACTTGTAGGGGAGCTCCAATGTTTAGGCTCATAGGGGCTCTCCATACGTGACATGGTGTCCGCTAACATTTTGAATAGAAAATTAGCTCAAATTGTTAGAGGACACCATGTCTCACATGGAGAGCCCCTGTGTGCCTAAACATTAGAGCTCCCTAACAAGTGACCCCATTTTGGAAACTAGACCCCCCCAAGGAACTTACCTAGATTTATAGAGAGCATTTTGAACCCCAGGTGCTTCACAAATTGATCCGTAAAAAGGAAAAAGTTATTTTTTTTTCACAAAAACTTTCTTTTGGCTTCACTTTTTTCATTTTCACATGAACAACAGGATAAAATGCATCCTAAAATTTGTTGGGCAATGTCTCCTGAGTACACCGATACCTCATATGTGGTCATAAACCACTTTTTGGGCACACGGCAGGGCTCAGTAGTGAAGGAGCGCCATTTGACGTTTTGAATGGAAAATTAGCTCCAAAAGTCAAATGGCGCTCTTTCCCTTCTGAGCCCTGCCATGTGCCCAAACAGTGGTTTATAACCACATATGTGGTATCCATGTACTCAGGAGAAATTGCCCAACAAATTTAGGATGCATTCTATCCTGTTGCTTATGTGAAAATGAAAACAGTGAGGCTAAAAGAACATTTTTGTTGGAAAAATTAAAATATGCATTTTTTTCTTCCACTGTGTTTTAGGTCCTGTGAAGCACCTGAAGGGTTAATAATCTTCTTGAATGTACTTTTGAGTAGCTTGAGGGATGCAGTTTTTGGAATGGTGTCACTTTTGGGTGTTTTCTGTCATGTACGCCCCTCAAAGGGACTTTAATAAATGTAAAAATTATCGATTTAAATTTAATACTAACATGAAGCCCAATATGTCACGAAAAACAATCTCATAATCGCTAGGATCCTTTGAAGCGTTCCAGAGATATTACCTTATAAAGGGAGAGTGGTCAGAATGACAAAAAAAAGTCGGGTCATTAAGGTGGAAATTGGCTCCGTCACTAAGGGGTTAATACACAAGGTACAAACAAGTGCTAAGATGTCTTCTCATCAAAGGTGAAGACGAAAATGGTTACTGCTGCCTTTGTGATGAAAACCGGACCATAATGCAACAGGAACTTACCATAATACTCTAGGGAACTAGCTACCTTATGGAGAGGAGTTTCCCTGCAGCCATTAGGAAACCGATAAGTTGATAAGGAGATTTAAAGCCGCAATGCTCCTCTGGGAAATATGCAAATTATCACTTCAATGAAGAAGTGGATGAACTCTCGCGCCACCTTTAGCTAGCCATCCTCAAAAGTCATAGTCAACACTTCTTCATTGAAGTGACAATTTGCATAATACTCTAGGAGTTTTCCCATAATACATTGCAAACTGAACTAAAACAAATACATAAAATCACCAGCAAATGGTGCTGTTACCAAACAATGTTTAAGGGATACCAATGCAAACAATTGTAATGTCATAATTCCTATACTCACAAGTGACTACACTCTTCAGTAGCTGAATACACTGGAAGAACAAGTGCTTTAAAGTTTTCCTCTGTGACTGTGATATATATATATATAGCTGCCATTATACGTTTTGAACTTCAACTCATCCTAGTCAAGTATCAGGATAGGTTGTAGCTTGAACAAACACCACATGAGACTTGTGTTAGAGGAGCAGCATCATGAACAAACATAGTTATCTACTCACTCAGCCATGAAACAGGATGTAAACGGTTTTCCCATTCACAAAGTTAATTTTAAAGTTAATTTTCCTCAATAGATCTTGGAATAATAACAAGTTCCACAATTGGATGTGTCTAAAAAAGCATGTTTGTGTACTGAGATAATCTTATGTGTTCCTGCTATGTACTGTATAATGGCCATATCTGTCCGTACAGGGACATGGTCTGATCATACCACATCTCCTGTGCTGAGATAATCTTATATATGTGCCCCTGCTATGTACTGTGTAATGGCCATGTCTGACCGTACAGAGACATGGTCTAATCATACCACATCTCCTGTACTGAGATAATCTTATATATGTGTCCCTGCTATGTACTGTATAATGGCCATATCTGTCCGTACAGGTACATGGTCTGATCATACCACATCTCCTGTGCTGAGATAATATATATGTGCCCCTGCTATGTACTGTGTAATTGATGAGTCTGATCGTACAGGGACATGGTCTAATCATACCACAGCTCCTTTACAGAGATAATCTTATATATGTGTCCCTGCTATGTACTGTGTAATGGATGTGTCTGACTGTACAGGGACATGGTCTGATCATACCACATCTCCTGTGCTGAGATAATCTTATATATGTGTCTCTGCTATGTACTGTGTAATGGCTGTGTCTGACTGTACAGGGACATGGTCTGATCATACCACATCTCCTGTGCTGAGATAATCTTATATATGTGTCCCTGCTATGTACTGTGTAATGGATGTGTCTGACTGTGCAGGGACATGGTCTGATCATACCACATCTCCTGTGCTGAGATAATCTTATATATGTGTCCCTGCTATGTACTGTATAATGGCCGTGTCTGACCGTACAGGCACATGGTCTGATCATACCACAGCTCCGGGGCAAGGGAGGAAGGAAAAAAGTATATAGACATTACAGCATGGGATCAAAGATGATTCTTTTTGTGAGGTAAAACATTCCTCTGCCTGTTTTAAAATGTTTTGCCTCAAAGAAACGATTATTTGCGATCCTATGCTGTAATATCTGTATACTCTTTCGCATGTCCCTGTACAGTCAGACACCACCATTACACAGTACATAGCAGAGACACATATATAAGATTATCTCAGCACAGGAGATGTGGTATGATCAGACCATGTCCCTGCACGGTCAGACACGACCATTACACAGTACACAGCAGGGACACATATATAAGATTATCTCAACACAGGAGATGTGGTACGATCAGATCATGTCCCTGTACAGTCAGACACATCCATTACACAGTACATAGTAGGGACACATATTAAAGATTATCTCAGCACAGGAGGTGTGGTATAATCAGACCATGTCCCTGTACAGTCAGACACATCCATTACACAGTATATAGCAGGGGCACATATATAAGATAATCTCAGCACAGTAGATGTGGTATGATCAGACCATGTCCCTGTACAGTCAGACGCATCTATTACACAGTACACAGTAGGGACACATATAAGATTATCTCAGCACAGGAACATTTTTTTAAACACATACAATTATGGAAATTATTATTATTCCAAGACCCATTGATTAATATGAACTTTGTTGGAAAACCCCTTTAAGCATGACAGAAAATAAAAAACTCAACTGATTTATTCCGCTTAGTCAGTTGTGAATTAGTTTTATTTTTAAGGCTGCTAAAGTCCTACTCCACCGCTGATCAGTTATATTCATGATGCTGCTCCTCTGACAAACGAGACCATGTCTAGAGCGGTTATTCTTTGGGCTGCAACCTGTCCTGACCTGTGACTAGGATGGATTGCTGCTTTAAATATGTGATGGTGGCCATTTTTATCCCATTCTCATAGGACGTCTTTAAAGAGGACCTGTCACCAAACCAGGCATGGTGATCTAATTACAGCACTGGATGCAGCATGTCTGCAGCATGCAGACAAGGGGTCACCCAGCACTTGAGCAGCCCAGTACCCCGAGATAATACACTTAGAAAACTTACATCCTGCAGCCAGAAAGGAGGTGGCTAGGGGCTGGTGCCGAAGGCAGATTCACACCCCCTGCATGTGTAATCTGCCCACCGCTGCCAATCATTCTCTCCATCTTCTGCAGCATTTAAACAGAGTTTGTTTTTTTTTATTACAAATGGCCGTTTAGCCCCGCCCCCTGCAGTGACATCACCGCCTATACCCGCCCTGCCCTATGGTTAAGAGAGCAGGGCGGGTATAAGCGGTGATGTCACTGCAGGAGGCCAGCCGCCCCGCCTCCTGCTCTGACATCACCACCTTTCTGGCTGTAGCATGTAAGTTTTCTAAGTGTATTATCTCGGGGTACATGGCTGCTCAAGTGCTGGGGGACCCCTTGTCTGCATGCTGCAGACATGCTGCATCCAGTGCTGTAATTAGATCACCATGCCTGGTTTGGTGACAGGTCCTCTTTAAGGGATTAATCCACTAGTTTATCAAGTTGAGAAATATTCTACAATTTAATAAAAACATTAAGAGTACTTTTTTAAATGGAAGAGATACTGCTCAATAAATATGTATGTCATTGTTTTTTTTAGTTAAAATACCTTAGTGTTCTCTTAGTAGTATGAAAAGCCCACAGATATGCAAGAGTGCTTATAGAAAATCTCTAACAATGAGAAATGTAATCCTCTTACTTTTAATGATAAAGCACATTCATGTGACTTATGTTTGCAGATTATTCTAAGTAAACAATTTATTTTTCCTTAGGACAGCAACTGTTTGGAAAACCCTTACACCGTTTTGGGGAGAAGAATACAAGGTCCACTTACCACCTAATTTCCATTCAGTATCCTTCTACATTATGGATGAAGATGCACTTAGGTAACGCATGAATAATGGAAGAAAATCACATTTTTCTGCATTTATTGTAAAATAACTTTTGGACAGTTCATATTTAGATTGTGTCTTCGTACATTCATATCTCTACACTATTAAAAACCATCTAGCTAATGTGCCCTACTAAAATAAAACAAGACTTTTCACTCGTAGACTGCTTTTACATGGAAAATATTTCATGAATATTTGCACGTGTATTTTATAGGAGTACATAGGGAAAAATTGAAGTATAACCATGAATTTATATGTTCCAAAAATGCGCAAATTGTCAATATTTATTTCCTTCAAAAAATCTAAAATCTATTTAAAATGAAGGTCAGTTCTGCCATGATTTAGTTGTATATTTTATTTGCACAGCCTATTTACAATGCATAGGGTGAAGTCTGCAGCATACAGTGGTATGTAAACGTTTGGGCACCTCTGGTCAAAATTGCTGTTATTGTGAACAGTTAAGCAAGTTGAAGATGAAATGATCTCTAAAAGGTATAACGTTACAGATGACACATTTCCTTTGTATTATAGCCGAAAATTAAGAAAAATGTATTTTATATCTTTTACATTTTAAAATTTACAAAAATGGAAAATGGGTCACCCTGCATGGTTAGTACCTGGTAGCACGTCCTTTTGCAAGTATCACAGCTGTAAATGCATTTACTAGCCAGCCACGAGTCTTTTAGTTATTGTTTGAGGAATTTTAATCCATTCTTCCTTGGCAAAGTCCTCCAGTTCTGAGAGCACCCTGGCTTGTCTTGCATGCACTGCCATTTTGAGGTCTAGCTGCAGATTTTCAATGATGTTCAGATCACAGGTCTGTGAGGCCCGTGTGCCTTTTGAGATAGTATGTTGTGAATTTTGACATGCATAGTTTTAGGATCATTATTCATTTGTAGAAACCACTCTCCTTTCAACTTCAGCTTTTTTTTTTACAGATGGTCTTATGTTTGTATCAAGAAATTGTTGAAATTTCATTGAATCCATTTTCCCTTACCCATGAAATTTTCCCTGTGGCATTGGCTGCAACACAGCGTCACAACATGATTGATCCACCCTCATGCTTAATGGTTGTTGAGATGTTCTTTTCCTGAAATTCTGTGACTTTTTTTCTCCACACATACCTTTGATTATTTGTGGCTAGAAAGTTCCATTTTAACTACATCAGTCCACAGGACTTGTTTCCAATATTCAGCAGGTTTGTTTAGATGTTCTTTTGCATACTTCTATCTCTGAATTTTATGATGAGGATACGGAAAGGGTTTCTGCTGATGTCTCTTCCATGAAGGGCATATTTGTACAGGTGTCTCTGAACAGTAGAACAATGTACCACACCTCCAGTGTCTGTTAAATTTTCCTGAAGCTCTTTTGCAGTCTGGTGGGGGTTCTGATTTGCCTCTCTAACACTCATATGAGCAGCTCTCACTGAAATTTTGCTTGGTCTTCCAGACCTTATCTGGACCTCCACTGTCCTGCTAACTGCCATTTCTTAATTACATTACGAACTGAGGAAAGAGCAACTTGAAGACACTTTGCTATCTTTTTATGGTCTTGTCTTGCTTTGTGGGCCTCCACTATTTTCACTTTCAGAGTGCTTACAGGTGCTTGAAAGACCCCATGGCTGCTGTTCTTTGCCACATAGTTAGAGGAGGCTGGGATTTTATAAGGTTGTGAAATTTGCATCACCTAGCCTTTCCTAACAATGACAGTGAACAAGCCATAACTAAATAACGGCCTTTTCACATCTGCATTTCTATTCTGTTTGGGTTGCATTACATTTTTGACAGCATTTGTGCCCAAAAACGCAATGAAACGCATGTGTTTTTGCACCCATTGATTTAAATGGAAAACGCAATGAAAACACAAGTAAAAACGCATGACGGGGGACGTGTCCGGATGCAGGAGTGAGTTGGCGTATGGTGTGAGAGCTCCTGCCAGCAAGGAGCGATTACCGGCACCAGCGGCGATCCCCGCCATATTCATTATCTGGCGATAGGTCCCCGGAGAGTCAAGCCTCCACTGATTCCCCTGGTGCCTCCTCCGGACCAGAGGACAGTCCTGGAGGCCTTCAAGGGCCAGAGCAGGAATCTCCCACCGTTCCAGCGCCATTTCCCTCAGACCGCGTGGAGGAGGGAGTGGAGGCTCCTGCAGCATGGATCCTGCAGAGGAGGAGGAGGTAGGACATACACCTATGGGTAGGGGAAGAGGAGGAGGACCACAGCCACCCCATTATCGCCGGTGCCCTACAGATGCCAGGTCCCTTCCTCTCCCAGTTCTCATTGCCTCAGTCTTCCTGTACGGTGCCAGGGTCCCACGGAGGGGCCCCGAATCCGCTACCAATTTAACAGCCATAATGAGGGAGACAGCTCTGAAACCAGGGGGGTCTTTTACACTGGGCACTCACTTCAGTTCCTGCCGAATACAATGGGTGAAAGACCTGTTATCTCCACCCAATCTGATTGTGCCACAAGCAGAGCTCCCCCTAGATGTTTGGGAAGGATAGAGCCCCTTGGGGACTTCTCCATCATTCCCCAATAGCTGGCAAGACTTGCCTGGTCATATGCCCTCCAAGGAGGACTTTAAGGCCCTAATAAATGAAGTGAAAGACGCCTGCAGAGCTGAAATCTCCAGTGTCCGGAAGTATATCCAGCATCTCTCTGGGAGAATAGATTCCCTAGAGGATGAACATGACACCACTAGGAATCATCTAGGAGAACTACAGAAGCTTGTCTTTGCTCAACAACAATCCTTGGAGGCCATCCAAACCCATCTTATGGACCTAGATAACCCTGGCCGCCGCTGCAATGTTAGAGTGCGCGGGGTCCCTGAGGCGGAGGAGCAGGAGTCCCCTAGGGTGATCCTGCAATCAATCTTTAACTCCATACTAGATGACTCTCCCCCGACTCAGGTTAAAATGGACAAAGCACACAGGGCCCTCCAACCCAAGGGCTCTCCAACCAACCAAGAAACATAATATTCTGCATACATGATTTTGAATTGAAAGAAAGAATTATGGCAGCCGCCAGGAGATGAAAGCCACGTTCTTTGCGGATCAGAGGTCCAACTTTACACTGAAGCCACATTATGCTGCAGAAGCGCAGGCACCTTCGACCCCTTACCAAGATTTTATCCAAGCAGCAGATCTCTTATCGCTGTGGGCTCCCTTTTGCTCTCATAGCTCGCCGGGATGGTCGGTCAGCAATACTATGCACTCCGGCAGACTTCCGGCCTTCTGCGAGACACTGGACATCCCGTTGTTAAGCTCCCTGACTGGGAAATTATTCTACCAGGCCTTGCCCCTGCTCCAGTCTGGTCCAGGGGCCAGTCCAAACGGCTACTAGAAGAGGAGGTCGGGGACGAGGGGTGTCTTCCTCTCTCCGTGCCCGCTAAATGATTTGGGCGACCAAATTTGATGTGTCTATCTCTGATTAATATACTGGCAGCTTGGTTGTTACCAGACTCAACAGACTACCCATTTTCTACTATCACTGCTGGTGCCTAACTGTTTTCTTATTGCATGTTTTATCCTGTGTCATTGCTCTTGTTCACTGCTCCATTAGCTTTTGACTGGGTTGTTTTAACCCGTATTTTTCAAAAAAATTTCGGTGGGAATATCTCTCCCCTGCAAGGGCGGAGTTCTGCAAAAGTGTTCCCACACTTTAGCATCAACCCATTTTCCTTTTTATAATTTTTAAAATGTTAAAGATGGAAATATTTTTTGTTGACTAAAATACAAAGGAAATGTGTTATCATTAACTTTAGCCTTTTAAAGAACATATCATCTTCAACTTGTCTAAGGGTATCGTTACACGTCGCAACATTGCATGCAATTCCATTTGCAATTTGCTGCTTGCAGTGAAATCATGGACACATGATTTCACTGCAATCAGCAAATTGCCAGTGAAATTGCATGCAATGTTACGACGTGGAGCGGTACCCTAACTGTTCACAATAACAGTCATTTTGACTAGCGGTGCCCAAACTTTAGCATGTATCTAGTGATTTATTTTTGGTTTTTTTTCAACATTTTTTATTTTGCATGCCACTGTATTTTATTGAATTTGTTTTAAAAAATGTTTTGTCTTATTCTGAATTAACTAGTGGCTGAGTATCCTAGTGGAAAGAGAAAACTATTCAGTCTAAAATCTGTGTGTATTAACATCCATTAATCTGTTCATTATTGAACACCAGTCTTTGGATAGCTTACATTTCTGATGATGGCATGTGGTAGTTGCAATATGTACCAAATCCATTAAAGGGAGCATACTCCTCTTAATTTGGTGCATATTATGAGTCATCCTCCTCTGATAGTGACATGCAGACTGCCCATCTCAATGAATTAGGCCTATAGTGCTTATTTTCATTATGGCCAAAAATAAATATAGGTATTTGCAGACACAGAAATAGAAGTACAGTTTGATGTCAATCATCTGATTTTATTCTTCTTGTAGCCGTGATGACGTCATTGGGAAGGTCTGTTTAACTCATAACGTTCTGGCTGAATATCCTAAAGGTATGTGATATTATTTATTATTATTATTTATTTATATAGCGCCTTTAGGTTCCATGGAGCTTTACATGAGGATAGGGGAGACAAGCACAATTACAATAACTCTAGACAATCAGGACATAGAGGTACAGGAGGGGACCCTGTCCACGAGGGCTCACAGTCTACGAGATGTGTGTTTTATGCTTGAACTTTCATTTTATTTCCCGATTTCTGTTTTATTCTAAACATTTTCAGGTCCCAGTGGGAGACAATGATCATTTTGGAAAGAGAATTAGTTCAGATATTTTCCAGAAAAGTGCAAAATAAATTGCAGCTTTTATTATCAGTTTCAGGAAAAATGCTTCAGGAGGATGCTGTATGTACAGTGTATGATATAAATGTGAACATATAATTTGGTGAACCAAGATACATTGATTTACAATATTCTTCAAAAAACATTGTAGTTGTTTCATTTGATTTTAACGGGAACCTGTCATGTCCTTTTTTGTTATTAAACAACCCCCAATGTTATTTAGACTTGTAGTATTCATTAATAACCTTTTAAAAAAATCATTATATTCATCCCCAAAAAAGCATTTTAGATACTGTGATGCAGCGGCTTGCTGCTTTGCAAATTTCAGGTATGTGTCACAGAGACAGGTGGTGCTCTGCGATATAAACTGTGACAGGTCACTACGGGAGTTGTGGTGCCATAAGGGTTAATGCATTGCAAGTGGTAGGTTAGCAAAAAGGCATGGGTGTGTCTGGATAGCCTGAAACCTCTCATAGGTGGGTCTCATGTGGACCAGATGGGATATAGTCTGACTTCCTGGTTAGTCACAAAAGAAGTGCCTATCTGCTTCAATCCCGCTACCATTTGAGTATCCCCCATACTAACAGTGAGCAAATTACTACAATACTTACATATTTTCATTAACTAGCTGGGCAAACAGTCAAGCTGTCATTTGGATGGTTAATGATTTGTCATTGAACTTGCAGCAGTTACGACTGCTCTGTATAAAGGACCTGTGGGATGTCACGACCATATGAATGTAATGAGCTGAGCTAAGCGAGCTAAATCGTTAAGATCTATGTATACCTAGATCCGCCTATTATAGTCACATGGCCGTGACATCACATAACTCCTGTCCGCGTTTTCTAAATTTCAGCATTGCCACAAGTTCACTTAACTCAACTGTTAACTATTAACCAGCCGGATGACTGGTTGACTTGTTCCCCAGCTAGCTAATGAAAATATGTAAGTATCTAAAATGCTTTTTTGGGATGAATACAGCAATTTTATAAAAAAAAAAAAAAAAAAAAAAGATTATTAATGAACATTACATGATCTAAATAACATTGTGGGCGGTTTAAAAACAAAAAAGGACAAGGTTCCCTTTAATGTGATGTAGAAATAAGATTTAGGGCCGTTTTACATCTGCATTTGCGTGTATTTACCGCTAAAACACATCCAAACACATATGTTAATGCACCCATAGGCTGCAATGCAAAACGCATTGCAAATGCAGCAAAAAATGTGGGCTGCTGAGTCTACGGCTGTGTTTGCAAAGACGCATGCGTTTTCGTTTTTGCAAAATGACATGATTTTTTGCATGCGTTTGCAGTACGTTTTGCATTGCAGCCTATGGGTGGTTCATTTTTTAGCAGTATACAAACGCAGGCAAACAGAGCCTAGCCTTAGATGTGAACTGGGCCTTAAGGCCGAGTTACATGCAGCAACATCGCTACCGATGTCGCTGCAACATCACAGGTTTTGTGACGTTGCAGCTAAGTCGCTGCGTGTGACATGCCACAGCGACCAGCGATGAGCTCGCTGTGGAATGGCCAGGACCATTTTTTGGTCATCGGTCTCCCACTGGGCAGCATACATCAGCGTGTGTGATGCCCCTCTAACCCGATGTGTTCCCTGGTGACCATGGTACACATCGGGTTACTAAGCACAGCACGCTGGTAACCAGGGTAGACATTGGGTTACTAAGCACAGCACGCTTTGCTTAGTAACCCGATGTGTACCCTGGTTACTAGCGTTCTCCCGCCCAGATGTGCCACGAATCTTTCGTTTGTCATTTACTCTGAGCATCCAAAGCTAAATGGTATTCGTGGTGGAAGATCGAGTTGTTGGGAGAGGATCTCAATTATGCCGGTGATCAACCGCAGTAGGCTCGACACCAGGAGCCAGAAGGGGGTGATCTTTGGGCACGTCCACCACATGTGGGCCATGGAACCCCTCCAGCCACATTGCCTCCAGCACAGAGGAGAAAGTCCTTCTTTAAATTTTGACAGACGGGAGGGTAGGATGTTCCACCTGAGTTGGATCTTCTTAATATTTTCAAGGTGGTTTATGCATCTAGTAGCTTTATGAGCTTCTTTTATGCCACTTTCCCAATCTTGAGGGGGTGAGGAGAAACCCAGATCCTTCTCCCATTTTGTCATGTATTCTAGTTTATGTGGGATGTTTAGAGTGATCAAACCTCTGTATAACATGGAGAGGCCTTTGGTCAGTTTAGGATCAGACTGGAGGAATGTCTGTAAGGGAGAAGGGGGGTAGGGTTGGAGGCAAGATGTGGAATGAAGAAAATATCTGATCTGGAGGTATTGGAAGAACGCAGGTTGAAGTGTAGGGAAGTGAAGCGCCAGGGAATCAAAAGCTGGAAGCTTGTCCTGCTCCAGGAGGTCGCCCAGGGACACTATCCCGGCCTCCTCCCAAATCCTCCAGCTCAGGAAGGGGATGTGCATTTGTAAAGCTCTGAGAGGTATTTTTGCTGGGGGAAGGTCAGTCCAGCCCGGAGGGGCCTGGCTCCAGTAATTGAGGAGGGTTTGCATAGATTCCAGAGGGGAGTCCTTCCGTAGTGGACAGGGACTCTGCGGCCAAAACCAGGCCGAGAGGACTCCCCCCAGGAAGTAACTCTCTATTTGAATCCATCCCAGGTGAGGAGGGGAATTCCACCAGGTCTTGGCCTCCTCCAGGACAATTGCTCTGTGATATTCCATTAAGTTAGGGACTCCATACCTCCCTGCCTGAAGGGGAGGTACATTGCATTAGTGCAATAAACTGGGAATTAGTGCAATAAACTGGGACGATGTCCTGAGACATAAAAGTACACAACACAAATGGGAGATGTTTATTAGCATCCTGAATAGGACCTGTGCACAATATATACCCTATGGGAATAAGCATGCTAGAAATAGGAGGAAACCACTATGGCTAAATAAAGCGGTAAGAAGTGCAATATGTGACAAAAAGAAAGCATTTAGGGAATTAAAGCAAGTAGGTAGTGATGAAGCATTAAATAAATACAGAAAATTAAATAACATTTGTAAAAAGCAAATCAAGGCAGCAAAGATTGAGACAGAGAGACTCATTGCCAGAGAAAGTAAAAAGAATCCCAAAATATTTTTTAACTACATAAATAGTAAGAAACTAAAAAATGATGGTGTTGGCCCCTTTAAAAATAGTCTGGGTGAAATGGTGGATGAGGATGAGGAAAAAGCAAATATGCTAAATGACTTTTTTTCAACAGTATTTACACAAGAAAATCCCATGACAGACAATATGATCAGTGATAACAAAAATTCTCAATTAAACGTCACCTGCTTAACCCAAGAGGAAGTACGGCATCGTCTAAAAATCACTAAAATTGACAAATCCCCGGGCCCAGATGGGATACACCCCAGAGTGCTGCAGGAATTAAGTACTGTCATAGATAGACCATTATTTTTAATATTTAAAGATTCCATAATAACAGGGTCTGTACCACAGGACTGGCGTATAGCAAATGTGGTGCCAATATTCAAAAAGGGGACAAAAACTGAACTTGGAAATTATAGGCCAGTAAGCTTAACCTCTACTGTGGGTAAAATCCTAGAGGGTTTTCTAAGAGATGCTATACTGGAGTATCTGAAGAAAAATAACCTCATGACCCATTATCAACATGGTTTTACGAGGGACCGTTCCTGTCAAACTAATCTAATAGGCTTCTATGAAGAAGTAAGTTCTGGACTGGACCAAGGAAATGCAGTGGATGTGGTGTATATGGACTTTTCAAAAGCTTTTGATACGGTGCCACACAAAAGGTTGATACATAAAATGAGGGCAATGGGGATAGGGGAAAATATGTGTAAGTGGGTTAAGAACTGGCTTAGTGATAGGAAACAAAGGGTGGTTATTAATGGAACACACTCAGAATGGGTCACAGTTAACAGTGGGGTACCACAGGGGTCAGTGTTGGGCCCGCTTCTATTTAATATATTTATTAATGACCTTGTAGGGGGCATACAGAGTAGAATCTCAATATTTGCAGATGACACTAAACTCTGCAGGGTAATCAATACAGAGGAGGACACTTTTATATTACAGGAGGATTTATGTAAACTAGAAGCTTGGGCTGCTAAATGGCAAATGCGCTTTAATGGGGATAAATGTAAAGTCATGCACTTGGGCAGAGGAAACAAAAGGTATAATTATGTGCTTAATTGTAAAACACTGGGCAAAACTGTCACTGAAAAAGACCTGGGTGTATGGGTAGATGACAAACTCACATTTAGTGGCCAGTGTCAGGCAGCTGCTGCAAAGGCAAATAAAATAATGGGATGTATTAAAAGAGGCATAGATGCTCATGAGGAGAACATAATTTTACCTCTATACAAGTCACTAGTGCGACCACACTTAGAATACTGTGTACAATTCTGGTCTCCGGTGTATAAGAAAGACATAGCTGAACTAGAGCGGGTCCAGAGAAGAGCGACAAAAGTTATTAGAGGACTAAGGGGTCTGCAATACCAAGACAGGTTATTAAACTTGGGGTTATTTAGCTTGGAAAAACGAAGGCTTAGGGGTGATCTTATAATAATGTATAAATATATGAGGGGGCAGTACAGAGACCTTTCTAATGATCTCTTTACTCTTAGGCCTGAGACTGGGACAAGGGGGCATCCTCTACGTCTGGAGGGAAGAAGGTTTAATCATAATCACAGACGCGGATTCTTTACTGTAAGAGCAGTGAGACTATGGAACTCTCTGCCACATGATGTTGTAATGAGTGAGTCACTACTAACATTTAAGAAGGGCCTGGATGCCTTTCTTGAAAACTATAATATTACCAGTTTATATATACTAGATTCTTTGATAGGGCATTGATCCAGGGAATTAGTCTGATTGCCGTATCTGGAGTCAGGAAGGAATTTTTTCCCCCAATGTGGAGATTAGTGTTGCCACATGGGGTTTTTTTTGCCTTCCTCTGGATCAACATGTTAGGCTATGGGTTGAACTAGATGGACTTAAAGTCTTCCTTCAACCTTAAAAACTATGTTACTATGTTACTATGTTACCCTCCGTGCTACTCTTTGTTTTATATTTGACTATATGTAGTCGTTAACTAGGATCTGAGGTTTTGCCATGAGTTTTTTAGGGGCAGTTAAAGGGATGCATCTGAAGCAGTATAGTATTTTTGTGAGCAAAAGCATTTTAAAGGCCTGCAATCTGGCGATCCATGAGAGGTTATGAAGAGGATGAGTAGCTATATTCTGTTTAAGAGATTTCCATAGGGACTCAAAGTTCCTAGAGGGTAACTCCTTAGATGGACATAAGGTGATTCCCAGGTAAGGTATCCCCTCCGGGAGCCATTTAAAGGGAAAAGCGGCTTCTAATTGGGCTGATGGTGACTGGGGGACCTGGATGGGTAAAATTACTGATTTATTTGCATTGAGTTTGTAATAAGAAACTTGGGAGTACGTGGTAAGCGACTTCATGATTGCAGGGAGAGACCTAGAGATGTTGGTGCAGGAGATTATTATATAGTCTGCGTAGAGACCTATAACATAGTTTTTTGGTCCAATTTGTATTCCTGAAATTGCTGGGTCGGACCGAAAAGAGGTGGCGACACGGCCAGGGCAAAGATCACCAGTGAAACGGGCAGCCCTGGTGTGTGCCATTGATTATGCAGAAGCTTTGCGAAAGGAAGCCCGAAGAGAGAACTTTGGCGTTAGGATTAGAATATAATGATAATACAGCCACCAGAAATGGACACAGAGCCCTAATTTCCTCAGCACCCTGTCTAAGTACCCCCAGCGTACCCTCTTAAACTCTTTCTCTGTGTCCAAAAACAGGAATACACTGGGTGCACCCCTCATCTCTGCCACCCTAATAAGGTTCATCATTCTTCGAGAGCCATCCTTCGCCTGCCTGTCTGCCAAAAAAAACACCTGATCCGGATCCACCAGGGTGGGAACGACTTCTAAGAGTCTATTTGCCAATATTTTTGAGAAAATGTTGAAGTCACTATTTAGGAGAGATATGGGCCGGTAATTGCCCGGTTGTCTGGTGGTTTACCTGGTTTGAGGAGAGTTACTATAGTTGCTTCTAAAGAAAGGGGAAAATTGAGCTGGACTTTTGCCAATGGCTAAACGTCCTTAGCAGGTAGGGGGCCAGAGTCTGCAAGGAGGCCCGATAGTAGTCGTTCGGAAGCCCGTCTGGACCAGGAGCCGAAAAGCTTTTTGTAGATTTAAGCACTTTTTCTACCTCACTAGAGGTGAAGGGCAGGTTCAATTCCGCCATCTGGGCCTTCGAAACTTTGGGAAGGTTCAAGCCTTCCAAGAACCCTGCTATTTTGTCTAGAGATGGCTGTGGGGTATCGGGATCATCTCTAAGATTATACAACCTGGAATAAAACTGTGCGAACACGCCCTGCAATTTCCTCAGGGTTTCTCACTATTTTCCCTTTCTCATTTTTCATGTTATCTATTACATTGCAAGCTGCTTTTTTTTTTTGATATGTCTGGCTAAAATGGCCCCGGCTTTGTCCCCTGATGCGTAGAACGAAGTCTTAAAGCAACTGAGATATTTCTCATGTTGCGCTAGTAAAGCTCTTAATTGTGTCCTGGTCTCAAAAATATGGGAAGTTATCTGGTTTCTTTTTATTTGTTTTTTTAAGCTGGGAGGCCCTCTGGAGGAGGAGGCCCCGAACAACCGCCTTGTGAGTCGCCCACAGGACTTCGTCTGACACAGCTCCATTGTCATTTATCATAAAGAATTCAGCAAGGCGTTTTTCAACCTCTTCCGTGACCGGTTGATTAGAGAGAAGGCTAACATTCAATCTCCAGCTACGAGAGGGGGACTGTTTTGCCCAAAGGTCACCTCCAAGTTGAGTGATCTGACCAAGTGATCAGACTGACTTCTGCACAGGCACAGGCGAGAGGGGCGCTTTCATCTACCAAAAAATTATTTATCCTAGAGTACAACCTGTGCCTGTGCGATAAGATGGAATAGTCTTTTTCAGATAAGTGGAGGTAACACCACACATCATGCAGGTGGAGCTCGCAACATAAAGGGCCCATCTGGCGGCCTCTTCATGTAGCCCCAACTGAGCAGCCCATGTGGCGGTCTAGGACTAGGTTGAAATCATCACATATCACTTTCAGGCCCTGAGCTACCTCTTGCACTCTCCCAAGGGAGGGTCGGAGGAAGCGTATCTGGGCGGCGTTTGGTGTGTAAACATTTGCAATAGTCAGCTTAACCCTGAGATACAACAGATTAGAATGATATATCTACCAGCCGAGTCTTCATACGATTTGAGGAGCTGAAATTGAACAGAATGCTTGATTAATTTGCACACTCCAGCTTTTTTCCCAGAATGATTGGCAAAATAGATGTCATTGAATTGTCTATGGTGGAGTCTATGATTGTCCTCTTTGAGCAAATGCGTCTCCTGTAAACACAGGATGTCAGCTTTCGATTTGCATGCTTCTCTCCACAGGAACGACCTTTTCGCAGGAGAATTTAATCCCCTAATATTAAATGTAACTATTTTCACACTTATTGGATGAAAGACCCAGATATGTACCACCTAGATGTGTTACCAGACCCATAATTTGATGGGAGAAAAAAGGGGGGAGGAGGTAAGGATGGGGAGGAAGGAGAGGGTGGAAGGGGGAAGAGAAGACAATGAACAATACAAACAAATATGTAAACTGAAAATCAGGCTAGCGCCTGTGCGTGGTGGGTAGAGAATACTTCCCGCAAACAGTTGCAGGAGGGCCGACCGGTGAAGGTGTTAGATCCGGACTGGCCTGCTCCACAGTGGTCTCAGGCCAGTCTCAAAGAGACCACAAGGAAGTCTCAGGTATGCCCTGGGTTAGACCCAGCTCAAGGTGATTAGGAAGCTTCAGCCATCTCTTTCCCAGACCACAGTGCCCTCAATGTCTCGGGGGCGGGAGCCTGAGCAGGGTGAGGAGGTGTTACTGTCTAGCAGAAGGTTCCATGCTTTAAGGGCTTTTCCCAGCTGTTTGGGGGATTGGAAAGAGTGTTTGGTGCCCTTGTAGTGGAAGTTCACTTTAACCGGGGAGCCTCAACTATACATTACACCTTTGTCCCTCAGGATTTTGCAGTAAGGGGCAAACTCCCGGCGCCTAGCAAGAGTCCCAGGTGAAAGGTCAGGGTACACCGTCAGTCCTTCTAGGACGTCAGCAAGAGTAGGGGATCTCCTCATGGCCTGCAGCACAAGGTCTTTAGTTTTGTAGTGCATTATACACACCAGTATATCTCTTGGTAACTCCTTCCAAATGTGAGCCGGTTTAGGAATCCTGTAGAGCTTTTCAATGCCCAGCTCATGAGAAGGAGTCTGAGGGAGGATGTGCTGCAAAATGTCAGACACCGTGGGCTGCAGATCCCCCTCTCCCACAGTCTCAGCAATGCCCCTGATCCTAATATTTCCTCTGCGCAGCTTGTCTTCCATATCCCAGAGTTTAGCCTGCATGTTGCTCATATCAGTCTCAAGAATGGTGTGGTCATCTGCTAGGTTGTTATGAAACCGACGCATGTTTCGCCATCTTGTTTCTATATGGCGTGTGTGCTCCCCCAAGGCAGCAATGTCCTCCCTTAACTCTCCCAGCATCCCACTAAGGTCTTCCTGCAGGGATCTACTCAGGGATCCCAGGATGCTCCACAGGTATCTCTACATAATCGGCGCCTCATCATCATCCCATTCAGAGGGGTCTCCGGGCTGCGGGGAGCGCGGGGAGAAGCCACTGGAGTCTCAGAGGCTGGCGCCATGTTGGAGGGGATAGCGGGCGGCTTCTCCACAAGGAAGAAGTCCGTTACCTTTTGTGCTTCTCCTCGGCGTTTTGAAGAGGCTCTCGGCATCTCTGTAGTGTGTGGAGTCTCTGCAGGCTGGATGGGCCAGTAAGAAGGCTTTGGAATGCCGTTAATTGCTGTTAGCAGAGTCTATTCACGAGAGCGCCTGTATTATGCGTCCTGCGCCATCAGCTCCCAGGACACGCCCCTCCAAACCATATTTTTTTAAGAGAAACATGACAATGAACAAAAAAAAAGGGACGTCTAGCATCCGCAAAGAAGAGGAAGTTATAGAGGTATCAATGAAAAATACATAATTTATTAGAAAATCATTTTATAAATCTTACGCGTTTCGGGCAATATATGCCTTTACACATGGCATAATACATATCATAGGATTTTTTAAATGAATTTCTAATAATTGATGGATTTTTAATTGATATCTCTATCACTTCCTCTTCCTCGCAGATGCTGGACTTCCTTTTCTTTGTTATTGTCATGTTTGTCTACGTCCAAGGAGATGGCCCGCACTCTACTGCGTTTTGCTGCTGGATTTCAATTCCATTGCGGTGGGGAACTGATAATATATTTTTCTTTTTTAAGATTTTTTTTAGAGACCTATTCAGTTTTGAAGTGTCTTTGGGGGTCCTATATATTGGAAAAACCCTCAAAGTGATATCATTTTACACCCCCAACATATCTAAATCTGTTGTGTCAGGTAGTTTATTAACTCTTCAGCTTCTTTTCTGGAATTACTTAAAAATGGTTTGACAGGAAATAAAAATCTAATTTTTATCTCCTAAATGTTTATAAAGTCTTAACAGGTCACTATAGCGGGCAGACTTTGGCTGTTAGTTTGGCCATGAATTACTATGGCAATCATCAGGACCACAAAATCTCAGGATACCGATAGGTTAAAGAGGGCGACCCCACTCTCTGTTAATCATCTAAATACTGTAGTCAATATTTAGAGCAGCATTTAAGGGGTTAAATGGCCATAGTCGATGCTAACATTGATCTTGACAGATGCTGCAGGGCATCATCTATAGTGTGCAGCTGACAGCTGCTGCATATTCACCTACCCCGGGGAATGTTATTCACTTGTTTCTCACGTTAGTTTTAAGTCTTACCATATGCACACTAGACTCCAGGAGGTATATATCCTAGCCAGGTAAGTTTGGCTACGTTTGATAAGGCCTTTTGTAATTTTGTTTTCTGGGCTGGATTTTTATGGAATGATATGGAGGTTTACAGTACTAGCGGAGCCTCTTATTCCTATCCAGGACTGTTTTTTTTCTGTAGGCCCAAGTCAGTACATGTGTTGAGCCGCTTCATTACTGGTATTAGAAGGATGTGCAGGGTGAATAGTTTAGCAACAGGAAAATGAAGAAATGAAGTGTTGTTCCTGAAGGGGTTTGTATAAAAGCCACATAGTCCCCAAACAAAAGTTCTTTCCCCATACACAAAAGAATATTAGCAGAGCAAGTGGGATCAATTCTCTAACTTTTAAAAGCATGGAAATGTACATGTTTTGTGGCATGTACAGAGTAGTTATGACCCTAAGGCAGCCCCTTACTTTTCTCACGTATTATAATATCCCTTTTATGACCCTTATAGAGTATGGTGCTTACAAAAATCTCCTTCCTCCACACGCACACACAGTATGAGTTCCCTCAAGTGATTTCTCCGCCACAATTTCACCTACATCCCCTCCGCCGACATACACTAAATGATGAATCTACAGTGCCTCCTGAAAAGAACGATTCCCCACAGTGCTTCCCACACATTATGATGTGGAGCCGCCGCACCAAAATTCTGTCCCCAGAGTGACTTCCGGCACAATAGAATGCCCTGACACAAGCCCCAATACAGTATCATGCCACGAAAGTGCTCCACATACAGTATGATTTCCTTATAGTTACCCCTCACAAAGTATACCGTATATACTCGTGTATAAGCCGACCCGTGTATAAGCCAACCCCCCTACTTTTGCCCCCAAAAGTTGGTAAAAGTTATTGACACACGTATAAGCCTAGGGTATGAAATGCAGCAGACCCCCATCCTATTATATAGCCCCCCGTCACTGGTATATAGCACCCCTCAGTAATGGTATACAGGCCTCTCAGCAGTGGTATTATACAGGCCCCTCAGCAGTGGTATACAGGCCCCTCACCAGTGGTATACAGGCCCCTTAGCAGTGGTATACAGGCCCCTCAGCAGTGGTATACAGGCCCCTGTGCAGTGTATACAGGCCTCTGTGCAGTAGTATACAGGCCCCTGTGCAGTGGTATACAGGCCCCTGTGCAGTGTATACAGGCACCCTTTGCAGTGTATACAGGCCCCCTCTGCAGTGTATACAGGCCCCCTGTGCGTTGTATACAGGCCCCTCTGCAGTGTATACAGGCCCCTGTGCGGTGTATACAGGCCCCTGTGCGGTGTATACAGGCCCCCTCTGCAGTGTATACAGGCCCCCTCTGCAGTGTATACAGGCCCCCTCTGCAGTGTATACAGGCCCCTGTGCGGTGTATACAGGCCCCCTCTGCAGTGTATATAGGCCCTCAGTGGTGGTATACAGGCCCCTGTGTGGTGTATACAGGCCCCTCTGCAGGTATACTGGCCCCCAGCAGTAATACACAGCCCCCCCTCCTTATTATGTCTCCCCCAGGCTGCGGCACTTGTCAAAATAACAAACATTTTATACATCACCTCTCCGGCACAGCTCCTCCGGTCCCGGCTTCTTCGTGCTTGTTCCGGCTTCTAGTGCTGTTACCGGGCGCGGGAGATGACGTCATCGGCTGCGCCCTGTCACATGACACCGGCACAAGCAGAAAGAAGAAGCCGGGACCGGAGGAGCTGCGCCGGAGAGGTGATGTATAAAGTGTTTGTTATTTTGACAAGTGCCGCAGCCTGGGGGAAACATACTAAGGAGGGGGGCTGTGTGTTACTGCTGGGGGCCAGTGTATTGCAATATGCACGGCATCCCCCCGCCGCTGATGGACGGGGGGGATCCCGTGCATATTCATTACACTAATGAGGCGGCCCCACGTGACCGCCCGCGGTCACTGCGGCCCCTCTCTGCCTCCTCCAGCCACCGGTCACAGCCCCCCCCCCCCCACAGCATACCGAGTTACTCGCGTATAAGCCGAGGGGGGGACTTTTCAGCCCAATTTTTGGGCTGAAAAACTCGGCTAATACGCAAGTATATACGATAATTGCCTACATATGCCCCTCATTCAGTATGATGGCATCCATGCAGTATGACGGCCTCCACGCCACCCTACATAGTATGATAGCTTCCAAACCCCCCCATCCAATATGAAGCCCAAATAGGCTCCGCACACACAGTATGATGTCCCAACAGGGGATGATGCCCGTAATGTAGCTCCAAAACAATATGTTCTCAAAATTCTCACACACAATTAGCTTGGTCGTCACACATTATGATGCTTTTCACAACTTCTCACTCAGTATGAGCCCTCACAGCCCCACACTCAGTATGATTGTCCCACAGCCCTCCCACACAATATGATAGCCTGCCTTTAAGGTAGGATGTCTTCACAGACACACCCCTCACACACAGCAGGATGGCCCCCATAGCACTCTACACAATATGATGTCTCCACAGCCTGCACAGACAGTATGTGTCACGCTGGTCACAGGTCTGGGTTTACCCTGGAGGAATGCAACTAAGCCGCTACCTTGTCTTCCCTAGAGCCTCTGATAGTGAGCTTAGGCTTGTGCAGGTAAGTAGCCATCAGGTACCACTCCAGGGCAGTCCCCGATTCTGTGGCAGCTGACGCCAGAGGTTCAGCAATTCAGGTACGAACTCAGGACAATTTACAGGTCTCTAGGACTGCAGGAACAGACTGTATGGCAGGAATTGGCAGAACAGTAGGTCCTGGCATAACAGCAGATACTTGGCAGGTCAGCAGGTACTTTGCAAGACAGCAGATACTTGGCAGAACAGCAGGTAGTTGGCAGCATAGGCAGATACTTGGCACGACGGCAGGTACTTGACAGGATGGCAGGTACTGGCACACTGTACAGGTTTGGGAACACAGGCTGGATATAAGGTGGATTCAGAACACTGGTACAGGTTAGCAGGATAGGTACAGGTACAGGAGAAATGATAACTAGTGAAGGTATAGACAAACTTATTTAACACATTTAACACATTGCTCAGGCACCTCCCTAAGGGGAGGATGCCTTAAGTAACTGGTGTCCTAAAGCCATTGGCTGGGGACATTACCAGAGTGCACACATTGCCCCTTCAAGAGGCAGGGAGTGTGCACACCCATGACCTAAGCATGCTCCCAGGACACCTACATTGCGTACGCAGGCCCTCGGAGCAGAGAGCTGTGGCAGGGACCCGAATAGCAGCAAGTGGGTGGCCGGGGTGGTGAGTGTGTCGGTGTCCCTGCTGCATGGAGTATGGGGATGTCGGCATCGGTACAGTAGGATTATCTCCAAAACTCCACACTTATTTTAATGGCTGCCACAATCACCGTTAGTAGATTGCCCCCACAGCCATTCAAAGACCACACCTATTCCCATTCCCCTGGTGCACTGCTTTACTCTTTGCAGCATGTGTACTGAGGCCCCAAGCAACAAACACGATCTAGTGACTGAGACTCAAAGGTTGATGGCTCCCTCTTTCACCATTCTATTCAATAGTTTCTACATCCTGAGTATGATTAAGGGCATTTGTTGCTCCAGAAACACTTCAGGTTTTAAGCTGTTCCATGGATCCTCTTAATGGACTTTAATAAAATGTATTGATTTTATCAGATGGACATGCTGGACCTTTTCCTTTTCTCACTCGCATTTTGGCTACCAACTGGACTCAGCACCCACCGTGTTACATATAGAATACTATCTGTATAGAGTCTAATGCGTGAGTTTAGGGGAACACAGGAGACACAGGCTTACTTAGGAAGTCCTTGTATCACTTCATACAAGTGCACAAAACAGAAGCAAGGTGAAACACAATTGCAGATGCAGAGGCTGAAAACACGGTAAACACGGTAAGGCAGGAATAATCCTTAAATCCAGCATAAATTATTATTATTATTAAGTATTTATATAGCGCCATTAGGTTACATGGCGCTTTACAAGTGAGACGGTAGACAAAGGCAAGTAGTAAAACGATGACAAATCAGTCATACGGGTACAGTAGGGCTCTCTATGAATAGTTTCAAAGTCACTCTTATGGTGGGTTTACACGTCCCGATATCGCGGCGTTATCGGAGGCAACGGCGCTGGAGCGCGCATTTTTTCAGCCCTTTTCCCGATATCGCATCGGCGGTTTACACGCTGCGATATCGGGAAACAACGTCCCTCCGATGTGTACGCCCACCAACCCAGTAACGACCATTTATGGGAGTTAATGGGTAGCGTCGGCGTACAGATCGGAGTTGGGCTATCACACGCTGCGATGCTGCTACAACGGCCATGCGATATCGGGGAGTTGAATAGCACGGTCATTCAACTCCGATATCGTTTTGGCATCGTTCCAGCATCGCGTTGTACGCTCAAACCGTACAACGCGCAAACGATATCGGGTCCAACTCCCGACCCACGTGACTTTGTCGGAGTTGGGCCGGAGTTGGACGCCGATATCGCGGCGTGTAAACCCGCCATTACTTTCGATGCCATTATATATGGCACAGCAGAAGAGTTCCTGTGTACACATAGGCTCCAGGGATCCAAGTACAGGACGGCTGTAATTAGAAGGTCCACAAGTCTTCAAGAGGCCAGACAACTGACATGGTGCAGACAGGATTCAGAAGCACTGATTGAACAGCTGAGGCTGCTTAAATGGGCAAGAGGCAAGGACTGGATGGGTATATAGCAGCTGATACTTATTGAGGGCATGGTGGATGAAGCAGAACAGAAAGCAAGATGGCCAACTGAAAAAACTAGATTCAAAACAAAAATAATAGCAGATATGGCAAAAAGTCTGAGAACCTCACACACCAATTGATGATTGTCAATTCATGGCAGGAATGGAGAGCTCCATACCTTTCTATTATCAGTGTATGCCACTGTGTCCAAGTGACTCTGTTACTGGAGTCTCTCTAGCCTTTACTTGGTGCTATTGGTGTTGAGTAAGGCTGCTTTCACATAACGATTTTTTCAGTTCCGATGCTGTCCGATAAAAATCGGACAGCATCGGACCGATTTTCGGACCCCATGCAGGCCTATGGGCATCGGACCGAATCGGATGTGCACTAAATGCCATCCGATTTGGTCCGATCCGAATCTGTCCGATTTTTTTATCGGTGCAAAAATCGGAGCTTGCTCCGATTTTTGCACCGAAAATAAAATCGGACAGATTCGGATCGGACCAGATCGGATGGCATTTAGTGCACATCCGATCCGACCCGATCAATTTAGCATGGGGCCCTATGGAGCAGGGTCCGAGAAAACATGTGATGTCTCCTCGGACCGATTTTAGTGTACTGAGCATTCTCAGTACACTAAAATAGCTCCTAAAAGTAAATTAAGGGGTTAATAAAAAAAAACAAAACTATGCTCACCTGTCCACGAGGCCCACGTCGTCTCCCGGCGTCTCCGGTGTCTCCAGGTATCTTGCCGTCTGTGCTGATAAGACCTGCCGTGATGTCACAATCACATGACTGCCAGGAACCAATAGCAGGCAGTCATGTGATTGTGACATCACGAGAGGTCCTGGCTGCACTGAGACAGAACAGCAAGGCACCGGAGACGCGCGGGACCGTGCAGGAGTCGTGGACAGGTGAGAAAGGAGAGAAGGAGAGGAGGACAAGAGGAGGAGGACAAGAGGAGGAGGACACATAGGAGGACCGGGGGCCAAGAGGGGAGACACAGGGGATGAGAGGACCGGGGGCCAAGAGGTGAGGCACAGCACGGGGGCCAAGAGGGGAGACACAGGACCGGGGGCCAAGAGGGGAGACACAGGACCGGGGGCCAAGAGGGGAGACAAAGGACCGGGGCCAAGAGGGGAGACACAGGGGATAAGAGGAAAGGACCGGGGGCCAAGAGGGGAGGACCGGGCGATAAGAGGAGAGGACAGGGGGCCAAGAGGGGAGACACAGGGATAAAGAAGAGGACCGGGGGAGAGACTGACAGCTCTCAGGGAGCGATCTGACAGGAGGGCGGGCATCCTATTTTCTGTCGGAATCGGATGCCTATTTGGCACCCGATTCCAGGCATTAGAAGAATCCGATGCTGTCCGATTTATATCGGACAGCATCGGATTTTACAAAAATCGTAGTGTGAAAGTAGCCTAACACGTCAGTACTTAGATGAACATGGAGTTAAGTTGTATTTTTTCCTGGTTGTTAAAGGGAATCTGTCAGCAGGTTTTTGCTATATAATCTGAGGACAGCATGCTGTAAGGGTTGTCATAGAGATTTAAGCCAATCATCTCTTATCAAAAAGTGTGTTTTTGTTTACTTGTTGTGTCAGTTTAAATTCCTGTAGCTCTATCATTCGTTGGCCTGAGGAGTGCGTTAGCTCAGGTCTGACTCTACCCTTTAAAACAGCAGAAGTCTGTTTGAACCAAACTTTCTTGCAACTGTCTCCCACTGCATTGACACTACTACTATGTATATAACCTAGCAGCTATGTGGTAATGTGATTGAATAAGAAAATTGACTTTACCTTTATTTTATTAGTTCATTTTGTATTAGTAGTAGATTCAGAATCTTTTCTTCAATAGTTTTCAGTTGTTTTTTTCTGTGGGATTATACTTTTTAATCTCTTTTTTTTTTTCCTATAATATGTTATGTAACCATCAAATTCTTCACATATTTTCCCATTGCATTAGTAAGAATATAAACCAAGATTAACCCTTATACTAAATCCTTTACCTCTGAAAATTCATATTTCCTCTTATTTATTTTTAAAACAATAGACATTAAGTTATTGCACAGCTACAAGAGATGATCTGAGGCAGTGATTTTTTTTTTAACTCTACTCCTTAAAGAGGTCTATTGTACTTTATAACAATGTTTATCTGGTTCCCCAACACTGGAACCATTTATGCATGGTAAAAAAACAGCAAGATGAAGTGATGTCCATGTCACATGATGATTGAGGCTAATCACATATATATGTCATGTCACTCTGCTTTAGCCCCTTTATCGACGGGTGATTTTCCATTTATCCTCTTCTTCTAAGAGCCATAATTTTTTTTCCATCAGTATAGATACATGAGGGCTTATTTTTTTGCAGGATGAGTTATACTTTAAAATGACATAATTTGTTTTACCATATATTGTAGTGGAAAATGAAGGAAAAAAATCCAAGTGCGGTAAAATTGCAAAAAAAAAAAAGTGCAATTTCACAATTGTTCTTTTATTTACCATGTTAACTACGGTATATGGTCAAACTGATGTGTCAGTGTGATTCCCCTGGTTGATATGAGTTTGTAGATACCAAAAATTTATACTTTTTAGTGAAGAATGAATAGTGAGATATTCGGGTTGGGATAGTTCTAACCGAATCCAATGCAAGTCAATGGGGAACTCACTCGGATACGAATACTGAAACAGTTCAAAGGAATATAGAGAGAAAATTTATCAACTCACCCTCATATTGTCCACAGAAGCAGTTATCCACAAAGGTGCAGGGAAAAGCGTCCAAGTCACATGCAAAACTGATCCAAAATGTCCGGGTGGTCTGGAGCGGTGGCCCCTATAATATACTTTCCTTTGTTGAATATCTCAACAATAACCCCTGCAACATGTCATTCCCCAGCAACCCATTAAACATTTTGTTCCTGGATCTTAAGGCCACGTCACACATGGCGACATCGCCGCCGATTACATAGGCGATGTAGGGGTGTGGCCTATCGGCGGTGACATTGCCTCTGCTTCGCTTAATGTAAAGGGGCGATGGCGACGCCTTTTACTGGTCGCCTGGTTTCAGAGCAGTGCCCTGAAACCAGGCGGCCGATCTGGGCCGATGTGTCCACATCGTCCCATGTAAACGGCCGAGCTGACAGGCGATGGGAGCAACAGGCTTTGTACTGCATCGCCGCTGGGGTTTTTTTTTTTTGAAACATTGATTTTTATTGAATTAAAAGGGTAACAAGGAGGGAAACAATACAAAATAAGTGCAGTATAAGCAGTGCAGATCACAAAATAAAACAGAATATGTCTGGAATATAGATACAATAGAATGTGAGGGGTTGAGGGAAGGAGAGTAGGGAAGGTAAGAAATAATAGGGTAAGTTGGTGGATTCCATATTATAGAGGTCCATAAAGAATAGGAGATAAATGATAAGAGATAATAGGGATAAGTAACCTATTAATGGGTCGCTGGAGCATATTGGGATAGGGCCCAAGGGTCCCACCAATTTAATTTTTTGGATTTAACAATATTATCATGAGACAATATTGTTTCATATTGCATGTGCAAATTAATGAGAGCTATTAATTCGTCTTCAGATGGGGAGGTCCCATCTCTCCAGTGTCTGGCTACACACAACCTAGCTGCTACTAGAATATTTGTGATGATAGGTTTAAGAGGAGAGGGGAATTTGTCTATATCGATACCTAGAAGGGCCAGAGGAGCTTCTAATGTAACGGGCAGTCCTGTAACCCTGCTTAAAATACGTTCTGTTATTCTCCAGAAATTCCGAACCCCTGGGCAATACCACCACATATGCTCCATTGTACCGTCTTCTATACAACCCTTCCAACAATGTTTGGGTGTAGATGGACGAAATTTGTGGAGTTTCAGAGGAGTCAGGTACCAATTCAGTTGTAATTTTTTAGCCTGTTCCAGATGGTTTAAACAGGATGTATATTTAGAAGTGTGTGAGGCCGCTGTTTGCCATGTCTCCAAAGATGTTGTGAATCCCAATCTCTTTTCCCAGGTTTCCATATAGGGGAGTTTAGTTTTTTCAATAGGGGATAGGAGAGCTTGATATACTATAGAGACTCCATGCTGACTAGAAGAGGATTTGAAATATCTCTGTAGGTGAGGGTTCGCCCTCTCTAGGTCAATTATAGGAACTTTACAACTGTTTATTAAGTGGCGTACTTGTAGGTATTGGTAAAATAATTTATTGGACAGTCCAAATTTATTTGCTATATCTTGGAATGTTCGTATCTTATCTAATTCAAGTAGGTCGATCAGAAGAAGGGCTCCTTTTTCTCTCCAATCTTTGAGAGATAGATCCGGAATTAGGATCTCCAGCGCTTTGAGAGATATGTATCTAAATAGAAATTGGAGATGGGTCCTACTCAGATGATACCACAACCCCAACAAGGCGTCCATGGTGGAAAGATTATCACCCCTCGTCTGAGGGCTCATTAGCCCAGCTTCTAATAGAAGTCTGAGCGACCGAGAGGGGGCTCTGTTAGCCTCCAATTGCAGCCAACCTACCGAGGTTGTGTCTCCCGACCACCACAACTGTGCAGGTTCCATGATGGCCGCCCTGTGGTAAGTGAGGACGTCAGGGACACCTAAGCCCCCCTCCTTATAAGGTAGAATCATGAGCCTATGAGCTACCCGGTGAGGTTTCCCTCCCAGATGAATTTGTTAATAATGCGCTGTAGCCTGGTCAAACAGGTTCGTGGGAAAGTAAGAGGTAGGCATCTGAACAAATAAATTAGTTTGGGGAGGATAAGCATTTTTATTAGTTGGATCCTGGCGATCCAGGAAAGACCCACCAAGTTAGTCTTATCTAGTTCACTTCCAATGTCTTTAGCAATGAGGTCTACGTTTGTCTTGACTATTTTATGCATAGATGTTATATAAATTCCTAGATATTTAAAACCATCAGGTGCCCATGTAAAGGAAAACTTCTTTGTAATTTCTTCCAGAGTGTGCGTATTCAAATTTATTGGGTAGATAATAGACTTAGAGATATTAAGTTTATAGTAAGAAGCTGCTGAAAATTTTTCTAAAACAGCCATTATCTCATGTAATGTTGGTATAACCTCAGAGCAAGTCAGTATAACGTCGTCTGCGTAGAGGCCAATTTTGTGTTCAATACCTCCCACAGTTATTCCCCTAATCCGGGGGTTTCGCCTGACATGCGCTGCCAAGGGCTCCATAACCAATGCGAAAATTAAAGGTGAAAGAGGACATCCCTGGCGCGTGCCATTAGAGATATTGAAGGATTTTGATGTAAAGCCGGAGGCGCAGACGGAAGCATTAGGAGAGGAATATAACGCCATTAAAGCCGACAATATTGGGCCAATAATACCAAATTTTTTCAAAACAGCTTCAACATACCCCCAGTGTACTCTGTCAAAAGCTTTTTCAGCATCAAGTGACAAGAGCACACCGGGGGAGTCGGTTTTCTCCATCAGTTCAAGAATGTTTATAAGGCGTCTGGTTCCGTCTCTCGCCTGGCGACCCGGCACAAATCCTACCTGGTCAGGGTTCACAAGAGATGGAAGGACTTCCATCAATCTGGTGGCCCAAACCTATAATTTGGTGTCGCAGTTGAGCAGCGCTATCGGGCGAAAGTTACCCGGATCTGTGGGTGTCTTCCCTGGTTTAGGGAGGGTAGTTATTATAGCTTCTAGACCTTCTCGCCTAATTTCCCCCCTGGATCGCCAGCATGCAAACAATCTTAACAAGTAGGGGGAGAGAATGGGGTAAAATTGCGTATAATAAGCATAGGAGAAGCTGTCTGGTCCGGAAGCCGTGCCTCTCTTGGTGGACCTAAGAGCGAGATTTAATTCCACTTCAGTAATTGGGGAGTTTAGCATGTTTAATTGGGGTGGTGTCAATTTAGGTAAATCTAAGCCATCTAAGAAAGCCGAAATCGTATTTTCATTAGGTTGTGGTATAGTGCCATCAGATTTTAAATTGTATAAGGACTCGTAAAAAGTACGGAATTCTTCCGTTATGGAGATGGGGTTCCTTATCTGATCTCCTGAGTGAGTGTTGAGGAATGGTATTTTAAAACGAGCAGCTCTCTTCTTGACTCGACGAGCCAGCAAGGTCCCGACCCTGTCCCCCATGTTATAATAACGGGCTTTTAGTTTTTTAAGATTATTCTCAGCTTTTTGCAGTAATAGGGATCTTAGGTGGTTCCTAGCCTCTAGGAGGGCCTTTAATAGTTGTGGGCTGGGGTTCTGTTTATGTTGAACTTCCATAGTACTAATTTTGGCCAAAGTATCTTCCAGATCCGCTGTATATAACTTTTTTACATGGGCAGCAATTTTAATAAAAATACCTCTGATTACTGCCTTATGCGACAGCCATAGCACCTCATCTTGTATTTCTCCATTATCGTTAATTAAAAAATAATCCTTAATCTGATCAGTCATATCTTTTACAATATCTGGATTTGTTAGAAGGTAAGAGTTTAGTTTCCATGTGTGGGGTGGTGACATGGCCATGACATCAGAGATCTGTAACGTAATCGGAGCATGGTCGGACCATGTGATGTTGCCAATGCTCGTTTGTTGACATTTATGTAATAAGGCATCATCCACTAATATGGCGTCTATTCGGCTGTAGGTGTGATATCTATTGGAGAAAAAGGTGTAATCACGCTCCCCGCCATGTTGGTACCTCCACACATCGTGTAGACCACTCTCAGAGACTATGTGTCCTAGCTCCCCTCTGGTATGTGAGGGCCCAGTACAATCCAATCTCTTACACATTGGCATGTTAAAGTCTCCACATATCAATCTATGGCCCTGCGCATGAAGCTGTACTTTGTCCAGGAGAGACCGCATGAATCTGATTTGCCCAGTATTGGGGGCGTAGGACGAGACCAACGTATAATGACAATTATTTATAGTGCATTTAAGAATGAGGTAGCGCCCCTCAGGATCAGGAATGGTTGCTATAAGTTGGAAGGAAACAGAGTGTTTTATAAGAATTCCCACTCCTGCCTTTTTTGCTTCGTTATTAGCATAAAATTGGTGGGGGTATATATGTGAATGCATTCTATGGTTGTCTACAGCTAACAGGTGCGTCTCCTGGACAAAGATAATCTCACTCTTCGATTTGCGCATATGACGCCATGCTATCGATCTTTTTGTTGGGGAATTTAACCCATTAACATTAATAGATAAAACATTAATACTCATATCGACATTTTAACTTGAACTCGTATATTATCCCGTAGTGTAGATAGTTCCAGTAGACCTGCAAGGAAACATTTTTCTGCTCCAATAATCCAATCTGGGATGGGAAAGGGAAATAGGAGTGTGGGAAACGGGTTAAGGGGTAAAAACAGTGAATTTGAACAGAATTTGGTGAAGTGGGAGATCGACATCCCATCCCACCAAGACCAAAACAGAACAAAACAGGAAAAAGAATAAAGCCAAAACAAAAGTGGCAAAAATGGAGAGAGATACATCCCTCCAGTAGTGTCCAGTGAGTGACAAAAATACACTCTGAGGGTTAACGTCCAGGATTTCAGATCTTCTCCCTGGATCTTAACAAACCTCAATTCTTGGCCACATCCAAAGGAGAAAGTTCAAAGCTCACAGAGTCTAGTTAATGTGCTCAGACTGTGCTCCATTCAGGATCAATGTGCTTTTTGTTTGGAGCAGGTGGAGAAGAAGAAGGGCCTCCTTTTTTAGTCGGTGATCCCAGTCCCCATTGGGGCAAGAGCTTGGCCGCATGTTCTGGAAGAACGCAGACATGTGTAGTGTCATTTCGACGTATGAGGAGTTTAGTTGGGAACCCCCACATGTAGGGGATATTCTCCTTTCTTAGGACAGAAGTGTATGGTTGAAACGCCCTACGTAGTGCCAAAGTGCCAGGAGATAAGTCTGAGAAGACAACAAGGGGTGCAAATTGGTCTGGAAGGTCAGGCTTGCCTCTGAGACAATAAAGAAAGTCCTCTTTTAGTTCATAAAAATGGATCCTGGCTATTGTATCTCTGGGCAGTGCAGGGTTTATATGAGACGGCTTTGGCAGCCTATGAATCCGGTCAATTATTATGTCCTGTCTCTGAACTTTAGGCATAGCTGCCATTATAAAATCCTGCAAAAGAGGACGGAGGTCTTTAGGCTGCACAGATTCTGGAATCCCCCTTATACGGATGTTGTTCCTCCTGTGTCTGTCTTCCAAATCTAGTTGTTTTGCCTGCACTTTGGCCATGTCAGCTTTCAGGATTTCGTGTGTATCAATTAAGTCATTGTGTGACTTAACAAGTTCCACCATTTTTCTTTCTAGTCTATCTGTCCGGCCTCCCACTTCAGCTATTTCCCCCCTCATGTCAGCCATCATACCTTTTATTATCTTCCTGTAGTGAAGATCTGAGGGAGGAAAGCATGGAAGACAGCATTTTTTCCATGCTATTGTGTGTGACCGGAGAGTCCTCCCTTCTTCCTCTGTTAGACACAGATGAAGCCACTGAACTCCGTCTGGAGGAAGAGCGGGGAGCGAGCGGTGAGGACGGCGCCAACTTGGGTGAGCTGCTGGCAGGCTTAGAGCTGGTGAAATATGCGGTCACACGCTGCGGGGAATTAGGCTTCCCGCTCCGGGTCTTCCCCATGTGTGCTCTGTGCTGTCCCGAGTCTGCGGGGCCGGTTTGCTGGCTTTTAGCAAGCTTCTGGGCACTGGTTGAGCCGCTTTAGTATCTGTGAGCCTCGGAGCTCCGGGATCAGGCGGCCATTCCTTAGCTGCGTCAAGCCACCGCCGCTGGGGTTTTGAGACACCCTGGCGGCGATGCCACCTCTCAGCTCGCCAGCCCATCGCCGGAGATGTCTCCCCATGTAAATAGAGGGTGGCGATGCTGGCGGGGCTCCAAAAATGTGCGCGCTCCCGCCCGTCACCGCCGACATCTCTGGGGCCGTCACCAGGTGTGACAGTACCCTTAGTTTAACAGGTGATCCAGATAAAAAAATATTACCTGTAGTTTGTTCAGAAAACTTAACTCTGGTAACTCTCTGCTGTATGCCACTAGTAATCATCCAAGTCATATTATTGACAACATCCCAACTGGGGGTATACATTAGGGAAAAGGGTTGTTTATCAGAGGAACTTTATGACATTGAATGTAAGAAAATTACAAAAAGGTTTTTTAATGGAGGTTATAAAATTCCACCCTGATTTCAGAAAGGGAAAACGCTGATCAAAAAAAGTAGAGAATACCTCTTACAAACACAGATTGTTTTTTCCACCACTTTAAACAATCAATACAGTCAAATTATTTCCATCATAAATTTACCAAAATTACCAATTTTGAATACTAATCCTGTAGTGAAAAAAATACTGTAAAAAAGGGTAGGGTTTGTCTCAAAAAGGGGTCTGACTATCGGGAATGTACTGTCTCCAAGTGACCACATGAATAGGGTTAATTTAGGTACAGCAGATCAAACTAATTGGTTGGCAACTAAAGGCTTCTATGGGTGCAGCCATAAAACATGTGCAGATTTCAGGTATATGAGCAATACTAAACAGTTTGTTTCTTATCAAAGGAGAAACGTTTAATGTAATATCAATGATGAATTGTGGGAGCACATATTTAGTGTATCTTATCTCATGTGAGAAATGCAGAGTCCAATATGTTGGGTTCATCACCAGAACACTGTGCAAGCGATCGTCAGAACATGTTTATGATACACAAAACTGCACAACACACAGTCTGTCTGGTACCTTAAAGCATTTTCTGCACATTCACTCCAGCAATATGTCTGATTTAAAAATTATTTCAATTGGAAAAATAAATATGAGACACCAAGGAGGTGACATAGTGCATAAAAAAGAAGCACGCCGGATTCTGAGTTTAATGATCCCATTTGGTGATCTCCTGATGAAGGAGCGAAACGCGTACGGATTAAAGGCACCATTACTTTTACCTCGTAAAGTTCTGGCTTGGCTTGTTATAGACAGTGTGCACGGGACAAGAAGCACCGTCCATTTGGGATCATTACTGCAGCCACAGCAATTGCGAGAAGTGTGGGTCCAGCATCAACTGCAACACGTGCATACACCGGTTGTGGGTTTCACAACCTCACAAGGTGAGCAGCGATGTTAGTTTTCTTTGCTCACCATACCAAAAGGATAAGACACTATTTGCGCTTTTGTTCCCTCTTTTTTTAGTTCGAATTCTGCGTTTAAACATAAGAGCTCCATTAGGTTTGAACCAGAAAACAGATTTGAGTTATTTTTTATTATTTTTTTCTGATAATTTAATTTTTGATATATAGAAATAATCTTTAAAATGCTGCTCTATAGCTCTGATCTCCATATGCTTTTCTCTTTTGTGTTTGTTTATATTCTTTTTGTTTTGACCAACACCCTGTCTGAAAAGATGTGGTTTCCTATACGTGTAGTACACCTCATTGATTGGCATGTGTCCAAACATTGATTATTCTCCAGCTGATTTACAAATGTCATATCTCCCGAGCAGGATATCAAGTCAGCAGTTTTGTTTTTTAGTCATTATGATTAAGATCCATACATGGGTCGAAACGCGTAAAAGTTTCATACTTATGTGGGATTAGCTATCCCTGTCTGTCTTGATCTCTACAAATGTTTTTATGAGGATTTGAATGAAGCAAGAATGTTTTAAACATTAAGAAGATGTGCTGGATACCTTTGGATCAGTTGAAACAGTTCAAAGTATTCTAGACAAAAACTAATGAGCCATGCACACAGTGAACAAATCTGTAAAGGTACCGTCACACAGGGACATATCGCCGGCGATGTTGCCGGGGATCGCGGGAGCGCGCATCCCTGACAACATCGCCGGTGAGCTGTCACACTGAGCAACTTACCGGCGATGTCGCCGGCTAGTTGCCGCGGCTATCGCTCGCTGGGTCGCCCAGCAACCAGCAAGCGATAACCCGCAATGTTGTAGATAGGCGGAATCGCCCGTAACATTGCGGGTTGCCGCGTTACACAGGGCGATCAGGCAGAATCGCCTGAGCAACATCGCCAGGTTTCCCAACATTGTTGGGAAACCTGGCGATGTGACTCAGGCGATTCATCGCCTGATTATCGCCCTGTCACACGCGGCAATTCGCCGGCGATGTCGCCGCAACCTGGCCACGCCCCTCGGTTTGCCGGCAACATCGCCGGCGATATCTCCCCGTGTGACGGTACCTTAAGACATTGCTCACACCACCAAAAGACTGAGTCACAAAAACAACAATCAAACGTGCAAAAATACTTTGTTGTAAAAAAACAGTAAAATGCAAGTGCTGCTAAAAAAAGTAGTAAAAAACAGGGTATTCAGTTGATATATTTTTTGCAAAAAATGTATACTAAGCCGCTCTACCTCGACAAGGTAACCCGTATCAGAGCAGTCCCCATCTAATGTATTTAAAAACCTGACCATGTGTATTGATACCTATATGAGCTGGATCCAGACAGGTCCAATGTCTGACATGGATTGGCTGCAGAAGACGGCTTTTTATGTGCAGGGTTCAAAGGGAGGGGTGGGAGGCTCCCTTATCTTGCAGAAACAAGAAACAAACTAGACAAAAACTAATGAGCCATAGACACAGTGAACAAATCTGTAAGACATTGTTCACACCATCAAAAGACTGAGTCACAAAAAAAACTGTCAAACAAACGTGCAAAAATACTCTGTTGTAAAAAAAACAGTAAAAAGCAAGTGCTGCTAAAAAAGTAGTAAAAAACAGGGTATTTCAGCTGTCAGCTTGGATCCTGTTTTTTGCAGAATCCACCAGACAGAACCTGACAGCACAGGATGAGCAGCAAGTATGGGCAAATATGTCATCCTGTTTTTTGCAGGATTTTTTTTTCTGATGCTGTCCACAGTGCTGAAGTCTGTTTGTGTGTGCAGTGCTGGTGTCCATGATGCTGAAATCTCAGGCGTGTGTGCTGTGCTGCTCTCCATGGTGCTGATTGAACGCTGCAGCATTTCAGAGCATGCGCTGTGATTTACATCGGATCCGGGAAATGATCCGATTTTTTTAACGGATCAAGCGCCAATAGACTCCCATGTTATGGGCATCGCATCACCCCGGATCCGGGAGGATCCAATTTTATCCGATTTTTGCACCAGAGCAAAAAAATGATGCACACTCTGATTTTGTGCGCGGTGAAAAAACAGGAAGAATCGAATCAGGGACAAAAAACAAAAACCGGATGGCCAAATAGGACCAATCCGGCACCATAGGGACACATGGGGGCAAGACCTGATCAGGTTCTGTCTGGTTGAAACCAGACACAACCTGACAGCTGAAAACTGTGGCAAGAATCAGTGCCCTATGACATAATGCCTGGTTTTGTCAGATCGGTACCCGGTTCCGGATAGCATGAACAAGCTGGCGGAGAGGTAAGTATTAATTCTTTATTATTTTTAATACATCTGGCTTTCTTTAATTTAGATATCGCAGTGTATATTAATACACTGCGAAATCAAATGGGGGCTGAGAGACGTGTCACAGAGGAGAGCAGGAACCAGGATTCTTCCTCCCCTCTGTGACATCACTTCTCCCCTGCGCCCGTAAAAAAGTGTGCTGTGTGAAAGCACTGCTTTTTTTTGCGCAGGTGCAAAATGCTGCTAAAAGCGCAAAAAATGCGCTATGCATGAACATAGCCTTATAATGGAGGCCTACTGCATCCTACCTGTGCATTCAGTGTTATCATGTATTGGATTTGGCTGCTCTCTGGTAAATTTTTTCTTTTTTTTTTTTACTTAAAAATAATACTCACCAGGCCCTTACTTACGTTGAAAATCCTTTGATATCATGACATATGTCATGACGTCACGTGAGGACTTGTGACTAAACCTTATGTGACATCATAATGTGTGTCAGATCTATGTAATTACACAACAGAGTCTATTTTACTGGAGGCTCTGAAAATGGCATGCTGCAGTCTCGGATGATACCACTAAAGATTGGGCCGACGCTCTGCAGCGGATTTGATGAGTATAATGTATATAAATACATACAAATATTATATATATATATATATATATATAGCATATT
This sequence comes from Allobates femoralis, assembly GCA_033576535.1. Classification (NCBI taxonomy): domain Eukaryota; kingdom Metazoa; phylum Chordata; class Amphibia; order Anura; family Aromobatidae; genus Allobates; species Allobates femoralis. Next base: position 416,557,818 of record JARQOC010000002.1, read on the forward strand.
TTTTGGATTATAATACACACTATTGTTCCTCCAAATTTTGAGGTAAAGTGAGGGGTGTGTCTTATAATTCGAATACATGCTGTGCTGTAGGGGAGAGGGGAGGCTTTGGAGCGGTGTACGGGGGCTGGAGGAGGCTGCCGTGTGCTGCAGAGGCAGCCCGTGGTCGTGTACCCCCTCATTAGGCTCATGTAATATGCAATGCATCCCGCTGTCCATCACCTCAGTGATGAGCCCGATGCTGAGATGTGGGTGTTTGGAGCAGCGCATTCCGCCATTCCCTGCCTGCAGCATTGCTGCCACCTTCCTGTGACCAGCACAGCATAGTGACATCATCTCTGTGTGCCCCCATCAGACGGTCAGATGCCAAGCACAGATACACTCCTATATAGGGAAGATGGTGTGTCACGGTCCGCGCTGCTGTCTCAATGGAATCACAAGGAATGGATGTCTCCAAGCAGTCACAGGGAAGGCAAGGTTCTAAAGTAATGATCTCCTATATTCACCAACGCGTTTCGGCACCTATCCTGGCACCATCATCAGGGTATTCCCTGATGAAGGTGCCAGGATAGGTGCCGAAACGCGTTGGTGAATAAAGGAGATCATTACTTTGGAACCTTGCCTTCCCTGTGACTTCTTGGAGACATCCATTCCTTGTGATTCCATTGAGACAGCAGCGCGGACCGTGACACACCATCTTCCCTATATAGGAGCATTTTTCCACGTACGAGTGGTTGGTGGAGGTCCTGCAGCAGCTATAAACCGAAGGCTTATAAACCAGTTGTGGGTCACACAACTGGACCAGGTGAGTGTACACCTATTGATATACTCACACAAACAGTGTCACTAGTGATAGGGCACTATTGCGCCTCTTGTCTCCCCCTTTTTTGTATTTATACAGTTAAAGCACAGATACAGGAAGACGGCGGTGATGCTGCAGGGAGCAGCGGAGGGTACGTTATCAGCTGTTTATTATTTAAGTGTGCATGACAGCAGAAGGGCATATAGAGTGATGGAGGGCGATATCCAGGATGGTAGACTATATGCTGGATAGGGGGGGGCCATGCCAGGATAAGGGGGCTATAACCAGGATGGGGTCCATGTACCAGGATAAGGGGGTCATACCCAGGATGGGGGGACCACATGAAGGATGGGGGCCCCATATCCAGGTTGAGGGATATATATATAAATAAATAAATGTATATATATAAGTAAATATTCCATTGTAGCAAACATTTAGAATTCCATGTTTATTTTTTTTCAATTGAAAATCACGATTGAGAAAGCCCATGATACTAACCAGTAGGCACATACATACGTGTAGCTCCTATATGGTAACAACTACGTGCATTTCGGCTATGCAGCCTTCATCCAGGTCTTGTCTTGAAAGCTACAAACTGGGTGGGCTGGCCTTACTTTTTTTCTTATTATTTATATATTCTGTACATATACAGGGTGTCACGCGCTTAAGAGGCCATCACACGCTACGATATCATTAAAGATATCGCTAAAACATCAGGGGATTTCAGTTGCTCTAACAACGTTGCTGCGTGTGACACGTGGATCTTACAAGCGATAAGTGGTCTGATCGTTCATCGCAGATATGAGAACCGGACCTCAAATCAAACGATGTTGGTCATGCAATCTGCTTGCATCGTTCAGTGTGACACCGCGATAACGATCTCCTTTATGACTTCGCCTATTCCCAACATTTACAAGCATCGTTCGCTGGTTGTGCGAACGATACCTACACGCAACATCGTTGCTGCGTCGTGAACGATATCTATACATGTGACACCTCACTAACGATGTTGTCCAGGATTGCGCAACCCTGAGATTGTAGGTGAGATCGCTCACAAAAATCGTAGCGTGTGATGGCCCCTTATGTTTGAGCTGACATCGCTGGATGCTGCTGTATGTGTTGTTTTTCTTTAAGGGCTGCATGAGGGATTGGTGTGAAGATCCTGACTCCTGTGTTGTGCTCCAGAGCTGCATTCACTATTTTATTCAGCTGCTGGTTGAGTGGTTGAAGTGTGACTCACCTGGAATCCCCTCCCCTGGCTTTAAATAGCTTTCCCTCTCCTCTGTCGGATGCCGTTTATAGAGTTAGTTGGCTCTTGGTCATTAAGCTGAGAAGAAGTCTTGCTGCTGTGCTGAAGCCTCTCCTGGAGTTCTATTGCCATGGGAGAAGCTGTGATCCCTGACCCGTGGGTGGAGGTAGGTGCCCTCAGCCTAGGGCTAATCAGGAGTTTAGAGTGCAGGGTGGCGGCTCGGAACTCCTCACCATCAGAGGTACCTCCAAGATCAGGGAAAGCCAGGGACCCCAGCATCAGGGTCAGATTAGGCTCTCCTGATCCCATTTGCCCATCAAACCATCAAGTTACCTGATTCCCTCACCTCCCAAGCGTGACACAGGGTGGGCCATTTATATGGATGCACCTAGATAAAATGGGAATGATTGGTGATATCAACTTCCTGTTTGTGCCACATTAATATATGGAGGGGAAAACATTTCCAGATGGGTGGTGACAATGGTGGCCATTTTGAAGTCGGCTATTTTAGATCCAACTTTATTTTTTTCAATGGGAAGAGGGTCATGTGACACATCATACTCATTGAGAATTTTATAAGAAAAACAATAGTGTGCTTGGTTTTAATGTAACTTTATTCTTTCTTTATTCTTTCATGAGTTATTTGCAAGTTTATGACCACTTATAAAATATGGTCAAAGTGCTGCCCATTGTGATAGATTCTCAATGCAACCCTCTTCTCCCACTCTTGACACACTGATAGCAACACTGCAGAAGAAATGCTAGCACAGGATTCAAGTATCCGTTGTTTGAGATTCTGCACATCTTGTATTTTCACAGCATAGACAATTGCCTTCAGATGAGTGATGAGGCAAACTTTTTTGTGAATGGTGAAGTTAACAAACTAAACCACCTCTATTGGTCTGACTCTAACCCACAGTGGATGGATCCCTCCAAGACTGGTGAACACAAAAATTGATGGTGTGGTGTGGTATATAGGGTACAAAGATAGTGGGGCCTTTCTTCATCAATGAAAACCTCAATGCCACTGGATATCTGAATCATGTAGCATGGTCATGTTCACCACCCATATGGGAAAGTTTTCCCCCTCCCATATACTAATGTACCACAAACAGGAAGTTGATATCACCAACCATTCCCATTTTATTTAGGTACATGCATATAAATGGCCAATGCTGTGTATATATATAAATATATATTTCTGAACTAATTTCTGTAATTCTTTCCTCCCTTTCTTCCATTTCTGTAAATCTTGCTCACTGAGACAAAATACAGCTTTTCACTTAGCGTGCAATCACAATCATCCAGTCACATTCTTTTTTCTTATGAGTCATAAGATCAGAATGATCAGGCAGTGACATGACACGGAATTCTATAAGATAACATTCTACATTGTGACATCACAACGGAGCGACGTGGCTATGTGTAGTGGGCATGGCTATGTGGAGTGAGGCAAAGTTATCTGGAGTGGGTGGGGACTGCTACAAACACGGGCATGGCTATGTGGTGTGGTGTGGGGCTAAGTGGAGCAACTGTGGTGTGGTCACATGGAGTGGGGGTGGCCATGTGGAGTGGGCGGTTCTTGCCATATACACACACACACACACACATACATACACACACACACTCAACTTTTATAATATATATATATATATATATATATATATATATATATGTGTATGTGTGTCTATTTATTTTTTTACCTATGTGTTTTATGGTCTGGGGTTTGAAAAGATCTCATAACATAGTAATGCAAATTGATTTCCCTTTCTGCTGAATTCAGAAGTCAGATTCTTGGACAAAGTGCATTCCTGTGTCTGTGTTTCTTTGGTCTCGGAGCAGCAGCGCGGACACTGAAGCACTTTGTCCAAGAATCTGCATTACGACCACGGTCACCGTTGGGAGTGCGGGCCCTGCAGCAGCTGCTTGTACGCTATTCTACCAGTTGTGGGTTTCACAACTGACAAAGGTGAGCAATTCCACATCGATAAGTGAAAGTGTGTTATTGAGATAAGACCCTATATGCGCATTCTTTCTTTCACAGAATTCAGAAGTCGACAGATTCACTCATCCTGAATCATTTATATAGTGTTTGCAGTTCTTGTATTTCCAATAAATTTCAAATATATTGTATATGCTTTCCTGTAATAATGAAGTCCCTTAAGGTACCTTTACATGCGGCAACATTTCTAGGAATTTCACTGGCAACTTACTGGTTGCAGTGAAATCATGGAGACATTGTTCCATTTGTACACAGCAACAAGATAGAACAATGTGTCCATGATTTTACTGCAACCAGTAAGTTGCCATTGGAATTCCTAGAAAAGTTGCTGCGTGTAAAGGTAACTTTAGAGTTGATAAATAACTAAATGTGGGAGAAATAAAACCTTCTCAGACTCTAGTTGTCGGGAGCTATGAGTCATTCTATATAGTTATGTATGACTCTTCTATTCGTCATTTTAATATCAGATCAAGTATTGTTCCAGGTTTCTGTTTTCATTAGTTACTTTTCTTTACAAGAAGAAGGGAACATGTAATTTCAGATAGGAAGTGACAACAGGAACTCCACATGACATTTGTTTCATTTCTTCTCTTAAAGATATGCCTCAGACAGAAGCAGTCAGTTGCGGGGAGATAGTGCAAATCTGATGGAGATGTAAAGTGGTAGACTGGCAAGGAGGAATGAAAGGTTAATGAGGTGGGGGCACATAGAAGTTAATGGAGGTAATAAAGCTTCCTATGTGTTTTGCTTGGTAATTACTTTATGACCATATAGCAGCAAGGATATATTTTGTCTTCAGCTGTGTTTATTTTTGCAGGCTCTGTTGAACAGTATAATAAAAGCTAATTGCCTGTAAAGTAGTTTTACTTCATTGTTAGTTCATAGGAAACACATCAAAGAATAACAAACAATGTAGGTGTGTAGGAGGCCTGAAAAAGGCAGGGGTTTCTATAGAGCAGTGGTCCAAAACTTTTTATTTTTTTCTCTACATGTAGAGCCATCTTTACTTCTGAGAGATTATTGCAAGCCACAATCTATGCAAGGTATTTCTGAAAGCCATATGATGACCAATGACGGACCACTGGTTATTCTGACTCAGTTCACTTCCATATCTGGAAAGTAAGCATTATTGGTGACGTAATGTCATGTCTACAGTTACCTGCCGATGACACACATCTCTGAACATATTGTGACATCACCAGTACTCTCACCTCCTCATGTGAAAGGAAGTGGAGCTGGATAACCCTTAAAGGTGTTGTCCGGGATTTTGACATATTCTCAGTGTATATCCAGCCTGCCTAATGATGACAATCACTTAGGCTGGCTTCACACTTGCAGATGCATCTGCAGCGTTTTGCAGATGCATCTGCAAGTATCAGCATGCAGACCACGGCCGTGGTGTGAATGCTCTCATTGATTCCTATATGTGAGCCGTAAGCAGGCGTATGCCTGCTTACAGATCACACTCTCCCGCCCGCACTATGGACGCGAGATGTTGCGTCCAAGGTGCGGGGCGGGAGTGTGTGATCTGTCAGCAGGCATACGCCTGCTTACGGCTCACATATAGGAATCAATGAGAGCATTCAGACCGCGGTGCGCCCTATTATAAACATAGGGACCGCGGTCTGCATGCTGATACTTGCAGATGCATCTGCAAAACGCTGCAGATGCATCTGCAAGTGTGAAGGCAGCCTTATGTACTTTGTGTCAGTATTTTGCAGTGTTCCTGAGATAACAGTAATCTGCTTCTGAAGAGAAAAGGGTGTGTGCTGCCATGATAATGTTATCTGGTAGTGTCATCCTACTCTACTCCAAGTCTGCCCTCCAGAGAAACAATCCCGCCCACCATAGCAACAGGCCCTCTCCGTCCACATGATCGAGCCCTCCACACACATTACATGCTCTCTGTCTTCTCTGTCCCTTGCCCTCCGACTAACTAACTACTTCCCGTGGTGTCTTCCCATTGTCCTCTGTGCTTCCTTCTTACTTCCCACCACCCACCTGTCTCCCGCTGTCCAACAGCTGCCTGAGCTGTCCCATTACCTGGGTTTACCCACTCGCTCTGGGATTGGGGTGTGTTGGGTGTGTTTGTGGGTGACTAGACGTACCGGTACGATCCCGGTTGCTGCAAACTTTTATGGTACCTTTACACGCGGCAACATTTCTAGGGTTTCCACAGGTAACTTACTGGTTGCAGTGAAATCATGGAGACATGGTTCTATCTTGTTGCTGTGTACAAATGGAATAAAGTCTCCATGATTTCACTGCAACCAGTAAGTTACCTGTGGAAACCCTAGAAATGTTGCCACGTGTAAAGGTACCATTAGAGGCGACCGGGCCGCAGGGGCGCCACAATTGCCTGAAAAGGTTGTGCAACAAAATATTAAGTTAAGGGACCATTATTTCTGTCCAGGCCAATTTCATGAGTTTAATTTTTTTTTTAATTCTGTGGAAGCAGGGTGGAAAAGCAATGTCGGACTTTCATTTGTTCATTTTAATAGATTCTTTATTTTTACTTTTGTCAGATTCAAGTTATTTCTGTGAACATTGTGGGTTTTTCTTTCATTAAACGAGGGGTACCAATAATTTTTACCACATGTGTTTATAAATATTTGTATACACAACACATACTCATTTATATACATAAAGCACATACATATGACTCACCGTGGCCGGGGACTCCGGTTTAGACAGGCTGTAGCTCCTTCCTCCTTGTCACGGGTGGGCCGCGCCTGCCAGTAGTGAGGCCCGGTTGAGTGCAGATCAAAAGTCGAAGACGTCTTATCGGAACAGATTAAGGGGTTAATTTATTCGTGACGCCACCTATGAGTAGTTCGGTAAGTCCTACCGACGCTGCGGAACCTCCGGGGGATGGATAGCAGCAAGATGGAACGCTCCCCACAGGCTGAGCGGTGATCCCCGGAGGCTGGAGCTGCTTAAGAAGTTGTGCGGCAGCTGTGGTTACCTTGTGTGCAGACGGATGCAATCATAAGGAAGCACGGACACTGAAAGTCTCTGTAACGGGTCTTTACTGTAACCAGCAGGCAGTACATGGCATACAGTTAACGGGTAGTGGACCGGGTGGACTCAGCAGTGATAGGTGTCCCTCAGAGATCCGTAGTGTTCCTCCATTCTAGCTAAATATTTGCCATTGTCGCCCAGGAATACCAGGTCGGGTACGGGGAGGCTGCTTCAATCCATATCCAAGATGTACGTTATGGATGTTTTGGGGAGCCTTGGATCCCTCGGTGGGTACACCGCTGGTTAGACGACTGGAATTTGGCTGGTGGTGGGGTGCTCCTGTGAAGCTGCTCCTCCACACTTCTGGTTCGCGTAGCAGAGGTGAACTGCTGCCAGCTTCGGTACCAGTGAACCGGCTGTAAGTTGGGCACGGGGGTCTTTTGGAACCCGTGGTTGGTGATGCCCGATCCCGGTTGTTCAGGCCTCAGGTGCTAACACCCGACCGGTGACAGCCCGGGGGCTGCACGCGGTGCAGAGCCCCCGCTCCTACTCCAAGTTCAAGTCTGTGTCTCTCTCTTGTCTAGACTAGACTAGACTAACTGTACTTCTCCTACACACTAACCTTGCACTCCGCCCACCAGGACCTTGGATTGGCCCTCTACGTTAAGTGATGCATGCAGGGTTTGGATCTCTAAGTTAACCCAATGACTGCTGGGTCAGAGAATATTGCTGCTGCATTTATGGCTGCAATACCCTCTTGTGACGCACTCGTTGCGGGGCGCCACACATACACATCCAAATACACAAACACACACTACAGAGGACTTACCAGTCTGCCTCTTCTGCAGTTCCTCTAGACTACAGCAGGGTAACCTTTGATGACATCATAGTAACATAACCATGATGTCAGCAAAGGTTCTGCTGCAGTATTAACCTCAGAAACTAGAATGATAATACAGAATGAGCCCCTAAGAGGGTGTGGGCCTAGGCATTTTCAAGTTTGCATCCAACCCCTACCCCAAATGCCAGCTCTGGAGGCCACTACTTCCCTCCCTTCCACTCATTGCATCGATACTCCAGACCTCATGCCTGAGGTATAAGTATATAGTGATCTGTTATGTGTTATAAATGGGCATGTATTGTGTGTATTTATAGTTCACATGTTCAGTATTTATTTTAACATACATGCTGTAGTAAAGACAGAGGTCAGAGACCAATCACTGAGTGCATTCGTCAGAGCAGTAATGACAAGGGGCATCCCTGTCAGAGATTACAAGCAGTGATTTACAGCCTGTGATCCAGTAGGTTTCCTCACTGTTTAGTGCTGTGTGTGAAGGAGAAATCTGATGCTGCACCAACTAGACAGACTCACAATCACTAATTCACTGCTTGTAATTTCACTGAGCTGCCTTGTGTTATGAATGCTTTGACTAATCTGACAGGTAACAGTTAAAATTCTAGGGCAGTTCCTAGAAAATATTAGAATCTGAGAGTCCTCAGTGGTTGATCCCTTTTAATGGCTAACTGAAAAGATGGTAAGAAAAAGCAAAACAAGCCTTCGAGACACTATGACCTCTTCATCAGGCAAGCTCCTTGCTTCCTTCTTTGGAAGGAGAAGAGTCACCAGATCAGTAATGCTTGTTTCACACTGCAGTTTTTTCTCTGATCAGGTTTAATCAGGTTTGTGTGCCAAAACCAGGGGAGGAACTTGCAGAGAAAAACTATAATTGAAAGATTGACACCTGTTCTGAGTTTTGGAGACACTTCTGGTTTTGGCACACAAACCGGATGGAACCTGATCAGGAAAAAAACTGCAGTCTGAAACCAGCCTAAGGCCGGGTTCACACCACAGCAGCATCAGGTCCGGGGCTGTCCGATATGAATCGACAGCCCCGGACCTAATCTGGACACAGAACCGGAGGGCCAAATATGCTCTCCGGTCCGGTGTCCAGCCGGATTCTTCTTATAGCAGCTGCTGATAATTCAAGACTGCGGCTAGCTGGTATCTAGCCATAGTCATGAACTGTCAGCAGGGGACAGCTCCATGGTGCTGAAGTTCAGCGCCAGCCGGCTCCCGGGTGTGGCTCCGGTGCGATCCGGCGCCATAGAACCCCATGTTAGGGGGTGCTGGATCGCACTGGACTGGGAGGATCCGGGAGGATCCAAGTGTTGAGATTTTTCCCCCTAGACACAAAAATGTTACTTGCAACGTTTCTGTGTCTGGGAGGAAAATCCGAATACACCCGGATCCTCCCGGACACATGGAAACCGGATGGCAGATAGCTGCCATCCGGCTCCATCTGGCCCATAGCATAGTATGGGGCTGAAATCTGATCCAGGGCTGTCTGGTTCACACCTGACAGCCCCGGACCTGATCACAGCCGGCCTAAGCCGGACTAAGAAATAACTAGTGGAGGCCCCAATGCCTCTTCTTTTGATTCAGCCCTGTGTGTGCATATGCCATTCTTCACAGGCTGGAAGTAGAAGTACGGAGAAAGAGAAGACTACTCAGGAGGAGCTATGCAGGATATAGATGTGTGCAGCTGTGACAGCAGTCTGTGTGCATGCACTGAGCTTGCAGAAAATGAAATAAACTTAACTTAAAATTGTCAAAAAACACAGTATGGCCTTGTTCACACATACAAATCGGTTTTTTAAGCCCTTAGAAAAACAGATCCGTTTTCCTAAGGGTGCCAATAGTGTCCTCTGGGGTCCTGGACGTTTTTGGCAAATTTTGGGACTTAGTCATTTATTCATGAAAAACTCATATGCGTTAACGCAGGTGCCTATATGTGCCATGCGTTAACGCATGCGTTTCCCATAGGGACCCATGTTAGCAAAACGCATGCGTTTTTTGAAAGCACCCCAAAAACGCAGCTAGCAGCGCCTTTGGGCTGCTGCATAAAAACGCATGTGTTATTTAAAAAAAATGCACACACATGCGTTAACGCATATGCGTTTTTGAACGGATGGTATGTGTGAACAAGGCCTATCACAGTTTCAGGGGAAATCAAAATGCCCAGCGACACCCAGCAACCAAGTGGTAATGCGCCTAAATAACAGATCACCGCGAGCCACATGGCAAGCACATGTGTTTGGATATAAGGAACTCCTGCTATAGGATAACTATATCAGTGAGGTTTAACGGATAGGACATGCCATTACTTTCTTTAAAAGTTCTTAAAATGTGAAACCCAATATAGCTGAATATTTTCCTTGCAAAAACATTTACAAAAAGGCATACATTAACAAAATAGACTAAAATGATGTCATGATACAAATCAATCATATCAAATTATAATGGATCCAGCAGAGTTTCTTTAGATTTTAGTTTATTATTTATATGAAAGAATCAGACTATGTTTGATTTAAATTGAGCTGGTAATGAATCCAACTTAACAAAGTCTGGCTCTAGGATCTACATGGCCTTACACTTTTGGAAGCTAGAGTGTCTGTCATGTTCTATGTACTGTAAGCTGCTGTCGTAAAACCAAACTAAGGAGAAGTAACAAAGAACAGACTGTATTCCCAGAATGTTACACATTGCCAGAACCTGTTTGCTTTCCTGAGCAGCCTTCAGTGTTACTAAGACCAGCACGCTTTGTTCGCAGTGATTGCCTGTAAAGGTTAGTCTGTCAGATGCTAGACATATTGTAACATTCTAGAAATAGGTGCCTGTGGAATCCTGGAAACAAAGCAATGTCCATTTGGTTTATTTTGTTAACATTTTACGTAAAATATATTTCTGAATTTGATGCTGCTATCTTATCGAATTTGACGCTGTAGATGTATTTCTTATACAAGGAAGAAATACAATAAATTTAAAAAAATCATCCGATTTCCTGCTTGCTGGAGGCAGAGCACTCCTGATTGATTGATAGTTTGGAGGACCAGCAACATTATTGTGCAGCGGTCCAGGACTGCACACACTCAGGTACTACAAGCAGAAATTGATTTGTGCTGTGGCACAGAAGATGTCTGGATCTTGATCTTAAAAAGCAGTCCAGCAATGGAGTCAGCTTCATAGCAGCACTTACAAGCTTATGGAAAACTTGTTAACACTGCTCACATTTAGCCACTAAACATGGCAATGAGAAGTAAACCAAATTAAAAATCACTCCATTGTTGAGAATGAACAATGCCTGTATAACAGGTAAACCATAGCAAGAACAAACTGTAAGGGGCCTTTCACATCAGCACTTTGCTGATGTTTGCAGTCGATCCGGCAGGTGGGGCCGATTCGGCAAGCCCCATGCATTGTCTATTGGGCTTGTGGTCAGGTGCGGCAAGTGCCGTTACACCGGATTGGCCGCAAAAAAGCAAAAAAAAACTGCAAGCAGCTGGTTTTTTCGTGGCCTCAAGTGCCGGATCTGCATGGGGCTTGCCAGATCCGGGCCGTAGGTCGGCCATTAGGCTGCCAATCTGACAGATGCGGCGCCACCTGCCGAATTGGCCGCAAATATCAGCAAAACACTGATGTGAAAGGGGCCTCACTGTCAAAGACATGAGTATGCTGTGAGTTTAAAGGAAGTCTGTCATGTTGGACAACACTGTTTACCTCCATATGAAAGGTTAATCTGAAGGTAGAAAGGATATCCTGGGGGTATTTGCAGGTGCCTACGAATATGAGGTCCATTACCTCGAAACGTATCCGGCAATCCCCCTAACAAGGGGTCCTGTGCGATGATTTTATAATAATGGATACCTAATAAAGTATTTTTACATTGAATCAGAAGGAGTGGCACTGGATTTCCTTTCTATTTGCAGTTCTTCGAGTGAATGGCAACCCCCTACACCGGTTGCCTGGTAGTCAAGTTAGTGATCATATGGTGAGACACACATACCACCTTCCTTTTCCCTAAACCTTCTATGATTAATTTGCAGGTAAACAGCATTAGGTGCACAGTCATACAAGCATGCCGGTGTGGGTACAGTCACCGCTCAGAGCATTGTGAGTGACAGCTGTAAGCACGCCCTGGCACTTTGATAATTGGCCTTGCATTGATGTGCTGCAGGTTGCTGTCCTATAGGTTACTGCAGAAAAGAAACAGAATCGTTTGCGCCAAACTGCTATAAAAAATTATATGGGGTCGGTTTAATCACCCCTCCGCTCACCTTCTAAGGTTGTGCAGGTCCGCACAACTGGATTAGTCGCTAGTGCTGCTGGGCTCTCCTAGTTGAAATCGAGCGGCGAGGTGGACGCTGCACGTGCCCTCTGTGTCTCTCTCTCTGCACGTGACTGCTCTAAGGAGTGGTAAGCTGACGTCTGCCAGGTCCTGTGGCTCAAAGCTGCTGGCTATCACACTTCCCAGCAGGGAAGAATGTGTATGTAGCTCCAAAAGATAATGTGATATAATGAGCGCTAAGATACACACAAGGACTCGGCCATTAGATATTTTACCTTTCAGCTTTAATCAGCAAGTGGGTCCCTCTAGTCACAACGCGTTTCAACGCAGATAGCGTCTTTCTCAAGTGATTCACTTGAATCACTTGAGAAAGATGCTATCTGCGTTGAAACGCGTTGTGACTAGAGGGACCCACTTGCTGATTAAAGCTGAAAGGTAAAATATCTAATGGCCGAGTCCTTGTGTGTATCTTAGCGCTCATTATATCACATTATCTTTTGGAGCTACATAGGTTACTGCAGGGAATTGATTACTCTTGCTGGACAACATACTCACCCATAATTCCAGACTGGGTGGCACTATAGGTCCCAGCCTTTCTAGGATCTCACTCTAGATAAGGCATGTCAGCAAGTGGGTTAAGGGGTATATGTGAAACAAACATAGCGGTAATCAGCAGGTAATACAGTTTGAAACGTGTGGCAGTCCAATCGGCTGTGTCTACAGGGAGAACATTGTTATACTCTCCTTGCTGCCTCTCACAGTCATTAGAGCAGCGTATCAGGCTGATCCGGCACTGTGATAACTCAAATTATTCCCACTGCTCCTTGATTAACATCCTTTGAGTTTTCTATATATTACTTAGCAGAACAGGTATTTTGGGCAAAGGTTACAGTGGGACCTCTTATACATCAACTTCCTTCATCTACCAGCCAGAATAAGGAGATGCTTGGTCCTCACCATTGCTCAATGAATTACTTTGTAGTGGATCATTAGTAGCTTCTAAAGGTGTCAATTATGTTGCTAATGTAGAAGCTTTTGAATATACCGTATATACTCGTGTATAAGCCGACCTGTGTATAAGCCGACCCCCCTACTTTTGCCCCCAAAACCTGGGAAAACCTATTGACTCGTGTATAAGCCGAGGGTGGACCCCTGAACAGGTATACAGTCCCCAGCAGTGTGGTATACAGCAGCCCCAGAGGTATATACAGCAGCCCCAGTGGTAGTATACAGCAGCAGCCCCAGTGGTATATACAGCAGCAGCCCCAGTGATATATACAGCAGCAGCCCCAGTGGTTAGTATACAGCAGCCCCAAAGGTATATAGAGCAGCCTCAGTGGTAGTATACAGCAGCCCCAGTGGTAGTATACAGCAGCCCCAGAGGTAGTATACAGCAGCCCCAGAGGTATATACAGCAGCCCCAGAGGTAGTATACAGCAGCCCCAGAGGTAGTATAGAGAAGCCCCAGAGGTAGTATACAGCAGCCCCAGAGGTAGTATACAGCAGCCCCAGAGGTATATACAGCCCCAGAGGTATATACAGCCCCAGAGGTAGTATACAGCCCCAGTGGTATTATACAGCAGCCCCAGTAGTAGTATACAGCAGCCCCAGAGGTAGTATACAGCAGCCCCAGAGGTATAAACAGCCCCAGTGGTAGTATACAGCAGCCCCAGTGGTAGTATACAGCAGCCCCAGAGGTATATACAGCCCCAGAGGTAGTATACAGCAGCCCCAGAGGTATATACAGCCCCAGTGGTAGTATACAGCAGCCCCAGTGGTAGTATACAGATGCCCCAGAGGTAGTATACAGCAGCCCCAGAGGTATATACAGCCCCAGTGGTAGTATACAGCAGCCCCAGTGGTAGTATACAGCAGCCCCAGAGGTAGTATACAGCAGCCCCAGAGGTAGTATACAGCAGCCCCAGAGGTATATACAGCCCCAGAGGTGGTATACAGCAGCCCCAGAGGTATATACAGCCCCAGTGGTAGTATACAGCAGCCCCAGTGGTGTATACAGCAGACCCAGAGGTAGTATACAGCAGCCCCAGAGGTAGTATACAGCAGCCCCAGAGGTAGTAAACAGCAGCCCCAGAGGTATATACAGCCCCAGTGGTAGTATAAAGCAGCCCCAGTGGTAGTATACAGCAGCCCCAGTGGTAGTATACAGAAGCCCCAGTGGTGTATACAGCAGACCCAGAGGTAGTATACAGCAGCCCCAGAGGTGTATACAGCCCCCCCCCCCATCAGTATACAGGGCTCCCCCTTGGTGCACAATCCTGTAAAGGAAGAGATTAGTATACTTATCACTGTCCCGCTGCCGCTGTCCCGTCGCTGTCATCGCGCTCCTACGTCTTCATCCAGCGTCTTCCGGCTTCCTCTGGCGCACAGACAATGACGTCATTGCCTGCGCCGACCGGAGGAAGCCAGAAGAAGACGGATGAAGACGGAGGAGCGCGATGACGGCGGCGGGACAGCGGCAGCGGGACAGTGATAAGTATACTAATCTCTTCCTTTACAGGTTTGTGCAGCAAGGGGGAGCCCTGTATACTGATGGGGGCTTGCCTGTATACTGCATACACTGTATACAGTATACAGTGACTCGCGTATAAGCCGAGGGGAAAACTTTTCAGCCCAATTTTTGGGCTGAAAAACTCGGCTTATACGCGAGTATATACGGTAATCACCTATAGTAAAACTACCTTCTTTTCAGGTAAGCCACCTCAGCAACTAACAATATATTTAGTATTATTCACAATGTACAGTGACATATCCTGAATGGAGATGAGGAAAAAAAATTTCAGGACCCTGCTCCAGCAGCCACGTTGGGGGCCTGTGGCTTCTGGGCCAGAGCCCTGTGAACTTTGCATCTTTTGAGTAGTAGGCTCAGCATAACATCATCAGGTCTCCTAATCAGAAGTGCGGGTGATGTTGACAGCTAGGAGGAGGTTTTCAGTACTCTATTCTGGCTGGTACAGTCTACTGATGTGGCTTCTGTATCAAGGTTCCTGTGAATCTTTTTGCTTAACTTAATTCTGAATATGTGTATGTACAATCATGACCAAATGTCACCACCCTGCTGCATGGCAATCTAAATTTAGAACTGAATGCAGCATGTCTGCTTCATTCAGGGAAGGGGTCCCCCATGTGACTGTGTGCTGTGTACCCAGAGATATAGACTTTGTAAAACATACAGTTAGAAGCCATGGAGGCAGTCACTGTGGCTGGAGGGAGCTAGATTGACGGTGGCCATTCCATCCCCCACTGCCTCTCTGTGTGCTGCTTCTGCTATGCAGGCTATGCCCTCCTTCTCTCCTGCTTTCTGTCACTCAGAGAGGATGAAAATAATTTGTCCTGATGTCAGCTCCAGATTCCTGCCCTGACAAACTGTAAACAGCACAGCAGAAGGCGGCACACAGAGGCAGTGGGAGATGGAATGGTCAATCGAGCTCCCTCCGCCACAGTGACTGCCTCCATGGCTTCTAACTGTAAGTTTTACAAAGGCTATATCTCGGGGTACACAGACACATGGGGAACCCCTTCCATGAGTGGAGCAGACATGCTGCATTCAGTGCTGCATTTAGATTGCCATGCAGTGGGGGGATGACAGGTCCTCTTTAAAATTGTTTCAGAAAGTTTTTCTCAAAAATATATGCAATTACATGTTTTGTTATACACATTTATTTCCTTTGTGTCTATTGAAACCCCCCTCAGAAAAAAAAGAGAAAAAAGGCAAATTGGACATAATTTCACATAAAAAACCCAAATAGGCCAGACAAAATTTTTGCTACCTTTCCAAAATTGAGGGAAACAACTTTGCTTCAAGCATGTGATGCTCGTTTACAATCACCTGTGGCAAGTTTTATTGATACAAGAAAGGACTTACATACAGAGAGGACATCAAGAAACAAATATTGCACAGTCCCAAGCCAAAGAGTAAAAACACTGCTGATTGGGAAAACGTTTTACAAAACAGAGCTCACATATGTAGCAGCAAAAAACATCACCTCATTAGATTTGTGGTGATGTTCATACTACAGGTGAGGCTACAATTTTATACAGTTGTCTCAGTGTAAGGGAATTCCCACTCATAAACAACACAGTATGGTGTCTCACACCCAGGCCGAAGTTCACCAAGGCTGGTAATTATTGCACAAAAGTCCCCAATGTTAATCCCAAGCTTACCTAAGGTGTTATTATGGCTGCCGTAGAAAGAACCCTACGATGGTTTCGCAGGCAATATAACCCTATGATCGTTTCCCCACAAAGAAGCGGGCATATTGCAACATGGGCAAGACCAAAGGACGTCAGGAAAAGACCCTAGAACTGTCAAGGCTGGAATGAGCTGCAAAACCATAAGACGCTGGGTGAAAAGGAGGCAACTGTTGGTGCAATAATAAGAAAATGGAAGAAATAGAAAATGAGTGTCAATCGACATCGATCTGGAGCTCTATGCAAAATCTTACCTCGTGGGGTATACAGGATCATGGAGAAGGTGAAAGATCAGCCTAAAACTACACAGGGGGAACTTGTTAATGATCTCAAGGCAGCTGGGACCACTATCGCTAAGAACACCATTGGTAAAAGAGTACGCTGTAATGGATTAAAATCCTGCAGTGCCCGCAAAGTTCCACTACTCAAGAAGGAACATGTGCAAGCCCGTCTGAACTCTGCCAATGAACACCTTGGTGATTCTGAGAGTGATTGGGAGAAGGTGCTGTGTACAGATGAGACAAATTTTGAGCTCTTTGACATTAACTCAACTCGTTGTGTTTGGAGGAAGAGAAATGCTGCCTATGACCCAAAGAACACCGTTCTTACAGTCAGACATGGTGGTGGAAACATTATGTTTAGGTGTGTTTTTCTACTAAGGGCACAGGACTACTTCACAGCATCAATAGGATAATGGATGGAACCGTGTGCCTTAAAATCTTGAGTGACAACCTCCTTCCCTCCGCCAGGTCTTCCAGCACAACAATGACCCAAAACAGACAGTCAAGGCAACAAAGGAGTGGCTCAAAAAGAAGCACATTAAGGTCATAAAGTGGCCTAGCTAGTCTCCAGATCTCAATCCCATAGAATACTTATGGAGGGAGCTGAAGCTCTGAGTTGTCAAGCAACAGCCTCAAAATCTTAATGATTTAGAGATGATCTGCAAAGAGGAGTGGACCAAAATTCCTCCTGACATGTGTGCAAACCTCATCATGTGCTTGCCTACAAGGGTTTTGCCACCGAGCATTAAGTCTTTTTTTGCTAGAGGTATTAAATAAGTATTTCTCTCTGCAAAATGCAAATACATTTATATAATTTAGACCATGGTTCCCCAACCACCGAGCCGCGGGGATCTGCATGCCGGTCCGCGCTGCCACAGACCAGTACTACACAGTGTGCTCTGCGGCGGCTCAGAGCGGCGGCTCCCGGAGTGATGTCACCGTCCCCCCACCTGCAGCATTACGCCCCCTCTCTGTTCTTTTCCTCAGTTGTGTGAATAGAAGTACATGAGAAGCCATCGGCGAATCACAGTGCAGCAGCCGGGCCAATCATGGTGCAGCAGCCGGGCCCTGATTAGCTAGTGGCTTTTGCAATGTGATTGGCCCGGCTGCTGCACTGTGATTGGCTGATAGCTTCTCATGTACTTCTATGCACACAGCTAAGGAAAAGAACAGAGAGGTGACGTAAGTCTGCAGGTGCAGTGGCGGACCAGTGACCAGATAATGTGCGTGTGTGTCATTGAGATCATGGGGGCTCGAAGAAGAGGCAGGGGCTGGAAGACGAGGATGGGGACTGGAAGAGGAGGATGGGGCTGCAAGACGAGGATGGGGGTTGCAAGAGGAGGATGGGGGATGGAAGAGGAGGCTGGGGGCTGCAAGAGGAAGATGGGGGCTGGAAGAGGAGAATGGGGGCTGCAAGAGGAAGATGGGGGCTGGAAGAGGAGGATGGGGGCTGCAAGACAAGGATGGGGGCTGGTAGAAGAGGCTGGGGGTTGGAAGAGGAGGATGGGGGTTGCAAGAGGAGAATGGGAGCTGCAAGAGGAGGATGGGGGCTGGAAGAGGAGGAGGGGGGCTGCAAGAGGAGGATGGGGCTGGAAGAGGAGGATGGGGCTGCAAAATGAGGATGGGGCTTCAAGAGGAGGATGGGGGTTGGAAGAGGAGGCTGGGGCTGAAAGACGAGGATAGGGCTGCAAGAGGAGGATGATGGGGACTGGAAGAGGAGTATGGTGGGGCTGCAAGAGGAGGATAGTGGGGGCTGGAAGAGAAGGATGGTGGGGGCTGCAAGAGGAGGATGGTGGGGGCTGCAAGAGGAGGATGATGGGGCTGCAAGAGGAGGAGGATGGGGGCTGCAAGAGGAGGAGGATGGGACTGCAAGGGAATTATGATGGGGGCTGCAAGGGGATTATAATGGGTACTTCAAGGGGATTATAATAGGGGTTGCAAGGGGACTATGATGGGGGATACGGTATTGGGGGCTGCAAAGGGATGATGTGGATATTATGGGCTGCAGGTGGATGATGGGGATATTGTGCACTGCAAGGGGATGATGGGGTCTGCAAGGGAATGATGGGGATACCATATTGGGGGCTGCAGGGGATGGAAATATGACATCCCCTGAAAATAGGATGTAACGCATCTGTCGAGGGAAACAGGGTACTAAACTCCACCCCTTCCCCTGCCTCATATGACCAAAGCTCCATCCCCTGGCGGGCTTCGGAAAAATGGTTTTGCATAAAGCCAGTCCCGGGTGCAAAAAAGGTTTTAGACAATGTGATTTTCTGAATTTTATTTTTGATGTTCTATCTCTCACTGTTAAAACTAATCTACTCTTAAAATTATAGACTGTTTATGTCTTTGTCAGTGGGCAAACTTACAAAATAAGCAAGGGGTTAATTATTTCCTTCCCTGTAGATATGCAGGAATACTACCAGATTGTACTAAACATATTAAATGTCATAACAAGATAACATGTCACATCTTACAGGTTCTATCTAGTGTTAAAATTAAGAATTGTTTTCCCTTACTGAGCCTAAATAGGCAGAACATTTATGGTTATATTAAGCAATTGATTACAGTTATTTATCCCAAAGGGTGTGCAACCAATTATTAAGTTGAGGATGCCAATAATTTTGTCTAGCCAATTTTGGAGTTTTGTTTTTAACTATGTCCAATTTGCCTGTTTTTCTTTCCATTTCTTGTGTTGTTCCTATACACATAAAGGAAATATACATGTATATAAAAAATATGTAATTGCAATACTTTTTTGGAATAAATACTTTATTTTCTTAGGAAATTCCTCAATGCTACCTTTTTATGGGGCTAAGGAATAGCTAAATAGCACCCCATTAAGTAGAAAAATAACTGGTCTTCAGCAACAGAAGGTAGTTAAGACCTTTTAGTACCAGATCAGAACACTGTTTTTTAAGTCCCGAATACATGGCACAAAAAAAGGGAGTTACCGGTTAAAAAAAAAAAAAAAAAAAATATATATATATATATTCTCTTAAATAGTACTAATAGGAAGAACCAAGATAATTACCAGGGGGTAATATATTTTTTTTTTTAGTAACATACATTTTACTCTTTATTTCAATCAATTTCTTAGACAATTTCATACCTTGGTTATTGAGGCGTTAGACAGGGTACGGGGTACTGAATGCGGCTTTGATGGGGAAATCACGGCTGGTCGATCCCTAGTCCCGTGCCCTGGACCCTCAATGGCGGGGAACGGTGGGGGGTAAGGGGGCTATTTACAATTGAACGTGATGCCACCTGTAGTTGCCGGTAATATGGTACCGGCGCTGCAAGCCGGCCGCTGAGGTGATGGTGGGTGCAGAAGAGTGTGGAACAGCTCCTCACAGGTGGAGCTTTACCTCAGGGCAGCGGGGATGGTTGAGGGGAGTAGTAGTTAAGTCTTTGCTGATACATCTGTAAATGGCGGTGGATAGACAGGGACACAGACACACAGGGATTGTTGTTTCGGTACCTTTTACTGATCATAACGTAACAGGTATAGTCCACAGTAGTAACCAGGTCCCTGGTGAAACTTGGGACTTCCACCTTAGAAAGTTATGAGGCCTCCTCTGTGTCTGTGCTCTGTGGTGTGAGATGAGTCCTGCCTGAGCCTGGACCTATCACTTCTTCTCCCTCTCTGGGCTTTGTCCTAATCTGGCAATGAGGTCCTTCTGCGGGGTCCCTGTTTCTCCTATGGCCCCTGGTCCTGTACTTGGTCAGTTTAGTGTCTCTTACTAGCTTTCCTCAGGGCTGAACTCCTCCTGAGTCTTCTGGGCTTTTTGCTGTAGCTCTGAATGCTGGCAGCATTGGACTCCAGTGTCCGGGTGTACTAAAGGGCTGTGAGAGCTGGTTCCCTTTCTTGACTTAACTAGAGTCCTATGGATCTTGGTGCAGAATTTGGACGTGGTCCTTTCCCCGCATGCATGTTGGTCAAATGTACTGGTCCTTATTGCACTCTGAAATCCTTTTAACACATATGTGTTGTGCCCCCCATCATTATGAAGTAATGTCCCCCATTCTGTACTAATGTCCTCCATCGAAGGTCCCCTTCCATATACTTATGTCCGCCTACCTTTTATATGTGTCCACCATCGTGGGTCCTTTCCTGGTATATATGTCCACCACCCTTGTATATATGTACCCCATTCTTGGCCATTTCAAGGTATATTTGTCCCCCATCCTGCACCTCTTCCTGGTATATATGTCCCCATCTGGGGCCCCTTCCTAATATATATGTTTCCCATCCTGGTATATATGTCCCCCATGATTGGCCTCTTCCTGGTATATATGTCACCCTTCCCATGACCCTTCTAAGTATATAAGTCCCCTATCCTGGTGTAAATATTTCCCACCATCATGGGCCCCTTCCTGGTTTATATGTCCTCATTTTGCAGCTGTTCTCTAATGCAGAAAAAAACATTCTTCTTCCTTTCACCATTCCCTTGACACATGGCGTCCTCTTCTGTAGCCAGTGTAGAGGCTGGTAGCTGACATCGGCATGCATGCTATGGGTGATGGTTGATGTCACTGCCATGTGACCTCTATACCTGGCCCACTGACTTCAGCTGACGTCCTCTGATGAGCCAGCAGCATGTATTGTGGCACTATAGAGTTCAGCTAAATGTGCGTCCGCAGACACACATCCAGCTGAAATGATCATTGGCAGGCCCCCTCCAGCATGGGTCCAGTTGATTTACAACCTCTTATGGCCTTGGATGTGATTAAATCGAAGTTGTACAATTACGGTACATTGAAAGATAGGCCCATCATTCTTGCCCTACTGGTGTTCTTTTGTATTGGGAACAAACTCAGGTTTGCTGCATAGTTGGATACCTCCATATTTTAAACACCTTTCGCCATAGTGCAGGTTTATTTTCCCCCTCATAATCTACACCAATGTGTAGAAACAAAAGTTGCAAATGTTTTATGTAGCTTCTAGTTGCACCAAAATTTGGTGACTTTTGAAAGCATTTTACAAAATACAGTTTTGATGAATCGGGACCAGTATGTTATGAAAAACAGTCTCAGAATCCCTGGATATGTAGAAGCATTCTAGAATTATTAAATGAGGAACTCATATCAGAGTCAGAAAATGGTGCTGGGTCATTAAGGTCAAAATTGGAACCTTCTTTGAGGGGTTAAATCCAATAGCATAACCTACCATCTGAAAACCAGAGTGAAGAAAGTTGTTCTTACATGTTCTGTTCATATTCAAAGTTATAAAAAAAAATTAGATATGAACACACACATGATGACGTACTATTTACAGTGAAACCAGAAGTTTACATACACTATATAAAAAGAATACAATGCATGTTTTTTTCACTATCTGACAGAAATCAGAATAAATCTTACCCATTTTAGGTCAATTAGGATTCACCAAATTATTATATTTGTCAAATGCTAGAATAATTAGAGCGAAAGAATGTTTAAGGCATTTTTTATGACTTTCTGCAAAGTCACAAGTTTACATACATTTCATTAGTATTTGGTACCATTGCCCTTAGTATGACTTGGGTCAAATGGCTTTGGATATCCTTCCACAAGCTTTTCATAATAGTTGGTAGGAATTTGGGTCCATTCCTTCTGAGAGGAAACTGTGCAACTGAGCCATGTTTGTAGGTCGCCTTCTCGCACTGCCTTTTCAGCCATGCCATAAATTTTCAATAGGATTGAAATCAGGCTTTGTGATGGCCTCTCCAAAACATAACTTTGTTATCTTAAACAACTCTGTAATCCAGTTTGGTAGTATGCTTCTGGTCATTGTCCATTTTGGAAGACCAATTTTCCCCCAAGGTTTCACTCTCTGGCTGATGTCTTGAGATGTTGCTTCATCATTGCTACATAATTTTCTTACCTCATGATGCCATCTACTTTGTGAAGTGCCCCAAGTCCCTCCTGCAGCAAAACAGCCACACAACATGATGCTGTCACCCCGTGTTCCACAGTTGGAATGGTGTTCTTAGGTTCCAACTTCTCCCTTTTTCATCCAAACGTAACAATGGTCAATATGGCCAAACAGTTTGATTTTAGTTTCTTTAGACCACAGGACATGTCTCCAAAAATGTATCTACATTCTACACAAGGTCTTTTGCTTTTGTTCTTGGGTTGATATTCAAATGTCAGACAAAAGCACGTTCATCTCTGAGACACAGAAATTGTCTCCTTCCTGAATAGTATGATAGCTGGCCATTCCCATCTTGTTTGTACTTGCATATAATTGTTTGTACAGATGAACGAGACACATTCATGCATCTGGAAATTGTACCAAAAGATGAACCAGACTTGTACAAGTCCACAGATCACTTCCTGATATCTTGGCTGATTTCTTTTGACTTTCTCATGATGTCACACAAAGAAGCAGTGTGTTTCATGTGTGCATTAAAATACATAATAAATATAATAATAATAAAACTTTATTTGCTATAGCGCCAACATATTCCACAGCGATTTACAGTACAATGGTACGTATCAGAAAAAATACAATACAGAATGGTAGGTAATACAGAACAGTAGTTACATACAATAAACATAGAATCAATGTAGGAAATACAATAAAAGGCAAAGACTAAAAGTGACCCTGCTCGAAGACTTACAATCTAAGACGGGTGGGAACACAAAGTAACAGGGGCTTATAACAATGAATATCTTATGTCTAAATGACTACTGTTAGGGAGAATGATAGGCCCCCTGAAGAGGTGTGTTTTTAGGGAGCTCTGGAGCTATGCAAGTTATGGATGGTCCTAATTTCTTGGGGTAGAGCATTCCAGAGAATTGGTGCAGCTCGAGAGAAGTCTTGGAGTTGGGAATGGGAGTTCAGATTAATGCTGATGTTGGAGAGGGGAATAGTCTGAGGTCGCATTCAGGCGAAGGGGCGGGTGCGGTGCATAGACAGAGATGAGGGTAGACAGGTAGGGAAGGTGTCGCAACATGAATAGTTTTATAGGTGACAAACAAGCAATTTGAATAGGATTCTATAGTGTTGGGAGCCAATGCAGTGACTAGCCACAGAGCAGAAACATGTCAGGTTTAGGGAAAATGTTAGATTTAGGGAGGTTGGTAGAGGGTGGGAGCAGAAGAAGTTCAGTTTTGGAAAGGTTGAGTTTCAGATAGAGAGCAGGACATGATAGTGGAAACTGCGGTTGGACAGTCATTGGTGTTCTTTATTAGAGCAGGAGTAAGGTCAGGGGAGGAAGTGTATAGTTGTGTGTCATCAGCGTAAAGATGTACTGGAAGCCAAAATTGCTGATGGTGTGTCCTATTGGGGCAGTGTGAGAGAGAAGAGAAGAGGGCCAAGGACTGAACCCTGAGGGACCCAATAGTGAGAGAAAGGGGAGGAAGTGGAGCCAGCAAATGATACACTGAAAGAGCGATCAGAGAGATAGGAAGAGAACCAGGAGAGAGCCGTGTCCTTGATGCCAATGGAGTGCAGCATAGAGAGTAGGAGATGGTGGTCAACTGTGTCAAAAGCTGCAGAAAGGTCAAGAAGGATAAGCAGAGAGTGGTCACACATTATGTTTTGCTGTCAGAAGGTCATTGGTCACTTTGATAAGGGCAGTTTCTGTAGAGTGTAAGGGGCAGAAGCAGACTGTAATGGATCTAAAAGAGAGTGAGTGGAGAGGTAATGGTTGAGGCGGGTGTAGACCAGTGCTCCAGGAGTTTTGAGATTAAGGGGAGTTTGGAGACAGGTCTGTAGTTATTTGTGCAGGAATTGGTCAAGGGACGTTTTCTTTAGTAGTGGAGTAATAATAGAGTATTTGAAGGAGGAGAGGAAGATGCTTGTAGAGAGGGAGAGATTGAAGATTGTGGTTAAGTGAGTGGTGACCACTGGAGAGAGGGTCTGGAGTAGGTGTGAGGGAATGGGGTCAGTGGTGCATGTAGTGGGACGTGAGGACGAGAGGAGCCTGGAGACTTCTTCTTCTGAGACTGGGTCAAAAATGGAGAGTGAGCCAGTGGTGATGTGGGGACAGATGGGAGTAACAGTACTTGAAGGTTGGGAACTGATTTCCTGACTGATGTTTTCTATTTTCTCTGTGAAGTACGAAGCTAGATCATCAGCACAGAGGTCAGTGATAGGGGCCTGCACTTTCGGACTGAGGAGAGAGTGAAAGGTGTCAAAGAGTTTCTTTGAGTTGTTGGATATTGAAGAGATCAGGGTGGTGAAGTAGTTCTGTTTAGTGAGGTGAAGGGCAGAGTTATAGGTTTTTAGCATGAATTTATAACGGATAAAGTTTTCTGGTGTGCGGGTTTTCCTCCATAGGCGTTCGGCACTCCTAGAGCATCGCTGGAGGAATCGAGTTTGTGATGTGAGCCAGGGCTGTTTTACTCTGTGTTTGGAGATTCTGAAGGTGAGGGGCGCTACTTGGTCCAGGGTGCTTCTGAGAGTATCATTGTAATGATTCACAGCCAGATTGGGGCAGTAGAAGGAGGAGATTGGGGACAGTGATTAGAGAAGAGAGTCTGTGAATGTATGAGGGTTAATGGCCTGTAGATTTTTGAATGTGTGATAGGTCGGACTATGCTGTGATGGGCGAGGCTTTGTGAGTGTGAAGGAGAGAATGTTGTGATCAGAGAGAGAAGGAGATGAGTTGTCTAAGGAGGAGGTAGAGCAGAGTTGGGTAAAGATCAAGTCAGGGGTGTTACCATCCTTGTGTGTCTCAGAGGTTGAGAGTTGCGAGAGGCCAAGAGAAGTGGTTAGAGATGGGAGCTGGGATGCAGAAAGGGAGTTGGGGTTGTTTATGGGAATGTTAAAGTCTCCCAGGATGAGGGTTGGTAATTCTGAGGACATGAAGTGCGGCAGCCACGCGGAGAAGTGGTCGAGGATGTGGGTGGGTGAGACTGGGGGGTGGTAAACCACCACTCTGAGGGAGAGGGGACGGAACAGCCTAATTGTGTGGACCTCTAAAAAAGGGAATGAGAGTGATGGAGCGAGGGGGATGACCTGGAAAGTACATTGTGGGGACAGGAGTAAGCCAACTCCACCACCACGTCTGTTCCCAGGTCTCGGGGAATGGGAGAGGTGTAAACCGCTGTAGGAGATAGCAGCAGGGGAAGCAGTGTCTGAGTCCTGAATCCAGGTTTCAGTGAGGGCTAAAAGGTTAAGAGAGTTAGTGAGAAAGTAGTTGTGGATAAGGGAAGTTTGTTGCATGCAGGCCGTGGATTCCAGAGGGCACATTTAAAAGAGGGAGATGAAGGTGTGCAGGTAATACTAATGAGGTTAGTGGAATTTCTATGTGAGGTGTGTGTGTGGGGGGGATTGAAGTTGGAAGAGGGTGGTCCAGGATTGGGAGATTTATCGCCTGACATGAGCAGTAGTAGAAAGAGAAGGAGCAAGTAATTTTTGGCTCTATGACATTGTTTTTGTTGATACAAGACCCTGGAATATGACGGGCTTGGATTATTAAGTAGGGTGAAGAGAGCATGGGAGCAGGACATAGCAAAGGGAAGTAGAGAGAGGCAGATGTGGATAAAAGGTGATGGAGGGGGAATTGGGCAGTAAAAGTGGATGCCTAACGCACATAGATATAAAGGCATTGAACTTGTGGACATTTTGATATATTGGTCAAAGAAAAATTATGAGAGTTAGTAGGCGGGTAGAGTTGTCACATTCTGGTTACCTCTGGCTTATCTCTGGAATATCTCTGCAGTCCACTTTTAAAAACCCACTTTGGAAAATCACACAGGCCAAGGCACAGAGGCCATAGACCTTGAAATGTATAACTCTTGTGGTCATCAGACAATATGCCAGGTATATAGAAGGGAGGGGTCAGAGGAGAAAGAAGGATACATCACACCAGGGGACAATTAACAAATTACTACTAAGAGAAATGTTTGGGGCCGAATCAGCAGGAGAGAGAGACACGGGCAGGAGGAGAGAATATGCATATTTCTAAGGTACAAAGCAGATGGGAGAATATGTCATACCATCAATTACATGAGAGGCACACAGTGAGATTGGATACAGCAGAATACATCCAAATACATCCACGGGTGTATCTCTAATTAACTCAGATTTTGCCAATAAAGCTATCAGAAGCTTCTAAACTGATGACATAATGTGGGATGTCCAAAATTTTTTAAGGGCATTGTAATTTTAGTGTATGTAAACTTGTGACTGCAGAAAGTAATAAAGATACCTTAAAACATTCTCTCTCTCACTCTAATTCTGGCATTTGGCAAATATAAATTAATATGGTAATCCTAATTGATCTAAAATGGGAAAGATTTATTCTGATTTCATGTCAGATAGTGAGGAAAACAAATGTGTCTATATTATAAAGTATGTAAACTTCTAATTTTAACTGTACATTTGCTTGATGGTTATGAGGATTCCTAAAAGTCAGTAAGAAAACTTAAGTAATTGCCGAAATGTAAACTTAAAGAGGTTACCTTTTACATGGGCTATGGGAATGTCCGGGGGTCAGAGAGCTGTGGGAAAGGATAAGTCAATTAATAAAAGACCTGTGAGGTTGAGACGTACCTCTAGACCCCCCCATATATCTATTCCATTTCTGGGATAAGGTGGGAGGGAGAAAGGAAGAAGGGGTGAGGGACTTCCTTCACTATTTCATAACCTAGTTTTAATAGTCAAAAGGTGTGTGTTGCAGCAATGGCTGCAAAAGAAGGTACCAAGCATTCAAGAGATATTTTACCAAACTAAACATTTGTTATACATAGAAAGACTGGAGGCAGAATGAGAAAAGGAAACTAGAGTGAGGCCACTCATGTTAAAGTGGAAAGACTGTCTGTTGCATTACTACTCTGACGATGAAATAAAGCATTTTATGAATCCTTTCGTGGAAACAGAATGGTACCTACTAAAGGACATTGGAGGCACGTTAGGGAGACTAAAGGTATCGTCACACACTGCAATATTGCTAGGCAATTTCACTGGCAATTTGCTGGTTGCAGTGAAATCATGGACACATTGTTCTATTTTGTTGCTGTGTACAAATGGAACAACGTCTCCATGATTTCACTGCAACCAGCAAATTGCCAGTGAAATTGCCTAGCAATATTGCAGCGTGTGACGATACCTTAAGAGTTAGACTGAAGGCACACTGTCGTGCATCAAACACGGAGCGTGTTTGATGCACGACATGGATGCTAGTGTAATGCGTGTTTGTGGGTGTGTGTGGTGCGTGTGGTGAGTGTGCCTGCATGTATTGATGTGAGTATGCTGCGAGTGTGAGGTCTGAGTGCGTGTGTGCTGCGTGTGATGGAGATGCTGTCCATGGTCCTGAAGGACCGCAGACAGCATTTGTTGGGGAATAGAAACTTAGTTTGTATTTCCCGCTATACCTAACAGCTATCATCTTGTACTGCTGTGACAGCAGCGGTACAAGATGTTTAGCTAATACACTAATAATTGTTGTAAAATAATGTATTCCGGGGTTATTTTAGTGATTAAGCCCATCAGCATCCTATGCGCCGCATGTGTGCGCAGAGGTTGCTGATGCGGCTCAAATGCCGGTGATGAAGGGGTTAATATGATGCTGGTGTAGTTGCACCATGTTTGTTGAGAGTATCCTCACTCTCTGCAAACATGGTGTCATTACACCATGTGTGTGAAGGGGTTAATCGTTCTGTAAAATGGGTTAACACTAGAAGTCCCAGAGAGGGGTAATTTAATCTTTCTACCTTTGGAACCCAGAGACGGGTCGAATGACCTGAAGGATTTTAGGCCACATTTACAAATGAAAGGATGCTAATTGGAGCCATCAGATTTGTCAGTTCGGACTAAGGGTAATTTGACCCTCTTTTGGGACTTTAGGGGGGAGCTCGAAATTCCTGGGACTTCTAGTGTTTAAAGAAATGTCGGCTTTATAAATTAACTGAAAAAGCCACTGCTCTGTTACTGTCTATGGGGTCTATGCAGTGTTCAGCATCACACAGAGGGGACAGCTCCCCATAGACAGTAACAGAGCAGTGGCTTTTTCAGTGAATTTATAAAGCCGACATTTCTTTTAACCCATTTTACAGAACAATTAACCCCTGCATACACATGGTGTAATGACACCATGTTTGCAGAGAGTGTGGACACTCTCTACATACATGATGCCACCAAACCAGCATCATATTAACCCCTTCATCACCGGGATTTGAGCCGCATCAGCAACCTCTGCGCACACATGCGGCGCAGAGGATGCTGATGGGGTTATTCACTAAAATAACCACGGAATACATTATTTTACACCAATCATTATTGTATTAGCTAAACACCTTGTACCGCTGCTGTCACAGCGGTACAAGATGATCGCTAACTGTACAGGCAAAGCGGTCATTTTAAAGTTGCCGGCTTTGACAGCCGGCGAGTTTAAAGCGTTTTTGGCTGCACACTCGCACTGTGTGCTGTATGGGGGTGAGATTTTTTAGGATTGGGGAAGTTTTAAAGGTTTCTTGTTATTACTGTCAAGAATTGGAACAATGTACTGATTTCCACTCTGATTTTGAACAAAATATCGGAAAGTTCTAATTCACTATGCAATGAAAAATGTGCACTAAATATATGATGTAAAACAATAAAAATTATTGTTTACAAAAAAACAAAACTGAAGTATAAAAAAAACTACTTTGAGGAACCTCGCAAGAAGCGTTGCATTAATATAAAGAGTATATAAATGTTAATATAAATGTCATTACATTTTTCTTTAGGATTTAATGGGTGGCTGAATCTAACAGAAATTGATCCAGATGAAGAAGTTCAAGGAGAAATTCATTTGAAGATTGAAATATTTGGCAATGATTTGTCTAGGAAACTTCGGTGTACAGTGTTTGAAGCAAGGTAAGGTAAATTATGGCGATAGATGGAGATATTTGTTATACTTTATGATTGCTATTGTATTATTTTATAATACTAAAAATCAGTTCTTCAAAACGAAGTTTATTTTTTGAATATTGACCACAGCATCTAACAGGTTAAATGGCCACCATCAGAGTTATCTTCGATCCCTTCCATTTCAGCAGGAGCCCAATGGTTCATTACAGCCAGACTACAAGCATCACAAGAATAGCTCACCATGATGTACATATATATCAAATTGTGGGAAGGTAGTAAAGGGTCTTAGATTAAGAAATAAGACATTATTTCTTTGTAATCATACTAACCTGCAGAATAGCGTTAACATGTTAGTTATGTTGTGCGGTGAATGACATAAAAATAAAACAGGGAGAACAATGACCAAATTACCGTATTATATGGACTATAAGACACAATTTTTTCCTCCAAATTTTGAAGGAAAGTGGGAGGTGCGTCTTATAGTCCGAATATAATTTACTTGGCTTGCTTGGGGGGAGGGAGCCAGAAGTGGAATAGGGTCAGAAATGGCAGAGAGTGGTCCCCACTGAAGAATCCGGCTGCTGGGTTTACCACGTGTGCTGGCTAATTATGGACATGTATATTCTCTGCTTCCCCACTCCCACCTCTTGGCACTAAAGACAGTGCTGACAGACAGTCATGAGAACCAGGGAATACTCTCATTACTTTAATAGCCAGCACGTGGTTGCTCCCCAGCATCCTGCAGCTGCTGAAGAGATTGTGCGCGGACTGGAGAATGGAGGAGCAAGGTGGCAGCAAGTGAATGAGCACTGCGCTTGTGCTGAATCACTGCCATGAAGATGACGGGCAGAGCAGCACAGTTTGGTACCTAATCACAGGTACCTTGTCACTGCGCGCCACAGTCCCTGTGTTCAGGTCAATGTCTGCTGAGCCCTGAAATCCAGGAAGTGGCCGGTCTCCAGATCAAGTGCCGCAGTGAATGAAGAGGCAGGACTGGACGATTATAGTTGGATTGGTGACTGCGGGCCCGGCGGGTTGTCCGTTCAGGGCTCCGTTAGCGGCGGCGGGCTGGTTCACGATCGGGGCCGCTGCATCGTTTGGGCCTGGGGCACTCATTCTCACTCCCCCCTAGTGAATCGCTGCCAGTCTCTAAAAAACGAAAATACGTAGTCGGCTCCGCAGGCGGGGAGTGGAGCACCTTGGGTATTTCCGGATCAAGATGCTGCACTCGCCGTTCCTCGTCAGAGCATGGGGCGGGGCTTATCTTCATGCTCTTTTCAGCCGTAAAGCTGACAGTTCACAAACACAGTCTATATACGGCACACAGTACCCAGTTGTACCAGGCACGGAATCCTGTTCGTTACACAAGGGACTGGGTACTCAGGTCTCGGGTGGTCGGGTGCAGGGATGTCACGGGTGGTCGGTGCCCGAGCCTGTGCCCTTGGGTGACAATGAAAAAGAGGTATTTACAGAGATTAAAGTTATTGTCAGTCGTAACACCATCTGTAGGTCCGGTGATGGCATCGGCGCTGCTGGGACCTCGGGGGTGATGGGCAGCAGCAAGGTGTTGTAGCTCTCTACAGGGAGAACGGGTTCCCCGGGGCTGAAGGGTATGATGCTGAAATAGGGCAGCACAGTTGGAATGGGGCAGCATAGTCGTTGTAGTGTGGGACAGGTTAAAGAAGGGACACACACACAATAAAGTCTTTTTCTGTACCTTTTACTGGTGTTCTTGCAGGTACACTCTCCGAGTTGAAGGCTACACCTCAGGATTTCCACACCGAGCGGGGTATAGGCCTCCTTGTCCGGAAGCCTGGCTGGCATAAAACCAGGCCTGACCTCCTGTTTCTCCACACCCATGTTGCTGCACTGAGGGCTCTCTTTCGGCTACCACTATCTCTCCTGCGGTCCCTGGCTCTCAAATGTGGATGCTGCAGGTGTCAGGGAAGCTAAGCCTCCATGGTGTACTGGATTCTCTGCTGGGCTGACCTCTTTCCCTGTGGCAGGTGTTCTGGTGGGGTGAGCCGGTATGGCTCCTCTGCCCCCTCTGTATTGTTCCTCACCTCTGCCTTCGGCCCTCGCTCTCTGGACCCACACACTGACACTGGCGGTGCACTGGTGTTGGGCCTAGCATGGCTCCGATAACCAGTTTTAGCTCACTAGGCACTGAGCTGAGTTCACAGTTGTTCTAGTGACTGCACACTCTGGCTAACTCCGCCCCCAGCACCTGTATTTATAGGGGATTTGGCTTAACAGCAACCAGTGGTGCTCCCCCTACAGGCCTGGAGTGGAAGGTGTTGGGTGTATGTGAGGTACCAGATGTGGAAATCCCTTAGTGAACTAGTTGGATCTGTGGCTTTTCCTGGCACAGGATGCCACACTGGCTGCTGTGCAGAATAGATACACCATTTATTACATACTTGCATATTGTAAACAGAGAAGAAAAAACACAATGTGTTGTGAAGTGATTTGATACAAACATTTCATCCAGACTACATAAAACTGTGTAAGTAGCAGTTACAGAGTCATGTAACATTCTGCAAATTGTGATGATTAAGCAAAGCCTCCATTTCATTTCTACTGTAAAGTATGCTGTATGTATAATATATTGTTCCACGTGCAAATTATTCTTATCACTTATCGCACTTCCTTATAATCTCCTTAAAACCTTTCACTAAATACATGCTTCTGTGGGATTGTTTTTTGGAATTGGAAACAGTGGATGTGAGGTATTTTCTCTCGTGACCTTGAAAATAAGATTATATAATTTCATGAAGTATCCTGAATAGAGCATTTAATTTATCCAGCATAGAGGTCACCTTAGACTAAATATCAGGGAAAACAATGAAGACAAGTCAGATCAGATCTTTAATCTTTAATGCCTTTTTATTCCCAAGTGAATTACATTGACATTCATTTCCTTAAAGCATAACTGTTGATTTAATTTTTATTTCATAACGCAATATTACACATGAAAATATGAAACTTTGTAATATATCTTATCAGGCAGATTTGATGATAACATGTCGAATGTTATTCCTTCATAACCTCCATTATATTGGAAGTTGCATAATGAATAGTGAAAAATATCCCTTATTAGAATTACATGAAACATTGTACATACAGGCTTGTTTAATAACCTCATATTCAGGCACAATCACACCATAGTATTTTTACTAAGTTTCCTGAGGACACATGCATATTTTCAAAAGCCACAGACTCATTCATATAGTCTACTACAAACCATAGGATAGGCCAGACTCATGTACTTACTCTTCTTTCTTCTGGGTTCCTACTAATCTTCAGGTGCTCATAGCATCAGCAAGACGTTGTGCGTATGTAAGCGATGTAGGGCTGCTGGATGGCATCGGGATCCATTTTGTAGTGAAGAGAAGCCCGGATCCAGAATTACATAAATCTAATAGATAACAGGGCAGTTAAGAAAAACTAGAGTTTGCCATGCTAGGCAGCCCTTTAAGCATCTGCCTTTTTTGGATAGGATACCAGTCCAGGCCTAAGTCACCACAGACCACTATGTGATGGCATTGTAAATGGTAATTTCACAGTAATACTATATTCTTTGAAGATTGTTGGAAGCTGATTATTCAGGATACTGTCCAAGCGTCTGACAGCAGAGCTTCTTTATTCTGCAACAATCAGCAACAATATTTGATAAGCTTAATAGATCAGGAATAAATCATTTGTGTGTCTCTATATTTGCAGCATCTGCAGCAGACTGCTTCTTTTCTCATACACAGACATGGGAAACTAGATACAGTCGCATGCTCTTCCTGTGTGAGCCTCTGTGAGTTTTCTTTTTTTGTTCTAACTTTATAAACAGCATAGAAATCTAGCAACTAAACACTCAGACAGGAATGAAGTTGTTGCACTAAACATATTCCAACACACGCGCACATCCTAAAAACTCAACAGCTACTTATCCTGTTAGCCCCCTTGCGGTTCTGAAGTCCACAAACTTGGCTCTTGATAATGGCTTTTCCATACCATCAGCTATCATATTGTCAGACTTGCAATAAACAAACTCAAGTATTCCACGTTCCACTAAGTCACGTAAGTGGTGATGTTTTACATCAATGTGATTAATCCTTGCACTAATCTTCTCACTGCTGGCAAGTTTAATGCATCCATGGTTGTCCTCCTATATAACTATTGGCTGAGCTAGTGGCTTGCTGAAATCTTTCAAAAGATGTTTAACCAAATTACTTCTTGACTTGCATAAGCAGCAGACATACATTCTGCTTCTGTAGAAGATAATGCAACCGACACTTGTTTTCTGCTGGACCAAGAAATTGAAGTTTCCCCTAACTTGAACAAGTAACCACTTGTTGATTTCCGATCACTTGAATTTCCAGCCCAATCTGCAGCCACATAACCTCTCAGAGTGAGATCTCCTGATGCAGATATATTAAGATTTAGCTTTTGAGTTTCTTTAAGATACTGTTGAATTTTCTTAATTGCATAGAATTGCAACTATGGCTGTGATATCTGGACGAGTTGTGGTTACTATGTACAGAAGCGCCCCCACTGTTTGTCTGTAGTTCTCATTGCTGGGTAGCAGATCTTCTTCTTCTTCCAATTTTAAGTAGGATGTATCCATTGGTGTTGACACACCTTTGGCTTATGGATGTGGTTTGCTTTGCAACCTCTGAGTGATATTGTTTTTGAAGACCCACTTACATCAGATAGCTCTTTCTCCTTGTGGTAGTTCAGTAAGCTCTCATGTCTGGTGTTGGTGAAGAGACTTCATCTCTTCATTGGCGGCATTTATCCACTTCTGCTTCTCGTGGACAGGCAGTTTTTGCATCTCTTGACATGACTGTGGCTCTGGCTCAGGAAGTGTTCTGACCATATAAGAAAGGCATCTAGGGGCGTGTCCTGGCCATGGAGGGAGCAGTGCACTAGAAACTGAGCTCCGTCTCCCCGGCCACTTCAATGAGGCAATAGCGTCTTCCACCCCGGCTTTCCTGGCTCCTCATGCCGGCGAAAAGGAGGAGCAGACACCCGGCAACCACCCCGGACCCTCAGATCCCGAATCCGGGCACCATAACCCGGTATTTAAGAAGCTCCAACAGGCCCCTGGTCCCTACAGCAGGCTCCAAGATGGCGGCGCCTGTAGCTGCACAGCCTGTCTCTGTACACAGTGAGGAGGGAGAAGCGCGCTCCGGATCCTCTTCTCAGCCATCCTCTGCCTCCAGCGCGTTACCCAGCACCTACATATGGGAGGACACATGTGGAGCGGCGCCCGGTGAGTCTGGTGAGCCCGAGACCCGGGTGGGGGATGTGATCTCTGAAGGAGCAGCGCGCTCCTCCACAGACAATTCAGTGGCTGGGAATGATATGGGAGCTGTCCTAATGGGAGAAAATCAGAGAAGCAGCAGGGGCTCAGTGACTGAGGTCACAGAAGGATATGGAGAGAACTACACTTGTGGATACTCACAGATGAAAAATCCATGTGTGGCTTATGGCCCCTCCGTGGGCTTCATTCAGGCAGCCAGTACCCCAGATAGGGAAGTGCATTCCCCTGCCAGACCTTCACAAGAGGGGGCACTGCAGCAGAGTCAGATACTTTTCACTAATGTCCATTCTGAATCTCTGTGCACAGGATTTGAGTTACCAATATCTAAGTCATACCTCCCTATGAATAAAAAGGACGTCACATCCCCTAATACCTCAATACCCCTTGCTGATCAGACAAAGGCTGCTGGAGACTCCCCAACCTCGGAGGGAGATATGTGGGAATCCTTTAAGGCACGAATAATGAACATACCCACTAGAGAAGAACTGTCCGATTTTATATTTAAAGTGGAGTCCTCCCTTAAATCTACGACAGCATCACTACGAGGCGAGGTCCAGGTGATATCAGATAAGGTATCCCGGACCGATACCACTGTTGAGGACTTAACTAAACGAGTCCAGGCCCTGGAGGAGGAGGTGTCACTACAGAGATCCCAACAGGAAGCCTTTTTGGATTCTCTGGAGGACCTTGAAAATAGGGAGCGGAGGCAGAATATACGGATTCGGGGCCTTCCAGAGTCTGTGACACCATCTGAATTGTGGTCCACTTTAAGAGACTTATTTAACGATATCCGAAACACCCCTGCTGGGACTGTCATCGAGTTCGACAGAGCGCATCGTTCCCTTGGCCCTGTCCCTCCGGAGGGAGCGCTGCCACGTGATGTTATTTGCAGGTTCCACAGGTACCAAGTCAAGGAAGAAGTCCTTGTCAAAGCAAGACAGCGTGAGGGAGTGTCCTTCCAGGGGGCCCAGCTGCAATTCCTAGCAGACCTGTCCAGACGGACCCTTCAGAAGAGGCGCGCATTGAGGCCTCTTTTGGATCTTCTGCGTCAGAATCAGATGCTGTATTCCTGGGGTTACCCGTTCCGCTTACAGGTTCGCCGCGGTAACCAGCTGGTTTTTCTTTCTCATCCTCTGGAGGTGCGTGTCTTCCTTCAGGCCCTGGAAATACCCGATCCAGGCCTTTCGTTCCCAGATTGGCCGGCTTTCTCATTTGACGGTATGCTCCAGTCAAGACCTCGTCTGCCGTGGAATAACCGTAGAAGAAGAAACGGGAGAGGCAGAAACCGTAGACGCCGCAGACTCAGCGATGTGAGCAGATCTGAAGATGGGTGACTTTTGAGTTGTATTCGGGTTCTTGAGAGTTAACATATTTCTTCTTTTTTTTTGTTGCCATAACAGTTGGGACGAGAGACTCCATACAATGCTATGGGATGATGTGATGTTTTATACTGATAATTACCTTTTCATTTTAGGGATGTGTTTTACCCATTCCTTTCCGTACTTTTCCTCTTCTTCTCCATTCCTTTCTTCTCCCATTCTACTCCCTCCGCTTCATTCTGATAACATTTTTTGGTCAATGACTGCATATATTCATGCGCAGAGGTCCAAGGGTGGACTTTACTTCCTTTCCCTTTCTTTCGCTTTTTCCCATTCCCACTTGTTTCCCCCACCCTCTTTAAGTTTCCCACTTCAAATATAATTATTCCATCCTCTCTATTCCCCCCCCTTCTCTATGATCCCTCATAAAATTATGCTTGGGTAAACGATTCCCTTTCTCACCATAAAATGATGGTACATATAGTAGAGAGTATTTCGTCCTGCCACTTGGTAAGATGGGGGCCTCTCTCCTTCCTTTTGCTATATGATATTTTTATTTGAATAAATAAGTTGCCTGATAGCCGGAATAACGATGCTATATTAGAGTTATGTTATTTAAATGTTTATGCTTTTGATGTTGGCCGGGGAGATGAATATCCTCGGTTGTTTGTAGTTTTTGTAATTACTTTTAGATCTGATACATTTACACTCTCTAGGTGTTTTATCCGGAGTGTGCTCTTGTCTAAGACTCCTTTCCATCGGAAAGGCATTCTCCCACGGGGACGTCACACATCCCTTTGAGTGTGACGCTGCTGTAAAGAACATTCCCCACGTGATGGTATTACCAGCCTCGCGTCAGTCCAGCGAGATATCTCTTTGCTAAACTCTTTTTAATTTATTCCTCCCCCCTCACCCTTTTTTTTTTTTCCTTCTCCTCTATTCCGGGTGTTATTTAGGTCATTGACTCATCATCAGGTGGGTTCGATATGGCGGGCGGAACTTTCACAATAGGGTCCCTAAATGTCAGGGGTTTTAATACCCCCCAAAAGCGAAGTTACATTATTTCAGACATGCAGAAGAAGGGGGTACAGGTGTTGTTCCTTCAGGAAACGCACTTCAAGGAGGGCCATGTTCCGTCCTTTGGAGGAGGTCAGTTCACTGAATGGATACATTGCGTGAATCCCGAATCCAGATCCAAAGGTGTTTCTATAGCCCTTCATAGGAATTTGCCATATAAAATTTTGGATTCGGTGATTGACAAGGGAGGTCGTTACATCTTTCTCAAGTTGGAGATTTCTGGAACTCCATTGACTTTGGTCAATTGGTACCTTCCTAACAGGGAGCAGACAAGGGTATGTAAATCTCTCTTGTTGAAATTGGCAGCTTTTGCGGAGGGGCGGGTCATCATCGGGGGTGACTTCAACTTTGCCCTTGACCCTTCCATTGACACTACCTCTGGCAGGGGAGTGACACCTCGTAAGCCATGGAATCCTATCTTGGACACCCAATGCCTCTATAGGCAATATTGTCCACTCAGACCATAGTCCCATCTATTTGTCTATTGAGGTTCCCGGACTAGCTAAGAAACAGTGGTCGTGGAGACTAAACAGCCATCTTCTTTCCGATGCAGTCTGTCTAGAGGAATTAAAATCGGATATCGAGATATTCTCTCAGACACATGCTTCCGATGCGTCCTCCCCAACCATTAAATGGGAAGCCCTTAAATGCATTCTCAGAGGAACGCTAATCAAACATGGAACTAGAATCAAGAAACAACAATCTGACCAGATGAGTGAATTGCTCTCCCAGATTGACAGATTGGAGGGACACATAAGGCCTCTAGAAATCATGGGGTGTTAGTTGAATTAACATCCAAGAGACTGGAACTAAAGAATTTACTAGACAGGAAATATGACAGACAAAAGGAAAGATCTAGGGCGTTCTTTTATAAAAAAGCTAATAGTTGTGGAAGACCTTTAGCTAGACTCTTACATCCTCGAGGGGGCCCTGCATATATTTCTTCCATAAAGACACCAAAGGGTAAGATGGTGCACAGCACAGAGGATATAGCAGAGGTATTCCAAAACTTTTATGCTGATCTATATGCCTTGAGAGCAAAATTCGCCGACATGCATCCCGACGACATGCGAGCTAAAATTCAGGCATATATTTCTGAGGTGAATGTCCCGACTCTATCAGATGATGATGTTCTGTCCCTGGAAAGTGACATCACAGAAGAAGAGGTGGCGAATGTGGTCAAATCGTCCCCGACATCTAGGTGCTCTGGCCCGGACGGTTATACTCCTATCTTTTACAAAACCCTGATTGACAGCCTGTTACCTCACATGCTCTCGGCATTTAAAGCTCTCATGGAGGGGGGCACCCTAACGTCGCAAGCCTTAGAGGCACACATTTGTGTGCTTCCCAAACCAAACAAAGACCATTCTGAGGCGGCAAGCTTCCGTCCAATATCTCTGCTGAACATTGATGTTAAGATGTTCGCCAAGATTTTGGCGGACAGATTGTCTTTGAGGCTCCCCTCGATTGTCCACCTTGATCAAGTGGGCTTTGTTAAAGGCCAAGAGGCGCGGGACAACATCATTAGATCTTTTCTCCTGATTGAGAAGGCTAAGATGTGGAAGTCCCCTCTATGCCTGCTCTCTATAGACGCAGAGAAGGCCTTTGATAGAGTCCACTGGGGTTTTTTGTGGGAGGCGTTGAAGCACATTGGCCTAGGTAGTAAGTTTATGAATGGGATTTCCTCACTGTACTCCTGTCCCTCCGCCAAGGTACGCATTAATGGTAGCCTATCGGGTTCCTTCCCTGTCAGGAACGGAACTAGGCAGGGTTGCCCATTATCTCCCTTGCTTTATGTTATAGTCATGGAGCATTTGGCGAAAGCCATCAGGGACAATGGAGGCATACACGGGATTTCAGTGGGGGACAACCACCATAAGACGGCTTTATTCGCTGATGATGTCCTTTTATATGTCACTCGCCCCTCCGAGACCTTCTCCGCCTTGTTATCTGAGTTCAATAGATTTGGAGACCTTAGCAACTTTAAGGTGAATTATTCCAAATCCGAGGCGTTGAACGTATCTCTGTCTGCATCTGAGGTGGCCTCCCTTGCTGGAGGATTCTCCTTTCGGTGGAGATCAGGACATATTTCATACCTAGGTATTAATTTACCTGCTGATGTGCGCGAGGCCTTTCACTTAAACCACAAGGTTCTTCTGGAACGAGTGGGCGCTCTACTGGAAGCTTACAGACCCTTAAAGATATCTTGGTTGGGTAGAATTCATGTCGTGACGATGGACATCCTCCCAAGATTTTTATATGTCTTTCAAGCGGTGCCTATTTGGCCATGCGGGACGTTCTTTCGCACCGTTCGCAGATTGATATCCAGATTCGTCTGGAACGGGATGAAACCGCGAGTGGGCTACAGGGTTCTGTCCTCCTTGAGAGAGTCTGGAGGTGTTGGACTGCCGGACTTGCGACGATATTGTTTAGCTTCCATTCTTGTGCGTCTGCTAGATTGGCATTTCAAGGCGGACGCGAAACAATGGATTCAGATTGAACAGTTTGGTAGTTCTATCCCTCTATGCCACTTACAGTGGATCCCAAAGGAGGCCCTGACTCCGCCAGACCAACGATCCTACTTGACTGTTGAACTGCTGAGAGCATGGAGAGTGGCGTGGGTTGATTCGAACGGGAAAACAGTGGTTAGCTCCCTGACCCCGATCTTTTACAACCCGGCTTTTCCTCCGGGCATGACTCACCAAGTTCTCCTTCTGTGGCGAGCAGAGGATGATACCCGTGTGGGCCAGATTCTTCGTCGGGGCGATCTCCCTTCGTTTACCGACTTACAGACGTCTTCCCCAACCGTGAGGCTGAAGTGGTGGGAATATCTCCAACTTCGCTCCTTTGTACGTTCTCTACCCATCCGACGAGATCCCGAGGATACATTAACTCCACTTGAAAAGTTATTTACATCCGAGCAGGGGCCCTCTAGAGGCATTTCGGCCATTTATTCTGTCCTCTCTAGAGCAGCAGTGACAGGAGCCCATAGTTATCAGCGAGCATGGGAGACTGACTTAGGAAGGACGATAGATACTCAAGACTGGGAGAGATGTTTTCTGATGTCTCGCAAAACCTCAGGATCTTGTGAAGCACTGGAAAAGTGTTTCAAGATACGCCTCAGATGGTATCTCACCCCGGACAGGCTGCATCGGTTCTCCCCGACCAACTCCCCACTTTGTTGGAGATGTGGTCTTGAAGTTGGCACAATGATTCACATTTGGTGGAGCTGTCCCGGTATCAGTGACTTTTGGAAGAAAGTATTCCGTAACTATAATATAGTTACAGGCAGGCATGTGGAGGGTGCCCCCGAGGTGGCCCTACTCTCTTTGCTCCCTGGTTCATGGAAAAGACAGAGGAAAGACATCCTCCGGTTTTGCCTTTGTGCAGCACGCAATGTGATCCCCCGACACTGGAGGGAGCAGACACCTCCTTCTACTTTTGAGTGGTACACCGAGATGGAATCCCTCAGACGTTTTGAGGAGATTTCAGCCGAATTTTCTCAAA
Source organism: Allobates femoralis (assembly GCA_033576535.1). Classification (NCBI taxonomy): domain Eukaryota; kingdom Metazoa; phylum Chordata; class Amphibia; order Anura; family Aromobatidae; genus Allobates; species Allobates femoralis. The sequence continues at coordinate 416,598,455 of JARQOC010000002.1, forward strand.
CTCAAACAGAATATGTAAACACCTGGTCAGAATGGATCCTCTTCAAGGATGCCTCTGATTTTGGAGACATTTTTTCCTGAATAGTGTAACACCTGTACCGTTCCTGACCCTGTGCTATCCCTTCTTTCGAATTAAATAACACCCATTACATTCTAATTTTTTCCCTCATAAACCTCACTCACTTTTTGTACTACTACTTCATTTTCGATTTCTCCTATATATGATTTCTTTTCTTTCTCTTTCTTATTCCTTTTCTCAAGATTCTTGTAATATCACTTTGATATTTTCTCCCTCTCCTTCCTGTTGGACTGACGCGAGTTACAAATTGTTTGTATATGATTCAATACTAACTTTTTCCTCACTATATGTTATAATTTTTGGTTTCATTTGTTTAGAGATGGAACCTAACCTTATGGTTCTTTGAACATTAAAAGGGGAATTCCCCTTTATACCTGGGAGAGACTTTCTGAGACCAGTACTACCTAGAATTTAACTATAAGGTTTACGGTCTATTAACTTTCTATGTACCATTCTCCAAAGGAATTTTATTGTTCTATTTGTTTTATTGTACTATGTGTACATTCTTTAATTTAAAAATTTCTTTCAATAAAGATATATTTACAAAAAAAAAAGAAAGGCATCTAGCTGGGATACCTTTGTTTGGCCTTTTTGATCTCTTGACTGGAGGTTGACTTGGTTCTTCTGTGTCTTCCTTGGTGTCTTCAGAGCTTATACAGACGTCAATGTTTCCATTTTCGGTGTCTGAGTTGGTGATTGAGATTCTTGTTCTTGCTTCTTAAGTTGAATAACTGGTGTAACTTCATGAAATTTAAGTAAAACAGAGTTTTCATCAATCACTACATCTCTGCTGATTGTTACTGTGTTGGTCTCTGGGTGCAGGAATCTGAATCTCTTTTGATTTTCGCTATAGCCCACCAGGACTCCTTGCTTTGCATGTGATTCCCACTTGGAACATTTTTCTTCGGGAACATACATAAATGTTATGCTTCCAACTATCTTGAGGTGCTTCAGGTTAGACTTCTCGCAGTTCCATAGGTCATATGGAGTTTTATAATCGCTTTAGGCTGGGTTCACATTTGCGGACCCCTCCAGCGTTCTGCGGAGGGGATCCGCAGTGTGACCGCAGCGGCCGCAAGCTCCTATCTTTATAACGGGAGCGCACGGTGCTGCGCTTGACTGCGCATGACCGTGCGCACCCATTCACTCCCACATGTGATCTGTCTGCGCACAAATCACACAGTCTCGTCCGCACCAGGGACGCGACATGTTGCATTCCTGGTGCGGACGAGACTGTGTGATTTGTGCGCAGGCATCCGCCTGCGCACAGATCACATGTGGGAGTGAATGGGTGCGCACGGTCATGCGCAGTCAAGCGCAGCACCGTGCGCTCCCATTTTAAAGATAGGAGCTTGCGGCTGCTGCGGTCACATTGCGGATCCCCTCCGCAGAACGCTGCGGAGGGGTCCGCAAATGTGAACCCAGCCTTACCTGGCAGTCTGTTTTGAAGATAGCAAGCTATCATGATGGCTTCTCCCAATACATTGTAGGTAGATTCACATCAAACAACATACTTATTCCACTTTCACAGAGAGTGCAGTTCTTTCTCTCTGCAATGCCATTTTGTTCTGGGTTGTATGGAATGGTAGTCTGGAACATGACTCCATTCTTTTTCAAAATAGTTTGCACCTTACCACTTGTATATTCAATTCCATTATCTGCACGCAGGGCTTATGCCATTCTTCCAAATTTGTTAAACACTACAGCAAGATATTCTTCAAGTTTCTGTGGAACTTCATCCTTACTGTGAAGAAGGTAGGGACTGTATATCTGAAGTAGTCATCAATAAATGTGAGAAAATATCTCTTCTTTCTAGGAGTTTGATCACTCATTGGACCGCAAACATCTGTATGTATCAAATCCACTGGCTGTGCAGATCTAGTGGTGCTTACTTTAGGAAAGGATTTTCTGGACATTTTCCCTTTAAGACAGCTAGTGCAATTCATTGTTTGCTACACTGGTTGATTTTAATATCATTTGCAAGTTGACCTAGCTTCCTTACTGCTTCTGGGTCTCTGTGCCCAAGACGTCTGTGCCACACATGGATACAGTTCTTATGCAGATCTTGCCTAGCACTGTACACTCTCTTTGCATTTTAGCTGATAAAGTTCATCTTGGATTTTTCCTTCTGCAAGAGTGTGACCCTTCTTTGAGATGATGCAGCTGTTATCGTTAAATGTACAGGGTGGGCCATTTATATGGATACACCTCAATGAAATGGGAATGGTTGGTGATATCAACTTACTGTTTGTGGCACATTAGTATATGGGAGGAAGAAAACTTTTCCACATGGATGGTGAACATAGCAGCCATTTTGAAATGGCAATTTTGGATCCAACTTTATCTTTTTCAATGGGAAGAGGGTCATGTGACATATCAAACCTATTAAGAATTTCATAAGAAAAACAATGGTGTGTTTGGTTTTAATGTAACGTTATTGTTTCATGAGTTATTTACAAGTTTATGACCACTTATAAAATGTTTCCAAAGTGCTGCTCATTGTGTAGGATTGTCAATGCAACCCTCTTCTCCCACTCTTGACACACTGATAGCAACACAGCAGAAGAAATGCTAGCACAGGCTTCCAGTATACGTTGTTTGAGATGCTGCACATCTCGTATCTTCACAGCATAGACAATTGCCTTGAGATGAGTGATGAGGCAAACTTTTTTGTAAATGGCGAAGTTAACAAACAAAACCTCCGTTATTGGTCTGACACTAACCCACAGTAGATAGATCCCTTCAAGACTGTTGGAACACAAAAATTGATGGTATGGTGTGGTATATGGGTACAATGATAGTGGGGCCATTCTTCATCAATGAAAACCTCAATGCCACTGGATATCTGAAATTGCTACATGATTCAGGTTCCAGGACGTATAGTGCTCAGAGGTATTGCTTCATTGGCCTGGATTTTACATCCACGTTTTAGGAAAAGCCAAAGAGCTGGGTGGGACTGACCATTCCCTTACCTCCATTTTGTAACAAGCTCTAAAAGGCAGTTCATCTGCATAATTTAGTTCTGAAAGCTGAGGTGGAAACACACACCTCTAGATGTGAATTAACTCTGCAAGAGGCTGACAAGGCCTATGAAGCCTATGTTCAGATATTTGGACTGTTTTGTTCATTTTGTTCCCTTGTGACATTACAAAGCTATTTTCTGTTATGTCGGAGAGATTTATAGATCAAGAGACTTTGTGCCTGTGCTTAGCTGAACTGCAGCCAAAGAGTAGAATCCCTATGAGAAGTATATACTGTGACAAGCAAAAGGGTAACAATATTTTTAACTTTTTACTTTCAGGCTCTATATTTCACTATCCACTACATCTTTGAGCATGAGACTACCTTCATTTTATAGACAATTATATCATACATAAATTTGATTTGCAACTATGTAGCATATGATTAGTTATGCAGATTCTTGTAATGTCACTGCATTGTTACTGTTTTGCTCCTGATGTTTGAAAGAAAGATTTCTTTCTATATACTACAAATTACAATCTGTTCTCACACTCCATAATACCTCAGAGTTTTATCAGGTTAAATCCCAAGCAAAATGTTACTGGTTCGAATCGAGGAGCAGTTATGAAGAATATTTCTCAAGACAAGAGAAACAGCATCATCCAGTTTATCGATGATGGTCTCTTGGCCAAGGGAATTGCTATACTGCATCTTGTGAGTGTCATGACTGTTGGAAGAATATGAAATGAAGTTTGCCCATCCATTCAAAAGCCAATAAGTGGACATCCAGGCAAAATATTGGCGTCAACAAGTCAACTAAGATGTGGTTGGGGGCTGCCCCTTTAAGACATGGTAGGGGACCGCCCCTTTAAGAAGTGGTTGGGACCATCCCTTTAAGACATGGTTGGGGACTGCCCCTTTAAGATGTGGTTGGGGACCACCCCTTTAAGAAGTGGTTGGGGACCGCCCCATTAAGACATGGTTGGGACCGCCCCTTTAAGATGTGATTAAGGACCGCCCATTTAAGATGTGGTTGGGGACCGCCCCTTTAAGATGTGGTTGGGGAGCGCCCCTTTAAGACGTGGCGACCAATCAGCGACGCGGGATTTCCGTTACAGACAGACAGACAGAATTAGACGATTATATTGTATAGTCAAAGTCCAGACCTGAATCCAATCGAGAATCTGTGGAAAGAGCTGAAAACTGCTGTTCACAAACGCTCTCCATCCAACCTCACGGAGCTCCAGCTGTTCTGCAAGGAAGAATGGGCAAGAATTTCAGTCTCTCAATGTGCAAAACTGATGGAGACATACCCCAAGCGACTTGCAGCTGTAGTCGCAGCAAAAGGGGGCGCTACAAACTATTAACTCAAGGGGGCCGAATAATATTGTATGCCCCACTTTTCAGTTTTTTATTTGTTAAAAAAGTTTAAAATGTCCAATAACTTTCGTTCCACTTCACGATTGTGTCCCACTTGTTGATTATTCACAAAAATATTAGAATTTATATCTTTATGTTTGAAGCCTGAAATGTGGCAAAAGTTTGAAAAGTTCAAAGGGACCAAATACTTTCACAAGCCACTGTGTATATATGATGTACAGTATGTATATTTGCCAGTCCTGATCCCCTTCTTGAAGGAATGTCCCCATCTTGGTCCCCTTCTTCAAGTAATATCCCCAATATGGTTTCCATATTTTAGTAATTTCACCATCCCGATCCTCTTCTTGTAGTAATGTCCCCATCCTGGTCGCACATTGTATTAATGTTACTATCCTGATCCCTTCTTGAAGTAATGTCCCCATACTTGTCCCCTTCTTTTACTAATATTCCTATCATGGTCGCCATATTGCAGTAATGTACCCCATCCTGGTCCCGATCTTGTAGTAATTTCCCCATCCTGGTTCTCATCTTGTAATAATAACTCTTAGGGTATGTGCCCACAGAACGTTTTTTGAGCAGTCCTGAACGCAGGAAAACCTGAGGATCCTAGAATCCTTGACAGGAGAAGTGCTATGATCTTGTCTGCGTTTTTTGCGCGTTTTTTGAGCGTTTTTCCTGCGTTTTTGATGCTGCGTTTTTCCTGCGTTTTTCCCATTGACTGCACCAAAAACGCAGAAAGAATGAACATGTCAATTCTTTGCTATCCGCACCAAAAACGCAGGGATTTGACAGTTCTTGACACTTGCAAAACCAATGTGTGTGCACAGCGTTTTTGTAAAACACATTGGTTTTGCTGGAAAGCCCAACCGCAGGAACAAATTAGCATACATTACCATAAAACCAGTGGTTTTCTGCATGCGGAAACCGCAGGAAAAACGCAACAAAAACGCCCTGTGTGCACATACCCTAATTGTGTTATTTTTCACTCACACATACACATACACACACAAACACATACATACACACAGACACACACATATACAGAAAAACACACACACAGAGACACACACACACACACACCGAGACACACACACAGACACAGATTATTCTCATCTGTACTCTGTTTCCTCGGTGTATGCTGCCCGAAGGCACTGTAGACCCCTTGAAGATAGCAGAACTACGACGCCCGCGCTTAACTTCATTTGCATTGCTGACGCGTTCAGAGAACAGCAATCTGAACATTTCCAATGTCAGCTGCCGGCCAATCAGAGGTAAGCAGCTGACTTCATACATTCACGTAAACTGCTGGCCTCTGATTGGCCGCTGACTGGTACAAGTGAACAGTGCTTGTCCCTGGTGACGCTTGCAATACAACTGAAGTAAAGCGTGGGCATCAGCGGCCCAGGAACCGGACCGCAATCGTCAAGTGGCCTACAGTGCCTGCAGGCTGCAAGAAGCATGCAGGCCGCCTGTTTGCGACCCCTGGAATAAAGGATATGGCACTCACACACTTGACATATACTGTGTGTGGCACTCACGCACTGGATGTACTTGTATACTGTAGACCAATACTATTAATAGATTATAAGTGCATATTCCACACTGCATAGTGTATCGCTCGCTCTCTTATAGTTATGTTTTTCTTTGTAGATTGCTGATTCTTGGCAACTGGCAAGCTTGATTTGAGCATCTGTGCTTGAAACTCTCTTCCTGCACCTACTAAACCTTACCTTGTGTACTAGGTACCACCTATCGTCTCCATAGTTTATAGGGGTTGTACAAATTTTTTAGGAAAGTCTGCAGTCACTCTATGTATGTACCATGTTACTCCAAAATTAAGACAGTGTCTAATACGTTTTCAGCCTCCAAAAAAGGGCTAGGGTTTACTTTTGAGATAGGGCTTATATTTATCCACCATGAATAAGCAATCTGCTCTCCATTTTTGATCATTCAGATATCCAATATCTTTTTCTTGCAAAAAGCAGTCAGATTTTTGAATCAGTCCTCCACTATTCCTTTCTTATATCCTTTCTTATACTCCACAGAGTAGCTTTTTCTTTTGGAGTTCATGTTGTTGGGATGCAGAGTACAGGTTACTGAAGATGAGCAGATTTGCAAGGAAGGCAGACTTGGTGGGCGGGACTCAGGAGTGGAGTGAGGGAGCTGCTACCCCTAATTTTAATACAGTAAAATACATTAGACAGTCCTGGTACTATCCCATATAGATGATCGAGAGACAGCAGGACGCCGGAGGATGCATTTTTCTATCTTGGTCTGAAGGACCTTTAGTTCTGGAGACCATGTGACTCGTGATCAATTAGCATCCGGAGAAAGAAGGTGGGACATACTGACTCCTGATGTTCATTGGTCGCTGATCACATTGTCACTGTGTACACAGGTCCTGTCAGCACTGGAAGCACTCCTGGCATCAGAGCTTGAGGTAAGTATAATGATTGATTGTTTTAACCCCTGGGCATAATGAGGAGCATGGAGCGACTAGCGACTATTTTCAGCATCAGCTACGGCCCCTTTCACATCAGCGTTTTTGACGATTCACGACAGATACAGCAGATTTACCACATCTGCCGCGTAACGGCTGACTTGCAGCAAGCTCCCATTCATTCTCTATGAGACTTGCAGCAGGTGCAGAAAAGTGCGTTTTTTGCCACGATCCGGCAAATTCGGCAGTTGCAGCAATTTAAAAAAAATGCAGCCACCCACATTTTGTTGACCTGCCGCAACTGCCGGATTTGCTGGATCGCGGCAAAAATCGCACTTGCCACACCTGCCACAAGTTCTATAGAGAATGAATGAAGGCTTGCCACAAGTCTGCCGTTACGCAGCAGATGCGGTAAATCTGCTGTATCTGTCGCGAATGAGCAAAAACGCTGATGTGGAAGGGGCCTTAGAGCAACACTGCATGTGTATTTCTGTGCAGATGTCACTCTCAGCTCAGGAGTATCACCGATTCCATTGCATCAGTGCAGCAGGCAGAGTGTGGTGCCTGCAGGGTTTAGAGGGGTGGGCAGGATAATGGTAAGAAAGAGTGTGAATATTCAGTAGCTTAGAGAACAACAGTGGACAATAAAGCTAACATATCCTGAATGGCCTGCACAAACCTTGTTTCAGGATACTCTTAGTGTGAGTATGCAACTAGGGTTTATATTTGGGGTAAGGCCTATTTAAAGCCTAGTCCAAAAAGCCCAAAAAAACCATGGTAGGGGTTATTTGTGAGGTAGGGTCTGTTTTTGGAGATGGTATGTACGTATGAATCCTCACATCGCACATAACACATACTGTCGGGATTCTCCAGTGCCAGTGGCAAGACTGGGCAATATGTATACTTCCTGATACATTCTTAATAGGAATGAGGCCATGTTTGTTTAGTCAATATGTGGCCGGGAGTATGTGACGCGTCCACCAAGGCCGTGGGGTACTCGGAACCGAACAGTTCTTTCTGGAGATGTCACAGTGTCGTGACCCGATTCCGTTGCCCTGGCCGTGTCATAAAAATGGGGAATAGTTATATGAGGTTGAATCGTCACTCCACCCATGGTTTTCAGCAATTAGATGGATGGCCGACGCTGTGGTGCAGGTCCACTGGGTGGTTGTTGACGTAGCTTAGATGGTTCAGCTCCCCATGGGTGGAGCGGGTCCCCAGGGCAGTTAAGAAGTCCCTCTATGGTGGTGTTAGGTCAGTGCTGGGCAGGGGTCGTCGCAGGGATAATCTAAGGACACAGCGAAGAGCATTTTCCACACATTTACTCACAGTTCATAAGGTACTGTGTCCTCCGAGCAGGTGATCCAGCCACTTCCAGATAGATCGAGTGCACTCCGCCAGTAGTCATTTTGTGTGCCTATCCGGGTCGTCTTCCTGTGCTGCCTCTCACTCTCCTGCCCCACGCCTCACACACAGTGTCCTAAGCCAGCAGCCTCAGGTCCTGCCAGGCAATTTCCTCTCTGGGTCTCCTTGACCCTATGTGGCTGCCTTTTCAGCGATTTATGTGCGGTGCTGGCTGCGGCACGTGAAGATATTGCTGCCTCTGGTTCTCTAGCTGAGTCCTTCAATCTCTCCACTAGTATGGGGTTGGTCCCTTCTGCGATCCAGTACCTCCACCCGACAGCGGTCGGCATGAATTCAGGCGCTCCGGATGGATCACTCACTTCCCGGGCCCCTGGGACCCCTTCTCAGTCTCTGGAGCTCCCCAAGGCTCCTCCGCTTCCCGATCCTTGGACAAGCACCAATCGGCTCCAGTTCCCAGGACATCTCCTCCTGCTCACTCACTAACCGACTCACTGACTGCTCACTTCCTGGTGTTCTCCTTCCCTTTTTACTCCCTCTTTCCTACTTCCTCTGCCCATCCCTCTACCTACTTCCCTGCCCCCCAGTCAGGGATGGGGGTCCATGCTATTACCCAGGAGCAATCTCATCCTCATCTCCTGACCTGGGGTCGGGTGGTGATGGATGCAGGTGTTTGGATACATGGTAGTGCCCTGTCCCTACCTGGCTGAGGTCCAGTACTGGACCCACAGGGGTGCCACATATATATTTGTATCATATACTTGTGGTCCATGACCAGGAACTGGCACCAGAGAATCCTCACATCATATACAATGTGAATTTTAACATTAGAGTGAATGCAGACTTTCGTGAAAAACATGGACAATCCCTTTAAAGTGAAGGAAATAATTATTTCATCTCTTGCTGATTTTGTAAGTTTACCCACTGACAAAGACATGAACAGCCTATAATTTTAAGGGTACGTTAATTTTAACAGTGAGAGAGAGAATATCAAAAATAAATTCCAGAAAATCACATTGTCTAAATTATAGAAATGTATTTGCACTTTGAAGCGAGAAATTCACATTTGATCCCTCTGGCAAACAAGACTTAATACTTGGTGGCAAAATCCTTGTTGGCGAGCACAGCAGTCAGATGCTTTGTGTAGTTGATGATGAGGTTTGCACACATGTTAGGAGGAATTTTGGTCCATTCCTCTTTGCAGATCATCTCTAAATCATTAAGATTTTGAGGCTGTTGCGTGGTAACCCAGGGCTTCAGCTACCTCCATAAGTTTTCTATTGGGTTAAAGGGAACCTGTCAGCTATCCCAGCTATCACTGTCTGTACATGTAGCTTCATAATACTAGTCTAATCATCCCTGTCTGAGATCATAGTGTAATGTTAAAGGGAAAAAAAAGCATTTATAGACTTACATTGTCTTATGTAAATGAGGTAGTCAGACTACACCTTTGAGGATGTAGACTTTCTGGCAGGTTAATAGTTAACTCACTATTTAGTTCTCTGTCTAAAGAACCTGTGTGATGTAACGATCAAGTGTCCACAGTGGGCGGAACTAAGCAAGCCAAATCATTATGTGCTATGAAGACTTAGCTCCTCCTATTGTAGACACATGATTGTGACATCACACAGGTCCCGCAACATGTTCTGACATTCGTCTGAAATGTTAACTATTAACCTGCCAGAAATTCCAGGACAGTATGTAAAAATAGGGCCCTTTATTGACCTGTTTGTAAAAAAGTTTAAAGCATCCATGATTTTGTGAAGCTGAGAAAACATATATAGATTATTTGGACTATGACTTCCATCATTTTACAGTTTAATGTAGTTGCAGCTGATTATCTTCATGTCATAATAATGGGCATTGATTTCTGCATAATGACTTTTGTTCTTTCTCTTTGTTGGAAACCATTCTTCCCTCGACAAAATATTAGTAAAATAAATAGTAAGCAAAATTGTACAGTTAGGGTATGTGCCCACTGGACGGTTCTGCATCTTTGCAGACCGTCAGAAAACCGGTGGAGAATTGCAGAAACTGAGTTTTCTGACCTCAGCAGTGTCCCTCGTTTTTTGAGCAGTTTTTGAGCGTTTGTACAGCGTTTTATCGGCGGTTTTCTGGCGGTTTTTCTTAGCGTTTTTATGACGTTTTTTTGTGCACTTGTAAGCTGGAACCGCTGGAAAAACGACCAAAAGAAGTCACTTGCTCTATCTTTGAAAACCGGTGGAAAACCGGTGAAGAAAGTGGAAAGGAGACAAAAAAAAACATTGTAATGTGCACAGCGTTTTCTAAAATCCATTGACTAGCATGTTAATCCAACCGGTGGTTAGGATTAACATAAATTAACATAAAACTCGGCGGAAAACGCAGACGGAAAACGCTAAAAAACAGCCCAAAAAACGTCCAGTGGGCACATACCCTTATTGTGTTGTATAGGGTCTGAATTGGAGGCAATAAAAAGAATCTGTCACCAGGTTCTTTCCTCCCTGTATGAGATTGACATACTGCAGAGACCCTGGTTTCAGCAACGTATCACTAACTGAGCTGCTTGTTGTCATTATGATAACATCTCTGATTTACCTGCTGCAGATCCAATTCTCTGAATGCTGAGCTCTGTATAACCCTGACCTTACCCACTGATTGACAACTTTCTGTGCATGCTATACATAAGTAGAAAGCTGCCAATCAGTGATGGGACAGGATTATACAGAGCTCATGGTTTTGGAGGACTATATGGCAGCAGGTTTATGAGTTCTCTAGTGATATTCTCCTGCTGATAAAACAGTGATTTTATCAAAAGTGCAGCAAGCAGCTCAGTAAGTGATATATTGCTGGAATCAGGGTATCTGTCTCTATATTATTCTGCTCTTAGATTAGCTGGCAAAAACGTGGTGACAGATTCCATTTAAGATTTCTGTTCCTAATAAAATGTATTTAGGGTAGACAAAAAGTGCTTCTTCTACTAACGATCTATTGGATCCTAGTATCCAGATTTATTGCTTTGCTGTTCGAGGCTCCGTGAGTGTCATAATCTTCAGTGTTCAGTCTGCATTATGAGCACTATGTGTCTGATTCAATAAGACAGCCGATTCCATGCCAGTTTTGAACAAATGTCCAGTGAAATTAGATGTGCCAAATCTGAGAATTTGTAGAGCTGCGTTTGGCCACATCCCATTTCGCCAAGATCCAACCACATTTTGGCAAACAAAGCTAAAAGTACATTTTAATTTGGGGAAACTACATTCTCATTAGTAAAGTCTTTATCAAAATAGTTATTACTGTTATAAATAAATAACTAATTTTTCATTTACCCTGCAGAGATTTAGCAAGAAAAGATCGAAACGGAGCTTCAGATCCCTTTGTAAGAGTGCAGTACAATGGCAAAATACAAGAGAGCACGGTACATATATAATATTACATACTTATTTCTCGTGTTTGTATCTACTCATGTGGCCATTTTAATAATCCAAACTGATATTGAAAGACGTTAAGCAAAGGGTAGTGTAGGATATCCACTATGAATGAATATGAAGTAGCCTGAAGTTGAGCCTTTGTCTGACCAGAAGCTCCATCTGCTGCTCCATCACTGGACTTTAGTTTTCTAACTGTATGTATAGTACCATGTCTGAAGCAAGTGTCCATAATGAAGTCATCATATTGGAAGCTTTTACAGTAAAGAACTGCTTTTGAATGTTCTGCAGAAGACAACACCAAGTGGAGCTGACTTTGGAACAAGTCACTTTACACTGGGGTCTATTTAAAAACACTTTATAAACACTTATGTAGACCTCATTGATAACATAGGTATGCAAAATGTAGTTTTATAAAAATTGTTTCAAATCTAATGACTGATCCTTATGCTTTTTTTATGACCTGATTTCCCTGATTTCAGAAAATACTTCTATTTATATATAACCATCACATATGGATTTTGCACAAAACACACGTGAAATTACTTACAAGTGAGATTAACAAGAAAAATCTTTAATATGGCCAAAAATGTACACAATATTATATATAGAAAAAAGTATTGACCATTGATTCTGCAGCTTTATTGAAAATTCATTCTTGTGCCTTTTCCTTTCCTCTTCCAAGCTTCTCTTGATACTTTTTCTCTTATAGAAGTCCGGCGGATCTTGTATGTGATCCATCCAGTACTAGTCCCCCATCATGTTCAGGTTTGATCTACCTTGGTTGTGTCGTTCAATTTCTTTGACATCCTGATTAAATCTTTCTCCTTGCTCTTCGCTAACAGCACCAATGTTTTCAGGAAAGTAGTCCAAATGAGAATGTAAAGAATGTAACTTATAATTAATCAGACAACCCAAAGCTTTGAGAACGTTTCAGCATGTTCTCTACGATGGACTTAACAGTTGGTCTTTGTTGCTACCTAGAAATTTCTTCACGACTTTACTACAATCCCAAGCCCTTTTCTCAACAACTTTCATTTTTGTTTCGAACACGTCATACTTCATGAGTTTCCGAATATCGGGAACCACAAAAACACCTTCCTTCAGTTTAGCTTCGGACAGTCCCTGAAACTTGGTACGGAGGTACTTAGAAGTATCTTCTTCTTTTTGGTAGAGCTTCCACAAACGGTTTCCTCAGTCCAAGCTTACTGTGAAGTGGTGGCAGGAAAACCTTAGTGGGACCAGCTAAACTTTCCGCAACTATGTTCGAGTCCAAGTTGCAAAGATGTTCTCATTGGCCAACTTTTTTAACTCCAGTGATGAGTTCTATCCCTAGGTATTTCACCATCACTACAGCTTTGAGCGTGACACTACCATCATTTTATAGACTATGATCCTGACTATATCATACATTAATTTGACTTGCAGTTATTTACCCTATGATTAGTTATGCATATTCTTGTCATGTCACGGCATTGTGACATGTTTTGCTCCTAAAAATCTACATTTTTTATTTTTATTATTTTGTTAGTATTTCATAAATCCACCTTTGCTTTCAACACTGCCTAAATCCTTCTGGGCATGTTTTTGATTAGATTTAAACATCAGTCGGCCAAAATCTGATCCCAGGCCTCTTCTTCATGTTCCTAATGTTCATGCATATTGGTCAACTTACTTGGGAATATATACAGCTTTCCCTTTAACTCTAACTACACATGTTCAATTGGATTGAGGTCTGGCGACTGTGTAGGCCAATCCAGCGCCTCCACTTCGTCTTTGAACTTTTTGTTCCCCAGCCACCAGGTATGTTTTGGGTCATTGTCCTGCTAGATCACTATGTCAACTGTTTTATACCCATAGTACTCGAGTGTATGAAGTAACTCATCTTGTAGCACTCACATAGCTCAACATTGCCACCACTATTGATTCTGATCAATTATCCAACACCTTTGGCAGTGCAAGGTCCCCATATCATCAGGCTTACTCCACAAGACTTGACAGTTCCTTCAATGTATTGATCTGTTAGCACCTTTTTTCCTTGTTTCTTCCAGACCCAGTTATACCCATCAGAGTTTCGTCTATTGACTTTGATTTAATCGCTTCAAATCACCCGTTTCCAATCCTCTACTGTCCACTTTTCTGACTTTATGGCAAACTCAAACTGATGTTTCTTATAAGAATATTGAAGTTGAGGCTTCTTCATCAGAATCCTGATCTTTCATGTTCTCAATCTTTTGAATTAGGTGTATTTTCAAATTTTCCTGGACTGTGAGGCACAGGTCGAATTGCTAATGAGAGGTTGGGTTATATAATATCCTTCTTTAAAAAAATCTGTATATACTACCGATAACAAACAATCACAGTGCAGCTTTCATTTCTAATACTAGTGAGGTAAAATGAAAGATATTCTATGATTGGATGCTAGTGGACGCCACTACACTCTTTGGAAGCTGGATTAAGAAAATCTTCTCTGCCCACATGAGCTAGTCCCAGCACAGCATCCATTAATTGCTAACCAATTTAATGACACTAAAATCATCCACCAAAGATCACGCAAAGGGGTTAAAGGATATTGCAAGAAAAAGCCTACAGAAGTCATAGTTCATGAAAAAACTGTACGGGGTGGAATTTTTTCGATATTTTTAATGAGTTCAGAGATTAAAAGCATACAAAAATCAGCTCTTAATTTTCAATCAATTTTATCCTTGCAGACCTGTGTAATATATCATGTGTGTACAAAAGTGTTTAGGCTGTATTTGAACCCCTTCTTGACAACGGGTGTACTGGTAAGTCAAATGTTGGGTGTTGTGTATGATACCAGCTAAGGAGCGAAGATATCATCATGCCTAGCAGTTGATGGCTTTGTTAGACAGTCAGCACCTGCCTTTACAGCAACTTGCTGCCTTTAACCCCTTAAAGATGTTGAGCCACAAACAAGTGTACATTTTAATTAGGAAGTCTTAAAATAATAATGAGTTCCACAATTGGATCTGTTAAAATAAATGTTGCTGTCCTGAGATGTTCTTATAAATGTGCTCCTGTGTAATGGTGTGTCTGACCATGCAGTTACAGGTCAGCCTATACCATAGCTCCAGGGCAGGGGTGGGGGAGTGAGAGAGTATACAGACATTACATCAGGGGGTCACAGCTGATTCTTTCTGTGATGTAAAACAAGTTTTTAAACAGGCAATATAACAGGATCTGTGGTATATCTGACTTGTTTCTGCATGGTCAGACAAATACATTACACAGGGCACATTTACAAGAATATCTCAGGACAGGAACATTTTTTTTTTAGTAACACATCCAATTATGAAACTTATTTGTATTCTTAGATCTATTAATTAAAATTCCCAGTTGTTCATGGCATAAACCCTTTAGGTGCTGACATTGATTTCTGAAAGTGGCACTTAAAGTATAGACCCAGAGGACACGCCCATCTATCAGCCGAATCCCCAATGCCTGCCATGAAAAATAAACATATTTTGTATCGCTGTGTATGTATAATCTAGCAAAATATCAAATCAATGGACCTGTCAAGTGAAAGCTATAAGGAGAAAAATAATCAAAATGTCAGAATTGAAGTTGTCTCTGTCAAAAAAATGTAATAAGAAGCAATCAGAGTATCATATCTAAGTAAAAACAGTACCAATAAAAATCAGTTTGTCTTGCAAGAAGCAAGCCCACATACAGCTACAATTACATAAAAATTAAAATGCTACAAATCTCAGAAAATGGAGGCAAAAATGTTTTTTCACCCATGAATATAAAACATCAAGTTTGCTATCCAATTATTGCGCTGACCGGTAGAATCATATTGCCAGGTCATTTTACCACACAATGAATACTATGAAATCAAAACCCCAAAAATAATATAGTAATTGCATTCTCTTTCTCTTAGCAGTTTGACTGAGCTTGGATTTTTTTTCCATTTTTCAGTATATTATATTTTGTAAAATGAATGTCATCATTCAAAAGTACAACACGTCCCTAATAATACAAGTTCTATATGTAACTACGTGGATAGAAACATAAAAGAAAGTTATGGATCTTGGAACAGAGGAAGTGAAAGCGAAAGCACAAACAATACAAACATTTGAAAAATCATTCGGGAAGAGGTTAAAGGTTTATTTTTTTTTTATAATTTTTTATTTTCCGTTTCATAGTTACAAAGGGAAAAACTTACAGATGCAATCATCTTACAAGTATAAGAACGACTCATAATAGAATATACTTCTCATGAATTAAAGTACATGACAGTCTCTGATGGTACATTGAGCTTGAAAAGAGTGTTCAATTAATTTATAACAATATTAGAACTCATTCTGATCAAGAATCAGCTATCTAATATAGCAAGTCAAAAATTTTGTCGTTCAATGTTATAAACCAGTATTATCTACTCTATAGACATCCGTTTAATACCAATAGTAAAGAGAAGAAAAAATAAAAAGGAAAGCTAGAAAGCACAGGAAGAAAGATAAGAATGTATCAGAACCGGGATAGGGTGGGTGGGAAAGGATTAAGAGGGATGGAGGGGAGGGTAAAGGTAGGGGTCTCGAGAAGTTTCTAAACCAGTGGAAACAAATGTACTCTCTGTCGCACCCTTTGTGCACATCGTCCTTAGGAGCAAGCACTTTAGCGTCCTCTGTGAGTCTTGTATAGATCGGATTGTTGGAAACTCATCCAGCTAAACCACGTGTTTCTAAACTTCTCATATGAGTCATGTATGGCTGATGTCAGGTCCTCGAGATGCATTAGGTCATTCACCTTCTCTATCCACATAGCCACAGAAGGACACGTCTCCTTTTTCCAAAGTATCGGTATGCAAGATCTAGCAGCCATGACTAGGAACCTCAACAGAGAGTGTTTATATTTATTTGGAGGAATCCCACAGTGGTGTAACATGAAGAGGCCCGGGTCTAAATCCTCTGAGTATCCCGTAATTTGCCTTATAATCTTTTTCACCTCTGTCCAAAATGGTTGGAGCTTCGCACACTCCCAGAATATGTGAAGTAGTGTACCATCCACCCCACCACACCTCCAGCACTTCGGATCTACAGAAGGAAAGAGTCTATGCAAATGAGCCGGGACTCTATACCATCTCGTCAGTAATTTATAATTTGCCTCCTGCAGTTTTGAACTTATCGAAGTAGAGTGGGCTAGAGAATAAATTGCAGATCTCTGTTCTGGTGACAGCTTAAGACCCAAATCTGTCTCCCATCGCAGCATGAAATGGGGAGGAGGAAGGTCCGGAGGAGAGATCAAACACGCGTATGTCTGTGATAAAGCATGTCTGCAGTCAACTGAGGTGGAACATAGGGATTCGAACAGCGTCTTAGGACGTATATAAGACCTCTTAGGAGGGAGTCCATGAAGGTAATGTACAAGTTGTACACATCTCCAGAAACCCAGAGCCGTCGGGAATGTAATTGAATTAAGTTGTTCAATAGTTGGCCAGGTTTCTCCTTCACTCCATTTTTCGATCCTATCCAGACCTGCCTTTATCCATCTTTGGAACACAGGGTCATCAAGACTCGGTTTAAAGTCTGGGTGACTAAGAATCGGACTCAAGACCGAGGCATATGGTATCATTAAGGATCTAACCAAAACGTGGTCACATATCCTGAGAGTGGACCCAATTGTCGGGTGATCATTCAATGACTCTTCTTTCCGAAGTGACACCCAGGGTAATGTCTGGAGTCTGAGAGGAGTAGAATCCTGTTCAATTTGTACCCACAGTTTGTTGGTACTATGCCTGCACCAATCTATTACCCGCGTAAGGTGGGTGGCTATATAATACAGTTTAATATTTGGAAGATTCACTCCACCATCTTTTTTGCGTCTATGCAAGATTGCTCTCGCTATACGCGGTTTCGCGTTACTCCAGATGAATTTTGTCTGCAGTTGAGCAATTGTCTTAAAGAAGGATAATGGGATGGTAGTGGGTAATGTCTGTAAATAGTACAATATCCTAGGGAGGATATTCATTTTGAAAAGTTGGCATCTACCGGACCATGTGAAAGTAGACAAAAGCCATCTCTCACAGTCCGCTTTAATTGACTGTATTAGTGAAGGGAAATTTGCTTTGTATAGATCTTTAATGTCCGGAGTAATCTGCACCCCTAAGTAGCGAAGAGCTTTAGGAGACCAATGAAATGTAAAGGCATTCTGTATACTATTTATTTGGTTCGGGGGAAGCGACACATTCAGGGCCTCAGATTTTGACCTATTTATTTTAAAGTTAGAAAGAGTATAATATGTCTCCAGTTCTTTCAGTAGGATGGGAAGGGAAGTCTCTGGCTTTGTTATGAAGAACAGGAGATCATCTGCATATGCCGCAATTTTATATATACCCGATTTTACCTGCAAGCCTGAGATATCTCCATTCATTCGGACGCGACGTAACATCGGCTCTAGAGTCAGAATAAAAATTAATGGGGACAACGGGCATCCCTGACGTGTGCCATTTTTAATATCAAATGACTCTGAAAGGATCCCGTTGACCCATACTCTTGCCGACGGGACGGAGTACAGAGACAGCACCCAGCCAAGCATTTTAGCTCCTAATCTGATGTGAGACAGTGTCTCTTTAATGAAAGTCCAATGTACGCGATCGAACGCTTTTTCTGCGTCTGTAGATAACAACATCATTGGAGTTTTGGATGTCTTGGCTGAATAAATTAAGTCTATGGCTTTGGTGGTGTTGTCTCTGGCCTCCCGGCCCGTGACAAATCCCGTCTGATCTGGGTGAATCAAGTCAGGAATGAATGGGGAGAGTCTTGTCGCCAATATTTTAGCAAAAATTTTTATGTCCACGTTCAGTAAAGATATCGGGCGATAACTGGAGCATAGCAGAGGGTCCTTCCCCGCTTTGGGAATTACTGTTATATTAGCTCTTAATGCATCTTTGGGTGGTGTGGATGTCGCCAAGGCATTAAAAAAGGTTTTCATGTGTGGCAGTAGAGATTCTTTTAATTTTTTATAATAACCAACTGTAAACCCATCTGGGCCAGGTGCCTTCCCCGATTTAGAGGAAGAGAGCGCCTCTTCGATCTCCTGGTCTGAGATGAGCAGCTCCAGGGATTGCGAAACTGGGTCCGCCAATTTTGGCATGGCCGAGGATGTAATATACTTTCTTATACGTGATGTAAGTGTATTTAAAGCTACAGGCGTTTTATTCGCGTCTAAGTTGTATAAAGTGGTATAATAATGTTTGAATGCCTCAGCTATGTCATGGGGAAACTTTGTGCGTTTCGATGTACTTGGATGTGATATTTCGGAAACGTATGTAGTAGCTCTACTGATTCTAGCAGCCATTGCCAAAGCTCTACCGGACTTATTCCCATATTCATAGAAGTGTCTACGGTATCTGGTAAGAACTCCTTTTGCCTTTTGTAGTAGAGTAGTGCGTAGTTTCTCTCTAACATCTAATAGTTCTCTCTTCAGATCGGGGGAGGAGTGGCGTTTATGTCTGGTTTCGAGATCTCTCAATGTGGTCATAAGACCTTGGATTTCTGCCTCCCTATTTTTTTTTAGTCGGGCTCCATGTTTTATTAGGATACCTCGAACCACACACTTGTGGGCCTCCCACACCCCCCAGGTGTCACATCTGCGGAAATATTGAGATCAAAGTAATCCTTCAGTGTTTTAGAGACATCCGTCAGAACTACTGTGTCATCTAATAAAGAAGGATTTAGTCTCCATTGCCACTGTCTTGGAATCGGGGATTGGAGCATAAGAGAAATCTTAACCAGGGCATGGTCTGAAAAGGAGATTGGTTCGATAGAAGCATCCACCAATTGCGTCAAATCAGTATGTCTCAGGAGAAAGAAGTCAAGTCTAGAATATACGTCATGGATTGGAGAGTAGAAGGTGTAGTCTTTAGAGGTAGGGAACAAAAGGCGCCACGCATCAAGCAATTGGTGATCATGAAGCGCTCTGTTCAACCTTCTAATAGATGCTTTAGACAGACTGGACCTGCCTCGAGATGTGTCAAGGTCAGGGTCTAGTGTGACATTGAAATCTCCCCCTAGAACCAACGTTCCTTCGGCGAAGACTTCGATTTTGTCCAAAAACTGCAGGAGCATTGTAGTCTGACCCGAATTAGGGAGGTATAGCGAGGCAAATGTATACATTTTGGAGGCGATCTTACCTTTAACCATTAGGAGTCTTCCGTTCTCACCACTGTAGGAGTCTAGGAATTCCCATGGTATCGACCTCGATATCACGATACTGGAGCCAGAGGAGTGTGAGTTATTAGATAGACTGTGATACGATGAAGGAAACCAGTGACTGGAGAGTTTATAAGGCTTGGTCTCGCACATATGAGTCTCCTGGAGAAAGGCAATATGTATCTTGTTAGTTTTCAAATAGTTAAACAAAATAGATCTCTTCCCTGCATCATGGAGACCTTGCACATTTAGCGTGCCAATTTGTATGGCAGATAGGGTGCTATGTGTCATATTGTTCACTTCTACAAATCTAGAGCCCCACGGAGGAAGGGAGGTAAAGGGTCAGGAAAGAGGGGGAGGTAAGAGGGGAGAAGGGTGTAGAGGAGATTAAAACAAAAAGACTTAAAAGATAGGAGGCAAAAAGGGGGAAAAAGACTATATTAGTCTAAGCCGGTCAAGCCAGCGAGTCAACTCCCTCTAGGAAAAAGGAAAGGAAAGTAAGAGAGAGTTGTAGGGACCGTAACTGACCAACGGCAACGAGCCGCAGACCCAGGACTCCTATATATCACCAAAGTCATCTCTTTACTCCACAATATCTATTTCTTTAAAAGTCAACAAGAGAAAATTAAGACAAAAAGGAGAAATAGATAAAGCAACACAAAACCCTTAATAAATTGTTGCATATAGCAATTACACTGTCTTGTATAGTAATAGTTGACAGTCAGACCAGTCCAGAGTAATTCTGGACGAAGTCTGGGACATCAAACTTCGTATAACTCAATCAGTTCCATCAAAAGTGGTCAAGATGCTCAGGTTGGTAAGTCCTCTTTGGAACTTCTCCTCTGACGTCTCGGACTCGAGGACCCAGACCCCTGAGATGACGGCCGCGGGCTGCGTCTGGGCACGCTATTTTTACCACGTGGGTCTCCTGAGCTGTACTGTGGGTCACGACGTAATCCCGTAAATTTTTTGAGACCCTCCAGAGAGAGCCAGTCCGGAACCGGGATGGGCGGAATGTGTAAAAAAGCAAAGAGTTCATCCAGGTCCTCTTTCCGCCACAAATAGAACGTTTTCCTTTCCTTCCTCACTATCACGTGAAAGGGATGTCCCCATCTGTATGTAGCTCCGGCTTCCTTCACTTTAAGAAGCAAAGGACGGAGCTGTCGTCTCAGATATAGTGTAAGGCTGGAAACATCTGGAAACAGTCTAATGGTAGCGTCATCTTGCATTACGTTTCCATATTGCCAAGCCGCTTGGACGATGGCGTCTTTGTCTGTGTAGTTATGCAACCTACACAGGACATCCCTAGGGTTGGTAGGATCAACAGGTGCCTGTCTGGAAACCCTATGGACTCTGTCGACTTTATACGTTGAGTCAGGAGGTTGCTGCATGACTGTATTGAAAATGTTCATAACAGTTTCTAGGAGGTCAGTTGCCAACACAGATTCAGGAATTCCTTTTAGCCTTATATTGTTACGACGTTCTCTGTTTTCCTGGTCGTCTGACTGTATAATGAAAGCAACTGTATATGCATGGGATCGTGACATCTCCTTTTCTAAAGCAGCTACTCTGTCTTCTATGATGACCAAGGATCCCTCTGTATTGTCGGATTTCTGTTTAAGGGTATCAATGTCCTCTCTTATAGAGCACAGAGCTCTCTCTTGGGAAGCCTCCATACGTGCCACTATATTATCTATATCTTGTTTTGATGGGAGCATTGCGATCATGTCTCTGATCGCCTGTAATTCAGACTGAGGGCCACTCTGCAGTGTGGGAGCTGATAATAACAAGGAGGTCTCACCAGGGGGAACCCGCTTCCCCACCTCGGCGCCATCTTCCTCCCTCATGTCTGCAGACTGTGGGCTGCCTGCCTGAGTCTGCTGTGGCGTCGCTCGTCTTACCGCCTCTCCTCCGGTCTGGTGTGTCTCCCTGCATTGACTCCCGGTTCCCGAGTACCGCGGTCCTCTCTGTTGGAGCGGCTGCTGTGACGGCGGGGTCTGTTTCTGAGCTGCTCCGGCCGCCATTACTGGTGAGCGCGCCGTTTTGCCACCTGCAGCCTGAAACAGTTTGGAGATGTCCGAGCGGGTCTCCTGTCGTTTTTGTGGGGCTGTATTGCCTGAGGGATCATCCACCTTCCTTCTCCTGGACATTTTGAGGCTGACAGTGGGTAAAGTCCGAGTATTAGAGTCCCGGGTCTGTGGAGCTCAGCAAAGGCACGTCTTCACCCAGCCATGGTCAGGCCACGCCCCCGAGGTTAAAGGTTTATTGACCTTCATTGTCTTTGCTTAGACCTTCTGCATAGATGTGCAGCATGTGTTATTGCCAACATCAACACTGTAATCAAGTATGTTTTCCGGATGTCTGTCTGCACAGGTTGAATTTGTTTTGGTTTTTACCATCATAAAAATGATTTTATGAGATGATGCATGGAGGTTTGCAAAAGTGACTAAAAGAATAATAATATTTAGATTTACTCCTATATTTATCTGGAGTTAATAATTTCACTGTGTTCTGTAACCTAATGGTTAATGATTTGTGAGTAAATTCAAGATCAAAAGGAAAGAAAACTGAAAAGTAATTGAGACAATTATTGATCCAACTCCACTCCACATAATTATATTTATTGAAGTTTAGTGTTTTATTGATTAAAGATCATGCTAGATAATGACAAACTCCTTGACGAGTTAGACTATGGTCATCCGTTGGGTTTTTGCTGCGTTTTTGCTGCTTTTGCAGTGAATGAAGCTAACTTTATTAAAGGGAAGGTGTCAGCTTGTTTTACCCACTTATCCTACCACTACCTGTCCCTGCACCTTGCTAGCTCATCTCTAACCATCCCTCTCTGAGCTAAAACTTCAATATAATGCTTGAGAAAAAAATGTATTGCCTTACATTTTCCTATAGTAATGAGGCATCCAGGCTACAGCGTAGACTGACATGGGCGGTCTCCGAGTCTCCACTACTTCCCCCCATCTTGTTGCTCTAACCAGATCCTGCTTGGCGTCATCATTCCTTCTCCTGTGCGCCCCTTATCATAAAAATACAGCTTCATTTTCATAGTATGACACGCAGCTGGACGTAATTTCCGGTCCAGTGGATTGTGGGGGCTTATCAGGTGTACGGCCCAGCTTCAACAAGCGCACTGCACATGCGCCGGAGCTGTCCTGTACAGCCCATACACCCACGCACTGCGCGGTACCAGAAATGACGTTCCAGCTGCGCATCATACTATGAGGAGGAGGTTGGATTTTCAAAATTGGGGGCAAGAAGAGAAGGAATGATGACGCCCAGCAGGGTGTGCTAAGAGCAGCGGGGGAGGGGGGGGGGAGAATGGAGACCCAGAGGCCGCCCATGTCAGTCTACGCTGTTGACTGGAGCCCTCATTATCATAGGAATATGTAAGTTAATAAATCGTTTTCCTAAAGCTTTATATTGCAGTTGTAGCTCAGAGAGGGATTGGGATGAGCTAGCAAGGTGCAGGGACAGGTAGTGGTAGAATAGGGGAGGTAAAACAAGCTGACAGGTTCCCTTTAAACATTTACTGTAGACAAATCACACAAAAAAGTAGCAAAAATGCTACTTTTTGCAAGCAGTAATCTTACTGTCTAGAGAGCAGATTGTGGCTGTAGTAAAAACGTAACATGTGAACAAAGCCTTAGTCCTGAAAATCAATATTTATCACTGGACTTCAGCAATAATTATTACATTTAGTTACTGTTTATTATTTTAGATATGTACTGTATTTCTTCAAGTCAAAGATATGCATTTTGATCATTCTAAATCTTAAATTCATAGGTTGTGAAGAAGTCGTGCTATCCCCGATGGAACGAAGTGTTTGAGTTTGATTTGGATGAATCTTTCAGTGAAAAGTTAATAATAGAGGTTTGGGACTGGGACCTTGTCAGTAAAAATGATTTTCTAGGCAAGGTATGATATCTAAAGTGCATCGATAGATAATAATTCTTTTTGTTTCTTCATAAATGCCCTCATTCTCGTATACTGCGCTGCCTTTTACTTTTTAGAGCAGTAGTTTCTATTCTCTATTCAATGCTCTGTCTGACTTTCTGTGAAATGAATAGTAGCAATGGGAATACTTATACTTTTGTATTTGCTGTGGGGCAGCGCCTGGATTGCAAGTCAGGAAACAAGAGGAGCCCGGTAGTAGTTCAAACAGGACCCGGTGTTTATTGCTGATACACACAGCGGTGGCACAGTCTGCCGGATTCCGGGTCGCAGCCGGGTACACAAGACACAGTTCATATAACGTACCCGGGTCCTTCAGGCCAAAGGCCTCCGTTATGGGTCACCCCGAGTTCCCCAGCCCTCCTAGGCTAGGCCGTGTTAGACTAGCACACAGCCTCTTGGAACTCTAGACCTCTCCTGTGTATATCTCTGCTGCTGCTGCAGCTAAGGCACAAATCTCTGTACAGGGAACCCCGCCCTGCCTCCTGACCAGGCTTTTAACTCCGTGTCTACTTCCGGGACCTTGCAAGACCCGGAGCGGAGGGAGCGGACCGTCCCTTTCTCTCACACCCTATACCGGGCTCAATACGTGACAGTGCGCATTCTGGGGGAGACATAGCGCCCCTCGCATATGATCCCCCGCACTGTCTCACATTGCCTAAGCTCATACATTTTCTCTACATTTTTGAAAAAGTGTTGATAAGTGAAAAGTTGCAAACTTTAGTGACCAAAATGTAAGAATTTTCTCCATCAGAATCTCTCCCTTCATGTGAATATCCCCAGGAACTATTAATGACTTTTGAGAAACATATTATTTGAAGCACCACTTCAGCATATTTTTTTTTCAGTGCTGGAGTGGCGCTATAACTGTAATCCTCTTTGTCCCCTGTATTATACTCACCCTCCAGCATTTTCATGCTTCTTTAGCACCGCTCCTCTCCTACAACGCTATCTTGTGATTGTAACTTTTGACTGGCCGGAAGTTAGAAGTTACGGTACAAGCTACCAAAGTATGTTTACGAGAACCAAAAGAAGACCTTCGGCATGCTCCTCAGGACACAAATCGCTGGAGCTCGACAGGAGCTGTGGTGATAACTGATGAAGATGGATGAGGTGAGTATGAGACAGGGGTCAGAGGACTTAGATTTAAAGTACCAATCCAATCCAATCCAAGTTCAATAGAAAAAAAACCCTCTGGAGTGGTCCTTTAATTAAAATAGATATATATCTATGAGCGCCCCCACATGTCATACTAAGGGGCCCCCGACCGCTGCCCCCACATGCCATCCTCGGGGCCCCCTTAGAGCTGCCTCCCCCCTCTCTCCATTACCGGCGGGCAGTCGCACTGATCGCAGCCTGTCATGTAGTGTGATGCTGCAGCCGGCAATACAGGAAATAGAGCGATGCCGTCTTCAGCTCACTCCACAGGTCAACAGGTCAGGCTGACTGTGATCAGCGTGACTGATTGCCGGTAATGAAGAGAGAGGGAAGGCAGCGGTAAAGGGGCCCCCAAGGATTGCATGTGGGGGCAGCGGTCAGGGCCTCCTAGTATGACATGTGGGGGCGCTCAGGGGCTCCCGGGCTCCAAGAATGAGTGTGGGGGTAGCTCTCATGACCCCCCTGAGGATAAGTATGGGGGAAGCTTTCATGGGCCCCCCTGAGGATAAGTGTGGGGGCAGCTCTCATGGGCCCTCCCCGAGGATGAGTGTGGGAGCAGCTCTCATGGGTCCCTCCAAGGATGAGTGTGGGGGAAGCTCTCATGGACCCCCTAAGATGATGTGTGGTGGCAGCTCTCAGGTGCTGCTGAGGCTGAGGTGTGGGGGCAGCACTCAGGGGCCCCTGAGGCTGAGGTGTGGGGCAGCATTCAGGAACCCCTGAGGCTGAGGTGTGGGGGCAGCACTCAGGGGCCCCTGAAGGTGAGGTGAAGGGCAGCGCTCAGGGTCCCCTGGGGGTGAGGTGGGGTGGGGAGGTAGCGCTCAGGGGGCCCTCAGAGGTGGGGGGCAGCGCTCAGGGGGCCCTGTCAGAGGCAAATTACACCCGGGGGGGAGACAGGCGCAGGGGAGACTGCGTGCTGGGGGGAGACAGGTGCAGGGGAGAGACAGCGTGCAGCGGAGAGACAGGCGCAGGTGGGAGACAGCGTGCAGGGGAGAGACAGTCACAGGAGGAGACACAGCTTACGGGGAGGTACAGGTGCAGGGGAAGATAGCATGCAGGTGGAGACAGGTGCAGTGGAGAGACACAGCGCATAGGGGGGAGACAGGCGTGCAGGGAGAGATAGGTGTGCAGGGGGGGACACAGTGCAGAGGAAGGAGACAGGCACAGGGGGAGACAGGTTTAGGAGAGAGACACAATGCACAGGGAGGGGAACAAGCACAGGTAGGAGAAAGGCTCAAGGGAGAGGGAGAGACAGCGCACAGGGGAGAGAGACTGCACAGAGAGAGTAGAGACCACACAAGGGGAGAGACATGCACAGAGAGAAGAGAGATAACACACAAGGGGTGACAGTCACAGAGAGGGGAAAGATTGCGCCCAGGAGGGAGAGACTGCGCACAGGATGGGAGAGACAGACAATGGGGGAGAGACAGCATGGTAGGGATTAAATTTGCGAGGGATATATATATATATATATATATATATATATATATATAGTCCATTCAAAGAAGAATTGCAGCACTCAAGTTCTTATGTGAATAAAGAACTTCTTTTATTGTGGTATGGCACAAACAGGCGACATTTCAGGTTCAAGGAACATTTTTTCAGGCTCTTGAAAAAAGGTTCCTTGAACCTGAAACGTCACCTGTTTGTGCCATACCACAATAAAAGAAGTTCTTTATTCACATAAGAACTTGAGTGCTGCAATTCTTCTTTGAATGGACTATATTTATAACCTGTGAAGAAAGGTTTGGTTTGCCTGCACTATCCGTATTGTTTATGCTGCTCCCTGTCTTGTATATATATATATATAATTGACTAAGGGTTTTTTGAGTGTGTCTGTCACCAAAATAGCACGCCACACAGAGGCAGCTCATTGGTTGCCACCAAAGGTGGCGACCAATGAGCTCAGATTATACAAATAGCCGCGTGCTAAACATTAGCTTCCGCAGGTATTCACGGTCCGGCAGACGGTGGACGCAGCGCGCGCAAGCTAGCCAGCCGGGAGACGACCGGCATTAGCCGATCGTCTCCCGGCTGGCAAGCCTCTAACCGGAGCTCAGCTGCGGCTACCTGCGGCACGGATGACTTCAGATCTTAACTTCAGATTTTAAATATGGCGCCATGGCGCACGCAGCTATTCTGATTGGTTGGCTCGTTCAGCGCCGACCAATCAGAATAGCGACGCACGCCATGGCACCATATTTCAAATACACTACTCAGTGTATTTGAAATATGGCGCACTAGCGTGCGCCACTATTCTGATTGGTCGGCGCTGAACGCAGCGACCAATCAGAGAAGTGGCGCGCGTTTGAATGCCGCTCCTCCGATTGGTTGTCGCGTTTCAAATTCACTGTACTCAGTGTACCACCATATACTATAGTGCTGCTATATATGTACTGTAATGTACCACCATATATCATAGCGTTGCTATATATACAGTGTTGGCTAAAAGTATTGACACCCCTGCAATTCTGTCAGATAATACTCAGTTTCTTCCTGAAAATGATTGCAATCACAAATTCTTTGGTATTATTATCTTCATTTAATTTGTCTTCAATGAAAAAAACACAAAAAGAATTGTCCTAAAGCCAAATTTGATATAATTCCACACCAAACATAAAAAAGGGGGTGGACAAAAGTATTGGCACTGTTAGAAAAATAATGTGATGCTTCTCTAATTTGAGTAATTAACAGCACCTGTAACTTACCTGTGGCACCTAACAGGTGTTGGCAATAACTAAATCACACTTGCAGCCAGTTGACATGGATTAAAGTTGACTCAACCTCTGTCCTGTGTCCTTGTGTGTACCACATTGAGCATGGAGAAAAGAAAGAAGACCAAAGAACTGTCTGAGGACTTGAGAAACCAAATTGTGAGGAAACATGAGCAATCTCAAGGCTACAAGTCCATCTCCAAAGACCTGAATGTTCCTGTGTCTACCGTGCGCAGTGTCATCAAGAAGTTTAAAGCCCATGGCACTGTGGCTAACTTCCCTAGATGTGGACGGAAAAGAAAAATTGACAAGAGCTTTCAACGCAAGATTGTGCGGATGGTGGATAAAGAACCTTGACTAACATCCAAACAAGTTCAAGCTGCCCTGCAGTCCGAGGATACAACAGTGTCAACCCATACTATCCTTCGGCGTCTGAATGAAAAGGGACTGTATGGTAGGAGACCCAGGAAGACCCCACTTCTTACCCCGAGACATAAAAAAGCCAGGCTGGAGTTTGCCAAAACTTACCTGAGAAATCCTAAAACGTTTTGGAAGACTGTTCTCTCTTTTTGGGCAAAGGCATCAACATGGAGTTTATAGGAGAAAAAAAGAGGCATTCAAAGAAAAGAACACGGTCCCTACAGTCAAACATGGCGGAGGTTTCCCTGATGTTTTGGGGTTGCTTTGCTGCCTCTGGCACTGGACTGCTTGACCGTGTGCATGGCATTATGAAGTCTGAAGACTACCAACAAATTTTTGCAGCATAATGTAGGGCTCAGTGTGAGAAAGCTGGGTCTCCCTCAGAGGTCATGGGTCTTCCAGCAGGACAATGACCCAAAACACACTTCAAAAAGCACTAGAAAATGGTTTGAGAGAAAGCACTGGAGACTTCTAAGGTGGCCAGCAATGAGTCCAGATCTGAATCCCATAGAACACCTGTAGAGAGATCTAAAAATCGCAGTTTGGAGAAGGGACCCTTCAAATATCAGGGACCTGGAGCAGTTTGCCAAAGAAGAATGGTCTAAAATTCCAGCAGAGCATTGTAAGAAACTCATTGATGGTTACCGGAAGCGGTTGATCGCTGTTATTTTAGCTAAAGGTTGTGCAACCAAGTATTAGGCTGAGGGTGCCAATACTTTTGTCTGGCCCATTTTTGGAGTTTTGTGTGAAATGATCAATGTTTTGCTTTTTGCTTCATTCTCTTTTGTGTTTTTTCATTGAAGACAAATTAAGTGAAGATTATAATACCAAAGAATTTGTGATTGCAATCATTTTCAGGAAGAAACTGAGTATTATCTGACAGAATTGCAGGGGTGTCAATACTTTTGGCCACAACTGTATATAGTAAGAACAAGTGTGTTGGTTTTAATATATTTTTATACTTACATTTTGCACCTAAAGGCTAAGGGCACCTTTGACATTAATTAAACATTTTTCATGTGTTAGTCATTGCCTTTAGTTAATTACATTCCACTAAGCATTCTTCATTCATTTTAATAACCACTGATACAGTTTGCAGCACAATCCAAGTTTCAGATTTTTCTCTTGTAAAAGTGTCATATGTTTTAATATAGATTGGACATGAGGTCTGTGAGTGATGGGGGTGTTCCTGTCTTCGTTAGCTCAGATATAAGCAAATATTGTATTAATTTATATTTCATGTGCTTTCCTCCTTTTCCATAGCATTTTTTTCTTTGCCATTTCTAAGACAAATACATGCTTTCCCCCCCTCTCCACATTGTTGAAATCTGTGTACAAATCCTCTCTCTGCTGTTGTCTCTAATGGTGCTGTCACACCAGGCGACGTTGCTAGCAACATCGCCGGAAAAGTGACGTACCAGCGATGTCGCTAGCGACGTCGCGCTGTGTGACAGCGCGACGCGACCGCGTTTTGTCGCTAGTCGCAGGTTGTCAGGTTTACGGGAAGAACTGTAAACCTGACAACCGGCGACCTGCGATTGGGCTGGATCGCGCCGTGTGACATCGCCAGAGCGATGTCAGCGGCGATCCAGCCTATACCGCAGCGTTGCTGTGGATCGCTCGCTGGGCTGAGCCCAGCCCAGCGAGCGATGTCACCGCCCGCATCGCTGCGGCATCGCCGGCCGCAGCCGTGCTGTGTGACAGCTGGCCAGCGATGTCGGAAGCGAGCGGGCACCCGCGCATCGCTTCCGACATCGCTGGCCAGGTTGTGCTGTGTGACGGCACCTTAAGGCCGTATGCTCACGGTCCGGAGGAGCAGCGTGCTGGATGCAGCTCCTCCGGACCTGAGTGAAGCCGCAGGAAGACCGCAGCCGCCCTGTACTCACCATCTGCGGTGGGTGCAGGGCGGCTTCTCCCTACAGTCACCCGATGGGAGCCACTTCTGACTCCGCAGCATGAAATGAACATGCTGCGAAGGAGCGGAATGCCGGCAACCCGCACCGCACCTGTTAGGTCGCTGCAGTTGGGTTAAGCATAGTGAGAATGGGATTTCTTGAAATCCCATCCTCTATGCTTATACTGTACTACACAGCGTTTTGGATGCAGCGGAAGTCACTGCGTACCCTGATCGTGAGTATGCAGCCTTACACTCGGAGACATTTAGGTGAGACCAAAGAGGGCCCTCAGAGCTAGGAGCAGGTGCTCTGAATTATTTGTATCAGTTTTAAAATAATGCTGAGCTAGATAAGGATTTCTTGGCATTTCTACAAGAGGTATTCATTTAATTATGAAGAATATAAGAAGTATACTTTTTGGGAATAATGTAGAGTTTGTCTAAATAGCAGAGTGTCAAGAGTGCATCAACTTGGTCACAAATATATAATTAGTATTTAAAAAAAAAAAGGATTTTGAATACAACATGTCACACCTAGTTTTATTATGGAAGAGTGTCAAGTTTACCCAGAAGGTTAGAAATGTCGAAAGTTCTTATAAAAAGTAACTAAATCTATTTTTTAGACATTATCAGAAATTAAGCATGTGCATGTTAGTAACCAAGAGACTAAAGATAGAATCACAAATGTTAATCAGTCTTCATTAAATCACCTTAGTTCCAGAAGCACTGCTGCTATAGTTGGAGAAGCACAAGAAATAATTGGCTGTTTAACAATGTTTTGTTCCTGTAGAACTGAAATGGGTTTGGTATAGCGCACCAAGAGAAATTAAAAATG
The DNA here is from genome assembly GCA_033576535.1 of Allobates femoralis. Lineage (NCBI taxonomy): Eukaryota > Metazoa > Chordata > Amphibia > Anura > Aromobatidae > Allobates > Allobates femoralis. Next base: position 416,629,235 of record JARQOC010000002.1, read on the forward strand.
ATTAGAAAAGGGAAAGTGATTTCTCAGCCGGTGAATTTCACAATGTGGTGCGGCTGCTTTTGTGCGTTACCGGCGGGGGGTTAGTTGCTTCATATTGCTGTTCTCGCTAGAGAAAATGAGCTGCTATTTTTAGACACGTGTCTATCCAGTAATATTGCTATTTCCTTTTCCCTGTTCAATGTACGTTTTGTCTGATACTGAATAGGTCCATTGTACCAGCACGTAGATTTTATGATACTCAGCCATGGATACAAAATAGTAATAATTATGTGAGCTAATAAATGTAAGGTCGCTTAGGTGGCATATGTGATCTCACTGAATATATATCTGATAAATAACCAGTTTTTACTTTTCTTTTTCCATTCATGGTAGTTGAATGCACATGATTTTTGCCTAAGACCTATCATAAAGTCATGATGTCACAAAGCCACAAATGGTCCCTTAACTCCAGGGTTTACAATGTGCCTTTCTTTGTAGGAGAGGTTCCTTTTCTTTTTGTTAACCAACTGCACAAAATTTTGCATACATTTTTTACTGGTTTTTTTTCAATCTTTTTTTAGTGCTGTCAATTTTTTTTGATCCCCATTTATCTAGACTAGGTTCAATTTAAAAAAAAAAAAAAGATGTTAAAACATAACTTGGTCAAAGGGATTCTTATACCCTATTAAAGGGGTTATTCACTATTAAGACAACCCCTTCTGATTCCTCATGTTTTCCCCAGGTAAAATAAAAGAGCCTCTACTCACCTCCTTTGCTGGCGTTCTTCCAGCAGCGGTGTCGGTAATCGTAGTTCTGTGGCTCACATGACATTGTGACATCACGCGAATCCCGCATCCAATCAGCAATGGCTTTTGTCTGCCCGCTTTGGAACAAATGAGGTAATCAACAGGAAGTGATTCTTTGACTGTAGCTCACTTCCTGTGGATTGCCCATTTGGTCCAAAGGCACGGCGAGAGAAGTCAGAGGATTGGGCGTGTGGCTATTGTTATGTCACAATGTCACGTGAGCCGTAGAACCGTGATTACCGATACCGCTAGAACAGCGCCAGCACAGAAGGTGAGTACAGGCTCTTTTATTTTACCTGAAGGAAACATGTGGAATCAGAAGGGGTTGTGTAGTGGGCAACCCCTTTAGCACCTTTCACTGTTGGGTGCCCAGACCCAATGTATCTCCCCCATACAGAAAGTAGATATTGTAGGAAAGGGATAGCTTTTACTAAACTTTTGATAGCTCCAATGGATTGCAATAGCCAAACTTTATGTTATACGCCAATATAGATGTTCTTTATATTAAAAGGATTGTCCAGCAGCTGGACCGCCATTTGATTTATTTATAGCACAATAGAGAATGAATGTAGAGCAGGTCGTAGAGGAGATCAGGGCTGTGCTGCTCCATTCTAAATGGGAATAAAGGTACCGTCACACGCCGCAATCTCGGCTGGCGACATGTAGCGATCTAACAAGCGCTCTCACGTTTTTCGTGGTCGGCTCAGATCGGCGATGGAGGCATCACACGCCGCAATTTCGCCCTGAAGCTAAAGTAATGTGTCACTCCGGAAATTGCCTCCCCTATAGCGGTACCAATCTTGCCTAATTCCATCACCTCTTCACACACCACAATCTCAAAGGCAATGTGGGCGTACATGTTCAGCGCGACGAGGAGATAGGCGTGCCACGGTGGTGTATACCGCGCCCCATATACGCTCATTGGACAACGCAACAGCGTTACGATTGGTCTGCCTGCTCTGGGAGGCTGGCTAATACATGACGCCATTGTCTATCGGAGTTTGCACTGAGTTTGCGGAATGTTGTGTAGCTGAAGATGTGTATGGTGCTGAACGGACAGCTCTTCAAATATGGCGCGGTGTCAACTGACAGCCAATGGGAACACAGTAGCCCACACCAATCATCTCAGACGGGGCGCGGACTTCAGCACGCTGAGGCTTGCCTACGGGAAATCATAGGCAACGTTCTTTCCATCATTATCGCCCTGTCACATGCTACAACACGGAAATATCACCTTAACGATTGCGGCTGATTACTGAGCACTGTTCAGGAATCAAGCGACGGCCGAGGGGCGATTTATCGCCATGAAATTCCCAAATCACACGCCGCAACCGTGAGACAATTTCACAGCGATTGCTCTAGGGCCACATATCGCCTTTATGATTTCCAGGCGAGATTGTGGCATGTGACGGTACCTTATCGGGGATAAATGTGCCCTATTTTTGCAATCAGTGTGGATCCTAGGAGTAAGACCCACATTATTCTCCTTCACTGGACAACCCATTTAATTGAAAAGCATAGTCATACTACACAATACCATAATTAAAATAAAATGATGGAAGATGTTTGCAGCTCCATAGACATGCAGTTGGGTTTTCATCAATTCACACTTTTCAAACATTTAGAGGAAATCAAGTTAAAACTTAGTTTTAGGGTGAAAAATTGCTTCATGGACCCACATCTAACAATTTAAAATCCTAAATGTTTTAGATAATGCTATTTTTTGTTTCCTTAAATAGCCATCATTGTATTATTTCATTCTGACGTAAGTGGAAAAATACACCAGTATTAACATTGTACAATTTTTGATAGATTTTCTTCTTTCATTGTGAAAACAACTACTTTTTTATGGGAAACACAAAATATGATTGTAATTCATTTAGGTAATGATTAACTTAAATGGACTTCAGCAAGACTTACAAGAAGAGGGATGGTTCAGGCTGAGTCCTGGAAAGTCCAAAGCCATCGATGATGAGTAAGTTGATGTCAACATACTTTTTATTTATTTATTTATTTTTTTATTGACACGGTCACTTTGCAATGTGTTTTTTTTTCAAGATACAGTGGTTGAAAAACATGTTTGCCGATTCCTGATTTCTTATTCTTTTGCATGTTTGGCACTTAATTATTTCAGATCACCAAACAAATTTAAATATAAAGGAAAGATGACACAAGTAATCACAAAATGTAGTTTATAAATTAAGGTCTTTTTTATTAAGAGAACAGGAAATCCAAACCTACAGGACCCTATGTGAAAAGTTATCGCCCCCTAAACCGAAAAATTGGATGGTCCATCCTTAGGAACAAAAAATGCAATCTAGCATTTACAATAACTGGCAATGAGTCTTTTGCATAGCTCTGTAGGAATTTTGGCCAACTCATCTTTGCAGAATTGTTGTACTTCAGCCACATTGGAGGGTTTCTAAAGCATGAACCGCCTTTTAAAGTCATGCCACAGCATGTCAATCAGATTACGGTCAGGACTTTGACTAGGCCACCCCAAAGACTTAATTTTGTTTTTCTTAAAGGGGAACTCCGGTGAGAGAACTTTTTTTTGTACTATTTTCGTCCTCCTACATATTGAAGCTGAGCCGTCCACTACAGTCCTAGGATGTTTAGATCGCCTATAAATCATTAAAATCATATCTGCTCCTCAGAATTTACCCCTCCCTCAGGGGACAATAGGTCACAGAGAAGATTCAGTCAAGCTGCAGCTGCGAGCAGGGGACTTTTGTGGGGGCATGGACACTGGGTCTACATTCTCATTTTACATTCCTGCCCCCTCATACTTTTGTATGAACAGGGGGCATGGTAGGGGCGTGGCCGCCGACCCATGATCACACTACATTCCATACCCTAATATACATCCTAAGTAATGTAAGAACAGAGGTGTTCTCCTTTCAAATAGCAATCATGTTACCAAGAAAATATGAATACACGCTGTAATCCTCTGCTGTACAACCTCTGATAGTTCATAATGTCTGCTGCCATGTGTCAAGCTAAGAGCAGAAGCAGAGCACTGCATTATTGCATTGATTTATTCAGCACTGCGATGGTCTCCCCTCCACCCTGTCAGTTTGGTAGGTTCCTGTCCCCTAAAACTTTAGCACTATGGATTGTCACTGTCCCCTCAGTCTCAAGAAAGCAACAAGCTGTCTGTACAGCATCTATTAGATGTGGTATAAACACCAAGATTCCATTATTATGCTCTTCCTTATACTGTGCATAAAACCTACTGCTCTGGCAAAAATTAGGAGACCACTGCAAAATTTTCAGTTTCTCAGATTTTTCTCTTTATAAGTATATTTTTGAGTAAGATGTACATTGTTCTATTATTCTATAAACTACTGACATGTTTCCGAAATTCAAAGCTAAAAATGTTGTATTTATTTGCAGCAAATGAGAAATCAGCAAAATAATAAAAAAGAAACAGTGATTTCAGACCTCAAATAATGCAAAGAAAACAAGTTCATATTCATTTAGAAATACTAATATTTTAATTCAGGTAGAGTGTAGAAATCAGTATTTGTGGAATAACCATGATTTTTAATCACAGCTTTCATGCGTCTTGGTATGCTTTCCACCACACTGCTTTTGGGTGAACTTATGCCACTCCTGGCACAAATATTTAACAGTTTTCCTTTATTTGATGACTTGTGACTATCCATCTGCCACTTGATTACATTCCAGAGGTTTTCAATGGGGTTCAGGTCTGGAGATTGGGCTGGCCATGACAGGGTATTGATGTGGTGCCTGAGCAGAAGGAAGCAAGTGTTTTTCAGAGATAACCTTGTATGTAGCTTGATTAATACATCCTTCGCAAAGCTTTACCTGCCCAATTCCGGCCCTGATGAAGAATCCCCAGATCATCACCAATCCTCCACAAAATTTCACAGTAGGTACAAGACGCTGTGACTTGTACGCCTCTCCAGGTCTCCGTCTGACCATTAGATGACCAGGTGTTGGGCAAAGTTGAAAATTAGACTAATCAGAGAAGTCCAATCCTTATGGTCTTTAGCAAACTTCAGACTGGCCCTCCTTTGCTTCTCATTGATGATAGGCTTTTTTCTAGCTTTACATGACTTGAGCCCTGTCTCTAAGAGCCTGTTACGACTGTTCTTGCCGTGCATTTCATCCCAGCTGCCATTTGCCATCCCTTTTGTAGGTCACTTGATGTCATCCTGCGGTTGCTGAGTGACATTCGAATAAGATGATGGTCATCCCGGTCAGTGGCGAGTCACTTTCGCCCTCTGCCAGCCTGTAGCTTTGCTGTCCCCAATATCTGCTGCTTGACCTTGTTGTAATGGACTGCTGTCTTCGAAATTTTAAGGATGGATGCAACATGATGCTTACTGTATCCCTCTCCTAGTAAAGCCAGAATTGAGCCCTTTCTTTTCAACTCCTTTGGCATGGTTAAAAGTTATTTTTTTATTCAAATTTCTTTTGGGCTATTCCTAGCACTTGTTTTGCCATCCAGCTTGTCCTATTGTAAGAGGATTGTGAACACCACAGCAGTGTTTTTTATACTTTTCCTCATTAATTAAGATTTGGTTCAGGTGATCACCTAATCAGAAGCACATAAAGTAGAATGAGATATTTTGGATTGAATTTAACTGACACTACAATGGAATGACTGTCAAGACATGTAGAGATGGTGATTTTTAGAAAACTGTGCAGTGGTCTCTTAATTTTTGCCAGAGCTGCATATGGGCATCCAAAATATCTACAGAGGGTACGGAAAGTATGCAGACCCCTTTCAATTTTTAACTGTTTCATTGCAGCCATTTGGTAAATTCAAAAAAGTTCATATTTTTTATAATTAATGTACACTCTGCACCCCATCATGACTGAAAAAACTGAAATGTAGAATTTTTGCAAATTTATTAAAAAAGAATACCTGAAATATCACATGGTCACAAGTATTCAGACCCTTTGCTCAGTATTCAGTAGAAGCACCCTTTTGAGTCAGTACCGCCATGAGTCTTCTTAGGAATGATGTAACAAGTTTTTCACACCTGGATTTGGGGATCCTCTGCCATTCTTTCTTGCAGATCTTCTCCAGTTCTATCAGGTTGGATGGTGAACGTTAGTGGACAGCCATTTTCAGGTCTCTCCAGAGATGCTCAATTGGGTTTAGGTCAGGGCTCTGGCTGGGCCAGTAAAGAATGGTCACATAGTTGTTCTGGAGCCACTCCTTTGTTATTTTAGCTGTGTGCTTAGGGTCATTGTCTTGTTGTAAGGTGAACCTTCGGCCACGTCTGAGATCCAGAGCACTGTGGCAGAGGTTTTCATCCAGGATATCTCTGTACTTGGCCGCATTCATGTTTCCTTCAGCTGCAACCAGTTGTCCTGTCCCTGCAGCTAAAAAAGACCCCCATAGCATGATGCTGCCACCAACATGTTTCACAGTTGGAATTGTATTGGTCAGGTGATGTGCAGTGCCTGGATTTCTCCATACATACCGCTTAGAATTATCACCAAAAAGTTCTAGCTTTATCTCATCAGAACAGAGAATATAATTTGTCTTAGTCTGGGAGTCCTTCATGTATTTTTTTGCAAACTCTATGCGAGCTTTCATATGTCTTACACTGAGGAGAGGCTTCTGTCGGGCCACTCTGCCATAAAGGCTCGACTGGTGGAGAGCTGCAGTGATAGTGGAACTTTCTCTCATCTCCCTACTGCATCTCTGGAGCTCAGCCACAGTGATCTTGGGGTTCTTCTTTACATCTCTCACCAAGGTTCTTCTCCCACAATTGCTTAGTTTGGCAGGACGGCCAGGTCTAGGAATACTTCTAGTGGTACCAAATCCATGCATTCCCTAATGAAGGAGCATAGCAGGCTCTGAAACGCATTGGGTGGATCCAATCAACTTCAAGAAACCGAAGATTTTTGTGCTTTCGATCTGTCCTTTTGTTGGCAGCGATGGACCTACAACACACTGTCCTTGAATTTTTGGATTGCCAAATTCTTCTCTGAGTCTTGGCATTCCTTGATCTCATGATTCTACTTGTTCTTCCATGCACGTAAGCCCGTGAGGTCTTAACTAAGACAGGTGTGTGCCTTTCCAAATCAAGTATCAGTTTAACTAACACAATGGACTCCATAAAGGAATTGAACTATCTCAAGAGATCACAAGAAATGAAAGCATGTGACTTAAATATGATCTGAGAAGGGCTAATACTATAACCATGTGATATTTCAGATTTTCTTTTTTAATACATTTTCAAAAATGTCTACATTTCTGTTTTTTTTCAGTAAAGATGGGGTGCAGAATGTACATTAATGAGAAAAAAAAGAACTTTTTGGAATTTACCAAATGGCTGCAATGAAACAGGGAGTGAAAAATGTAAAGGGGTCTGAATACTTTCCATTCCCACTGTATCTCTCACATGTCTGTGTCTGGGGGGTTATCAGGTCAGGAACCTACCAAATTGATATGGGTGAGGAGAGACAATGGCAGTGCTGAAATTAACCTATGCAGTGCTCTGACTTTGCTCCTAGGCTGATACATGACAGTAGATATTATGCACTATCATGCTTTACATAGCAGATGATCACAGCATATACTTATATATTCTTGGTGATTGCTACTAGAAGGGAGAACACCCCTGTATTACATTACATAAGATGTATATTAGGGGCTGGATTTTAGTGTGACCCTGTGGATGGCGGTCACACCCCTGCCATGCCCCCAGTTCATACAGAAGTATAAGTGGGCTGGATTACAGGATCATCAGGTAGCCCCCAGCATCCATCCGGAGACACGGTCCGTGTGGATGTACATATGTCTGAAGGGGGCCATAGATTATCATGTGCCTCCGGCACTTGTCGGTACAGACCACACACATACCGGAGGCACAGATGTGTGAAAGAGGCCTGACTCTGAAATAAAACTGTCAGTCTGTCTGAGGCTCTGACTCTACACTTTATATATTGCACAATAAAACTTACTTACAGACATTAATGACATCATAGGTCATGTGCACTAAGGAGCCAATCACTGTGAGTGTAATCTTTCATGTGGGAGGAGCCCCACAGGTCCTTGTCATTCCACACCTAGCACTGCAATTCCTGCTCTCCAAGTACCCGGTCACCAGCAGTCAGAGAAGTAAAGAAAAAATAATTTTGCTCACTCACAGTGGAGAGCCAACTCTCATCTATCAGAGCAGGCTCTTTGTGCAGACTTGTTCATGAATGACACATCACTAACAGGCTTGAATAGAACAGTACAGGGCTGAGAGTGAGGGAGCAGCCAGGCGTCACAGAGTTCAAACCAGACCAAATGGGCAGCCCGGCACGATGCTTCTGCACCACTGAATAAATGATGCCCCATGGGTCACAGCTGCACCCCGCAATGATGATTTTTTGAGTAGTATTTGTAAGTATTTTGTTAGAACTCGTAAGCATAGGGATCCTTGACGTGGATTACGAGTTTATAGAGTCTTGGCCAAAACATCTAACCGATACCTGATTAAAGAATTTTTTTGTTTATCATTAATTTCTTGCTTTTTTCTATCATCTTTGCAGGGTGCAGCTGGGCCCCTTGGGCCGCCATTCATCCAGTGATGCAGAAGTATCATGCTGGGCTACCCATTTGGTCTGTTGGCAGGACCGGTGGGTAGCTATTAGACACTCTGCATCATATGTATCAATGTGAATGGCGTCCTATGCATGCAAACCTTGAACTGTGCATAGCAAATCACCTCCAGGCAGGTTGATAGTAATTTATATAATTTCTGTGCACCTGTGTTTGTTTTATTGGGGTCTGATTGCATCCTGTTTAAGTGCTGTGTTGGATTTGTTTTTGGCTGCAACTGGTAGGTTTTTCTGTTTTTTTTTTTTGCCGGAGCCCAAAAACAGTGCAGTCTCCGATTTTAGGGACGGTAAAAAACAGGGTAGAAACAAATCCTGCACTGAATACACATCAACGGATGGCCTTTTATGACCAATCCAGCACCATAGGGATACATGGGAGGCAAAACAGGATCCTGTTCTGTCCTTTTCAAAATGGACAGAACAGGATGCGAAAAAACGTGGTGTGAAGCCATCCTAAGAGGTCCAGAAAGGGCAAACACTTTTTCACACCACTGTATATTGTGTACTTCACTTTGACTTCTAAATGTATAACTGTTTATTGAGTCACTAAGTGTTTGGAAAGATAAGCCAAAAAATGTCAGACCTTTAAAAAACCTTAAGTAGCACTTAAACAGTTCAGGAAGCATTCAAAATCCTTACATTCGTTCTTTTCATGGTTTATCCATTTACTTTCTAACAATAAGGTATTTAGAGAAAATGAATAGGTCTCTTTGAAATTTGCAACCTGTGCTAAGAATTCTGTACTTTATATCAAAGGATTGTGGAATCCAGTTGAGAAGATTGATCCTTGGTGTGTTAATCCCCTTAATATGAGACATTTTGAGTTTTACTTGAAGTGATTATGGTGTGATGTTCTGTTACGTATCTTTTTCAGTTTGTGTAGTTAAAAAAACTCCCAGCTGTGTTTCTATTTTGCATCATTCCTGTAATTGGCAACTACAAAAAAGTACACGCTGAGCCTTGATGGGGTTATGTTGAAAATAACGTTGTCCCTGGTACTGGGATACATACTATATCTGCAATATATGCTAGTAACGGTAAATGGAATCTGTCAGCTGTAATAGCTGCATAATATAGAGACACAGACCCTGATTCTGGAGGTATATCACTTACTAGATGACTTGGTGTAGTTTTAATAGAATCCCTATTTTCTCTGTTAGGGTACCTTCACACGCGGCAATATTGCTAGGCAATTTCACTGGCAATTTGCTGGTTGCAGTGAAATCATGGACACATTGTTCTATTTTGTTGCTGTCTACAAATGGAACAATGTGTCCATGATATCACTGCAACCAGTAAATTGCCAGTGAAATTGCCTAGCAATATTGAAAGGTACCCTAACAGTCCTAGCGGAGCTCTGGATACAGAACTTTGTAAAACGCAGCACACACCCCTGATTGTTAGCTTCCTGTACAATGTGCACTTTGAGCAAGGTGCCAATCAGTGGTGTAGGAGAGGTTACACAGATTATAGTGACTAGCCTGCCGAGACATGAAGTCAGGCAATGACAATCTCCTACTGATAAAACTCTTTGTTGAAACTTCAGCGCACAGCCTAATGGAGGACACAGCTCTGTAATCAGGCTTCCTGCCCCACATCATTCTGCTTTTAGATTTAAAACAAAAAAACGGCTGATAGATTCCCTTTAAAAATAAGCCCAATACCCATAGGATAACTAATACATAACAACACTACATATGCTAATTTATGTATCACCAAAGATGTGTTTCAACCAAAATATGTGTCCCTTTATTAAAGGGGTTGTCCCTTAAACAATAAATATCATTTGACCCCAGGATTGGTGATAAGTATACTTCTCAAAAAAGTAAAGGTAACATTTAACAACACAATGTAATGTTGAAGTGTTCCCTTTATTTTTTTTAGCAGCATGTATGATTGCTGGGATCCCGACCACTAATGCCCCCACTGATCACAAGTGCAGTGGCATGAGCAGTCTTTGTTCCATAGGAGTGGTGGTGGAACTTGCTCTCTAGCATTGCAATCAATGAAGTTTTGAGCTACATTCTTGGGATTAGTGGTAGCCTCAACACTTGAACCTTCAGTAATTGTACACACATGGTCAAAATTGTTGGTACCCCTCGTTTAATGAAAGTAAAACTCACAATGGTCACAGAAATAGAATCTGACAAAAGTAATAATAAATAAAAAAATCTATGAAAATGAACAAATGAAAGTCAGACATTGCTTTTCAACCCTGCTTCCACAGAATTTAAAAAAAAGTTAAGCTCATAAAATAGGCCTGGACAGAAATGATGGTACCCCTGAAAATAATGTGACAAAAGGGATATGTTAAATCAAGGTGTGTCCACTAATTAGCATTACAGGTGTCTACAATCTTGTAATTAGTCAGTGGGCCTGTATATAAGGCTACAGACACTCACTGTGCTGTTTAGTGACATGGTGTGTACCACACTCAATATGGACCAGAGGAAGCAAAGGAAAGAGTTGTCTCAGGAGATTAGAAAGAAAATTATAGACAAGCATGTTAAAGGTAAAGGTTATAAGACCATCTCCAAGCAGCTTGATGTTCCTGTGCCTGCAGTTGCACATATTATTCAGAAATGTAAGATACATGGGACTGTAGCCAACCTCCCTGGACGTGGCCGCAGAAGGAAAAATTATGACAATTTAAAGAGACGGATAATACAAATGGTAACAAAAGAGCCCAGAAAGACATCTAAAGAGATTAAAGGTGAACTTGAAGCTCAAGGAACATCAGTGTCAGATCGCACCACCCGTCGTTGTTTGAGCCAAAGTTGACTTCATCGGAGACGACCAAGGAGGAGACCATTGTTAAAAAAAATCATAAAAAAGCCAGGCTGGAATTTGCCAAACTACATGGTGACAAGCAACAAAGCTTCTAGGAGACTGTCCTATGGACAGATAAGATAAATCTGATGTTTCTTGCCAAAAAGTTCTATTTTTATGTTCACAGATGGAAAAATGAAGCATATCAAAAAAAGAACACTGTCCTTACTGTGAAACATGGAGGAGGCTCTGTTATGTTCTGGGGCGGCTGACCTGCATCTGCCACAGGGTGTCTTGAATCTGTGCAGGGTACAATGAAATCTCAAGACTATGAAGGGATTCTAGACAGAAATGTGTTGCCCAGTGTCAGAAAGCTTGGTCTCATTCGCAGGTCATGGGTCTTGCAACAGGATAATGACCCAAGACACACAGCTAAAACACCCAAGAATAGAGGAAAACATTGGCCTGTTCTGAATTAGCCTTCTATGAGCCCTGACCTAAATCCTATTGAGCATCTTTGGAAAGAGCTGAAACATGCTGTCTGGAAAAGGCAACCTTCAAACACGAGACAACTGGAGCAGTTTGCTCTTGAGGAGTCGCCAAAATACCTGTCAAAAGGTGCAGAAGTCTCATTGGCAGTTACAGGAATCGTGTGATTGCCTCGAAAGGTTGTGCAACAAAATATTAAGTTATGGTACCATCATTTCTGTCCAGGCCTATTTCAGGAGTTTATTTTTTTTTTAAATTCTGTGGAAGCAGGGTGGAAAAGCAGTGTCATATTCATATATTCATTTTCATAGATTTTTTTTATTTATTAGTACTTTTGTCAGATTCAAGTTATTTCTGTGACCGTTGTGGGTTTTTCTTTCATTAAACGAGGAATACCAACAATTTTGACCATATGTGTATATTGATCATCTTAACTTTGGATATGTTATTACTGTTGTTTATAGAAAACAAACTTTAAGTGTAAGGGATTTGACACTGGACTGTAAGATCCAGATTGGGCCCCAAAAAAACAGTTTTGCTTACCTACCATTACTGATCTTGAATTATGCTTCACAAATGTAATGGTTTCATGGGTTTATACAGAAAGTGTATTTTCCCATCCCTATACAATAGGGAATAAGTTGAAGTGAATGATGATAGATAGATAGATAGATAGATAGATAGATAGATAGATAGATAGATAGACAGACATAATCAAAATAATACATAAGCACTCTATATGCGCTAAGATGTATGCAAACTTTGATATTATGACCATAAGGTTTAAAAACTGGCAATTAAAATTAGAGAACAACATACAATGTCGTTAATGTTAAGCTCATTGTGTTGTCCTATGGGAAAATATCCTGACATGAGTAAAATAGCAGTATTTTAAGCTTATTTCATAAATTGAATATATTCTAAAGCACAGAATAAAAATGTAACTGAGATAAATGAAAAAGAACACTGATCAAAATTAGAGAACACTTTTGGATACCTTCAAGTTATTGGTGTTAATCTGGCACCTGGTGCTAAGTTCCTTAATTATCTGACAAACCCAATTTAACTGGCAGCCTAACTTTCCAGTTTGCACTCACTTTGCAAAAAGTGGTGTGCTGTTCCAAAGTGACTGAAACCCTCCAGCAGCAGGTTGTCCAGATGATGGCCAAAGGGGATCACCCTATCAGCCATAGCAACAGAAGGTGGTCGTTCCAAGTCTGTGAATTCTAGAATGTTGCATCTTTTTACAACATCCCAAACTCCTTCAAGTCCCCCAAGAAGGCTGGTCGCCCTCGAAAAACAAAGGTAAGAGAGGACAGGATAATGCGGAAAATTTCCATGGGTAATTGTTTCAACACTGCAGCTGAAATAGTTCGCCAGTTCAGCACTGAACAGGGTAAGGTTCTGTCTTGTCATACAGTGTGACAATGTTTAAGAGCATTTTGACTGAAATTCCACTCTGCAGTGACCAAACCTCTCATTAGCTGAAAGAACAAAAGGCTAGACTCACCTTTGATGAGGAACATGTTGTGTGGACAGAGGAGAAACGGTCCACAGTTCATTTTAGTGATGAAAATTAGTTTAATTTATTTGAGTCTGATGGAAAACATTATGTTCATCGACAAACTGGGGAAAGACTCAACCCAACGTGTGTAAAGGAGTCAGTTAAAGGTGGTGGAAGAAGTGTTATTTTTAGGGGAATGTTTTCCGTTCCAGTTGTTGGATCCCTCATATGTAAAATTTAGTTTTAATATTTCTCTGTGCTATAGTCATTCTGTTCTCTAATTATGATCATCATGTTTTGTGTAAAATAAAGGTTTAAGTTGATAAATGTTGGTTATTCTGGAAAACACACACAGTTCTAGTGGCATGGTGTACCCCTTACACAAAAACCTTCAAATGTTGGTAAATGTAGATTACATTATGGCTGAAAAAATTAAGTGATCATACATTGTTCTCTAATTTTAATCACCAGTGTAGTTATAAAATCAAAGTTCAAAGTTACTTAGCGCATAAATTGGCCAGTTCAGAGTGACCATGGCTGCAAGGCATACCTTTCTTTGATTGGACCTTAACCTAATATTTACCAAACATGTCACCCCTGGGCTAACAGCCTATAAATTTAAATGGCAGATAAGATCAAGCACTAATTTAAAAAATCCTCATGCTGATGGAAGAAGTGCTCAGTGAAATATGGAGTTAGTCAGCCCCTCGAATACTATACTACAAAAAAAACAACTGACCAGTACTAAAAAAAATATCATGACCTCCAAACAGAATAAACCAAGTGAAACCAGGTGTAAGTTGCTATGACTTCATAAGATACATCAAAAGAATACCACAACACCCGGTATGAGCAAAGATGTATGCAAGCTTTGAATATATGAAATATGAACTTCATTACTGCTATATAGAATGTACCTATATTACCTATATAATGAAGGTACTCAGCAGTAAGCACTCATAATGTACAATATCTCCAGATTCGGCATTCACAAAAATTAATGTCACTTCTAGGGGAAATCTTGGTTCTCTGCAGCTACAGGTGCGGCTCCGTGATGAGACTGTTCTACCATCAGATTACTACAAGCCGCTGGTGCAGTTGCTGTGTCAGGAGGTTAAAACATCTCATAAGGTAATTTAAATACAATAGAAATAACAAATGTGATGTTGAATTTGATTTTAGGAAAAAAATTGGTTTTGGATAGCACAAATGCGTGATCCACCAGTCACACATTAAACAATGTTATAACTGAGTAGAGGAAAGTATACGTGTTGTGAAGACCGGGATTAAGGAATATAGTCAATGACTAAGTTAAAAATTTATTTTTCAATTTTATTAGGCAAAACAATTCAAAAAACACAAATACACATTGAATTAAAACCAATTAAAATTGTGTAAACACTCAAAGACCACCATTGCCCATGCCCGTAAAGAGTGACAATGAAACAACTTGCGAGCCATGCAATTTTCAATGAGTTTTTTTCACACAGAAATTACTATGGTGACTAATTATGGTGACACAGGTATGTATCAAATATCTTGTTGTATTGCATTCAAGCCCCAATAATAGGGAGAAGTACCTGGAAATAACAAATAGGAACAATACAAGGTAAAAAGAGATACCAAGTAGTATATAGTCAGATAATAAAGCAATGACTGTACAAATATCCAAAAATTGGCCAGAAAACAGTAAGGCCTCGTTCACACGTCGCATATTTTTTGCGCTTTTTTGGGCAATCTTATTCCCCCAAAGCTCACCTGCGTCTGCGTTTGACCTCAAAGTGAATGGACTTTCACTTTTGCGTTCACACAGCAGCGCTATTTTCGGCCAGGCTTTTATGGGAGAAGGCGTGTGCGTAAAAAGAATGAACATGTCAATTCTTTCCACTTTTTAGCGTGCGCTTTCTCCCATAGGGGCCATTATAATCACTGGAATTACGCATCGCCGTTTAGACGATGCATAATTCCAGCAGGAATACGCTGGTGATGATGTCACAGAGGGGAGGAAGAATCCTGTTCCTCCTCCCCTCTCTGACATCTGTCACAGCCCCATTTGATTTCGCAGTGCATTATACACTGCAAACTAAAATGTAAAAGAATGTCAAATGTATTAAAAATAATAAAGATTTTTATACTTACCCTCCGCCGTGTGTTCAGGAGCCGGGAGATCTTCTGCAGGTATCGACCTGCAAGGGCCTGTGAATGCTGATTGGCCCACTCGCGGTCATGTGATATGTGACGGCCTATGACGTACATATCACATGACCGCGAGCGGCCAATCACAGCACCTGATGACATCATGCAAGGTCCTGCTGCTCGGGTCCTGCGGCTCCCGGCTCCGGAACACCCAGCAGAGGGTAAGTATACAAATCTTTATTTATTAATTTTTTTCAGAAAATACGTTTATTAGAGAAAAGTAAACAAGGACAACCACGTGGAGCATTATCCGTTAAAATTACGAATGTCAAATGACCAATACAATGTTACACGTGTCCTCAATAGCAGATACATTTTTATTATTTTTAATACATTTGTCATTATTTTACATTTGATTTCGCAGTGTTTAATGCACTGCAAATTCAAATGGGGCTGTGACAAATGTCACAGAGGGGAGGAGGAACAGGATTCTTCCTCCCCACTGTGACATCACTGAACAAGTAGCCCCTTAAAAACACGCGGTGTGATGCACCGTGTTTTTTACACAGCTTTTTGCGCGGGTGCAAAACGCTGAAAAAAAGCGCAAAAAAGTGCTGTGTGTGAACACAGCCTAAGGAGATATTGTTGAGCCTACAGAAAAATGGTTGTGTTGGAGATAAACTGATCTATAGCAAGGTCAATATTGCATAGAATAGAAGAGTTATGGGTATAAATAATCACTGCTCCTGGTGAGTAAATAGTGATCGAATGTTAATCAAATGTACCCTGAGTGCTCCCCTATGGACCAAGGGGCACCCTGCATAATGCATACAGCTCCTGGGTTTGCCACACAAGGGAAAAGTATTCACATGATCATAAAATAAAGCATGTGGCAATAACAAACAGAAACAATGCAAGATAGTCAGAAAGGGATACTAAGAAATATATAGTCAGATAATAAAGCAGTGACTATGCAAATATCCAAAAAATGGCAAAAAACATTAAAGAAATGTATTATTAACCCCACAGCAATGGTAATTCTGTGAAGTATTAAAGGTACAGTTAACCACTGATCCTGCTGACTAAATAATGATTGAGTATTAATTAGAGATGAGCGAGTACTAAAATGCTCGGGTGCTCGATGTTCTGGCCGAGCATCCCAAGATACTCGTGTACTCGCCAGAGCACCGAGCCCAATGTAAGTCAATTAGTGACAGGCTCCGCTCACAGACTTCCGGCTATAAAACGAGTGTTTCTGGAAAATCTTTTTCAAATCGCCGCAGCATACAACACCTTGCTGTGTCCCCCAGAGGGATCCTAACAATCAATCTGCTCTCTGTGAGGTGCCAGCTTACTGTGTGCACTGAAGGGAGCTGTGTATTTGTGTCAGATCGATAATTATTAGCGAGGAATCCGAGCATCTCGGCGGTTCTCGGTGCTCGCCGAGCATCCCGAGTACCGGGATGCTTGTGCGAGTAACCAGTAGCGCCGAGCATACTCGCTCATCCCTAGTATTAATCCAATATACCCATAGTGCTTCCGTATGGGACAAGGCAACGTGCTTGATGCATACAGTTCCTAGATTTGCCACACAAAGGAAGAAGTGGCCACATAAACATAGAATAAGGAGCCATGAAGAACACTCTGTCTCATGATATGATAACCATAGGATATACCAATAAAAAAATGTCACCTAGATTCTAAGTGTGAGGTCAGGGCATGGGCAGCAAGACCCTGACACCTGCCGCATGTCGCTGCCTCTGGGGATAGCTTCCTCAGGGAAAAAGTGCTGTAGGTGTGTGAGTTATTGTGCCTTAAATAGTAAGTTATGATAAGTAATGTGTCCGCGTTGTAACCGCTGGGCGGCAGCGTCTGAACTTATGCGGAGATGCAGGCGTTGGTGAGGCAGGCAATTTTTCTGGTTGTCCCATATCGACGTCTGCGCATATGCGCAGACCAGCCGGTCTATTCAGTCATCTCGCTTGTCAGTGGAAGTGGCTGCTTCCTTGCGAGGAGGCAGGGAGAGCGTCATAGATGTGGGCAGAGTAATATTTGTATGTACACATGCTGGAAAAAGATATGAATTAAGCTACTAGAGCTGCAATATGCTCGTTAGGTAGCTTGTGGGCTCAAAGAGAGGGGATAATAGTGTGTGATCAGTAAAACATTATAGAAACTCAGCTGGGATGTTGGGAACGTAATGTACCTGTAAAGTAGCATTTGGATAAAGGAAGAGATGTTATTCTACATTCAGATTTGAGCTATAAAGAGTTAAAATTGGTCCACTGAAATAACTGGAGATCCTTAAAGTGCCACCTAGATTTAGAAAATTGAAAGAAACAGGTCATTAGTACCTTGGAGCGAATATAGCCAAGAAGCCGTTGTGTGGAGCCGGAGCATTTACACTTAAAGAGAGGAGGTGGTTAAGGAGGAAGGCATTATAAGTGGGTTAGTAATTGGTATGAGTTATCAATCGGTGCAAAGCACCTTATTAAAGGTAGGAGCATCTTCTTGTCCACCTGTATGGCATGTATATGTGGAGCCTACTGGGACCGGATACTCGGTACCGGACCGGGTACTGCTGGGGATGTCACGGAGGTCCTGGTCCGGACCGTGTCCTGGGTTCTCACAAGTAAATGGGTATTTACAAGGATAATGTTTGTCGTGACGCCACCCACGTGGATGGATAGCTGATGGGGCTGCAGCCAGATGGATGAGCCCGCCGCGGGTCCGGCTGCTCCTGGCAGGATAAAAGGTATGATAATAGTTCTGTAAACCTGGAATCAGACACGGACACTCAGGCAGGGTTCACCGGGTTTACTTGTCAGCTCTTCAAAACAGTTCACAGCAATTCTCAGTACAGTTCTCAACACGTCACAGTTCAGTTAACTCCGGTCACACTGAGCCTTCTGCAGCCAGGCTGTCGCTCTGAGACCCCTCACTCCTTCTAAGTGTCCTTTCAGGCTGTTTTCTCCCTCTCTGTTCTCTCTCCGGATTGTATGGCGGCAGCTCGGACCCTTGTGGGTCCTCGTGGTTGCTGCTTTGCCTCCAATCCTTGTGTTAGGTACTCCAACCTGGAATTGAAGCTCCCCGTCGGTTTGTCTGGGAAGCCGGAATATTGCTTCAGTTCAACCCAGAGCCGACACTCTGGTATGTGCCTAGTCTGCAGTAACCCTATCTAGCAAGGCGTTACCAGACTCCATCTAACCCATGTGATTCCAGCACAATTAGGGAAAACTACTCCGCAGTAGTTGGCCGGTATTGCCGTGTTCCTTGGACCCGGTGATACCGGTCCGGTCTCTTTCCTCACACACTGGGATGCCGGCTATGGACGAGCTTTCTCTCCATGGTTTCTATGACTCTGTGGATTCTGCATCTCCAGGAAGCTCAATCCCACTGGGTTGTGTCTCTGTCTTTCTGATGTCTGTGCTGCTCAGCTCACTCTGGCCTACTAACTCCTTTCTCCTCTTTTCCTCTACTTGTACTATCTGTCACCTGATCTACCTGCTTCCCACCCACTTTCCTCTAAACCCACCACCCCTTGCCCGCCTAGAGTCCCAGGCTCCGGGTTGGGTGCCGCCTCTATGGGTGTGTGTGTCCATGAGGGTGTTTGGTGTACAAACTGTCTATTTTTCTGCCTGGCTGCAGTTCCCTATGTGGCCACCCTGGTTGCAGGGGCGCCACATATACACTCTCTGATAGAAGTTATGTCACTTATCCATGTTATGTAAATAAAAGCTTATAACCTGACGTTAAATTCATCCATTGGTTGTATAAATTACTCTTTTGAAAGCTGAAACCCTCCAAAATGGTTAGGTTAAGAAAATAAATTGGCTATCTGTAACCCCTGACCTTTCCCATTTGTGACTGTTTTTGTATGTTCTTTCTTTTAAAAACCAATAAAAACTTGATTGGGTAAAAAAAAAAAAAAAAAAAAGAAAATTTATTGGCATCAATGCTGAAATATTGACCGAAGTTTCAAATAGAATTAACCGGGCACTCCGGGGCACAGGAGCAGACTCTGGCTGCTGTGGACTACAGCCTTTCTAGTCCCTGGTGCACAGTGTTGCACACCTCAACCTCAGACTTGTACCCGTAGAAGCGGTAGGACACCGTGAAACGGTTACCTCCGTCCCTCACTCCCCCTCCCCACACCGCTACACACCAGCCTGCCGGGCAAGGTGTAATAAAAGACTATGCCACCACTCTTTATTCTTTTGAATGAAAGATTGATCATTTAATGAACACAGAATGGTCAGATTTTAGCAAGACAAAAGTTTTGTCTCCTGGTCATGTAATGCACCCAATCCTAGTTTACATCCTCACCTTTGCTCAGTAAACGATCGGTTAATTAGTAGGTGTGTCTAAAAAGAAACCCAGCACCCCAGATCTTCACTTGAACTGCAACTTGCGCTCTGACAACATGCCAAAAATCCACCATGCGACCAAAGCCTTGATTATCAAGAGGCTGAAGAGCAGATCCACTGCAGAGGTGGCTGGCACCTTTAAGGTGTCTCAGCGTCAAGTACAAAGAATTAAAAAAAGATTTGAAGAGACTGGAGATGTGTTTGACAAGCCCAGGTCTGGCAGACCCCACAAGACAACTGCTCAGGAGGAATGTTTGTTGGTTAGAAAATCCAAAGCAAGCCCCTCTTCCACTGCAGCAGAGCTTAAGTCCCTGTGTCAACTAGAACATTTTGTAGGATTCTGTCTCGGAATGGCCTCTATTTTCAAATCAATGTCCAGAAGCCAGCACTAAACAAAAGGCAAATAAAAACGGGTGGCATTTGCAAAGTCCCACAGACTGCAAACAGATTGACGCTGGAAAAGTGGCAGAAGGTGTATTTCTCTGATGAATCTTCAGTAGAATTACACCACAGCGCCACAAATACTGCAGGAAACCTACTGGAGCCCGTATGGATCCAAAATACACCCAGAAAACAGTAAAATTTGGTGGTGGAAAGATCATGATCTGGGGTTACATTCAGTATGGAAGTGTGCGAAACATTTGCAAGGTGGAAGGCAATATCAATAGCCTAAAGTATCAAGAAGAAATCAAAAGAGGGGAAAGTGACATGTATAAATGAGGCGATCACTCTATATAGAATTCATATCAAACCATAAAGTTTATTGAGAAACGACAGCACAAGACATAGACAATAAAAACAATTAAAAAGTTCCAAAAAGGAACCAAATACAAGTCCCCTTCCCTACACATCAGAGATCATGCATAATAATCAGCTGTGTAAAAAATGGTGGATTAAGATATATCCCTATAGTATACAAAACAAGTAATGACTCAGTTATACCAATACCCTGAAAAGATGCTGGAATCAGGCACCTGCTGAAGATAATCTCTCCACTAAATCAGTACAGGCTAAGGAAGATAAGTTTCACCATGTGTGAGTCATGTCTCAATAACATCATTATAAGCCCATGTACATCAGTGTTAGTAATACACCAGCTACACTAGTGCCTAGTTCCAGAAGTATTGTAGATCAAACATTAAGGGAAATAAAGAAATCAATCAGAAACCACATAAGCACATACCAGCTGTCATGCGTGGGTGGGAAGGTGGACTCAAGCGGACCCCACGCGTTCCGTCACTAAAAGTGACTTAATCAGGGGTAGTATTAACTACCTCTTATATTCCAAATCATAAAAGGGGTCAAATTCTGCAGCAGAATGGTGCGCCATTTCATACATCCATCTCTACTACCTCCAGGGAAAAAAGATCAAGGTGTTCAAGGACTGGCCAGTGCAGTCACCAGACATGAACATCATTGAGCATGTTTGGGGTAGGATGAAAGAGGAAGCTTGGAAGACAAAACCAAAGAATTTAGATGAACTCTGGGAGGCATGTAATACAGCATTATTTGCTATTCCTGATGACTTCATTAATAAATTGTATGAATCATTGTTGAACCGCATGGATGCAGTCCTTCAAGCTCATGGAAGTCACACAAAATATTAAATATGACTCTAATAGTACCACAACTTCATTCACCAATGTTATGCAACATATATTTGTATTTTAAGTTAATTTTTTGTTTGAAAATCACATTACTTTCTGTGGGCAACAAAACTTTTGTTTTGCCAAAATATGACCATTCTGTGTTCATTAAATGATCAATATTTCAGCATTGATGTCAATTTATTTTCTTAACCTAAACCACATTTCGGAGGGTTTCAGCTTTCAAAAGAGTAATTTATACAACCATTGGATGAATTTAACGTCAGGTTATAAGCTTTTATTTACATAACATGAATAAGCGACATTACTTCTGTCAGGGAGTGTATAAGAGAATAGCTCTTTTAAGAGTCTTAAAGAGGGAGTCCCCCACCATCCATAATAATTCCTGATGTTTGATACACTGTCTCTCAGTGTTCTTGAAGCCCTCCACAAAGAAGTTGTGGTAGGCTTGTTGTATATTTTCTTCAACAACAGTGGTGAGTATAATCCAGATAATCGTCCATGCCGCATCTCACAATCCTGGAAGGTGTATATTTCATCTAGTCAACCAGGATCCAAAGTGAAAGACATAGGGTCATCACCAGACGTCCTAAGTGAGAAAGTAGCATACAGTGTGTAAGCGCAGATAACCCAAAATCAAAGGATTTCAAAGGTATAGGTAGATTAGATCACAGTGATTAATGAGACAGAACAGAAAGGCTCATTAGTTCTTATAGAATCAGCTGAAAAAGAGTTCCTCATTTATTCCATTGGGAGCCATACTATGTAAGTTGAAGATCCAGCAGCTTTCCCTTCTTAGTAGTTCATCTGCTAGTTTCTCATTGTGGATAGATGCTGTTACTTTGTCGACTATTATAATTTTCATGCCCCTGGGAGAGCTATGATTACACTGAAGAAAATGTTTGGCGACAGAGCTAATAGGCTTACCTTTCTTGAGGTTTGAGTCCGCACATGCAATATTGGACATGTGATTTTGAATCCTCTTCAGTGCCTCTTGAGTAGTCTCTCCTACCTACAACTTCGAGCAACTGCAAATTAAAACGTACACAATGTTACACATATGACTGTTGGTATAATTCTTGGTGGTGATCAGATTTGGAAAAATCGGGAGGTCCACCTTATTATTAGCCACCATGTACGGACATGTGAATATATAGAGCAATCTCTGCATGGATAAGTTCCAGTGAGTTTTACTCCTCTCCCCAAGGGCAAGGTGGGTCTCTTAAAATGACTTGCTGTTGTTCTCCGGTCTAAGAAATATGTAACAGAAGAGATCCCCAAGTCATGTCTAATGCACATATAAAGACCTTTGAAATCCATTGTGATCATAAGCATTCTCTGTGAGGTGTCAATATTGTCCAACCGGGAGATCATGTGTGAAAAATCTCTTATAAAAGAGTCCAAATAAAAAACGTACGGTTGTAGTTAAAAATCAACGTACGAACAGGGTCTTTCAAATATACCACCGTTACCAGAAACGATGGGCTTTCCTGGGGGTCTAAGCCAAATATTTGTGCTCTTTTGGCTACAAATAAAAGGTTGGGACCACTGGATGTTTGACTTTTCTCTTTTTTTTTGTGATGATATTAAGGTCAAACGCCCGGAGTACCAAAGTCTCCAATTTGCGCTTGAACGCATCAGTAGGATCTGATGGTAACCTAAGATAGCAAGAGGTGTTATTCAACTGTCTATTGGCCTCCTCCAAGCACATTTCAGTTGGCCACAAAACTACATTACCCTCTTTATCTGCCTCCTTAATAAGGAAGTCTTTATTGCTTTTGAGTTTTGTTAGCACCACCCATTCTTACTGTTTTCTGGCTATTTTTTGGATATTTGTACAGTCTCTGCTTTATTATCTGACTATATACTTCTTGGTATCTCTTTTTGATTACCTTGTATTGTTCCTATTTGTTATTGCCAGGTGCTTCTGCCTATTATTGGGGCTTGAATGCAATACAACAAGATATTTGATACATACCTGTGTCACCATAATTAGTCACCATAGTAATTTCTGTGTGAAAAAAACTCATTGAAAATTGCATGGCTCGCAAGTTGTTTCATTGTCACTCAGTCCTTACGGGCATGGGCAATGGTTGTCTTTGAGTGTTTACACAATTTTTAATTGGTTTAAATTCAGTGTGTATTTGTGTTTCTTAAATTGTTCTGCCTAATAAAATTGAGAACTAATTTTCAACTTAGTTATTAACTACATTCCTTGATCCCGGTCTTCACAACACGTGTACTTTCCTCTACTCAGCTTTGAATATGATTTTAGCATTAAGCATTCTGTTAAGTTTCTTATAAGAAGATGTCTAAATTAAGTCATTGGCATAAATGTAACTTGGTGCAGATTCTGTTTCTTGTGGTTTGTTGTGCCTTCTTCCACATGTGGAGCTGTGGATATCTGGCATACAGCTTAAAGGGAACCTGTCAGCTCTTTTAGCCCTTTTAACCTATCCCTACCTGTCCCTGCAGCCACCTACTACTTTCCTAACCATCCCTCTCTGACCAATATTGCATTTATAACAGTGGAACAGAACAGTTTTTAAACTTACAAAATCTCTGACGATGGGGCGTTCCTGACGGAGGGGCAGTGTCTCCAGGGCCGCGTTTCCCCCTCATCACTGCTCTAATTACACCCTGATGGGCGTCATCATTCCTTCAGGACCGATGTCCTGATTTAAATCTCCCGCCCCGCACTTCCGGGTGTATGACGTGGATGCCGGGCGCCGCATCACGCCTCATCATACCTGGGCATGTGACGCACACTGTCACGTGAACACCAGAACCATGATTACCAACACCGCTGGAATGGTGCCAGCTTGGGAGCAGAGTACATGCTCTCTATTTTTACCTGGTGGAGACATGTGAAATCAGAAGGGGTAGTCCTAATAGTGGACAATCCATTTTTTCATCTGCATGCATATTAGAATGCTATTATTATATAATGATCTACCACCAGCAGTGAGTTAGCAAAATCCTTAATGAGACTTATTCTAACTAGGACAAAAGTGGACATTTAATAACTTTGATCGATGAGACCACATCAGCTGAATGTAGACAGGAAGTGGCAGCAAATCTCGTAAAAATCTTTTTGGAGCAAGGGCTAGCGAAGGAGTTCTTGGATCTGCTCTTCAGACTAGAACTTGATAAAACAAGTAAGTGAAATTTATTAATGTTGCCCTTTTGCTGATGTAAAAAAAAAACATTTCTTGTGCTGTAAAGAATTTATGCATTTGAAACACTTCTTTTTGAGTTCTGGTGCACATCCAAAGTCACAGACCTAAATTTACGTCAGTGTCTGCATGTAATTATATCTGCCCCTTACTTCCTGCAGTCTAGTGATTAAAGGTTATCAAAAAGTCTGAGAAAAATTAAAAGAAGTGTAACTGAAGGGACAGACTTCAAGGAATTTGTTTGTAGTCTTTAACCATGGAAATTCATAGCTTCATATAAGAATGGTAAACACAGCATAGTAGGGATCTCTATTGTACAAAAATGGTAACACCTGCAAAAAAAAAAAGAGTGATTTTGTAATTGCAATTATTAATGTTTCCCTGATCATGAGCTGCAAACCTATATTTTTGTCCACAAATGCATTTACAAATATACTGATTTTTACTTTACAAAAAATAAGTTTAAAGGGGTATCCTCAAATTTGGAAGTTATCCCCCATCCAAGGTATAGAGCAAAACTTCCTGTTTTCTGGGGGGCCGACTGCTGGGACAGTGCCCAAGAACTGGGGCTCAGAAAAGCCTCATGTTAATGGAGCGCATCAGTCATTGTCCCTCCATTTTTCCCTAATGGGACCACTGGAGATAGCCGAGCACTGATATGTGCTGATCTTCGGCACTCCAAAAAGAATGATCGGAGCATTGTACATAATTGACCAGCAATCCACTCACTCACTCATAGTTTTTGGGGGTCTCAGCAATCAAATGTGGCGCCCCACTACATAGGTGCCACAAAAGGGGTACTGCACCCAGAAAAGTGGTGTAGTACTCCACTGCAATTGGGACTATGATCACAAGATGGAGCCCTAGAGCTGACACCCACACACTAGGACAGTAGGTGGGAGGGAACCCTGGGAGGATATATAGTGGCCTTTAGGGGGAACTAGTGAGGCGAGTCTCAGAGAGAGAGCAGAAGAGAATTGTAGTGAGTCGGAGGGAACCAGGCCGCCAGCCTGAAAGGACAAAGAGGGCCATCTCAGCTGTGGGGCCCTAAGAAGGAAAAGATCCCAAAAAGAAACAGAGAAAGACAGCAAGGAAACTCACAGACACAGAGTTAACTTGAGTGGAGAGTGAGTAACGGATAGCGTTTGCCCCATAGGAAGTAACCCGGGTACCGGACCCCGCACCTGTGAGTTCTCTAAGTTTCACAGAAAATCCGTACAACAGGGATATTGCAAATACGGCCCTGACTCCCAAAGATCCCACAAGAGGGAAGCCAGGACTAGCAGGGCGCTGCAGTCCAGACAGAAGGTTAGCCCGACTGGTACAAGGGAGGAGAAGAGAAGCAGAAGTAGCAGGAGGCCAGATTATCTACAGGAGATCAGGCTTCAAACACTGGAAAGGAAAGGAACATAAAGAAGGGTTCCATCTTGAGCCAGAAATCCCAATTGCAGCCTGGAGCATTCGCCAGTATACCATCTAATGAACTGTTGAACTGTAAGGCTGAAAGAAAGTGTTCAAGTAAAGTTACCCGGTGAAGTGAAGCTTTGACTCTGCTGCATCCTTTCCATTACAAACTGTTTGCTTTACAGCATCACTGCCCCGGTGGTCCAATCCCGCCTGCAGGGACTATTCCATCCAAGCCGCAATACCACCGACCACCGGAGGACTGTGGCGGCGCTGGTGGTCATCACCAGACTCAGCAGGTGGCGTCACGAAGACAATATCTTGTAAATAGTCCCCTGTAAATACATTCCCACCAATGTTCAGTTGACCCCGGAGCCACGGCTTCGGGATGGCCACCTGTGACTTCCCTGTCTGAAACAGCCTGAGAGCCGAGTACCCCGAAGCCCTGGGTGCACGTCACAAACCCCCAGGAATAAGGAAGTTATCCATTTACAAACGTGAGAATACCCCTTTAACTGAACTAGTAGCAAAGTTCCTTCTTCTGTATACTAATTGGCGTAAAGAATATGAATAGCTGACGCTGACACAAGTAGGACTGTTGGCATATTCCAGCTCTGAAATGTGCAGATTTGTGAGTTATTCTAAATTATAATTCAAGCTGTTTGGCAGGGTTGCAATAAAATATGCAATTTTATGCAGTTGCTTTATATAGCGATTTTATTTCAATATACGGTAGCTTCTTTCTGTGAATATTACACATAGCACATTAATGAAACCTTAAGTGTTTTCTTTGAAAATTTGCACAGTAAAGAAGATTGAATTACTTTACACTTTACAGCTTGTGGGTACATAATTGGCCAAGGTTTTTTGTATGTGGAAGTTCTACTTTCTCATATATCAAAATGTTCCTGTTAATTTATCTTTTTTTAATTACAACAGATGAACCAAACACATTATTTAGAAGTAACTCTTTGGCTTCTAAGTCAATGGAATCATTTCTCAAGGTAAGCAGTCTATTTCTATTCAGTTTGTAAATTTATGATGTGTTTGTTAGCAGGTAATGATTGAAAATAAATATCCACCTTTTATCATCATGATTAATTGAAAAAAAAAAAACAACTAAATACAAAGTATGCAAACCCACAAAATATAAAACATACCATATATATTTAACCATGAGTTGAACAGTACATGCATAATAAAAATCATAGGTATAGGAAAGAAAAGCAGAAGCCCCCGGTAGATACAAGAACTCTAATGCCACCTAATAAAGGTAGCAATCCTAAAAGTCATAATAGACTCTTTAAGGGCGGCTTCACACTTCGGTGTGATCCATTCCGGGGCTGTCAGGGATGACCCTGACAGCCCCGGACTGGATCAGCACACAGAACTGGTGGGCTAATTTGCCCTCCGGTCCGGTGTGCAGCCGCACGCAGCTCCCGCTGCTGATAGGTCAGGATAGCGGTTCCGCGGTCCTTACCTATCAGCGGCTGCAGCTGGGTAAGGCTGACCACCGGACCGGAGGGCAAATTAGCCAACCAGTTCTGTGTGCTGATCCAGTCCGGGGCTGTCAGGGTCATCCCTGACAGCCCCAGACCGGATAACACCGCAGGGTGAAGCCGCCCTAACAAGCCTTTTAATATGACTAAAGGTACCGTTACACATCTCAATGTTGAAACGATATCACCGGCAATCTCATGGGAACATGTTCTCAAATCTGCGATCAACGAACCAACGATTTATCGTAACCATATCTCAGAGTCACACACAACGAAGTAGTAATGATGTTATTTGAACTACTCCAAACCCGTGATATATAAGCAATATCGTTCACGTTCTCGTACCGTGTAATGGTACCTTTAGGATTTGTGCTAGATCAGAGCCCCAATCCGCAGATGCGGCATTTCAGGGTGATTGCCCCTCATCAGTGCAGTGTGTGGGAATTCTAATCTGGCTATATATACTTTTTCTTTTAGTACTGATTACTCTGAGTTCATTGAAGCCTATTTATTAAATTGTACCGGGGGCTTCTGCCTTTTTTTCCTATACTTGTGATTTTTATTATGTACCGTATGTACTATTTTAATCATGTTTAAATTAATATGCTGTGTTTTATATCATGTGGACTTGCATTCTCTGTATTTAGGAGTTTGTTCAACACTGATGCATACAAGCCATTACTTTAGGATTAAGAACCTAGGTTTTTAATTATTTTTTTATCTATGGTAAGGCTGGGTTCACAGACTGTATTTCTGCTTTTGCACAGTGCTATTTTGAAGACGCGTTTTATGGATGCGCTTTGCGCAAAAAAATGCACCATCATTCACACATTGAACTTTTGAGGATGCGATTTTTTTGAGCCCATTCTACAATGAGGGCAATGGAAAAGCGCATCCTTAAAAGTGCAAAAAGGACTGACATGTTCATTCTTTTTGAGGATGCGCTTTGCAGTGAAAACTGATCCTCAAAATATGAAGCGTCTGAATGAAAATTTGGAAAATGCATTGATTTGGCTGGGATGCCAAACGTCCCTGCATTTTACTGGATTTACGGATCCTCAA
This sequence comes from Allobates femoralis, assembly GCA_033576535.1. Taxonomy (NCBI): domain Eukaryota; kingdom Metazoa; phylum Chordata; class Amphibia; order Anura; family Aromobatidae; genus Allobates; species Allobates femoralis. The sequence goes on from JARQOC010000002.1 coordinate 416,657,629, forward strand.
AACAATGTGAATGTAGCCTAATTCATTAATTTGTACATTTTCTATAGTAGTCAGAGCTCAGTTTTCCTGGAAAAGAGATATGCAACATCTACATTCAGTATGTATGATTACAATTTAAGCTGATTGCAGCTGCCACTTAGGGAAATTATGACCCTTCTAAACATTGTGTTATCATTATTATTGAATTCAATGTATGAACAATTCATCGTCAGCACTAGTGATGAGTGAGTGTAATCGTTACTATTCGCTATTCGCACGAATAGTACAGTATTTGCGATACTCGTTACTCGGCTAGTATTGCTGGTGCTCGTGAGTGATGTGTTCATCATTATCCATCTGACACAAATTGACAGCTCCCTTCAGTACACAAAGTGATCTGGCACCTCAGGGAGAGTGGATTTAACGTTAGGCTCTCTCTGGGGGGCAGAGCACGGTGTTTTATGCAGTAGAAACGCAAAAAAAAAGCCCATCCTCCCGCCCTGTCCCGGAAACACTCGTTTAATGGCTGGATGTGTGCGGGCGGAGCCTATCTCTAATTGACTTACATTGGACTTGCTGTTTGGATGAATATGCAAGTATTAAAAAGTACTTGTTACGAGTAAAGCGATTACAGATACTATAGCGCTCGCTCATCACTAGTCAGCACCTAATCTTATAGTAGTGGCTGAAGGCTGTTAGAATTTATCATTTAAATTTTGTTTTTAGAGTGTTTCTAACAATACATTAATGTCTGAAACTTGCTGGTAATTTGCTCCTGTCTGTTACTGTAAATTTATGAGTAGCATCAACTGTAAAGTTAAATATTGTCAAGTGGCTTCTCAGCACACACTGCAAACATTATTAAATAAATCCTGTAACCCTATTGAGGCTGATGCTCACACTGGCTGTATAATCCTTACATTAACATAAACCTATATAATATTTACCTTGTGGGATGTGTCATCCACTTCTGCTGTAATTGTGTCATCCTATCATGGGATTGGCCAGAACAAGATGCAGGCTCCATATTTGAACAACCAAGTTATGGGAGTTGAAATATGGCACCTGCAAGCAGTGCACCATGAACCTGCAGCACACGCCACCTGATCACCCTCGCCCAGTCCTCGCACCATGCACGACGCAAGCTATCCCTCCCCACAAACACCCTACATTACCAAGTGGTGATCTTACAGGACCTGTGATGACGTCACAGTCATGAGTGGTGCCAGATGACGTGACCGGGATGTCATCACAGGCCCTGTAATAGCACAGACAGCAGCCAGGTACTTCCCCCTGCTCTGCCCCCCTGCTCTGCTCTGCACTTCCCCTGCTCTGCTCCGCTCTTCCTCTGCTCTGCTCCATGCTCTGTTCTGCTCCACTCTCCCCCTTCTTTGCTCTGCTCTCCCCCTGCTCTTTTCTGCTCACCCCTCCTCTCCCCTGCTCTCTCCTGCTCTGTCCACTCTCTCCCGCTATGCCCACCCTCCCCTGCTCATGCCCGCTCACCCCATGGGGGAACACAGCGACCACAGGAGGATGGCAGAGACAACATGATGGGCCAGAGAGTGACCACAGGGGGGACCAGAGAACCAACTCAGGGGGGCAGAGACAGCACATGTGGGGAGAAAGAGAGTAATCATGGGGGGGAAGAGCAGGGGGAAGTACCTGGCTGCTCTATGTGCTATTACAGGACCTGTGATGACGTCACTGTCATGAGTGGTGCCATATGACGTGAGCGGGACGTCATCACAGGCCCTGTAATAGCACAGAGAGCAGTCAGGTACTTCCCCTTGCGCTGACCCTCCTGCTCTGATCCGCTCTTCCTCTGCTCTGCTCCATGCCCTGCTCTGCTCCACTCTCCCCCTGCTTTGCTCTGCTCTCCCTCTGCTCATGTTCTGCTCTCCCCCTGCTCTATTCTGCTCTGTCCACTCTCCCCCGCTATGTCCACTCTCCCCTGCTCATGCCCGCTCACCCCACGGGGGGGAAAAGGCACAGCGACCACAGGAGGATGGCAGAGACAACATGGGGGGCCAGAGAGCGGCCACAGGGTGGGACTAGAAAGACAACTCAGGGGGGCAGAGACAGCACATGTGGGGAGCCAGAGAACAACCATGGGGGGTAGAGTGCATGCACAGGGCTGTGCACAGGAGGGCAGTGACTGCGCATAGTGTGGTGTCACAGAATGGGCATGGGGGGCCCAAAGCGTGCACAGGGAGGGTAGAGAGAACGCACAAAGGAGGCCAGACTGCACGCACAGAGGGGGCACAGCACACGCACGGGGAGGGCAGAGACAGCACCCGGAGGGCGGCAGAAAGAGAGAGACAGTACGCCCAGGGGGCAGACAGTTCGAGCATCTAGTAAATAAAATAATTAATGAGACCATGTGTATTCATGAGCTAAACTGCTTCTAATCCCAAATATCCTGACAAGCTCCTCAGTGTCCCACCTCCCTGCTGCTGCAGAAATCTCACAATTCTCATTCAGACATCTGAGTATATAGTGTAATTAAAATTTCAAAAATAGTTATCTATTTTATATGCAGATTATGTTGTGAAATCTGGTTACAGTACATCTTTATGTAATATTTTATATAGGTGGCAGGAACCCAATATCTGCACAGTGTTGTTGGACCAACAATAAATCGTATCTTTGAAGAGAAAAAATATATTGAACTTGATCCCAGTAAGGTAGAAATAAAAGAAGCAGGGTAAGTTTGACAAACAAGTATATTAGAAATTACAGTACATTCGGGATAACAGGATTGGGCCAGTATAACAACTTATCACTTGCCCAAAAGATAGATAATAAGTTGTTGATTGCTAGACATCCATCTGCTGAGATTTTCACACATCCAGACATCTCTGGAGTCTTCAGGTTAAATGGAATGATAGTCAAGCATGCACAACATCACGTCATACATTGTCTATGGGATAGATGAAATAGACAAGCTCTACTTCAGAGCTCCATTATCAGGATTGTTAAAGGGAACCAACCACCCCAAATGACCCCCCCGGACTGTTAATATGTGTCCCTACACCCAGCACACACATTTGGGGCAATCGTTTTTGCTAAAAAAACTGTTTAGTAGAAGCTAAGATATAGCTTTATGAAGTTTAATAACTTCTGACAATTGGGTGTTACCTAGCTTTGTCCACGTGCAGTGTTCATGCCTGTGAGCCTCCTCTCCCCCCCTCCCCTCTCACTTTCTAAGAGCCTGGCCGCGTCATGAAAGGGGGCGGAGCTCGCCGCGATTTAGCCCCGCCCCTTTCATGACGCTGCCAGGCTCTTAGAAAGTGAGAGGGGAGGGGGAGAGGAGGATCACAGGCACGAGCACTGCACGTGGACAAAGCTAGGTAACACCCAGCCGTCAGAAGTTATTAAACTTTATAAACATATATCTTAGCTTCTACTAAACAGTTTTTTTAGCAAAAACGATTGCCCCAAATGTGTGTGCTGGGTGTAGGGACACATATTAACAGTCCGGGGGGGTCATTTGGGGTGGTTGGTTCCCTTTAAGGTACCAGTGGTTTAACCCCCAGTGATTTGCATTTTATCACCTACTGGACAACCCCTCCTTAAATGCTACAGCACACACCCAAAAATGTAAAAATAAGGATATGCATAGAGAGATATACATATATTTGTATATTCAGTTATGACTGAAAGTGTTGGAACCCTTGAAATTGCTCCAGAAACGTAAGTATTTCTCCCAGAAAATGTATGCAATTACACATGTAAGACAAATGGGACATAATTTCACAAAACCTCAGAAGTGAGCCGGACAAAATTGTTGGCACCCTCAATTTAATATTTGCTTGTACAACCGGTGGAATAAATAATTACACTCTTTTGAATTTTGAAAATTACAAAAAGGAAAATGGGCCGATGCATAAGTTTGGGTTCCCTGCATAGTTAGTACATAGTAGCTTCCCCTTTTGGCAAATATCACAGCTTGTAAACGCATATTGTAGCCAAATGTCTTTTAATAATTGTTTGAGGGATTTTCATCCATTTTTCCTTGGAAAAGTCTTCCTATTCTGTGAGCTTCCTGGGTCGTCTTGCATATTCTGCTCTTTTCAGGTCCACAGATTTACAATGATATTCAGATCAGAGGACTGTGAGGGTCATTGTAAAGGTTTCACCGATTTACAGGGGTTATAGATATCCAATTTTGTTATAACCAACTACTACAGGATTATCTCTTATTCGATAGTTTTATTGCGTTAAAAAAGGTGTCCAGTGTGGACCGTGTTACAGTGTTAAGTGCTTGACATACACATAAATAAACCCTCCCCCCACACCCGAAAACACAAATTCAATTGTATTGAGGAAGAAATGGTGATTCTATATGTCACCTAAACAGTGCTGAGGTCCAATATAATACCTATTGGTTTGTCTGGATATGTGAGCTCCAGGCTTAAGCCGTATAGGTATTAATCTGTCTGTAACTTTTTAGTCACTGTTTTGATACATTACAAGCGGAGTCCTTGATACGTATTTTTATACTGTCAGGTCTCCTACAGTAGGTAATGTTTAATCATACATTTAACATCCACCAATTACAATGATGATGTATACATATATGTGACCATAGGTTATGGTCCTATTCCTGCCCGACGCGTTTCGCCTTTCTTATAATGTAAAGGCTCTTCAGGGGCTCATGCATCAAGATATACGATATAGAAATACATCAGTGTTTGGATCTAACACTGGAGGTGGAGATGCTGACCGCGCAACAGACGCTCATCTGAGGCCAAACATCAGGCTGTGATTCCCCACAGGAGAGAGACAGAATCTAAGGGATTATAACACATAGAAGGACACAGGAGACAAGTGTTCTCATAACAAGCTTATATCTAATAGTGAGACTGTCCAGTTCTAATAAAAGACACACTATCCAGACAAGGACCACAGAGCTTACAACCCTAGAGGTCCGGACGATAGGGGAACCCTGGAACACCTGGAGGAGTTGCCTGTATAAACACAACAAGAGCAAAAGTGACTATCTGGTCCTGGAAAAGTGAACTCTGTGACATCATAGAAAGAAATCCCTGTGGACGTGAGATTCCCATATACACATATAGGATCTTGTAATCTTCATCTGAGATAAGAAAATCAACCTGTGACCAGATCTCACAAACTGGGCTACCTGAGTATCTTAAGGAACCCAATCATCATCTGATGTATTTCTATATCGTATATCTTGATGCATGAGCCCCTGAAGAGCCTTTACATTATAAGAAAGGCGAAACGCGTCGGGCAGGAATAGGACCATAACCTATGGTCACATATATGTATACATCATCATTGTAATTGGTGGATGTTAAATGTATGATAAAACATTACCTACTGTAGGAGACCTGACAGTATAAAAATACGTATCAAGGACTCCGCTTGTAATGTATCAAAACAGTGACTAAAAAGTTACAGACAGATTAATACCTATACGGCTTAAGCCTGGAGCTCACATATCCAGACAAACCAATAGGTATTATATTGGACCTCAGCACTGTTTAGGTGACATATAGAATCACCATTTCTTCCTCAATACAATTGAATTTGTGTTTTCGGGTGTGGGGGGAGGGTTTATTTATGTGTATGTCAAGCACTTAACACTGTAACACGGTCCACACTGGACACCTTTTTTAACGCAATAAAACTATCGAATAAGAGATAATCCTGTAGTAGTTGGTTAGGGTCATTGTAAAACCTTCAGCTTACGCCTTTTGAGATCGACTGTTGTGGATTTTGACATGTTTAGGATCATTATCCATTTGTAGAAGCCATCCTCTTTTCAACTTCAGCTTTTTTACAGATAATGTTATGTTTGCATCAAGAATTTGTTGAAAGTTCTTCCCTCTACTCATGGAATGTTACTCGTGCCGATGCAACACAACCCCAAAGCCTGATTGATCCACCCTCATGCTTAATGAATGCACAGATTTTCTTTTCCTGAAATTCTGTGCCCTTTTTTCTCCATCCATACCTTTGATCATTGTGACTATTTTAACCTCATCAGCCCATAGGATTTATTTCCAAAATGGATCAGCTTGTTGAGATGTTCTTTAGCATACTGCTGATGCTGAATTTTATGGTGAGGACACAATTGAACTTTTCTTCTGATGACTCTTCATATTTGTGCAGGTGTCTCTGATCAGTAGATCAATGTACCACAACTCCAGAGTCTGCTAAATCTTCCTGAAAGTTTTTTGCAGTCCAGCGGGGGTTCTAATTTGCCTTTCTAGCAATCGTACTAGCAGCTCTCACTGAAATTTTGCTTGGTCTTCCAGACCTTATCTTGACCTCCAATGTTCCTGTTAAGTTCCATATCTTAATTACCTTTCGAACTGAGGAAAGGGCAACTTGAAAACGCTTTGTTATCTTCTTCTAGCCTTTTGCTGCTTTGTGGGTCTCCACCATTCTAATTTTCAGAATGCTAGCAGCTGTTTAGAAAATCTCATGGATGCTGATTTTTGTCGCAAGGTTTTTATAAAACTGTGAAATTTTCATGACTTGGCTTTTCCGAATCATGATAGTGAACAAGCCATAACCTTAACTAGGCAATTAAGATCTGAAACTTTAGTTAAACTTATATGAGCAGACAAATCTCTAAGGGTGCCCAAATGTTTGCATAAGACCATTTTCCATTTTATAATTTTTTAAATGTTAACAATGTAATATATATAGTTGAGTGTGCATGTGTGTGTATGTATCAAGCTGCGCCCACTCCACATAGCCACTCCCACTTCACATAACCACACCCACTTCCTATAGCCACATCCACTCCACAAAAATGAGTGTATGCCTCAATCCCCGCCCACTCCACATAGCCATGTCCACTCCACATGAACACATCCACTCTGCATAGCCACGCCCACTTCACAGCACATCTCCACAAAGCCATGCCTCCTCCACAGCTCCACACACTCCACATAGCCACACCCACTTCACAGCCACTTCTCCACAAAACCACGCTCACTCCATAGCGCCACCCCTTCACATAGCCCCTCCCTTGTTCATAGCGCTGTCTACTTTATTGCTCTGTTATTGTGATGTCACTATAGAATGTAGATTGTTACCTTATAAAATTCAATCACAAAATTTTGGACACACACATTTAACTCAAGGATTTTAGGGGGAGTGTGGATTTGGGGGGCAGGATTGGGGAGTGGGGGTGTAGGTTTGGGGGTTGCGGGTACAGCAGGGGCATTTTGTGGGGGTGGTTTTGGAGTGGTGCGGTTGAGGGGGGACATTTTTTTAGGGGAGGTGGTGGTGCAGGTTTAAGGAGGGTGTGGTGGGGCAGGTTTGGGAGTAGGGGAAGTTTTGGAGTGGGGGCTGTGGGGGCTGGAGTGAGGGTATGTTGGGGGAAGCGTAGGTGCATGGAGCAGGTTGGGGGACAGGTGTGGGGGGGGCAGGTTTGATGCATATAGTGGACATATATACACACGCACAGACATACAGTACACTCATCTTATAACTAAGAACAGGTAGTTACTATGTCCGGGCAACGCTGGACTCTACAGCTAGTGAAAATATGTAAATATTTTTATCTTCTCACAATTCAAATGAAGTTGGTGAACTTTAAACGTATGCCTTTTATGGACAATTTAATCTTGAACTTGCACAACTATTCGCAATAACAGTAATTGTGTGACTATATGTGTATATGTATATGTATATATATATATATATATATATATATATATATATAGTTGAAACCAGAAGTTATATCAAGACACATATGCATGTTTTTCTCACTATCTGATATGTAATCAGAGTAAACCTTTCCCCGTTTTAGGGCAATTAGGATTGCCAAAATTGTTAATATTTGCCAAATAACAAAATAATGAGGGAGAGAAAATGTTTTAAGGTATTTTTATTACTTTCTGCAAAGTCAAAAGTTTACGTACATTTCATTTGAATTTGGTACCATTGCCCTTATACATTTTGGATATCCTTCCACAAGCTTGTCACAATAGTTGGTAGGAATTTGGGCCCATTCCTCCTGACAGAACTGGTGTAACTGAGCCATGTTTGAAGATCGCCTTGCTCGCACCTGCATTTTCAGCTTTGCCCATGAATTTTCAATTGGATTGAGATTAGGGCTTTGTGATGGCCCTACGAAACATTGACTTTGTTATCATTAAGCCACTTTGTAACCAGTTTGGCAGTATGCTTTGGGTCATTCTCTATTTGGAAGGCCCATTTCCACCCAAACTTTAACTTCCTGACTGATATCTTAAGATTTTGCTTCAGTATTGCCTCATAATCTTCTTTCCTCATGATGCCATCTATTTTGGTGAAGTGCACTGTTCTCTTCTGTAGTAAAACAGCCCCACAACATGATGCTGTCACCCCCGTGTTTCACAGTTGGGATGGTGTTCATAGGCTTCCAAGCTTCTCCCTTTTTCCTCCAAACGTAAAGACTGTCATTATGGCCAAATTGTTCAATTTTAGTTTCGTCAGACCACAGGACGTCTCCAAAAATTTAGGTCTGTGTTCCTGTGTGCATTTGCAAAAATGTATCTGGCTTTTTTATGTTTGTTTTGGAGTAATTGCTCCTTCCCAGTAGAGAGGCCTTTCAGCCCATGTTGATACAGTATTCATTTCACTTTGGATAATGACACAATCTTACCAGCTTTTACCATGATTTTTGTAAGGTCTTTTGCTTTTGTTCATGGGTTGATATGCACATGTTAAACCAAAGCACATTCATCTCTGGGACCCAGAACTTGTCTCCTTCCTGAGCGGTATGATGGCTGGACATTCTCATCTTGTTTGTATTTGCATATAATGGTTTGTACAGATGAACGAGGCACCTTCAGGTTTCTGGAAATTGCACCCAAGGATAAACCAGACTTGGTCCACAGTTCTCTTTGTGATATCTTGGCTGATTTCTTTAGACTTTCCCATGATGCTACGCAAAGAAGCAGTGTATTTCAGAGGTGTGCATAAAATACATCCACTGGTGTGCCTCTAATTAACAGAAATGTTGTCAATAAACCTTGACAGAAGCTTCCAAACACATGACATCATCATATGGGCTGTCCCAAATTGTTTAAAGGCATAGTAATCTTAGTATATGTAAACTTTTGACTTTGCAGAATGTAATAAAAATGCTTTAAAACATTCTCTCTCTCATTATTCTGGCATTTGGCAAATATAAATAATTATGGTGATCCTAACTGAACTAAAATGGGAAAGATTTATTCTAATTTCTTGTCAGAAAACATGCATATGTCTGGGCCAAGCACCAAGCATACCTGAGCACAGCGATTTTTGCTACGGTGATTTGCAGTAAAGCACCCGAACTCCGTACCCAAACACTGAAAAAAATTTAAAGACTGTGTTCATTACGAACTCCAAACTTTTGAGTCTAGTCTGCTCATTTGTACTGTGGACAAGTGCAATTCTAGAAATATTGTATCTTGAGATGGATGAACCTGCAGAGGTTTGGGTTTGCCGGATTCAGACAGACATAAAAAAGTCTGGTTTGGGACCAGAGATGACACGAACTTGGGCCCGTCCCTTGTACCCCGTAAGAGTCTATGAGGACCAGAACTTCAGTGCTATTGAAATGGTGATAATAAGGCCTACAGTGATGCAAAAGGAAGCAAAATGCCGAAAAAATGAAGACAATTACACTTCCCGGGTTTCCACACTGCCCCACCCTCCGTGCTGCCCTTCACATGCTAGCGTAAAAAATAAATAATTTGAAAAAATGGCAAGGAGTCTTTGGGATTTTGATGCACAGACAGCTGCGACTTGCAGCCTGCAGCTGTATGCTTTATCTTGGCTTGGTTTCAAAATACAGGGGACCCTACTCTATTATTTTTTATTATTATTTAGATAAATAATTTTAAAAACTGGTGTGCAGTCCCCTCCATTCTTGATATACAGCCAAGATAAAACACACAGTTGGAGGCTTGAATTCTCAACCTGGGAAGGCCCATGGTTATTGGGACCTGCCCAGGCTAAAAATAGCATCCTGGAGCACCCCAAAATTGTTGCATTGAAATCCTAGTGCTTTACCTGGCTCATCCTAATTGCTCTGGTGCAGTGGCAATCAGGGTAATATAAGGGGTTAATGGCAGCTGTGATTTGTCAAAAATCACCGCTGCCATCAAGGTCTAGGTTAGTAATGGGTAGGGGTCTATGATACCTTGTCTAAATCCCTATGTATTTAGTGCCATCATCTAAACTATTTTCTAATATACTTGCATAAAATAACTTCATTACTATTCCCTAACTATAGTATCTAATTGATTTTGTGTCACAATTTCTCCTACCTATGTGTCTGGATCCAGTGAGTAGAAGGAGCTATAAAAAGGAAATAAAAGCTCAATAGAGTCTTAGTTCTCAGAAACACTGTTATTACTAGACAGATGTCACGGTTCACCAGAATAGGATGTGTGACAGTATACCACAGCTGCTGCAGGATTCACACTCCACTTTGCACAACGATAGTGGCAGAAATAAACCCAAAAGGATAGTGTGTATTTGATGTCTGGAGCTGCTAAGGGGTCGAATGGAGGGATGTGACTAGTGCCAGTGACTCATTGCTTATTCAGTAGGACTATCAGCTGTGTATCCACCAGACGTCTGCACAGCACAACTAATGGTCCCAACCCCATTTATAAGGCAAGAAATCCCACTTATTAAACCTGACAGGGCACACCTGTGAAGTGAAAACCATTTCCGGTGACTACCTCTTGAAGCTCATCAAGAGAATGCCAAGAGTCTGCAAAGCAGTAATTAAAGCAAAAGGTGGCTACTTTGAAGAACCTAGAATATTAGACATATTTTCAGTTATTTCACACTTTTTTGTTAAGTATATAATTCCACATGTGTCAATTCATAGTTTTGATGCCTTCAGTGTGAATCTACAATTTTCATAGTCATGAAAATACAGAAAACTCTTTGAATGAGAAGGTGTGTCCAAACTTTTGGTCTGTACTGTACATCTGAAAGTCAAATAGGGAAAAACCTTTTACAACAGCACTCCAAAAACATTCTTGAAGAGCTCATTGCAACAATTCTCCTAAAGTAGAATATCGGTTGTGATGGTGGATATGGTGATTTATTGACAATTAATTAAGCAATGTGGACTAAAGTGAGATGGCCAAAGGTCTGTGTAGACCTCATGGCATGCTCACTTATTGAAAGGGGCAGAGGTTGTGATGGTGGATATGGTGGGTTATGTTGTAACTGCATTTTACAGGTGCTTTGTTCTTACAATACTGTGTATTCTGCCCTTCCCCACTTCCTGTGTACAAATTACACTCCTGAGTTGATCATTCAATTACTGTGGACATGTCCTTATTTGGTCATTCAAGACCTTTGTCTGTGTCACATTGGGGGGGGAGCAGGGTGCCCAGAAGTAGGATGGAGCTGGGCGTAGGGAGTCAGGGCAGCCTGCTCTGGCCCTGATACTGGGGTCCCTGACTCACCTTGTACTTGGAGGTACCTCTGAAGGTGAGGAGGTCCGAGTCCCCAGCCTAAGACCCAAAAACTCCTAAGAAGCCCTAGGAATAAGGCCCCTACCTCCTCGCACGGACTACGGAACCCAGCGACCTCCAATGGGAAAAACAGCAGCAGCTTGAGATCACGTCTGCACTCCGGGGTCACAGAATAGCTATGAACTGAATCAGCGACATCAGGTGGATGTGAGCTGACCCATTTATGGCCAAAGGGTGGGGAGCAACCAGACCAGGCACACCCCACAGCTCACCCAAGCATGAGTCATATTCATCACACACCTGCCCTCTCAGCTCCCGCTCATTATCTTCTTCTCTCTACATTGAGAGCAGGGGAAAAAAAGGCTTAATTTAAACTACAGCAGCAGCACTTCCATACTGCAAGGCAATCAATACGTAACAGTCTGTAAATGTTTGTACCCCCCCCCTGGAGTGTCAATAGAACTGGTTTTGAGGGAGGAGAAGCAGTGTGTCATTACTGTACGTCTGTGTGTGTGCGAAGCTGAGTTCAGACCAGCTCCACAAGGGATTTAGACAGAACCTAGATTACATGGACATACAATATATGTCTGGATTGTTTTATGGAATTTTATGTTTTTCAAGCAATTCAAGTTCTTGGGCTGATCACGCATCTCTCGCTCTGTTGATTGTGGGATACCGAAGAAGGACCCAGTGACATCAGTCTATGACCAGATCAATCTATCATTATATGGACAGATAGGGGTAACCATGCTAAGCTCACTCTCTAACCTCAATGCCTGGTTTGAGATTTATTCTCCTCAACATACAGTATAAAAGATACTGCAGTAATAACATTTATGCTGGTATGCCCCCGCAGGGCATTCTTCAGCATTGCTTTAATACCACATACATTTTTGGTTTCCAGGAGTCTTATTACATACATAAAGTTCTGTGTAATCATCAACAATGACCTGATGACGACAGGTTGCAAGCTTCACCTTCCCCTGACTGTTTGGAAAATATCAATTATTTAAGAGGAAAAGGAAGTCCTGGACTAACAGCAAAAGCTTATTAAGGCTGCCAGTAAATTAGTAAACACGTCCAGTAAACTGAGGGTTTTCACATCCTTAACCTGTAGCTGACTTCCATGTAAATTGAGTTAAGTTGCTAAAGCATCATTTATTAGGAAATGTAATAGTCTAGTCTGACAATGCTTTATTTACTTCAGCTTCCTGTGAAAGTTTCGGCCTTATTAGATACTTGTACATTATGTTGTGAAGTTGCACGTAGCTTGCATGGAAAAAAATTGTATTTTTTTTCTTAGAACTTATAATAGCCCGTTATGAAATACAGGACTAGCAGACACCCCTTCCTAAGATGGTGATTGTAATAGATAGTGCGTCCACTTAAGGGCAGAGTTCTAGTGCCAGGACAAACCACTAGAAATACACTCAAATATGTTTAATATCTACATGAATGTTACTTAGTGGAAATAGGAATGATAGATGAAATTCAAAGGCATCAGCTAAGTTGAATACATAAAATACCTAAACCCATGTGGAGGTCTCTTTGCAATACAGTCGTTGTAGCAGGAGCTGCTGGTTTCTTGGTGTCAATAAAAAAAACGGTCTTGGCTTCATCCGGATGTGAACAAAGGTGCATTGAAAATCAATGGGTACAAACGAGATTCGGTTTGCATTCTGGGTTTTAAAAAAGCAATGGATCTCTGACAGATATTAAAAATGCCTATGTGAAGGCGTCCTAAGGCTTATGACATAAATGTATGGCACACCACAGAAATAGTGTTCAATGTATTTTCCAACAGAGAATGATGGAGACCTTTCTCATTTGAACTTTGGTTCTAAAAATGCTACTTCCAATAGGTGGCAGTTCAAGTCTTCTTCCTCTTTGAACTGACACTTTGCATATTTCATTTCCCAGTGGAGAATTGCAAGGTGTTTAAATAGAATCTGTCACGTCATTGGGATCAGTTTATTAGACTGCAAATGGTATGCTTCACAGTTTACACTGCTCACGCTGACGCTGGACATGAGTAACCCAGTTCTTTCCAGAAGCTCAGTCTTGGAAATATAATGCAAGCACAATTGTGCTGACATGGCTTCTGACATTTTGTTATATCAGATCTGGCTCATATAATCACTTACTTTACATATTTATATCATTGTGTGAATCTGCAGACAATGTCATCATACAAATCAGATGTAAACTCCACTTTGTAGTACAGGAGAAAACTGACTAGTGCACACTATTTCTGTAAGGGCTCATTTAGTTTTCAGTGATTTTTCATGTACGCATAAAAATCATTAGTGTTTGTGATCACATTTTGGTGTGTCAGTTTCTATTTACCGTCCCAGCTTTCCCCCCCCCACCCAACTGACCATTCTGTGTCTCCTTGTTCTGCAACACATCACTTGTCTTATGTGCTTCATTATCCAATCCCACTTATATGTATAAATATGTCCCTATTCAGATTTTGATCCAACACTTCGATGAATAACAGACAAGTCTCTGCGTTTTTCTGCAGATCACTTAGCTCAAGAAAAAAATCAGATGTGAATTACTCAAAAGACCAGTGATGGTCGACCTTTTGAGCTCGGTGTGTCAAAATTCGCCAATAAAAGTAGCATAACTCTCATGGTGTGTCACTTTATGAAAATCCCATAATTTTCTGATGATTGTAGCTGTAATAACAAAACGTTATCCTGGATATGGCCTCCATTCTGGTATATGACCCCTTATATGTGGATATAGCCCCCACACTGGGATATAGCACCCCCCCTCATCCTGGTACATTACCCCCCATCCTGGATATGGCCTCTATTCAGGTATACAGCCCCCACACTGGGATATAGCACCCCCCCAATGAACTAGCATTATAGCTAAGGAAATATATATATATAAAAATTGAGACACTTAACATATAAATATGGCCATATCCATAACCACCCAGTAGCCACGATGAGGCTCTTTACTGAGAACCTACACTATTGAGTCACTGCCTCTTTTTGTATTTAAAAACCTCCCTTTGAATGGGTGAGTAAGAACCTGCTAACAGAGAACAATAGCACCTAAGACTAGTGGGGAAAGGATGCATAGCTTAGTATTCAGAGTGCAGATGTCTTTTTGGTTACAATAGACTATTATAGGTACAAGTGCTCTCCATGAAAAACATAGATGAAACTCACACGAGAAAAGCTGACATGTGACGACCTTCTTAGTCAATGCCCCACTCTTTCAAGAAATGCATCCATGATTTGAGTTGTGAGCCAAACCAAAGACACCATCTCAGGAATGAGATGTGGGTCACTTAATTGATGGCGCAAATCCCAAATTAAGATGGTAAGCAGAAATCATTGACTTAAAAGTAATATTGCTGCCATTGTGTTCTTCCACCTTTACTGGTGTGAAACACAAGACAGATGTTACTTATATTAGATACACTGGTGAAGATCTGCTTTAGATCTCAAATGATTGATCCGGTCAAAATACTTCACTTTTATTTCTAGTTGGGCATTACTGATGTCATGCATTTCTTTCTCAGGTGCTCAGGTTTACACCGGATCCAGACAGAGAGTGAAATAATCCTTCAGAGTTCTCAGCATCTTCAGTCTTATCTTACTGAACTCCTAATAGCAATAGCAAAGTCAGTGAAGATCTGTCCTGTAACCATACGGGCCACATTCCGGCAACTGTACAAGAGAGTAGAAGAACGGTTTCCAGAAAATAAACACATGGTTTGTATTAATCATGAACTAGTAAACACTGAACATTGTCCTCGAAGGTCATCTGTTGCTTTCGGGGCAGTGCTTTGATTTTATCAGTATCCATAGAGTTACATCTTTGACTTGATTTAAAGCACCACTCCAGCATTTTTTTCTTTTTTATTGATTCACCCTTGGAGTGGTATCACTCATGTTTGTTCCCTGCCTTTAGTAAACTACCGCTGTCTTCTGCTCTTCCCAGCATCACTACAGTCCTGTTTCCCCATCTTGTGATCGCAGCTTCTGACTGATTGGAAGTCACAGGTAAGCGGCCGTCACACATGGCGACATCGCTAGCGATATTGTAAGCGATCACGTGCACGCGCGATCGCTTACGATATCGCTCACATCGCTGGTGAGATGTCACACAGACAGACTCACCAGCGATGTGGATCCGCGATCTCGCTGGTTACTAAGGTACACATCGGGTTACTAGGCGCCGCGCATCGCTTAGTAACCCGACGTGTACCATAGTTACCATCTCCCAGCATAGGCTCTGCTGCTGGGAGATCGCTCATCGTGGTGTTATACACCATGATGAGGCAGATCGTCAAATCGTTAATCGCAAGATCTGAGGACCGGGGCTCAGATCTCGATCTTGCGATTTGATCATGTATCGCTCGTCGTATCCTGCCGTCACACGCACAGACATCGCTCAAGCGATGTTTCATCTCGCGCGTTCAAGCGATATCGTTCAAGATATCTGTGCGTGTGACGGCCGCTTAAAGGTCACAATTTCTCAATGCTAGTCTATGTTGCCTCATTGTGGTACTCATAGACTTACATTGAGAAATGACTTCCAGTCCGCTCAGCAAACACTGGAGCAACTTGGTGGGTCACAACCAACAGAACAAGATGGGAGTGGCACCAAAAACAGAAGGTCGTGGCTGGTAAGTATTTTACTGTAGGCATGGAACAGACATTACTGCTACCTCTCCGGGGGTGAAAATAAAAGAACACCAAAATGATTCGTAAGGGAAAACAAAAACTTACCATTTGTTAAAAGAGTAAGTCTAGTCAAAAAATGTGTGCAATCCACAATGATCAAATAATAAACACTGCAATAAAAGGACAGAAATACTGAACTGTGTGTACACTCATCATAAGTGAATTCACAGATATTGATCATTTTATTAAGGAGTGTCTTCTCTGCGTTGTTTTGGCACCATTCTCAGTTTTGCTGATTGATTGATATAAAATGTGGTTATTTTAGTTGTTGTAATGAGCAGTCAGCCAACCCCCGTCATACAGGTCACCCAATCACAGGTGCGAGGAAGAAACTGAAGCAGAGAAGCCAATGTATGAGAAAGATTCTCAATCAGGTTTTCGGGGCCGTATGAACAGAGGAAGGTATATTAGTAAATTGTGTTCATTTTCCTTTGCCAAAATCATGTTTTTTTCTTGAACAACCACTTAAATCCTTTCATGATTGGGATTGGTGTGGCCATAGCCTTCATGACCAGAAGGAAATGCCACCTTTACGAATACCGCATTCTCAATATTTTTATGTGCTAGATGCATAGGGATTCTTCTTGTTCCAAACTGAAGTCCTTATATTGAAGGCTTAAGGCCACGTGCACACGCTGAGTATTTGATGAGTTTTTTACCTCAGGATTTGTAGCCAAAACCAGGAGTGGATGATTAAATACAGAAGTGGTTCAGGTGTTACTATAAGGGTATGTGCCCACAGGACGTTTTTTGAGCAGTCCTGAACGCAGCAAAACCTGAGGATCCTAGAGTCCTTGACAGGAGAAGTGCTATGATCTTGTCTGCGTTTTTTGCGCGTTTTTGCGCGTTTTTACTGCTTTTTTACTGCGTTTTTCCTGCGTTTTTGATGCTGCGTTTTTCCTGCGTTTTTTCCATTGACTGCACCAAAAACGCAGGAATAATTGACATGTCAATTCTTTGCTATCCCCACCAAAAACGCAGGTATTTGACAGTTCTTGACACTTGCAAAACCAATGTGTGTGCACAGCGTTTCTGTAAAACACATTGGTTTTGCTGGGAATGAAAACCGCAGGAACAAATTAGCATACATTACCATAAAACCAATGGTTTTCTGCATGCAGAAACCGCAGCAAAACCGCAGCAAAAGCGCCCCGTGTGCACATACCCTAAGACTTTTCCTGTGATTGCTCCACTACTGGTTTTGTCTACAAATCCTGAGGTAAAAAACTCATCAAATACTGAACGTGTTCACATGGCCTTATTTAGGGTACTTTCACATCAGCATTTTTTTTCAAATTGCGGCAGTTGCGGTAAAAAAGTCGCAACTGCCGTGATTACCGCATGAGGCCCCTTTCACATCAGCGTTTTTTTGAAATCGCGGCAGATGCGGTGAAAAAACCGCATCTGCCGCGATTACCGCATAACCGCGGCACAGTTGCGGCAAGCCCCATGCAATGTCTATGGGGCTTGCGGTAAGTGTGCGGCAAGTGCGGTTTCGGCACTTGCGGCAGGTGCTGCCGCGAAAAAAACGCGGTCAGCCGCGTTTTTTTTTGCGGCCGCACCTACCGCACTTGCCGCACCTGCCGCAAGCCCGCATAGACATTCTATGGGGCTTGCTGCAACTGTGCCGCAAGTGTAGCGGTTATGCGATAATCGCGGCAGATGCGATTTAAAAAAAACGCTGATGTGAAAGGGGCCTAACCGCTGCACTTGCGGCGCACTTGCGGCACACTTGCGGCAAGCCCCATACAATGTATATGCGGGATTGCGACAGGTGCGGCAAGTGCGGTTTTGGCACTTGCGGCAGGTGCGGCCGCGAAAAAAAACGCTGATGTGAAAGCAGCCTTAGGGCCCTTTCACATCAGCGTTTTTTTTTAAATCGCGGCAGATGCGGTGAAAAAACCGCATCTGCCGCGATTACCGCATACCGGCTGCACTTGCGGCGCGGTTGCGGTTTTTGCCATGCAAAGTATAGGCGGACTTGCGGCAGGTGCGGCAAGTGCGGTTTTGCACTTGCGGCAGGTGCGGCCGCGAAAAAAACCGCGGTCAGCCGCGGTTTTTTTTCGCGGCCGCACCTGCCGCAAGTACAAAACCGCACTTGCCGCACCTGCCGCAAGTCCGCCTATACTTTGCATGGCAAAAACCGCAACCGCGCCGCAAGTGCAGCCGGTATGCGGTAATCGCGGCAGATGCGTTTTTTCACCGCATCTGCCGCAATTTAAAAAAAACGCTGATGTGAAAGGGCCCTTACATAGATAAAAATGCCCTTTTTGCCCCCTTTATTTTTTCTTTTTGTTTCACATTTTTTTCTATTTATTGTATACTGATAGACCCATGAAAACGAGGAGCTCAAGATATACGATACATTTTTCTGACAAATTACTGATTATCATTTGTCTATAGAGATTGGGCTTTCATTGTGACACTCTGACCCTGATGATTGTGTTTTTCTACAGACTTGGCTGTCCTATCATTTATAAGGCTGATATCAGATAATTGATCGGTTGTATTCAAAAACATGCCAATGATTTCTTTAAACAAATGCCAGCCATCGTGCTTTTAACCTCTATTTGTTCTGTGTTTTTCAGAATGTGAAGTTCATTGCAGTGACAAGTTTCTTGTGTCTTCGGTTTTTCTCCCCTGCAATAATGTCACCTAAGCTTTTCCACCTTAGAGAAAAGCACGCTGATGCTCGCACAAGTCGGACCCTGCTTCTCTTAGCTAAGGTGACAGAGCTTTAATGTTTGCAAAGAGCAAAATTGAACGTCCAACACAGATTCCCTTGCAGTTGTTTGCCAATTGTCATGTATCTTTTCCTTCTTTTCTGTTGTGCTTTTTTTTTTTTTTTTGCATTTATAAATCATTAATACAAAATTTTGTGAAAAAAATGATCACCATAGTATGATTGGAAAAATGACCCTATTAAAACCACAGAAGTCTATGAATAGTGCTAACGGCTGACCATAAATGCAAACTATAGTGTTCAAGTGCCAATAGTAGCATGTTTCAGCATTATTATCAACTCTCGATATAGAGTTTAATGATGAGGGAACCTTTTGGAGTTCAGCTTCAGGTGGTGCAGCCAAATTTTTTAACCCACTGTTCGTGACCCCAAATTTGACCCAAACCTTAATGGAAGTCACTGATTGGCAGTTAAGGTCTCTGCCCACATACAGCCAGCCATAAGTAAAACATTTCCATGGGTGGAAGGGCTTGTTTTTTTTTCATAATTAATTTTGGACACACACTACATCCAAAAACGGTGCTCTTAAGCCCAGTGTGAGTCAATCAAACACTGCACGTGGCTCACATTGGGCCAAGCGCCAATTGTACCCGACCATAGCGATGAACGCTACAGAGCTTTGTAAATGTAAAGCACCTGAACTCTGAACCCAAACAGGTTTACTTAACACCGGGAAGTTCAGCGACCCTAACCGTACCTTGAAAGGCTCGCTCACCTCTAACAAAGTTATACACTGTATTATATACAAATGGTGAGGTAAGATCAGCTGATGAGGATACAGGCATATATGTTGATTTTTGCAAACTGTCTCTATTTACATTTTTTGGTAGACCCGCTATAAGTCTTCATAAAAGCATAAAAGTGGTCCTTCCACATTTTCTAGTACTTAATGATCTTATACTTTCTGTTATAGGCTGTACAGAATGTTGGTAATATGGATGCTCCCGCAAGCAGAGCCAAGGAGTCCTGGATGGCTCCACTGCAGCCAACCATCCAACAAGGAGTTTCTCAGCTGAAGGAATTCATCACCAAACTTATAGACATTGAGGAGAAGGAAGGTAGTAAGGGGAAGTCAACATCTCGTTGTATTGATCTTGAATCAGATGAACGCTGTGTTGTCACTGTTAAAGTCCCTAAGTGTTCACTATTCCCACTTTGCAGTCATGACACTATACACCATGTTCCAAATTATTATGCAAATTGGTTTTAAATGTCACAGGTTTTTTTTTGTTTTTTTTATCCAATGAAACCCATTGATGGTATTGTGAGAAAAAAGGGGGGCGGACAAGAGGCGCAATAGTGCCCCTATCACTAGACACTAAACCCAAAGGTGAGAATAAAGTTACCACTCACCTATGCCAGTTGTGATACCCACAACTGGTTAGTAGACCTGATAGGATCAATTCCCAGATGGCTGCTGCTGGACTTCCACCGGTCTCCACTTGTGGAAACGAAATCAGAGGCTTGGGGGAAGGAAGGTGTGCCACAGTCCGCGCTGCCAGAATTTCCGCGTGTAAATGATGCAAGAAGGTATCCCTGAGGAAGACGCCAGGAAAGGCGTTGAAACGCGTTGGATGAATAAAAGAAAGGTTTGATTTGGACATCGGCTTCTTGCATCATTTACACCGCGAAATTCTGGCAGCGCGGACTGTGGCACACCTTCCTTCCCCCAAGCCATTGATGGTATTGTGTCTCAGGGTTCTTTGGATCACTGAAATTAATCTCAGATACCTGTGATAATCAGTTTGGCAGATGAGCCCAATAAAATGAAAACCGAGTGTTCCACAATATTAAGCAGGCCACAGTTTTCAAGTTACATGGGAAAGAAAAAGGATCTCTCTGCTGCCGAAAAGCAACAAATAGTGCAATGCCTTGGACAAGGGATGAAAACATTAGATGTTTCATGAAAACATAAGTGTGATCATCGTACTGTGAAGAGATTTGTGGCTGATTCTGATCACAGATGTGTTTGTGCAGATAAAGGCAGAATGAGGAAGGTTTCTGCCAGGCAAGTTCATCGGATTAAGATAGCAGCTGCTAAAAAGGCCTTACAAACCAACAAACAGATATTTGAAGCTGCTGGTGCCTCTGGAGTCCTTCGAACCTCAAGGTGTAGGATCCTTCAAAGGCTTGCTGTGGTGCATAAACCTACTATTCGGCCACCCCTAAACAGTGCTCACAAACAGAAATGGGTGCAGTGGGCCCTGACATACATGAAGACTAATTTTCAAACAGTCTTGTTTACTAATGAGTGCCGAGCAACCCTGGATGGTCCAGATGGATGGAGTAGTGGATGGTTGGTGGATGGCCACCATGTATCCACAAGGCTGCGCGTCAGCAAGGAGGTGGAGGAGTCATGTTTTGGGTTGGAATCATGGGGAAACAGCTGGTAGGCCCCTTTAAGGTTCCTGAAGGTGTGAAAATTACCACTGCAATATAAAAGTTTCTGACTGAGAACTTTCTTCCATGGTACAAAAAGCAGAAACGTGCCTTCAGGAGCAAAATCATCTTCATGCTTGACAATGCACCATCTCATGCTGCAAAGAATACCTGTGTCATTGGCTGCTATGGGCATAAAAGGAGATAAACTCATCCATCTTCCCCTGACCTCAACCCTATAGAGAACCTTTGGAGTATAATAAAGCAAAAGATCTATGAGGGTGGGAGGCAGTTCACAGCAAAACAGCAGTTCCGGGAGGCTATTCTGACATCATCCAAAGAAATACAAGCAGAAACTCTCCAGAAACTCACAAGTTCAATGGATGCAAGAATTGTGAAAGTGATATCAAAGAAGGGTTCCTATGTTAACATGTAACTTGGCCTGTTAGGATGTTTTGGAGTTAAATAGCTTTTTATTTCAGTGAATGTGACCTCCTAATGCTGCAAATTCAACAAATGAGCATTTTCAGTTTTTAAAACATATCAAAGGTTTAGAAACTCTACTGTGCCTAATAATTTGGAACAGTGCATTTAGAGTTTTTTTTAATTTTTAATATTATACTGTTATCATTGGGAGGTTTCTTCAATAAAATTCGATGTATACTCTAATGGTCCCTTTACACGTGGCCACAGGAAGGTAGGAACAGGCAGGCATCAGACACAATTGTGCCTGTTGCCTTGAAAAGACCACGATGTGGCGGAGTGTAATTCAGGAAGTTCCTTCCTTCAGGGAAGACACAGGAAGGAAAGTCCTGATTTACACGCCGCCACATCGTGGTCTTTTCAAGGCAACAGACACAATTGTGTCCGATGCCTGCCTGTTTCTACCTTCCTGTGGCTGCGTGTAAAGGGACCATAACGGGTGATGACTTTTATTACACTGAGGGTACCTTTACACGCCGCTACTGGCAGGTGGCTACAACCGGATACTTCACGTGCATGAGCACGCACAAACTGTTGCAAACGGTAATCGCACCACCTTTACACGCCGCAACAAGGTGCGCTACAGTAGGTTACATCTATCTCTAGATACACCGCCGGGTGTCTCAAGTTACCTCCTGCCGAGCACCTTACCTCATTTACACACCGCTACAACAAGCTAATATGGGCGGACCTGGTGCAGCAGGGACGACACATAGGCGTGCCACAATTGTGGATTACGAGACGTCCGTACGCTGATAGGACAAAGCAAGAACATCATGATTGGCCAGGCATTGCAGGAGGCTGATTAATACATGACGCTCGAGCAATTGTGTAGTGTGACTGGTCAGCTCCTTAAATATGCCTCCCTATGCAGCGACTACCAATCGTAATGCAGGAGCTTCCTCCAATGATCGCTGATGGGGCGCGGTAACCCGGAGCCTGTGTCACGCCCCAGCTACATACCAGGTACATAGCCTGGTGTCCAGACATCCCTTCTGTTGCTTCTTTACACGCCGATACAGGTCGCTACAATCGGCTGTGTAGCCATCTGTTTCAGGGCAGTGCTCGGAAACAGGTGCCGCTACTGGCGGGTGGCTACAACCGTCTTCACACGCCGCTACCATGGCTTGAATTGGCGGTGCAAGATACATTTCTCTCATGTACCCGGTTGTAGCCACCCGCCAGTAGCGGCGTGTAAAGGTACCCTGACTGTCATTTGCACTGACCATTTAGGAAAATCAGAGAAAAAGAACATTTGCATAATAATTTGGAACATGGTGTAATTTCAAAGTCCACTATACTGATTAAAGGGAATCTCTCAGCTGGTTTTTGCTATGTAAGCTGAGGACAGCATGCTGTAAGGGTTAAAAAAAAAACAGAAATCAACTGTGCCTCACTTATCAGGGTCTGCATGTTATTGTTTACTTAAACTAATGGCTTTATTACCTGGTGATTACCATTACATGACTACGTTATCACACGCACTGCAGTCTGACACCTCACAGTCAATACACATTCTCTATTGGGGGCATGGGCCGGTGGGGCAGTTGTCCTAGTTTTTTTGTAAATGCTTTGATTATGTATGAGCAGCCACAGCCAGAAATCTACATGACACCTTGTAGTAATCAGGGTTCCTTTGCCTACATTATGCTGCTGTCAGATGAGGTAGCAAAAATCTGCTGACAGATTCCCTTAAATATCCTAACTCTCCTAAGTGAGGCCAAATCCACAGCCCCAAACCCATACTGTGACAGCCACCGTTAAGATGCCAGCAGCGCTCCTGAAACTTTCCTAGCTGTAGCTGCTTCAGGACAAAGTGAGCCATTTTTTTCCTGAAATAGCTTTGCTTTTGTCAAACACTGAAGCAATTAAGTGAAGTAAGAAATCACGAGATGTGCTGTGCAATATCTTCATTTTTTTTAGCGGGTGTTGTATTGCTTTTAAGAGAAGTTGAATCTGTATTTCATTGCCATTGGAGTAAAATATCCTTATATATTCTGATGTCTGCATAGTCATTCACATGCCACGTGACATAACTGGCAAACCTGTCCTGAAAAAGAATTTGTGAGCCTGTTTTTGCTATATAGTGAGACAGCAGCATGAGGTATGGACAGAGACCCTAAATCCAGCGATGTATAACTTAGTTTGCTAGGTGTAGGAGTTATGAGAGAACAACAGTTTCCTCTCTGTTACAGATTTAGCAGAGGTGAGATAATTTATAAGGCTAGCCATGCACATAAGGCGGCCGTCACACGGAACGATTTCTTGCCCGATATCGTTTAAGCGATCTCCTTCTTGATCGCTTAAGCGATATCGGGCAAGAAATCGTTGCATGTAATCAAGCGATTTACGATGGTAAATCGCTTGATCGTGACATCGCTGATCTGAGCTCCGGAGCTCAGATCTAGCGATGAGCGATTTGACTATCTGTCTCATCGTGGTGTATAACACCACGATGAGCGATTTCCCAGCGCAGAGCCTATGCTGGGAGATGGTAACTATGGTACACGTCGGGTAACTAAGCGACGCGCGGCGCCTAGTTACCCGATGTGTACCATAGTTACCAGCGAGATCGCGGATCCACATCGCTGGTGAGTCTGTCTGTGTGACATCTCACCAGCGATGTGAGCGATATTGTAAGCGATTGCGCATGCACGTGATCGCTTACAATATCGCTAGAGATATCTGTGCGTGTGACGGCCGCCTCAGATGGACGTACGATGCTTCAGCCAATCGTTAAGCTGAAAGACATCTCATCTGATACTCAAGAGGGCTCGCTACACCTATTGGTGCTGTGTATGATATTAGAAATCCGCTAACTGACACATCAGCCCTCGTCTAATCTTAAGGTCACTTCACACGCTAGGATATCGTTAACGATATACGTAGGACGATCACGTGACAGTGATCGTTCCGACATCGTTAGTGCGTTATCACACACAAGGATATCGTTAACGATATCCCATTCGGCAACGCACCAGTTAAATAGGAGAGCAAGGACTGAACGATCTATTAAAGCAGCAGAAATAGGAGAATTATGAACGACATCGTTCACAAAGGTGTCACACTGAACGATGTGGCTTCTGCACAGTTCCTTAATTGGATGATGAATGATAGATTTGAGGTCCGGATCTCATTTTTGTGATGACCGTTACAACGATTTTTTTCCTATTGTTCATTTACACGCAAGGACGCACTAACGATATCGATAGAACGTTCACAAATCTGTGACGTTGCAAAGATATCGTTAACGAGATCCTAGAGTGTTGAAGCGGCCTTTAGGGATAACCATATGATCAGTTTCAAAATCAGACAAGTCTGATTGCCATCTCTCCTTACCATCAGTCAGCCAAACTAACTGATATCAGTGGATTCAGCTGATTTTAGTCTAATGTGTACTGGGGCCTTATCCCAGTCCACACCACTGATTAGCAGCTTTCTGTGACAGAAAGCTGATACTCAGTGGTTGGAGTGGGTTGGACTAGGATGCACAAGGCCAATTGTCCTATAGTGATAATCTCCTGCTGATAAAACACTTGTACTGAAGCAGAAAAACAGCCTGGGTAGATGACACATCTCTGCAATCAGATTCTCTGCTCCTGCATAATTATTCTGCTCTCAGATTACGTAGCAACCTGCTGACAGATTAGTTGATATCATGTAATGGAGCAATACTGTTAATTTGTCTTATATCAGATTGCTGTAAAGAATGCAAATCAGCAGATTTCTGAGACGGCCAGAGCTGTGCTATGAGATGTCAGCTCTGAAGCCAGCACAATGCTTAATTCGGTTATAGACTATTCAGGATTAGTAGCACATAAGTAATGACAACATAGTGACTCCATTTTTTATCTAAATGCTATCATTGTGTGGTGCCTGATATATAATTCTATTTAATAGTGACAGTATTGTTATTGTTTCTCTTTTAGAGCTGGATCTGCAGAAAGCACTAAACCTTCAGAGCCTAACGGTCAAAGAAGGTCAACTGATGGTCTACAAAACGAAATGTAAAGGATACCTGCTCTCGTCGTCTTTCAAGAAACTCTACCTCTTATTAACTGTCGATGCATTAAGTTTTGCAAAAACTCAATTTTCCAAGGTTAGAATTTTTAGTGGATTCTATTATGTGTTTTTAATCCTTTGTTAATGGACCTGTCTATGATGTTTATGGGATCAGCCTGCAAAATGTCTCAGCAAATATAGAATCCAATTGCCCAGTGTAAAAGAATCGGTGTATACTAGTTTTCATATTAACCCATCTATTCAGATCTGGAGTCAACATACTATTTTCCATCTATGCAGTCCTTAAGGGAAGTTCATATATAAATGATCACAGAACTTGGCATAACACCATAGGGCCAGCTGGTTCTACCATGGAAAGCCACCATTGAATACCTATTTCTCTGCAATGGGCACTATGGAGGAAATGTACTACTACATGTAAATGAATGTGTAGATAATACTTAGGCTACATTCACATGTTCAGTTTTTGGTCAGTTTTTGACATAATTTTTTTTAGACAAAATAAGGGGTGGATGAAAAATACAGAAGTGGTGCCATTTTCCTATTAGAAGATGTATGTTCACACATTGAGCAGGGTCGTATTTGGACTTCATGCTGCCCTAGGCATTTTAAAGGGTGGTTTACACGTAGCGAGATCGCTGCTACATCACCGATTTTGTGACGTAGCAATGACCTCACCGGCGATCTCGCTGCGTGTGACACTTAGCAGCGAAAAGCCCCCCGCTGGGAGATCGCTGAACTTTATTGAATGGCCTGGGCCATTTTTCGATCGGCGATCTCCCGCTGGCCAGGCTGCATCGCTGTGTGTGACAGGCAGACTTACCAGCGATCCTCATTCTGCGCCCGAGACCCCGAACGATCCCAACGACCGTTGAATGTTGGCGCATCGCTGGGTGATCGCTGGTGAGATCTGCCAGTTTGGCATCTCACCAGCGATCCTGGTCTGGCAGGATCGTTGTCGGGATCGCTGGTGTGTCGCTACGTGTAAACCCCCCTTTAGTGGTCACTCCCCTTAGTGACATCACACTATAATGGCCCCGTTACACCAGGCCACATCGCCACCGATTACATTAGCGACGTAGGGGTGAGGCCTATCGGCGGCGACATCGCCCCTACGTCGCCTCATGTAAAGGAGCGATGTCGGCGCCGCCAGAAGGTCACCTGGATTCAGAGCAATGCTCTGAAACCAGGCGACCGATCTGGGGCGATGTGCACACATCGCCCCATGTAACCGGCCGCCGGCGAGCTGACAGGCGATGGGAGCCATAGGCTCCCATTGTCCTGCATCGCCGCTCAGGTTTCAGCTGTCAGCTCGTCAGCGCAGGGCTGGAGATGTCGCCCCATGTAAATGGGGGACGGCGACGCTGGCGGGGCGCCAAAAACGTGCACGCACCTGCCAGTTGCCGCCGACATCCCCAGCCCCGTCGCCCCGTGTGACGGTACCTTAAGTATGTGCACATGACATCTATTTAAGGCAGATCTACTTCTTAGAACACTTTAAAAATAGCTAATTAAACACTAATAGAATGAACGTCTGCACTTGCTGCGCACAGGTTCAGTCTTTTGAGCGTTTTTTTTAACACCTTTAGCTTTTCAAAGTCATCAAGCTATTAAAATAGGTGACCTAACCATTGCTTCAGTGAGGAGAGGTCTAGTAACATAGAGACATGCTGTCTGCTCTTTCACCCCTCCTCTTTACTGAAGCTATTTAAAGGGAAGCCAAGAGCAGACAGGTACCAGGCGTCAGAGCGAGCCTGCAGCCACATTCTGTGCACCCACACTGACACTTGGACCCGCTGCTGCACTCAGTCAGTGTTGCTGGTTTCACACTTGTGTTTTTTTTTTTTAATTAGGTAAAATCAGATTTTTCAGCAAAAACCTAATCTTTTTAGGATCCAGTTTTTTTGCCCATTCACTTTATTGGTGTCAGGTAGAATCCTGTCACTTCAGGATGCTACCTGACACCATTAAAGTGAATGGGCAAAAAACTGGATCCTGAAAAGATCAAAATCCTGATCTGGCCTAATTTAAAAAAAACACAAGTGTGAAACTAGCCTGAGTCAGTAAGCGCAGAGTTGCAAGCTGAGTTTAGGCTGCTTTCACATCTGCATTTTTGCAAAACTGGCAGAAATCCGCCATTCTTGCAAAAACGCAATGTGCCCCACTTGCACCAAGGTTGCACTTGTGCTAATGCATTGTAAGGCTGCAGGCACACTGGCGTTGAACTCGTGCGAGTTAAATGCGAGAAAAACTCGCATTAAACTCGGACCTGTATCTTTCAATGATACAGGTCACATTAATGCGAGTTTCTGGCATTAAACTCGCTTTGCGAAAGCAATCCGAGTGCAATCGCAGCATGCTGTGATTGCACCGTGATTGCCTCGCGCGAGGGGCCATTAAAAGTATATGGGTGCGAGCCTAGCTCGCACCCATACAGCACATGGTGAGAGAGTCGCAGCCATGTGCTGTCAAAATCACTGGCCCCCGCAGTCCCCATACAGTTACAATGATGTTTTATTGCTGTGACAGCAGCAGTGAAGCAGTATTGTATGTATAATTTATGCACTTTCGGCACCAGACGAAAACCGCTGCTAAGTGGTGCTGGAAGTGTCGGATAATTGTCAAAAACGCAAGCCTCCGCACTTGTCCGGAGGTCCCTTTAGGGTACAGGCACACTGTCGTGCATCAAACACGGAGCGTGATTGATGCACGACAGTGATGCGAGTGCAGTGCTAGTTTGGTCCGAGTGTGGTGCTAGGGTGGTGCTAGTGTGGTGCGTGTGGTGAGTGTGCCTGGCTGTATGTAAGTGTATGTGGTGCGAGTGTGAGGTGTGAGTGCGTGTGTTTTTTTTTTTTTCTCTGCTGTCCATGGTCTTGATGGACCACGGAACAGCATTAGTGCTGCTCGACTGTATAATTCCTGCTATCCCCATACAGTTACAATAATGTTTTATTGCTGTGACAGCAGCAGTGAAGCAGTATTGTATGTATAATTTATTATTTTTGCAAAGTTACACTTATCAGCTTGATTTGACATGTTTTTACCATGTCGGCTGTTCAGGACTTCATTCTGCACTGTGCTACCGAGGGGGTTTTAACCCGGTGAATAAGGGGTTAATCAGATGCTAGTGTCATGACACCATCTGTCCAGGGGTTGTCCTCCCCCCCTGGATACATGGTGACATGACATCATGTGTCTGAATGGGTTAATTATTCTGTAAACCAGGTTCAAGTGTATGTCGGGTGTAGAGATTACACAGAATAAGCCGGTGATTTGTAAGGAGCTGTCCATGGTGCTGAAGCCCTGGCTTCCATTCACAAATCACGGCTCTTTCTGTCACATCTCTACACCCGACATACAGTTGTGGCTAAAAGTATTGACACCCCTGCAATTCTGTCAGATAATACTCAGTTTCTTCCTGAAAATGATTGCAATCACAAATTCTTTGGTATTATTATCTTCATTTAATTTGTCTTCAATGAAAAAACACAAAAGAGAATGAAGCAAAAAGCAAAACATTGATCATTTCACACAAAACTCCAAAAATGGGCCGGACAAAAGTATTGGCACCCTCAGCCTAATACTTGGTTACACAACCTTTAGCCAAAATAACTGCAATCAACCGCTTCCGGTAACCATCAATGAGTTTCTTACAATGCTCTGCTGGAATTTTAGACCATTCTTCTTTGGCAAACTGCTCCAGGTCCCTGATATTTGAAGGGTGCCTTCTCCAAACTGCCATTTTTAGATCTCTCCACAGGTGTTCTATGGGATTCAGATCTGGACTCATTGCTGGCCACCTTAGAAGTCTCCAGTGCTTTCTCTCAAACCATTTTCTAGTGCTTTTTGAAGTGTGTTTTGGGTCATTGTCCTGCTGGAAGACCCATGACCTCTAAGGGAGACCCAGCTTTCTCACACTGGGCCCTACATTATGCTGCAAAATTTGTTCGTAGTCTTCAGACTTCATAATGCCATGCACATGGTCAAGCAGTCCAGTGCCAGAGGCAGCAAAGCAACCCCAAAACATCAGGGAACCTCCACCACGTTTGACTGTAGGGACCGTGTTCTATTTTTTGAATGCCTCTTTTTTTCTCCTGTAAACTCTATGTTAATGCCTTTGCCCAAAAAAAGAGAACATTCTTCCAAAATGTTTTAGGCTTTCTCAGGTAAATTTTGGCAAACTCCAGCCTGGCGTTTTTAAGTCTCGTGGTAAGAAGTGGGGTCTTCCTGGGACTACTACCATACAGTCCCTTTTCATTCAGACGCCGACGGATAGTACGGGTTGACACTGTTGTACCCTCGGACTGCAGGGCAGCGTGAACTTGTTTGAATGTTAGTCAAGGTTCTCTATCCACCATCGGCACAATCTTGCGTTGAAATCTCTTGTCAATTTTTCTTTTCCGTCCACATCTAGGGAGATTAGCCACAGTGCCATGGGCTTTAAACTTCTTGATGACACTGCGCACGGTAGACACAGGAACATTCAGGTCTTTGGAGATGGACTTGTAGCCTTAAGATTGCTCATGCTTCCTCACAATTTGGTTTCTCAAGTCCTCAGACAGTTCTTTGGTCTTCTTGCTTTTCTCCATGCTCAATGTGGTACACACAAGGACACAGGACAGAGGTTGAGTCAACTTTAATGCATGTCAACTGGCTGCAAGTGTGATTTAGTTATTGCCAACACCTGTTAGGTGCCACAGGTAAGTTACAGGTGTTGTTAATTACACAAATTAGAGAAGCATCACATGATTTTTCTAACAGTGCCAATACTTTTGTCCACCCCCTTTTTTATGTTTGGTGTGGAACTATATCCAATTTGACTTTAGGACAATTCTTTTTGTGTTTTTTTCATTGCAGACAAATTAAATGAAGATAATACTACCAAAGAATTTGTGATTGCAATAATTTTCAGGAAGAAACTGAATATTATCTGACAGAATCTCAGGGGTGTCAATACTTTTGGCCAACACTGTACACTTGAACCTGGGTTACAGAAAAATTAACCAATTCAGACACATGATGTCATGTCACCATGTATCCAGGGGGGAAGGACAACCCCTAGACAGATGGTGTCATGACACCAGCGTCTGATTAACCCCTTATTCACCGGGTTAAAACCCCCTAGGTAGCACAGTGCAGAATGAAGTCCTGAACAGCCGACATGGTAAAAACATGTCAAATCAAGCTGATAAGTGTAACTTTGCAAAAATAATAAATTATACATACAATACTGCTTCACTGCTGCTGTCACAGCAATAAAACATTATTGTAACTGTATGGGGATAGCAGGAATTATACAGTCGAGCAGCACTAATGCTGTTCCGTGGTCCATCAAGACCATGGACAGCAGAGAAAAAAAAAAACACACACGCACTCACACCTCACACTCGCACCACATACACTTACATACAGCCAGGCACACTCACCACACGCACCACACTAGCACCACCCTAGCACCACACTCGGACCAAACTAGCACTGCACTCGCATCACTGTCGTGCATCAATCACGCTCCGTGTTTGATGCACGACAGTGTGCCTGTACCCTAAAGGGACCTCCGGACAAGTGCGGAGGCTTGCGTTTTTGACAATTATCCGGCACTTCCAGCACCTCTTAGCAGCGGTTTTCGTCTGGTGCCGAAAGTGCAGGTTCGCGAGGAAAAAGTGAGTCCTCCTCACTTGTCCAGAGGTCCCATGACAGTGCATTAGCACAAGCGCAACCTTTGTGCAAGTGGGGCACATCGGCTTGTTGTAAAAAAGGAAACAACAGATTAAGCAAACCTGATGCATTCTGTGGTGTAACAGCTCACTTGCGGCAAGCCCCATTCATTCCCTATGAGATTTATGGTAAGGTGCAGCACTTGCGGTTTTGCCGGCTCCGGCACTTGCAGCAAGTCAAGAAACCGCTGTTAGCAGCTCCAGCCCACCCTCCTGGGACCAGTATACAGCAGTATATAGCAGCTACAGCCCCCATCATCAGTATACAGCATTATATAGCAGCTCCAGACCCCCTTGTCACCAGTATACAGCAGTACATAGCATCTACAGCCGCCCATGACCAGCATACAGCAGTATATAGCAGCTCCAGCCCCTCTGTGACCAGTATACAGCAGTATATAGCAGCTCCAGCCCCCCTGTGACCATTGTACAGCAGTATATAACAGCTCCAGCCCCCCATGACCAGTACATAGCAGTATATAGCAGCTCCAGCTCCCCCCCGTGACTGGTATACAGCAGTATATAGCAGCTCCAGCCCCCCTTCCTGGTGACCAGTATACAGCAGTATTGAGCAAGTCCGGAACCCCCCTGTGACCAGTATATAGCAGCTCCAGCCCCCATCCCCGTGACCAGTATACTGCAGTAATAGCAGCTCCAGCCCCCCTACTCCTCTCACCAGTAAGCCGCACAGCCCCCCCCCCCCATCTTCAGTTCAAAGAGCTCTCACCTGCTCCTGTGTTTTCCTCCCATGTCGTCTTACTCCTCCTCGGCTCTTCTGTGACGTCTGCAGTGGGCAAGATTATCTCACCCTTCTCTCATCAGATGCAGTGAGGCGGCAATAGCATCACCTCGGAGCAGGGACCTGTTGAGCACTTCTCTGACCCCAGAAGTGCAGGTACTTCCTGGGTCAGTCAGCTCCCTGTATCCGAGGAGTATGGAGGTGCGCCCACTGCCCCTTATGACCCCGACTCCCCCCCCCCCCACCTCCGAAAATACAACAGATTCCCTGGATTGTCTAAAGAGGATAAGGGGCTTAAAAAAAAAAAAATTATAATAAAATTAATCTTCCCTCTGTTGGTGCCGTCCCCTGCAGCCCAGGACCCTAGGCACGTGCCCTCCAGTGCCTAGTGGCAAATACAGCTCTGACATTGAGTGTTTGGTCAATATTTTTACATCAGTATTTATAAGCCAAACCAAGGAGTGGAACAATCAGAGGAAAAGTATAATAGAAACACGTCACCACTTCTGTATTTATCACCCACTCCTGGTTTTGGCTACAAATACTGAGGTAAAAACTCATCAAAAACTTAACATGTCAACATGGCCTTAGAGCGAATGCTTCTCCACTCATGCTCCTAAACTGACGTCAATATAGGGATAAAGCAAGAGATTGTCAAGATGAGACTACCCATGTTTTTCTTTAACACCTAGGACATCTTTGCAGGCTTTTCAGCACTCGTAGTATAGTTTACTCTGTAAGTGCAATATTTAATTTATGTTATTTCTTTCTGTCTTTTTGCAGAAAAGTTCATTTATACCCCTATCAAGAGTTCGAGCCCTGGAGAAAGTGGAAGAGAAAAGCTTTGGAAATTCGAACGTAATGCAAATAATTTACACGGATGAGAATGGCGGCCTGGAGGCGTTATATTTGCAGTGTAAGGTACTGATAACATTATCAATATAGAACAATAACATTCTGCCTCTGTGTTAATCATTGACAATGGGAGGTCACACAACAGGATTTATAAGAATTATTCCGGATGTTCATAATAATAATTCTCAGCATTATTATTTCTTTATAGTTAAATATTTATTGTGCATTCTTAAATGGCGCCATTATATTATGCAGAGCTTTACAGAGATTATCATCACTGTCCCCATTGGGGCTCACAATCTAAATTCACAATAATACTTTGGAAGGATCTCATGAGATTGTGATGTTATGTTTTGCAGCAGATAATTGGTGTGGATTAAAGTATCAGTTACCTGCACATTAGTATTTGATTGTTACTGTTAAAATACAGAATACGGACCATGTGCACACTGTTTTACTTATTCACATATTATGTATATGCATGACTATATTATCACCTTTTGAGAACATTTCTTTTATTAAGACTAATAATTATTTTGGTCTTTGGTTCCATTAAAAAAATGCACCTTTTGGCTTTTATAGACCTTTTATTTACCTGCACATTCAGCTTTGATGTGGTCAGAAATCAACTCATTGGAGCTCAGAAAAATAAAGATTACACAAACTCACTGAGGGATTGTCAGTTAACTCAGCCAGCTATAGATGGTGCAACACAAAGGCTATAGAAGACAAGTAAGCAAAGAAAAGGCCCAAGAGGTGGACAACCCCATAAAGTCTCAAAAAGAAAGCGTAATATCTACTTACATAATTGCCTTGGGACCGAAAGTCAAGATGTCACCTTTTCTTCGCCATCTGATTGGTCCCCCTGCAACATAAAAAAACGGCCACCATATTGGCACACCCGAGTGATGTGTCAATATGCCAGCCACATACAGATGCTCACCCCTGGGTCCTCCTCCACCTTTACCTCCTTCGTCACCCCCACTGTTGTGCCGTTTCAGCGCTCGCTACATCCGCCCACCACTGTGTGTGGGGAGCTGCAGCATCACATGAGCGGCAGGTCACGTGAGCCTGCGTGTCACGCAGGTCTTTTAAGTGCAAGGACATTATTCCTTGTGCTGACAGGACCTGCATGATGCTGCAAACCCCCCGCATGCCTCCGACTCACCTCTGTGCCTCTCATTTCGTACAGGACTTTTGGTGATGTCACAGTCATGTGACTGTTTACATGACTGCTCTGCCCCGCTCTCCCACGCTCTGTTCCACTCTCCCCTGCTCCCTGCTCTCCCCCCGATCTGCTTCCTGTTGTCTCCCGCTCTGCTCTCTGCACTCTCCTGCTCTGCCCCCGCTCTTCCCCTGCTCTCCCCCGCTCTGCCCCTGCTCTTCCCTGCTCTCCTCCGCTCTACCACAGCTCTCCCCTGCTCTGCCCTGCCCTGCTCTCCCCTGCTCTGCCTCACAGCATGGACGCGAGCACAGGGAGGAGGGCAAAAAGCGACCACTGTGGGGGGATGATCCACCACAGGGGGCACAGCGACCTCAGGGGGAGGGCAGAGAGGTAACACAGTGGGGGCCAGAGAGACCGCACAGGTGGAGGACCATAGAGCTTACACAGGGAGTCAGAGAGCGCGCACAGGGCTGCGCACAGAAAGGCAGCGATTGTGCATGGGTGGGCGGGTAGCGCACACAGTGTGGTGCCACAGAGCAAGTACAGGGGGGGCACAGAGCGCACATGGGAGGCCAGAGAGCGACCACAGAGGGGGCACAGCACATGCACAGGGAATGCAGAGAGTGCACATGGGGGGCAGAGAAAGCGCACAGGAGGGCAGACCGTGCACACAGGGGGAAAACAGTCGCTGCCTCCAGCACCACAGAGCCTGCCCCCATCGTCATGTCACTGTGATAGCATCGGGCCTCCATCTAGTATTTTCATAGTTGTAAACTTAGTATGGTAAGTAATTAATCAAACTAAAATGGCAGTAGTTAATGGCCAAAACTGTTAAGGTCCATTTACACTAGATGTTTCTGGGATGTTCGTTTAATAACCTGTTTACTCAGCCAGACCGAGCTTTAGATGTTCACTGAAAAATCTGTAATAGATTGAATAGTGCACATAGGGGGCCAATGTTCTCCGCAGCACAGGTCCTGTTTACAAGAACAGTTCACCACCGACAACAACGATCTTTTAGGCAGCAAAAAAGATCATTTCACCTGACGATTGAGCGCTTCGCTTGTTTTTTAGATGACCCAAAGCCAGTTTAGATGGAAAGCTTATCATAAGTGAATATCTATTGTCTTGCAGTGTAAATCAACTTCATGTTCCGAGTCATGAAAATCTGCCCAATTGGTTAAAGACCTATTGTAATTATGCAGTGCAATTATATGATATTTTCTACCTTCCCTAAAGGGATCCTGTCACCCCCAAAATACCTCAAAACCTATTAAAAGCTGTCCCTAGAGCATAGTAACACTTACCCTACACTCCTTCTAGCTCCTAAATGCAGCAAGTGAAAATGAAGATAAATGTTATTACAGTACCTCATTATGGATGATAACGAGTGACTATGGTATTCATAGTCACTCTGGCAGGCTGTCCGTCTTCATGATATCACGCCTCAATAGGCGTGATCTTCAAATCAGATTAAAATGCGCGCCTCCCCGCTCTGTCCTGTGTCGGCCGGCCTGTAGTGGGGCTGGGTGACACGAATCGCGTCATTTCCGGCGCCGGGTGACGGTATGTACACCCGCGCCTCTCTGTTAGCTTCAAAACGCGCAATGCGCATGCACAGTGCGGATCTTGAAGCTAACAGCGGCGTGGGTGTACTACGTCATGCCGGAAATGACGTGATTCGTGTCACCCAGCCACACAATGCAGCGGTCCGGCTGCCATAGGAGAGAGGGGAGGCGTGCATTTTAATCTGATTTGAAGATCACGCCTATTGAGGCGTGATATCATGAAGAGGGACAGCCTGCCAGGGTGACTATGAATACCATAGTCACTCATTATCATCACTAATGAGGTACTGTAATAACATTTATCTTCAATTTCACTTGCTGCATTTAGGAGCTAAAAGGAGTGTAGGGTACGTGTTACTATGCTCTAGGGACAGCTTTTAATAGCTTTTTTGGGGGTGACAGGATCCCTTTAACAAATTGAAAATAAATATTTTTCACGTCTCCCCCAATAAGTCCAATAAAATTAATGCTTAGCTTAAGGGGAATGTCGTGATTTTCTTTTTGTATTCCTAATTATTGATTACCCTTGGAGTTAACGCCATATATTTGGAATGGAACAGAAACTATGGAGAAATGAGCAGAGGAGCAAATAGACATTAACTGGAGTTATCTGAAAAATCAGAGCATATTTGCTAAAGTGAGTCTTGTTGGCTGGGTTTACAAGAAACCGGATGAACTTGTGGATCAGGATGTGACATTACTGCGGTAAAGATTAAATAATAAGGATGAATGCAGCTGATCAGGTTTGCATAATCTCTGATTATTATCTTAATATTCAGGCCGGCTTCACATGCCCGATATTCATGGTCAGACTGT
Source organism: Allobates femoralis (assembly GCA_033576535.1). Classification (NCBI taxonomy): domain Eukaryota; kingdom Metazoa; phylum Chordata; class Amphibia; order Anura; family Aromobatidae; genus Allobates; species Allobates femoralis. Next base: position 416,694,261 of record JARQOC010000002.1, read on the forward strand.
GGGCCGCAGACTGGCTGCGGATCTCCTGACCTGAACTCAACAACTTCATGTTCGTCTAAAGGTACTGTTACACGCTACGATATCGCTGAAACGTCACAGTATTTTGATAGTTCAAACGACATCGTTTGTGCATCATTGCTTGTAAACGAACGATGTTGAAACGATAAATCGTTGGATCGCTCATCAAAAATTTGTGATCAAATCCGTCGTTCGTTGTCCAATTAATGTTCTGTCAACATGCTGCATTGTTGTGTGTGACGTCGCGATAAACGATGTCGTTCACAACTTCAGCGATGCAGAAATCAATTCTGTAGCCGTGCTTTGTCGTTGTTGTTTCTGCGCCGATTTGTGGTTGTGCTTGCGTTCCAATTGGCTGTTGTGTGTTGTCCAACCCAAGGCGCCAAATTTGATCATCCGTGCTTGGATGTTGTGTGTCATTGACTTGGTAAAATTAAATTCAAACCTAAATTAACCAAGCAGACTGATGGAAGTCGCCCTCAATGTTGTCTAGGCCAGAGGTCCGCAACTCCAGGCCTCAAGGCCCACCAACAGTGCAGGTTTTCAGGATCTCCTTAGTATTGCACAGGGCTTGGAATCATGACCTGTGCATTTGATCACATTAGCACCTGTGCAATACTAAGGAAATCCTGAAAACCTGCACTGTTGGTGGGCCTTGAGGCCTGGAGTTGGGGACCTCTGGTCTAGGCGTTGTTAAATGCTTGTGCGCCTGCAAATGAGACTTTGTGATTTGCAAAGAAAACTGTGGAGTCGCATATATACATATGTTGTGATGGCTAGTTACTATATTATTGTGTGTGTTCCCAAGTTGGTTGACACATGTTTGGCCATATGTAATTTCATACATGTTTGTGCTGTTTGTGAAATTTTTTTTTAGGCATCTTGATACATTTGCCCCGCACAAGCATACCCCTAAATAAATTTCGTGCCGTAGCAGCGACAAAGCAAAGGCGCAAACTACTCTGGGGACGCAGCTGCGACTTACACTGGCATCACAAAATTATTTATTATTATTGTCGCCTGTTCAAACCACCGCGGCGTCCCAAAAATGTCACATATGAATGGCGTGATGTTGACAGTGGTAAAGCGGTAAATCTACTGGCCCTTTTCCCACTGAAGGCTGACCAATGGTAAATGCAGATGTGGCCACCGAGTTGTAGAAGTGCAGTAAAACACAGCCTGGCACACCTATATCCTGCCCTACGTGAAAAAGAACGCCCACATTGAATGTTCTCATCGTTCATATACTTGCTATGTGACAGCGGCTGAACGATGGACAACACCCTTCGCTAGCTCGTTCAAACGATGTCTAGATCGCTGGATCGTTCACGCGTCATTCAACTTATTTGGACGTATAACGTCTCACCAACGATGTTGTAATGATGCACGGACGATCTTGGTCACGTGACATCGTTAGTGATATCATAGCGTGTGACGGTGCCTTAAGAGATTGTTGAGTTTGAAAATGGCATTGGTGTTAACTAACATTCTTCACTGTCACATAGATACATCCATTCTTTTAAGTCTGTGGAAGCCCCAACAACTTTTGGTTTAAAAAATGTAAATTCAGTCAGTCCGATTTCCCACAAGCTGAAAAAATAATATAATAATTATAAAAGCATTTTGATGACATTCTTATTATTGCATAAGATTACTTATTACATTCCTTTAACCCCCTTGCTTGTATTTTAGTGCGTTAATGAACTAAATCAGTGGCTCTCTGCATTGCGAAAGGTCTGTGTTAACAACAGTGACATGCTTGGCTCCTATCACCCTGGTGTCTACAAAGGCGACAAATGGAGCTGCTGCCACCAGAAGGAAAAAGGGGGTATTGCATCATCCATATCTTTTTTTTTTCTTTACATTCATAACCTACAGCACTTTATACTCAGGGGTGCAGAGGCGAGCTAGAGGTTCAGATGGAGGGGACATCTGAGTGGGCCTCTAATCAGGTAACCCTGCTCACAACTACAGTGTCGTGTTCTAATTGAAGGTATAGGGGAACCTCAGCAGATGTCCACAATTACTGAAAAGAAATCTCTATTTAAATTGATCTTAATCCCAATCCTTTTACCTTTTTTTTTTTTTTTTTTGCCATGACAACTCTGATATGAAGAAATTAGATGTATTCACTGTAAATTGTAAAATGATGATAATTATAATTATAGTTATAATATGTTTCTTCAGCTTTAAAACATCAATGACACTTCAAATTTTTTTACAGAAGCAAAAAAAATGCCCTAATTTTACAGACTATCCTGGAATTTTTGGATGGTTGGCAAGCCAGATGCTATCACCAGGGATTTCAATGAATAAAATGCAAAGTTTATTGAAATGTTTCCCATAATATCAATCTAATCAGCTTCTCTATAACATCCTGTCTGCAGATCAGATACCATTTTGACAGGTCCCTTTAAATCGTCTCCATTCAGCACAAATTACCAACATAAAATGCCACTTCAGGTTTTATTTACTCTCTAGCTGTCATTGGATCCGTGCTATTGTGATTTCACTGCTCCTGGTCAATCATGCAGAGGGCATTTTCTCTCAGCTGGCTTTCAGCATAGCTCAGCTGTACCTCCTCCACTAACAGTGTATTTCAAATTCAGAGTACAACAGTTCTTCTGTACACTGTATAGTCCTGTATGTCTGCCAGACCTATATTATCTTCTACCGTACACAATATAGTGAGCGTATGTTGTTAAATCATTGATCTATTAGGCTGCTCACACCACGGCAAGATCCGATCCAGGGCTGTCCGTTGTAAACCAGACAGCCCCGGACGGATTTTGGCCCCATAGTATCCTATGGGGCTGGATGGAGCTGGATGGCAGCTCTCTGCCATCCGGTTTCCATCTCTCCGGAAGAATCCGGGAGAAATTGGATTTTCTCATGGACACAAAACCGTTGCTTGCAACGTTTTTGTGTCCGGGGAGAAAAATCTCTCCAAATTGGCTTCTCCCGGATTCCCTCGGATCTGGTGCAATCTGGTGCTCCCTAAAATGGGAGCCTATGGAGCCGGATTGCCCCGATCCGGGAGGATCCGGGAACAGACACCGGCGGCTGCACCCCTGTTATTTCAGGACCGCGGCTAGCTCCCCGCGAGCCACAGTCCTGAATCATCATCAGCGGCAGCTGCGTCCGGCTACACACCGGACCGGAGGGCATATTAGCCCTCCAGTGCTGTATGCTGATCCGGTCCGGGGCTGTCAGGTTCATCCCTGACAGTCCCGGATCGGATCTTGCCATGGTGTGAAGCCAGCCTTAGTTTTTCCCAGCAACCATTTCTGCACTTTATTCTGCTTCCACACAGACCTTGAGATAACCATTGTGGAAGCACATCAAGGCTGATGCAACACAGGTAATGCAATGTTGCTTTGGGATTTTCTCCTGTGAAAGTCATTTGCAAAGGGGCATTTGCAGTTCTGCATTATTGATCTGTCTGCCGTAGATTGTTACGCAAGAAACCAACAATGTTTGTCTAATTCTGCCCAACCCCTTTGAAAGTGTATTTACATTACTGGATGCACATTTCTCCAGAATTAGGCTTCCTATGAATATAAATGATCATAATGGTGTACCACATATCTGTGAAGTAAACAAAGCCTATCAGAGCTGTGCTGGAAGCCTGTGCTTTTTTACACATTCCTAAGTCAGCGGCTTCCAGCACAGCTCTGAGACATAAAGCCAGAGAGGTGGGACATACAGAAGAGGGGAGGATTCACTCATCCCTAGTAAGAATGGAATTGGCCTTATTAGGGTGCGTGCTCACAGTCCAGAGGAGCTGTGTGTTGGACGCAGTTCTTCCGGACCTGAGTGAAGCCGCAGGTGGCCGCAGGGACACTGCAGCTGCCCTGTACTCACCATGCGCGGTGGGTGCAGGGTGGCTTCTCCCTGCAGTCACCCGATGGGAGCCGTTTCCGACTCCACAGCATGAAATGAACATGCGAAGTAGGAGCAGACTTCCGGCAACCCACACGGCAGATAAAAGAACGCTGTGGTGGGTTAAGCACAATGAGGATGGGATTTCTTGAAATCCCATCCACCATGCTTATGCTGTACTGCGCAGCGTTTTGGATGCAGCGGCAAGACGCTGCGTATACTGATTGTGAGTATGCAGCCTAATGCTGAATGAATGGAGGGACATACAATGATGAAAAAAGAAACAAAAGTATAAGAAACAGAGCATGGGTTTGGTTTTTATATTAACAAAAAGTATGCATTTAGTGTGCTTTGTGAAAAATAATGTGATTGGAGAATTACCCTATGTTTGTTAGTGACTGGACCAGGTACTGCCATGTAAGCCGTTTGCTTTACTTTCAGTTACTGGCTGTGACAAAACTCGGCATGAAGTCACATTACAAGAATGGAACGATCTCTTAAATCCTGATCTAGAGGCACAGCTTATTTTCAGACACTTGCTTGGAGTGAGAGAGTTCATGAGGTAAATTGCTTATTTTCCATGCAGTTGTACAGAATACATGGTCATCCACGGTTACTATTAGGTATAGCTGATATCACACATTAAGAAAAAATTCTGATGTAATAATGGAGACACTAAGAAGCAATTTCCATCGAAAGCCAACCATCAGCATGTATTGGGAACCTGGGAGGGATAGGTGTTGACCGAATTACTGTTTGGCCAACAGCTAACCATTGTGTACAATGGGGCTTAAACCTTGTGCAGGTATGAGGTGAGTTTTGACTGCACTTTTATCTGATAGCATTGAAAACGTGATCATGCACAGTGGTCCAATGTTTCCTCTGGTGTTTGACTGCACTGTTCAGAAACAAAACACAAACAGTAATGAACAGATCTTTACCTAACGATAGGCATAATGTTAACGGAAATATTCTTTTTATCTGCAGGGAAAAGTACTTGGAACTAACAAAACATGATAACAGCAGCAAATCTCACCTAACAGGTACATGTGTTTTCACTGCAGTCTGTCTGTGTTTTTTCAGGACAAGTTGTACTTTTATATGACTTCATTTTACCAAATTATGTAATGGGAAACATGAAAAACAAATCCAGGTGGTGGGAAATTGTTAAAAAAAACACAATTACTCTGGAAAAGTGGAGAAACAACAATGAGGAATAGGGGCCTATGTTTTCTCTACCCAGTGATTGACTGTGCTTCCATTATGAGTTTGTACATATGAAGTGCCATCAATCAGGCTTTGGGTCCTGGGCAATGGTGTGACTTGAAACTCATGGGCCCCGATGTGAAAGCTCCACCAGGGCCCCCAATTATTGCCAATCTTTATTAGCAATAGTCTTTTTCTATAGGCCAAAAGGACTTTTGGGGCCCCGTAGGCTCCAGGGCGTGGGTGTGATTGCAACCCCTGCACCTGTTGTAGTTATGCCCTTTGTCCTGGGTACATGTTTGTTACTCCTTGCATGAAAATCCTGAAGAAATTAATAATAAAAACGGTTAACTATTAGCTAGGAAGTTTCCCTCTATCTTATGTTGCCCTATGATATGGTCGCATCACCCGTTCTCAGCCACCCGCTCTCCGCACAGGAATGTGCAGCTGTATGTATTTCTGTGGAGCTGCACACTCCTATTTGGGGAGCGGGCAGCCGTGCCGGGTGATGTGATGGGAGAGTCTGTGAGTCTTTCGTATGTCTCACACTAGTGAAGCTGCGGCTTTAAAGGAATCAGCAGGTTTGTAAGTCTAACTAACTATATGGTGATAGTCAAGCAATCTCACAATGAGTACTATTTTCTGCTTGAAGGTATAGGGTGGGTAGCTGTGAATATATCAGTGCTCAGAAATCTGTTACTTAAAAAATACATATACATATATATATATATATATATATATATATATATATATATATATATATATATATATATATATATATAAAATATGTGTGTGTGTATATATATATATATATAATTTTTTTTTCTTTTAGATCCTGCTAGGAAGGACAACGCTACACAGCTCTTCCACATACTCAAAGACCTTGAAGCTGCTCATGATTCTTTCCTCGCTGATTCGCCAAACTATGCTGACCAGGAGAAAAAGTACTTACTGGAAATGTAAATATTACCCTGCAAATGTAGTAAGGCTGTATCTATGATGCTGAATGTACGTAGCCCATAATGCTATCAATGGTGTATTAGGACAGAGCAGGTAATGCTGCCAAGAATATACTCAACATTCAAGTCATGTAACGTTAACCAAAATATAGTGACAGCAGAAAGTCCAGTCTGTTATCATTATTACAGTATTGAACTATATACCTTGCATAACCTTTTTCAATATGTCTTGCTCCAGTGTGTATTCTTTCAAAACAGCCAGGTCTTTTACATGTCACATTCACAATAGCAAGCTGTATGTAACACTATTATTTCTTTTTTTATTAAAACTGAATGCCAAATACTGATTGTCTTGTGTTTCTGTTATTTTACATTCTCCATTAATGGTTATTTGATTGAAAACATGATATTAGTAAAAAATAATTAAGAAAAGTGTAGGATAGGGGTCTTCATCCTGCACATACTTTTTTTTATTGCAGTTTACAAGTCCTACAAGTTCATATGCTCTACAGAAGGTAATGGGAAAAATACCATAGTACTAAGGCTGGCTTCACATTAGCGTTTGCAAGTGCAGCGCACTGAACGCAGCCAAACACTTGCGCACATGCGTTCCTATGTTTAACATGGGAACGCATGTGCCTGCGTTTGGCTGCGTTCGGTTGCGTTTGCGTTCGGATGCGCATAATTTGTGCACCCTCCGAGCGCACTCTGAACGCAGCATGTTGCATTTTTTGTGCGGTTGCTTGTTTTATCTGCAAGCGCCCGCAAGCGCCCAACCATGCAGTGAAGGCAATGGATCCGCAGTGTTCCCCGCATGACAGCGCAGGAAAACGCTGTGGATCACATTGAAATCTCTCCCGGTGGCCGCCGGTGATCAGCTAGAGCCTCCATTGATCTGAAGAAACAGCTGATCTGAAAGCTGATTAAATCTCCCGCGCCGACATCAAATTGGTGATATCTGTGCAGGAGATAAGAAACAGCTGATCTGACAGCTGTGTAAATCTCCCGTGCCAACACCGAATAGGGGATGTCGGCGCGGGAGATTTGAAGCAGCGATCAGCTGTTTCTTATCTCCTGCACAGATATCACCTATTCGGTGTTGGTGTGGGAGATTTAAACAGCTATCAGATCAGCTGCTTCTCCCTGCCGACACGGTGGGAGAGCAGCGGCGGCCGGGAGGAGGAGATCTCCACCGCTGATCTCCTCCTCCCGGCCACCCCCGAGACAGCTGATTGGCTGGCCGGGCACCATACTAATGTGAACGCATGCGGAGATTCTCTGCTGCATTCACATCAGTATGGGCTGCGTTTGCGTCTGCATGCCCTGCGCATGCAGACACAAACGCCAGTGTGAAGCCAGCCTAAGTGCATTTTAGATTTCAATATAGACCTTTAAGTACTGAAGTTCCATTGAAAACAAAGTGTTTTGTTAGAAACTCTATTGTTGGAGAAAAAAAAATTAAAGCAATGTGTTATCACAAAGTAGCTGATTTCTTAAATCATGTTTTTATTTGAATTTTTTGAAGAGACAAGGATTTGAATATTTGCATAAAAAAATAAAAAAAATGTTTTAAAACTTTCAATTTTTCACATTGGCCTTATGCTAGACTAATAGTTTGTGTTCTGTACAGATGACTGTGCGGCAGTCTCATTATCATTACAGACAGCTCAAGTTAGAGCATTCTTAGCTACCGCTTCAATAAAAGCAAATAGGATCCAAACGTGTAGTCAACGTATTTTTTATATAAGGATATGAAAAATAAAAAAAATATTAAAATGTTTTGAAAATAAATATTGTCATTATGTTCTTAAAATTATAAAAATTTTCTGGCCACATAGGTTTCTCAGGTGAATGTTATAAGATCTTACAACCCATATTCTCCTAACATCTTAAGACTTTTTAATGAAATAATCAACAATGAAGCCTGTATATCCTTAGGCTGTGTGCTCACGATAAGTAAACGCAGCATTTGGATGCAGCGTCTTGCCGCTGCGTTGTACAGTAGAACCATAGTGGATAGGATAAATTTGTAGAAATTCCGTCCTCACTATGCTTCACCCGACTGCAGCATTCTGACAGCTGCGGTGTGGGTTGCCGGCATTCCGCTCCTCCGCAGCATGTTCATTTCATGAATGACAGTTCAGACAAAGTACAGGGACTTGTGCATTATGGCGGGGCTAAACACCTGTACTTTGTGTGAACTGTCTCTCTGTGCTGAGTCCCCTTAGGACCGCTTCACACTGCGGCATGATCCGGTCCGGTTCTGTCCGGGAGGCCCCTGACAGCTGCGGACCGGATCAGCACACAGGACTGGGGAGCTATTATGCCCTCCGGTCCTGTGTGCAGCGCACGCAGCTGCAGCCGCTGACAGGTCAGGACCACGGGTGCATTAAAACTGTGAGTGCTGGGAGATTTCTTTGCTATGTGCATACTGTACCCAATTTTACGGGCACCACAGGTACTGGAAGAATTTCGGATTCCCCGTTCGAACTTTAACAATTACTTACTAAAATTATGGCAGTTAGACTACAATCTGTGTTTCCCTAACAATGTAAAATCCTCTAAAGGTACCATCACACGTGGCAATATTGCTAGCAATTTCACTGGCAATTTGCTGGTTGCAGTGAAATGATGGACACATTGTTCTATTTTGTTGCTGTGTACAAATGGAACAATGTGTCCATGGCTTCACTGCAACCAGCAAATTGCCAGTGAAATTGCTAGCAATATTGCCACATGTGACGGTACCTTAAGATAGAGCGGCGATAGACAAAGCCTATTGCATATATTAGATCAGCAGTTGGCAGTATTAGGGTACCGTTACACGTCGCAACATTGCATGCAATTTCACTTGCAATTTGCCGGTTGCAGTGAAATCATGGACACATTGTTACATTTGTACACGGCCTCGAAATGGAACAATGTGTCCATGATTTCACTGCAACCAGCATATTGCCAGTGAAATTGCATGCAATGTTGCAACGTGTAACGGTACCCTTACACAAATCAATAAGACACACACACACCTAAAAGGCCACATTTTATTCTTGATGCAGACAAGGCCTTTGGCCACATTTCATATGCCTGGCATTATGTTGATAACTGAAAATTTCTGCCTTGTACCATGTTTTAAAAGGAATCTATCAGCAGGTGTTTGCTATATAAACTGAGGGCACTATGAGGTAGGGGCTCAAACACTGAGTAGTGTGATGTGTCACTTAGGCTGGCTTCACACTGCGGCGGCGTCCGGTCCGGGGCTGTCAGGAGTGACAGCCTGGACCGGAGTTTTGCTCCATAGAATACCATCGGGCTGCACGGAGCTGGATCGCGCCGGGTGGCAATTATCTGCCATCCGGCTGCTAGCTCGCCGGATGAATCCTGCAGAAGTGGGGAATTGTCTGCCGACTCCAAAAACGGTGCATGCAACGTTTTTGGAGTCGGCAGACAAATCCCCACTTCTGCAGGATTCATCCGGCGAGCTAGCAGCCGGATGGCAGATAATTGCCACCCGGCGCGATCCAGCTCCGTGCAGCCCGATGGTATTCTATGGAGCAAAACTCCGGTCCAGGCTGTCACCCCTGACAGCCCCGGACCGGACGCTGCCGCAGTGTGAAGCCAGCCTTACTAGGCTATATGGCATTGTTTCAGTACAATGAATGTTTTATCAACATGACATTAGCATTAATAACCTATAAAAATAGAGTTTATAGCCCAAATTAAGATATAAAATCTAAATATTTTATTGGTACATAGTTTAAAAACATAATAATTCAATCAATTATAACATGATAATAGGGATAAAATACACCACAACTTAATGCATCCAAGTGATACCAATTCACCAAATGGAGGGAAAAAAGAAAAAAAAAACTGAATAATCTGTAGAGATCAAAAATGCGCAGGTGCGTATTGTCTGACAGCAAAGTGAATGTAAAAAATTGACAGTGGAAAAATCAATAGATCAGTTTTTAAAAAAAGAACAGCAACCAATGCTCTCCTCCACTATAATAGTGCCCATCCTTTACACACAAGGACAGGGTTACCGTTTAGCCAGTTCTTGCGGGTCAAAAGGATTAATAACACAGAGATGGGGTATGAGGCACAGGCAAGTGAATTAAGTGTCGCCCTACAACAGAGAGGATATCCACCAAATCTGGTGAAAAATGCCAAAAAAAGAGCAGAGGATAAACTAACTACCACGGGGAGGTCAGAGAAACCGACAAGACAAATACAACATAAGGATCAGCAAAAAAGATTACTTTTTAGTTTTAAATTTGGCCCCATGTACAATAGGGTTTCCTCTTGCATAAAAAGACATTGGCACATTATTCAATCCGACAGCCCGACCTTAGAGTCCTCACACCCTATAATTTCTTATCGACGAAGCAAAAATATTGGAGATCTATTGGTGAAAAAACAACTAAAAAATATTCCAAAACCGACTAATTCCTGGCTATCAGGATCACCCATCAAGGGAAACCACAAATGTGGCACTTGCCCTTGGTGTAGATTTTTTAGACCAGGTACAGCTATAAATTTGAATGGCACACTAGTCCCGGTAAAATCATTCATAAATTGCAGAACAAAAGGATTAGTGTATGTCTTAATGTGTCCCTGCTCCCATTTCTACATAGGCAAAACCATCAGACCATTGTTCCATAGGTTTAGAGAACACTACAATTCCATTATATCAGGTAAAGGCAGTCCTAGACTCATAAAGCACATTCAGGATCATCACAATGGTAATCCAGAGGTCCTTTCCTTTATGGGTCTAGAAAAACCTGCTGCGCTGCCACGAGGAGGAGACTTCGACAGATACCTTGTACAAAGAGAATCGAGATGGATCATCTCTACAGACGCACAGGGCCCTAGAGGGGTAAATGAAAAAATTGACATGGCAATTTTTCTATGAGCAGAACGGGTTGCCAATAATTTATGGGTTAAATAATATCCCCCTATAAGATTAGGGAGCAGCACTTTAGTAATGTGGTCTAGTGATGAGAGGTATAATAATAACTGGAGATCAAATTGTCTTTTCTGTATACATTAATTACAGACAGATCCGGATTATTGCAGTGCAGTATTTAACTTGGATTTTCATCCTCCTCTGTATATTTCCTTTTGCTCATAGAGACAAGAAATATCCCCAATTAATATATAGAATACTCATAATAAAGAAATACTGACAGATTATGTGGTAGGTGAAAACTACTATTATTCATGGATAAATGTCCCTTTTGTCCCTTATTAAACATATAAGGTCATCGGTTGTAAGTTCCGTCGGAGCTTTCACAGAGAGTAATGAGTAGTTCACAAAAAAGAGGAGAGTAATGAGTGGTTCACAAAAAAGAGGAGAGTAATGAGTGGTTCACAAAAAAGAGGAGAGTAATGAGTGGTTCACAAAAAAGAGGAGAGTAATGAGTGGTTCACAAAAAAGAGGAGAGTAATGAGTAGTTCGTAAAAAAGAGGAGAGTAATGAGTGGTTCACAAAAAAGAGGAGAGTAATGAGTAGTTCACAAAAAAGAGGAGAGTAATGAGTAGTTCGTAAAAAAGAGGAGAATGTAAGAGAGTTTCCAGTGTGGGTAGATCAGTTAATCTTGCTACCCCTTACATGGAAAATTATAAACCACAAATTCAACATGAAAAAATGTAATACCATATATCGGTTAGTCTAATTATGATATAAACTATATAATATATTCGGAGTAAAGTACGAATAAAGTCTATTACCAGTAGTGGATATGAGTCTGAGCAATGTAAAGTAGCAGGGAGATGTACTAGATAGAGAGGATGTAATCCAGTTTTACTTCGCTGCAATGTTCAGTGATCCACAGATGAGGTCTGTTGTCTGCCCCCTAGTCACTTGATTAGTTACACCTAGTTACTCCGGTAACTTAGAAACAAAAACCCGCACAGCTTAATGATTGTCGTTCTAATAATAAATGTAATCATCTCATTGTAGGTTTTCACAACCGCTTATATTAATGCATGGTTTACTATTGAAAGCGTTTTGTATAACATTTTATTGTTTTTAATTATTGCACAGCTGTAGAGGATCCAATTGACTTCCTTTAAATAGGCAGCAATTTTGACCCTCTGTAGAGCCCGTAGAAGAGGAATTGTCCTCGAAATGGATTCCGTTGCTCCTGCTTCCCCTCCCTGCACACCCTCCCTGATGGATGTATCCTGTAATTTGGAAAAATAAATAGCTTGGAACCAGATCCGTGAGTGCCGCTTCTTCCATTGAAACAATGAATGTAAAATTCACTTTGCCATTCAGACAGCGCATATTGTCGCGCCGTGCCTTTCTGGGAGAAAGCGCCAGCGTAAAAAGAATTGACTTGTCAATTCTTTACACAGCAGTGCCGGCGCTTTTTCCTATAAGGACGGGCGCTGCTGCATCTGACGTCAGAGGGGAGGAAGAATCCTGCTTCCTCCTCCGCTCTGTGACACCTGTGACCGCCCATTTGATTTTGCAGTGTATTAATATACACTGCGAAGTCTAAATTAAATAAAGCCAAATGTATGAAAAATAACAAAGAATGAAATACCTCTCTGACGCCTTTTTCCCGGTGTCCAGTTGAGAAGCCAGGCGATGTGTGTTCTTCCAGGACCTGCTGGGACCGCCCCTCTGACATCACGGCAGGTCCTGGCAGAACACACATTGCCTGGCTTCTCAACTGGACACCGGGAAAAAGGCGTCGGAGAGGTATTTCATTCTTTGTTATTTTTCATACATTTGGCTTTATTTAATTTAGATTTGGCAGTGTATATTAATACACTGCGAAATCTAATGGGGGCAGTCACACATGTCACAGAGGGGAGGAGGAAGCAGGATTCTTCCTCCCCTCTGTGACATCACCTGCGCTTTCTAGAGTAAAGAAAGTGCAGTGTGTGAAAGCCCCTGCGTATTTTGTTTTGCTTTTTTGCGCGGCCGAAAATCGCTGCAAAAAGTGCGCACAAAAAAAGCGCAACAAAATACGCAAATGTGTGAACGTAGCCATAAAGTGCATTTAGTGTGTCAAGGGGATTCCTCAAAGTATATAAGCTGGTTGTGAGTATGGAGGGGGAATGGAAGAACCGATTTTATTTCTCGCTCTACTGAGTCACGGATTGGAGGGAGATATTTAGGTTTCAATGGATTACAGGTGGTTAATGCGTGTAATATAAAACCCAAACCTAGTGTAAAAACAACAACCGGTAAGACACCTATAAGAATTATTAGCATTTTAACATTGTTTAACCTTTGCTTATGAGTGTACCTAACCATTCATAGTAATCAATGTGAAGTGTCCAACACACACAGTGGTTTTACAAAGACATTCATATACAAATGTGCTGGTGGTTTGTATATTGGCTACCAATCCAACTAATAACACAAACTGCAATGCTATACTATCCAAAAAAAGTATCAATGTGCAGATGAGAGTACAAAAACAATTATAATAATCAAGGTGAAGTGTCATACACACACAGTGGTTTTACAAAGACATACTCATATCAATGTGCTAGTGATTTGTATATTAATTACCAATCCAACTAAAAAAACAAGCTGCTGTGCTACACTATCCAAAAATTGGTTAAAGAGACCTCCACCCCGTGCTTATGTGGAACACACATACAAAGGTGTCAAAAACCTATTCACATTGAAGGGATAAGTAAATTGTATTTATACAATCAACCAGTGTAGGACCCTAAAAAAATCTAACAATATGTGCTCTCCTATGGGACCAAAGGGGAAACCTAGGTCCAGCTCTCCTATAGGACTCCAAGCTATGACCATATAATACTAACAGTTTAAGCGTAGTTTAAAATGCTTCAACCGTGGGGGATCCCTAACAGGTGGCGAAACCAGATATAAAGGGAACCCAATATCTTCACCAATAGAAATTACATATGTCTATGGGGGACTCCTTAGAACTACACACCCTTATACATATTGCCATATTGTCACACTATGCATAGATATGAAAATGCTAACAGCCTGTAATGAGGTGTACAATTCAGATTGTATTATTGAAATTGAAACTGAAATGAACTGTGCACAGTCCGCACTTGTCCACCAGGGGGCATCAGTGGACTGTACAATCACAGAGCTGGGAAACTCCCAGCCATCTCTGTTGTTTAACCAGGAAGTGAAAGCAGAGAATCAGTGCAGTATAAATCCAGAGCTGAGAAGATCTGCCTGCGGATGTCTGTTTAAAGTGGACTACTTTGCTACACCTTGCCGGAAAAATCACCCCGCAGAAGCCCCTGTGACTGATCCTGGGCCACTGGACTTTGGTGCTGTGACTCTGGCCGCTCTGCAAAACCTTGCCCGCCGAGCACCCGGATTACATGTGCAGGGGCCGTGACCGACATAAGGGAGCCATTTGTGCTGCTGTGATCTCCCTTCTGCTGTTGCTCTGTGTGCCCTGAGACTGGGAGAGACAGACTGTTACCTGCAGAAGGAGACCAAAGAAGAAGAGTGAGGAGATCCCCAGGCCTGCTACGTGGGAGCGACATCTTCTTCTATGATAAGACTGGTACGTGATTTTAGGGAAAGTTAGGGAAAGATACCTTCATTGTTGTGTTTTCTTTTCTTGCTGCGTACCCGGAAGAAGTGAAGATCCAGAGACTCTAATATATACAAGTGCGCATATAGTTCGGTTGACTGTGAGATAAATATGTTTTACAGTAAAGAAATGTTATTATCGGTTAAACCTGAGTATGGGGATTCTGTTGAGAAAGATCATACACACACACCCGCGGCCTTACCACCGGTCGCTACAAGCCTAAGGAGGATAAAGGCTGTGTACCTACTGCACAATTACACACTAAAGATTGGAGATGGGTTCTCATTCAAACTGCACACTGAGGCTTGACAAGTGCGCTGCAAAAATGGTGCCTCGGTTGGTGATATAATTACCGGTCCTATGTGGATGCGGGGGTCACCCTGACGCGTTTCGCCTTGGAGGCTTCTTCCTGAGGGTGCCGCTGATGTGTAGTATGTCCTTTTTATAGCGGAATGTCCTAACAAGGTGCAGGTGCGCGGTTAATGGCACTTAGCCCACGCCGCACGGACCAGGTCGCCAGGTTCAGCGTCTGACGTCCCTTTCCGGTATCCTCCCTCAGACGCGTCATGAGGGAGGGCGGGGAAGCGGCGTGGAATAGACACCTCTCCATGGCAACTAGTCACCACGGGCGCCAGCAAAGCGCACGCGCACTGCAAGCATCGGTCATAGAAATGTGATTTTATCTCCACTTACACAGCAAACAGCTATACTTCTTGTGGTGTTAAACATAGTGACTTATAAATATATAAAAAAGAGCAGGTGTATTGAATTAACCTGTGTCTGTTACAGAGGTAGTAAAACATTAGAAGTGTATATATATATAAAAAAAAATAAAACAATGTGTAAGTGTATGGGTCATATTATTTTATTATGATGTATGTGTGGACTATCAATTCATTTTCCAGGTGCTGTCAAGAAATAGTGTAAATTACGTGTCATGGGATAAAAAATGTGTATGGAATTTTATTAATTTTAATGAATGCAAATAAAATTTTTCAAAAAAAAATATAATGAAAAAATAAAGAATGAAAAAATAAAGAATAATAAATACAAAATAATAAAGACATTTTTTAAAAATAAAAAATAAAAAAAATATGAAAATAATAATATTATAAAATAATAATAATAAATTATACAATTATGTTTAAATATACTATAATATAGAGGTTCACCAATAATGAAAAAAAAAAACTTTCATTGATAAGTGTGAAAGTTTAATTGTCCTCTAATTAGGGTCTGTTAAAAGATATGATGCTCCCAAATGCCCTCTCAATTGATGTAAAAAGACATCAATCCATGTGAAACATTCATTCCTGCTCTGAATGTGTCAAAGGTTAACATTACCGTATTTTCCGGCGTATAAGATGACTTTTTAACCCCTAAAATTCTCCTCCCAAGTCGGGGGTCGTCTTATACGCCGGGTACAGGGGGTACTGAGGAAAAAAAATGCCGGCATCGGTCCGCCGTGCATAATATAAGGCCCCCCGAAAATGAGCGGTGGCAGGTGGCAGGCAAGAAAAAAAAATGATACTCACCTGCCTCTGCCGTCCATGTCTTCCGGAGCTTCCCGCTGCCACCACCGATGTGTACATAGCCGCTGGGCGCCATAGGAGCTTGCCACCGCCACCGCTGCTGTACGTAGCCGGGTGCCATAGATGTACGATAATAAGCCATCAGCCAATCAGGAGGCTGCTGGGGTCTGATTGGCTGAGGCATTACCATACATCTCCTGAACGGAGGTAACTGCGCCGCTCAGTGAGTATGTACGGTAATGCCAGGGCCAATCAGACGCCAGCAGCTGCCTGATGGCTTATTATCGTACAGCTACGGTGCCCGGCTACGTACAGCGGCGGTGGCGGTGGGTAAGCTCCGGCAGGGTCCGGTGGCACAGTGTGTCTGGCTGTGTGTATGTCTGACTGTGTGTGTGGGTCTTACTGTGTGTGTGACTGTGTGTGTGTGACTGTGTGTGTGTGTCTGTGTCTGACTGTGTGTGTGTGACTGTGTGTGTCTATGTCTGACTGTGTGTGTGTTGTGTGTCTGTCTGACTGTGTGTGACTGTGTGTGTCTGACTGTGTGTGTGACTGCAGAGGAATATTGGGGGTTGATGGAGGCTGTACTCCCCCACCACCACTGTAATACTATAATATATGGAGGACTACGGGGGTGCATTACACTATATGGAGCACAATGGGGTGCATTATATTATCTAGAGGACTATGGCGTGCATTGCACTACGGTATATGGAGGACTACGGGGGTGCATTACACTATATGGAGCACAATGGGGTGCATTATATTATCTAGAGGACTATGGCGTGCATTGCACTACGGTATATGGAGGACTACGGGGGTGCATTACACTATATGGAGCACTATGGGGTGCATTATATTATCTAGGGGACTATGGCGTGCATTGCACTACGGTATATGGAGGACTACGGGGGTGCATTACACTATATGGAGCACTATGGGGTGCATTATATTATCTAGGGGACTATGGCGTGCATTACACTATATGGAGGACTACGGGGTGCATTATAATATATTGAGGACTTTGATGATGCATTATAATTTATGGAGACAATTATACTATATGGAAGCCATTATAATACTTAGAGGGCTCTGTGGGAGCATGATAATACTTGAAGGGGTATGAGGGAGCCTCTATACTTTATGCAGGGCTATTTTAGGGCTGTGTGGTGGCCATAATACAGTGTGAAGAGATGTAGGGGTCATTATTCTATATGTGGGTCCATTATATTGTGTGGGGGTCATAGTGTAAATCATACCGTAGAAGAGGGGGTAGTCTTATACGGCGAGTATATCCCAAACTCCATATTTTAAGTGGAAAAGTTGGGGGTCGTCTTATACACCCAGTCGTCTTATACGCCGGAAAATACGGTAGTTTGTATTCCCAAATTTGTCTGTCTCTCTGAGATTTGAAATGACCTTTTAAAGGGGAACTCCAGGGTGAGAAAACTTTTTAGTGCTGTCTCTGGCCTACTACACAATGAAGCAGAGCTGTGATCTGCAGTTCTAGGATCTATAGGTTGCCTATAAATCAATAAAATCATACCTGCTCTTTTCCTTGGACCCCCCTCAGGGGTCAGAGAATGTTAGCCTCATGCTGTTGGTGAATATGCAAATAGAGTCTGTGGAGCCTCGGTTAGGAGTCTCAAACACAGGACTAGCCATATATCCCTCCAGGGAAGGACCCAGCCAAGGGGTGGCTCCTTGCGGAGAACACCATAACACCAAATGAAGTGGCCCTTTAAGTCGATATCAACTCTTTTACAAGTCTTACAAGATATGAAGGGATACAAGGCCAGGTATCCATCCACATACAGCTGTTCGGGGTGTTGACCTCATCAGTGTGGATTAGGATTTGGCTAGGTGGGATGCAAGGCTAGTAACAAGATTGCAAGTATTCAGATTCAGGGAGACAGTTCAATGAAAACACTGCAAGTGCAAACGCTCAAACGCATGAATTCTAGAATTGCCTGAAATATGAAAGACAATATGTTGTGACTCGAAGAGTTAAAACAGACTAACAATATCCTCAGGAAACCACAAGGTGGCTCTTGCGATAAGAACACATAACCGCAAATGAATGGCCATTTAAGTTCAATATCAACTTTTACAGTTTACAATAATGACAAGGAAAACAAGGCCTAGGTATCATCAATAAGTGTTTAGGTGTGCCTCTATCAGTGGGGATTTAGGATATGGCTAGGGCAGCAAGGCCTAGTAGCCAAGATTGAAAGTATTCATGATCTCAGAACCATGTCAGAAAACATGCGGCAGAATGGTAAAGGTAGCTGGGTCTTCCCTGGAGGAATTGCTGTCCTGTGTTTGAGACTCCTAACGAGGCTCCAGAGACTTATTTGCATATTCATATTTCCCCAAAGGAGGCAATGTGCTAGGAATTCATGCGTTTGAGCGCTTTAACAGCTCCCGCTGTTTTCTTGGACGGTCCCCTGAGATCAGTGAATACTTGCAATCATGCTGTTGGTGAGAAGAGTAGGTGTGTTGGGGGCATGGATGCTTGGAGCTGCAGGATCATCCTACCTACCAGCCCCTTCACACTTCTGTATAGGGAGGGGGCATGGCCACTGGCCCCATGGTCACAGTACAATCCTGCTCCTGATATACCATCCTATGTAATGTATGAACAGGAGTGTTCTGGCTTGAAATATCAATATTGTCACAACGCAGATAGAAATACACACTGTGATTTTCTGCTGTACAATGATATGATGGTGCATAATATGTGCTGCCATGTATGAGGCTAGGAGTAGAGGCAGATCACTGCATTGATCAATTCATCACTGGCATGGTCTCTCCTCCCGCATAGTAGTTGGTGTATTCCTGTCCCCTGAAACTGTAGCACTATGGATTTAGATTTTTTCCTTGCAGACAGGGCCGCAGTCAGGGCCCGACTAGGCTGATAGCTGTCAGGGGCCCAGTGGTGATTGACAGGAAAGGGGGGCCTGTGCAAGATGTGAGAGGGCGGGCCCCGATCTCCGTCCCTCACATCTTACACAAGGCCACTTTCTTGTCGAACAATGCTGGGCCCCGCCCCCTTACCTCTTGAGTGGGCTATCACTGCTGCTGCGGCCCCAAACTGGAAGTCACGCGGGTCTGGAGGAGAGGTAGGGGGTGGGTCCCGATTGTGTGCTTTTTCCCTGCAGTGCTGTCTATGGACTACAGGAAGCCTCGGGAAGTGCACCCAGACTGAGTGCAGAGAGCGCAGAGTATGGCGGAGCCGCGGGAACAATGACAGGTGAGCAGAGTCCTGGGATCGCTGTCACTTGGTGGGTGCCGCTGTATATCCACAGGTCAGACTAGAGACCCTGGCACTGCTGCCACAGCTGAACCCGGGACATTATCACTGTGGGGAGTCTATGGCGGTAATGGGTACAGGGTAACGCAGCTCCACATAAAGGCTGCTCATACTGGTGCTCTGCTGTGCCTTCTGGGGCCAGGACATCCGGGGATTCTGAGGATACAGGAAAGTTTAGTAAGTTACATTGTCAGAAGCTTGTGACCCAGCTGCTTCCTCATTTCTCCTGGCCTGGCACATTACAGAAGGGGCTAGCCTATTATTGACAGGGCTAGCCCACTGTGGACAGTTCTGACCCATTACAGAAGGGGCTAGCCCATTATAGACCGTGCTAACCCATTACAGAGGGGGCTAGCCCATTATATACATTGTGTACGGCCTGCACAGTCTCCAATGTGTATACATGCCTCAGCAGTCACAAATGTTCATACGACCTGCAGCAGTCTCTAATGTGCATACATCTCACAGCAGTCTCCAATGTGTATAGGTCCCGCAGCAGTCTCCATTGTGATTTTGTTCCGCAGCTGTCTCCATTGAGCATTTGTCCTGCAGCTATCTCCGTTGTGTATGCGGCCAGCAGCAGTCACGATTGTGTTGTGTACAGCCAGCAGCAGTCTCTATTGTGTATACTCTACTGTGTGTATAGCCAGCAGCCGTCTCAATTCTCCATACGGCCCGCAGCCACTATGTGTATTCTCTATTGTGTACAGCCAGCAGCAGTCTCTATTGAGTTTTCTCTATTGTGTGTATAGCCAACAGCAGTCTCCATTGTGTATACGGCCCGCAGCCATCTCTATTGTGTATACAGCTAGCAGCCGTCTCTACATGTATTCTCTATAATATATACATCTATTATGTATTCAGCGCACAGCAGTCTCAAGTGTGTGTCTGTGTAATATACAATAGAGAGTGTAAAAAAAAGGAAAAACAGCACAAAAAACTGAATTAGTCCTTACCGGTAATACCTTTTCTTGGAGCCTTCCACGACAGCATTGGAGGATGTCTCCACGCCCTATTGGGGGACAGGAACACAGAGAGGTTAAAAGCCCCTCCCCTTCCTCAGTACTCCAGTGTTTACCAAGATCATCCTTAGCCCTGGATTACCTGATACAAACCGGAATCAAACACCAACAAGGGGGGGAACTGATGCTGTCGTGGAAGGCTCCAAGAAAAAAATTACCGGTAAGGACTAATTCAGTTTTCTCCATTCGCCTTCCACACAGCATTGGAGGAATACCACAGATACTCCTCAGGGTGGGACTATTGCCTGTAGGACTTTCCTACCAAAGGACAGATCCCGACTGAAGGACAGATCTAACCTATAGTGGCGAGAAAAAGTGAGGAGAGACTACCACGTAGCCGCTCTGTAAATCAGCTCCAGCCTGCTCACCCAGGACGTAGAAGCAGCCCGAGTTGAAGGAGCCTTCAACCCCACCGGAGGAGCAAGGACTGGAGCGACGTAGGCCTCACAGATCACCTTCGTGATCCAGGAAGTGACGGTAGCCTAGGAAGACTTCTTCCCTGTATTTTTCCCAAAATGCTTAACAAAACAGGTTCTGATCTAACCTCCAGGAAGCAGTCTCTCAGAGGTAGAGGAGGACAGTCTGACGAACATCGAAGGAGTGAAACACGGCCTCAGCCGCATTAGCAGGAGATTGACCAAATGAAGGTAGAACCACAACCTGGGACCGATGGAAAACCGACAACTTTCAGAAGAATAGATGAATGCAACCAAAGCGTAATGCGAACAACGGACACCACGAGGCACGGAGCCCGGACAGAGAGTGCCTGCAGTGCTCCAACTCTGGAGCAGAAGTGATGGCCACCAAAAACGCCACCTTGTGAGAGAGACTTAAGGGATGCAGCCGACAAGGGTGCAAAGGGACTTCGAGAAAACCCGTAGAGAGCAATCTTCAAATCCAGGGAGGGACAGAAGGCCGAACCGGGGACACCGCCCCCAAGCAGATGAAAAAAACCGCTTGAGCATCAATGGAAAGCAAGATCCTGGGCAAAACTGCCTCAAGTGCCGACACCTGGACTTAAAGAGTGCTCGGCGAAAGCCCCAAATCAAAGCCACGCTGCAAAAACCCAAGAGTTGGGCCACATTAGGATGATGCATGGCCGGGATGGAAGGAGCACACCAAGCAGGAACCGATTCCAGCCCTCCTGTAAATAGCGTGCGACACAGGCTGCCTGCCCTGCCGAAGCGTGCGGATCACTGCCTGGGAGAGACCCCTGGTCCTCAGGATCCCGGCTGCAACAGCCAGGCCGCCAGATAGAGCCACTGAAGGCCCGGGTGAAAGAGGACCCTGGGACAGAAGGTCGAGACAGTGGGGCAACCTAATCAGTCCTCCAGGCCCGTCTCGGATGACGTCGTACCACGCCCGTTTAGGCCAGAGGGGAGCCACCAGGATGGTCGACACCCCCTCCACCTGAATCTTTTGCAACGCCTTGGGAAGTAGCGGGATTGGAGAAAGTGCATACACCAAACGGAAGGCCAAGGGATGGGCAAAGGCGTCCAGCCCCCGAGTATGGTCTGACCCCGTCAGGGAGAAAAAGGGCGGCACCTTTGTATTCGAGCCCGAAGCAAACAGGTCGATCGAAGGGACACCCCACCTGTCCGTAACAGAGCGAAATACATCCGGATGGAGGCACCATTCTCCTGGGTAGACTTCCGTGCGGCTCAAGAAATCTGCCTGTACATTGGCCATTCCCATCAGATAACCTGCCGAGGAGGAGAGAGGATGGTGTACTGCCCACGAAAAGATCAGTCTTGCCAGCCCCTGCAAGTGTAAGCCTCGAGTACCGCCTTGGTGCCGCAAGAAGGCAACCGTAGTCACGTTGTCCGACAGGATCTTGACATGATGACCCCGGAGAACGTGAGCTGCGCATGAAGCACTTCTTCCACTGCCAGAAGTTCCCAGAAGTTTGAAGACTGGCGACTGACCGAGTGACTCCAAATCCACTGGAACGGTGTGCGATCCACCATCGCGCCCCAACCAGAACTGCTGGCAGCAGTGGGAATGGAGGTCACAGGAGCCTGCAGCCAGGCCACCCTCGTCCGAAGGTGTCCGGGATTCATCCGGGAAAGCGAGGTGACGATCCGCCCCGGGTTCCAGACCCGCGAGCTTAAGGAATCCTGACGTCTGACCAGGAACTCAGTATGTGTTCCCGGAGCAGACTGAAAGGAGCCTGAGCCCATGCTACCGACTGAATGCAGGCCGTCCCTGGCCTCTAACAGGGATATTGCTTCCCGCAAGGAGGGCGACCTCCTTGCCCGGAAGCAGGTCAGATGCACGCAGCGCAGAAGCTGATGTGCCGCAGGAAGGAACGAGGCCTGTCTGGAGGAGGCCAGCAAGACTCCCAAAAATTGACGATGGGTTGCCGGCACCCGTTCCAATTCCCAAAGCTTGGGCACCCACCCCAGGGACTGAAGAATCTCTAACGTTTTGGAGACCAGTGTGCGCAGAACCACTGCCGAAGGAGCAACCACCAACATGTCTAAATAGGGAAGCACACATATCCCCTGGGTCTGGATGAATGCGATCACTTCCCCCATGAGTTTGGTAAATCTGGGGGCCTACGAAAACCCGAAGGGCAGCACATTAAACCGATAATGGACCGTC
Source organism: Allobates femoralis (assembly GCA_033576535.1). NCBI lineage: Eukaryota > Metazoa > Chordata > Amphibia > Anura > Aromobatidae > Allobates > Allobates femoralis. The sequence goes on from JARQOC010000002.1 coordinate 416,717,349, forward strand.
CCGCCTGCCCCGGAGATCGCGAATTGCAGAAAGCGCTTGTGAGACGGGTGAATGGGGACATGATAATACGCGTTCTGTAGGTCCACAAACAACCCGGAATAACGCCCCTGGCCCTCCTCTCCAGGAGGAACCGGGGACCCCACACCCGAATCCAACAGGTCTCGCAGACCCGACAAGAAAAAATGTGCGAGAGTCCCCCTGAGGAAGCGAGGGGACTCGAAGACACAGAGGGGCTGGCTTTCGAATTCCAAGTGCAGACCCTCCCAAATGGTCGAGGGATCCAAGGACACAGGAGATTGCTTGCAACTGTGGCAGAAACCGCAGGAGCTGCCCCGCAATGGGGAAGGCGGCATTGTTTAGGGGGCGGCTGGTGATACTGCTGCTGGGGGAGCAAGATATTACGGGTCTTGGCCCCTTTCTGGAATGCCCAGTGACCAGACTTACCCTTCCCTTTAGACTGGGAGGGTTGGCTGCGCTCAGGCCGAAAGGACTGCCTCCGAAAGGGCTTCTGTTCCTGGGAGACACATTTTCCGGTCTGACACCTTTCCCAGGATGTCATCCAATGCCGGACCAAAGACAAAAGACCTTTGAAAGGGGAGGCCACACAGCTGGAGCTTAGACGTGACCTACCCATTCCACAAAGTAAGCCACACTGCCCCGTGAGCTGTGTTAGCCAACACTGCACACCTGGCGCCAATGCGGATCGATTTAGCAGAGGCATCGGTCAGGAAGCCCGTAGCATGTCTCAGAAGTGGAATGGAGTCCAAAGCTCCTCCCTGGGAGTACCCTGCAGGAGGAATTCTTCCAGCTGGGTGATCCACTTAAAGAGAGACTTGGTTAAAAGCCTCGCCCAACGGCTAGTGGCCCACATCGCCAGAGCACGGGGCCAGCCAGGGGGATAGCCTGCAGCCATCATGTGTCACCTATACATAATGCCTTGGATGATGTACAGCTTAGGATTGAACCACTGCCGCGGCTGGGTACATGAGGCATGGTGCAGGTGATTAACTGCTACATGGTTGCTGCAGAGAAGCCCACACACATGTAGAGGAAATGTTCACCTTTAAAGACATAGCAGCTGCTGCCTCCCAGGAGTTTTTGAGGACACCCTCCATCTTCGATCGAGGGGGTCCATCAACTGGAGGAATCTTCAAAAGGCAACGCGGTCTTATATGCTACTTTGGCCACCTGGTTGTCCACCTTCGGGACCTCCCAGACAAAGTCATCACCCTCCAGTCCACTCGGATGGGGTGAGCAGCCGATGTTTTGAAGACTCCCACTCCCGGCGGATGAGAACCCGGATGACTTCATGGACAGGGAAGCCCAACTGCCGCTTAGCCGTTAGGCCTCTAAACATTTAGTCCTGCACAGAAGAAGGGGGTTCCACCACCTCTACTCCCATGGTACTGTGGATAGTGTCCACCAATTCACCCATGGACTCCGTGGAAAATTAGTAGTGTCCAGATTCTCGTGTCTGAACAGAGGCAATATCCTTGCCGTCCTCTGATGCTGAGCTCTGGCCAGCCTCCATGAGATCCACAGGGTCACAGTCCTGGAGCTTCCTCTCCTTCGGAGGGGAAGGCCTGGAAGCTGCAGCAAAAAAGTGCCGAGATAGAAGCCTGCACCTCTTCCCCAATGGATTGGAGCTCCTCAAGCAGGGATGGGGAGTTCATCTGACAACACTGTCAGTCATGGCCGACACCTTTTTGTAGGAAGAGGGAAGTTCGCATCAACATTTCCTGGACGGGTTTTTGCTCCCTTTCACAGGTGGCCCTTGTCTCCCTATAGAAAAAAAGGGAAGAGAAGGGGGTCCCAGTGGGAGTGCAGGGCCTAAATAACTCTATCCCTTGTGACCACCCCCAGAAACACTTATATGAGCTGGGGGAATGCTGGGCTCTGCAGAAGCAGAGGTGGAAGCCTATCACCCTCCATGTTTCAGGGATCAGCCTTACTGGGTGTAGCTTCCGGCGGGTACTTGTCCAGAAGTACCGTGCCCCCAACGAGGAACACCTGTTCCCTCCCTCCTCCTGGTCACCGCTGCGGGCAGTAGCGCGCATAGGCCTGCTGGGTTCCCTGGAGCCGCGCCCAGTCTGTACAGGAGCCACCGCCCAAAACCGGAAGTGCCCCACCCGAAACAGGAAGTGCCATCCAGGAACCTCTGATGCATGCCCCAGGGACACAGCTGGAGGAGGGAGACGCCGGAGAGCTGAACAGGCCTCCGGCGCTGCAATACACGGCCTGCTTTGCCCCGTAGGATGCAGGAAGGCCGGATGGTCCACCACGGGAGCCTCGAGAGAGGAGGAGGCCGCCCCCGACGTCCATCCTTGGCCCGGCTGTAAGTACACCCCAATGCTGCCTCTGCCGGCCTGACAGCACTGGAACCTCTCCATGCCCCAAGGGGGACAGGAAGACACTGGAGTACTGAGGAAGGGGAGGGGCTTTTAACCTCTCTGTGTTCCTGTCCCCCAATAGGGCGTGGACGACATCCTCCAATGCTGTCGTGGAAGGCGAATGGAGAAATATAGAAAAAAGTGGACTTTATTGCCCAATGGTGTGGCCACGCACTGGGCAATAAAATCCACTTTTTTCTATTTTTTTGTGCTGTTCTCCTTTTTTTACTCTCTTGTAAGGAGCCATCTGGATTGCTGGTTGCGAAAGCATGCACATAAATTGAGGTAATATTTGGTGCTGTTCCAATTTTTCACTATAAAATAATATATGTTTGGGTGGAGGCGGAACATGGGTGGAGCCGGAGCATGGGTGGACTCTTGGCGGAGTCTCAGGGGGGCCCCAAAATTTTGGCAGTCAGGGGCCCCGAAATTCCAAGTGGCACCCTGCTTGCAGATATGAACCTACAAAGCATTTTTTCAGATCTGCAGTATGTCAACTCTTGCATTTTTAATTTTGCATTCTTCTCAGCATGCATGCTGCATTTATTTGCAGTGTTCTTGGGTGCAGATTACATGTGTGCTTTCTCTACAGTACTGCCCATACAGAAGTGTGAGGTGGCTGGAATATAGGATGATCCTACAGCTCCCAGCATTCACGCTCCCAACACGCCACCTTCTCACCATCACCATGAAGCTGAAATTCTTGGACCCTGAGGTGGGGGGGGGGAGGGAAGTCAGAGCAAAAGAGCAGGTATAATTTTACTGATTTATTAGCAATCTATAGAATCTAGAACTGTAGTGTACATCTCAGCTTCATCATGTAGGGGCAGGGACTGTACTAAAAAGTTATCTCTCACCGGCGTTTCCCTTTAATACCAGCAGCTTGCTGTTCAAAATGGACTGAACTGACATTTTCTTTTAAAAAGAAAAAAATACTCAAAACATTTTCCGTATTGGGGGGGATTTATAACCAGTTAACAACTCTGAAACAAGCTCTTCATTCTTTCGTCCTGTTTAATTGCTGGTTTATGAAAGAATAAAAACTAGAAACAAGTCTAACCCACTAAGTTAAAATGAATAAAGCACATTTTTGTTTTATTTTTGCAAATTGATTACTCATTTATTCTCTAGTTAAGTGTGTCAGAGAAAATTTGATGAAAAGATTTCCTAGTGAAAGGGGAGGGTAGAAGTTACTAGAAAATGTTTTACTAGAGAACATAAAGTGGTAATTACTATTCTAGTTGGTTTGTATTTTATGTATTAGATCTTTGACCTAATAAAGATAAAACGAAAAATCCCCTTGAGGAAGACACTTGTAGTGGCGAAACATTTAGTCAAGGAGAGCTATTTTATATACGATATTGTCTGTGAAGAAACTTGGAAATTTTATATGGAACAATAAAAGTTATATTTTACTTTATTACTGAATTGCTTGCTGGAGAAGAAAACTTTCTTGTTATTCACACTATTATTGGATATACTGTATCGCGATCCATTCTCCAGGCGAACTGCAACCACAGGCTGAAGCTATCCTTTTTTCCTTTGAGCGGTTATGCCGAAAAACTTTTTTCTCATAATTAATATTATATATATAAACACATATACATACTGTCACGTGGTCCTTCTCCGGTATCCCACAATCAACAGAGCAAGAGATGTGTGATCAGCCCAAGAACCTTTATTGCTTGAAAAACATAAAAATCCATCAGAATATTGTATATTCATGTAATCCAGGTAGATCTCCCATGCCTCTGGAGAGCTCACTTCGGCTTCACACATAGACTGAAATCGTACTGCCTGCCCACAGAAAGACTCAAATCTTATGGACCACTTTACGCACACCAACTTATCTGACCAACTTCTGAACAACTTACTGGTTGCAGTGAAATCATGGACACATTGTTCCATTTGTACACAGCCACAAAATGGAGCAATGTGTTCATGATTTCACTGCAACCAGTAAGTTGTTCAGAGGTTGGACAGATAAGTTGGTGTGTGTAAAGTGGCCCTTACTCCCTCTCCTCCCGCAACAACCTCCCAATCCAAACCAGTTCTAACACACTGATGGGGGGTGAATACAAACATCTATAGACAGAGGACTACAATGACCAAGTAAGAACATATCCACAGTAATTCAATTATCCTACCCTCAGGAGTGTAATGAGTACACAGGAAGAGGGAAGGGGAGCATACACAGTACAGCAACAACACAACACTTCTAAAATTCTGTAAATATAAACCCACCATATCACACCATCACACATACACATATATACACATACAACTAAAAAAAAAGTGTCTGAATTTTTTTTCTTGGATTTAGCATTCCTGTGAATCACTAAACCAATATTAAGGTTGTACAGCCACAATTTTTTAGAACGGTTTCACATCTGTGTTGCATATATTCAGTCAATTTCTGGCACCTGTAAACTGTTATTCCAGCCCAGGATGCTTTGACTACATCCCATTTGTTAGCTTTGCCTCAGAAAGGGCAATTTTGATGTCATCCTTCCAGTGTTCTATTGGATTAGGGACTGGGCATTGAGCTGACCACTCCATAACCTCAATTCTGTGGGACTAGAACCAAGATTTTGCTCATTTACTCGTGTGTTTAGGGTCATTGTCTTCTTGACACACCCATTTCAAGGTAATTTCCTCTTCAGCATAAGGCAACATTATTTCTTCAAGTATCTTGATATATGCAAACTAGTCCATGATCCTTGCAGTAAATAGGCCCCGCATCATAGTAAGAGAATCATACCCATATCAGGATGCTTGCACCACATGCTTGACTGTCTTCAAAGTGTACTGTGGCTTGAATTCAGAGTTTGGGTTTTTCTCCAATCAACTTTTTAATCAAAGTATGATGTTTCTTCTGTACAATGTCTCAAACGACCTATATTTCTGAGGTTTCAAGGAAAAATGCATATGCAACATGTGCTGACTTTACCCTTAACTAAAGGGCACCTGGACTCACACCTGTTTCTTCACAGAATGATTGACCTCACTAATTGAACTTCCACACTGCTATTATATTGAACACACGCCATTTCAATCAATTATTCAAATACACAAAACTCAAACATGCAGATCATGAAAGCAGACTATGTTGGTTTTCTAAGAATCTACTGCACCAACTGGTAAATTGTTTCACATGTGGTAATATAATTTATACCAAAAACAGTGAATAATCTGCTCAGTGACATTGAACTGGTATTATTTTTAACATTACTGTATAACAGGATGGGGATTTATATACAAGGATAATATATGCCAGGATAGAGTACACATATATTAGGATGGGTGACATTACTACATAATGAAGGGTGGGGGCAATTTGTATCTTTTTTATAGTATTTAGAAGGCTACAAGGGTCCATACATCTGATTAACGTGCAGAAGGGGTGTTTATAGGGGGAGGGAGGCAGGTCCAAATTTTGAACCGGGGTTCATCGGATTCTAGTTACACCACTTATGGCAAAGTCCCTTCAATTATGCAAGTATCTATTGCAAAGTATCCTACTATATAATCGTCTAATTCTGTCTGTCTCTCTGTAACGGAAAACCCCGTCACTGATTGGTCGCGGGTTTTTTCACTGTGAAACCAGTCGTATTTTTATTTGTCATTAAATTGTTATTTTTTTTTTAATGACCAGGACTTGCCCTTCACATGGTTCCTGAGAATAAAGCACTGTGGCACCTTTAGTCTCAGGAACAGAGGGGTACAAATAGCTGGACTACACAGTGATAGCATATTCTAGTCATATGCAATCACTTTGCATAATGAGAATAATTAAGAAGATTTTACAATGCAAACTGAATGCAATAGTGACCTGATGAGGTTGATGTACTTACCTTAAAAATCTGTCAGAATGGCTGTGTGGCACCCCAGGGTCCGGTTGCCACAGATACACCTGGGGCAAAGAAGGATCTCCACATCAGGTAAGCGCGCACAGAACACCTTCCACTCCAGACCTGAAGAGGGAGCTCTACAAACCGAGTTCAGGCGAGGTCCCCTATAAATTCAGGCCTTGAGGTGGAGCCAGGCAGGGCAGTTCCAGGGAGGACTGTGAAGACATCCTGGTGATGGAGTTGCGCTAAGCCCATACTCCCCCATAGGGGGAGTGGAGCCATACCAATTCACCCCAAAAGAGCAGCGCTAGAAACCGGACACCGGCATCTGTGACTGTGAAGGATCTGACAGCCCAGCAGTAAAAACCGGAGGCCAGGGAGACTCCAGATGTTCTAGCCACAGCAGCACTTGAGCCACAGCCACTTAGCAAAGCCAGGTACCGCAGTGGATACAGCGGTGTCCAGCAGCAGGGCTCTCACTGCCTGCCATACAAGTAAAGACAACAGGAGAGGGTTAGGGCCTAGCTTCAGACAGTCTGGGACCAAACAAACAGCACAACAGGGAGGCCTGATGCTGATGGGTCTGTGTGAGTTCAATAGCATTCAATAGCTGTTCGGACTTTGCAATGCACCAGGAACATTCCAAAGACTGATGGAGTGTTGCCTGGGCACCGAAACTTCGAGACTGTGCTGCTGTATCTTGATAACGTCATTGTGTATTCCAAGATGTATGAGGAACATCTGGAGCATCTAGCTGAGGTATTTGAAGCATTGTCGAAGTTTGGTATGGAATTGAAGCCATCAAAGTGCCATTTGCTGAAGCTGAAGGTTCAGTATCTCGGGCATGTGGTCACTACAGAAGGTGTGGCACCAGACACTGAAAAGATCACCGTTATCAAAGATTGGCCAAGACCAACAACCGTCAGAGAGGTATATGCTTTTAAACTGGTTGTGAGTCTCACAACCATAAAAGGTGAGTGGATACACTTATAATCCACATAAGAACTATAGTGTCTGTTTGATAGGGCACAATCTGCGCCTCTTGTATCTCCCTTCTTTTCTAGTTGACATTTAATCCCTGCTGAAGGAAAACAGCGGGAGATTTGGGCGTTTTTTCCCATCTGGAGATTGAGTGCAGCAGAGTGGATACAAGTTTACACATAGTATGTATTACTTGCACGACCGGTTTTCCTCAAGGGAAAAGCTAATTCTGCAGACTATCGGTGCTAATAACACAGCATGTGTCGATTTAGAGACTGTTAATGAACTTTTTTCTGAAAATGACATTAAGTTAATGAAGGATCAACTGCATGCACTAGAAGACCATTTGAAAAAAGAAATTCAGTATGGAATAGATGCACGGTTTTTAACGGTGTATATTGAAGAGAAAATTTGTCCGAGAGGTTTAAGACTGATTTTAAACTCTCCTTTCCAGGATGATAGTGACTTTTCAAAAAAATGGGATGGATGTCTCAATAGATGTATGCTAGACCTATTAACTATACTATATGAAAAAAGAACTTTACTAGCTGAACAAGAGACTAAGGAAATTGAGAACATAAGCAGAGACTTATATCGATTTGAAATACATCCCGAGTATAAAAGAATATGTTCCAGCATAAGCATTAATTTGAAACAAATAGAACATGAAACTGTGATAAGGAAATCTAAGAAACTCAACAGGGACAGGTCTGACTACCTTGATAAAAAAAACAAACCTGAAAATAATACTTTTAAAAATAATAGGAAATACTCTAATACAGATGAGAAGGATCGTTATTTTAAGCCTAGAAAGTTCTCTAATAATTATAGGCATAGGAATACTGAAGAGACCCCAAGTACAAATATAAATGTTGAACAGTGTTCGCAAAATATTGTCCCATCAAAAGCAACAAACGTAAAAAACAATTGTCTGGAGGAACGTATCAAAAAAGTAATAAATTCTGAGATAATAGCTAACGAGGAGATGGGTGACAACATAGAGCTTGGCAGTGATAATAGTCTTATAGCAGATGAACTGTTTGAGGATGAAATTTTTGAAGAGGATGGAGCACAAATTACACCAAGTGCAATAGAAGTCCCTGTAAACCAAAATATTATCACTAAAACAATAATTAATGCAGGTGAAAAAATGGTAGGGAGTGTAATACCCACAAACAACATCATTACCACTAAAGCAATGGTACATAGGAGTGAAGGCAATTTAGAAAAACTTCCCTATCAAAAACCTAATAAAAGTGATGGAGAACACCTGAAACAAATCAGGGAACAAATAGAAAGGATAAATAGGGAAAAAACCCTTATACCCATTGTCCTACATAACAATGAAAAAGTTATAGATACTGCAGTGAACAAACCAGAGATGAGTTTAATCAGATTTGAGAATGAAGCTTCAAAGGTACAGGAAAACCAGAAGGACATAATAATCTTGGATAATTCGGGCAATAATAACACTGGGATAGTACCTTTTTTATCCACAGTGAAGCAAGGAAAGGGTCAAATAACAAAATTTTTCAATCCCATTTTGGGAAAAAGAAAAAAAGGAGAGGAGCTAGGGGACAGGGAAAAAGAAAAAAAGAAAGTAAAAATAAGTTTTGTAGACTGAAAATAGGAAACAGAATGAAACCAGATGATAATAACATAATAAACCTGTCCAAATATGACCTAACTGAAGAAGAAAAAAAAAAGCTCCTAAATAAGGGTCTTCTTTTCTGCCCAGATAGCAAACCTGACAATTTCGAGTTATTTATAGATGTGCACAATTTTATTAGACGCCTCACACTCAAGAGACATTTTGCACTACACCCTAAAACACAGGATGATGGCTCTGGGACATCTGTCTCTGAAGCCTCTAGATTCAAACCTAAATCAACCTATTACCCCATTGAAAGCAAGGGACACTGTTTAGAAACCTTCCAGGATCTTATATTAAAGGATTTAAAGTATGAAGAACTCCTGAAAGATGCCGATTCTAAAAACAAAAGGAATTTAACTATAAGAGGAAGATCAGCATTAAAAAAACTTGCAAAAAAACAGCGACATAGTGATAAGATCAGCAGATAAAGGAGGCGCTATTGTTATACAAGATACTGGTGATTATCTAAAGGAGGCAAGTAGGTTACTTTCAGATTCTGAATATTATGGTCTAGTAAAGGAAGACCCTTATCTTTTATTGACTAAGGTATATAACGAAATGATTAATAATGCCTATAAGCAATCAGTCATCAGCGAAAATGAAAAGAAATTCCTCATCAACCGTTATCCCACTACCCCATTCTTTTATCATTTGCCAAAAATTCATAAAAAACTCATAGACCCCCCAGGCAGACCCATCATATCTGGAATTGGATCCCTTACAAGTAATTTGGCTAATTTTATCGATAAAACTCTACAAACCCATGTTTTTAACTTGCACAGTTTTTTAAAGGATTCCACTGAATTAATTAAGATTTTAAAACACATCACTTGGAAAAACACATATATATTTATCACTCTGGATGTATCATCTCTATACACTAATATAGACCACGATATTGGTATAGCTTGCACTGAACACTTTATTAAAAATGACACTGTTCTCACAGATGCAAAAAAAGCTTTTATTTTAGGTGGGTTGGATTTTATCTTGAAGAATAATTTTTTTATGTTTCAAAACCAATTTTACCATCAGCTAAAAGGCACAGCCATGGGATCCAAAGTAGCATGTTCATATGCAAATCTGTTCATGGGGGTTTTTGAGGAGATACATGTGCTTGGGAATGAACAAAGGGAAGGGATAATTGTTTACAAGAGATTTATAGATGACATTTTTTTAATCTGGGACACTGAAAAAGGCAATATTGAGAGTTTTTTATCTGGGATTTTTAACAACATTTGGGGTCTACAGTTTGAGCCCCACATGAATACTTCTACAATTAATTTTCTTGATCTTACTACTTTTACTGAGGGAGAGTCCATTTTAACAAAGACATATTTTAAGAATATTGATAGGAACAGTTATATCCATTATACGAGTGGACATTATAACAAATGGATAAAAAACATTCCTTTGAATCAATTCAAAAGAATCAAGAAAAATTGTACTAGAGAGGCTGATTTTGAGGAACAATCGAAAATTCTCATGGACCGTTTTAAACACAGAAAATATCCCAGAAGATTGATAAAAAACGCACAGAATCTCAGTAAAGGTATTAAACAGGACAATTTGTTGGAAAAACATGACAAACCTAAATAATGATTTTGGCTATAATTTTATTACAAGGTACAATAAATACCACAAGAACATCAGAAAGGTTTTAGACACACATTGGCATATCCTACAAAGGGATCTGGTTCTGGAGAATATCCTTCCCCCAAAACCAAAGATAACTTTCCGGAGAGCTCTTAATGTAAAAGGGATTATTGCACCTAGTCGTTTACACAAGAATCAGTCACGGAATATGGATGATGATGTGCTGAATGCTAAGGTGACAAAGTGTGGCAAGAAGAATTGCCTGTGTTGTAAAACAATACATGAGACAAATAAATTCTGCTCTACTACCACTGGTGAAACCTTCCCTATAAGACAGAACATGGATTGTGGTACCAGATATCTAATTTATTTAATTGAGTGTCCCTGTAGGTTACAGTATGTTGGGAGGACAACACAGACACTACATGCTAGATTGAACAAGCATAGGTCCAATATCAAGAAGGGTTTCAGGCAACATGGAGTGTCTTGGCACTATGAAAAATATCATGACAGAGACTACACAAAGATGAAAATCTTACCCATTGAACATGTCTCTGAACACATAGTCAATAGATTTGAAACCCTGAAAAAGAAAGAAAAATACTGGATATACAGACTTAACTCCCTTAAACCCAGGGGATTGAATCTTGTTACAGAATTAATTTAATCCTCATCCTATGCTTTTCTATGCTTTCCTATGACAAATACATTAAAAGAACTACTCTGCTGCCACCTAGAGACAAACAATTGCACTATAGAGGACCAACGTATGTTTAACATGGGTAGTCATAGTTACTGCATCCAGAATATCGCCATGTTGTGGATCTTTTAAATATTACACCTTTTAAAAATCTATGCAGTTTCTTCATTATTTTTTATGTGCTTTTATCTGCAGATTCTAGTAATTTTTAGTAACTTTTAGTAATTTTTAGTACTCTTTAGTAATTTTTAGGGATTATATTTTAGCAAAAAGCTTTTAACATATGTTTTATATACATTTCTATTTTTTAACATATGTAATCTGGTTTTTAGTGGTATTGAACCAGCATTTTGTGGGCTTTGTTCCTGCTCAGTGTCTGGAGAGATACCTTTTGAGCCATTGAGGCTGATAGTTTGTCGATTGAATCTTAGATTATCTTCTTCTTAACAAAAACTGAATAAAATTTATTGCTTTTAATCTTTTTTTCGTTTTTACCATCTTATGGACCCTCATATGTCTCTTTTTTTTTTGCTCCTCTTATGGCCTGGATGCAATAATTTTGAGCTAACAGCTTCCCATAAAATCACATATGCACCCTATTTCTCCCAAGAAAAATTGTCTCAATCTAAATAGGCTGTGGGCAGGGGCTGCCTGGAGCCTCTATACCTGGGTGGCAGATTTCCATTGCCGGCCCCGTCTTGAGGAGCGGGGGGGGGGGGGGGCTGGGGGCTGTCAGCCTGACTTGAGGACCGGGGGGGGGGGGTGCTGTCAGCCTGACTTGAGGACCGGGGGGGGGGCTTGGGTTGTGCTGTCAGCCTGACTTGAGGACCGGGGGGGGGGGGTGCTGTCAGCCTTTACCTCATCCCGGACCTCCAGCGTCATGTGCTATCGCCGCGCCGGCCGACTCCCGCGGCCCGTTTCTGTAGGGGGCGGCCCGAATTGTGGACTATACCACCAGCCCAGGGGGCACCTGCCCCCCTGCCACCTGGGCCAGCCCGCCCCTGGCTGTGGGATCATTCCCTTGACTACCAGATGGAACCTGAGGAATTTCTTTTCTTTTCCCAAGTTCAATCCTGATGATTGATAGTGTATAATACATTCTTTATTTTTTTATTTCTGTTTGTCAGTTTTTTGATGGAATATGACAATACACATTGCATCTGATAAAATTACATGTTTTACATGTTTTTAGCAATGATCTCTATCTCTGGGCCGGGAGGTGGTTTGATCTCATGATGTCACTGATGACAAATACATGTTTTTTTTCTTTTGGGGGAGGGATTTTATATCAGTAACTGCATATAAAAGGGTCTGCTGTTATGCCATGTAACATGCCCTGAGGAAGGTGCTGGGACAGCACCGAAACGCGTTGGTGTGATGAAATAAAGAACTTTTGATGGTAATAACCTCTTGTGGATTCCTTGGATAAAGAGCAGCAGCGCGGACCGTGGATACCATTCCAGTTTTATCGTCAGAGAGGTATGTCAGTTCTTGGGGCTGGTAGGATACTACAGGAGGTTCATAAAGGGCTTTACGAAGTTGGCAGCGCCTTTGCAAGATCTCCTGGTAGGCCAGACTAAGAAGATCAAGACCTCTGGTCCTCCGTTTGAATGGGGTGAGAAAGAAAAAGACTCCTTTAAACAAATGAAGTGGGTCCTGACTGGTGAAGAAATCCTGGCCTACCCTAACTACAATCTACTGTTTGTGCTGTACACAGATGCCAGCAATGTGGGATTGGGAGCTGAGTTATCACAGGTGCAGAAGGGCAAAGAATGTGTAATTGCCTATGCAAGCAGGAAGCTCCGTCCTACAACTTGAAACCCATAAAACTACAGCTCGTTCAAGCTGGAATTCCTTGCCTTAGTCTGGGCTGTCACTGAACGGTTCAAGCACTACCTGGCGGCTGCGAAGTTTACTGTCTTTACAGACAACAATCCTCTTACAGACTTGGACTTCGCGAAGCTAGGTGCACTGGAGCAGCGATGGATGGCCCCGTTATCAAACTATGACTTCACCATCAAATACCGGGCAGGCCGCAAGAACCCCAACACTGATGCATTGTCAAGAATGCCCCACTTGCCAGATGCAGGAGAAGACTCGGATGAGCTAAAGTTGATAGAGCTACCGGCTTTCACCAGAACAGTGTATCCCAGTGTAACCAAGGTGCTAAAGGTAATCGCCAAGAGGCCACGCTGAACCCGTTACCGCACCACAGATGAAAGGAAACGCATGACAGCGATCCGGCTGTTCATCTAGTTAAAGAGGTGTTAACCCAACCGGACTCACGTCTTAACCCAGATGCCCCACCTGAGGCGCAGCACCTGTGGAAGGAAAAGAGCAGGTTGTTGATCTATGGGGGTAGGCTATGCAGACGTCACATCAACCTCCGAACCCATGAGATGGTGTGGCAGATAGTGGTCCCGAAGAGAGACGTCCAGATGGTGCTGGAAGCATACCACGATGGAGCAGGACACTTCGGGTGGAAGAAGCTTGAGGTACTGTTACGCGAGAGATTCTATTGGGTTGGCATGAGAACCAACATTGAGAACTGGTGCAGAAACTGTGGCCCATGCAACTTAAGAAGAAAGGACCGTAGCAGTCAGAGAATTCCACTACAACCAATTGTCACCAAAACAGCCACTGGAACTTGTAGCCTTAGATCATGTGAAGTTGACATCCAGCAAGTCAGGCTATACATAGGCCCTCACTATGGTGGACCACTATTCCAGATTTCTGGTGGTAGTACCATTATTGACTTTCACTCAAATCAGTAGAAGTCCCAGAAAGACTGGAAGAACCTGATGAAGTTCCAGAAGAACCACCTGTCACAGCAGAACCAGAAAATCCTGCTATCGGTGAGCCTGCCAAGCCTATGGTAATACTAAGAAGACGCTCAGGCATACCAATATTGTGTAGATCCACATGCTTACTAGCAGATAGTGCATGCACAGCACCAGACTCAGACACTAGTACACAATCCCAACCAGTTGAGACACCAGTGTTGCGTAGATCCAGTTGTAGCAACCTTTTTTTTTTTTTCGAATCAGATAATTTTTATTCACATTTTATAATAAAATACAAAACCTTTTAACAGTACATAAACATAATTTGTTTTTGTCCCCATTTTCATCCAACAAACTCCCCCCACCCCTCCTTTGCCTCCCCCCTCTCTGCTCCCCACTACCAGCAAGCATACGAAGCATTAGCATCAAAAGAATAAAGACATGGATCACATTCCTCGTGTCTTCCACATTACCCATGTCCCAAATCTTCCATATCTAACCCTACTACAACCCATATTCTATCCATGGAGACCATATCTTCTCATACAGCCCAGATTTCCCCCTTTTGTGGTAAATTCCTCTTTCCATTCTAGATATATATCCAGTTTGTGCTAAAAATTCTCGCCTGGTTGGAGGCTCCCCCATATCCAGTGTCTAGCAATAAGCTTCCTCGCTATGGCCTAGCAATAGCCAATTTCGTACAGTCATCCACACCTACTCATCCACATACCCAGAAGGCACACCACCGTTCTCTAGGTATTACGCATGTATAAGCTCCCTCAATTCTGGTGAGCACCATCAGCCAGAACATCCTCAAACATGAACACGTCCACATCATATGAATTATATCTGCGTTCTCCGTTCTGCATCTATTACATTCAGAAGTGGGTCTCAATCCAACCCTAAATAAAAATTTGGGCTACCGGTAAACCCTGTATATAAGATATAACTAGGATAGTCTGCCCGGTTCACTCGCAGACAAATTGATTACTCACTCCAGAATAGAGGCCCAAGTTTCCTCCATCAGAGTCCCCACCTCCATCTCCCACCTATCTCTCACACGTATTGGGTATTGTAGGAGATGAGTATGAAGAAGGTCTCAGTAGGTCGTAGATATCACCCCCCTTGAAGGTCCTTCACCACATACATAGTCTAACTCAATGTCATGTTGGATACCAATCTTCCCCACCCTGTCCTGGGCTTTAAAAGCGTGTGCCATTTGTAAATACTGAAAGAGACCGCTTTCCCGCAGACCAAATTCCTCTCTTAACTGATGAAACGACTTCAGTCCCCGTCCATCCCAAATCTGGTAAACATATCTTATTCCCTTGGTTTGCCATTCCACTAAACCTCCCATCACTCATATTTTCCGCAAATTATTATTCTGCCATATGGGGAGTATTTGGTCAATAATGTTATACCACATATCTGCTTCATTTTACCCCATAAATTGTGTAACATGTACTTGGTCGAGTATGATCTACCTAGTATGCCCAGTGAACCATCCTCCAGACCCATCGTCAAAGGGACCCTTCTTGTGATATTTTCCAGGGCTCTTTGTATGGGCCACGTCACACACACAGATAATTGTGCAGATATTGTTCGCAGATCTCTGGTTGCAGTGAAATCATGGACAAATTGTTCCATTTTGTGGCTGTGTACAAATGGAACAATGTGTCCATGATTTCACTGCAACCAGAGATCTGTGAACAATATCTGCACCGATATCTGTGTGAGAGACGTGGCCCTAAGGACAGAACGCGTAGCTGGATAAGCCCACCCTCTAACATGCTGATTCTGAGCCGCCAGATAATATACGGATTCGGTAGTGCCAATCCTTCCTCATCTTTGGGACGCTGTAGCAACTCCAACCTGAGCCTTGCCTGTTTCATCCCCCAGATTAAGCTGCGGAACAACTGATTTGCTTAAACCTTTTCAGTGGAATCCAAATGGGTGCATTATGTAGTACATATATAACTTAGGCATCAGGATCATTTTAATCAAATTAATGCAGCCAATCACCGATAAGTGCATCCTGGTCCACCCTCTCAACTTTGCTTTTAAAAGGTCGAAGGCCGGGGCCAAATTCACCACAAGGTAATCCGAAATCGGTTTAGAAATCCAGATGCGCAAGTACTTAAACTTATCCACTAACCTAAGACCCCCTGTCCCTATGTCCTTCGAGAGTGGCGCATCCAATGCAAATAAGGTAGATTTATGACAGTTTATACATAGGCCAGACAGAGTCAAACTCCTCAATTATCCTCATCGCCATCCTCATCGACCCCACCGGATTTTCCAAGATGAGCAAAATATCATCGGCGTAAAGCACCACCGTCTCGTCAATCTGACCTTTTTTAAAACCTACTACCCCACTTACATCTCTAATCTTAGCAGCCAGAGAATTTCTCCGCCAGAGCGAACATGAGCGGGGACAATGGGCACCCCTGTTTCGTTCCTCTACAGAGTTCAATTGGCTGGGAGAGTGTACCATTGACTCCAACTCTTGCCATCGGCCTAGTGTACAGCAACCGCACCCACGAGAGAAATTACCGCTGCTGGCGTACCCTGTCTAATGAGCTCCACCTCTACGTTATTTAGTTCTTCCAACTTTTTAATCTCTAGCCGTCTCGTTTTAGATTTACAGTTATTGATGTCTCTAATAAGGAGACCCCGAAGTTACGGCTTTCATTGCATCTCACGTTATTTGTAATTCAGCAGTTCCCTCGTTTAGTCTGAAATATTCCTCAAGTTCTTTGGACAAATTGTCCATATTTACATTTTGCAGCCATGCAGGGTGTACCTTCCATCCTCCCCTCAACCCTTTACTGGCTCCTCGATTGAATATGAACACATATCAGTTTATGGTCCTATATTGCCCTTGGCAAATATTCACCTTGATTATTAGAGCATGCAGGTGATCATTTCCCAGTGCCATATCAATATGGGATAAAGTATCGTGTGTAGGCGAATAGCAGGAAAAACAGCAGACCCCATTATTTCGCACCGTCCATATACCTCTCAATCCCACTTCCTGAATGTAAGTCCAAATGGTGTTATACAACTACATGTCCTCTCTGGATTGTTTTTGTATTTGTCCCAATATGCATCTTGTACATTATTAAAATCTATAATCAACAAAATAGGAATATTTCGCAGATGACCCGTTTTCTCCAGTGCCTCTCTAATCTTTTTGCTCGAGTATGGTGGAGGTATATACACAGCAATGATGGCCACCAGAAAATCAAAAATCCTACCACCAGATTGACACATTGCCCTTCATCATCTAAATGTGACTCTATATGTTCAAATTTAGTGGCAACCAGAATCAGTATGGACACCCCTCTCGAATATGTAGAATAAGTAGCATGATATGCCTGCACCCATCTTCTCTGCAACACGTCAAATTTGTCTTTAACTAAATGTATCTCCATTAAATATACTATAGATGCCTTTAGTTCTAGAATATGTTGCAAAATGGCCTTCCTCCTAGTTACGTCTGACAGCCCCCTAACATTCCATCCAACCACTTTAATCGGGCCTCCCATGGATTCTACTCTTAGTTTCCAAGTACAAAACATCTTCCCATCCTTGCTGTCTGCCCCTCCTTCGTCTTCCCTTTCCACAACTCCCCCCTCTCCCCACCCTTCCCTTCCCCTCAACTCCCCTTTCCACCCCCCCTTCAATTCGTAACTCTCCTCCAGAGTGGGTCTCTGATACCTAGCTCTTGGCCCCCACTGTGTTCTAGTCCCAGAATACATATAACTCCTCCCGCCTTCAAGTATAAACGTTATAACCATATATCATTAAAAACAAAACCTCGGGGATAGATATCTAAAGGTATGGAGCTCTTGGGTCTTGTTTCTGGATTCCCCAAACTTTAGGGATATGTTTCCTAAGTAGCTGATTGGTCTGACGGCTGTGCTGAATGGGTTCCCGGGGATGCCTTGGGCAGTGGCGGGGGCTCTGTGGAGAGCCTCTCCCTTTCTTTTGGCTCTAATTTCTCACTAGCCTTTATAAATACCCCCTCCCCCCCTTTTTGTTCCTTTTCTTTTTTTTTTTTTCTTTTCTCTTCTTTCCTCTTCCCTACCGCCCTTCTCTCCTCCCCTTTCTATTAGTATTAACAACAGACAAGATGTTAAAATAGCCACACCACAGTATAAATAATAGGAACGTGTCCAGATGCGAGTACAAATGTAAGATAACTCGGAGACATATAGAAGGACGTTCCTAATTCTGGAAATATACAATATGTTATAAACAAGCTAAAACTGATGGTTCTTATGCCGTTCGTTTTTTACCTTTTTTTTCTTTTTCTGCGGATTTACTGCTAGTGACTAGCGCAGAAAGATAGGATGATGATACTATACAAACCTGTTACAATGCAAAAAGTTTGCTGTTTATTGAGAGAATTGGTTTCAGCACCTTACTGGCTAAAGATGTATGTCACTGATCTGTTATACAATATTGATATTAGGAGACATGTTGTCTCCAATTGTTTGTGATTGTATGTACTTTTATGTTATCCCTTGTTCCCTTCCCCTTATTAAATAAACTCAGATTGAACATAAAAACAAAACCTGTCTTTGTCAGAAAATTCTTATCATAGAAATATACATCACATCCCTCCTTCTTCATCCTTCAGCCTCAATCACTGGAATAGTCCATGCGGCTCCCACTGTGCCACAAGTTACCCTCCTCAGTCATAACACATACAACAATTTCCTCCCTTCCCGGCGAGGAAAAGGTCAGTATGGAAAACCAAAATGAAACAGGACGGGGAGGGGCAATCCTCATTTATACATACAATATCAGCTGAAAAAGGAAAAAGAAAAAAAACAAAAAACACCCCCATCACTGCAAACAACTCATGCATCATCCCATTGTGAGCTGCCCAATTATAATACAGAAAATTGACTTCCAACAGAGGGGGTCGCGGCGGGTCACATGATGCCTGTACGCGCCATTTCCTGTGACATAGGGATGTGTGCGCTCATTGCACAGGCCGCCTTCAGCATGCCATCTGCGCATGCGCTGAAAGCGGCCTGTGCAATGAGCGCACACAGCCCTACGTCACAGGAAGTGACACGTACAGGCATCATGTGACCCGCCGCATCACAGTGATGCGGCCACAGGCGGGGAAATACAAACCTGCCCGCGCTCTGCCACCAGAATTACACCCATCAGGGCGTCAATTAAGCACTGAGGCGGGAGCAGCGTGGACCAGGAGACCCTGCCTACCTGACAAAGACCCCCAGGGAACGCCCAGCTGACAAGAAAAATGTAAGTGTAATAAATGATTTATTCAGCATGTACACCTACATAAAATGTCAGACTGGGATAGTTATTATAGTAGTTTTAGGCTGCAGGGACAGGTATTCATAGGTTAGGGGGGCTAGATTAGGTGACAGGTTCCCTTTAACCTCGGTAAACTTCATTATTTGCATCTGCACGGTAGGGGAATAGCAATCCTCTGCCCATCAATAGTAAGGTTCTCCGCATCTCTTGCCTTTCTCAGGATAATGTCCCGAGCCCTTTTAACGGCAAACACTTTTGTAAGGAAGTTTTCCCCAATTTTTTAATAAGCCAGTTCTCTATGAAGGCCGTGGGGTCCCTCCCCTCCGATTTTTCAGGGATACCAACTATACAGAGGTTGTTCCTCCTGGAACGATTTTCCAAGTCATCATTTTTTGCAGTTACACCTCCCAGTTGCTGCAAGTATTAATTTTCCACTTTTTGTAGCTGCACAATGTGATCCTCAGCTGCTCCCACCCTCTCTTCAACAGTAGTCAGGCGCTTGTCAGTCTTTTTCAAGGCCACATTAATATTAGCTATGTCGCCCTGCAATTTATGCATTTGTTCAGCCACCACAATGAGGGTCTGTTTACATGAGGAGACCAGGGAGAACACATCTCTCAAAGTGGGCTCTGTTGTGTGCTCCAGCTCCTCTGCACTCCCACGTCTCCTTCTCTCCCTGGGCTGCTTTTTCCTGCTCCTCCGGTTCTCCCTCGGACTGTGTGCCCTCCTCTGGGCACCCCCTCCTCCTCCATACGGACCTGTTTCTTGTCTGTCTTTCTGGGAACCACTCCAGCTTTGCGGCCGCCGCCATCCTCACCCGACATGCTGCGTTGGCGCGCTCCGCTTCCTCCCTCACCACAACACCATCTTGGGAGCAGCACGCAGCACACCAGCTGTCTTCTGCGGGTCATCACGGCGTCCCAGGAACTCAGGACTTCGGCTGCCAGGTACTGATAGCAAGGCCACTGGTGTAGTCGCAGAAGGGGCCTCTCTGCAGGCAGGATGTGCCGAAAACAGTATTCGGTCAGCGGGAAAACTCTTCCCTGCTTCCTCTCACATAGCCCGCTAGGCCACGACCCCCCCCCCCCCCCCACCACACAGTCGTACCAACCTGGGTCAGCTCCTGGCCCGGTACAGAGAATGAGGTGAAACATGAAAAATGCATATATGTATTCTTGTGTATGCAAATAGTTAATCAGTAAGAATTGTGTACAGAAGGGTGGAGGAGCTGGAATCACACCCAGGAAAATTAAGTTAGGAAGGTAAGTTCCTGGAGGTGGAGGGTAGAAAGCAGAGACGCCCATAGGAAAAAGTGAAATGTAATGTATTTTTCAGTGTATATTTATTGCAACCAAGTGAACCCGTAACCACAAAGCGTATTGAGCCTGCAGGACTTATTGCGTGAACTTTTACACTTTTTTTTAACTTTTATTTAAACATGGAGCAGTAGACCACAGGACTGGTAGTGGTCATATATAATCATCCGCCGCCTGCGGCAGAAGGACTAGCGCCGTATGGACTGCTTACCAGTTGAGCCCTTGGACTCTTAACCTGTTTTTCCGTTTTATTGGTTTTTGTAGTTTTTGATTTTTAAGACTCTGTACATTTTGTATTGTTACATTTTTCAAACATTATCAATAATATGTGTTTCCTCAGTCCAAGAGTACCGAATTCAAATAGGGGGGAATATGGAACCCCAGGGTCCAGTTGCCACAGATACACCTGGGGCAGAGGAGGATCTCCACAGCAGATAAGCCCGCATACAACACCTTCCACTCTATACCTGAAGGAGGAGCTCTAAAAACAGAGTTCAGCCGAGGTCCCCTATAAATTCAGGTCTGGAGGCAGAGCCAGGCAGTGCAGTTCCAGGGAGGACTGTGAAGACATCCTGGTGACGGAGCTGCGCTCAGCCCATGCCAGTGAGAGTGACTAGCCAGCGTGAGGGACGCTAGGGCGAGGGTAAAAGGCAAGGAAGAGTCGCTAGGGGAGTGGAGCCATATTGGTTCACCCCAAAGGAGCAGCGCTAGAAACCGGACACCGGCATACATCACTGTGAGGGACCTGACAGCCCAGCAGTAAAGACCGGAGGCCAGGGTGACTGCAGATGTTCTAGCCACAGCAGCACTTGAAGGCACAGCAACTTAGCAGAGCCAGGGACTGCAGTGGATACAGCGGTGCCCAGCAGCAGGGCTCTCACCACCTGCCATACAAGTGAAGACAACAGGAGAGGGTCAGGGCCTAGCTTCAGACAGCCTGGGACCAAAAAAAACACAGCACAACAGGGAGGCCTCAAAACTCGCCAGGTGTGGAGATCCCGAACTGCTACCAGACCACCCGGGCCTGTAACATCAGTGACGGTACCCTGGACTATACCTGCAACATCATAAAGGTAAAGGTATGAAAAACATCAACTCTGTGTGTGACTATTATTGCAGCCCTGACCTGTCCATGATTTCCTGCAACCTGTCCTATACTAACTGTCCTGCAACCCTGAGCTTCTAAAACTGCCCCGGGGATCCTTCTCCACCTACGGAGAAGTGTAACCATCTGGCTGCCCTACCATCACCCCAGAGGTCTGACCTGCAGCACACCGGTAACCATACCGAAACTGTAGGTGGCGTCACAAACTACTTTTATTTTTATCATTTTCCCCTGACTTTTTAGCGACCACCAGGGCCATGGGATCGGGCACAGGCCCCAGTGACACCCCCCTGTGAATCAACGTCCGGAACCGGGTATCCCACGGCCCTGGGGCGGTTCAGATGTATAATCCTATATGAAAATCTTAGTTCTAGCTACAATGTTTATTAGAAAGAAAAGAAAAAAAGACAGGTAACTATATACAACAATTCTAAAAGATCAGGTCTAAGATCTGTTTAGTATCGTTTACAGTTATTATTGTGAAAAAAATAGATAATAATCAATTCATTATTGAATTAAAACCGGCCTGGCTTTTATCTACAGAGCATTGGCGTATTTACAGCCTTATATATACACCTCTACACTACGAAGCTCACACAGATTTACTTTGTAATTTGCGCTGAATATTAGAGAAAGCATCCGCCAAACATCAGTCCTCATTATAAAATGTGTTGGTTGATTTAATTACAATTTAGTGCATTATACCAAACTTGTGCTTCAACCAAATCTAGTGATATAAAGACTACAGATGTTAGCGCAATGCTACATCTATTCGGAAAGGATATACCATATATCGTTTAGTGTTTCCTACAAACATGAAAGCAGAACAGTTACATAAAAGAGGATCTGTCTCCAGAGAGGGTGTAATTCTGGTCCACAGGTTGGCCTAGATTTGTAGCAGACCCAAATCCAAGTGAATGAGACTGACCTGCAAGATCCCCCCATGGACCAAGAGGCTGCTTCTGAAAAGAAAAGACATGTTGTTTTCACATCCCTGACAACCTATATGTAGACATGTGAGGCACTATCAGGAACAATGGAGTCAATAAAAAAAAAAACAAAATTAATGCATTTTTCCAAAACTTATATTAGTGGCCATTTAATTGCCAAAGTAAATATCACTAGTCTGAAATTTGGCATCAGAAAATTGCTGGAATTGCAATTGGAAAAAATATATATTTAGGTGTGAATTTCTGTTTCTAACTGAAGTAAAATTTCTGTTCAAAATTTGGAAACTGATAAAAATTGTGTACAACTTTGAGCTCCAATACCGCAAACATTGAAATCATAGCTTTAGTCATTAAATGATCAGTTATGAAATATTCTTACATTATAAAACCAGAACAGAAAAAAAGACACAACAGAAAAGGTTTCCCACAGATCCATGCACATTGCATAACTTTCCAGATCACAAAATGAAAAGTTCTATGCAATCCTCAGAGTCCATCATGGAAAACCGCGCTATAATCCCAAAAGGTCACTTCACCGAGTCAACAGTATTTTGCATTGTGCAGGAATGACTTAAGGTTTTATTTCAGTAAAGTTGCTTCCCAGGAAACCAAAGGGAAAAGAAAGAGTTAATTGTCCTGGAGGAGTTCCTCAATCTCCTTGTCCCAGTTCTCATCCTTCATTTTGTCGGTGCCACAGACGACTTCATATTCCTGGACCACTTCCTGCAGTTCCTTTATCCAGTCTTCTGACTCCTCTGAAGAGAAAACAGTGTCACAGTCAGGACGACTTTACTCGCTAAGCCAAAAATATGAAAACCGCATATTCTTAGTTAATATGGAGATAACTACATAGAGTACACCCCATCTATGAGCCAGAGAGGAAAGCTATAAGAATATCTTGTTAGAGAAGGTCTGTGCATTACAGTAGCCCCATAAACAACATAAATAGCTATCCACCAGATGGATGAGAAATGACCCCTGTGTGAAGCCGCAGTGTATGTGTGACCAGCCATCTTGTTAACACAATGAGCGGTGATCATGTATGATCATCAATCCGCTATTCGCACAGGGTATATGATAACTTCTTAGCAAAATGAATGGGGCCCCACTGGTCATAGATTTATCACCTATTTTGTATTTTGGATATAGGCTTACAGAAAAACCCCATTAAGGGTTTCTTTTACTTGAAAAGGGACCAAGAACACACCCTTAACTTGACAACTATATGTGAATCACAACGCTTATTGGTGGAGAATGCCTTTAACAATGGTGAGACCACTTGTACTTGACACCAAAGCCGCGTTTCACCTGCTCAGCACCGTGGTAACCCTTTCTGTATTTCACAGTGTGGTTATTAGCAATGTGTTTTGCCATACAGTAACGGATGGTAGGGTGTCCTACCCAATGTATGAGCCCATCCTTAACACCTTAGTTATTGGCCTAGTCATGAAGGTCAAAATTGGTTGAAATTTTAGAATTTTGACCAGTGTCCGTTTATCCAAATACATAATTGCCAGTTTGAGAATCCCAGAATGCACCGCGGCACTTACACTCGCGCAGGCGCAGTTCGTGGCCGCAGGCCATGAGCTGCGCCTCCGCAAGTGAAATACCCGGCCACCACTCACTGCTATTGCGCTGGGAGATCAGCGGCGCTTGCCGCTGATCTCCCGGCAGAATTAAAGTGAGCGGCCAGCCGTGGGGAGATCAGCGGCGCTCGCCACTGATCTCCCAGTGGTGGCAGTCGCTCATCTCCCGCAGCTGGGAAGTCAGTGGTGCCAGCCGCTTATCTCTTGGTGGAATAGCAGGCAGGCAGTCAGCTTTAACTGTCCCGCCAATACCGCTCAGCTGATTGGTCGCGTGCCGGGCAGCGCGCGACCAATCAGCCGAGCAGTACATTATTGGTGGGAGATTTAAAGCTGCCCGCCCGCCACTCCCTGCTATTGCACAGGGAGATCAGCGGCGGCCGCCACCGATCTTCCAGCAGAATAGCACTAAGCTGCTGGAAGATCGGCAGCGGGCGCTGGTGATGTCAAGCTGCAGCCGCACAATGCCCGCTGCTGATCTCCGGCGGAATAGCAGTTAGCGGCAGCCATTTTTAAATCTTCTGCCAATACCGCGCTGCTTAGTTGTTTGGTCGTGCGCTGGGCAGAGAACGGCCAATTAGCTGAGCAGCACGGTATTGGCAGATTTAAAAATGCCCGCTTGCCGCTCACTGCTACACCGCCCGCCCGCCGCTGATCTTCCGGCAGAATAGCAGTGAGCGGCTGGCCGCCCGGAGATCTACAGCACTCGCCGCTAATCCCTCTGTGGTGGCAGCTGCTTATCTTCCGGCGGCAAGAGATGAGCGCCGGCCAGCTTTAAATCTCCCACCAATATCATTCAGCTGATTGGTCATGCGCTACCCAGCGCATGACCAATCAGCTGAGAAGCGCGGTATTGGAGATTTAAAAGCTGGCAGCCAATACCGCACTGCTCAGCTGCTAGCGGTATTGGCGCCACATTTCAATACCGCTAACAGCTGATGTGATTTTTTTAGCACTGTGTGGTGGCTCAGCAGTTGGCACTGTGTGGTGGCTCAGTGGTCTGCACTCTACAGTAGCTCAGTGGTGAGCACTGTATATGGTGGCTCAGTGGTGAGCACTGTACGGTAGCTTGGCGGTGAGCACTGTATGATGGCTCAGTGATGGGAGGCAGAAGGCGCAGGGAGAGACAGCGCACGCAGGGAGAGACAGCGCACGCAGGGAGAGACAGCGCACGCAGGGAGAGACAGCGCACGCAGGGAGAGACAGCGCACGCAGGGAGAGACAGCGCACGCAGGGAGAGACAGCGCACGCAGGGAGAGACAGCGCACGCAGGGAGAGACAGCGCACGCAGGGGCTGAGAGCACACAGACCAGAGAGAAAGGCACAAGTATGAGAGAGCGCACAAGGGGAGACAGGCACAGAGACTGCCCTCCCGATGCAATAGCATCGGGTTTATTTCTAGCGAGGTAATAACTCTGTAACGCTTCAACGGATCCTAGTGATTCTGAGATTGTTTTTTGTGACATAAATTTACCATTGACATGAAGTCCTATATATCTGAATTTATTTGTGGAAAAAATAAAACATAATGGAAATTTGGTGAAAATTCTGTAATTTTCAAACTGTGAATTTTTAGATTATTAAACCAGAGATTTATATCACAGAAAATAGTTAATAAATAACATTTTCCACATCTCTACTTTACAGCAGCACAATTTTATAAACAATATTTTTGGTTAAAAAGTTAGAAGGGTTCAACGTTTTCAGCAATTTATTTAACTAAATTTACAAAACCATTTCTTTTTAGGGACCACATCACATTCAAAGTCCCTTTACATGACAGAAAACACCCAAAAGTGACACCATTCCAAAAACTGCACCCCTCAAGCTACTCAAAACTACATTCAAGAAAATGATTAACCCTTCAGTTGCATCAATGGAATTATTACAAAGTGGAATGAAAAAAACTTTTACATTACACCTAAAAATGTTGGTTTAGGCTAAATTTATTCACTTTTACAAGAAATAGCATTACAAATTGGATGCCAAAATTTGTTACCCAATTTCTTCTGAACGCGCCGGTTCCACACATGGTCAGAAACCTCTGCTTAAATGGGAGGGCTCAGAAAGGAAGGGGCATTATTTGAATATTGGAAGACAAATTTGGCTGAAAAAGATTGTGGGCACCATGTCGTTATTTGCAGGGACCCTAAGATACCCCCCATTTTAGAAATTAGACCCTCAAGGATTTTATCCAGGGGTATAGCGAGCATTTTGAACCCAAAAGTACATATAATTTGATAATATTGTGATATTGAAATTTCTCTCATTTACAAGAGGTAACACCAAAAAGTTGACCCGACAATTTGTTACCCACTTTGAACAAATGGGAGGACGCGCAACGGAAGGAGCAATATTTGAATATTGGAAAACAAATCTGTAGTTTGGTGGGTAGATTTGGCAGCATCTACCTTCATAAACGAGAAAGGTGCACGTTTAACCACTTATGCGTTCATACGTTTTGTACAATTTCACACTATGTTTGCCACGGTTGGAGGGGATATATTGGCAAAA
Source organism: Allobates femoralis (assembly GCA_033576535.1). Taxonomy (NCBI): domain Eukaryota; kingdom Metazoa; phylum Chordata; class Amphibia; order Anura; family Aromobatidae; genus Allobates; species Allobates femoralis. The sequence continues at coordinate 416,744,070 of JARQOC010000002.1, forward strand.
TGACAAGACGGCCCTTGAAACTCATCAAGGAGCCGTCAACAGAAAAATTTTGCTCTGGGGTATGGGAATTTAGAAATTAAACTTTTATGAGGTTAATTAGGGGGTCTCAGTTTATTTAGGCGATCATAATTGGGGGTCAATTGAGGTAATTTCATGGGGGAGGGTTGGGAATTGTCACTAAAAAGGAGGAATCTCATTAGGGTTTTATATCAGGATTGGGGCATAATGGCTGCAAATACAGGGGTGGTGTGCCCAGTAGGAACGCAGAGTGCTATAAAATCCCAAATTTCTATTTTTTTATTTCTGGGACAGTTGTAATGATCCAGGAGTGGGAGTGGATGGATGTGGGATTTTGGAAGCTGCATTAATAGGATATACATTTGTTTGATGGGCAATAAATTCTAGTATATCATGGTTTACAAAGATCTTGAAAAACTCAAAGAGGGCAAAATTAGTGACATCTAGTTTGATGCCAGGGATTTCTACAAAAGGGGGAATTTTGGGGAAAAAGGATTGATTGGGATACCACAGTGGGGGTGAAACTGCAGTACTTGGCCCTGCCTCTGATGTTTCAGCAGTGATGACTGACTCCGCTACCATCTGGATGTAGGATCCCGTGGGGTAAGCCAAGCTGTCACTGTCTGAAAACAGTTCTGCTTCAAACACAAATTCGGCATCAGTCCCGGAACTGTCGGAGGCAAGCCACGTGTATGCCTGCTCCACAGTAAACATTCTGCATGACATTTTATATCCCTGCCTAACAAAACAGAAAACTAAACCTGATCTAACACAAGTGTTTCTATTCATATAGATTTTTGACCCTAGCCCTAGTTTGTAACCCTATCCCTAACTCAGAAAGGAAGAACTCTAGAAGAATTATGAAGTACTGTATATAAGTTATTAATGGAGGTGGCTACAGCTTATATACAAAAAAAAAAAAAAAACAGGGGACAGGTTCACTTTAATGCTTTACACATCAAAATGTCCCTAGATTTTTGGAATACCTTATTAACTCTACATTTGAACAAGCAGATTACAAGACATACTTGCCAAGAAATAGCCCTGAGCGTGTCACCACCCATCTCAATAAAGAGCCATTCGCATCATAAACATTTACTGCATATTCACACAACAGGCCATAAAAGCTTGATGACTATGGGTGAAAACCTCTGAGCCCTTCACCTATGTGGGGACCAGTGGAGGCCTGTTTGTGGATTTAGGCTTCCTATAGACATCATGAAGTGGTCCGTACACAAAGACCATCACTACACTGATGTATATATGAAAGACAAGAGATATCTTGACTGAATGAGGGTCAATGGCCCCCCTCTCTAACAGCAGGTACAGCTATTTTATTAGTGGGTATAAAACATTATGTTTATTATGGGAATATGAATTTCACCGCAATAAATGAAAGGCATTTACCTTCTGCTGTGTCTACTGTATCTTTTTGGTCAAGAACAAACTGTTCCATTTCTTTCCTCAGGTCTTCTTGGTTTATGTTGCAAGAATCAAAAGCCTCGCTCACAAATTCTGACATTCCAGGGCTGGTGGAGATCTCCTCTTCTTCCTGAGTAGAAATGACACAGCATTATAGCCAACGACACTTCATAGCAAAAAAAAGGTTGCCCAAATTCAAGGGTCCCCAAAAATCATGTGTCAAAGCAACAACCACATGAACGCCATGACGCAAGGTTTCCCAGGTGGAAATTGCCCAAAGCATCACACAGGCTCCAGCTGCTTACCCTATTCCCATATTACTCTCTAGTGCCATCTTGTATCTCTAAAGGGTATGGCCTCTCTGTTGTATTAAGTTGGGTTTGTAGGACTTATCAGCCATACAATGCTCCCTGGTATATTAAATATGCAAAGTGTCTATTCACAGGGAAAGTGAGCAGGCTCTTTAGTTCCACCTGTTGGAAGTAGTAATCCTAAAAGTCAAAGAAAGGAGCCATGGCACAGACCTCTCTCCCAGTCAGCCATTTCTAGCACTTTGCACTGATCGTGGGTAAAAAGATACTGAAACAACTTATTCACACAGTCTGATTTGGCTTTATAACCTGAGTGGCGTATTCTCCAACAGCTGACACTATAGACCCTACTCTATGCCTCTGTGAATAGGTATAGCATATGAAACCAATACAGAAGCAAAACAGGATTGTTCAGACTAGGCCGCTTCCTTTCATTGTTTTTGGCTGTGGACAGTGGTCAGCATATGCACCATGACTTTCAAAAGCTAAGCAGCCCTACGGAAGGTAATCTGGGATCCTCAGTGGAATCTGACACGTTTGTATTAATTTGTTGTACAACAGCAGCACAGGGCCCACTTACAATTTAGCATTATGCCCTATTCTGCTGTCCTGTTTCTAGTACCCCTATTAGTTACTGAAATTCTGAGGCCAAACATCACAGGAACCAAGGGCCCGATTAAGCAGAGCTTTGAAAATGTACAAAATTTGGTGACTTTTCAGTTTCACGTCATTTTTTTAAGCTCCGTCAAAACGGGCAGAGCTGGGTCAGGACGACGACATGGCAGGATTCATGATGAGCTGTGGTTTTCTATACCCGATGGGAGTGAGATCTCTGGAGTATCGCACTGAGGTGCACACCACTCTTCAAACATTACTGTATCATCAAAGGGTGTGCAGCTCTTAATGAATCAGGAGCGTCTGACTCCAGCGCGCCCTTTCATCAAAATCAACCAGAACAATTTCTATCTTCCCTGGTGCTGAAGTTTAGCGTAGCTCACACTGAACTTCAGCAGCCGGCGTCCAGTTCCCACATCCTCAAAGATTGGGGCAATCCGGCCCCATAGACTCCCATGTTAGGGAGCGCCAGATTGCCCCGGATCTGGGAGGATCCAATTTGGGGAGATTTTTCTCCCTGGACACAAAAATGCTGCAAGCAGCATTTTGTGTCCATGGAGAAAAATCAGAATTACCCCGGATCCTCCCGGACAGATGAAAACCGGATGGCAGATAGCTGCCATCCGGCTCCATGACATACTATGGGGCTGAAATCTGATCTGGGGCTGTCAGGTTCACCCCTGACAGCCCCGGATCAGATCGTCCCGTGGTGTGAAGGCAGCCTTAATGAATCGGGCCCTATGTCTAGGTTTTACATGGAAATACTTGCTTTCACATTGCCACTGCCAGAACACCACCACTTACCAGGTTTATTACTATATGAACCACACTAGTCCATGGATTATTGAGCATAAATATTACATCCCCTCAAAGGCAATATGGCTTCTTTTTGTCAGTGGAATGGCTATGATATGTTACTACTCAAACAGAAATTATTTCTGCTTATATTAGTGGGTCACAACTTTTCTTATGTTGAGAGCCACATTCACATCTGATAGAGGGACACAAGCCACATCCAGAGCCACCCTCCTTTCCCCCCCAAGTAGTGGAATCCAGAGATCCTTTTATAGTAACAGCCAAAGCTTTTCCATAGAGATCACAGTGAGACAGTATACCAAGATCCGAGCATACCCACTATACCCACATTCAGTATTCTCGCATCAAGCACCCCAGTCACATCAATCAAGCTCCTCCTCTGACTGGTATCATCATCCTATACCAAGACCAATAAATGCTCATCCTGATCTGCTCATCTATATGGGCTACTCACAAAAGTCATTATCTGAAAACCTGCCGTAGTTGTTTGCTAAACCTGGTGCTCATGTACCAAGCTGACAGCCGTGAGTCACACATCAAGGGGCCATGAGCCACAGATTGGGGGTCCCTGCACTATGGTTTGGCTTCTCACATGATAGCTCTATAAAGCTGTTAGGACAGAGGATGACTTAATGACTACGGTTTTACAAAGAGACTATAAGAAAAGAACACAATAAACTGGTTAATAAAGAAATAAAATACACAACACAGACAACATAATAGAATAATGAAGAAAAGGTGATTGTTACCTCCTGAGTTTTATGTGGAGACTTGATGGCTACTGGTGGAGTCTTTGGTCTTACAGTTTCTAGAAGAGTTTAACAAAAGAGAATGCATTAGAATCTTGTGTGTAACCTTTAGTGACATCTTGAATGGATTAGGAGGATACGAGAAGCTTGAAGAAGACCATACACGGTCAATGCTATACACCCTTCAGAGGCTGGCTCCATCCATAAATCGTTAAAGGGGTATTTCCAGCTTTATAGTATAACCGCCGTTCTATTGAAAGCAGCAATTTCTCTATTTATGTAGCAGAATATAATGTAAAACTATACTGTTATTCTGCTCAAGTTGGATTGTGTGTATGGTACATCATTAGTTGTTGTAAATGTTTTCTATAATGTTTGCAGTGAGAGGTCAGTGTGGACCAGCAGCCTTAATTGTGCGTGCTCAAGTTATCTCAGAAAACCAAACAGGAGTAGTGTCTCCAGTCCGCGCTGCTGCCCAAAATGATGCAAAGGAAGACAATGCTTGTATGTGCTGCTCCTTTATTCGACCTTTCAACCTGGTTGGTGAGAGGTCAAATAAAGGAGCAACACATACAAGCATGGTCTTCCTTCGCATCATTTTGGGCAGCAGCGTGGACTGGAGACACCACTCCTGTTTGGTCTTCTGAATCTTTTCCCATGGTGCACGGGGCGGTGTGGGTCCTGCGGGAGCTGTAACTCAGGCGTACAAGCCGATTGTGGGTGATCACAACCTGACCAGGTGAGCAGGTTTCCTGTGAGGCCACCTTTACTTGTCTCAAATAATAAGGCCTGCGCCTCTTTGTGTAATTTTTTAGATTGCTCAAGTTAACTAACAGTGCTTTATATACAGATTGGCAACATCATTATAGCAGTGACTGATAAGTAGCTGCTGTGTACTAAATGTGGTGGAGCGGTTTTAGATGAAATAGCGAGATATCGTGCTTCAATAGTGAGTGGGGGCTTCAATGGGTTATGGGATCTCAAGTTCAGACCCGTCTGTTGCAAGAGATTGGGGTCCTTTAGGGTGTCATTAGGGGTCCATATAAGGTTTTTTTTGTAATTAATGGTAGGCTGGTAAAATCACCTGCCAGCAGAGGCCAACTGTTTTCTTGTATAAAAAAGGGCAGCTCCAGCTGTTAGATTAACTTTAAAGGGAACCTGTCACCTCGATTTACCCCCCTATTCTACCACTACCTGTCCCTGCACCCTCCTAGCTGATCCCTAACCATCTTTGACTCACGTAAAAGGGTGCCCTATAAAAAGTAAGAAAAAAAACTTATATAGTTACATGTAGACCACATCTGCGGTGGGCAGACCCGGGCTCCATTGTCCCCTCCTCGCTTGCTCTCAGCACGCACTGCTGGGCGTCATTATTCCTTCTTTTGTCTGTCCTCTATTTGAAACTCCCACCTCTTCTGATAATGATGTGCCGAGCCGTCATAACCGGCTCGATGCATTGTGGGGGCTGATCACATGGTACGGGCTGGCTCCGGCGCATGCGCAAGCCCCGAAGCCTGCCCACCGCAGACTACGGATGCAGTCTACCCTTAACTATATAAGTCTTCTTCTTACTCTTCATAGGGCACCCTTACGAGAGACAGGGATGGTTAGGGATCAGCTAGGAAGGTGCAGGGGCAGGTAGTGGAAGGATGGGGGGGGGGGGGTATAAATCAAGGCGACAGGTTCCCTTCCCTTTAATCACTTCACGACATGGACATTATTTTTCGTTATTTACTCCCCTTCTTCCAAGAGCCATAACTTTTTTATTTTTGTGTCAATACAGACAAATGAGTGCTTGTTTTTCTGCAGGAGAAGAGGTACTTTTAAATGTCATCATTAATTTTACCATATAGTGTACTGGAAGATGGGGGGGAAAATCCAAGCGCGGTGAAATTGCAATTCCACAATTGCATTTTATTTTTTTTTATTCAATGTGTTCACTCTATGGTAAAACTGACCTGGTAGTACGATTATCCAGGTCAGTATGAGTAGATAACTACCAAACATAAGCAATTGCTTTTTTGTTTTTTGTTTTTTAAATGGCAAAAAAAACTTGGCTTTTGGTGCCATTTTCTGTAACCCGTAGCGATCTCATTTTTCGGGATCAGGGCTGTGTGATGGCTTATTTTTGGCACTCTAAGCTGACATTATACTGATACAGCAGATAAAAATAACAAATCTCCGCGCCAAATCAGTTTAAAGTAACAAACATTACAAAGATGGAGCAGCTAAGGCTGGGTTCACACTAACGTTTGTGTCTGCATACGTCTGACATGCAGGCGCAAACGCAGTCATATTGATGTGAATGCAGCAGGGATTCTCCGCATGCGTTCATATAGCATGGTGCCCGGCCACCCAATCAGTGGTCTCGGCGGCGGCCAGGAGATCTTCCGGTGGCTGCCTCTGATTTCTATGGAGATTTCAATGGATCCACAGCGTCTGCCTGCGCTGTCATGCGGAGGACACTGCGGATCCATTGAGCTCCATGTATTCTTTGTGCGCTTGTGGATGCTTGCTGATAAAGTAAACGCCCACGAATGCGCAGAGAATGCAACATGTTGCGTTCGGAGGGTGCTATTAAAAAACGTATCCGAACGCAAATGCAACGGAACGCAGCCATACGCAGGTACTATGCGTTCCCATGTTAAACATAAAGGTACTTGGGAAAAGGTGTACAGCGGTCCGCGCTGCCAGGGTAACTCACATCAAAGAATACACGGGTAGCTGAAGAGTTAATCAGATCCTTCTTTATTCTCTGACGCGTTTCGGTGCCCTCCTGGCACCTTCATCAGGGAGTGGTTGGTGGAGGTCCAGCAGCAGCCATCAGGACATTATTCCTATCAAGCCTTCAAACCAGTTGTGGGTGTCACAACTAGATCAGGTGAGTGGATTGCTTTACTCACCGGTTTTGCAAACTAGTGTCGAGTGATAAGGGCACTATTGCGCCTCTTGTTCCCCTCCCCTTTTGTATTTGCATGTTAAACATAGGAACGCAATGCAAATGCGTTTGGCTACGTTCGGTGACGGTGAGTTCCGAACGCAAATGTGAACCCAGCCTTAGTAAGTGGCCCCTGTCCAAGGCCCCGGTTAAGCTTGTGCTGAAACTTTGTTGAGTGTTGTGGATGACGCTTGGTTGGCCTGGGAGTTATTAGTTTGTTCGTGTTAAACTGGTTCTGGATTGTAAAATGGAAGCACTGGAGTGATGCAATTATTTTATTGATACCATTTTTTGATAGATGTGAAATTTTGATAACCTCTCAATGCATTTTATTGTAATATTGCAGCGGCCAAAAAAATTTAATTATGGCATTGTTCATTTTTTTTCGTTATTCTGTTTACTGATAAGATTTATTTCACATTTTGATAGACCAGACTTTTTTTTATGACTGCAGTGATACCAAAATATGTGTATTTTTCATTATTTTTTTTAATAAATGTTCTATTTTCAATTATGTAAAAATTGGGTGATTTGAACTTTTTATTGTATTTACTAGTTGCAAGAGGATCATAATGACAGACACAGGGGTCATCAGCTGACAAACAGCTGTCTTGATAAACCACTGGTGCCCTGTATTCATGTCATGGATGCGCCAATCGGATCAGGGAATAATGTAAGCCCCCGGCAACACATGTTAAATCCCACTGCTGAAGACTGACAAGAGAAATTTAACTGGTTAACATCGTGGGTGGATCTCTAATCTGCCAGCGGCTGTTGGAGGCACATATTGGCTGATTAAATAAGCAGTCACGTAAAGGGAAAGATACTGGCTCAGCACGAGAGCCTGGATCAATGGCAGGGACAATACACATGACATACATAAACGTGATATGTCATAAATGGTTAACTAAAGCTTCTGGATGACTGCCCTTCATTATCCTACTGTTCAGTATTACTAGATTGCTTGAATGTAAGAGTAAGATCATTTGCAGTATGGACTGTAGCTGAAATAATGAAATGTCAATATAAGTTGATAATTTAAGGAGCTTAAAAGGCTGTTAAGACTATACAACAACAGGTAAGCATCAAGTCCTCAGTATAGCCGAGCCCACAACAGCCAAGAAGTCATCAACTTACATCACTATGTAATAAAAGTCTATGTAATGTAATAGAAGCAATGTTGTGTAATGGATTTTTACATGTCCGATGTATTTTCTCATTCATCTATTAGATGTAAACCTTGGTTTTACCTTCTAAATCTTCACTTTGCTTGCCGTTTGTCTTCTCAGATTTGTCAGTGGATTGTTGGGCAGCCAGTGCAGTCAGTTGTGCAGACTGCCTTATCAAAGACACCCGATAAAAATAATTCCTCCAAAATGCATCTTCTTTCACACTGAAAAGAAAACAAACAACAGCAACCTTTATATGTGGTCAAATTATAAACAGTAAATTAAAGTAATTGCACATAATCAGGGATTGTCAGATCAGAGATTATTCTGTAACAGTGGTCATTATAGGATTTGTATCCAACATTTTCCATCATTTTCTCCTCTGCTGGTTCCTTTCTCCAATTGACAGTTGACTGAGCTGATGGGTGAAGACAAGCTGCAATGTTTCCATTACGCAGCACAAAGGGAGCCTTAGGCCTAATTCACACAAAGCATTTTTGCTCCATTTTTGTTGATCAGTTTTTGATAACAGCTCCTGCACCAAAAAGAGATCTTTTTTTTATTAAAAAAAAAAAAAAAAAGCATCACAAACGTATCCATTGTGTTGGTGTGTTGCTCTGTTTTTAGGGGATACATGGATACAGAGAGACAGACCCCTTATTACCCTTCCTGGCGATGTCTTCTTCCTTCTGGGCATCTGCAGGACCTTAGGGGTACCGTACTGACTGGACCTGGCAATGTGACCCAGCCTGAGTCATATGGCCAGGTCCTGTCAGTACCGTACTCCTAAGGACCGGCAGCTGCCCGGAAGGCATTGCTGGGATTTACCGTGGGATCACCTGGGAGGGTAAGTAATGGAGCATTTGTAGTGTGGAAAGCGCAGCAGATAATCAGAGCAGTAATTGACATGCTCATTATTTTCTGGATGTGCTTTGTGCACCACTAACGCAGCAGTCAGAAACGCTGACGTCAGCACAGCAAACTGAAAATCACCGTCACTTTGCTGGCAGACACAGTAACAGATCTGTTTTTGGTGCGGTTTAAAAAACAAACAAAAAAAACACAGCACCGCAAACAGATAAAAACATCCAGTGTGAACATAGCATTAGGACACCCATACCTGCTCTTCATTTCTTAATTGCCACAGATAGAAATAGCACTATAAAAGGACATTATATAGCAGTACTAGTCAGTGTGGCTGTGAATCCAGCTTTGTGGGTGAGATATAAGACTTGAAATTTCTGTAGCTCCCCTCTGCCTGCTCTATTAGGCTACGTTCACACGTAGCATATTTCACCATTTACGCAGCATCATAACACATTCCTGCAAAAGCAATGGCTTTTGCAGAAATCCGTTCACACTGTCTGTAATTATGCGGACGCGCTTTCACGGCAAAGTGCATCCGCACAAAGAATGATCATGTCAATTCTTTGCGCATATTGATGTGCGCTTCTCCCATAGCCCACATTACAAAGAGGGCTCAGGAAAGGCGCAGGTCAAAAATGCGCAGCCTGTGCATGCAGTTGCGCTTTTTGGCGCAAAGCGCATCAAAAATGCACAACTGCAAAAAAAGCACTGCTATTGCGCAGCTTGTGAACGTAGCCGTACTTTGCTCCTCACTCAAAAAAAAAAACTAACCTGACACCTCAGTGTTAGCAGTCTGTTTTGTGATCACAAAGACAGATTTAAAATAACCCCAACAACGGATACATGCTGTCTGAACCAGGGGCAACATATATCAGATCCTGGCTGTATGATTTTAGCCATGTAAGGGCCCTTTCACATCAGCGTTTTTTTGAAATTCGCAGCAGATGCGGTGAAAAAAACCGCATCTGCTGCGATTACCGCATACCGGCTGCACTTGCGGCGCGGTTGCGGTAAACGCCATGCAAAGTATAGGCGTACTTGCGGCAGGTGCGGTTTTGCACTTGCGGCAGGTGCGGCCGCGAAAAAAACCGCGGCTGACTGCGGTTTTTTTCGCGGCCGCACCTGCCGCAAGTGCAAAACCGCACCTGCCGCAAGTACGCCTATACTTTGCATGGCGTTTACCGCAACCGCGCCGCAAGTGCAGCCGGTATGCGGTAATCGCGGCAGATGCGGCTTTTTCACCGCATCTGCCGCTAATTTAAAAAAAACGCTGATGTGAAAGGGCCCTAAGGGTACTTTCACATCAGCGGTTTTCGCCGATCGCGGCAGGTGCGGTGAAAAAAAACGCATCTGCCGCGATTAACGCATAACCGCTGCACTTGCGGCACAGTTGCGGCAAGCCCCATGCAATGTCTATGGGGCTTGCGGTAAGTGTGCGGCAGGTGCGGTTTCGGCCGCGAAAAAAAACGCGGTCAGCCTCGGGTTTTTTGCGGCCGCACCTGCCGCAAGTGCCGATACTGCACTTGGCGCACCTGCCGCAAGCCCGCATAGACATTCTATGGAGCTTGCCGCAACTGTGCCGCAAGTGCAGCGGTTATGCGGTAACCGATCGCGGCAGATGCGTTTTTTCACCGCATCTGCCGCGATCGGCAAAAACCGCTGATGTGAAAGCAGCCTAAGATTGACTTTGAAATACTGTGGCGTTTCAGAGCAAAACATACTTTAAAAACCAGCCAAGGACTAAGCCGCACAGGAGACAAGTTGAAAAGGTTGGTCCCTGGTGGCTTTTTCCTGCCAGCTAACAACTGACAGGGCCAGTCACTCAAGGGGTGGGGAATAGGGGCATAACCACAATAGGTGCAGGGGTAGTGATCACACCCAGGCCCTGGAGCTTAGGGGGCCCCAGAAGTCCCTTTGGCCTATTAGAAAAAGATTAATGCTATTAAAGATTTGCAATATTTAGGTGTCCCGTTGGAGTTTTCGCATCGAGGCCCATGGGCTTCCAGTTACACCACTGGTGGGGAGAAGCCACAGTAAGCCTCGCTTAGCCCCTGGTCAGTTTTTAAAGTATGTTTTTCTTTGAAATACCGCAGCAGTTCAGAATCAAACATAACTAGTTGTAATAATCAGGGCTGTGGAGTCAGTGTCCATTTTGGGTGGAGTCAGAGTCGGATTCAGGGAAATCGAGGAGTCAGATGTTTGGTTTACTGACTTCACAACCCTGGTAATTATACAGCCATGATCTGATATATGCAGCCCGTGCCTCTTTTCAGAGTGGATGGTATTGCAGGAGGGGAAGAAGTATGGCAACTGATAAGTGGTTAAGAAGAAGAAACAGATTTCTCTACTATCATACATTAATAAATTCCTATTATGGTGGGGTTACACGTAGCGATATCGTCCCGATATCGCATACAACGGTGCGGGAGCGCGCATTTTTTGAGCGCTTTTCCCGATATCGCATCGCCGGTTTACACGCTGCGATATCGGGAAACAACGTCCCTCCAATGTGTACGCCCACCAACCCAGTAACGACCATTTAACATGGGAGTTAATGGGTGAGGTGCGAGTACAGATCGGAGTTGGGCTGTCACACGCTGCGATGCTGGTACAACGGCCATGCGATATCGGGGAGTTGAATAGCTCTGCTATTAAACTCCGATATCGTTTTGGCATCGTTCCAGCATCGCGTTGTACGCTCAAACAGTACAACGCGCACACGATATCGGCTCCAACTCGCGACCCACGTGACTTTTTGTCGGAGTTGGGTCGGAGTTGGACGCCGATATCGCGGCGTGTAAACCCACCATTAGACTCCTTTACAATTCTATTTTGATGACATTTCACTACCTAAATTACATCACCATAATTACTCTCAGGTGACTGCCATACTTTATTATTAACCCCTTAATGACCAATGTAAACACTATTTGGTCAAAGAAATGCAGAGAATATCATCCTAAATTTACCACCAACATGAAATCCACCCCCCTATTATATTATATATATATATATATATATATATATATACACACACACACATACATACATACATACATACATACATACATACTGTGGTGCAGCGGTTGACTGCCCCACAAGTGTTGGTGCTGGGACTTGCGGTTCCAGGGCTCTGGTACAGCATTAGATGTGTTGGGGCTGCAGGTTAGAAGCCAGGGGAGTGGCTGTCTAACCTGGATCCTCCTGTGGGTGTGACAGAACACAGATATGCAGACTTCCTCTTAGTCACATGGGCTGTGAGGTCATGAAAGGTCCTCTCACCACAGGAGAGGAAAGATCCTGGGAATAGGGTGGTGGTTTCCCAGCATTCGCAATAACTGAGGAGGCATTTCCCAGTTAAAGACTGTAGCCAGCAATCCCTTTGGTGGACTAAAGGTCAGTGTTTGCTGTTATGGACTATTCAGGTGTCTGTTCCAGTCAGAGGGGACAGCCTGACATAGTGTACCTGTCCTGTTCTTGGATGCCCTGTATACTGTGTGCAGTTTATAAGGATATATAATAAACTGCTGGACTTTGTTTTACTTGAAGACCCAGTTGTTGCACAGTTTTCTGCGACCAAGCAGTTCTCTGGGAGGTTTCATGAGCCTAATGAGCGGCCAAGCAGTCCCCTAGGTGTTTGTGTACGCCACAATACATACATACACACACACACACACACATACACATTTTCTAATATATAAAGCTGAATGTGTGTATATCTGGGATTGGCATCTACACCGTCGTAACTATAGCCACAAAATTTTGCACAGTCACACGTCTCGACCCCGGGAGCGTCATAGGCTATGTTGTGAGGCGAAATTTTAACCCTGCGCGTTCCAGTTCACCAAACCATTTTGGCCCCATCTACATAATGGGGAAAAAGTGAATGGAAAAATATTGGAGGAAAATCGACAGCTGTCAGCTATAGAGACAAAATTTTGCAGTCACACGTCTGGACCCTGAGAGCGTCATAGGCTATGTTGTGAGGCGAAATTTTAACCCCGCGCGTTTCAGTTCACCAAACAATTTTGCCCCTATCTACATAATGGGGAAAAAGGGAAAGGAAACGTGTGGGAGGAAAATTGACAGCTGCCAGCTACAGCTACAAAATTTTGCTCAGTCGCACGTCTTCACCCCGGGAGCGTCACAGGCTATGTTGTGAGGCGAAATTTTAACCCTGCGCGTTCCAGTTCACCAAAAAATGTTGCCCCTATCTACATGATGGGGACAAAGTGAATGGAAAAGAGTTGGAGGAAAATTGACAGCTGTCAGCTATAGAGACAAAATTTTGCACAGTCCTACGTCTGGACCCCGGGAGCGTCACAGGCTATGTTGTGAGGCGACATTTTAACCCCGCGCATTCCAATTCACCAAACAATTTTGCCCCTATCTACATAATGGGGAAAAAGTGACAGTTACCAGTTGACAGTTGTGAATGAGAGGGGCTTAATGATAGCGCCAAAGACTAACAGCACATACCAGCATATAGTCACTAAGGTGGGGCCCCAACATGAGATATTCACCACGCACGGGGACATGTATACACAACACACGCACACAAAGAGTAACAGCAAGTGTATAGTCGCTAAGGTGCAGCCCCAACATTGGATACTCACCACGCACCCGAACAAACACACACACACACACACACACACACACCACAAAGAGACACACACAACATAGAGACACACACACCCCCCCAAGGGGACACACACACACACCACAATGAGACACACATGACACAGACACACACACCACACAGAGACACACACCACACAGACACACACCACACAGAGACACACACAATCCACACACACTCCACACAGACACCCCCCCCCACAGTGACACACACACATACACACCCTATAGGGACACATGCACTCACCCCACAGGGACACACACACACACACCACAAAGAGACACACACAACAGACACACACCACACATACCCCCCCCACAGGGACACACACATACGCACCCCAGGGACACACCACACACCACACAGACAGACACAGATGTGCACAAATCACCTCACACAACTCGCCTCATACGTGTGCTATCTTTATTTTCCAAACATAAACATCTGATTAAAAACAGCCAATGTGCAACACATGTGCCATATAGGGAATTAAGGCAGATGTCAGTCACATGAGCTGTCTATTATGTGTATGTGTGAGGTAACATATACTGCCCGGCCAGGGGGGAGGGTTTACTGTTGGCTGGAGATTTATTAGGCTGCCTATAGCAATCAATCACAGCTCAGCTTCTATTTTCCTACAGGTCATTAATATGACATATTCAAATTCTATTTTGTTATAGCTAACAGCAGTTATTTATTAACCCGGGCATAGTCGGGTACTGCAGCTAATATATATATATATATATATATTTTATTTTTTTCCCCCTTCTCTCCATCTTACTGTAAAGGTGCGTTTTCTTTCTGACTTTGTACTTATTCCTTATTTTATCTATTTCATATATGCCCTTTTCTACCTTTGAATAAACGTTTTGAGGCCTCGTTTGGGGCCGTTTAGTTAGAGCCTGGTTCTGATAAACTAATATGGTTCTGGCAAGTGGTTCGGCCCGGGGTTGCCAATTGTTTTTCTCTTTAGAATTCTACACACAAGTACAGTATATTATCTCCAGCATTGAAGGAGAAGTTTGATACATGCAGCTGATGTATTAACCGATTTGGATAAAGACTGTATGGTTTAGTACCTACTCTATATATGTAATCTCATATTTGTCAACTATGCAAATGTATCAAGGTACTGGCCGTCATATCGTTTCACAGAGGCACCCACAATACCTTACCTGTAACTGTACCCCACAGTAATATCCTGTCAGCAATGTTTTACATGATTTTTTCAATAAAAAAAACAGATTACACATAAATCTAAGTCTACCACCCCCCGTCTTATACTCACCTTCCAGCATCATCATTTGTTTACTGTGGTGCTCCGGTAGGTATCCTGCAATTTGTGACACAATTCAGTGTAACTCTATGGCTCTCATACACTTGCATCAAGACCTTCTGATGTAACTTCTGACTCCCGGCCAGAAATTAGGGGCAATAGATAGAACCACAGGAGCAGAGTGGCATCATTAAAAAGGTGAAGCCATTAGAAAGGGAGTATATGACAGGGAACCTATACTTAAAGAACCACTGCAAAACTGAAAAACATGCTGAAGTGGTGCTTTATTTGTTGTATAGATGACGGCTTCCTTTAAGTGGATGAAAAAATTTCAGAAGCCGCAGCACATGTGGAGCAGTAGGGAAACAATTGAATCCAGCCTAGATACTGATCTGTAGGTCAAGCAGCCTTGCATCATTTGCATAAAACCAGAACATTTCTTTTGTGGATTAATATTTAGAATACTAAAGAGTCAGTGCCTTCAGCAGGCTGAGCTATGACTGCTGGCTATGTGACTGATGCCCCACACACTGTCACACTCTAATTAACAAACTTTCAGGACACTCACAGTTTGGGAACCAGGTCAAATCTCATACGATTTAGCAGCTCGTCTTCCTGTAGCATCACAAGGGCAACGGGGAACATCTGATCAAAGTCAAAGTTAAAATGGACACCGGCCGGAGGGTCTCTGAGGAAGTTTCTCCTGTCCTTAAAATGACAAAACAAGTAGTAATAATACACATTCTGGAAAACCGAAGTTATATCTATAGAAAGCACTCATTGTTATAGACTAGAAAACTTGCTCATTGGACAAGATATTTTTTATTCTATTAACTATAGGGATAACATAATGAAGAATTGATATTTTATTATGATCCTATTAAAAGGCTTTCTGTGGCACCGCTCGCTTCTACATCAGGAGGCGAGTGGCAGTGATGGTGTGCCATGGCAGATGATTGCCACAATATTTGCACAGCTGGCAATGGAGCAGATACCTATGGATACAAGTGCAGTACATACATAGGGAGCTCTTCCTGAAGTACACAAGATACAAAGCCTCCTTCTGGCTCTCATAGAGATGTACTGAGACCTTGTAACACGACTTTTGGCCAGTCAGACTGCGCCCAAGAGCAGAGCAATACCAGTAAACAGTAAAGCCACCAGAAGGTGAGCATATGACAGAGGACTTACATTTAAAAGCGCCACTCCAGTGGTGAAAAAACAAACACTAAGGCTAGGTTTACACATAATAATGTCCCAGCGACTCCACCAATGATAGGGATAGTGGGACATAGTTATCTGATCGCTGGTGAGCTGTCACACAGGCAGACTCACCAGCTATCAGCGACCCCTGAAACGACCTCGACATCGTGGAAAAGAATATAGAATATTCTTTTCCACGATGTGGAGGTCCCGCTACACTGGGGTAAGCAGGAGAACGCTGGTAACCACAGTAAACACCGGGTTACTAAGTGCAGTGCTCTTCTTAGTTACCTGCTGTTTACCCTGGTTACCAAGCACAGCGCGTGGTAACTACGGTAAAACACTGGATACTAAGCAGACCGCTGCACCCGGTGTTTACCGTGGTTACCAGCGCATGGTGCTTGGTAACCAGGGTAACAGCAGGTAACCAAGCAGAGCGCTGTGCTTAGTAACCCGGTGTTTACCACGTTGATCGTTGGTCTCCCACTGTCACACACAGCGATGCTGGTCGCCCAGTGGGAGATCAACAATCAAAAAATGGCCTTGGTCATAATACCAACAATCAGGATCTGATCGCCGCAGTATGTCAAACGTAGCAACTTCGCTACGAGGTCGCTGCAACGTCACAAGTTGCAGCCACATCGTTAGCGATTTTGCTACATGTTAACCGGCCTTAACATAACACTAACATAGTGTTTTGGATGCATAGACCATACATTTATAGTTTACATGAAGAGTGGACTACAACTATCATTAAAAGACAAGTCTTACTGCTGATAGGGCCAAGATTTGCTGTTGAATGTCTCTTCCTCACTATAGCCCACCCAAGGTGGAACCGCAGCTTCTATTAAAAAGAACAAAAAATAAATGTTCCATGAAAATTTTTGCTTGCAGATTATTCTCAATAATTGCACTGTTAAAGACGTGCGGCATTTCTAAATTAAATTAATATTGCACACATCCATTAAGTAGTTGTCTTTGACCGTTGAGAACATAAAAAGTCAGTAGCACTCAATGTAATGCACGGGCTGTTATGCAGCATTCGGCCTATATGGCTCAGAGCAGATGGTACACAAGTAACAGCTCCCGTCCGACTTCATCACATAAAGTACAGGACGTAGGGCTGCACAATTCACTCCTACAATACCCAAGTATAAAGGTTGGTTTAAGTATAATCTGGTTTACTGTTAAATGTATTTGTTTTTGCCAATTTTTTTTTCATTTGATATAAAATTAGAAGTCTTGCAATTTTCACACTGACCACTGGGGCTACAGGTAGAAATCCACATGTACATTAGCAGCAGTAGCCAGACTCCAACCCTATCTTTTGTATATAAGTGTTTAACAAGCCTGTACAAAGGCGATTATGAAGTAGCAGGGTCAGCTGTGACATCTCCCATTGAGATTGGCCGATCCTGTTATTAGCAGTGTATAGTGGTGTTACCAGTCACTGTAATTCTGTCTGTAGGAGACAGTTGAGAAAACTCTTCCTGAAAAACAGAATGTAGGAGTCTAAGGCTACATTCACATTGTGCTTTGTCTCATTCGTTATTTTGCAGTGCACAAATTGGATCACTCAAATATATTCTCAGCCAAGTCAATGGGTTTTCACTTTTTGCCATTCAGACTGGTCATTTGTAAAGTGATCTGTTTTTTCCCGTTAGGAGAGTGCTCAGTTTTAAGAATAAGCATGTTAGTTTCTATTGCGTTTTTCCCATCGGAATCATTGTTAATCGAGAAAAAAAAACACAGCACCCAAAACCAGCAAAACCAGATCAGAAACGAATGATCCATTTTTGGTGCGTTTTTTGAAGACAGATCCTGTCTTGCAGCCAAAAGAGCAGCAGAAAAAAAACACAGCAAAACAGTGTGTCTGAATGTAGCCTTAAAAAGCCCCAGTGGCCAGAGTGAGAAAGGAATGTTCTCTACATTTTTATTAAAGATATAGTGCTCTGGTATGAAAATTCTAGACAATATTAATAGAAAAAAATAACCTGCCTAAAATCCATATCAATACAGAGAAATGTTTAACATTTCATATGGATACATCCAGATAAAAAAAAGGACCACAAGGGAAAAACTTTGGTCATCAGTTTCCTTCCAGCATTTCTGTACATGAAGACACTGGAGGACATATTTAAGATCAGGATTCCATGGTTTGAAAGTAGAATTTTAATGACTTTGTGACCATTTCTCAATTAAATGAATGGCAGGAGAATGTCCCCATATGTACTCCCATGTAGTATGATGTGCAGTTTACTGGCCCAGACAAACATAGTAAAAGTCTATTTTCTTTACATGTTTCTTCTTAATGCTGCATTTGTGACATGTAGGTTAGGTTTGAATACAAAACTGTAGTTGTGGGGGTGATTGATCAATGTGAAATACCAACAATATCATATTACGTTAGAACAACTATATACATGAGCCCCTTTTTGGGCTTACCAAATAGTATACGTACACTTTAAAATCATTCACATGCTACCACGAGGGTAAATAGGATGTACAAACAGAATCATAAAGTAGGAACAGGAAAGACATGGCAACGTGCCATTTAGTACAATAATAAAACACAAAAGGCAAGGAATGAAATGTTCCCTTCAGAGCCATGTAAAAACAGTCAGGCATGAGCAGATGTGATTCTGTAGACTATACAGTGCATACCTGTTTTTTTATTTGACTTCTCCTGTACAAATTTGTCTTGTTCTTTCTGGAATTCACCAATGATGGTCTGGAAATAGTAAGTGACAAATACAATGGATTACATTTCACTAAATGGCAGTGAACCTCAAACTTAAAGATGTTGTCCAACACATTGATGACCTCTCCTTAGAAGAGGTCATCACTGTCTGATCGGCTGAGGTCTGACACCCGGCCGATCAGCTGTTCTCAGTGATGGTGGTAGGTGGCCAAAAATGCTCAGTTCTGGAGCTGCACCGTCTTCTGATAGTGGCCACAGCCGGGTACTGAGCATCTGTCTCCTATAGGATTGAATAAGAGGCGGATGTGCAGTACCCGACCGCAGTCAAGCTCCAGAACTGAGCCATTCCGGCCACCTACCCCGGCAACGAGAATATGATCAGGAGGAGTGACCGGTGTTGGGCCCTGACGATCAGACATTCATTCTCCAAGTGATAAGTTATCAATATTTAAGTAATGGACAATCTCTTTACAGGCTGAGACACTACAGATTCACGGTGTGAATTCTGCAAATGAAAATTAGCAGCAGATTAATGTAAACTACATGTGGACGGGCTTTTCAAAACCCTCCCCCCATTATAGAGAAACATCACAGGTAAAATAATCACGTTGTGGGTTTCAAGTTTATTAATTTTTTGGTTTAACTGACAGCACTGTAGTTCAATAATGAAAATAGTCATCAAAAATACAAATTGCGTCTAAACTCTGTCAGTTATTGGATGTGGAAAACTTATAAAAATGATACTAATGCCCCTACTGCTGTATATGCTGCACAAGGCCCTGCGGTGGCTTTCCCACCCCACCTATTTCATAAAATACAAACACTGTTTAGGTCGGGGGTGGGGAACTCCAGTCTTCGAGAGCGAACAGTGCATGTTATCAGGTTTTCCTTAGCATTGCACAGGGGTTGGAATAGTCATCCGTGCAGGTGATTCAATTATAACCTGTGCAATACTAAGGAAATCCTGAAAACATGCTCCATTGGCGGCTCTTTAGGCCTAGAGTTCCCCACCTCTGGTTTAGAGAATTAATTTGGTGCAAAAAACAGGTTCAGATGAAACTGACAACTCTACAATGTGATAAGGATGAAGTTGGACTGACTATCCCAGACCGGTCACTGTACTTCATCGCAAACCAGGTGCAACACTTTCATGGTTGGGGTAATTGAGAAACCATGGGTAAAGAAGGATCTACTCTGAGGAAGGGTATAGGGTGGACTTCAATGGTGTGTGCTGCAGACGGGAGTGTTTCTGAGTACTAACCCCTATACTTCCCTACTGTACAAGGTGTGGATCAGAGGAAAGAAATATTTGGGCATTTTAGTGTACCAAGTACACTCCTATGGCATGATCTACTTCTTGGTGAATTATTTAAACTGTAAGGCTTTGCTGGGTGGGAGCAAAGACCTGCTAGATCAAATGTATAAAAATCAGACTCTTAAAAGCCTCCAGAAGCTTCAAGAGGACTGTATTACACCACTTACTAATTTTTATCAGTACCTTCAGATCAGGCATGCCCCATATGCTCAATTACATACATACCTTACATTTCACCATCCCTTTATAATAAATTCCCCTGCCTCTGCAGATAACACAAGGGGTCTGATCTCCACTATTTATGAAAACATGGTTGAATTTCAGACAAGGGGACAATCAATGGCAGCCCATTCTAAATGGATAGAAGATGTAGGTCCTTTATCATCAGAACAATGGGGAGAGATCCTGGAAAATGTTCCTAAATTATTCCCATGCGAAGCCCAGAAACTGTCCCAGATATTTCTTATCCATACTCTACAAAACATCCATTTTTTTTGCATAGGATTGGATTGCGTATAGAGGCAAGATGTCCCAGATGTGGACTGGATGAAGCACACCTATTACATATGTCTGGGAATGTAGAAAGGTGGGGACCTTTTAGACGGAAGTCCTGTTAGTGGAGAGAGTGTATGAGGTGAGGCTCCCAGGAAATCCACAGATGTGTTCTGGGGCTTCTTGAAGATGGAACTGACCTGGACCCTAGTATGTCTTTAACAATCGGTCTTATTTTGTACCAGGCACATAACCGATCTGGCATTCTACTGGCTGGATGTGCAACCTCATAGTGTGGGGAGAGTGGAGACGTAAACAAAATAATCAAATCTGGTCCACAAAACAATGTTTATACCAAACGGAACTCATTGAGTACATTTAGAGACTCCTTGGCTGGACACCCCTGGTTTACCATCAAATCTATTACTCAGGGATAACATTTTTAATATATTGCCTTCAGTTTGATATTTTATATGTTAATAAGACACCTCTTTATTTTGTTAGGATAATAAAAAAATGGACTTCTCTACTGTTGTGTTGAGGGTTATGTAGGTTGGCTTAGGATGTTGGAGATGTAGTGTGTTTATAAATTATCTATATTCCATATTCTGATTTCCGTTCTAAGTGTGACTACTGTAATAGATCTCAATGGAAAATTGTAAATCGAAACTGTTTGAGGATTATTGAGTTTATATCAATAAAAAGGATCTGATGAAAAATTAAAAAAATACAAAATTGCCCAATTGTGCACACAGTGCATACCATGTCTCCGATGTTGTGCATCTACATCGGTCACATGACGCTACAGCCAGTCAGCAGCCACACAAGGATAATTATCCTGATTACACTACAGTGATCAATATATCAAATAAGTAGGATCAGCACCAATCATGCAAACGTGTCTCCTAAAGTCTGTGTGTCCCCTGTCTCATTATTTGTCTACAGAAGTCATGGCATCACATGTTCGTCACCACTCCATCCTCATGCTAGGTTCTCAAAAATCAGATGTCCAAAAATTATACATTTATCTAAAACATGTTGCTAAGTGTTAAACCTGTTTTACACCGAATATCAACCAATGTTTATGTCAAATATGTGCAAGCAGAGATCATCATGGGCTGGACAAATGCCAAAAAGATCAATCTCCTAACATCTCTTTAGGTTCCAGTGTTCTGGAACCCAGCCACAGACTCCATCTGAGCACTACCTTTTATATGTGCTTATATGTAGCAGGCAAAATAGATCTTGTGCACATGGAGTCTTATTCAGGAGTCTCTGTTTTTTTGTTTCTCTAAGTTATTTTGAAGAAATCTGAAATTGTTTTGGGGGATTTTTTCATGGAGTGAAGTAGGTATTTGATTGAATAGTGCACGTCAACAAACTGATATGTACTTTTTTTTATTAATCAAAACCTAAAAAAAAAAAAACCTCTCAAAAAAGAACACATACAGACAGCAAAATGGTTTTACAACAGACATTAATGGGGAGAGTCTTGCAAGCACCTTTTGAGCAATTTTTCAGATTTTGTTTTTTTGAGGGGACCCACAAAAAAAAATCCTCAAAAACCTGAGAGAGCACATACCTTTTTCCAGGCAGATTTGGGGTCCATGACCATATACACCTAAAAAAGCGCTCAAAAGAATAAACAAATACATTTCTAGAATAACGAACTTCCTGTTTTCCTGTGCAGGTTTTTAGGATTCCAAAAAAAATACAACAAAAAAAGGCAATAAAGGAAGTGACTGTTGATTCTTTATTTTTTGCTCCAAAGATGCGTTGTACTTTACAATAGAAGTCAATGGGAAAGCTCAAAAATGTCAGAAAACGCCAAGCGTCTTTTTGTGTCTTTCCGCTTTAAAAAAAATAATACCAGTTTTTTTTTGTTGTTCAATTAGTAAAAAAATTACAAAAACACTCATGAAATGATTATAAGAATAATAACAAATAGACTCTTAAGGTTAAGGGTGCGTGCACACGTTTAGTGTACGCAGCGTTTTGGACGCAGTGTCTTGCCTCTGCGTCCAAAACGCTGCGTAGCACAGTACAAGCATTGTGGATAGTATTTCAAGAAATCCCATCCTCACTATACTTAACCCGCCCGCAGCGTGTTTACAGCTGCGGTGCAGGTTGCCAGCAGTCCACTCCTCCGCAGCATGTTTATTTCATGCTGCGGAGTCGGAAGCGGCTGCCATTAGGTGACTGCAGGGAGAAGCCGCCCAGCACCCGCCGCACTATGGTGAGTACAGGGCGGGCTGAGGTCTAACAATACTCCAGGGAAGAGGGAGCAATTCCTGAAGTGTCTTCTACTTTAAAAACTAAAGCTTTTGTCTGCCCGAAAAAGGCACTGTGTGAACATACCCTTGGAAGGATTCATTTGCTGACATAACCTTTGGGGGATTATAAGAGAGAAATAGAACAATGGAAATTCAGCAGCAGAGATGCTTAAAATATCTACCGGCCAGATGTAAGAAAAGTGCTGAGAAAAGCTAGAACCAACAGGATAAACAATAAGCTGAACTGGAACGAGAGGACGCCTGAATGTGTCATCAGATCTGATGTCATGTGGCAAAGGGCCAGATCTCAATGCTGTATGACTGAACTTCACATTATGTACAGAGGTCACAACTACAAGACAGGTAATCAGACAAGCCGTACCCAGTCTGTAAACAAGTCTACCGATGCAGGTCGGCAAGCACCGATGGAAACAGAACATTCAATAACTGTGATGTCCACAGAAAGCATCATGTTATTGGCAGTACATCCCCCACTTACTGGTGTTAATGAGCAAACACGGGCTAATAAAAACACTTTTAGGCCTCATTCACACATAACCAGCAGTGTCTCAAAAACACAGAATAGGTGTCAATATTCCCATTATAGTTTTCTCTGTATCTTCCACTCCTGGGTTTTATGTACAAACAGTGCAAATTACAGACGTGAATGAGGCCTTAGGCCCGATACAGATATGAGCACTCAAGAGTTTAATCTGCAACTCTAAATCTTAGGCCCCTTTCACACTGGAGTGTTTGTCCGGATCCGGACAAGAAAAAACAGATCTGCCACCTAACAGCCACACTTGCCCAATGCACTGTCAATGGAGCTTGCGGCAGGTGCAGTATAGCCGCTGTTCCGGCAGTTGCGGTCGCGAATAAAAAAAAAAAAAAGAAAAACGCTGCTGACCACGTTTTTTTTTTGCAGCCGTAAGTGCCGGAACCGCGGCTAAACCGCACCTGCTGCAAGCTCCATTGACAATGCATTGGGCTTGCCGCAAGTGTGGCCATTAGGTGGCAGATGCAGTAAATCTGCCGTAATCAGCGAAAAACTCTGATGTGAATGGGGCCTTACTGGATGGCAGCAAAGCTCCTTCACACCTAGAGTAGAATCACAGATACAAAAAGATAAAGCTCTTACAAGAGCCAAAATCATAACCCTTCAAACCTTATCAATGATGCCATCGATTTTTCCTTCTTCAACAGACTTCTTGATAGTATGAGCAGTTTCAGTAACAGATTCAGAGATCTTTTTTGTTGCGACTGAAGCCATGCTTAAGAGATAACCTGAAAAAGACAATTTATGGAGCTTTATTTATTGCTTGTACAGTTGTAGCCAAAAGTATTGACACCCCTGCAATGCTGTCAGATAATACTCAGTTTCTTCCTGAAAATGATTGCAATCACAAATTCTTTGGTATTATTATCTTCATTTAATTTGTCATTTGATTTCAAGAAATCTCATCCTCACTATGCTTTACCCACCCGTAGCGTCTTTGGATCTGCGGTGCAGGTTGCCGGGAGTCCGCTCCTCCTCCGCATGTTTATTTCATGCTGCGGAGTAGGAAGCGGCTCCCATCAGGTGACTGCAGGGAGAAGCCGCCCTGCACCCGCCGCACATGGTGAGTACAGGGCAGCTGCGGTCTCCCTGCGGCCACCCGCGGCTTCACTCAGGTCCGGAGGAGCCGCGTCCAACACGCAGCTACTCCGGACCGTGTGCACACACCCTTAGCGAGTTTTTTTACCTCAGTATTTGGTGGGTTTTTACCTCAGTATTTGTAGCCAAACCCAGAATTGCAACAATTAGAGGAAAAGTATAATAGAAACACGTCACCACTTCTATATTTATCATCCACTCCTGGTTTTGGCTACAAATACTATAGTAAAAAACTCACCAAATACTGATCGTGTGAACGTGGCCTTAAAAGAATTGTAGCGAAGAGCTGCTTTCTTTACCTAAAGACCAGCCATTGCTGAGGTTGCATGTAGGGCTGGGCGATTTTGAAAAAAATCAAAATCTCGATTTTATTTAAACCTATGGACGATTTTCGATTTAAATCTCGATTTTTTTTTAAATTTTTTTTTTTTGCTTTTCTTTGATGAATAAAGAGAAAACTAAGAGGTACCGTATATACTCTTGTATAAGCCGACCCCCCTACTTTTGCCCCCAAAACCTGGGAAAACCTATTGACTCTTGTATAAGCCGAGGGTGGACCCCAGCACAGGTATACAGCCCCCAGCAGTGTAGTATATAGGCCCCAGCAGTGTTACAGAAGCAGCCCCAGCAGTGTATACAGTAGCAGCCCCAGTGGTAGTATACAGCAGCCCCAGCGGTGTATACAGCAGCAGCCCCAGTGGTGTATATAGCAGCAGCCCCAGTGGTGTACACAGTAGCAGCCCCAGTGGTGTACACAGTAACAGCCCCAGTGGTGTACACAGTAACAGCCCCAGTGGTGTACACAGTAACAGCCCCAGTGGTGTATATAGCAGCAGCCCCAGTGGTGTATATAGCAGCAGCCCCAGTGGTGTATATAGCAGCAGCCCCAGTGGTGTACACAGTAACAGCCCCAGTGGTGTATATAGCAGCAGCCCCAGTGGTGTATATAGCAGCAGCCCCAGTGGTGTATATAGCAGCAGCCCCAGTGGTGTACACAGTAACAGCCCCAGTGGTGTATATAGCAGCAGCCCCAGCGGTGTATATAGCAGCAGCCCCAGCGGTGTATACAGCAGCAGCCCCAGCGGTGTATACAGCAGCAGCCCCAGCGGTGTATACAGCAGCAGCCCCAGCGGTGTATACAGCAGCAGCCCCAGCGGTGTATACAGCAGCAGCCCCAGCGGTGTATACAGCAGCAGCCCCAGCGGTGTATATAGCAGCAGCCCCAGCGGTGTATATAGCAGCAGCCCCAGCGGTGTATATAGCAGCAGCCCCAGCGGTGTATACAGCAGCAGCCCCAGCGGTGTATACAGCAGCAGCCCCAGCGGTGTATATAGCAGCAGCCCCAGCGGTGTATATAGCAGCAGCCCCAGCGGTGTATATAGCAGCAGCCCCAGCGGTGTATATAGCAGCAGCCCCAGTGGTGTATATAGCAGCAGCCCCAGTGGTGTATATAGCAGCAGCCCCAGTGGTGTATATAGCAGCAGCCCCAGTGGTGTATATAGCAGCAGCCCCAGTGGTGTACACAGTAACAGCCCCAGTGGTGTATATAGCAGCAGCCCCAGCGGTGTATATAGCAGCAGCCCCAGCGGTGTATACAGCAGCAGCCCCAGCGGTGTATATAGCAGCAGCCCCAGTGGTGTATATAGCAGCAGCCCCAGTGGTGTATATAGCAGCAGCCCCAGTGGTGTATATAGCAGCAGCCCCAGTGGTGTATATAGCAGCAGCCCCAGTGGTGTATATAGCAGCAGCCCCAGTGGTGTATATAGCAGCAGCCCCAGTGGTGTACACAGTAGCAGCCCCAGTGGTGTATATAGCAGCAGCCCCAGTGGTGTATATAGCAGCAGCCCCAGTGGTGTACACAGTAACAGCCCCAGTGGTGTATATAGCAGCAGCCCCAGTGGTGCATATAGCAGCAGCCCCAGTGGTGTATATAGCAGCAGCCCCAGTGGTGCATATAGCAGCAGCCCCAGTGGTGTACACAGTAGCAGCCCCAGTGGTGTATAAAGCAGCAGCCCCAGTGGTGTATATAGCAGCAGCCCTAGTGGTGTATATAGCAGCAGCCCCAGTGGTGTATATAGCAGCAGCCTCAGTGGTGTATATAGCAGCAGCCCCAGTGGTGTATATAGCAGCAGCCCCAGTGGTGTATATAGCAGCAGCCCCAGTGGTGTACACAGTAACAGCCCCAGTGGTGTATATAGCAGCAGCCCCAGTGGTGTATGGAGGACACTGGTGAGTGCACCAGCCCCAGACTGCAGTGATTGCTCCCTGCACTGTCTATGGAGCCTCAGCGGTGCACACACTGACCTGGAGCCGGGGATGGTGCCGATCACTCCCGCACAGTGCTGCAGGCTGCTCCGGTCTCCCCCATCTCTGGACTGAGCAGCCATGCTCATGTGGAAACACCGACATTGCAGCCCCATCCGCCGGCCGTGCACCGGATTACGGCTGCTGCCCTGCGAGCCCCCGATCCAGGGAGACGCTCCCCATGTCTGCCGCAGGTCACACGGCTCCCGGCTGCAGCGCCACAAGTCCCCTGCGTCCCGCCAAAGTCACATTGTTTGCGGCATCTACAAGGCGGAAGTGTGGAGGCGCACTATGTCATTGTACTTATCCCCGCCGCCCTGTATACCCATGGGGGGGGCGCCATTTTAAATCGAATTACACGATTTTGAAAAAATCAGAATCGTGGCCACCTAAGGGGGCGAATTAATCGAATTAATTCGATTAATCGCCCAGCCCTAGTTGCATGTTTAAACAACTACTATGCAATTTACCCATTTCAAAAGATGAAACAGCCTCTTTAGAAAAATGCAAGAGCAAGAAAAAAAAGAAAAAAAAAAAATCACTGTTTCAACAATAAAATATACTTCTTTGTTTAACTCATTGTGTTCACGGAGCAGGTTCAGTGACTCCACAATTTTATAGTCTGGGTTATTAGGGACAAGCTGAGAACAATTGTGTGTACTTTATGGTTTTATTTTTGTACGCTACAAATCATTTTGTAATGACCATTTCACATCAGCATTTTCGTTGAATTGCGGCAGATTTACCGCATCTGCCTTGTAACAGTTGCATTTGCGGCACACTTGCAGCAAGCTCCATTCATTCTCTATGGGGCTTGCGGTCAGGTGCAGCAAGTGCAGTTTGCTGGATCGAGCAGATCCAGCACTTGCAGCCTGGGAAAAAAAAAGGTGCTAGCTTTTGACCCTCCGCAAGTGTCAGATCCGGCAAACCGCACTTGCCATACATAACCGCAAGCCCCAGAGAGTGAATGGGGCTTGCCACAAGTGTGTTGCAAATGCGACCGTTACAAGGCAAATGCGGTAAATCTGCCGCAAACCAGCAAAAATGCTGATGTCAAAAGGGGCCCAAGATGAAAAAAAAAAAAAAAAAAAAAAAAAAAAAAACATGATTCTTGTCATTGTCATTTACAACCGGCATCCACTGTATCTTGTGCCGTCTGTGTAGTAAAGGGGGGCAGATCAGACTAGCAGGTGTCACCATGGTGTTGAAGGTCTTCTTATAAAGTTGTGTCATAGATCTTAATAACCCCCCTGATCTCTAAAGTATAGGGTCTGTAGAGCAACTTCAAGCATTATTCCCAAGATTGTAACTTACTTCCTCCCTCTCTATAATATACAGGATAACGTATTGATCCCTGGGGGTCTGACCATTGTGAGCCAGCAATCTTGAGGTTGGAGTTGTGAATTTTGTGAACCTGCAGAGGACCTTCTAGGATGAAGTGAAGAAGCTCCTACTATGCCTCTATTGCATTCATTGTCCATGGGACTGCCAATTAGGCTGAAGTCTCTTTGACGTGTGACTCACACAACATCAATGTGAGTAAGGCGGCCGTCACACGGTGCAATATCTTGAACGATATCGTTTAAGCGATCTGCTTTTTGATCGCTTAAGCGATATCGTTTGTGCATCGTTACGTGCGATCAAGCGATTTTACAATGTAAAATCACTTGATCGCTAGATCGCAGATATGAGAGCAGGACCTCATATCTAGCGATCATCGCTTGTTCAATTTGCTTCATCGTGGTGTGCGACACCACGATGAACGATCTCCCAGCGGCAGAGTCTATGCTGGGAGATGGTATCTATGGTAAACGTCGGGTTACTAAGCGCCACGCAGCGCCTAGTAACCCGATGTGTACCATAGTTACCAGTGATCTCGCTGCTCAACATCGCTGGCGAGTCTGTCTGTGTGACATCTCACCAGCGATGTGAGCGATATTGTTAGCGATAGCGCGTGCACGTGTTCGCTAACGATATCGCTCACAATATCTGTGTGTGTGACGGCCGCCTTAATCTCATATTGCTCTCGGCCCTATGCATGGTAATACTGCAGCTCAGATCTGCAGATAATTTTCTCGGTACTATTCAGAACGAGGGAAAAAAATTGCAGCATGCGCAAGCATTGGATGTAATATGCTAGTGACACTCGGTTCAGGTTTTGTTGCCAGCGTGACTGAGTGTTATCTACTATGATCAGAGTACAGGTGCGGAGGAAGAGAGATTAATTTCCCCATCTCTTCCATTGCCCGCCTTTGCCTATATAGCACTGCACTCTGATTTGTGCAGAGTGCATTCTAATGGTTCCCTTGCACCTATACACTTGTATGGGTGCGAATGAACCAAGACTCGCTGACAATTGTAGAATGCTGCCACTTTTTCCTCAGTCCGATTAGGGTAAAACACTAGTGTTACTCTGACCTGTCAGCGAATCTCGAATCACTAGCACACATACAAGTCTATGGGTGCGAGTGAAACTTTGCACAGCACTCTGATGTCATCTAAGTGCAAAGCAATACATGCAGAGACAGATAATGGAGAAATTAATCTCTCCCTCTCCTCACCTGTGATCCAGTCACAGGATCAGATCACAGTAATGACACTTGGATCACACTCACAGCAGAGACTGAGGCGAGAGTCATTCACAGATGATGCTCTAGTATTGGATGACATACACCCAGATTCTCAGCCAGAAAAGTTGTTGAGTGCCAAGAGAGGGTGCATTTTATTTTCTCACCTAGAATCCGTATACCACACGAATGAGTGTTTTTTTTTTGTGAGAACAAAAACACACTTGCTGGGCATTCTCATGACATACAGATCCTAGGTGAGAAAAAAAACGCACACTCGCCTGCACTCACCAACTTTTCTGGCGGAGAAGGTGGGCTATTTATATATGGAAATGTGGGCACAACCTTATATAGAGTACAATGCTCAGCTTTCTCCTCGGTCCCATAGATAGTAAAGGTAGCAGACACTGAGAATGAGCAGCTCCAACTTATCCAAGACAGAGGCTGCACAGCCAGTCCCTGATTCTAGATGGCCGTTCTACAGATCAATACCAGTACCAGCGGCCATGCCTCATGATCAGTAGGGGATCACCTGCTATCTTGGGGACAAGCATTTTAGCTTCCTGTAATACCAGCCGGACGTCCCTGATCAGAAGGGATAATCTGCACTGTAGCTTCCAGGCATATCAGTCAGACCCCCATGATCAATATGGGATAACCTGCACTGTGGTTTCCTGGCACAGTGGCCGGACCCCCTTGATCTCTAAGGGATGACCTACACTGTCATTTAATGGCAGAGCGGCCGGACCCCATGATCATTAGGGGATAATCTGCACCATAGTAGCTTCCTGGCACAGTAGCCGGACCCCACGATCAGTAGGGGATAAAGGCCGGACCCCGCAATCAGTAGGGGATAACGGCCGGGATCAGTAGGGGATGATCTGCACCGTAGCTTCCTGGCACAGCAGCCAGACCCCTATGCCCCCACGATCAGTAGGGGATGACGGCCGCGACCCCCCTCCCTCCCCATGATCAGTAGGGGATGACGGCCGCGACCCCCGACAATCAGTAGGGGATGACGGCCGCGACCCCCGACAATCAGTAGGGGATGACGGCCGCGACCCCCGACAATCAGTAGGGGATGACGGCCGCGACCCCCGACAATCAGTAGGGGATGACGGCCGCGACCCCCGACAATCAGTAGGGGATGACGGCCGCGACCCCCGACAATCAGTAGGGGATGTCGGCCGCGACCCCCGACAATCAGTAGGGGATGACGGCCGCGACCCCCGACAATCAGTAGGGGATGACGGCCGCGACACCCGACAATCAGTAGGGGATGTCGGCCGCGACCCCCGACAATCAGTAGGGGATGACGGCCGCGACCCCCGACAATCAGTAGGGGATGTCGGCCGCGACCCCCGACAATCAGTAGGGGATGACGGCCGCGACCCCCGACAATCAGTAGGGGATGACGGCCGCGACCCCCGACAATCAGTAGGGGATGACGGCCGCGACCCCCGACAATCAGTAGGGGATGACGGCCGCGACCCCCGACAATCAGTAGGGGATGACGGCCGCGACCCCCGACAATCAGTAGGGGATGTCGGCCGCGACCCCCGACAATCAGTAGGGGATGACGGCCGCGACCCCCGACAATCAGTAGGGGATGTCGGCCGCGACCCCCGACAATCAGTAGGGGATGACGGCCGCGACCCCCGACAATCAGTAGGGGATGACGGCCGCGACCCCCGACAATCAGTAGGGGATGACGGCCGCGACCCCCGACAATCAGTAGGGGATGACGGCCGCGACCCCCGACAATCAGTAGGGGATGACGGCCGCGACCCCCGACAATCAGTAGGGGATGACGGCCGCGACCCCCGACAATCAGTAGGGATGACGGCCGCGACCCCCGACAATCAGTAGGGGATGACCTGCACTGTAGCTTCCTGACACAGCACGCTCTCATGCATTTTTCTGATCAGATGGGTGATCCACTACAGTGCAGGAGAAAGGCCTCAATCCATGACAATGGGGTGGTGTACCCTGCCCTTTCTGTACTGGGCACTGATCACTTTCTGCAGCCAGTGAATCTCGTGCTATGCTGTGCCCCAGCTCGGGGACATCACCAGCCTACACCACATTGTAATGGCAGAGTACATCATACACTTACTGCCGAAGCCTTTGGCCTGTCTGAGCAGCACATCCTCCGCCTCCTCCAGAGCCTGCCCCTCGGCTTCGGTGCCGTCTCCCTGCTTCGTACTGGCAGATTCCTCGCCCGTGTCTTGTATCGGTTGACCCTTTTCTTCCGTAGCTTGTGATTCCGGTTCTGGGTCCAAGCCCAGCCAGCTCCCCAGACCACGAAACATGCTGCAGTCCGCTCACAGCCGCCCGGTGCGGACACACTACGCAGATACCGACGGAAAACTACTTGTTGTTACCGTTTAACGTCAAAACTTCCTCGTTTCGACCTCCTACGTCACCAGCAGTCTGTCCAACCAATGGCGACAGGCGCTGTATTCACGTGACACCGCCGGAGCCGTCCACAGAGCAGCTCTAATCATCCAATCATTGAACTGTAGCTCTGACCACGCCCACACAACCGCCCTCTTGCTTACAGTCCTGTCACATGCGCACAGCCTTGCGCCGCAGTTGTCATCGTGAATTGATTGTAGAGGATATAGAGATAGTGTGTTCGGCGCACAAATGCCGAGACTCTGGCCGTCTCGGAGGGCCTACTCGCCGTAGGGACGCCATCCGCTCCGCTTGCCTGACGGTGTTCCTTGCCCTGCTTCTTTCAGTGCTTCCTTCCTGTGCTGTAAGGGCCGAGTCGAACGCTGGCGGCCTATGCTTGTTTCCAGTGGCGTAACTTCAGGCCCAGGGGCCCCGATGCGAAAGATCCAACGGGGCCCCCAAGTATTGCAAATCTTTAATAGTATTAGGCCACGTGCACACGCTGAGTATTTGATGAGTTTTTTACCTCAGGATTTGTAGCCAAAACCAGGAGTGGATAATTAAATACAGAAGTGGTGCAGGTGTTTCTATTAGACTTTTCCTCTGATTGCTCCACTCCTGGTTTTGGCTACAAATCCTGAGGTAAAAAAATCATCAAGTACTCAGCGTGTGCATGTGGCCTTAGAAGAGATGAGCGAGTATGCTTGTCACTACTCGGTACTCGCACGAATATCTCGGTACTCGGTGAGTACCGAGTAATCTCGCGATACTCGTGCTGTGCTCGGGGTCCACCTCCCTGCATTTTGGAGCTCTTTTCAGAGCCAGCCCGCATGCAGGGATTGGCTGACAGACACTGTAATGCCACAGCCATGTTGGTTGTTGCATTACAGTGATTGGCTGGCCGCACATCGTGATCAGGTCTTTATAAGACCTGACCGCACTGTGCTCGTCACTCTGTGCCATTAGACAGTCAGTGTAGGGAGAGCTGCTGCTGATTGAGGGACAGATTTGTGGCCTTTCAGCTAGTGTAGGCACAGGGCTGCCAGTCTATTTACCACAACAGTCCTTCTGAGGACTAATAGAGCAGATTACAGGGAGGCAGGGTATCTACCAAACTTCGCTGTGCCAGTATACCAGCCTGCATCGCATCTGGGGCTGGTTTCCAGGCTCATCCATCCCAAAAACCGTGCTTTTAGGGATTTATTTGGCTCACTATAGGCAGGAGTAGGTTTTAGCTCAAATTAGGGTACACCAAAAGCATTGTGCTAAAAACCAACTCTTGTCTGCACTAATTTAGCATCTAATTGCTGCTACTGTAGGTTGCAGAGTTAATTAGGATACACCAAAAGCCTCGAGCTAAAAACCTACTCATGTCTGCACTAATTTTGCATCTAAGTGCTGCTCCTCTAGGTTGCAGCGTAAATTAGGGTACACCAAAAGCCTTGTGCTAAAAACTTACTCTTGTCTGCACTAATTTTGCATCTAAGTGCTGCTACGGTCTGTTGCAGCGTAAATTAGGATATGCCAAAAGACACACTATTGAAGTCAGCGTTTGTGTGTGACTAGTTCACCTGCAGGGCCTTAATTTCAAAACTTAGGGTAATGCTAAAAACCTACCTGTGGCCATCAGCCACAGCGCGGGAGGCGCCGGCTACATTCCAGGAGAAACCTCCACTTGGATACTTATCCAGCACACAGGGGCACATACTATACTCCAAGAGGCTAAACCAGTTCCATCAGAGCATCCTTTAATGTGGATATAGCCATATATGGACCCCAAGGCTGCACAACTTTAAGCCATATAGTGCATTTCAACAGCGACTTTTGATAAAGGCTATTGGATTATAGCCGAAACGTCACCCAGGTCGCATGTCTATTGTGTACAGCACTAAATAAAATCAACACAAGTTTGTCACCTGCAAAACTGCCTACTGGCAGCGTAAATTAGGGCCCACCAAAAGCCTTGTGCTAAAAACCTACTCTTGTCTGCACTAATTTTGCATCTAAGTGCTGCTACTGTCTGTTGCAGCGTAAATTAGGATACGCCAAAAGACACGCTATTGTAGTCAGCGTTTGTGTCTGACCAGTCCACCTGCAGGGCCTTAATTTCAAAACTTAGGGTCGTGCTAAAAACCTACTCTTGTCTGCACTAATTTTGCATCTAAGTGCTGCTACTGTCTGTTGCAGCGTAAATTAGGATACGCCAAAAGACACGCTATTGTAGTCAGTGTTTGTGTCTGGCTAGTCCACCTGCAGGGCCTTAATTTCGAAACTTAGGGTCATGCTAAAAACCTACTCTTGTCTGCACTAATTTTGCATCTAAGTGCTGCTCCTCTAGGTTGCAGCGTAAATTAGGTTACACCAAAAGCCTTGTGCTAAAAACCTACTCTTGTCTGCACTAATTTTGCATCTAAGTGCTGCTACTGTCTGTTGCAGCGTAAATTAGGATACGCCAAAAGACACGCTATTGTAGTCAGCGTTTGTGTCTGACAAGTCCACCTGCAGGGCCTTAATTTCAAAACTTAGGGTCATGCTAAAAACCTACTCTTGTCTGCACTAAATTTGCATCTAAGTGCTGCTCCTCTAGGTTGCAGCGTAAATTAGGGTACACCAAAAGCCTTGTGCTAAAAACCTACTCTTGTCTGCACTAATTTTACATCTAAGTGCTGCTACTGTCTGTTGCAGCGTAAATTAGGATACGCCAAAAGACACGTTATTGTAGTCAGTGTTTGTGTCTGACTAGTCCACCTGCAGGGCCTTAATTTCAAAACTTAGGGTCGTGCTAAAAACCTACTCTTGTCTGCACTAATTTTGCATCTAAGTGCTGCTACTGTCTGTTGCAGCGTATATTAGGATACGCCAAAAGACACGCTATTGTAGTCAGTGTTTGTGTCTGGCTAGTCCACCTGCAGGGCCTTAATTTCGAAACTTAGGGTCATGCTAAAAACCTACTCTTGTCTGCACTAATTTTGCATCTAAGTGCTGCTCCTCTAGGTTGCAGCGTAAATTAGGTTACACCAAAAGCCTTGTGCTAAAAACCTACTCTTGTCTGCACTAATTTTGCATCTGAGTGCTGCTACTGTCTGTTGCAGCGTAAATTAGGATACGCCAAAAGACACGCTATTGTAGTCAGCGTTTGTGTCTGACTAGTCCACCTGCAGGGCCTTAATTTCAAAACTTAGGGTCGTGCTAAAAACCTACTCTTGTCTGCACTAATTTTGCATCTAAGTGCTGCTACTGTCTGTTGCAGCGTAAATTAGGATACGCCAAAAGACACGCTATTGTAGTCAGTGTTTGTGTCTGGCTAGTCCACCTGCAGGGTCTTAATTTCGAAACTTAGGGTCATGCTAAAAACCTACTCTTGTCTGCACTAATTTTGCATCTAAGTGCTGCTCCTCTAGGTTGCAGCGTAAATTAGGTTACACCAAAAGCCTTGTGCTAAAAAACCTACTCTTGTCTGCACTAATTTTGCATCTAAGTGCTGCTACTGTCTGTTGCAGCGTAAATTAGGATACGCCAAAAGACACGCTATTGTAGTCAGCATTTGTGTCTGACTAGTCCACCTGCAAGGCCTTAATTTCAAAACTTAGGGCCACTTTACACACACCAACGTCTGTGACCAACTTCTGAACAGATCTCTGGTTGCAGTGAAATCATGGACACATTGCTCCATTTTGTACAAATGAAACAATGTGTCCATGATTTCACTGCAACCAGAGATCTGTTCAGAAGTTGGTGTGTGTAAAGCGGCCCTTAGGGTCGTGATAAAAACCTACTCTTGTCTGCACTAATTTTGCATCTAAATGCTGCTTCTCTAGGTTGCAGCGTAAATTAGGGTACACCAAAAGCCTTGTGCTAAAAACCTACTCTTGTCTGCACTAATTTTGCATTTAGGTGCTGCTACTGTCTGTTGCAGCGTAAATTAGGATACGCCAAAAGACACGCTATTGTAGTCAGCGTTTGTGTCTGACTAGTCCACCTGCAGGGCCTTAATTTAAAAATTTAGGGTTGTGCTAAAAACCTACTCCTGTCTGTATTCATTTAAAATTTCTGTGCGGCAGCAGTGGCTTGTAGCTCCAAGTAGTGTACGCCAAAACATGGTATACGCTTCAGCGTTTGTGTCTGACCGTTCAAACTGCCGGGATTAAAACGCTCTAATCTGTAATCTCACTGTCCAGCTACAAACCAACTCTTGTCTGCATTGATTTACCATTTTTGTGTGGCCGGAGGGGTTGTAGCTACAATTTTATCCGCAAAAACACTCAGTATACTTGTGTCAGCGTTTGTGTCTGACCTGTATAGCTGCTGTAATTTAATCTTCAATCTCAGTATCCAGGTCAAAAACAACTGGCCAGCATTTTCAGTTGACAGGCGGGTGCGTTTATCTGTAATGATTCCACCTGTGGCAATAAACACACACTCTGACAAAACGCTAACGCAGGGCAGGACTTCCAAGGCGTAGAGGGACAATTCCTGCCACGTGTCCAGTTGGGATACCCAATAATTAGAAGGCACAGAGGAATCTAGGAGCACTTTCGTACGATCAGCAAGGTACTCTTTCAGCATCTTTACAAACTTTGCAGTCCTTGTGACAGTACCCTGCACCTGAGGGCCTGTGCTATGGGAGGGGCTAAGAAAACTCTCCCAGATCTTTGAGAGTTTTCTCCTAACTCTGCTGGATTTGATTTGTGCCTCTCTCGGCCGGACACCTTGGTTGTCCACCAAACCGCGACCTCTGCCGCAAGCGTTTTCAGAAGTGAATTTTTTGACTAATTCTAGGGCCTTTTGGTACTGCAGCATTTTTGTAGACCTCTCCGCCTCGGGAATTATTATTATTATTTATTCATTTATATAGCGCTATTAATTCCATAGCACTTTACATACATGAGTAATGCTGTCTCTCTTGGAGCTCACAATCTAAACATCCTATCAATATATCTTTACAATGTGGGAGGAAACCGGAGTACCCAGAGGAAACCCATGCAAACATGGGGAGAACATACAAACTCCTTGCAGATGTTGTCCTTTGTGTCCTTGGTGGGAATTGAACTTAGGACCTCAAGCCAAAGTGCTGCAAAGGCTGCAGTGCTAACCACTTGAGCCACCGTATAAGAGAAATAAAGTTCTCCTTGTAGCGTTGATCTAAAAGTGTCACCAACCAGTATGAGTGTCCGCCAAGATGTTGATAACGCGAGGGTCACAAGACAGGCAGCATCACATAAAGTCAGCCATGAGCGCCAGACTGTTAACAGGCAAGACTTCAGGTCCTCAACAACAGGATGATTGACCATGCTGTCTTCATCATCCTCCTCTCCTCTGTCCTCTGGCCATCCGACGGTAAGATGGTTGTGCATGTATTACCGTCAATTCCGCATGAAAGTAGCTCGATTTCTTTATCCTCCTCCTCTTCGTAATAGTCCTCCAATGCACGTTGGGATGAGATGAGGCTGGGCTGTGTGTAATCACCCCATACGGTTTATTGCTCCAACTCATCGTGCTCCGCCTGCAATGCATCGTTTTTGATTTTGAGCAGACAGCATTTTAGAAGACAGAGAAGCGGGATGGTGACACTAATTATGGCATCATTGCCCCTCACCATTTTGGTGAAGTCCTCAAAGTTTTGGCGGACGGTACATATGTCGGACATCCATGTCCACTCCTGAGGTCTTATGTGTGGAGATTGAACCATATACCGACAGCCTAGTTGATGCTGGTACTCAACAACTGCCCTCTTCTGCTCACAAATCCTGACCAACATGTGCAGTGTGGAATTCCAATGCATGGGGACATCACAGACCAGTCTGTGATACGGTATCTGCAAATGCTGCTGAAAGCTGGCAAGGACGGCTGAAGCAGTAGGTGACTTTCTAAAATGGGCACACAGGCGGCGTACTTTTACGAGCAGATCAGACAGCGCCGGTTAGTATTTAAGAAACCGCTGAACCACGAGGTTGACCACATGGTTGACCACTCCCTTCTTCTTCAGATCCTGGAATCCCTCGGCATCACCCACCTTGCCCTCTCTTGGATCTCCTCATACCTAGCGGACCGGACTTTCAGCGTCTCCCACTCCCACACCTCTTCCTCACCCTACCCCCTTTCTGTCGGAGTCCCCCAAGGTTCGGCCCTGGGACCCCTACTTTTCTCCATATACACTCTCGGCCTATGGCAACTCATTGAGTCCCACGGCCTCCAGTACCACCTCTATGCCGACGACACCCAAATCTACCTGTCCGACCCTGACATCACTTCCCTACTCTCCAAAATCCCACAATCTCATCCTTCTTCTCTGCACGCTTCCTTAAACTCAGCATAGACAAAACTGAATTCATAGTCTTCCCCCCAAGAATTTCCCTCCCACTTCCCAACCTATCCATCTGCGTCAACGACTGCGCCCTCTCCCCAATCCCCCAAGCTAAGTGCCTCGGGGTAATCCTTGACTCTTCCCTATCCTTCAAGCCCCACATCGAGGCCCTCACCACATCCCTCCGGCTCCAGCTCAAGAACATCTCATGGATCCAGTCCTTCCTCACCCATGACACCGCTAAAACACTCACTCATGCTCTTATCATCTCCCGCCTTGACTACTGCAACCACCTTCTCAATGGCCTCACGGCTAACTCCCTCACACCTCTCCAGTCTATACTCAATTCCGCTGCCCGACTAATGTATCTGTCCTCCCGCTACTCTCCTGTCTCCCCCCTCTCCCAAGCCCTTCACTGGCTCCCACCTCCAAGAGATCCCAATTCAAAACACTAACCATGGCGTACAAAGCCATACACAACCTGGCCCCACTATACATCTCCGACCTGGTCTCCCGATACCTACCCTCACACAACCTCCGCTCCTCCCAAGAACTCTTTCTCTGCTCCCCCTCATCACCGCTTCACACAACCGAGTCCAGGACTTCTCCCGGGCATCTGCCTTACTCTGGAACTCCCTGCCGAACACGTCAGAGACTCTTCTACCCTGACAAGCTTCAAGTGTCACCTGAAGACTCACCTATTCCGTCAAGCCTACAACCTGCCATGAGACCCAGGCGAACGCCCCATACCTGACATTCCCCCATCCTACTGTATCCCAACCCGCCCCTCGTAGACTGTGAGCCCTCGTGGACAGGGTCCCTGCGCCTCCTGTACCTGTACGTCCTGATCGCCTAGATTTAGTGTACTTGTTCTTGTCTCCCTTATCCTCATGTAAAGCGCCATGGAACCTAATGGCGCTATATAAATAAATAATAATAATAAAATGGGCCACGCATGGAACATGTGTCAGCTCGCCTCACCTCAGAGCCGCCACCAGGTTCCGGGCATTGTCACACACAACCATGCCTAGCTGTAGGTTCAGCGGTGTGAGCCAGTGATCTGCCTGCTGTTTCAGACCTTAGCAGTTGTACTGGCAACATCACTCGTGTTGTTGTTCCGGGGAACGGTTGCCTGCCTTCTGCCTGCAGACACCACCCTGCTTCTTCCGGCCTGTTGTGATGCTACGCCTAACTTCTCCTGTGCACTGCTGTCCTCGCTGTTCATGTCCTCCTGCCAGGTTGGGTCAGTTACTGGATCATCCACCACGTCGTCTTCCACTTCCGCACCCTGGTCCTCCTCCTGACTTTGTGGCAATTCTGTCTCATCATCGTCCACCTCTTGTTGAGACACGTTCTCACCGTTGCCTTCGTGAGAACGTGGCTGCTCAAATATTTGGGCATCGGTACATACGATCTCTTCATGACCCACTTCAACTGGAGCTGGCGAGAGGCCAGAATCTATGAATGGATAAGTGAACAGCTCTTCAGAGTGTCCAAGTGTGGGATCAGTTATGTCCGTGTCCGGGCACTCGGCATGGTGGGAGGAAGGAGGATCAGGGTGTGGAATGTGCGGTCCAGTCTCACGGCTACTCACACTTGACTGTGTGGAAGACAGGCTGCTTGTGGTGGTGCAAAACTGACTGGAAGCATTATCCGGTATCCAACTAACAACCTGTTTACACTGGTCTTGGTTTAATAGTGGTGTTCTGCTGCGGTCCCCTACAAATTGGGACAAGAAAGGTCGAGCGAGATAATGTTGGCCTTTGTCGTGGCGCAATTCGAGCTTGCACATGGCCTCAGCCTCTGCATGCACCACCATCACGTCCAGTACCTTGGCCCTTACCACCGGCCTTGCGCATTTTCAATGGTGTGCTGCCTGTATACAGCTAAATGAAGGTGTCCAAAAGATGGTTTTTAGCTGGACACTGAGATAACAGATTAGAGATTACATTGCAGCAGGTATACCGGTCAGTCACAAATGCTGAGATGGGTATACTGAGTGTTTTGGCGTATACAAATTGGAGCTACAACCCCCTCCTGCCTCAAAAAAGGGTAAATGAAGGTGGACAGGCTGACTCTGATCAAGATGAACAAGGGTTGTATTGGGCCCGACTTCACCACACCACCACCAAATGACAGTATAATTTAAATTTTGTGCCGGTAAATTGGCATGCACCTCCGCAAACCCACACATGGGTACAAACTTCATGACTTTGGTTACTTGTTGTTCTGCTCCTCCTTCTCCTCATCCGCCACCATCATATGATCAGTGCGACCCTGGTTCATGATGCCACGAAAACATAATTTTTTTTACATCATATTTATGATGATGATGACCCTCACCGTTCAAATGTTAGGCAGTAGTTTCATGTATACCGCCCAGGGGTAAATGTTTAGGTCCATGCTTACAGAATGGGCATTACAAGTACAGTAGACCCGCTCCTTTGAAATGGGAACAATATTTAGAGGCTCTCCTCCTTGTTTCTTTCCAGGGGCATTGAAGAGCGTCACAATTTTTGGCTTCCCTGCCTAGCGCAATACTAAAAAAGATACACTTACTTACAATGAGCACATTTTTTAAAAAGGCCCTCATGCACGCCTCTATCCAGGGGCATATTGGTGTTTCCCAATTTTTGTCTTCCCTACCTAGGGCAATACTAAAAAACATACACTTCCTTACAATGGGCACATTTTTTGAAAAAGCCCTCATGCACACCTCTATGTAGTGGCATCTTGGTGCCTCCAAACCTTTGGCTTCCTGCCTAGGGAAATACTACCCCGGCACACAAATGTTCGTATGAAAAATTATTGAAAACACGCCAGACGGTGTCTATCAGTAAACTGTATTTTTATTCTCTTGCAGCTGAGCACAACGTTTAAGTATTCAGTGTTGTTGACGTTTCGGCTAACATAGCCTTCCTCAGACACTGATTATTTACTGGGTACAAATGAACAGATGACAGAAAAAAACGTCACAAAAAATGCAAAAAATAATTCAATTACATCATTACATACAAGAGAAAACAAATACATCCAAGAACACAAAAGTATACAAATACACAAGTATAAAGAGCAAACAATAAAGCAGAACTACCCGTACCTAGATGCGTTTGTGCTTATAAGGGGAACTGCAACGTGGGTAAAGGGAATCAATTCTCTACAAACAATTATTAACTCATAATTGTATGTATATCGTCATCACATACCGTGTCTCGGGTATAACCATGCAGGGAGTATCAAAATTACGACTAACGTAAAAAAGATACACTTGCTTACAATGGGCACATTTTTTGAAAAGGCCCTCATGCTCGCCTCTATGCAGGGGCATCTTGTTGCCTCCAGACCTTTGGCTTCCCTGCCTAGGGCAATACTAAAAAAGATACACTTGCTTACAATGGGCACATTTTTTGAAAAAGCACTCATGCACGCCTCTATCCAGGGGCATATTGGTGTCTCCCAATTTCTGGCTTCCCTGCCTAGGGCAATACTACAGAAGATACACTTGCTTACAATGGCCACATTTTTTGAAAAGGCCCTCATGCACGCCTCTATCCAGGGGCATATTGGTGTCTCCCAATTTCTGGCTTCCCTGCCTAGGGCAATACTAAAAAGACACACTTGCTTAAAATGGGCACTTTATTTAAAGAGGCCTTCATTTACGTCTCTTCCCAGGGGCATGGGAGTGCCACACAATTTTTTTTTTAAAAAAGCTTTCATATAATCCAAAAAACTAACATACACCAACTCTGTCTCACAAGTGGGTATGATTGCAAAGTATTCACTGATCTCAGGGAGACCAGTCCAAGAAAACACTGCGGGCAGCTGGCTAAAGCGCTCAAACACAGTGAATTCCTAGGCACATTGCCCCCTGGGAAATATGAACATGCAAATAGAGTCTGTGGAGCCTCGGTTAGGAGTCTCAAACACAGGACTAGCCATATATCCCTCCAGGGAAGGACCCAGCCAAGGGGTGGCTCCTTGCGGAGAACACCATAACCACCATATGAAGTGGAGGGACATATGGAGGGATATATGGCTAGTCCTTTGTTTGAGACTCCTAACCGAGGCTCCACAGACTCTATTTGCATGTTCACAAGTGGGTATGAGCCCTTAATATTTTCTCCATGAAAATCCATTTTGGTTTCATTTTGTAACGTTTTCTTGACAGTCCGTAAAAGTGGCGTAATAGTCTGACAACATTGTTGACATCAGTGACCTTGGGGTCTGAATTGCTTCCAGGGGTCTTCCCCATGCTGTTCCCATGTCATTTCAGCACTGTTCTGATACTTTTATGACATTTTTAGGGTTTTTCCATGCTGCCGGAGGTCATGTTAGAAAAATACTCGGGTCTCCCATAGGATAACATTGGGCTCGGTGCTCGGGCCGAGTACACCAGTATCTTGGGATGCTCGGCCCGAGCTTCGAGCACCCGAGCATTTTAGTACTCGCTCATCACTAAGTATTAGTCTTTTTCTATAGGCCAAAGGGACTTTAGGGGCCCCCTAGGCTGCAGGGCCCGGGTGCGATCGCAACCCCTGCACCTATTGTAGTTACGCCCCTGCTTGTTTCCTCCGCAGGGTGAACTGACATGCCAGGCGCCTTTCACTGCATAGCGTGCACAGGGAGAGAGACAGTACAGAGGCGGAGACATGAGGGACAGGGGGGAGAGACTCAGCGCCAGTGGGGAGACATGAAGCACGGGGAAGAAACAACGCACAGGGGGAAGAGACAGTACAGAGGGGAAGACACAAGGCATGGGGGAGAGACAAGGTACAGGGAAGAGACAGTACAGAGGGGGAGACATGAGGCACAAGGGGGAGAGACTCAGCGCACAGTGGGGAGACATGAAGCACAGGGAAGAGAGAGTACAAAGGGGAGACACAAGGCACGGGGAGAGACAAGGCACAGGGAAGAGACAGTACAGAGGGGGAGACATGAAGCACAGGGGGAAGAGACTCAGCGCACAGTGGGGAGACATGAAGCACAGGGAAGACAGAGTACAGAGGGGGAGACACAAGGCACGGGGGAGAGACAAGGCACAGGGAAGAGACAGTACAGAGGGGGAGACATGAGGCACAGGGGGGAAGAGACTCAGCGCACAGTAGGGAGACATGAAGTACAGGGAAGAGACAGTACAGAGGGGGAGACACAAGGCACGGGAGAGACAGTATAGAAGGGAGACTCAAGGCACGGGGAGAGACAGTATAGAGGGGGAGACACAAGGCACGGGGAGAAACAGTATAGAGGGGGAGACTCAAGGCACAGGGGAGAGACAGTATAGAGGGGGAGACACAAAGGCATGGGGAGAGACAGTATAGAGGGGGAGACACAAGGCACGGGGAGAGACAGTATAGAGGAGGAGACTCAAGGCACGGAAGGGGAGAGACAGCGCACACAGGGAAAGACAATTCACAAGGAGGCAAAAAAACTGAGTCGGAGCCCATTTTGCAGGAGTTGGTAAAAAATGGACCGACTCCTAAAATATATAATTAATTGTGTGCAGTAGTTCAATGCAAAATGTGCTTAATATTATTATGCTCTATCTAAATATCTTGATTATTGTACCATAATGATGATTAAAGCCTGATTTTCACATTATACTACAATAAATGTATCACTTCAACATGAGCCATGTATGAAGGAATCAGAATCAGGGAAATTGAGGAGTTGGAATCTGGTTTGGCTTACCGACTCCACAGCCTTGGTAAAAACAAAGCGCACGGGGGAGAGACAGCGCACACAGGGAAAGACACAACATGCAGGAGGCAAAAACAGAGCACACAGGAGAGAGCCAGCTCACTGGAGGAGAGATACAGCACACAGGAAGGAGAGCCAGCTCACTGGAGGAGAGATACAGCACACAGGAGGGAGAGCCAGCTCACTGGAGCAGAGAAACAGCACACTAGAGAGATACTGTGAACAGGGATGGAAGATACAGCCTGCAGCCTTTACAAAATGTATAATATTTTTACATGTATAAAAAAAACAACTTTCTCACCCCTGTGGGGTTAGGGGCCCGTAACATAGTGCCACCGCGCCGGAGATGTCGGTGGCGACTGGCGGGAGCGCGCACGCTTTTGGTGCCCCGCCAGCGTCGCCGCCCCCCGTTTACACCGGGAGACACCTCCGCTGATACACCGGCGAGCTGACAGGCGGCGGCGCCGCCGGGGTGTCTCAAAACCCCAGCGGCGATGCAGGACAATGGGAGCCATAGGCTCCCATCGCCTGTCGGATCGCCGGCGGCCGTTTACATGTGGCGATGTGGACACATCACCCCAGATCGGCCGCCTGGTTTGAGAGCAGCGCTCTGAAACCTGGTGACCAGTAAAAGGTGTTGCCATCGCCTAATTACATTAGGCGATGCAAGGGCAATGTCGCCACCGATAGGCCACGGCCCTGCATCGCCTAAAAAATCGGCGGTACCTAATTATAATCTGTTATACACTGGAGCTAGTCTTTTTAAGGTATCACTCACGTGGTATTGCTTCTAGAAAGCTGCAAGGGAACACCGTGTTTATCCCCTTTTTTGGATATTTTGTCATATTTATAAGGGCCCAGCGCAATACAAACCTCTATACAATGGCTTACTAATTCAATAATGCACTAATTTTTGCTTTCACCATATATCACTTTATTAAAAATTAATGATCAATAAAATTCATATCAATATTAAAACCATAATACCATAATATAAGTACTTTGTGCAATTATTTTTCTAAAATTAGCAAAGTTGCTATTAAGGTGTTTCTTCTTAATATTCTTAGACACCGATCTGTTATGGGTCAGCTTTCATCATTCTACA
This sequence comes from Allobates femoralis, assembly GCA_033576535.1. Taxonomy (NCBI): domain Eukaryota; kingdom Metazoa; phylum Chordata; class Amphibia; order Anura; family Aromobatidae; genus Allobates; species Allobates femoralis. The sequence continues at coordinate 416,788,902 of JARQOC010000002.1, forward strand.
TGAAGGATCCTAAAAAGATACATTCAGTTACTATTTGCGTTCATCTCAGGTCCTGTATTTTTAAAATAATGCTTATTGGTCCCTTAGCATAATATAGGGGTTCCTTTCGCCAGTGCTACTGTTAGCTGGATTCACCTTCTTATAATTCTTTAATATTTAAGTATATTCTTGTTGTGCGGTCTTTGTTTTCTTATAAAATCTGCAAATTTATACATATAATTCACTACTTTTTGGGGTTAGATGATGGCAAAATTAGACATCCCCTTAAAATAAAACATAGTGCATTTTTGGAGCAAAAAAGTTAAAGAAAAGGGTGTCTTATTTTCGGGAAACAGGGTATAAACCACCTTTAATTAATTTGTCACTTTGATACTTTATTATAAATCATTACCCTACCCCATATACTCCATGATGTGGATACTTTTTCGACCCTCTCTCTTTATAATGGTTTCTTTTACCTATAACAACGTGAATTAAAAATACATTAATATGTGACACCTTAAATGTGCTGAAATAATGCTTTAATTATGAAAGTTTAATTACTTACTCCGTGCTATTTTTTGATAAAGTTATCCTGTGATCTGTCAATTATTTCCTTGATATTACTCCCTATATCAGTAAACCTATACCATTCAATGTGCACTTAATGTGAATTTTTAATTCACGTTGTTATAGGTAAAGAAACCATTATAAAGAGAGAGGGTTGCAAAGGTATCCACATCATGGAGTATATAGGGTAGGGTATTAAGAAGAAACACGTTAATAGCAACTTTGCTAATTTTAGAAAAATAATTGCACAAAGTACTTACGATATATTATGTTATTATGGTTTTAATATTGATATGAATTTTTTTTGATCATTAATTTTTAATAAAGTGATAAATCGGCGGTACCGTCGTCACGTGTGACGGTACCTTTAGTTGTCCTTCCTCACTCTCGGGTCCTCTACCAGAGGCCTGGGAGTTTGAGGGTTCTGTGCAGGATCTTATTTATTCCCAGCATTTTTATTTTCTGGACAGAGAGTTGCGATGTTGCTCCTGGGATCTGTTGCAGACATTTTTCCAGCTTAGGGGTCACTGCTCCAAGTGCTCCTATCACCACTGGAATCACTGTTGCCTTCACCTTCCACATCCTCTCTGGTTGTTCTTTGAGGCTCTGGTATTTCTCCAGCTTCTCATATTCCTTCTCTCTGATATTACTGTTATTTGGCACTGCCACATCACTGCTGTCTTCTGATCTTTGTCTACTATCACGATATCTGGTTGAGTAGTCATCACCCGCTTATCCACTCTCCATCTGGAAGTCCCACATAATTTTAGCCCTTTCATTCCCCACCACTTTTTCTGGGGACTCCCACCTGGATTTAGGGGGACTTAGCCCATACGCTGTGCAGATGTTCCTGTACAAGGTTCCCACTACTTGTTTGTGGTATTTGGTCTACTCTGTTCCTGCTTGCATTTTGCATCCTGCCACTATGTGTTGGACTGTTTCTGATGTTTCTTAGCATAGTCTGTACCTTGGGTCTTGTCTTGTGTGGTAGATTCCTGATTCTATGGATCTGGTACTTAGCACCTGCTCTTGTGCTGCTATGATTAGTGCCTCTATGCTGTCCTGGAGTCCAGTTTTCTCCAACCATTGGTAGGATTTCTCCATGTCAGCCACCTCCATTATCTGTCGATGGTACATCCCATGCAGCCGCTTGTATTGCCATGGCACCTCATGTTCCTTGTTCTTTCTTCCAGGGCTGTTCTTGTTGCTGCTTTAAGCTATGCCTCAGCATCTCATCTTTTGGTGCCATTTTTCTGATGTATACCTGGATACTCCTTGTTTCATCCATGATCATGGGCGTATCCAGCGTGGGGATAGAGGAAGGGGTGAGAGGCCCTGAGCGCGCGCCGCACGCACTCATTATAATGTCTGAGGCTGAGCTGAGGCCGGTCACTGCTACCACCTCCACCTGTGTGTGTGTATCGAATGCGATAACGGTTACCTCAGTGCGGGGCATAATCATGGGGCAGCAGCCAGAAGGGCGGATCTCGCCCTCAGACAGTGTCTGCTGACTGCCGACACTGCAGATCAACTCGGCGGGCAGGGGACTTAAGTGATGTCATGACATCACCACTGAGCGCCTCATCACTGTGCTGAGTCCCTGCGGTGCAGAGCGGAAAACAAGCTGGGGACACTGCTGGTGCTGGAGGCTGGAGCTGAGATAAAAGAGAAGACATTAACAGTTAAAAAAAGATGTAAGTATAAGCAAAAGTGACCTGGAAGATAATGTGTGTGTGGGTGGGGGGGGGGGCGGAGTTCTATATCATATACAGCAACCCTATAGGGCTCCTATATCATATATAGACCCCTAAAGGGCTCCCAATATTGGAGCCCTATGGGGGGGCTGTATATGATATGGGAGCCCTATGGGGCATTAGGGGGGCTGTATATGATATGGGATATGGGACTCCCATATCATATACAGCCCCCCATAGGGTTCCCATATCACATACAGCCTATATATGATATAGGAGCCCTATGGGGGGCTGTTGTATATGATATGAAGACTGTATGGGGTATTGGGGGGGTCTGTATATGAGATGGGACTCCAATATCATATACAGCCCCTGCATAAGGCTCCCATATCATATACAGCCCACCCCTTAGGGCTCCCGTATCATATACAACCCCTTATAGGGCTCTCATGATAGGAGCCCTATGGAGGGGCTGTATATGATACAGGAGCCCTATGAGGGGGCTGAATATGATTTGGGTGCCCTATGGCGGGGTAATATATGATATGGGAGCCCTATAAAGGGGCTGTATATGATATGGGAGCCCTATGGAGGGCTGTATATGAGATGGGAGCCCTATGGGACATTGGGGGGCTGTATAGGAGATGGAACTTCCATCTCATATACAGCCTCCCATAGGGCTCCCATCTCATATACAGCCCTCCATAGGGCTCCCATCTCATATACAGCCCCCCATAGGGCTCCCCAGTGGCGTAACGAGTCTGATGGGCCCCGTTGCGCAATTTTACAACCTGAACGACCATGGCTTGCCCCCCCTAGTTTTGATTCTGGGTACGCCCATGTCCATGATGATGGCTTGGACACCTATCAAGCCTCAAACACCCTCCTTTCTGTTGGTATACAATCTTTGGGTGTTAGACTTGTGGTACAGACCTACATGCATTGTAAGGAGCTTCCAGGTCTTCACATCTGCAGCTTCCATTTCCTTTGGCCAGCACACAATGCCAGCAGGGTATCTGATAGCTTGCAGGGCAATGTATTGATCTCATTCTTCCCATTGAGCTGGCTCTAAATATATATCCAGTATATATATATATATAAATATATATATATATATATATATATATATCTACAAGTGCAACTCAATTAATTAGAATATCCTCAAAAAGTTAATTTATTTCAGTAATTCAATACATTAAGTGATCTATCTCATGTGTTTATTTCTGTTAATGTTTATGGCTTACAGCCAATGAAACCCTGAAGGTCTTTATCTCAGAAAATTAAAGTAGGGAGGTTAAAGGGTTAAAAACGCATTTCAGGGTTCCCAGAAACATGGCAATATGATATTGAGTTATCCTGAGGAAGAGACCAGGGAACTCTGAATTGTGTTGACTAATAAATCAATATTATATTAATCCTTTGATATCTCGTGGAATACGTCAGCACAGTGTCTGACTCTTCATACTCCCTACTCTATATGCACCAAGCTGGGGCTATGTTATCAATCCAGCCGAGTACTTCAATGCCAATGATATTCCAGCCCATTACATTGCTGATGCTGGAAATGAAGTACAGCATGTTGATGGTAGCTTCCCTCCAAAACCATTTTGCAATATGTTCTTTCGTCTTTTTCTCTTCTTTTTGCTTCCTTTCTCGTGATCTTTCCAGAGTTAAAGGGAACCTGTCACCTACCTAAAGCCTCCTAGCCTATCACTACCTGTCCCTGCATCTTCCTATTACTGCTCTAACTATCCCTTTCTGCCCTAAATCTGACCTTTGATGGTTTAATAAAAGTATTTTATACTCACTAATTAGTATGGTAATGAATGATCCGGGGGGCTACCGTTACTAGCCCCCCTGGGCGGCGTCCTAATGTCTCCTTCACCGCCTCCTTTGTGTTGTATCACACCCCGATGGGCGTGATGTTTACATGTGAATGCAGGATTAGAAAATGAGCATATAGGTGGCCGCACACACTCCTGGCCTCCCCTGCAATACTATGGACACAAGGTAATTGCTGCACAGCCCAGCCACACTGTTACTTACATGTGCCTCTATATGCTCATTTTCTAATAGCCTGCTGCACTTTGTCTCAGTACAGGACAGGAGTCATGTGCCACCTTACAATTTAAGGGTACGTGACCCCTTAACCTTTTTCTATATATATCTTAATTCCTATTCTCCTTTGCAAATATCTTTCTTTCTCTCTTCAGCGATCTTTTGGAGTAGTTATTCACCTTGCACTACCCTTTATAAAGGCTGATTTACCAAGCAGTTCTGAGGTAATTCTCCATATACAGATATACTATATCTCTTATATGTCCTGATAACGCTATAATCTCTGGTATAGTCATATAATTACACCTCCAGGATTTGTATATATTTTTTTACCTATATTATGGTAAAAAATTGGTGTAGAAGTAGTAATAAGTCCATATTATCTGACACCTCATCCTGCCACATATACGTGTGTATATATATTCTTTTACAGATTTCTGTAACTCAGCAATCTTAATCATCCTTTAAACACTAAGCAGTAGGATTTTCAATACTACTTGGATCGCTTTGTACCCACCTACACCAACTCTTTGAGCAGTGGCGTAACTTCAGGCCCAGGGGCACCGATGCGAAAGCTCCAGCGGGGCCCCCAATTATTGCAAATCTTTAATAGTATTAGTCTTTTTCTATAGGCCAAAGGGACTTTCGGGGCCCCCCTAGGCTGCAGGGCCGGGTGCGATCGCAACCCCTGCACCTACTGTAGTTACGCCCCTGTCTTTGAGTTATTTAGGTACTTACTAGATATTCAGTTTGGTTATTATACTCTATACACTGCCTCTTTTTCTCATCTCTATATACATGTTGTCCTTCCTTTTTTTCTTTTTTCTTCCACTCTGACGCCTTGATTGTTCCTGCAGCCCCCTCCTGCTCTCATCTTATACCCCTCTTCTAGTCCTTTGTCCCCTCACCTACCATCACATCCTTGCACGCCATCACTCACTTACGGTCGTGCACACTCATGTATAAATAGTGCGCACGACATATGTATTCACACACAAACGACCACCTAGGAGAAAGACACCTATGGGAGGGTCCTTTTATTTTTTGATAATACAGTATTCTTTATCTGTCAAAAATTGTGACTTCTTTTTGTTATTATGTTCAATTTAGCTCAATACCCTGAGGAAGGCTCATGTTGAGCCGAAACGTGGGAAGATTTTCTTTACACAAATGAAAAATCAACGCAAATAAAAATTTCTCTTTCTGACTTTTCTCATTGAGTGTGCCGAGGCTAACTTAAAATTATCTTCGGTAAATTTTTCCTCAGAGCACCTCACAAGAAAGGTTGAGCCAGGTTATACCCTGTTTTATCAACCATTATGATGTCATTGTCTGTCTGAGCTGTAGTGTATTATGTCATAAGTGGGTTACAATGTCAAGTAAGGTTTATTTATATATAATTTTAGTTTTCCAATAGTTTTGATGGATTTTTAAAACAAGCATGACTACACTAAAACAATCATGGCCATTATACTAGAAATAACCAGTATATCATGAAATAAATTCTTATAAATAAGAAGAGGTAAGGGAAAGGAGAAGAAGAAAGGGAACCATGTTTATTGGGAGAAACAAGGATCAGAATTACAAGTAAACGGAGTAGGGCAAGGGAGTACATTCATCCTGGTCATATTTGTACAAGTACAGGAAGGATAACTACTAATGAATTCACATATTGCTCTCTTATGATCAATACTAGAAAAAGGCCCGATGCGATTGCATCGGGAGTGCTGTGAAATGAATTGTGTGCATCCTTAGATGTGCTAACAGGAACAGTAAACATGTATGACACTCTTCGCGCTTGTGAAAAAAGCATAGTTTTTATTAACATTTGCAAAATAAGGGCAAAGCATCATACTATAGGGTCATTCCATGTCAAGTGAACCAATGATTATTACCTCTATATTTTTAATTCTTTTGAGATTTTGTTATTTGATAATAGCATGTCAGACAATGCAAAATGTGAAGAGAAAAATTTTTAAAAAAATTTTTTTTTTTTTTAAATGATTTTCAAAGTTCGGAAAAAGTGTGAATTTCGCTGTTGCCTGCCTTTACGTTTCTCCTCATAACTCAGGCCAGGAATAAGATAGAGAGACAAAATAAACACCATTCTACTCAGAACTATACAGGCTTTCACCAAATTTCAAGTTGGGATCGCAATGGGATCATATTTTAACATATTTTACTATTAATAGCGTCAATGGGTCATTCCATATCAAGTGATCTAAATATGAATATTTTTTTTTACCTGACGTCTTTAGATTTTTTTTTTTTTTTTCCTTTATGAAGTACTACTTTAGTTAATTACAAATTAAAAGTTTGGAATTTTTTTCTTCATCAGTTAATTTTTTACAGATTTTTAAAGTTTAAAAAAAGGGTGAATTTTGGCCTGGTATGACTTTACATTTTTTTATCTCGGGCTAGAAATAAGATAGAGAAACAAAATAAACACCAATCTACTCAGAACTGTCCAGGCTTTCACCAGATATGTCACAAGAGTATATTTGTTAATTTTAATTTTTTACCCATGCGAATGCAAACGCAACATTTTGAAACGCATTTCCGAAAAAACGTTTTAATAAAAATTTTCCAAAACTGCCCATGTGTCTTTTATGCTCTTAGCCACATCTGTACCAAATTTCAAGTTGGGATCGTGATGGGATCATATTTTAAAATATTTAACTATGGTTAATCTCATTTTTATTAAATTTTGAAAAAACATTTGAAAGACATACATTCAATCTTTTAACAAAATCTTGAGACATATAAAATATACAAAAAGAGAATTCACAAAGTTATTAGTAACTTTAAGATAAGCTGCAAATTTACTTTTGCGCTTATCTCTGGTGCAATATATACTACAATCTAAATATAATTCCAAACACTCAAGTATACAACCTTTCTCAGGGTTTTGAGATGTTCTGATGTCAAGGGGACAAGCAGCCCCAGCAGAATGATTTTTATCACTTGGCCCCTTCTAACAGGTTGACCACGTAAGTGGGTAATTTCCTGTTGAGGCCTAGTTGGAATAGTCTATCGACTGGTGTACCGGAAAGGAAGGCCGAAATATTAATGATCTACTCACAGCTCAGAGTTTCCGATACCTGTCTAATGTTCACTAGAATTCTGAAGGTATAGGTGTAGAAAGGAAATACCTAGACTGAATGTATCAGATGGGAAGAAAAGAGAGATAGAAAAGAAGAGAGAGAGAAGAGAAACAAAAAACATTAGAAAATGTTATACTGGGAAAGAAAAGCCACGTAAGAAAAAAAGAAAAAAAGGAGGGGGGGGGGTGAGGTATGGGAAGGAGAAAGGGTACTCATCCCACTGGCTCCCCATCAGCCAGAGGTCGAGCCATATTATCTGTGCTGGAAAAGATACTCCTAAATTCTGCAGAGTCGTGAAAAAGAATCCATTCAACCCAAATCCCTAAGAATTTGTTCCGAGATCCCGAAGCATCAGCTGCGAGCTCCTCCATTCGATATATGTCCATCAATTCTTTGAACCAATCAAGTAGAGATGGAGCCCGGCTTGATTTCCAGAACCTCGGGATCACAGCACGAGCAGCCGAGATGCAAAAGCGGAGAATATCCCTCTTCTGTAGCCCAATAGGACCTGAAAAAATGGATAACATTGCCGATTCTGGGCAGCATTCGGCTTGTTTACCTGTTATCCGGGCGTATGCATTGAAAACCTCAGACCAGAACCGCAGGATTTTCCCACAACTCCACCAAATGTGTATCATTGTACCCTTCTCTTCCCCACAGCGCCAGCAGGTATCAGGGGTTCCAGGGAACATGTTCCGGAGTGTCGTCGGGCACAAGTACCATCTAGTGAGCAGCTTATAGCTTCTTTCTTGTGCAGAACAAGCGCTAGCTAGTGAGTGAGTAAATATAAAGCATTTCTGCCAATTAGCTTCTGAAATGCTACACCCCAATTCCCTCTCCCAAGCACGTTGGAAGTAAAGGGTGCCCTGCTCTCTCATGGACCCTAAGGCCTGGTATAGAACTGATATTTTGCGCCTCGGTGGAGCCTCCAGTTGGAATAACCTCTCCAATACGTTGGGCGTCAATCTTACCCTGCAAGAGTGGTCAGCTGAATATAAGTATGCTTTGTATTGGAGAAATTCGAATCACTTAAGAGGTTCTTTGAGTTGTAGCTCTGCCATCGGGGGCCAACCACCACTGGACAGAGTCTGTCCTACTCGGGTGTCATCCACAATCCGCCAACATAAAAATCTCTGCCTGTCAAATCTGGGTGGGAAAGATGGGTTGGAAAAAAGGGGAGTCAAAGGGCTAAGTCTGTCGTTTAAGCGGAGGGTTTTCGTCACTAGGTGCCATACCTTCAAGGTGTTTCTGGTCATGTCTGTCAAAGGTACTAGGTCTGTGGAGTCTTTAGGGGAAATCCAAAGCAGGTGTTTCAGCGGAATCCCCAAACCCTCTTGCTCCACCCCTACCCATTTCTTGGAGGACGCATGATAATGCCAATCTAGAGCTCTAACAAGAGAGGAAGCCACAAAGTACGCTCGTATGTTGGGTAGTCCAACCCCTCCTCTGGTCTTGGGCAAGGATAGGATATTCATTCGCAATCTGGACCTCTTGCCCCCCCAGACAAATCTAAGGATCATAGATTGCATTTTGGAGAGGAAGCCTCTATCCAATAGAACAGGAACTGTCTGAAAAGTATATAAGAGTCGGGGCAAGACATCCATCTTGACTACGTTTATTCTCCCGAACCAGGATGTCACGGCTGGCACGGATGACAGGGTGAAGGCCACGCGCAGACGATCCCAGCGTGTGGCCCACCAGCCATAATGGTGGAGGATGGTCCGTCTCTTTCAGGGGCATTTACCTTCTGTGTAGATGGAGAGAGGGTGTGATGGGATCTCGCTGTTATGGGGGGACGGCTGTGGAGGTCTTGTGCTCGGTCTGGTTTTATCCACCAATATTGTAGGTCACTAGGACCCAGCAGATTCCTTCCACTTTTATAAGGAGGTTCATTACCCTTCCTCGGTGCAGGTGATAGTTCCTTGTGCACTCATTATCCTTGCTCCAGCAGACGCGGAGGTTGTGGAGGTTGCTGAGTTCTGCTGTCAGATAAGTGCTTCCTTTTCCCAAATGTCTGTCTTCCCTGGTGTTTGTCTTTAGTTGATAGTGGAGGGGTCTAGTGCACCTCTCCCTCTGATCCTTAGATAAGATAGTGCTAGGATCAGAGAGGGACGAGGTTCGTGGTCGGCGACAGTTGAGGAGACTGTATAGGGACGTTAGGGCAGACAGGGTCAGCTCTAGGAAGTCTAGGGGTCACCGTCTCCTTCTTGTGCCCTTAGCGTTAGGGACTCCTTATTCCCCCCCCGTCGTTATCCTACGCTGGGTGTCTTCCCCACTCCCAGCGTGACATTGGATAGCTTTAATTGTCTATAGGAGGTAAATGCCGATTCCGCGTTAGTCAAAAGGGGTTGATAATTTAAATTGAATATTTGTTTAAGATCTTTTGGTATAAGGACTCCCAAGTACTTAATGGCTTCTACTTTCCATTTAAATGGGAACTGTTTAGATAGATGAGAAACCAATTCTCCAGGCAAAGAAATATTGAGTGCCTCGGTTTTGGAGCAATTCACTTTAAAGTTGCTCAATTGTCCGAACCGTTCAAACTCCATTAAGACCGAAGGGATGGAGACCAGGGGCTGGGAGATGTAAAGTAGCAGGTCATCTGCAAATAAGGCTAATTTGTGATGACTCTGTCCCAGCTTGACCCCATGGACGCATTCATTGGACCTAAGTGCAAAATATTTAACTATTATAGTGTCAATTCAAAAATCACCAAGAACACAATCAGTCATTTTTTCACAATTGCCCGTCAATAGCTTGAATTTGATATAAAGAAACATAGTCTTGTAACATCTCAAATGAAAGCTGTTACCGTTCTGAGTAAAATGATGCCTCTCCCACTTCATTATCTTATTTCTAGCCTGAGATAAAAAAATGTAAAGTCATACCAGGCCAAAATTCACCCTTTTTTTAAACTTTAAAAATCTGTAAAAAATTAACTGATGAAGAAAAAAATTCTAAACTTTTAATTTGTAATTAACTAAAGTAGTACTTCATAAAGGAAAAAAAAAAAAAAAATCTAAAGACGTCAGGTACAAAAAAATATTCATATTTAGATCACTTGATATGGAATGACCCATTGACGCTATTACTAGTAAAATATGTTAAAATATGATCCCATTGCGATCCCAACTTGAAATTTGGTACAGATGTGGCTAAGAGCAAAGCAGACACATGGGCAGCTTTTGAAATATTTAAAGCGTGCCGATTTTTCAGAAATGCGTTTTAAAGTTTTGCGCTTGCGATCACATGGGTAAAATATTAACAAAGATCCTCTTGTGACATATCTGATGAAAGCCTGGACAGTTCTGAGTAGATTGGTGTTTATTTTGTTTCTCTATCTTATTCCTAGCCCGAGATATGATAGAAAATGTAAAGCCATACCAGGCCAAAATTCGCACTTTTTTAAAACTTTAAAAATCTGTAAAAAATTAACTGATAAAGAAAAAAATTCAAAACTTTTTTTTTGTAATTAACTAAAGTTGTTCTTCATATAGAAAAAAAATTTAAAAAATCTGAGGACGTCAGGGAAAAAAAATATTCATTTTTGGATCACTTGACATGGAATGACCCTATAAGGTAATAGTGACAGAAAAAGAATGTACATAAGTTTATTGTTAAGGTTCTTAGGTTTTAGATAAATATGTTTGACTATGAAATGTAAAAAAAAGCAATAAGGAAAAAACTGTTTACGTAATAGATATATATGTACATAAAATATAAATAGAATCACAAAAAAACCTACCCAAATAAAAGACAACTAAGTGTCTCAGCATCTTTGACAGAATATTATCAAAAAATGGTTTCCATCACCAACTATGTAACAGTTGATGATACATATCTGTCCTGTGATGATGTTAACTAATAGTATATCTAAATATATATGGAGAAACACAGAGTTTACTAATAGAATTAATTATGTCCTTAATGTATCAGGTCTATGTGTACTATGTAATATGTACATAAAGACATGTAAGGTTTCTAGTAATATTACTAAATGAGTATTGATGTTATATGATACTGTGTATATATTAGTGGTAAAAGTGAAGAGGAACCTTACTGTAAAACATTTTAATAAACAACATTTATAGTGAAGACTTTATCACTACCATACAACAACTTTCCTTGTAATGGTGTATCTAATACTTTGACTTTGACATGAGAGCGTTGTTTCACTCATGAGAAAGCAGCATACAGCTGTCTATGGCCAAACACTGGTTAAGGTAGATAAATCCCAACACGATTGATGGTCTGTCCTTGTGCCTTGTTAATTGTCATAGCGAAAGCTGGCTTAACAGGAAACTGTCGTCTTCGTAGTTTGAATGGTAATCTAGTTTCAGATGGACACAAATCAATGCGTGGAATTAAAACCAAGTGTCCTTGGGCTGATCCAGAGATGACTTTTGCCTGAATGATGTTAGGATTTAAGGATGTTATAATTAGGCGAGTTCCGTTACATAATCCTTTTTTTTGTATTTAGGTTACGCAGTAGCATGACAATAGTTCCTATTTTTAGTTGAAGGCGATGTGGTGGCATGCCAGATGGTGTGAGAGAATGTAAAAATTCAATGGGGTACTGTTCTGTTTCATTAGCATCATCAGTATCCAGGGAAACATCACTTGTATATGATACATATTGGCCACTTAATCGGTCCATAATTACAGAATTGAGAAATTCCACATCCTTATTTTTTGGACAGAGTATTGCATGTGATGCAGCATACAAAACACTTTCAGTGTCGTTAACATTAATATGAATGTTTGTGCCAAATATATCTGTGACTAAACAGGTAGAAGACAGCATGTCTGGAGGAATTTCAATCACATCCTCTCCAAGATTGTAGTCGTTTGAGAGCTGACCATTGCCTAGTTTAAGTAACCAAGTGCTATAATCTGGATCCCTGGATCTCATGTTGGTATATAGCGGGAGTCGTTGGAAGTGTTGCCATAGTTGACAATATTTAACACAACAATCGACAATTTCAGTTCTGGTGGCATGCATAATAACAGGAAGGCATTGGCGGAAATCTCCTCCAAGAATGAAAACTTTTCCGCCGAAAGGAACGTTATTTTTGTGATCTACATGTATATTCATAACATCACGTAAAAGTCTATCAATGACACTCAAAGAATGGTTTTGTGCCATAGTACACTCATCAAGTATAAAAAGTGTAGTATTTTTTAACTTGTTGGCAGTGTTACTGTCCGTTGTAATTCTGGAAACAGATGTTTAATTAATTGGAATAGGAATGCCATACAAAGAATGCATAGTTCGTCCTCCTGGCAGTAAATTTGCAGCTATTCCAGTAGTGGCAGCAGGTGAGACCACATCTCCTTGTGCTTGAACAAAATGTATAAGAGCATGGTATAAATATGTTTTTTCACTGCCACCGGGACCATCAATGAAGAAACACTTAGGAGTTGCTGTGTTGTTTTCTAGAGCATCTACAATGGCATTGAAAGCAAAGAGTTGATCAGGATTTAGGTTTTGTTTCATTTCAGTAGCAGTAGCTAATTCATAGGCCTGATCATACTCGTTTTGAGGCAAACGTATGTACGTGGCAGGGCGTGGTAAATTAAAATCTAAGTAAGATTTGCCATGTATTATGAGGACATCTTGAACCTCTTTCATGGCGTAACTTTCGCAGTTAATACAGAGATCACTGTGGGGATGGTATTTGTAACAGTAGTCTTGAATAAAATGTGGTTTAAATTCAATCCATAAATCAATGGGAGTAGTAGGTGTTCCAAAAATGCAGATGTAAGCAAACATCTCCCGAAGTTGTGTAGGCATGTTCATTACAGTGGCATCTAGTATAGTCTTTCTCCAGACACTATCATCAGTTAATAAACCAAGAGCTAAGGCAGCATCACGAAAGGTGTGATGTATAATTCCATGAACAGATTGAAGGTCCTGAAAGCTTGTAGCTCCTTTCAGATGTAATAAGAGTAAACGTAAATAATAGCGTTCCTGGTCTTTGAGACTGACTGTATACATTCTTCCAATGACAGTGTGGCCTCTTTTTTTTCTAGGTTCCCATATGCCATGTTTGAAAATGTAGTGTTCTGGAATGTCTGTGTAGTAATATTGATGAGCATTAGGGTCAGTCTTGTTAAGGTTAAAGTACCCCATGAGTGTTGACTTTTTTTGTAGTTTTTGTTGAATGTTGTTGATGGCATCATATTGATGGAAATATAGTGGTTGAGAGTTGGGCAGATGAACTGCAAGGCGAATAATGGCATGTGGTTGTTTATGCATGGGAAAAGTGAAGATTCTCCAGACAGGCTTGGGTGCACTAACATAGCGGGAATCGACAAAATGGTGAGTTTCATCATGTTGGAGAAGAGTTTGCGCTATTTCAATATTAGCCTTGTCATGTCTTTTATATACATATTTAAATAAATACTTGACACTTTTGATGCTGGCACAAATTTCAACATTAATGTGGCAGTTGTACTTTTTTTTAGCAAATATGGGTTATAAGGGACAACCCATGTATTGTCAATTGTTGTAGAATTATGTAGGTATGTAGTCGCACTGTGTCTCCGGTAAAGTGGATAGCCATTACTTTCTTTAAGGGTATGTTGTTGGAGTTTTTTAGGGACCAAGAATCATGTGTTTTCAAACAGTTTCGTGAAGAAGAGGGTATGTTGACTTGCCAGGAATTTCAGCCCATGCAATGTTGTCAATCTCTTGTTCTGTTCGTATTTTAGAATTGTTGTTCAGTATGACTAAAATATGTGCATGTGGGAGACCACGTTTTTGAAACTCAATGACATGGAGTATAGCACAGACGTGTCCAAATAAGCCATTGTGAATTTCAGCTAACAGAGAATCGAGTTTAAGTTTAAATACACGTGCAACCAAGTCAGGGCGATGTTCCACACGTTGCCACGGTTGTAAATTTTTGGTAATTTCCCTCCACTTTGGATTACATGTCATGGTGACAAAGAGATTGGGGCAAACATATTTAGTGACGATAGCCATGGCATCTTGGTATCGTTGCTGCATATTTCGAGGACTACCTTCAAAAGTGGATGGTAAGATAACAGTTTTTCCAATAGGGATGCCCTTTTCAATAGATTTTTTAATTAGATGTTCTTGTAGTAAACAATAATCCTCAACCTTTAGATCTTTTTGATGTTGTTTAATGAAATTGAGTCTATTGGCTTAAATTTTGACATAGGCATCTACCCAATATTGTTGTGTGAGTTTGCCTCCATTGAGTAGAGGATTAAAATCCTTTCTAACAGCCAAAAGATAGCTGTAATTTTGTAGTTGTGTGACCCTTCGTGCACTAAGTCCTTGTTGTTGTAGAGCATCATGCCAGCCTTGTTCTCCGTAAGGATAAAATATGGGATACATGAGGGCATCTAAATTACTGTGTAGAATACTAATTCTTTGTGTTTTTGGAGCCAGAGGATTCAGTGGATCTGGTTTCAAATGAATTAAGATATCGCGTTGAAAGGGAGGTTCTCCATCCTGATTTTGAAAGATGACGGCTACCTCACTGACAGTTGGTTGATTGTATCGCCTGTGATCCTGATTGCGATCGTGTTTAATAGCCAAAGTAATTGTTGGCATAACAGTTCCATTTTATTGGGCGTTGATAGTTTCTTGTTCTTCGACATCATGGAGCATGCGATACCAAAAGAACTGTTGATTGAGCGAATGTTTTGTAGGAAATTTTTGGAGTATTCATGTTGTCCGGTCATCAACATTGTCAAGACATGGGGATATTTGATAGTTGGTAGAAGTACTTTACCTTTTTGACAGCATTGGGTAAATTTTTTATCTTGAGGCATCTCATTAGGACAATGGAAAGCTAGGCATTGGTCACAGATCTGGTCCATGGCCTGACAGAAGTGTTCTTGAATGGTTTGTTCATCGTGTGTAAAAGGTTGTTGTTGTGGTAGTAGTAGTGGTGGAGTAGTAGAAGAGTGAAATGTTGTGGTTGGACATGAAAAGTAGATGAATCGTGTGTTTTCTAGTGGCAGTAGTGTGGGCGTTTGGTGGTGCTGTGAGTAGGGTAGAGTGTTATGTAAGAGTAAGACAGAAGTAGGGGTTTGAGAGGTTGAAAGTGTGGTGTTTTGTAGACATGGGGATGTGTGAGCCTGAGGTAGTGGTGTAGAGGTGGCATGTGTAAATGGAGTGTGTGAGAGTTGTTGTTGGGGAAGAATCAATATATTGGCGTTTGTGGGATGAGACAGTAGAGCAAGGCGACGTAGTCTATTAGCCTTGTGTTTGTCTAGGCCTTTCGTTGGCACGGCATTGTCTGTAACGAAGTGCGCGTGCCTTGTTTCTGTCTTCCTTATTTTGATATATTTTAGGAGGAGCCATGGTGTGGATGGTGCGTAAGGTAATATAAAGAAAAAAGGTGGGCAAAATAGGTAGCTAACGTGAAAAGGTATCAGACTAGTGTGTTGGTAATGGGGCAGATATGATGGAGAGTAGTGTTAAAGTATGTAAGGGGAAAGGAAGTACTGAGAGCAGAAATCTGTAGCGGGTGTGCGAAGGTAAAAGAGGTTGTGTAGAGGGTGACAGTGATGTCCAAAGGCGTGTAGTATGGGACACTTAGAGTTTGAGGTTAAAAAGTACGTAGGAGTTATGGTCGAGAGTGGGTTGTAACGTGCGAATGAAGCAGAGTGGGTTAGCAGAATTGGAAAGGATGCAAGTGATGCGTATTGTCAATGAATAGGCAAGTATAGATCTTGATAGACGTTATTATACAGGAGGTAGTAGTGAGTGAATAGTATCAACAGTGTCCATATAGAGTAGAAGCCTAGCAGAGTATGCAAATAGGCAGTCTTTATGGAGTTAAGTGTAGGGTATTATACAGCAGGTATAGAGTCAACTGCGTGGATAGCAGAATATATACAGGTTGCTCTGTGGTTAGCAGAGTATACAGGCGGCTCCGTGGGTAGCAGAGTATACAGCCAGCTGGGTGGGTAGCAGAGTATATACACGTGTCTCTGTGGGTCGCAGAGTATACCGGCAGCTGCGTGGGTACCAGAGTATATACAGGTAGCTCTGTGGGTAGCAGAGTATACAGTCAGCTACGTGGGTAGCAGAGTATACACAGGTAGTTCTGTGGGTAGCAGCTATGTGGGTGTGATGGTGACCTTAATGGCCGTCCCGGTGGGTGGAGAGATGATGTGACGTAACGGCTGTCACCACCGACTTGTTCTATGAGAGCTGCGTACTTCCAGAATGGAGGAGAGAGGGGCGTGTCCTTGCTGTGAGGTAAATTTCGTGAATGCATATGCGTTGTGACGGATGGTTAGTGCGCTCGTGGTGCTGTGAATGGCGACGCCAGTGTGGCTGGCGTGACTGTGGCTCGCGGTGGGCGCTCGTGGGGCTGTGAATGGCGTCGCAACTGTGGGAGGCGTGACTGCAGCTCGCATTGGCGCGCAGGCGCGCCATCGCTCGTGGGGCTGTGAATGGCGACACAACCATTGGGGACGTGACCGCGGCTCGCGGTGGCGCGCGCGCCACCACTCGCGGGTCTGAGTCTGTGAATAGCGACTTGCGAAGGGGCTGCGCGCCATCGCTCGCAGCGCTGCGGCGGTGCATGCTGGAATAGCGGCACAACATTGGTGATTATATATATAGATATATCCAGTGCACTAATTTGCCTATGATTGTGATACAGCTTTGTAGCTTCCCAGTGGTGGAGACCCAGCCTGGGTGTTTGCTGGTGGTGTTGACCCAGTGCAAGAGATAATAGAGGGTTGCAATCCAGCACAGGAGTCTACTGGCAGTGGCTGGCTAGCTAAGAAGTACACCAACATTAGTGACCCAGCCCAGTAGCTCACCAGCAATAGGGACCCAGTTAGGAGGTTAGCCAGTGGTCACAAGCCAGCTTAATATTTCTCCATCGGTTTTGCCCCAGCCAAGTAGTTCACTGGCGGTGAGAACCCAGCCAAACAGTTCACAAGTGGTTACAACCCAAACCAATAGGTCCCTAGTTGTGGCAAACCAGCTCAGTAGTTTGCCTGTGGATGCGACAAAGCTCTTTAATTTTCCAGTAATGGTGATCCAACCAGTTAGTTTGTTGATAGTGCCAAACCAGTCTATGAGATTGATAGTATTGGTATCCCAGCATTGAAAATTACCACTGGTGGCAATCGAAACCAGTATTGTACTGGTGAGGGCAACCCACCCCAGTAAGTCACTAGTAAAGGCAATTTACCCCAGTAGTTTACCTGTGTTATCAATCCAGCCAAGTACTTCAATACCAATGGCATTCCAGCCCATTACATTGCTGATGCTGGAAATCAAGCACAACAGGTTGCTGCTTGCTTCCCTCCAAAACCATTTTGCGATATGTTCTTTCATCTTTTTCTCTTCATATTTCTTTCCTTCCATGTTATATTTCCAGAATTAAAAGCCTAATAAAATAAACTGAAAAACAGGCTGATTAGAAAGGAGGTGCAGTCGCTTGCCGGATTCTCTGAAGACTGAGATTCTGAGCTTACACAGTGGAATTTATTGACCCTGTGATGTCATCAACCATTATGATGTCATTGTCTGTCTGAGCTGTGGTGTATTATGATAAGTGGGTTACAATTTCAAGTAAGATTTATTTATATAAAATTTAATTTAACTTTTCCAATAGTTTTCAAAACAAGCTTGACTACACTAGAACAAGCATAGCCATTGTACTTGAAATAACCAGTATATCATTAAATAAATTCTTATAAATAAGGAGAGGGAAGGAAAAGGAGAAGGACAAAGGGAAAATGTTTATATTGGCAGAAACAAGGATCAGAATTACAAGTAAACGGAGTACGGTAAGAGAGTACATTTATCCTAGTTGTATTTGTACAAGAAGGCTAACTACTAATGAATTAACATTTATCAGTCGTCCATGACAGCACCCAGAATGGGAGGGAGGGATCCCCCTCCAAGCACAGGGAACCATCAGGCATGTCAGTTGGTTCCTTGTCCTTTAACGGGGAGCCTCAGGAACGGCGGTTCCAGATAGACTGCATGGATGACCATGCAGCTGGAATAAGGCCCTAGGGGGTCTTGCCTAGATGCGGTGCGGCGAAGGGTGGCCGGATCAGGCCCCGTTCGTCCAGGCACCGGGGCTGTGGCTATCAGAGAGGAGGCTCGGGCGGTCTGCTGTGGCCTCCTGTCCGGTGGTACAGTGCTGGAAGCGGCGCCGCCGGGCATCCGGCACTGCGCACGTGTCCGGCCTGCCGGGTCCTGAGTTAGCCGGACTTCCGGGGACGGGCCTGTGACATCACAAGCAGCACCCGCTGACTGGCAACCACGGCGCCCGGCGCTGACGTCAGGGGGCGGTCCCAATAACGCAGCCGGTCACCTGTCATATTCCATCAAAAACTGACAAACAGAAATAAAAATAACAAATGTATTATACACTATCAATCATCAGGATTGAACTTGGGAAAAGAAAAGAAATTCCCTTGACTACCAGATGGAACCTGAGGAATTTCTTTTTGATGGAATATGACAATACACATTGCATCTGATAAAATTACCATATATACTCGTGTATAAGCCGACCCGTGTATAAGCCGACCCCCCTACTTTTGCCCCCAAAAACTGGGAAAACTTATTGACTCGCGTATAAGCCGAGGGTGGACTCCAGCACAGGTATACAACCCCCAGCAGTGAGGTATACAGCCCCCAGCAGTGTGGTATACAGGCCCCAGTAGTATGGTATACAGCAGCCCCCAGTGGTATACAGCAGGCCCCCAGGCATATAAGCAGGCCCCCAGGGGTATAAGCAGGCCCCCAGGGGTATTCAGCAGGCCCCTAGGGGTATTCAGCAGGCCCCAGGGGTATCAACAGGCCCCCAGGGGTATACAGCAGGCCCCCATGGGTATACAGCAGGCCCCCGGGGGTATCAGCAGGCCCCCAGGGGTATCAGCAGGCCCCCGGGGGTATCAGCAGGCCCCCGGGGGTATCAGCAGGCCCCCGGGGGTATCAGCAGGCCCCCGGGGGTATCAGCAGGCCCCCAGGGGTATTCAGCAGGCCCCAGGGGTATCAGCAGGCCCCCAGGGGTATCAGCAGGCCCCCGGGGGTATCAGCAGGCCCCCGGGGGTATCAGCAGGCCCCCGGGGGTATCAGCAGGCCCCCAGGGGTATTCAGCAGGCCCCAGGGGTATCAGCAGGCCCCCAGGGGTATCAGCAGGCCCCCGGGGGTATCAGCAGGCCTCCGGGGGTATCAGCAGGCCCCCGGGGGTATCAGCAGGCCCCCGGGGGTATCAGCAGGCCCCCGGGGGTTTATACAGCAGCCCCCAGCACAGGTGTATACTGCAGCCCCCAGCAGTGTGATATACAGGGCCCCCGGCAGTGGTATACAGCCCCCCTGCCTAGCACCGGGCCCCCATGCTGCGGCACAGCATACAGTAGTTCATACATTACCATCTCCTGCAGCGCGCGCTTCCTCCATCTCCCGCCCGGCTTGTTGCTGTAGTGTCATGTGACGCGCCAGTCACATGACACTACAGGAAGATGCCGGCTGGGACATGGAGGAGCCGCGCGCTGCAGGAGATGGTAATGTATGAACTACTGTATGCTGTGCCGCAGCATGGGGGCCCGGTACTAGGCGGGGGGTTTTGGGGATGCATACCACTGCCGGGGGCCGCCAGGGGCTGTGTCCGGCAATATGCACTGCATACCCTTGCCGGGGATGGACAGGGGGATGCGTGCATATCAATGAGGCGGGCCCACGTGACCGCGCGGTGTCACTGCAGCCCCCTCCTGCCTCCTCCTGCCCCCAGTCAGAGCCCCCGTCCCCGTCACACTCAGCACACACATGTATATACTCGTGTATAAGCCGAGGGGGGACTTTTCAGCCCAATTTTTGGGCTGAAAAAGTCGGCTTATACACGAGTATATACGGTACATGTTTTTTACATGTTTTTAGCAATGATCTCTATCTCTGGGCCGGGAGGTGGTTTCATCTCGTGATATGACGTCACTGATGACAAATACATGTTTTTTTCTTTTGGGGGAGGGATTTTATATCTGTGACTGCATATAAAAGGGTCTGCTGTTATGCCATGTAACATGCCCTGAGGAAGGTGCTGGGTCAGCACCGAAACGCGTTGGTGTGATGAAATAAAGAACTTTTGATGGTAATAACCTCTTGTGGATTCCTTGGATAAAGAGCAGCAGCGCGGACCGTGGATACCATTCAACCTGGTCCTCACGGCATTGACAGACCCTCCATTCGAGCCCCTACTAGATGTCCCTCTTAAAGTCCTTTCCCTTAAAGCCATCTTATTGGTAGCACTGACGTCGGCCCGTCGGATAGGGGACATTCAGGCCTTCTCAGCTGACTCTCCTTTTACCCTGTTTCGTGACGATAGAATGGTTTTACGTCCTGACCCTGCATACCTCCCTAAGGTAGTCTCCACCTTTCACTGGTCTAAAGAGATTGTATTGCCCACTTTTTGCTGAAATCCCAAGAGTGACAAGGAGCGAAAGTTGCACTCCTTGGATGTCAAACGATGTTTAGAAAGATACTTAGAGGCCACGAGCCCTTGGAGGAAGGATAGGTCCCTGTTTATTTGTTTTCAGGGCCTCCAAAGCCGCCTTAGCTTGATGGGTTAGGGATGCTATTAGCATGGCCTACTCTGCAAGCGGCAAGCCAGTGGAGAAGACCCTCAAGGCTCATTCTACAAGAGAGGTGGCTGCTACCTGGGCTGCAAGTTCAGGTGTATCTATTGATCAAATCCATAGAGCAGCGACTTGGTCTTCGCCTTCTACGTTCTATCAGCACTATAGATTAAATCTTTTTGGTGCTGATATCACCTTTGGGAGTAGGGTACTACATGCTGTGGTCCCTCCCTAGATTACATTTCTCTATAATTCTCTCATTCTGCGTGCTGTCATGAATGACCGATAAACACATAATTGCTGACCAGTAATGTGTTTTTTCGGAGTCCATGACAGCACCCACATATTCCCTTCCATTGTTGAGGGTTCGTCACTTCTTGTTCTTCTCTTAGTGTTTTTGTGTTACATGTGGTGTTCGGGGTCGTGGTGGACTAACGATATTCTGGAGGTCTGTTTTTCAGACTCTGTAACCAAATGACATGGGGAGAGGAACTGCTCCTTTTAAATCCTGATTGTTCCCTGTCCTTGGAGGGCGGATCCCTCACTCCCGTTCTGGGTGCTGTCATGAGATGTCAAACAGTCAGATCTACTGAATGACGCAGCAATGATACGGCGAACTGTATAATGACCTTGGTGGTCGTTGGGAACCTGTCACACAGTAGCTAGTCTGACGACTCAGACCTACATGGCTGAGTTCTGAGTTGCCAACGAGGTTGTTGTTAAGGCGTCAAACACACCAATGCATGCTGCCCAGTGGGAACCTGATGATCAAAAAATGGTCCAGGCCATTCTGATATGATCGGCGATGTCACATCGGGGACCCGGTAGCTGCTACGTGTCAAACATAGCGAGATCGCTGGCGAGATCGCTGGCGAGGTCGCTGTTGTGTCACAAAACCTGTGACGCAACAGCGATCTCACAAGCGATATCGCTATGTGTGACGGGGGGCTTTATTCAGTAATGAGTCATCGCTGTTGCTGGTGTCCTCCCCACCTCCAGCCTTCTCTGTGCTACCACCAGCTCTCAGCGATGACACATACAGGAGGCTGAACAAGAGAGGGCTGGAGGTGGTACACAGAAGCCTGGAGGCGGGGAGGAGGGCAGACACATAAAGGAGGCTGAACAAGAGGTGGCACAGAGAGGGCTGGAGGCAGGGAGGACACCAGCAACAGCCATGACTCATTACTGAGTACGTCCCTCTGGACTCCTTATCTGTACACTTTATAAAGTCTTTTTTAAAGCTTACAGGGGGGCTAGAGACATGGGGTAACCCTTCCCTGAATGTAGCAGACACCGCTGCATTCAGTTAGCATAGCACCAGGGGGGTGACAGGTCCTCTTTAACAATGACACACTGCTTCAGAGGAGAGAGGACCCTGCCCTTGCGAGCTTAAGATCTACAGGATAATGGGGAGGAGACAGTAGGTCAGGGGTGCAGCAGATCTGGTGGTGGTAAGGCGGCAGCTCCGGTGGCAGTAGGGCAGCAGCTCTAGTCGCGGCTCTATCATAAGCTTTCCTGAAGAGGTGGGTTTTTTCAGGTTCCGTCTGAAGGATCCGAGCGTGGTGGATAATCTGACGTGTTGGGGTGCAGAATTCCAGAGGGTGGGGGATATTCGAGGAAATCTTGGAGGTGGTTGTGGGAGGAACGAATAAGTGTGGAGGAGAGGAGGAGGTCTTGGGAGGATCGAAGATTACATGAGGGAAGATATTGGGAGATTAGTTCAGAGATATAGGGAGGAGACAGTTTATGGATGGCTTTGTAGGTCAGTGTTAGTATCTTGAACTGGATTTGTTGGGGAATTGGAAGCCAGTGGAGGGATTTGCAGAGAGGAGATACAGGGGAGCAGCGAGGAGAGAGGTGGATTTATTCGGGCATCAGGGTTGAGAACAGACTGGAGAGGTGCAAGAGTGTTAGCAGGCAGACCACAGAGGAGAAAGTTGTAGTAGTCAAGGCGGGAGATGATGAAGGCATGTACATGAATTTTAGTAGATTGAGGGCTGAGGAAAGGACGTATTCTGGAAATATTCTTGAACTGGAGGCGACAGGATCTGGCGAGAGTTTGGATGTGTGGTTTGAAGGACAGGGCAGAGGCAAGAGTTACTTCAAGGCAGCGAATTTGACGTGTGGGAGAGAGCATGTTGCCATTTACCATAAGGGTACCTTTACACGCCGCTACTGGAGGATGGATACAACCAGCTACACTCTACAAATGTAGCTTGTAGCGGCAAAATACCCCGTAGTAGCGGCGTGTAAAGACGGTAGGAGGCACCCGGCAACAGATACATCTGTTTCCGAGCACTGCCCGGAAACAGGTGGCTACACAGGCGATTGTAGCGAGCTGTATCGGCGTGTAAAGAAGCAACAGAAAGGATGTGTCGACACCAGGCAATGTACCTGGTATGTAGCTGGGGCGTGACACAGGCTCCGGGTTACCGCGCCCCATCAGCGATCATTGGTGGAAGCTCCTGCATTACGATTGGTAGTCGCTGCATAGGGAGGCATATTTAAGGAACTGACCAGTCACACTACACAATTGCTCGAGCGTCATGTATTAATCAGCCTCCTGCGATGCCTGGCCAATCATGGGTTTCTTGCTTTGTCCTATCAGCGTACGGACGTCTCGTAATCCACAATTGTGGCACACCTATGTGCTGTCCCTGCTGCAGCAGGTCCGCCCATATTAGCTTGTTGTAGCGGTGTGTAAATGAGGTACGGTGAGCTACAGAAGGTGACTTATGGCACCCGGCGGTGTATCCAGAGATAGATGTAACGTAGCGTAGCGTAGCTTGTGGCGGCGTGTAAAGATGGTGCGTTGACCGTTTGTAACCGTTTGTGCGTGCTCGTGCACGTGAAGTAGCTGGTTGTATCCATCCTCCAGTAGCGGCGTGTAAAGGTACCTTTAGGGTACCTTTACACGCCGCTACAACAGGATGGATACAACCCGCTACAGGCTACAAATGTGGCTTGTAGCGCCAATATAGCCCGTAGTAGCGGCGTGAAGACGGGACGTGACAGCCGGCAACAGATACATCTGTTTCCGAGCACTGCTCGAAAACAGATGGCTACAAAGCCGATTGCAGCGAGCTGTATCGGCGTGTAAAGAAGCTACAGAAGGGAACTCTGGACACCGGCGATGTAGCTGCAATGTAGCTAAGGCGTGACCCAGGCTCCGTGTTACCGCGCCCCATCTGCGATCATTGGTGGAAGAAGCTGCGTTCCGATTGGCTCTTGCCTCACAGCCCTCCATCTTGGATGAGCTGTCCGTTCAGCACTACACATACGCGCCGTATGCACAATCATATATTAGTACAATTACGCGGACACAGACTTGACGAACGAAAATTAGCAAATGCCTCATGATCTTCATACAGTGTGCACATTCTCTCAACACATAACGAATAATGCTGTACACAGCGCACAAGTGTGTGTTACGTACCGCTCTGGCTTATTGTACAGCAGCTGCCGTAGAAGTGTTCCTTGTGTGGCACTGCGCGCAGCGCGCACACAGATGCACACAAACCCATACCACATCGAAAGTTAGTACTCAGCACACAGATCATAGCCGTGTTGTACACACTGCACTGTGGGTGTTCTGTAGTGGGTGCCGCATAAGTGTGTCGGCCATGTCACTGCGCGTTGGGCTACTTAAAAAGGTGCGTGACCCCGACAGCGGCCGTAATGACGTCATGACGTTGGTTTCATTTTCACTCTGCCTGCAAGGTGCCAGCCCCGCCTCTGCATACACCATAGCAGTCATGGCAGCCGTTCACCGCCCTGCAACGTGGGGGATGGCGGAGCTGATCATCCTGATTGATCAGTGTGACCGTCATGACTATTGGGGCCACCATCACCACCGGCACCCCAGGCTGCGCAATCGGCGCACCGTTCGGCGGATCCAGCGGTCCCTGATCTGCCAACTGGGGGTAGAGAGGACAGTCAAAGCGATCCAGAAAAAGATCGCTGACTTAAAACACAAGTGCCCGGGTCGCATACTGGACATCCGTGCCAGGATTGCCAGGCTGCGTGGTGAGTAATTGTTGGCCCAAAACACACACCACAGTGCATGTCCCAAATACACAAAAATGGATGGAAACATATGACAAGACAGTGTGCCTACACAATCAAACACATCAAGCACGTGGCTCAAGTGGTTAGCACTATAGCCTTTGCAGCACTGGGTCTAAGTCTGGTTCATCCCACCAAGGACACTAAGGACAACACCTGCAAGGAGTTTGTATTCTCCCGGTTTGCGTGGTTCCCCGGCACTCCGGTTCCTCCACATTGTAAGACTACTGAAGGAGTTTAGATGTGAGCTCCAAGAGAGACAGCTTACACATATGTAAAGTGCTATGGAATTAATAGCGCATATAAATAATAAATTATTATTATTATTATTTTATTATTAATTATCTCACAGTGTTGTGGTCCTCCAGTCAGCGCAAACAATGTTTCCCACGCACAGTACATGCATACAACATGAGTGTATGCATCCAGCATCACCTGGTTGATGCTAAGTTAGGCGTCAAATACATAGCCACACAAGCTATATGTAGGAGAACAATGTGTTGGGACGAATTTATAAAGTTTTTTGTTTTTTTAATAAAAAATAGATGCCGATTCGTCATCTGAAGAAGGGCACCATGCCCCACCCCCAGGTGGCCCATCCACAACACCGCCACATCAGGCTGAAGTGCCACCCTTGGCCCCAAGCTCCACATCTTCCCCAGGGCCTCAGGAGCCAGACCTGCCCTCACCTACCGGGACAGAGGACCTGGAGGAGCTGTCACCACCTGCAAGGCCGCTGGAGTGTGACGAGCTGTCCTCATCTGGTTGGCTGGAGGAGGACGACATCACCTCCCCACAGGAGGCCGAGGAGCTGGAAGCACCTGCCGGGCCAGAGGAGGGTTTGGCCCGTAGCCCAGGACCCCTTTTGCCCCCAAACCACGTAATGTGGCCACGGAGCCCCAGCCCGGGAGTAACACCACCTCCCACTGTCTCGAGCTCAGTGGCGAGTCCTGGGGTGACCATGTCCCCACACAGTGACTATGGTGGTAAGTGTGTTATGTTGCCACATACACCCTGCACACTGTTACTAAAATTTTATCTTGGACAACAAGATTTTTCTAAACATAGTTAAGAATGTTGTTTAACCATTTCTGCAGATGGTGAACGTGTGGGGGCATCAGGATGGAGCTTGAGGCCATCTCTCTCCCCGTCTGATGGTGATGTGGAGTTGGAGGAACAGGGTAAGGGGATGCTTGTGGCCAGTCCTGACTAGCCATCACCAGCGACTGCTGTGTACTAAAGTGTGTGTTTACTCCCAATACAGGTGCCCCTACCATGGAGGCAATCATCCTTGCCCATCAGGCGTTTGTCGGCCGCATGACCAGGGCTTTACAGCGTGGCCTGCAGGACCTTGCCCGGCTGGGTGAAATGCTGGAGGGCCTACGGCCAGAACATGGATAACAGCCATGAAGTTCATGGCTGCAATTTTTTTCTGGTCAAACATGGCCCCAAAAACTGTTTAACACACCCTTGCCTTGTTGGCTTGAAAATGTCATAATGTTTTTTTTTGTTTTTTGCCCCCGTTGGGCTCTTTTCTTATAGTGTCCCACATTGGGACCATCACGAGTGTGGACTGCCTAGCCCTTTGCTCTTTACCTTACTGTCCACATTGGACCATCACGATGTGGACTGCTAGCCCTTGCTCTTACCTATACTGTCCCACATTGGGACCATCACGAGTGTGGACTGCCTAGCCCTTTGCCTTCTTTACCTATACTGTCCCACATTGGGCCATCAGAGTGTGGACTGCCTAGCCCTATCTGGCCTAAGCATTCTGTGTATTGTGCCAAATGGCTGTCACACATGTATGTTTTCAATACAATGCTGGTGTAAGTGTTTTGTACGCTCCTTCATGTGACATTAATAATATTTGGTGCTAAACCTGACCATGAGGTAACTATGTTAGCCACATCACCACATCCCTTTGTCAAAGTGCAAACACATTACAAAGGAACCGATGGTGGTCCTGCTCTGAGGGCATTGGCCCATATTGTGTGGCTTTGGTAAACCTATATTGGGCCCACTACCATTCACCCACGCTCACCTCCACAATCCTTAACCCAAAATAAATACACAATTGTGTCCAAAAAAATTTTTTAATCCAGCCGGAAATCATAACAAACATAAACAAATAATATGCTGTAATCCAGCCAACGTAATTTTGTAAATTTAAAAAAAAAACGAGGAAAGTAAATCAACTAGGAGATTTCTCCATAATTAAATAGTCCAGACTGCCAATTATGTGCATTGGCTACTAGTGTCCTACTTCTTCATCCTCTGTCGGCTCTGACAATGCCGGCTCCCCCCTCCTCTCATGGCAGCCCCGACCTGCCCGAGAGCGTCTTGATCTACGACGACGTGTTGGGGGGGATTGGGTGACTGTGGCGGGGCCGGTCTTCTCACGGGCCGGATGGGGCCGATGGGGAAAGGGGCCACAAGTTGTGTGGCATAGGGGGGGGGATGTGGCATCCCCATTGAAGGCGCCCCATCCTCGGCAGCATCAGCGGCAGTGTTGAAGACCCGCTGAAGGATCTGTCTTTGGAGCGGCTCCATCCTTTGCAACCTGTTGCTCATGTAGAGGGCGTAGCTAGAGATGTGGGTACGCTGTTCGCTTAACAGCACGTGTCGGGCCCAGGTGACCAGCTCCGTCTCAGGTGGTGCTGGACGTCTGCGGCGACGTATCCCGGAGCTGGGACCTGGGCCTGGACCCACATCACTCGCCGCGCCCTCCTGCTCAGCCCCAGATGTCATTGGCTGAGCATCATCAGCGACAGATTGCTCCGCAATGGAGCCGTCCTCTTCAGGGGCCTGGGGGGGAAGAAAAAAAAAACCTCATTAGTGAAGGCAATATCCACTCAATACAATGTCCACAGGACTCAATATACCACTCCCACACACAAAAAGCCAACTAACCAAGATCTGAAAGGATGAAAAAACCAGAAAACACCCAAAGGTTAAAGCCCACAAGACCAGTACTTCTCCTGTACACTCACCTCTACCATTCCAGGTACTCAGCTCAATACAGAATTAGGTGTTAGTCACAGAGCCGTAACCCAATTATACATGTCACCACAACACCTTGATACTGGGGGCTGTCCTGGCCAAAGACAGATATTGCCCACCTTGCCGTTTGGACTCCTAATATGATGAAAATCCACCCCACATTCAACTACCTATAACCCACTTGCAACAGAGCCAACACACATGTGTGGCAGCACCATTTACTAGATGGTACTATGTGGCACTTTAAATTCAAACCACTATCAATTTTGAAACCCTTAAATAAGTAACCTAAACATAAAAATATGTTGTGGAAGATGCACCATTGGAATACGGCTCTCTGCTTAGAATTTACAGCCTACAAATTCCTGGAAGGAGGGCAGATTTCTTGACAGTCAAAGGTTTCCCACACCAAGGATGACAATATGACAAAATGGTTGGTGTAAAGGATGGAGACAAGCACACATGTGAAGGAAACATTGTGGGCCACCACTGTAACACAATTACCCACCTCCTGTGGCGCAGATGGTGATTCAGCCGGGCCTACATGGGACGCAGCAACGGGGCAGTTGGTCGTCGTTGCACGCGAGCTAGCCTCGCCCAGGATGAAGGTGAAGAGTGGATAGTACCATAGGGTAGGTAATGGTACCTCCTCAGCTCCAGCCCCTGAGCGATGGCGCTGGTACTCAGTGTGAGCCCGCATGAACGATGCCCGCATGTTCTTAATCTTTAGTGCCACCATATGCTTGTCCCACCTCCTGCCTACCCTTGGCTCCATCCGATTGGCTAGAGCCACAAGAGGCCTGTAGGCCTCGGCCCTCGCTGCCTGATTTTTATATTCAGGCAGCGAGCTGCGCCACAAACACTCGTGCCGCTGATACTCCGTGAGAAGCTGGGTCTCGAACTCCACAGTACCCCTCGGCATCTGCCGATGACAAAACACACCAAAAACACACAGTCACTACACAAGACATACTGAACTTTTAAACCTTTTTGAAAGCATAAACATGCTAATAAAGTTGGAACATGGAGAATATATGCTGCTATTTGGTTGACTTCAACTTTGCGCATGTGTGGGGCATTTTCTCAATGTCACACCGCTCCAAAGTCAAACACATGTGTCCAGACATTAACAATATCCGGATATCTGTGTCCACCTACACATGTTTAGTACAAGCTTTAATACCCCAATGTACCTATTTCAACACACCTCTACACGGTGTGTGCGTACATACCTCTAGGCCAACATGTGAGCAA
The DNA here is from genome assembly GCA_033576535.1 of Allobates femoralis. Taxonomy (NCBI): domain Eukaryota; kingdom Metazoa; phylum Chordata; class Amphibia; order Anura; family Aromobatidae; genus Allobates; species Allobates femoralis. Next base: position 416,818,225 of record JARQOC010000002.1, read on the forward strand.
ACACATTGTGTGCAAGCTACTACCTGGTGTACTGTCCCAAATGGTTAAGGTTAACCATATGGGAAAGGAGGGCTGGGTGTGTGCCAACACTGCACATACTACATCTAATGGGCACACACATGATCATGTAGGTGTTCCAACAGCCATGGGACAACACGTTTAAGACATGTACCAAACATCCCTTGAATGAACGGGGCAATTCTTCCACCCATCAAATGGTGATGTGAAGTACCGGGAATAAACACACCTTTATCTGGTGGCATCGAAAATAACATCAAGGTGCAATCTATACGTACACAATGCAAGTAGAGGCACTACATGGCTATTGCCCTACAGAGAATAACGTAGCCATATGTATTAATACAGGGCAAAAATTACATGCCGTATCAAACATGCCCATACACACATTGCCTAAGCGGCCTGTGACAGAAGCATCTGCGTTCATTACAATTTCATTCAAACCTCTAAAGAGGCTTACCGTCAGAGCAACAGAAGTCAAACAGGACACCAGTAGCTCAATGCACATCGACGTCTGGACAAGGTGTAGTGGCCATTGGCCTGGCTTTATAGTCCGCTAAACCAATCACAGCGGACACAATTACGCACATCGTGAGGGGACACCTGGGTGCGGAATTAACTGCCGCTAATTGGTGGAGATTGCTGAATCGTGATAGGTTGGCGGCCCTTGAAAAGCTGCGCATTCCGGCAAACATTACGCTTGCTGGCCAGACCCATTAAGTAAGTATTTGTGGACACACATGGAATTTGCGCTGGGTGGGGTGCATATGTTGATGTTATTGGCAAGCGCAGAAGACTGCTTGAGCTAACTATATAGGGGTTTGTATTGTTGGGGACGCTATAGTGTACTTTGTTGAATTTGAGTAGGCATTTTCTCTGGGCCTTCACATTGTTGTAGAGATACATTGCTGTGTTTGTTTCCAGACACCATACAGGAGAATGGCTGCAGGACTGTAGACAGAAATGTGTAACTCATGTCGACTGGATCGATTTCTGCATACTGGTTGTGGCCAATGGAGACTGGGTCCAACGGGGATAGGATCACACATGGCTTTGAGGTGTGGCGCTCCAGACATAGCACAGATGTGTAGCAAAAATAACAACAGCAAAAACATATGTAACCATGGTTAACCATCCTCACTCATGTGCAATGTTGTTTGGTTCATGTAGGCTTACTCAACCTGACATATCGTGGTACGTAAGGTTTTTTATTTTTATTTTTTTTTTAAATCCAATTTTAATTATGGTCTGTGTAATGGATTCGGGGACATTTTTGAGCAACATTATTGGTGACACATGTCCTTTTCTAACTCACCTAGGTGCAGATGTTTGACTTTGAGACCCTCCGATTGAAGTTGATGTATAGGAGGCCACTATCATTGGCCGTGTGGCATTTTGTTTGGGGTGACTACTGGGTGTTTGCCGTCCCGTGCTTCAGGGATGTGTTTTGGGCCCACACGAGAGATCCCATCCACTTGGCTATAGTGTGTCATCGAAAAGAGGTGTGGCTTGCTTAACCTGCTGACATGGCCACATATTCTTATATGTACTCATGTTGTGTATTCTCATCTACAGGTGCTGATATTGAGGATGCAGAATATCCATGACCGCAATGTTATCGTGGCTCTTGCGTTGGTGGAAGAGCAAATGTGGCTTCAGGATCGGTATGAAAGGTTGATGAGGCGCAGACAGCGGCGGTTGTGGACCCGGGATTGGCTTCGCAGGCGGGAAACCCGGGGCCACATGCAGCTGTTGCGGGAGCTAGAGCTTAACTGTCCTGATGATTACCGAAACTATCTCCGTATGTCCGAGGACTGTTTCACCTTCCTATTGGAGCGTGTTGGGCCAATGATAGCGCGTCAGGACACTATAATGCGCCCATCAGTATCAGCTGCTGAGCGGTTGGCTATCACTTTGCGGTTCCTGGCTACAGGGCAGTCCATGACATCCCTCACATACTTGTCACGTGTCTCCCTGCCCCTGCTGAGCCGCCTGATCCCTGAAACGTGTTGGGCCATCTGGAGAGCTCTGCAGCCATCCTACATGAAAATGCCTCTAACCGCCGCAGAATGGCTGGAAGTAGCCCGAGGCTTTGAAACCCGGTGGAACTTCCCCAACTGTGGCGGGGCATTGGATGGTAAGCACGTGAGGATTACCAAACCTGCCAACTCTGGCTCTTTGTTTTTCAATTACAAAGGGTATTGTAGTATAATCCTCATGGCTGTAGTGGATGCACACTATGAGTTCCTCTACGTGGATGTTGGAATGAACGGTCGCAACTCAGATGGGGGGGTGTTTGCACGCAGCTCCTTGGCAACACTACTAGGGAGTGGTGGGCTAAACTTACCCTCAAATGAGGACACGACCGAACATCTCAACTTTGCGTTTGTGGCGGATGAAGCATTCCCACTTCAGGAACACCTACTGCGGCCATATCCCCAGAGGGCCCTTACTTCTGAGAGACGCATTTTCAATTACCGGCTATCCCGGGCCCGCCGAGTAGTTGAAAATGCGTTTGGGATAATGGCGAATAGATTCCGGGTTTTTCATATGCCTATACATATGAAACCGGAGTCTATTGACGCGGTAGTGGTGGCCTGCTGTGTGCTGCATAACTTCCTGCGTCGTAGGGATAGAGCATCATACACGCCAGGAGGTTATGTAGATCATGCAGACGCTACTACAGGGGAGCTCCGTCCAGGGTCTTGGCGTGATGAGGGCCATGTGATTGTGCCACTCCAGCTGCAGAGCCATGGCCGCACTCGGCAGGAGGCCAGGGACAGTAGAGAAGCTTACTGCTCCTACTTCAATGGGTCTGGTGCAGTGAGCTGGCAGAACCAGGCCATGTAGTGTGGCTGGCTCTGGGAGATGTTTTTGAGGTTGCAATGGAGGTGACAGCAGGTTAGCTGCGCCCCTTTTCTTTTCTGTTTACCATTTTCAGGATCTTTGGTTTCATTATGTGCATAAGGTTTCGTTAGTTAGTTAGTTAGTTTAGGTATGCTATATTTTTTGGTGTTGCTGCACAGGTTTCTATGTGTGGTCAATTTGTTATCCCTTTAATGTGGTTCAAGAATGTGACATGCACTTTGATTGTCCATTGTTTTTACTTTCTGATTTTTTTTCCTTTCCAATGCAAGGTCAGGATTAATGCATTATATTAAAAATTTTTCAGTTGGATCCAAAATAATCTGTGTGAGCCTGATTACTTGGTGGAGGAGGGCAATGTGATGAAGGTTTTGGTGGGGGCCAGGGATGTCATAGCCACCTATTGGCTGGGATTGTGCAGACAATATGTGTGGGTAGCCATGTTTTTTTCTAAGTATTTTGCCCAACAGTGTTCGTGGCCATTGTGCGTACATGAGGCTTAATTTTGTTGTAGGCAGAGGGTCCCCTGCACACAGCACATTGATGCAGGACATATTCTTCTCAGGTGTTTTCAAATACACTGTCACACAGATCTTTGACATGTTGCCTTGGGAGCTGTTCCACTACATTCACATCTGTAAGCAGATATATGAACACCATTGAGCCTGTATTCACACATAGTTAGCCAGAGTTGACACAGATACAATTTCAACAGAAAACGCACATACTGTGTGTTGTAATCCGCTACCATGTGTCGCACAAACGCATCTTAGCGCAATCGCCACACGCCGCTTTCACAAGCTCTGATTGTGCGTGACAAGGCAAACACTTCTACTACGCACACATAGCCCAGGACCGCTACTTTTATACACACGGGGTATGTGACTGGCCACCGCTCCAGCGTGACGCATTACCATCGATTTCGATGCATTCGCCATGCTCCGCCATGTCACAACCGCTTATTCCGTGCCACACTCCGATCACTAGTACGTCACGTCTCGCCCATCCGCCCTTTCCGTCGCGCCCAATCACAACTCCGTAGTGTTGGCCAATGGTTGTGGTTTGGGCGCGGCGTACAGGACTGTGGCACGCCTATTTGTTTTACGTCCTGCCTTTGTTCCTCCCAGATCACTCTGTGGTGGCGGCGTGTAAAGCGGGTAGGCTGAGCTACAGATGGCTACTTGAGACACCCGGCGATGTAGCTAGTTACAGATGTAGCGTAGCGTAGCGCATCTTGTGGCGGCGTGTGAAGAGGGTGTGTTTCCCGTTTGTAACTGTTTGGGCGTGCTCGTGCACGTGAAGTAGCGGGTTGTATCCATCCTGTTGTAGTGGCGTGTAAAGGTACCCTTATGGTACCTTTACACGCCGCCACAACAGGATGGATACAACCCGCTACAGGCTACAAATGTAACTTGTCGCGCCAATATCGCCCGTAGTAGCGGCGTGTGAAGACGGGACGACACAGCCGGCTACAGATACCTCTGTATCCGTACACTGCCCATAAACAGATGGCTACATCGCCGATAGTAGCGAGCTGTATCGGCGTGTAAAGAAGCAACGGAAGGGAACTTGGGACAGCCTGCAATGTAGCTAAGGCGTGACCCTGGCTCCGTGTTACCGCGCCCCATGTGCGATCATTGGTGGAAGCTGCTGCATGACGATTGGTAGTCGCTGCATAGGGAGGCATATTTAAGGAGCTGACGAGTCACACTCCACAATCGCTCGAGCGTGCTGTATTACTCAGCCTCCTGCGTTGCCTGCCCAATCAGGATGTTATTGCTTCCTCCTATCAGCGTACGGACGGCTCGTAATCCACAATTGTGGCACGCCTATGTGCTGTCCCTGCTGCACCAGGTCCGCCCATAGTAGCTGGTTATAGCGGTGTGTAAATGAGCTACAGCTGGCTACTTGCGACACCCGGCGATGTAGCTAGCTGTAGATGTAGCGTAGCGTAGCGCACCTTGTGGCGGCGTGTAAAGAGGGTGCGGTTCCCGTTGGTAACCGTTCGCCCGTGCTCGTGCACGTGAAGTTGCCGTTGGTATCCATCCTGTTGTGGCGGCGTGTAAAGGTACCATTATAGATAGATCAGGTGGTGAAGATGAAAGATGGGATGGAGGAAAGATGATGAGTTCCGTTTTGTCTATGTTGAATTTTTGCAAGCAAGAGGAGAAGAAGGAGGGATATGGCCGACAGACACTCCGGGATTCTGGACAGCAGAGAATTGACATCTGGGCCAGAGAGGTGTATTATCTGAAGTAGTAGTACTTCTGGTCAAATGCAAACAAGTGTCCAGGTCAGCTTACCAAATGGCTATGTGGAAAGTCTGTGGATGTAAAACATGAATTGTACCAAAATAGCCCAGTTCTACTGTGCTGAACATTAGTGCTCCCAAACCGCTGAGTGAAAACACTTACTCTTTGCCGTGGGGCGCTCTGAGACGCTGTGAGCGGAGTTCATAGGCATTGCTGCATTATTTAGAAACGTATGTGACGCGACTTCCTTTTTCTGCTGAATGGACTGCAGTAAGTCAACGCCATAGAACGCAAATTGTGCATGTACATTTTAAATGCGAGATGTGCGGCACTTATAAGCGAAATAGAAAGGATGCAGTGCAACAACGGTGATAGGGAACAAAGCTTATTGAAGAACATTCAGGGCATCTATGGAATGAAAGAAATGGAATATGATTAAGCAAAATTATAATTAATATGTGAATATAATTACCTATAACGTTATAATAGGAATAAATGGGTAAGTGACTCATGGCCACAACAATGGTCAATTGGAAGGATAAAATAAAAATGTTAGTGGACATAAATGGCCATAGCTGGAGTACAAACTTATACAAGCAAGGGATAACTAACAACACTTCTCATTATAAATAAAAAAAATTACTCATCAAAAAATAACAATATATAAAAAAGCAATTAATAGACAACCTTGTATTCACGATTAAGACCTTTTAGGTTCAACTGAAATATCCAAAATTCCCTCTCTTTGAGTCGTTTTAATCTGTCCCTCGCCTGAATGGAGATACGTGCTCAAGAATGTGATACTTAAACTGTGCCACCGTATGTCCCCTCGTAGTAAAATGATTGGGGATGGGTAGAAGCATGTTTTTACAACGTATCGTTGACTTGTGCTTACAAATGCGGTCTCGGACATGCTGGGTGGTCTCCCCAACATTTCAGAGACCGTATGGGCACTTAATAAGGTAAACCACATAAGACGATTCACATGTCAAATAGTCCCTAAGATGATGAATTTTCCCTGTTCTGGGATGAGAGAATGTGCTTTTTGCCTCATTCTCTTTTGTGTTTTTTCATTGAAGACAGATTAAATGAAGATAATAATACCAAAGAATTTGTGATTGCAATCATTTTCAGGAAGAAACTGGGGTGTCAATACTTTTGACCACAACTGTACTTGTTTGAATTTGTTTGCATTTACTAGTACTGCAAGTACTTTAGATAATACTTATCTGCACGTTATTTCACAGCTGGCACTTCTTTCCTGCTATGAGCCACTTACTCATGCAATACAGAGGAGACCATTGAGGTAAAATGGTTTGTTATTTTACTGACATCCTACACATACTATGACTTCTTGCATTAATGCTGGAATCTTTAATCATTACCTTTTGCAGATTCATTATCAATATTGATTATATTAATTGTCCACATCAGGAAGGTGCCACCAGATATTTGCAATATATTTGGTGCTTTCTTTGCAAGTATTGTGATAACTAGTTTCTCCAGGTAATTACCGTATATACTCGTGTATAAGCCGACCCGTGTATAAGCCGACCCCCTACTTTTGCCCCCAAAACCTGGGAAAATTTATTGACTCGTGTATAAGCCGAGGGTGGACCCCAGCACAGGTATACAGCCCCCAGCAGTGTGGTATACAGCAGCCTCCCCAGTGGTATATACAGGCCCCAGCAGTGTTACAGCAGCAGCCCCAGTGGTATATACAGCAGCAGCCCCAGTGGTAGTATACAGCAGCCCCAGAGGTATATACAGCAGCCCCAGTGGTAGTATACAGCAGCAGCCCCAGTGGTAGTATACAGCAGCAGCCCCAGTGGTAGTATACAGCAGCAGCCCTAGTGGTAGTATACACGCAGCCCCAGTAGTATATACAGCCCCAGTGGTAGTATATAGCCCCAGTGGTAGTATATATACAGCCCCAGTGGTAGTATATAGCCCCAGTGGTAGTATATAGCCCCAGTGGTAGTATATAGCCCCAGTAGTAGTATACAGCCCCAGTGGTAGTATATAGCCCCAGTGGTAGTATATATACAGCCCCAGTGGTAGTATACAGCCCCAGTGGTAGTATATAGCCCCAGTGGTAGTATACAGCCCCAGTGGTAGTATATAGCCCCAGTGGTAGTATACATACAGCCCCAGTGGTAGTATATAGCCCCAGTGGTAGTATATAGCCCCAGTAGTAGTATACAGCCCCAGTGGTAGTATATAGCCCCAGTGGTAGTATACATACAGCCCCAGTGGTAGTATATAGCCCCAATGGTAGTATATAGCCCCAGTAGTAGTATACAGCCCCAGTGGTAGTATATAGCCCCAGTGGTAGTATATATACAGCCCCAGTGGTAGTATATAGCCCCAGTGGTAGTATATAGCCCCAGTGGTAGTATATAGCCCCAGTAGTAGTATACAGCCCCAGTGGTAGTATATAGCCCCAGTGGTAGTATATATACAGCCCCAGTGGTAGTATATAGCCCCAGTGGTAGTATATAGCCCCAGTGGTAGTATACAGGGCCCCAGCAGGGCCCCCCTCATAATTTGGCGCCCCCACCTCAGTTTCTGGGCCCCCCCGCATGCAGCGCTGCACATATACATTACGTGTCTAGCAGCTGTTACCCTCCGGTGGCAGATCGCGGCTCCCGGCTCCGGGCTCCATCTTCCTCGCTGTCTTCCTGCTTTGTGACCGGCGCGATGACGTCATCGCGCCGGTCACATGACAACCAGGAAGACAGAGAGGAAGATGGAGCTCGGAGCCGGGAGCTGCGATCTGCCACCGGAGGGTAACAGCTGCTAGACACGTAATGTATATGTGCAGCGCTGCATGCGGGGGGGCCCAGAAACTGAGGTGGGGGCGCCAAACTTTGAGGGGGGCCGTATGACTCGCGTATAAGCCGAGGGGGGGACTTTTCAGCCCAATTTTTGGGCTGAAAAACTCGGCTTATACGCGAGTATATACGGTACCTTCTTATATATTGGTTGTTCAACAAGGTCACCTAGCCAGGTAGATTTATTCGCTTAAAACCTTATGCTTGTATTGTACCCTGTTTTACTGATCAGTACTTTTCTTAATATTCTCATTAGATACACCATTTTACTGGTCACATTCAATTTGTGCTGATATACCAGCTAAGATCTTAATGATTGATTTCAAGGTATATCTTATTATTCATACAGTTTACATGTTTCATTTCTTTATCAAAGTCAAAAGATTTGTTTTTATTTCGCATATTACATGTGGCCTTTATTCTTTTTATTTTACATGGGCAAGGAGAACTGTGCCTAATGTGTATATATGATGGCCTGTATGTACATGACATCTGTTTTTTTTATAAAACATACTGTAATTGTAGCATCTAGGTAGATGTCGACACTGATACCTTGTTTTTATTTTTTCACATGTCATTTGATGATGTAACCTTAAAAATATTGAGAAAAGCCCACGAAGGCTGAAAATTTTTTTATTTTCATCTTTGCTTCTTTGCTGTGACCATTGTGAATAAAAATCAACACCTTCTGCCGAAATTCTCTTTTGTGGGACTATTTCTTTCATCCTGTTTTGGTGTGCCAGAGCTAATTTTTTGTATATCAACCATTATGATGACATTGTCTGAGTTGTGGTTTATTACAATGTCATAAGTTGGTTACAATTTCAAGTAAGGTTTGTTTTTATAAAATATTTGTTTTCTAATAGTTTTCAACACAAGCTTGACTACACTAGAACGAGCATAGCCATTATGCTTGAAATAACCAGTATATCATTAAATAAATACTTATACATAAAAAGAGGGAAGGAAAAGGAGAAGAAGAAAGGGAAAATGTTTATATTGGGAGAAACAAGGATCAGAATTAAAACTAAATGGAGTAGGAAAAGGAAGTACATTTATCCTAGTCGTTCTTGTACAGGTACAGGAAGGATAACTACTAATGAATTCATATATTGCTCTCTCATCTACAATATATATCCAGTGCACTAATTTGCCTATAATTGTGATCCAGTTTTGTAGCTTCCCAGTGGTGGAGACCCAGCTTGGGTGTTTCCTGGTGGTGTTGACCCAGTGCAAGAGATAATAGAGAGTTGCAATCCAGCACAGGAGTCTACCGGCAGTGGATGGTTCGCTAAGTAGTACACCAACATTAGTGACCCAGCCCAGTAACTCACCAGCAATAGGGACGCAGTTAGGAGGTTAGCCCGTGTTCACAAGCCAGCCCAATATTTCGCCATCGGTTTTGCCCCAGCAAAGAAGTTCACTGGTGGTAAGAACCCAGCCCAACAGTTCACAAGTGGTTACATCCCAAACCAATTGTTCACTAGTTGTGGCAAACCAGCTCAGTAGTTTGCCTGTGGATGCGACATAGCCCATTAATTTTTCCAACCAGTTAGTTCATTAATAGTGCCAAACCAGTCCAGAAGATTGATAGCATTGGTATCCCAGCCCAGAAAATTAACAGTGGTGGCAATCAAAACCAGTATTATATTGGTGGGGGCAACCCAGCCCAGTAAGTCACTAGTAAAGGCAAACTACCCCAATAGTTTACCTGTGTTATCAATCCAGCTGTGTACTTCAGTAACAATAGTATTCCAGCCCATTCCATTGCTGATGCTGGAAATCAAGCACAACAGTTTGATGGTTGCTTCCTATCAAAACTATTTTGTAAATTGGGACTCAGCTGGAGCAATACTTTCGGCACAATGATACGGACATGATCAAGCCGGATACCCTCTGGTTTGCTCACAAAGCTGTGATCCGGGGGGTCCTGATCCAGCTGGCGTCTCAAACTAAAAAAAAAGCATGATTCAGCCGTCTCCTCCTTGTTGTCTAAAATCAAACTGTTAGAAACCCAATACAGAACTGCCCCCGTACAGACCACACGTGACGAGCTGCTTGACACTAGACAGGCACTTAGGGCCTTACTATTAGTGACGGCCGAAAATAACTTGAGGAAGGTTAAAGCTAAATTCTATAATATGGGCGACAGAGGGGGCTCTTCTAGCGAGGAGGGTCAAAAAGAGGGAGGCCCATGCAAAAATTTTAGCTTACGGGACCAGGGTGGTTCGCAGATACGCAATCCCATCCACATTGCGGAAGAATTTAAGCGGTACTACAGTTCCCTATACAACCTAAAAGACTCCGTTGACACCCCTCAAACTACATCCGAGACTATAGGTCTTTCCTTTCCAGGCCGCATTATCATCTCTATCCCCCTCCCAACTTGAATCTCTTAATGCTCCCTTCTCGGAAAGGGAAATTGCTACTGTTATCCGTTCAATTAAAAAACGCACGTCCCCGGTTCCAGATGGATTTTCCTATCCTTACTATTTAACCTTTTCCTCCCTTTTGACCCCACACCTTTTAAAGTTGTTTAACTTTTGGTAATGGGAAGGAGTCATCAGGGCCGAAGGCATTCCCAGCGTAACCACTTACCTCTCAGCGAATCTTCCGACCAATCTCACTCTTTAACTGCGACCTTAAAATATACGCAAAGCTTCTAGCCACTCGCCTTTTAGGCGTACTGTCCTCCTTGATTCAGCTGGACCAAGTTGGATTCGTCCCGGAAAGTCAAACTTCTGACAGTACACGCAGACTCCTGGATCTTCTAGATCTGTTTGAAAGAGAGAAAATCCCTGGTGCATTCCTGTCTCTGGATGCTGAAAAGGCCTTTGACAGGGTGCACTGGGGGTACCTGGACGAGGTTTCTGCTGAAATTTGGTATCGTAGGGCGGATTCGAGACGCTATTCGCGCATTATAATCTGCGCCCTGTGCTGCGGTGAGCGTCTCAGGCTCGTCTCCTCCCGTTTAGATATAACAAATGGGACTCGACAGGGCTGCCCACTTTCTCCCCTAATCTTTGCCCTGATGAATGAAACCCCTTGCAGCAATAGTCCGTGAACACCCAGGTATCAAGGGTTTAGCGGTAGGACCCTTTGAACACAAAATTGGATTATATGCGGACAACATTGTATTCTCCTGCACTGATTTGCATACCTCCCTCCCTCATGTGATGTCTGTTCTGCAGGACTTCTCCCTCGCCTCATATTATAAATTAAACCTTTCCAAATCATCCATTTTCCCTCTTAATGTCCAGCCCCAAGATCAAATCACTCTCCAGCGACTCTTCCCCTTCATTTGGGCCATTGGTGGGTTTGCGTATCTGGGAATCCACATCACCAAATTAACCACAATTGTTAAACATAATTGGGAGAAATTACAATCAGAAATCTCTTTGAGAGCTCGACAGGTTCTCTGGAATTCAACTGTCATGGATAGCCAGAATCCAAATTGTGAAAATGTCGATTCTACCAAAAATGTTATACCTTTTACGGTGCCTTCCTCTCCGAATTCCCTCTAAATATATAAATCTAATGCAAGCTAGACTGGGTCGATTTATATGGAACGGCAAACCTTCCAGGATTGCCAGGAAAATCCTTTTCCTCACCTATACGAAGGGAGGCATGGGTATGCCCAGTATATCACCTTATTATAAAGCTTCTAACTAGAGGCAGCAAAAGATTGGTCGGCGGATTCTGCTAATTCGAGATGGATGCAAATAGAATTATTCTGCTCCCCGTGCCATTCAACCAGACTGTTGTTGGAAATGAACCTTCTACGTCCTTCACCCCTACCCTCTTCCTTGGGGACAATGATTAATCTTATGGGGGTATGGGCTCAGGCGGGTAGACCCACCTTTCCTTTTTATACCTCCACGTCACACTCGCCGCTGTGGAGCAATTGGTGGACAACTTGTACTTACGAGACTGGAAAAGACAGGGTATACAGTATATCTCAGACCTCCTGGACGAGGCCAACCGGTTGAGACTATTCTCTTCCCTGGTTTCGGACTTCTCACTCCCTAACTCAACCTTTTTTAGATACTTACAATTAAGACATTTCCTATCCACGTTGACCTGGCCAACAGTTGATCTGACCGCTGTTAATACCACTTTGCAGAGATTTTTGAAAGCTGGTCCCTCTGCCCGACATGGGGTATCCTATATTTTACAAGACGTTACTTGAGCCTGACGAAAGGGCAAAACTTCCTTATAAGTTGAAGTGGGAGGACATACTGTCTTTCACTGCATCATTAGAGGACTGGCAAATAGCAACCACACATGAACTAAGCATTCTTCTTGTATCAACCACTTGGAACAATCCAAGAAGATTCAACTGCACTGGTACCTCTCCCCCGAGAGGATTGCTAGATTTGATCCAACTAACTCACGGGTCTCTCCCTTCTGCTGGAAGGGCTTTCCCATAATTGGAGATACCTTGCATGTTTGGTGGGAATGCCCTGGTATTAAAACCTTCTGGGAGGGGGTGGAGCGTGCGTTAGCGGCTCTAGTTGGGGTGCCTACTACTCTCACCCTCAAATGGCCCTGCTGGGGTTGGGTTTGGAGACGATTCCACAGCCTTTATGACCCATCTTCTCTAATGTAATAGTGGCGGCTAGGCAATGTATAACGGCTTGCTGGAGGTCTACTAGCTTACCTTCAAACCCGGAACTGATCTCACGTTGTTAATAACCATTTCCAACACGAGCTAACCCTCTCCAACACCATCCACAGAAAGACGAAGGTTCTTCAGTGGTGGGACCCATGGGTCACATCTTCACATAACACTGTTCAGGTCTCCCTTTAGTCTGTACATACTATACTCTTATAGTATAAATGTTCGTTCTGATTGGCTTTGCCAGTGATGGCGAACCTTTCTGAGGACGAGTGCCCAAACTGCAACCTAAAACAAAATTATTTATGGTGAAGTGCCAACACGATAATATAACCTAAATTACAGCAGGAGTGGTAATCACAAGCGCTGCACAGGGGGGAGAGCCAGCAGATGCTAACTCTCTTCCCTGTGCAGGGCTTGTAGTCCTGAAACATTGATTATCAATTCAATTATTTTAACAATTATTTGATTTTAAACTTACCTTTGCAGTCTTCTCTTCTCTTCAGCAGTGGTCAGACAGCTCATGTGTACTGCACATTGAAGCTGAGCCTCACTGCTCCTTTCTAGAAACAGCAGGTGACTGATCTGTATGGAAAAAATGCAGAATATTAGACAGATAGGAGATAGATTTTATCATGGAATACAAGCAGATTTCATACTGAAATCATAGTCCTCATCTTGTAGTAATATCTCCATCATGACCCTCTCCTTGCAGTAATGTGTCCCATCCTGACCCTCTCCTTGTAGCTATGTGCTCCATCCTGACCCTCTCCATGTAGTAATGTTTCACATCCTGACCTTCCCATTGTAGTTATGTGCTCCATCTTGTCCTTCCCCTTCTAGCTATGTGCTCCATCCTGACCCTCTCTTCTAGTTACGGGCTCCATCCTGATCCTCTCCTTGTAGTAATGTGCTCCATTCTGATCCTCTCCTTGTAGTAATGTGCTCCATCCTGACCCTCTCCTTGTAGTAATGTGCTCCATTCTGATCGTCTCCTTGTAGTTATGTGCTCATCCTGACCACCTCCTTCTAGCTATGTTCTCCATCCTGATCCTCTCCTTCTAGCTTTTTGCTCCATTCTGATCCTCTCCTAGCTATATGATCCATCCTGACCCTCTCCTTGCAGTTGTGCTCCATCCTGACCCTCTCCTGGCAGTAATGTTCCTATCCTGACCCCCTTCTTGTAGTAATGTCTTCATCCTTATCCCCTTGTAGTATTCCCCATCCTTGTCCCCTTCGGTAATGTCCATCCTTGTCCCCTTGTGGTAATGTCCCTATCCTGCCCCATCATGTAGTAATGCCCCATCCTGTTGTAATGCCTTATCCTTGTCCTCTTGCAGCAATATTCCCCATCCTGCAGTATTGCCCTATCGTTCTCCCCTTGTAGTAATATGCCCCATCCGTGTCCCCTTGAAGTAATATGCCCATCCTGCAGTAATGTGTCTCATCCTTGTCCCCATGTAGTAATATGCCCCATCCAGCAGTAATGTGCCCCATCCTTGTCCCTTGGTATTATTGCACCACCCTTGTCCCCATCACATAGTAATATGCCCCAACTTGCCCCCTGGTAGTATTGCCCTATTCTTGCCTCCATTACAAAGTAATCTGCCTTATCCTTGTCCCCATCACATAATAATATGCCCCACCAGCCCCATCACATAATAATATGTCCCATCAGCCCATCACATAATAATATGCCCCATCCTGCCCCCATTACATAACAATATGCCCCATCCTGCCCCCTGTTAGTATGCCATCTGCCCCATCACATAACAATATGCCCCATCCTGCCCCATGACATAATAATATGCCCCATCCTGCCCCCTATTAGTATTGCCCCATCCATCCATCCATCCATCATCCTCTTAGTATTGCCCCATCCATCCTGCCTCCTCTTCGTATTGCCCCATCCATCCATCCTCCTAGTATTGCCCCATCCGTCACATCCTCCATCCATCTATCCTCCTCTTAGTATTGCCCCATCCATCCATCCTCTCCTCTTAGTATTGCCCCATCATCCATCCTCCTCCTCCTAGTATTGCCCCATCCTCTTCTCCTAGTATTGCCCCATCCTCCTCCTCCTAGTATTGCCCCATCCTCCTCCCTTGTATTGCCCCATCATCCATCCTCCTCCTCCTAGTATTGCCCCATCCTCTTCCTCCTAGTATTGCCCCATCCTCCTCCTCCTTGTATTGCCCCATCATCCATCCTGCTCCTCCTTGTATTGCCCCATCCTCCTCCTAGTATTGCCCCATCATCCTCCTCCTAGTATTGCCCCATCATCCTCCTCCTCCTAGTATTGCCCATCCTCCTCCTCCTTGTATTGCCCCATCATCCTCCTTCTTGTATTGCCCCATCATCCATCCTGCTCCTCCTAGTATTGCCCCATCCTCCTCCTCCTAGTATTGCCCCATCATCCTCCTCCTCATAGTATTGCCCCATCCTCCTCCTCCTAGTATTGCCCCATCATCCTCCTCCTCCTAATATTGCCCCATCCTCCTCCTCCTAGTATTGCCCCATCATCCTCCTCCTCCTAGTATTGCCCCATCCTCTTCCATGTATTGCACCATCCTGCTCCTCCTAGTATTGCCCCATCCTCCTCCTCCTAGTATTGCCCCATCATCCTCCTCCTTGTATTGCCCCATCATCCTCCTCCTCCATGTATTGCACCATCCTGCTCCTCCTAGTATTGCCCATCCTCCTCCTCCTAGTATTGCCCCAACCTCCTCCTCCTAGTATTTCCCCATCATCCTCCTCCTCCTAGTATTGCCCCATCCTCCTCCTCCTAGTATTGCCCCATCCTCCTCCTCCTAGTATTGCCCCATCATCCTCCTCCTCCTAGTATTGCCCCATCCTCCTCCTCCTTGTATTGCCCCATCCTCCTCCTTCTTGTATTGCCCCATCATCCATCCTGCTCCTCCTAGTATTGCCCCATCCTCCTCCTCCTAGTATTGCCCCATCATCCTCCTCCTCCTAGTATTGCCCCATCCTCCTCCTCCTAGTATTGCCCCATCCTCCACCTCCTTCTAGTATTGCCCCATCCTCCTCCTCCTAGTATTGCCCCATCTTCCTCCTCCTAGTATTGCCCCATCCTCCTCCTCCTCCTAGTATTGCCCCATCCTCCTCCTAGTATTGCCCCATCCTCCTCCTCCTCCTAGTATTGCCCCATCATCTTCCTCCTCCTAGTATTGCCCCATCCTCCTCCTCCTAGTATTGCCCCATCATCCTCCTCCTCCTAGTATTGCTCCATCCTCCTCCTCCTTGTATTGCCCCATCCTCCTCCTCCTCCTAGTATTGCCCATCCTCCTCCTCCTAGTATTGCCCCATCATCCTCCTCCTAGTATTGCCCCATCATCCTCCTCCTCGTAGTATTGCCCCATCCTCCTCCTCCTTGTATTGCCCCATCCTCCTCCTCCTAGTATTGCCCCATCATCCTCCTCCTCCTAGTATTGCCACTTCCTCCTCCTCCTAGT
This sequence comes from Allobates femoralis, assembly GCA_033576535.1. Classification (NCBI taxonomy): domain Eukaryota; kingdom Metazoa; phylum Chordata; class Amphibia; order Anura; family Aromobatidae; genus Allobates; species Allobates femoralis. Next base: position 416,834,285 of record JARQOC010000002.1, read on the forward strand.
ATTGCCCCATCATCCTCCTCCTCCTAGTATTGCACCATCCTCCTCCTCCTAGTATTGCCCCATCATCCTCCTCCTCCTAGTATTGCCCCATCCTCCTCCTCCTTGTATTGCCCCATCATCCTCCTACTCCTAGTATTGCCCCATCCTCCTCCTCCTAGTATTGCCCCATCATCCTCCTCCTTCTCCTAGTATTGCCCCATCCTCCTCCTCCTCCTAGTATTGCCCCATCCTCCTCCTAGTATTGCCCCACCCTCCTCCTCCTCCTAGTATTGCCCCCATCCTCCTCCTCCTAGTATTGACCCATCATCATCCTCCTCCTAGTATTGCCCCCTCCTCCTCCTCCTATTATTGCCCCATCATCCTCCTCCTAGTATTGCCCCATCCTCCTCCTAGTATTGCCCCATCCTCCTCCTTGTATTGCCCCATCATCCTCCTCCTCCTAGTATTGCCCCATCCTCCTCCTCCTAGTATTGCCCCATCATCCTCCTCCTCCTAGTATTGCCCCATCCTCCTCCTCCTTGTATTGCCCCATCCTGGCTGTTGGTAAAAAATAAAAGTGTCATACTCACCTTTCTGCCTTCACCGCTGGTGCAGCTTTCATCTTCTGTTGTAAAGTCCCGCGCTGAGGGCGGTCACGTGACGCCGGGCGCGTCACATGACCGCTGTCACATGACGCTGGCCGGGAGGGCGGGTCTAGGAGTGTCAGAGAGAGTAAAAATGTCTCCTCTGATCCGACGCAGCTTTGAACTGCCGGCGGCGCGGCGCACGCCGGCATATCAAAGCAGCAGTGTAGTGGCGAGGCCGCGTGCCAGCGGAGGCGGCTCTGCGTGCCATCGGTTCGCCATCACTGGCTTAGGCGAATCCCCTCAGTCATTATTACTGTCATTATTACGGTGATACTCTCTCAAGGTTGACATACAACAACCCCTTTTCTCCCCCCCATCCTTTTTCTTTCCTCCCCTTCCCTCCCCTCCTGGTTTTGTTATATACATTCTTTATGTTTTTGGGTTGAAAGACCGTGTTTGTATACCTTCTGATGTTAACTCTTAATAAAAATTATTGGTTTAAAAAAAAAAAACTATTTTGTAATATGTTCTTTCATCTTTTTCTCTTCTTTTTGCTTCCTTCCTTGTGATCTTTACAGAATTGAAAGCCTAATAAAATAAACTGAAAAACTGACTGATTACTAAGGTGCAATATAATAAAAATAATTATGTGGCATTCATCCAACATGAATTTAACACTAAACAACACAATTCAATAGCTTATAGCAATATAGAAATATAGACATTGGAATTCTCCTTTTAGCAAATTGAGATACTTAACATTATAGAAGTGCCCAATTCAATAATCCACCCAGTTGCCAACATTGAGGCATATCTCGTAACTGGGTTCTAATACAAATAGTAAAAAATTGTGCCGCTTAGCCTTTTGTTTAATGTTAAATTTGTATTTAAACAGACTAGGATGAATGCCTCATAATTATTTTTATTACTAGATGGCGGCCCGATTTTAAAGAATCGGGAGTCTAGCATGCATATATACATTATTCATTCAAATTTGACAATAATGCACATAAGACACATCCAGGCCCTCGCCACCTCCTGCCGACTCTAGCTCAAAAACATCTATAGGATTCGCACTTTCCTTGACCACGACACTGCTAAAACCCTTATTCACGCTCTCATCATCTCCCGCCTCGATTACTGCAACCTCCTGCTCACCGGCCTCCCCAATACCTCCCTTGCACCTCTCCAATCTATCTTGAACTCCGCTGCCCGCCTAATCCATCTGTCTCCCTGCTACTCACCTGCCTCCCCCCTCTGCCAAGCCCTTCACTGGCTCCCTACTTCCCAGAGATCCCGGTTTAAAACATTAACCATGACATACAAAACCATTCACAACCTGTCCCCTCCATACATCTCTGACATGGTCTCCCGATACCTACCCTCACGCAACTTGCGATCCTCCCAAGAGCTTCTCCTCTACTCCCCCCTCATCTCTTCTTCGCACAACCGCATACAGGATTTCTCCCGTGCTTCACCCAGACTCTGGAACTCACTGCCCCAACACATCAGACATTCTCCTACCCTGGGAACCTTCAAAAGAAGCCTGAAGACCCACCTGTTCCGCCAAGCCTACCACCTGCAATAAGACCCGGTCCACCACACCGCCTCATGACTGGAATTTACCCCTCCCACTGTATCCCCACCTGCCCCTCGTAGACTGTGAGCCTTTGTGGACAGGATTTCTCCCCTCTTGTATCTGTATGACCGAATTGTCAACATTTATTGTTACTTGTATTGTTACTATGTTACTTGTCCTAGTCTGCCCTTTTTAGCATGTAAAGCGCCTTGGAATATAATGGCGATATAAATAAATAATAATAATAATAATAATAAGACATGATATCTATCTATCAACTACCAATGTTTGTATGGTATATGTCAGTGTAGTACATGTCATGATTCTAAGGCAAGGCTTTTCGTACAGATACTGGCAGCGATGTTTTGTACAGATTATGTTTTCAATTTATATATGAATGTTAATAATCTATGATTTAGCCAGTACATGTTTCCCCACCAACCACGGGAAGGTAGCCTTACAGCTGGTGGGACCTACTCTACTCTATCCCTAATTATTAATAGTTAAACTCCTTTTAAATCAGATATTTTTCGGCTATTTGCAGAAGGTGTGGAATAACAAAATACAATTTCTGCACTTGGCACCAAAGGGCCTACCTACAGCTCACTTTCAGCAAGTAACATGTAATGTATATGGAACTTGCAGTTAGCTTGCAGTAAATACGGCAAGCACAGCTTCGACAGGTTCACTAAATGCAACCACTAAAAATCAGAGGTAACTGCGATTTTGGCGGTTGAAACTGTCGAAACCACATGTGCCGCAACTGCCGCAAGTAAACCACAAATTCCATATACATTTCATGCAACTTACAGTAAGAGTGCTGTAGGTCACCATTAGGCAGCAAGTGGCAAAATTGCTTTTTTTCCACTATAAATTCCACAAATAGCAGAAGAATTCAGATTTAAAATCAAAATGTCTATTCTTTCCCTATGTGTCTAAATATGTACCTATATGTATGTATGTACAGAACACACTTCGAGATAGAGATGTGTGTGAACAGGCGTCCCACCCGTCTCTTAGCTGTTGACAAAAACCTCACCCTGTGTAAAAAGAAAATGAAATATTTCAGCAGCTATACTGCTGAAGCTTCAGGTTCTTATCACTAAATGCAAGCATTTAGATGATACACATCTACAATCTACTAGAAAATGTGTGTTTATATACATATACTATGAAATATAAAAAGAAAGTTTCTAAGCTAAAAAACTAACGACTATATATCTTAAATGAGTATTTTATATATAATAACTACCGTATATACTCGCGTATAAGCCGAGTTTTTCAGCCCAAAATTTGGGCTGAAAAGTGCCCCCCTCGGCTTATACGCGAGTCAATACGGCCCCCTCAAAGTTTGGTGCCCCCACCTCACTTTCTGGGCACCCCCGCATGCAGCGCTGCGCATATACATTACCTGTCTAGCAGCTGTCACCCTCCGATGGCGGATCGCGGCTCCCGGCTCTGGGCTCCATCTTCCTCGCTGTCTTCCTGCTTGTCAGGTGACCGGCTGGCATCGCGATGACGTCATCGCGATGAGCCCCGGTCACAAAGCAGGAAGATAGCGAGGAAGATGGAGCCCGGAGCCGGGAGCCGCGATCCGCCATCGGAGGGTGACAGCTGCTAGACAGGTAATGTATATGCGCAGCGCTGCATGCGGGGGGGCCCAGAAAGTGAGGTGGGGGCGCCAAATTATGAAGGGGGCCCTGCTGGGGCCCTGTATACTACCACTGGGGCTATATACTACCACTGGGGCTGTATACTACCACTGGGGCTGTATACTATTACTGGGGCTGTATATATACTACCACTGGGGCTATATACTACCACTGGGGCTGTATACTACCACTGGGGCTGTATACTACCACTGGGCTATATACTACCACTGGGGCTGTATACTACCACTGGGGCTGTATACTATTACTGGGGCAGTATAGATACTACCACTGGGGCTATATACTACCACTGGGGCTGTATACTACCACTGGGCTATATACTACCACTGGGGCTGTATATATACTACCACTGGGGCTGTATACTACCACTGGGGCTGTATACTATTACTGGGGCTGTATATATACTACCACTGGGGCTATATACTACCACTGGGGCTGTATACTATTACTGGGGCTGTATATATACTACCACTGGGGCTATATACTACCACTGGGGCTGTATACTACCACTGGGGCTATATACTACCACTGGGGCTGTATACTACCACTGGGGCTGTATGTATACTACCACTGGGGCTATATACTACCACTGGGGCTGTATATATACTACCACTGGGCTGTATACTACCACTGGGGCTGTATACTATTACTGGGGCTGTATATATACTACCACTGGGGCTGTATACTACCACTGGGGCTGTATACTATTACTGGGGCTGTATATATACTACCACTGGGGCTATATACTACCACTGGGGCTGTATACTATTACTGGGGCTGTATATATACTACCACTGGGGCTATATACTACCACTGGGGCTGTATACTACCACTGGGGCTATATACTACCACTGGGGCTGTATACTACCACTGGGGCTGTATGTATACTACCACTGGGGCTATATACTACCACTGGGGCTGTATATATACTACCACTGGGGCTGTATACTACCACTGGGGCTGTATACTATTACTGGGGCTGTATATATACTACCACTGGGGCTATATACTACCACTGGGGCTGTATACTATTACTGGGGCTGTATATATACTACCACTGGGGCTATATACTACCACTGGGGCTGTATACTACCACTGGGGCTGTATACTACCACTGGGGCTATATACTACCACTGGGGCTGTATACTACCACTGGGGCTGTATGTATACTACCACTGGGGCTATATACTATCACTGGGGCTGTATACTACCACTGGGGCTGTATACTATCACTGGGGCTGTATACTACCACTGGGGCTGTATACTACCACTGGGGCTGTATCCTACTACTGGGGCTGTATGTATACTACCACTGGGGCTGTATACTACCACTGGGGCTGTATCCTACCACTGGGGCTGAATATACCACTGGGGCTGCTGTATACTACCACTGGGGCTGTATACTACCACTGGGGCTGTATACTACTACTGGGGCTGTATGTATACTACCACTGGGGCTGTATATACCACTGGGGCTGCTGTATACTACCACTGGGGCTGTATACTACCACTGGGGCTGTATATACCACTGGGGCTGCTGTATACTACCACTGGGGCTGAATATACCACTGGGGCTGCTGTATACTACCACTGGGGCTGTATACTACTACCGGGGCTGTATATACTACTGGGGCTGCGTGTATACTACCACTGGGGCTGTATATACTACTGGGGCTGCGTGTATACTACCACTGGGGCTGCTGCTGTATACTACCACTGGGGCTGCTGTATATACCTCTGGGGCTGCTGTATACTACCACTGGGGCTGCTGTATACTACCACTGGGGCTGCTGCTGTATATACCACTGGGGCTGCTGCTGTATATACCACTGGGGCTGCTGCTGTAACACTGCTGGGGCCTGTATATACCACTGGGAGGCTGCTGTATACCACACTGCTGGGGACTGTATACCTGTGCTGGGGTCCACCCTCGGCTTATACACGAGTCAATAAATTTTCCCAGGTTTTGGGGGCAAAAGTAGGGGGGTCGGCTTATACACGGGTCGGCTTATACACGAGTATATACGGTAATTATAATGTCTTTATAACTAAACTCATTTTTTTGGTATTTTTGTTTTTTTTCTATTCCTATACATATATGGCTAAACTAATTTTTTTGTATTTTTTCTTTTATTCCTATACATCTATGGCTAAACTAATTTATTGTAATATGTGTGTTTAATTAGAAAGTAACTATGTATCTAAATCTAATATGTATCTAAAGAATTTAACGTAAAATATTTTTATACACTATATTTTTAGTGAAAACTAAGGCGGCCGTCACACGCTTCAATGTCCTGCACGATATCGCTTAAGCGATCTGCTTTTTGATCGCTTAAGTGATATCGTTTGGGCATCGCTGCGTGCAATCAAGCGATTTTACAATGTAAAATCGCTTGATCGTGACATCGCAGATATGAGAGCCGGAGCTCATATCAAGCGATAAACGCTTGTTCAATCTGCTTCATCGTGGTGTATGACACCACGATGAACGATCTCCCAGGGGCACAGCCTATGCTGGGAGATGGTATCTATGGTAAACATCGGGTTACTAAGCGCCGCGCGGCGCCTAGTAACCCGATGTGTACCATAGTTACCAGCGATCTCGCTGGTCCACATTGCTGGTGAGTCTGTCTGTTTGACAGCTCACCAGCGATGTGAGCGATATCGTTAGCGATCGCGCGTGCACGTGATCGCTACCAATATCGCTCACGATATTGATGAGTGTGACGGCCGCCTATAACTAACGACTATATATCTTAAATGACTATTTTATATCTAATAACTAATTATAATGTCTTTATCTATAACTAAACTAATTTTTTTGGTATTTTGGTTTTTTCTATTCCTATACATCCATGGCTAAACTAATTTTTTTGTATTTTTTTTTTTATTCCTATACATCTATGGCTAAACTAATTTATTGTAATATTTGTGTTTAATTAGAAAGTAACTATGTATCTAAATCTAATATGTATCTAAAGAATTTAAAGTAAAATATTTTTATACACTATATTTTTAGTGAAAACGAAAACTAACGACTACCGTATATACTCATGTATAAGCCGACCCGTGTATAAGCCGACCCCCCTACTTTTGCCCCCAAAACCTGGGAAAATCTATTGACTCGTGTATAAGCTGAGGGTGGACCCCAGCACAGATATACAGCCCCAGCAGTGTGGTATACAGCAGCCCCAGAGGTATATACAGCAGCCCCAGTGGTAGTATACAGCAGGAGCCCCAGTGGTATATACAGCAGCAGCCCCAGTGGTATATACAGCCCCAGTGGTAGTATACACGCAGCCCCAGTAGTATATACAGCCCCAGTGGTATATACAGCCCCAGTGGTAGTATACACGCAGCCCCAGTAGTAAATACAGCCCCAGTGGTAGTATACACACAGCCCCAGTAGTATATACAGCCCCAGTGGTATATACAGCCCCAGTGGTAGTATACACGCAGCCCCAGTGGTATATACAGCCCCAGTGGTATATACAGCCCCAGTGGTAGTATACATGCAGCCCCAGTGGTATATTCAGCCCCAGTGGTATATACAGCCCCAGTGGTAGTATACACGCAGCCCCAGTAGTATATACAGCCCCAGCGGTAGTATACACGCAGCCCCAGTAGTATATACAGCCCCAGTGGTATATACAGCTCCAGTGGTAGTATACACGCAGCCCCAGTAGTATATACAGCCCCAGTGGTAGTATACATGCAGCCCCAGTAGTATATACAGTCCCAGTGGTATATACAGCCCCAGTGGTAGTATACACGCAGCCCCAGTAGTATATACAGCCCCAGTAGTATATACAGCCCCAGTGGTAGTATACACGCAGCCCCAGTAGTATATACAGCCCCAGTGGTAGTATACAGGCAGCCCCAGTAGTATATACAGCCCCAGTGGTATATACAGCCCCAGTGGTAGTATACACGCAGCCCCAGTAGTATATACAGCCCCAGTGGTATATACAGCCCCAGTGGTAGTATACACGCAGCCCCAGCAGTATATACAGCCCCATTGGTAGTATACAGGGCCCCAGCAGGGCCCCCCTCATAGTTTGGCGCCCCCACCTCACATGGTGGCCCCCCCCGCATGCAGCGCTGCACATATACATTACCAGGATATCAGCTGTCACCCTCCGGTGGCGGATCGCGGCTCCTGGGCTCCGGGCTCCATCTTCCTCTGTGTCTTCCTGCTTTGTGGCCGCCGGGCTCATCGCGATGACGTCATCGCTATGCCGGCCGGTCACGTGACAAGCAGGAAGACACAGAGGAAGCGATCCGCCACTGGAGGGAGACAGCTGATATTCTGGTAATGTATATGCGCAGCACTGCATGCGGGGGGGGCCATCATGTGAGGTGGGGGCGCAAAACTTTGAGGGGGGCCTGTATGACTCACGTATAAGCCGAGGGGGGGACTGAAAAACTCGGCTTATACGCGAGTATATACGGTATATATCTTAAATGACTATTTTATATCTAATAACTAATTATAATGTCTTTATCTATAACTAAACAAATTTTTTTGGTATTTTTGTTTTTTTCTATTCCTATACATCTATGGCTAAACTAATTTATAGTAATATTTGTGTTTAATTAGAAAGTAACTATGTATCTAAATCTAATATGTATCTAAAGAATTTAAAGTAAAATATTTTAATACACTATATTTTTAGTGAAAACTTTGTCACAATTTTCCACTATTTTCCCTTGAACTGGTGTATCAACGACTTGAACTTTCACATTACAGCGTTGCCTCACTCTAGAAAAAGCCACGTAGAGTTGACCATGGCCAAATGCTGGTTCAGGTAGAAAAATACCAACTCGATGAAGTGTTTGGCCTTGCGATTTGTTAATGGTCATGGCAAACGCTGGCTTCACAGGAAACTGGCGACGTCTCAATTTAAAAGGTAATCCTGTGTCAGATGGACATAAGTCAATTTGTGGAATAAAAACAACATTTCCAGCAGCTGACCCAGTAATTACTTTGGCTTCTATGATGTTAGGAAGCAAAGCAGTAACAATCAAGCGAGTACCGTTGCACAGACCTTTTTTGGTGTTGAGGTTGCGTAACAGCATGATAATAGTACCACTTTTTAGTTTTAGCCGATGTGAAGGCATTCCAGTTGGTGTAAGCGAATGTAAGAATTCTACTGGATAATGGTCAGGGTCATCACATTCATCAGCATCTATGGAATCATGACTGATATATTCTGTGTAGTCACCATTCAGACGATCCATGATATTGGAGTTAACATTATCCACATCCTCATTTTTAGGGCATAGAATTGCATGTGATGCAGCAATATTGATGCTCTCATTGTTGTTAATATCAATAGAAATGTTGTCTCCAAAGATATCACGTATTAAGCAGCCAGTGGAAAGCATGTCTGAAGGTATTTCGATGACATCATCTCCAAGGTTGAAATCATTGGAAAGTTCACCATTTCCCAGTTGAAGCAACCAAGTACTGTATTGTTGGTCAATGGAGCGCATGTTGTTCATAAGTGGTAGTCTAACAAAATTTTGCCAGTGTTTGGAATACTTAATGCAGCTCTCTACAATATCAGTTCTGGTTCCGTGAGCGATGAAAGGGAGGCCTTGTCTAAAGTCTCCTCCCAGAACAATAACTTTACTTCCAAACAGTGTTTGCTGTTTCTTGGAGACATGTGTTGTCATGACATCCCGTAAAAGTCTATCAATGACATGCAATGCATGTTTAGAGAGCATTGTGCACTCATCAATGATACATAGTTTAGTATAGAGTCTTGTAAAGCTTGACTGATAGTATTATAGGCCAAGAGTTGTTCGTCATTTAGAGTAGCTTTCATGTCCGCAGCTATTTGTAGCTCAACATCCTTATCATACAGTGGGAGAAGATGTGGTTTATTTACAGGTCGTGGTAAATAAAAATCCATATAACTTTTGCCATGACTTTTTAGAACATCTTGAACATCAGTCATAGCATAGCCTTCACAATTTATACAGGCCTCAGTATTGGAGTGGTATGCATGGCAATAGTCCTGTACAAAGTGTTCCTTGAATTCATCCCATAACTGCAGAGGATTAGCTGGAGGGCCAAAAATGCAGATATAGGCAAACATGTCCCGAAGCTGTGCTGGAATGTTAAGAATACAGGCATCTTGTAGCGTATTTTTCCATAGACTATCATCAAATAGTAAACCAAGGGCTAATGCTTCCTCTTTGAAGGTTTCATACGTTACTCCGTTGAACGTTTTAATACTGTCAAAACGTGTTGCACCTTTGACGTGTAATAGCAACAATCGCAAGTAGTAGCGTTCTTGATGTTTGACACTGACAGTGTACATCCTTCCAATAACAGAGCCACATCCTCGCATTCTAAGTTCCCAAGAGCCTTCCTGCCAAACATAGTACTCTGGAATTTGGCGGTATAAAAAGTTATGAGCATGTTGGTCATTTATATTAAGCTCAAAGTAGGCCATAAGAGTAGAATTCCGATGAAGTTTTTGTTGGATGTTAGCAATGGAGTCAACCTCATGAAAATAGAGTGACTGAGAATGAGGCAGATGTACGGCAAGGCGAATGATGCTATGCGATTGCTTATGCATAGTATAAGCAAAAATGCGCCAAGCTGCCTCTGGTGCACTGACATATCTGGAATCCATAAATTGATGTGTTTCATCATGGTCAATGTGAGTTTGGCAAATGTCAAGGTTTGCTTTATCATGGCCTTTGTAGACATATTTAAACAAATATTTGACACTTTGTATTGAACGACAAACTTCCACATTGATATGGCACATGTATTTCAACAGTAGGAATGGATTGTACGGAACTACCCAAGAATTGTCAATTGTTTTAGAGTGGTGTTGAATAGAAGGGCCAGAGCTTCTACGATAAATGGGATAGGCATCTTTAGCTATAATGGTAGAGGTTTGAAAATCTTTAGGGAAACCTTTTGTACATTTGCCGAGATCCATACAGGGCGAATTGGGGTTGTGTTCTCCACAGGGCCCATGAATCATATGTTGCAAAACAATGCCATGAAGTAGAGGGTAGGAGTTAGCATCAGGAATTTCGGCCCAGACAATGTTATCAACATCCTCCTTAGTTCTTAATTTAGAGTTGGTATCCAAAATGATCAAAATGTGTGCGTGTGGTAGACCACGTTTTTGAAATTCTATTACATGCACCATAGCACAAACTTTTTATAAACAATCCTTTTCTAATGTCTTGTAATAGAGCTTCTAACTTGATTTTGAACACACGTGCTACTAAATCAGGTCTGTGTTCCACACGCTGCCATGGCTGCAAATTAGTTGTAATCTCACTCCATTTAGGATTGCAGGTCATAGTGATGAACAAATTAGGGCGACCGTACTTGGTGACAATAGCCATAGCATCCTGATACCGTTGCTGCATGTTCCTCGGACTACCCTCAAAGGAGGAAGGTAAAATGACGGTCTTGCCAATGGGGATGCCTTTTTGGATGGAGTTTTGTAATAAATGCTCTTGCAATAGACAGTAGTCCTCTACTTTCAAATCCTTTTGATGTTTGCGGATAAAATGTAGGCGATTGGCCTCAATTTTCACATACGCGTCAACAATGTACTGTTGGGTGAGTTTGCCACCATTCAGTACCGGATTAAAGTAATCTCTAATGGTACCTTTACACGCCGCGACGGCAGGCTGGATACATCGCGCTACAAGCTACAATTGTAGCTTGTAGCGTCCATATCGCCTGTAGTAGCGGCGTCTGAAGAGGCGACGCTACAGCCGGCGACAGATACATCTGTTTATGGTCTCTGCTCATAAACTTAAGGCAACATCGCCGATGGTAGCGAGCTGTATCGGCGTGTAAAGAGGCAACGGAAGGGAACTCTGGACACCCGGGGCTGTAGCTGCAATGTAGCTAAGGCGTGACCTCGGCTCCATGTTACCGCGCCCCATGTGCGATCATTGGTGGAAGCTGCTGCATGACGATTGGTAGTCGCTGCATAGGGAGGCATATTTAAAGGAGCTGACGAGTCACACTACACAATCGCTCGAGCGTCATGTATTACTCAGCCTCCTGCGTTGCCTGCCCAATCAGGATGTTATTGCTTCGTCCTATCAGCGTACGGAAGTCTTGTAATCCACAATTGGAGCACGCCTATGTGCTGTCCCTGCTGCACCAGGTCCGCCCATAGTAGCTGGTTGTAGCGGTGTGTAAATGAGCAACAGCTGGCTACTTGAGACACCCGGCGATGTAGCTAGCTATAGATGTAGCGTGGCGTAGCGCACCTTGTGGCAGCGTGTAAAGAGGGTGCGTTGACCGTTTGTAGCCGTTTGAGCGTGCTCGTGCACGTGAAGTAGCGCGATGTATCCAGCCTGCCGTGGCGGCGTGTAAAGGTACCCTTACAGATAGCATGTAGCAATAATATTGCAGTTGTGTTATTCTGCGTGTACTTGGAGCTTGTTGTTTCATGTCATCATGCCAACCTTGTTCTCCATACGGAAAAAACAATGGATACAGGAGGGTATCTAAGTTGCTGTGTAGAATGCTGATAGGTTTGGTTTTTGGTGCCAAAGGGTTGTTTGGGTCAGGTTTTAGGTGAATTAAGATATCACGATTGAATGGAGGCTCGCCACTGTCATTTTCAAAAATAACGGCAACCTCATTGACAGTAGGGTTATTGTAGCGTCGAGGGTCTTGTGTGCGATCCTGTTTTAGGGCCATGATTATATTAGGCATGACAGTACCATTTGCAAGAGCTTTAAGATGTTCCTCCTGTTCTACATCCCTTAACATTTTCTACGCCGCAACAAATGGATTGATGTTATCTAATTGAAGAGCAATCATACTCATCAAAGTAGGATGACAATTTTGATTGTGTTGACATTGCAAACGTTGTTGATTAGCAGTCTGGGTATCTAAGATGTAAAGCTGGGCATACACTGGAACTTCTTCATGAGATGGATGTAAGGTTCCAGTACGATGATATATTTCCCATGTATCTGGAAGCAAGTTGGGCCATATCCAGGAGGTGGAGAAATATTGGCACCCATGGAGGCAAACGCAAAGGAACTGTTGATGCTACGGATGTTTTCCATCAGATTTTTACTGAACTCACTTTGTCCTGTGAGCAAACGTGTGAGAGGTAGGGATATTGGGGTATAGGTACATGGACCTTACCCTTGTGACAACATAGAGTGAACTTTTTATCTGATGGTATCTCAGCATTAAAATGCAATGCTTGACAATCTTCACAAACATAGTTCATAGGACCACAGGAGTGTTGTACAACGGAACTGTCATCATGAGTGAAACCTTTAGGAAGTATAGCTAAAGATTGTGGTAATGGACGATTAGACTGGCGCTGGAAGCCAAGATATATAAAGCGTGGACCTGGTAGAGGATCTTCACTGTCCACAGATGCAATGACGGAAGAGGTGGAAGTTGTATCGTCAACAGAGTGTATGAGTGCAGAGGTCAAAGGAGTATTGTTGCGCTGTTCACGGCATGCACCAGCAGCATTTATTAGTGGATCAATTATTGGCATAGAAGACTCGTGTGAAGGATTTTGTGACAGCAGACTCCACGGTGTTGAGGCGACGACGTTTGTGTTCAAAATTGTGGGTAGCACACTGTTTCCGCTTACGTTCAGAATTAGACACAAATACAGTAGGCTCAGGGTCAGGACATTGTATGGCAGTAGACATAGAAGGTATATTGTGCTTAGAATCAAAGACTGGAGAGATGGCATTAATATTTTTGGAACGTTGACGGCGAGCAGCAGCAGCCTGATTGCTTAACCGAAGTGCTTTTTGCTCAGCAGACTCATTAGTAATTCGTTTTTTCCTATTTTCGCTGTTTTTGTCCAGGCGCTGGCGTCTCTCTTCTTGAATCTCGTTAGCACGCTGTTGACGCATATATGCGGCTTTGGCAGCTTTTCGTTCAGTGTCATTAGTATACTTGGTATCTCTCCTAATCTTACGTGCGGCATTGGCAGCTGTTCGCCCAGTGTCATAAGTACACGTGTTTTCAGAGCTCATGTTGTTTATCATAAAAAGCTATAGCTGTGTCGGTGGCAAATGAGGGGTTAATAACAGGCAAAGTATCTGAGTGCAATTGTCAGTGAGTAATCAGCTGGCAATTGAGGGGTTATTAACAGGCAGAGTCTCTCAGTGCAATACTCAGTGAAAAAAGAGCTGGCAAATGAGGGGTTAATAACAGGCAGAGTCTCTCAGTGCAATACTCAGTGAAAAAAGAGCTGGCAAATGAGGGGTTAATAACAGGCAGAGTCTCTCAGAGCAATACTCAGTCAGTAATCAGCTGGCAAATGAGGGGTTAATAGCAGACAGAGTCTCGCAGTGCAATACTCAGTGTAAAAGCAGCTGGCAAATAAGGGGTTAATAGCAGACAGAGTGTTTCTGTGCAATAGTGAATGAGTAATGAGGTGGCAAATGAAGGGTTAATAGTAGACAGAGTCTCTCAGTACAATAGTCAGTAATTAATTGCCAGTATACAGCTAAATAACCACATAGGATGTTAATATAAATGTCAAAATGTAACAGAAGCACTTCAAAACTAAATAAATAAAGGGTCTTATCTCTTTTGAGGAGAAATTCAGGGTGAGCTTGGAGTGCGACGTCACTGGCACCGCCTCCACGCCTCCACGCAGGTGAGGTGAAAAATTCAAAAAAGGCGCCTTAAAATGGCGGCGGGACGTGTCGAAGTGCACCGCGATGCTGATTGGTCGCTCGGGGCAGGCGGCGATCAATGAGCATCGCGGCACATGGCAAGGCACGAAAAGTGTGAATCTGAAGTCCAAATTTAGATTTTAAAGATGGCGCCATTCCGCACGGCGCTATGTTGATTGGTCGCCGCGAGCCACGAGCGACCAATCAGAATAGCGGGGCGTGTCACGGCGCCATTTGGGTTTCATACTTGTCGGCGTGGCGTGAGGCATGAACCTGATTGGTCACTGGCAGCCGCGTACAGCCGCGAGCGACCAATCAGGAGAACTCCTACGACGATGGCAAAATCCAGCGTAGATTGAAATTAGTAAATATGGCGCCATGTTTCGCGGCGGTCCTCTGATTGGTCGCCGCCCGGCGCGAGCAACCAATCAGAAGAGAGGGGCGTGTCACGGCGCCAATTCATTTTCATATTTGGCGCTATAAAGAGCTGCGCTATTCTGATTGGTTGGCGCCACACGAACGCCGACCAATCAGAATAGCGCCGCTAAGCACGTATTATGATTGGTCGGCGCTCGCGGCAGGCGCCGACCAATCAGAATAGCGCCGCTCGCTATGGCGGCAAATATGAAAATAAAATGGCGCCGTGACACGCCTCGCTCTTCTGATTGGTCGCTCGCGGATGGCGGCGACCAATCAGGAGAGCGGGGCGTGTCATGCCGCCATTTCATTTTCATATTAGCGCCATAGCAAGCGGCACTATTCTGATTGGTCGGCGGCTGCTGCGAGTGCCGACCAATCATAATACGTGCTGAGCGGCGCTATTCTGATTGGTCGGCGTTCGTGTGGCGGCAACCAATCAGAATCGCGCCGCTCGCTATGGCGCCAAATATGAAAAAGAAATGGCGCCGTGACACGCCCCGCTCTTGTGATTGATCGCTGCGCCTGGCAGCACCAATCAGAATCCCGCCGCGAAACACGGCGCCATATGTAAAATCCAGCGGGAAGGCTTCATATTTTAAATGTGGGGGCGTGTCTTGCGGCGCTCATCTGATTGGTCGGCGCCAGCGGCGAGCGACCAATCAGAGGGGCGGCTCGCGCACGCCGCCAAATGAAAGTTAACATGGGCCCCTATGGTGGCGGAGCTCCGGGGAGCGGATCGCTTGCCGGGAGACGACCGGCTAACGCCGGTCGTCTCCTGGCGGGCTCACCTCGGAGCTCCATACTGGGTCACGCCGCGGCTGAGGTCCGGGCAGTGAGGCGCCAGCTGGAGATGACCGGCTAGGCCGTCGTCTTCCGGCGGCATCGCCGCGGACCTACGTGCGGAGTTACCGCGGCTGCAACGACTCGCTACCCGGGAGACGACCGGCTAAAGCCGTCTCCTGGCTGCTCGCCGCGCCCTCCCGCAAGGCGGCCATCTTGAAACTCAAAGTCCTCCATATATCTCAATGGAAGTGAGGCGCTATTCTCATTGGTCGGTGTGTGCTGGCGCCGACAATGAGATAGCGCCTCACTTACGCGTAAATTTGAAACTCAAGTCCTCCATTATATCCAATGGAAGTGAGCACTATCTCATTGGTCGTGTGTGCTGGCGCTGACAATGAGAATAGCGCCTCACTTACGCGGTAATTTGAAACTCAAAGTCCCCATATATCTCAATGGGAGTGAGGCGCTATCTCTTGGTCGCTGTGTGCTGCGCCGACCAATGAGAATGGCACCTCACTTACAGCGGTAAATTTGAAACTCAAGTCCTCCATTATATCGCATGGAAGGAGGCGCTATTCTCTTTGGTCGCTGTGTGCTGGTGCCGACCAATGAGAATAGCGCCTCATTACAGCGGTAAATTTGAAACTCAAAGTCCTCCATTATATCTCAATGGGAAGTGAGGCACTATTCTCATTGGTCGGTGTGTGCTGGCGCTGACCAATGAGAATAGCGCCTCACTTACAGCGGTAAATTTGAAACTCAAAGTCCTCCATTATATCTCAATGGGAAGTGAGGCGCTATTCTCATTGGTCGCTGTGTGCTGGCGCCGACCAATGAGAATGGCACCTCACTTACAGCGGTAAATTTGAAACTCAAAGTCCTCCATTATATCGCAATGGGAAGTGAGGCGCTATTCTCATTGGTCGCTGTGTGCTGGTGCCGACCAATGAGAATAGCGCCTCACTTACAGCGGTAAATTTGAAACTCAAAGTCCTCCATTATATCTCAATGGGAAGTGAGGCACTATTCTCATTGGTCGCTGTGTGCTGGCGCCGACCAATGAGAATAGCACCTCATTTACAGTGCTAAATTTGAAACTCAAAGTCCTCCATTATATCTCAATGGGAAGTGAGGCGCTATTCTCATTGGTCGCTGTGTGCTGGCGCCGACCAATGAGAATAGCGGCTCACTTACAGCGGTAAATTTGAAACTCAAAGTCCTCCATTATATCTCAATGGGAAATGAGGCGCTATTCTCATTGGTCGGCGCCAGCACACAGCGACCAATGAGAATAGCGCCTCACTTCCCATTGAGATATAATGGAGGACTTTGAGTTTCAAATTTACCGCTGTAAGTGAGGCGCTATTCTCATTGGTCGGCGCCAGCAGACAGCGACCAATGAGCATAGCGCCTCACTTCCCATTGAGATATAATGGAGGACTTTGAGTTTCAAATTTTCTGCTGTAAGTGAGGCGCTATGCTCATTGGTCGCTTATCTGCTGGCGCCGACCAATGAGCATAGCGCCTCACTTCCCATTGAGATACACAGCGGTCTTTAGAGCTGTGTATGGCCGGGCCCTTGGTTCTATTTTCAGCCACGGCACTCGGCTCTCGTCGGTCGTCGCCGGGGCGGGAGAGTCGCAATGGACCTACGTGCCGGAGTTACCGCGGCTGCAACGACTCGCCACCCGAGAGACGACCGCGTTAGCCGGTCGTCTCCCGGCTTGCTCGCCGCGATCCTCCCGCATAGGGCGGCCATCTTGGTCCACCCTGTGCGGGTGGAGCTGGCCGAATATCCGACCACAACACTACGGAAATGGCTTCGGGTTTGGCCGGAAGTGGCTTCGGGCTTTATATAATAGATAGTATACAGTATAAAGGGCTCACTACTCTTTATGTAGGCACCTCCTGATTCTGATAATAACCATTCCAGCTGTCAGGCAATGCTATTGCTTTCTGGTATCAGTCTTACTAGCCGTAAGGGGTTAATGTTTTTCCAAAGGCACTAATAATGAATGCACCTGTCCTTTGACTATAGTCTCCAAAGTTCTCTTATATCAGACACCAGTAGAGGAAAGACCCAGCAAGACACAGGCAGTGATTAGAGTAGGACCCAGTTACGAGGTTGCCTCAACGTTGGCAACTGGGTGGATTATTGAATTGGCCACTTCTATAATGCTAAGTATCTCAATTTGCTAAAAGGAGAATTCCAATGACTATATTTCTATAAGCTATTGAATTGTGCCACTTAGCCTTTTGTTTAATACAAAGGAGGTGCAGTCGCTTGCCTGTGTCTCTGAAGGACTGAGATTCTGAGCTTTCACAGTGGAATTTATTGACCCTGTGATCTCATCAACCATTATGATGTCATTGTCTGTCTGAGCTGTGGTGTATTATGATAAGTGGGTTACAATTTCAAGTAAAAGTTTTCCAATAGTTTTTATTGATTTTCAAAACAAGCTTGACTACACTAGAACGAGCATAGCCGTTATACTTGAAGTAACCAGAATATCATTAAATCAATTCTTATAAATAGGAAGATGGAAGGGAAAGGAGAAGAAGAAAGGGAAAATGTTTTTATTGGTATAAACCAGGGGTCCCCAACCACCGGGCCGCGGACCGGGCCACGGGGGTCTGCGTGCTGGTCTGCTCCGCTGCAGACCAACACTACACACAGTGTGCTCTGCGGCGGCTTGGGGCAGTGGATGCTGCCCGCCTCCCTGTGTGAGTCACCCTCCCCTGCACCTGCAGCACTACATCGCCTCTCTAGTGTTTTCCTCAGCTGTGTACATAGATCTACGTGAGAAGCTCTCGGCCAATCACATTGCAGAAGGTGGGCCAAACATAGGGCAGCAGCTGTGCCAATCACGGTGCAGCAGCCAGGCCCTGATTGGCTAGTGGCTGTTGTACTGTGATTGGCCCGACTTCTGCACTTGCCCGATGGCTTCTCACGTACATCTATGCACATAGCAGAGAAAGAGAAAAGAGAGGCGACGTAATTCTGCAGATGCGGGGGGGGCGGTGACCAAACGGGCTGCAAGAAGAGGATGGGGGCCTGCAAGAAGAGGATGGGGACCTGCAAGAAGAGAATGGGGGCTGCAAGAAGAGGATGGGGGGCTGCAAGAAGAGGATGGGGGCCTGAAAGAGGAGGATGTGGAGCTGCAAGAGTAGGATAGGGGGCTGCAAGAAGAGGATGGGGGCCTGCAAGAAGAGGATGGGGGTCTGCAGGAAGAGGATGGGGGCCTGCAAGAAGAGAATGGGGGCTGCAAGAAGAGGATGGGGGCCTGCAAGAGGAGGATGTGGAGCTGCAAGAAGAGGATAGAGGCTGCAAGAGTAGGATGGGGGGCTGC
Source organism: Allobates femoralis (assembly GCA_033576535.1). Taxonomy (NCBI): domain Eukaryota; kingdom Metazoa; phylum Chordata; class Amphibia; order Anura; family Aromobatidae; genus Allobates; species Allobates femoralis. The sequence goes on from JARQOC010000002.1 coordinate 416,853,321, forward strand.
AAGAAGAGGATGGGGGCTGCAAGAGGACGATGGGGGGCTACAAGAAGAGGATGGGGGCTGCAAGAGGAGGATGAGGCCTGCAAGAAAAGGATGGGGGGCTGCAAGAAAAGGATGGGGTTGCAAGAGGAGGATGGGGGGCTGCAAGAGGAGGATGGGGGCTGCAAGAAGAGGATCGGGGTTGCAAGAGGAGGATGGTGGGCTGCAAGAGGAGGATGGGGGCTGCAAGAGGAGGATGGGGTGCTGCAAGAAGAGGATGGGGGCTGCAAGAAGAGGATGGGGGTTGCAAGAGGAGGATGGGGGGGCTGCAAGAAGAGGATGGGGGCTGCAAGAGGAGGATGGGGGCTTCAAGAGGAGGATGGTGGGCTGCAAGAGGTGAATGATAGGGGCTGCAAGGGGATGATGTGGATATTATGTGCTGCAAGGGGATGATGGGGATATTGAGTGCTGAAAGGGGATGATGGGGATACCATATTGGAGGCTGCAAGGGGATGAAAAAATAAGACATCCCCTGAAAATAGTACGTAATGCATCTTTTGGGAAAACAGGTGCTAAACCACCCCTTCTCCATAGCCCTGCCCAATATGACCAAAACCCCGCCCCCAGCCAGGCCACAGAAAAAAGGTCTTGCTGGTCCCCAGGTTAAAAAAGGTTGGGGACCACTGGTGTAAACAAGAATCGAAATTACAAGTAAACGGAGTAGGGCAGGGGAGAACATTTATCCTAGTCATATTTGTACAAGTACAGGAAGGATAACTACTAGGGATGAGCGAGTCCTAAATTACTCGGAATCGCTAGACCCGCACGAGTCCGAGCCCAGGACTCGCTACTCGTTGCGAGTCTAGCGAGTCCAATGTTAATGAATAGGGAACCGAGTAATAACGAATAATGCTATTTCCAAATCGCTGATGTGTCTCTGAAAGTGTGCGAGTCCAAACTCGCAGGTTTTTCTCTTATTTGGAGCCGAGCTGCAGGCAGGACACCGTACAGCAACGCACTGGCACAGGAAAAAATTGTTTAGTACGCAGAACCAGGCACTGTTAGGGCTCCTTCACATTTGCGTATGGTAACGCAGCGTATGCTGCGTTCCCATACGCATCCAAACGCATGCGCACTGCGTTCCTATGTTTAACATAGGAACGCATAGTGCCTGCGTTTGGCAGCGTTTGCTGCGTTCGGGTGCGGATGCGGACGATATCTGCTCTCTTCAGGGTCCAGCGTCCGCACCCGGGACGCAGCATGTTGCATTTTTTGGGCGCTCGGGGACCTTGGAAGATCAGCAAGCGTCCCCAAGCGCACAAAACCTGCATTGTCTTCAATGGGTCCGCAGTGTTCTGCGCTTGACAGCGCAGGAGAACGCTGCGGACCCATTGAAAAATCTCCCGGTGGCCGCCGGTGATGTCACAGGAGCTCACCGACGGCCACCGGGAGATCAGCTCAGCCTCTGCTTCTTCTCTTCTTCTTCCCTTCTTCTTGTCTTCTTCCCCGCCGGCGGTAATCTCCTAGCGATGTCGGCGGGGAGAACAGCTGATTTGACAGCTGTTTGAATCTTCCCGCGCCGACATCTCCTCTCGGTGTCAGCGCGGGAAGATTCAAACAGCTGTCAAATCAGCTGTTCTCCCCGCCGACAGTCCCGGAGCTTACTGGCGGCCGGGGGGCGGAGATCTCCGGCGCTGATCTCCGCCCCGGCCCGCCCCCGGACAAAGCCGATTGGCTGGCCGGGCTCCCTAGTGATGTGTCCGCAGGCGGACATTATCCGCTGCGGACACATCAAAAGACCATGCTTTTGACAGCGTTTGTGTCTGCATGCCATCAGCATGCAGACACAAACGCAAATGTGAAGGTAGCCTTAGGCTGCGGTGCTGGCTGCGTGCAAGTTTACAAGTACCGTGCGAGCTGCAGGCAGGACACCGTACAGCAACGCACTGGCACAGGAAAAAATTGTTTAGTACGCAGAACCAGGCACTGTTAGGCTGCGGTGCTGGCTGCGTGCAAGTTTACAAGTACCGTGCGAGCTGCAGGCAGGACACCGTACAGCAACGCACTGGCACAGGAAAAAATTGTTTAGTACGCAGAACCAGGCACTGTTAGGCTGCGGTGCTGGCTGCGTGCAAGTTTACAAGTACCGTGCGAGCTGCAGGCAGGACACCGTACAGCAACGCACTGGCACAGGAAAAAATTGTTTAGTACGCAGAACCAGGCACTGTTAGGCTGCGGTGCTGGCTGCGTGCAAGTTTACAAGTACCGTGCGAGCTGCAGGCAGGACACCGTACAGCAACGCACTGGCACAGGAAAAAATTGTTTAGTACGCAGAACCAGGCACTGTTAGGCTGCGGTGCTGGCTGCGTGTAAGTTTACAAGTACCGTGCGAGCTGCAGGCAGGACACCGTACAGCAACGCACTGGCACAGGAAAAAATTGTTTAGTACGCAGAACCAGGCACTGTTAGGCTGCGGTGCTGGCTGCGTGCAAGTTTACAAGTACCGTGCGAGCTGCAGGCAGGACACCGTACAGCAACGCACTGGCACAGGAAAAAATTGTTTAGTACGCAGAACCAGGCACTGTTAGGCTGCGGTGCTGGCTGCGTGCAAGTTTACAAGTACCGTGCGAGCTGCAGGCAGGACACCGTACAGCAACGCACTGGCACAGGAAAAAATTGTTTAGTACGCAGAACCAGGCACTGTTAGGCTGCGGTGCTGGCTGCGTGCAAGTTTACAAGTACCGTGCGAGCTGCAGGCAGGACACCGTACAGCAACGCACTGGCACAGGAAAAAATTGTTTAGTACGCAGAACCAGGCACTGTTAGGCTGCGGTGCTGGCTGCGTGCAAGTTTACAAGTACCGTGCGAGCTGCAGGCAGGACACCGTACAGCAACGCACTGGCACAGGAAATGTTTTGTGGAAAAATGGCACCCAAAATTATTTGGTAGACTAGTGCCAAAAATAAGAAAAAGCTTAGGATTACAGCTCTGCGGAAAGCTGGTGAACTAAGCTCTGAGGATGGTGCTGGATTCACTGTAAGGCTGCTCCTATCTCCCCTTCCTTACAGTCCTGTACAGCAATCCTCCGTCCTGGTAGTTCTGAAAAGAACTTTTGGGTTATGTGTGAGGAATCTTGACTCCTACACTCCGTCCTGTTAGTTCTGAAAAGAACTTTTGGGTTATATGTGACTCCTACACTGCCTAACTGTCCCTAGATCTGCTCCAAGTCTCCCTGCACTAGGTCAGCTCTTCTCAGAATGTGCCCAAAATGGCGGGGGCAACCCTTTATATACTGCCTTGCCTGTCATAGATGACATAGGCATCACGATGGACAGCAGCCAATCATAGCCCCTGACACAACCAAAGCTGCTATGGCATTACTGACTATGATTGGCTAAGATGCTTGTCCTTCTTCACAAGTTTTCTGACCTAACACCGCAATGCTGACTAGTAACATAAAAGATTCTGGATTCGCGAGTCCCGAATAGAGAATACAGGACTCGAATCGCAGACTCGCTAGGATTCGGACTCGTAGACTCGCTCAGACTCGCTGCTGTTTGGGAGATTCAAGCTATATAGCGATGTGATAGAGCGAGTCTAGCGAGTCTAGCGAGTGAGATAAAGTAAACTCTGACAAAACTAAGATTGCCATTGACTTGCATTGGACTCGTTACTGAGCGAGTATTCGCTAAAAGACTCGCCGATTACCGAGTCCAGCGAGTCCCTTAAGAATCGCCGAGATAACGAGTCCTAGCGAGTAGACTCGCTCATCCCTAATAACTACTAATGAATTAACATATTGCTCTCTTATGTACAATATATATCCAGTGCAGTAATTTGCCTCTGATTGTGATCCAGTTTTGTAGCTTCCCAGTGGCGAAGACCCAGCCTAGGTGTTTTTCTGGTGGTGTTGAGATAACAGGGAGTTGCAATCCAGCACAGGAGTCTACTGGCAGTGGCTGGCTAAATAAGTAGTACACCAACATTAGTGACCCAGCCCAGTAGCTCACCAGCAAAAGGGACCCAGTTAGGAAGTTAGCCAGTGGTCACAAGCCAGCCCAATATTTCACCTTCGGATTTGCCCCACCCAAGTAGTTCACTGGCAGTGAGAACCCAGCCAAATAGTTCACAAATGGTTACAACAGAAACCAATAGTTCAACCAGTAACCACTCAGTAGTTTGCCTTGATGCGACACAGCCCATTAATTTTCCATTCGTGGTGACCCAACCATTTAATTTGTTGATAGAGCAAACTAGTCCAAGAGATTAATAGTATTGGTTTCCCAGCCCAGAAAATAACCAGTGGTGCAATCCAACCCAATTTTTCACTAGTGGTGGCAATCCAGACCTGTAGTGTGCTTGTGGAGCAACCCATTCCAGTAAGTCACTAGTAGTTGCAATCTACCCCAGTAGTTTACCTGGTTTATCAATCCAGCTGAATACTTCTGTATCAATAGTGTTCCAGCCCATTACATTGCTGATGCTGGAAATCAAACAAAGCAGGTTGATGGTTACTTCCTCCAAAACCATTTTGCGATATGTTCTTTCATCTGTTTTCCTCATTTTTCCTTCCTTCCACGTGATCTTTCCAGAATAAAAATCCTAATAAAATCAACTGAAAAACAGGCTGATTACAAAGGAGGTGCAGTCTCTTGCCGGATTCTCTGAAGAATGAGATTCTGAGCTTTCACAGTGGAAAGTATAGACCCTGTGATGTCATCAACCATTAATGATGTCATTGTCTGTCCGAGCTATGGTGAATTAATATAAGTGGGTTAAAAATTTCAAGTAAGAATTTATTTTTTTTAAAAAAATTAAAAAAAATAATTATTTTTGTAAAGGGGGGTTTTAATATTTTTTTTTTTTTCCAATAGTTTTTAAAAAAACAAGCTTGAACTACACTAAACGAGCATTTTGCCATAATACTTGAAATAACCAGTATATCATAAAATATTTCTTAAAAAAGAAGAGGGAAGGGAAAGGATAAGAAGAAAGGGAAAAAATGTTTTATTGGTGTAAGCAAGGATTGAATTACAAGTAAACGGAGTAGGTCCAAAGGGAAAAGGAAAAAAAAAAAAAAAAAAACACAACCAAAAACCCCCTTTTTTTAAAAAAAAAAATCCCCCCCCTTTAAGTTTTCCCCCCCCCCCCCCCCGTATTTGCACTAGTACTGGGACGGCCCCGTTACACAGCACGACATCGCTTAAAAGTCACGTTTTTGAACGACTTGAAACGACATCGTAAGTGGCGTCCGTTGCGTGTAACAATAGATGTCGACAAAGAATAAATCGTTTGTCGGAGATGACAGGTATATGAACATGGTTCTTACACCAAAAAAGCATCCCAACTCCAACCTGCTGTACTCGTGTGTGTTGCACACCGCAATAAAGTTGTCGTTAATGATTTCTGTGATCGTGCAAACCATCCGTAGGCGTTGCCTTGGCGTTGCTGGTTTCCGCGTCCCGTCTGTGGCGATTGGTGTCACTACTGAGTTTCGATTGGCTGGCGTTGTTTATGGGAAAAGGTGCCATATTTGAAGATCCGTGCTTTTGATATAAGTTATTTACTTTATTGTCATTAAACCTTTCAGTAAACACATTTAAAGAATGGCAATCATTGAAGTTGCCATTTTGTTTGTATAGGCTTGATCTACCTGCGTGGGGCCTTGCAAATAAACAATTGTTGTTATGGTAGAAATTGTGAAGGTCCCTATAATGTAAATGTGTTTATGTGGGTAAGTGGTTTTTTGTGTTATGTTAAAACTTCTGAGCAACATGTGCCCCATAAATAATTAAATGTAGATATCTGGGGCAACCATGTGACTGTCATATGGTCATATAAGTCTGCTATTGGTACCTTCAGTATAACAACATATATGGTTTTGAAGTTCCTGAGATCTAAGTACAGTACATACACACATTTCAGCACAAACAAACCATTACATTACATTTACACATACAGATATATTGTTTGCCCATGTACAACAATTGGTGTCTCATACATACATACACAACAGAGTCGCAGATCAACATTTTTGGGAGACGCATCATTGTGGCTACCAATCTAAAACATCATATTTTAAAAGTGTGTATTGACACTGTCAGCCCAACCTGGTCTACGCACAAGCGTTTCCGACTGACATAAAGGGTAACGAGCTGCAGGCAGGACACCGTACAGCAACGCACTGGCACAGGAAAAAATTGTTTAGTACGCAGAACCAGGCACTGTTAGGCTGCGGTGCTGGCTGCGTGCAAGTTTACAAGTACCGTGCGAGCTGCAGGCAGGACACCGTACAGCAACGCACTGGCACAGGAAAAAATTGTTTAGTACGCAGAACCAGGCACTGTTAGGCTGCGGTGCTGGCTGCGTGCAAGTTTACAAGTACCGTGCGAGCTGCAGGCAGGACACCGTACAGCAACGCACTGGCACAGGAAAAAATTGTTTAGTACGCAGAACCAGGCACTGTTAGGCTGCGGTGCTGGCTGCGTGCAAGTTTACAAGTACCGTGCGAGCTGCAGGCAGGACACCGTACAGCAACGCACTGGCACAGGAAAAAATTGTTTAGTACGCAGAACCAGGCACTGTTAGGCTGCGGTGCTGGCTGCGTGTAAGTTTACAAGTACCGTGCGAGCTGCAGGCAGGACACCGTACAGCAACGCACTGGCACAGGAAAAAATTGTTTAGTACGCAGAACCAGGCACTGTTAGGCTGCGGTGCTGGCTGCGTGCAAGTTTACAAGTACCGTGCGAGCTGCAGGCAGGACACCGTACAGCAACGCACTGGCACAGGAAAAAATTGTTTAGTACGCAGAACCAGGCACTGTTAGGCTGCGGTGCTGGCTGCGTGCAAGTTTACAAGTACCGTGCGAGCTGCAGGCAGGACACCGTACAGCAACGCACTGGCACAGGAAAAAATTGTTTAGTACGCAGAACCAGGCACTGTTAGGCTGCGGTGCTGGCTGCGTGCAAGTTTACAAGTACCGTGCGAGCTGCAGGCAGGACACCGTACAGCAACGCACTGGCACAGGAAAAAATTGTTTAGTACGCAGAACCAGGCACTGTTAGGCTGCGGTGCTGGCTGCGTGCAAGTTTACAAGTACCGTGCGAGCTGCAGGCAGGACACCGTACAGCAACGCACTGGCACAGGAAAAAATTGTTTAGTACGCAGAACCAGGCACTGTTAGGCTGCGGTGCTGGCTGCGTGCAAGTTTACAAGTACCGTGCGAGCTGCAGGCAGGACACCGTACAGCAACGCACTGGCACAGGAAATGTTTTGTGGAAAAATGGCACCAAAATTATTTGGTAGACTAGTGCCAAAAATAAGAAAAAGCTTAGGATTACAGCTCTGCGGAAAGCTGGGTGAACTAAGCTCTGAGGATGGTGCTGGATTCACTGTAAGGCTGCTCCTATCTCCCCTTCCTTACAGTCCTGTACAGCAATCCTCCGTCCTGGTAGTTCTGAAAAGAACTTTTGGGTTATGTGTGAGGAATCTTGACTCCTACACTCCGTCCTGTTAGTTCTGAAAAGAACTTTTGGGTTATATGTGACTCCTACACTGCCTAACTGTCCCTAGATCTGCTCCAAGTCTCCCTGCACTAGGTCAGCTCTTCTCAGGAATGTGCCCAAAATGGCGGGGGCAAGCCTTATATACTGCCTTGCCTGTCATAGATGACATAGGCATCACGATGGACAGCAGCCAATCATAGTCCTGACACAACCAAAGCTGCTATGGCATTACTGACTATGATTGGCTAAGATGCTTGTCCTTCTTCACAAGTTTTCTGACCTAACACGCAATGCTGACTAGTAACATAAAAGATTCTGGATTCGCGAGTCCCGAATAGAGAATACAGGACTCGGAATCGCAGACTCGCTAGGATTCGGACTCGTAGACTCGCTCAGACTCGCTGCTGTTTGGGGAGATTCAAGCTATATAGCGATGTGATAGAGCGAGTCTAGCGAGTCTAGCGAGTGAGATAAAGTAAACTCTGACAAAACTAAGATTGCCATTGACTTGCATTGGACTCGTTACTGAGCGAGTATTCGCTAAAAGACTCGCCGATTACCGAGTCCAGCGAGTCCCTTAAGAATCGCCGAGTAACGAGTCCTAGCGAGTAGACTCGCTCATCCCTAATAACTACTAATGAATTAACATATTGCTCTCTTATGTACAATATATATCCAGTGCAGTAATTTGCCTCTGATTGTGATCCAGTTTTGTAGCTTCCCAGTGGCGAAGACCCAGCCTAGGTGTTTTCTGGTGGTGTTGAGATAACAGGGAGTTGCAATCCAGCACAGGAGTCTACTGGCAGTGGCTGGCTAAATAAGTAGTACACCAACATTAGTGACCCAGCCCAGTAGCTCACCAGCAAAAGGGACCCAGTTAGGAAGTTAGCCAGTGGTCACAAGCCAGCCCAATATTTCACCTTCGGATTTGCCCCACCCAAGTAGTTCACTGGCAGTGAGAACCCAGCCAAATAGTTCACAAATGGTTACAACAGAAACCAATAGTTCACCAGTAACCAGCTCAGTAGTTTGCCTGTGGATGCGACACAGCCCATTAATTTTCCAGTCGTGGTGACCCAACCAGTTAATTTGTTGATAGAGCCAAACTAGTCCAAGAGATTAATAGTATTGGTTTCCCAGCCCAGAAAATAACCAGTGGTGGCAATCCAACCCAATTTTTCACTAGTGGTGGCAATCCAGACCTGTAGTGTGCTTGTGGGAGCAACCCATTCCAGTAAGTCACTAGTAGTTGCAATCTACCCCAGTAGTTTACCTGTGTTATCAATCCAGCTGAATACTTCTGTATCAATAGTGTTCCAGCCCATTACATTGCTGATGCTGGAAATCAAACAAAGCAGGTTGATGGTTACTTCCCTCCAAAACCATTTTGCGATATGTTCTTTCATCTGTTTTCCTCATTTTTCCTTCCTTCCACGTGATCTTTCCAGAATAAAAATCCTAATAAAATCAACTGAAAAACAGGCTGATTACAAAGGAGGTGCAGTCTCTTGCCGGATTCTCTGAAGACTGAGATTCTGAGCTTTCACAGTGGAATTTATTGACCCTGTGATGTCATCAACCATTATGATGTCATTGTCTGTCTGAGCTATGGTGTATTATGATAAGTGGGTTACAATTTCAAGTAAGATTTATTTATATAAAATATTAGTTTTCCAATAGTTTAGAAAACAAGCTTGACTACACTAGAACGAGCATTGCCATTATACTTGAAATAACCAGTATATCATTAAATAATTTCTTATAAATAAGAAGAGGGAAGGGAAAGGAGAAGAAGAAAGGGAAAAATGTTTTTATTGGTGTATGCAAGGATTGGAATTACAAGTAAACAGAGTAGGGCAAGGAAGAACACTTATCCTAGTCGTATTTGCACAAGTACTGGAACGGCCCCGTTACACCGCACGACATCGCTTAAAAGTCACGTTTTGAACGACGTTGAAACGACATCGTAAGTGCGTCGTTGCGTGTAACAAGAGGATGCGACAAAGATAAATCGTTTGATCGGAGTTGACAGGTATATGAACATGTTCTTACACCAAACGATCCACGAACTTCCAACCTGCTGTATCGTTGTGTGTGACACCGCGATAACGATGTCGTTAATGATTTCTGTGATCGTGCAAACCATCCCGTAGGCGTGCCTTGGCATTGCTGTTTCCGCGTCCCGTCTGTGGCGATTGGGTGTCACTACTGAGTTTCGATTGGCTGGCGTTGTTTATGGGAAAGGTGCCATATTTGAAGATCCGTGCTTTGATCAGTAGAGTTATTTACTTTATTGGTCATTAAACCTTTCAGTAAACACATTTAAAGAAGGGCAATCATTGAAGTTGCCATTTTGTTGTATAGGCGTTGATCTACCTCCGTGTGCATGCAAATAAACAATTGTTGTCATGGTAAAATTGTGAAGTCCTCTATATATGTAAATGTGTTTATGTGGTATAGTGTTTTTTGTGTTGTTAAAACTTCTGAGCCAACATGTGCCCCATATATAATTAAATGTAGATATCTGGCAACCTTGTGACTGTCATTGGTCATATATGTCTGCCATATTGGTACCTACAGTATAACAACATATATGTTTTGAATTCTGAGATGCTAAGTACAGTACATACACACATTTCAGCACATAACAAACCATTTACACATACATTTACACATACAGATATATGTGTGTGCACATGTACACATTGGTGTCCTCATACATACATACACAAAGAGTCGCAGATGCAACATTTTGGGACGCATCATTGTGCTACCAATCTAAATACATCATATGTTAATAGTGTGTATTGACACAGGCAGCCAACCATGGGCGACGCACAAGCGTTTCCGACTGACATATTGGTAACGCAGCCACGTGTCCGAATAGGCTAACCACTGTATGTTTGGGCGCCTCCTTTGCGGACGTTGAAGTGTCCAGGGCGTAACCAGCGTGCGGCGTGACGTCATGACATTGTTGTGCATCCCGCCCTGTTGTCCTGGTGCATTCTACGCCCAACATAAAGAGGGCTGCCGTAACACGCTCAGCATCATGGGTAGATGCGGAGCTGATGCTCATGATAAATATATGTAACCAGTGAGACTATTGGTGCCAGTTCCACCATGCTCACTCGCTCCTCCATAATCAGGCCATCCTCAGGAGAATCCAGCGGGCTCTTCTGAGGTAGCTTGGGGTTGAGCATCAACCAATACAGATCTACAAGAAAATTCTGGACATGAAATACAAAGACAGTGTGGAGACCACTGGGACGGGGTACTCGTTACCGGACCGGGGTATCACGGGGGTTATCACGGTGGTCTTGGTCCGGACCATGTCCCGAGCCCACAAGTAAAGGGGGGTATTTACAGGGAATAAAGTCGTGATGCCACCCATGGTATGTGGTCAGGGAGACCACCGCTGCTGCAGAACCTCCAGGGATGATGGATGGCAGCCTGTGATGTGACAGCTGTCCACAGGCAGAGCCTGGTGCCCGGGGCAGTGGTGATGAAACAGTTTGTGAGGGAGAACAGGGTTTGCAAGGATTACACAGACTCACGGTTTTGTAGCTTTCCAAGTCTTTACTAGAGATGAGCAGTGTTCGATTTGATTTGTCCGCCAATCTCAAATTCGAGCTGTTTTGGGCGGTGTTGTAGGCATTCGACGAATTAGAACAATTAGCTTGAAATTCAGCAGTTCGCGGTTATGTCCGATAACGCTTCGATCACCAAAAGCTTAACCCTAACCCTAACCATGTTAATGAATGTGAATATCCAGTTTTTGTGTATAGTGTGCAGGGGGGGGGGGGTTGTACCAGTGCTGCAGAAATGATAGCGATCTCCATTTTTTTTTTCTCCAAACTGCATACAGTGGGGCGGTGCAGGCTGTCATCCAATCACACATACACACAGCAAAGTGCGTATTTTGCACACAAGCAAGGTCAGGCATCATTGGCTGTGTAAGTCACATGTCCTAGACCTATAAGACCCAGCCATTTTCTCCATCGCCACCATTTGCTCATTGCTGTAGCTCTGTGTCAGACGGCACTCCTGCTGCTGTGGGTGATATAGAGTGAAATCAAGCAATTGTGTTCTGATTCAGCTAGTGAGGTAGATACATAGGTTTAGGGAGTAGGGACTGGAGGGAGGGTGCACATTTTAGGAGTATCAGCCCTTTTGAGGGCTACTTCATAGGAGTAGCGATTAGGGACTAGGGACTAGTAGTCTAGCAGCCCTTTTTCAGGTGTTCAGGTGTACTTCATAGAAGCAGGGACTAGTTTTAATTTCAGCCCTTTTTAGGGCTAGGTTAGAGCAGTCCCTATTAGTTTTTGCCAGGCAGAAGTGTGCCAGTGCTGTGCAAGCATTTTTCACAGCATCTGGCCACATCTAGCTCTGGGAGTCCTTTAGGGCAGGTAGTGTAGCACTGCTGTGAAGAAAGATACACCACCTGCCTTAGTAGGCATTTTTTGTCTGCAGCTAGTCCAGGCAATTTGTTTGGGCTAGTACTGCAGCAGTGTCACTTACACAGTGGTGTAGCCCACTTGTGAAAGAAGCTACACCGCCTGTGTAGTTAGTACTAATTTTTACCTGTACCTTGCCCACGTCTCACTTTGGGTCAAGTAGCAATGCCACAAAAAAATAGTAGTGTAGGCCACTTCTAATACAAACAACTACACCGCCTGTGTAGTTATTTACTTCTATTTTTTACCTGCACCTTGCCTAGGTCTCACTTTCGGTCAAGTAGCAGTGCCACAAAAAGAAGCCAGTGTAGGCCACTTCTCATACAAACAACTACACCGCCTGTATAGTTACTTACTTCTAATTTTTACCTGCACCTTGCCAGGTATCACCTTTGGGTCAAGTAGCAGTGCCACAAAAAGAAGCAGTGTAGGCCACTTCAAATACAAACAACTACACCGCCTGTGTAGTTATTACTTCTAATTTTTACCTGCACCTTGCCATCTGTCACTTTGGTCAAGTAGCGTGCCACATAAAGCGGAGCCAGTGTAGGCCATTCTAATACAAACAACTACACCGCCTGTGTAGTTACTTATTCTAATTTTTACTGCACCTTGCCCAGGTCTCACTTTGGGTCAAGTAGCAGTGCCACAAAAAGAAGCCAGGTGTAGCCACTTCTAATGCAACAACTACACCGCCTGTTTAGTTACTTCTAATTTTTACCTGCACCTTGCCCAGGTCTCACTTTGGGTCAAATAGCAGTGCCACAAAAAGAAGCCAGTGTAGGCCACTTCTAATACAAACAACTACACTGCCTGTGTAGTTATTACTTCTAATTTTTACCTGCACCTTGCCCAGGTCTCACTTTGGGTCAAGTAGCAGTGCCACAAAAAGAAGCCAGTGTAGGCCACTTCTATACAAACAACTACACCGCCTGTGTAGTTACTTACTTCTAATTTTTACCTGCACCTTGCCCAGGTCTCACTTTGGGTCAAGTAGCAGTGCCACAAAAAGAAGCCAGTGTAGGCCACTTCTAATACAAACAACTACACCGCCTGTGTAGTTACTACTTCTAATTTTTACCTGCACCTTGCCCAGGTCTCACTTTGGGTCAAGTAGCAGTGCCACAAAAAGAAGCAGTGTAGGCCACTTCTAATACAAACAACTACACCGCCTGTGTAGTCACTTACTTCAATTTTTTGTCTGCAGCTAGTCCCAGGCAATTGTTGGGTAGTACTGTAGCAATGTCACTTACACAAGTGGTGTAGCCCACTTGTAATGAACATACACCGCCTGTGTAGTTAGTACTAATTTTTACCTGTACCTTGCCCACGTCTCACTTTGGGTCAAGTAGCAGTGCCACCAAAAATAAGTAGTGTAGGCCACTTCTAATACAAACAACTACACCGCCTGTGTAGTTACTTACTTCTAATTTTTACCTGCACCTTGTCTAGGTCTCACTTTCGGTCAAGTAGCAGTGCCACAAAAAGAAGCCAGTGTAGGCCACTTCTAATGCAAACAACTACACCGCCTGTTTAGTTACTCTTCTAATTTTTACCTGCACCTTGCCCAGGTCTCACTTTGGGTCAAGTAGCAGTGCCACAAAAAGAAGCCAGTGTAGGCCACTTCTAATACAAACAACTACACCGCCTGTGTAGTTACTTACTTCTAATTTTTACCTGCACCTTGCCCAGGTCTCACTTTGGGTCAAGTAGCAGTGCCACAAAAAAAGCAGTGTAGGCCACTTCTAATACAAACAACTACACCGCCTGTGTAGTCACTTACTTCATTTTTTGTCTGCAGCTAGTCCAGGCAATTTGTTTGGGCTAGTACTGTAGCAATGTCACTTACACAGTGGTGTAGCCCACTTGTGAAAGAAGCTACACCGCCTGTGTAGTTAGTACTAATTTTTACCTGTACCTTGCCCACGTCTCACTTTGGGTCAAGTAGCAGTGCCACCAAAAAATAAGTAGTGTAGGCCACTTCTAATACAAACAACTACACCGCCTGTGTAGTTACTTACTTCTAATTTTTACCTGCACCTTGTCTAGGTCTCACTTTCGGTCAAGTAGCAGTGCCACAAAAAGAAGCCAGTGTAGGCCACTTCTATACAAACAACTACACCGCCTGTTTAGTTACTTCTTTAATTTTTACCTGCACCTTGCCCAGGTCTCACTTTGGGTCAAGTAGCAGTGCCACAAAAAGAAGCCAGTGTAGGCCACTTCTAATACAAACAACTACACCGCCTGTGTAGTACTTACTTCTAATTTTTACTTGCACCTTGCCCAGGTCTCACTTTGGGTCAAGTAGCAGTGCCACAAAAAAAGCAGTGTAGGCCACTTCTAATACAAACAACTACACCGCCTGTGTAGTCTACTTACTTCAATTTTTTACTGCAGCTTCCAGGCAATTTGTTTGGGCTAGTACTGTAGCAGTGTCACTTAACCATGTGTAGCCCACTTGTGAATGAAGCATACACCGCCTGTGTAGTTAGTTCTAATTTTTACCTGTACCTTGCCCACGTCTCACTTTGGGTCAAGTAGCAGTGCCACAAAAAATAAGTAGTGTAGGCCACTTCTAATACAAACAACTACACCGCCTGTGTAGTTACTTACTTCTAATTTTTACCTGCACCTTGCCTAGGTCTCACTTTCGGTCAAGTAGCAGTGCCACAAAAAGAAGCCAGTGTAGGCCACTTCTATACAAACAACTACACCGCCTGTTAGTTACTTACTTCTAATTTTTACCTGCACCTTGCCCAGGTCTCACTTTGGGTCAAGTAGCAGTGCCACAAAAAGAAGCCAGTGTAGGCCACTTCTAATACAAACAACTACACCGCCTGTGTAGTACTTACTTCTAATTTTTACTTGCACCTTGCCCAGGTCTCACTTTGGGTCAAGTAGCAGTGCCACAAAAAGAAGCCAGTGTAGGCCACTTCTAATACAAACACTACACGCCTGTGTAGTTACTTACTTCTAATTTTTACCTGCACCTTGCCCAGGTCTCACTTTGGGTCAAGTAGCAGTGCCACAAAAAGAAGCCAGTGTAGGCCACTTCTAATGCAAACAACTACACCGCCTGTTTAGTTACTTCTAATTTTTACCTGCACCTTGCCCAGGTCTCACTTTGGGTCAAGTAGCAGTGCCACAAAAAGAAGCCAGTGTAGGCCACTTCTAATACAAACAACTACACCGCCTGTGTAGTCACTTACTTCTAATTTTTACCTGCACCTTGCCCAGGTCTCACTTTGGGTCAAGTAGCAGTGCCACAAAAAGAAGCCAGTGTAGGCCACTTCTAATACAAACAACTACACCGCCTGTGTAGTTACTTACTTCTAATTTTTACCTGCACCTTGCCCAGGTCTCACTTTGGGTCAAGTAGCAGTGCCACAAAAAGAAGCCAGTGTAGGCCACTTCTAATGCAAACAACTACACCGCCTGTTTAGTTACTTCTAATTTTTACCTGCACCTTGCCCAGGTCTCACTTTGGGTCAAGTAGCAGTGCCACAAAAAGAAGCCAGTGTAGGCCACTTCTAATACAAACAACTACACCGCCTGTGTAGTTACTTACTTCTAATTTTTACCTGCACCTTGCCCAGGTCTCACTTTGGGTCAAGTAGCAGTGCCACAAAAAGAAGCCAGTGTAGGCCACTTCTAATACAAACAACTACACCGCCTGTGTAGTTACTTACTTCTAATTTTTACCTGCACCTTGCCCAGCTCTCACTTTGGGTCAAGTAGCAGTGCCACAAAAAGAAGCCAGTGTAGGCCACTTCTAATACAAACAACTACACCGCCTGTGTAGTTACTTCTAATTTTTACCTGCACCTTGCCCAGGTCTCACTTTGGGTCAAGTAGCAGTGCCACAAAAAGAAGCCAGTGTAGGCCACTTCTAATACAAACAACTACACTGCCTGTGTAGTCACTTACTTCTAATTTTTACCTGCACCTTGCCCAGGTCTCACTTTGGGTCAAGTAGCAGTGCCACAAAAAGAAGCCAGTGTAGGCCACTTCTAATACAAACAACTACACCGCCTGTGTAGTCACTTACTTCTAATTTTTAACTGCACCTTGCCCAGGTCTCACTTTGGGTCAAGTAGCAGTGCCACAAAAAGAAGCCAGTGTAGGCCACTTCTAATATAAACAACTACACCACCTGTGTAGTTAGTTTCTTCTAATTTTTAACTGCACCTTGCCCAGGTCTCACTTTCGGTCAAGTAGCAGTGCCACTAAAAAAGAAGTAGTGTAGGCCACTTCTAATAGAAACAACTACACCGCCTGTGTAGTCACTTACTTCTAACTTTTTAACTGCACCTTGCCCAGGTCTCACTTTGGGTCAAGTATCAGTGCCACAAAAGAAGCCAGTGTAGGCCACTTCTAATACAAAAAACTACACCGCCTGTATAGTCACTTACTTCTATATTTTTACCTGCACCTTGCCCAGGTCTCACTTTGGGTCAAGTAGCAGTGCCACAAAAAGAAGCAGTGTAGGCCACTTCTAATACAAACAACTACACCGCCTGTGTAGTCACTTACTTCTAATTTTTACCTGCACCTTGCCCAGGTCTCACTTTGGGTCAAGTAGCAGTGCCACAAAAGGAAGCAGTGTAGGCCACTTCTAATAGAAACAACTACACCGCCTGTGTAGTCACTTACTTCTAACTTTTTAACTGCACCTTGCCCAGGTCTCACTTTGGGTCAAGTATCAGTGCCACATAAAGAAGCCAGTGTAGGCCACTTCTAATACAAAAAACTACACCGCCTGTATAGTCACTTACTTCTAATTTTTACCTGCACCTTGCCCAGGTCTCACTTTGGGTCAAGTAGCAGTGCCACTAAAAAAGAAGTAGTGTAGGCCACTTCTAATAGAAACAACTACACCGCCTGTGTAGTCACTTACTTCTAAGTTTTTAACTGCACCTTGCCCAGGTCTCACTTTGGGTCAAGTATCAGTGCCACATAAAGAAGCCAGTGTAGGCAACTTCTAATACAAACAACTACACCACCTGTGTAGTTAGTTTCTTCTAATTTTTAACTGCACCTTGCCCAGGTCTCACTTCGGGTCAAGTAGCAGTGTTGGTTCAGTCACCTCTGCTTGATTTACATCCAGCTTTTTGTTGTCCAACAACTGTACAGTTGCAAATTTTGTCCCATACAAAATGAGTGGCAAAAGGCCTGCTGCTGGTGGGAATGGGAGTAGGCGTGGTAGAAAGGGAAAAAAAGTTTGTGTCCATGGAGTAGATGCTAAATCTACATTAACATCTACTGAAGAAAGACAATCTTCCAGCCAAAGTAAGATGTCCACTTCTTTCCGTGGAGATTCTGATATGATCCCTTTCGTACGGACACGACTCAGACGACGATCGATACCAATTCTTGATGAGGCACAAAAAGAGCAGGCGCTTGAATGGATAGAAAGCGCTTCAGCAAGTGGGCTCTCCTCCACTCAACTTCTACATCACAAATACACCAGTCCTCAGAGGTGTCACCCTAATCCCACTTGGTTCTGCACAGCTCCCAAGTCTCCAGCCATCCATCTGAGTATGGGGTAAGACTGATGGTTGAGTATGCATCGCTCTTCTCTCATATTATAGCCTGGGAATCAGAAGTCTGCTCCAAAGCTTTTGTGAGTCAAGACGAGGAAATTATCTGCACTGATGCCCAGAAGCTTTTGGAGTCGGATCCAGGCCCAGATAAAGAAGGGTCTGAGCAAGCATAATGTAGACCCTCATTCATAAACTGTTTACTGCACCTTGGAGATCTTGTGAGCCCCTCCGCATACGACTCCTCCTGTACTTCCTCCCCCTCCTCTAGTGCCACCACCTGACTCTGAATACTGTTTAAAGTGTGCTCCAGTATGGAAATGACGGGAATAGTCATGCTGATAAAGGCATCATCATCACTAAACATCTCAATACTGTACAGAATGGTGCATAGGTCATTCATTTCAGACCACTCCAACTGTGTGATTTGCCCCACCTCTAGATCTCGTAGGCCCAGATTATATGCCATGACTTATTACACCAGGGCTCGTCGGTGCTGCCACAGTTGCTGCAACATGTGTAGAGTTGAATTCCATTGTGTCTGCACATCGCATTTCTGCCAGTGAACTGGCAGGCCGAACGACTTCTGTAGAGATGCAAGGCATTGAGCTGCGGGTTGTGAACAGCGGAAGTGAGCACACAGCGACCGTGTCCTCTGCTTAACACCATCTAGGTGCGGATAGTGTGCAAAAATTGGCTGGACAACCAGGTTTAAGATGTGAGCTATGCAAGGCATGTGTGTCACGCTGCCCCGGCGGAGGGCTGCACCCATCATTGCAGCATTGTCGCACACGGCCTTCCCTGGCTGCAGGTTCAGTGGAAACAAGCATTGATGAAACTCGGTCTCCACAGCTGACCACAACTCCTCAGCTGTGTGACTCATATTTCCCAGACATTTCAAGGTAAAGACCGCCTGATGCCGTTGAGCCCTGCTGCCATCATAGTAAGGAGGTGTGCAGGATTCCTTGTGCGCAGTTAGAACGCGAGTGGCATTACCAGACAGGCTTTGGGTGCAGGTGGAGGACCGAGACGAGGTTGAGGAGGCAGAAGGAGTGGAGGAACTTATACATACAGAGGATTGACGCACAACTCGTGAGGATGGTAAGACTTGGGCAGCAGCCCCTTCTCCTGCTGTCTTCATAGTTACCCAGTGCACAGTCACCGCCATGTAACGCCCCTGTCCATGCTTCCTGGTCCAAGTGTCTGTGGTGAAAAGCACCCTGTCACACACAGAGTTTCTTAAGGAAGCGGTGATTTTGTGTGTGACATGCCGATGCAGCACAGGCACAGCTTTCTTGAGAAGTAGTGGCGACTGTGCATCTGGTATTGGGGCACTGCGACGGACACAAGGTCTCAAAAATCCTCTGTGTACAACAGGCGAAGACGAAGCATTTCTGTAACCAACAGCTTGCAAACGGTGAAATTCAACCTCTTAGCTTTGTCATGGCCAGGAGGAAATAGTCTATTACTTGTCCACATCTGAGGGACCGAGAGATGGCTGCTGTGCTGAGACACGGTTGAGTAGGGTGTCCCCGGCAAACTGTTGGTCTGTGAGGAAGGTGCAGGCGGACATATTATGTTGCCTTCATCCAAAGGTGGTGCTCTTGATGTCTGACAGCGCTCAACACCAGCAGGTGTTTCCACTTCCAAAAGAACTGAGGACCTTCTAATCACACTGGCTGTTGCGGGTAAAGGTGGAAGGTCTGCGTCCAAAAGCATGTGTGACTGCTGTCACCACAGTCACAGAGAATGAAGAGGCAGCGGATGCACTTGATGGACCAGTCGGTGGTTGACCCGGCCTGCTAGGCTGCATTGTAGCACAGTGAGCTTCCCACTGCGGCTTTTGCTTCATATTCATGTGACGGTTCATGCATGAACTACTCAAAGTATAGATTTTTTGGCCTCTACTTAGATTTTGGTTACAAATCTTACAGATCTTACAGATAACATGGGGAGACTAAAGGCTTGTGGATTTTGGAATGTGCTGCATGAAAGTCACCTCACCAACCATTTTAAGCTTGCAACTGCGGGGCAATTGATGCCACTGAAGTGGTGTCTGGGCTCAAATTTTTGGATAAAATGGATACTCTTGTTGTAGTCCCCTAAATGTGACACAATGCTCAGCGTGTGCACGAGGCCTTACAGATGCTGAGGTAAAAAACACGAAATACTCATTGCCTGCACGAGGCCTTCCAGATACTGCGGTAAAAACCACACCAAATACTCATTGCCTGCACAAGTCCTTACAGATACTGAAGTAAAACACACCAAGTACTCCTCGTCTGAATGTGGCCTTACAGATACTGAAGTAAAACTCACCAAGTACTCATCGTCTGAACATGGCCTTAATAAAACTGAAGTAAAACTCTCCAAATACTCATCGTCTGCATGATGCCTTACAACTACTGGAGTAAAAACGGATTTGCCTTACAACTACTGGAGTAAAAACTGATTTTAGAGGGGCATGACATGCCTATATCTGTGTCTCCTCCTTTTACTTGTCCATCTCTTTTCTTTTCGCATTTTTATATGTACTTGTCACTTTTCCATGTGTTTGTTGTGTGTTTTGAGTAGTTTGCCACCTTTTGGACACCTTACAACGTGTTTTCTATGTGTTTGTATGTGTTTGTGTTTGCCTGCCATTGTTTTCAATGGGGCTCGACGTTGTTCGACGAACATTCGACGAACATTCGACGAACACACATCAAATTCAACGAATCGAATCCGAACACCGGGGTGGTGGCTCATCTCTAGTCTTTACTGAAGCAGATGGTAATTCAGCTGAGTACTGTCCATGGAGTCTGTACAGGGGTCGAGTTGCTCCCACCCTGGCCGCGTCCTTTGGCTCCCTGTTCCTGCGCTTTGTGTATGGCCCTGCTGCTGCTTTAGCTAAGCTGCTGGCCCTGTATCCCCTCACGGGTACCAATTTGCTTGGCAACTTGAGTCTTATTCCGTTTTCCTGGCCCCACTGTGTTGCTTCGCTGTGGTACAGTGAAGATGTGGGACCTTCACTAATCCGTGTTCACTGTGCTGCTTGTGTCAGACACAGGATCGGATCCGGTATCCGTTCTATGCGTATCTCTGGGTGAGTCTCAGGGGACTCAGTCTCCCAGGTGTGTTCCTCTCTGCCCTGTCTCCTTTCCCTCAGACCCTGGAACTAGACAGTGGACCGTGGGGTGAGCCTAATGCAGCTCTTTTACACCCAGGTCTTTTTTCTCAGTGCAGTCCCACACTGAACTAACTGCCACTTCCTCTCCACACCAGAATATATAGGGAAGCAGCTTTAGCTCCTCCTTCTGGCCTGGAGTTCTAGTGTAGTGTTGTAGGTTGTGTGGGGAGTTAACCCTTTGTGGTGTTACTGTGGCATATGAACCCTCGGGTTCCACACCAGGGACTGTATGGCCAGTCTCCGTGCCCATATACATGGGCTGCGTGGTGAGTATTTGACAACTCAACATAGACCCACCTTTGTATACAACACAAAATACACACCTTACAACACATGGAAGTTTACCCTGTGTGATAGTGACAATCAAGTGATGGTGCAGAAGCTTCAACACTGGTCATGTGCAGGGGGTTCAGAATGGCCCATGAAGGGCCAAACTACACTACACAGGTCAAAGGCTGCATGGGGACTTTGTACATTAGTTAGGGCATAAACAACAGCCACAATGTGAATACGATCCTCCTTGCTTGGATATCCCAGCCCATACCATGGTTTACCGTGACCATATTTAAATTTTAGCCCACCAAAGGCTGTAATATGCCACATGCCAGTCAAAATATCCATTATTATTTGTCCAGTTATTTGGGCAATATGTATTCAAATCATGGCTACAAAAGGGTCAGTATTGTAACATCTCTACTTTATGTGCATTAATTTAAAGGTTGTCCTGTGTTCCAGAATTACTGACCACAAAAATGTGGCTTGAACAAAACCAGACCATAGGTAGTGTGTGTGTACACTGTGTTCCAAATTATTATGCAAATTGGTTTTAAGTGTCATAGGGTTTTATTTTAATTTTTTTTCAATGAAACCCATTGATGGTATTGTGTCTCAGGGTTCTTTGGATCATTGAAATCAATCTCAGATATCTGTGATAGGCGGCCGTCACACGCTGCAATATCTTGAACGATATTGTAAGCGATCACGTGCACGCGCGATCGCTTACAATATCGTTCACATCGCTGGTGAGATGTCACACAGACAGACTCACCAGCGATGTGGAGCAGCGAGATCGCTGGTAACCATGGTACACATCGGGTTACTAGGCGCCGCGCGGCGCTTAGTAACCCGACGTTTACCATAGATACCATCTCCCAGCATAGGCTCTGCCGCTGGGAGATCATTCATCGTGGTGTCACACACCACGATGAAGCAGGTTGTTCAAGCGTTCATCGCTTGATATGAGCTCCGCCTCTCATATCTGCGATCTAACGATCAAGCAATTTTACATTGTAAAATCGCTTGATCGCACGTAACGATGCACAAACGATATCGCTTAAGTGATCAAAAAGCAGATCGCTTAAACGATATCGTTCAAGATATTGCAGCGTGTGACAGCCGCCATAATTAGTTTGGCAGATGAGCCCAATAAAAGGAAAACTGGGTGTTCCAAATATTACACAGGCCACAGTTTTCAAGTAACATGGGCCTGAAAAAGGATGTTTCTGCTGCTGAAAAGCAACAAATAGTGCAATGCCTTGGACAAGGGATGAAAACATTTGATATTGCACGAAAACGTAAGCGTGATCATCGTATTGTGAAGAGATTTGCGGCTGATTCTGAGCACAGATGTGTTCGTGCAGATAAAGGCAGAATGAGGAATGTTTCTGCCAGGCAAGTTCATCAGATTAAGAGAGCAGCTGCTAAAAAGGCCTTACAAACCAACAAAAAGATATTTGAAGCTGCTGGTGCCTCTGGAGTTCTTCGAACCTTAAGGTGTAGGATCCTTCAAAGGCATGCTGTGGTGCATAAACCTGCTATTCGGCCACCCCTAAACAGTGCTCACAAGCAGAAACAGTTGCAGTGGGCCCAGATATACATGAAGACTAATTTTCAAACAGTCTTGTTTACTGATGAGTGCCGAGCAACCCTGGATGGTCCAGATGAATAGAGTAGTGGATGGTTGGTGGATGCCACCATGTCCCAACAAGGCTGTGACATTAGCAAGGAGGTGGAGGAGTCATGTTTTGGGAAACCGCTGGTATGCCCCTTTAAGGTTCCTGAAGGTGTGAAAATGACCTCTGCAACATATATAGACTTTCCAACTGAGAACTTTCTTCCATGGTACAAAAAGCAAAAACGTGCCTTTAGGAGCAAAATCATCCTCATGCATGTCAATGAACCATCTCATGCTACAAAGAATATCTCTGTGCCATTGGTTGCTCTGGGCATAAAAGGAGATAAACACATGGTGTGGCCATCATCTGCCCCTGACCTCAACCCTATAGAGAACCTTAGGAGTATAATCAAGCAAAAGATCTATGAACGTGGGAGGCAGTTCACATCAAAACAGCAGCTTTGGGAGGCTATTCTGACATCATCCAAAGAAATACAAGCAGAAACTCTCCAGAAACTCACAATATCAAAGGATGCTAGAATTGAGTTAAATAGCTTTTTATTTCAGTGAATGTGACCTGTTAATGCTGCAAATTCAACAAATGAGCATTTTCAGTTCTTTCAAACATAGTTTCTTTTTTGTGATATATATTCTTGGTGGTGTGAACACGGTTTACAGCCCTGTTCACATTGTGATCTGGCTCAGTATCAGTTTTTCATTAGTTTCTTGTCCTGCAAGTTGAGAAGTGCTCCACCCTTCTCACTGAGCCTGAACACATAAATTGCTGTTTCTACCTTGTGTGCCCATAATGAATCTGGCCCTGCTGCATCCTGCATCTATGAGGTTTGGTCACACTAGATCAGGTTTTAAATACGTTAGTCTAGGACCGTTCTGATAGGGGTCACCGTGGAGTGGTAGAATGGCTTCCGTACCTTTTTTGCAAAAAACGTACTAACTAAGAACCCTGCTGTTGACACTATTTTGCACTAGCTTTTTACTTTTATGGCAGTGATATATATTTTTTGGACGTTTTTTGCACTCTTTTTTTGTGATATATATTCTTGGTGGTGTGAACACGGTTTACAGCCCTGTTCACATTGTGATCTGGCTCAGTATCAGTTTTTCATTAGTTTCTTGTCCTGCAAGTTGAGAAGTGCTCCACCCCTTCTCACTGAGCCTGAACACATAAATTGCTGTTTCTACCTTGTGTGCCCATAATGAATCTGGCCCTGCTGCATCCTGCATCTATGAGGTATGGTCACACTAGATCAGGTTTTAAATACGTTAGTCTAGGACCGTTCTGATAGGGGTCACCGTGGAGTGGTAGAACGGCTTCCGTACCTTTTTTGCAAAAAACGTACTAACTAAGAAGCCTGCTGTTGACACTATTTTGCACTAGCTTTTTACTTTTATAGCAGTGATATATATTTTTTGGACGTTTTTTGCACTCTTTTTTGTGATATATATTCTTGGTGGTGTGAACACGGTTTACAGCCCTGTTCACATTGTGATCTGGCTCAGTATCAGTTTTTCATTAGTTTCTTGTCCTGCAAGTTGAGAAGTGCTCCACCCCTTCTCACTGAGCCTGAACACATAAATTGCTGTTTCTACCTTGTGTGCCCATAATAAATCTGGCCCTGCTGCATCCTGCATCTATGAGGTATGGTCACACTAGATCAGGTTTTAAATACGTTAGTCTAGGACCGTTCTGATAGGGGTCACCGTGGAGTGGTAGAACGGCTTCCGTACCTTTTTTGCAAAAAACGTACTAACTAAGAACCCTGCTGTTGACACTATTTTGCACTAGCTTTTTACTTTTATAGCAGTGATATATATTTTTTGGACGTTTTTTGCACTCTTTTTTGTGATATATATTCTTGGTGGTGTGAACACGGTTTACAGCCCTGTTCACATTGTGATCTGGCTCAGTATCAGTTTTTCATTAGTTTCTTGTCCTGCAAGTTGAGAAGTGCTCCACCCTTCTCACTGAGCCTGAACACATAAATTGCTGTTTCTACCTTGTGTGCCCATAATGAATCTGGCCCTGCTGCATCCTGCATCTATGAGGTATGGTCACACTAGATCAGGTTTTAAATACGTTAGTCTAGGACCGTTCTGATAGGGGTCACCGTGGAGTGGTAGAACGGCTTCCGTACCTTTTTTGCAAAAAACGTACTAACTAAGAAGCCTGCTGTTGACACTATTTTGCACTAGCTTTTTACTTTTATAGCAGTGATATATTTTTTGGAATTTTTTGCACTCTTTTTTGTGATATATATCAAATGTTTACAAACTCTACTGTGCGTAATAATTTGGAACAGTACTTTTAGAGTTTTTTTAATTTTGAAAATTATACTGTTATCATAGGGAAATTTCTTGAATAAAATTTGATGTATACTCTTAACAGGTGATGACTTTTATTACACTGTCATTTGCACCAACCATTTAGAAAAATCAGAGAAAAATAACATTTGCATAATAATTTGGAACACAGTGTAGAGGACTGGTAAAATCAACATTCTGACCCAACAACTACTATGGCCCCAAATATAAACATTTGTGTGCCGCCTGGCCAGGAGACTCCTACTTCAACCACATATTGTTATGTTGTCAACCAAACATAACAAATGTCATTACTGTTTACTCAGGGTATAAGTTGCTCCATCACCTTAAAGTGTGTCATTGGCCCAGCATCTTCATGGCCTTGATATTGTTTTTACTAAGTGTATGTTTTGCGCCTTAAACCATACTGTCATGTCCAGGGGCGTATCTAGGGGGGTGCAGCCGGACCTTTTGCCCCAGGCACAACTCAGCGGGGGGCGCTAGCGGCACCCTTTTCCCCCCCCCGCTCCTTGACCACGGCTGCAATATGGGCGGCGGGGCTGAAGTCTGACAGCACCCATACACCCCCGCTCTTCAACCAGGGTTGCATTAGGGGCAGCGGTGCTGCAATAGGGGCCCAAACCCCCCCCCGGGTCCTCACCTACTTTGGGGGGGGGGGCGCCAAAACATATCTTTGCCCCGGGCACCGGCAAACCTAGTTACACCGCTGGTCATGTCTTGTGCTGCAGCTGCACAATGGAGTTCCCCAGCCTCTGACTCTCCATCCGGTGTTGGATCACCACCAGGCCCGGCATCTCCTGCTGCCTCTTGCTTGTCATCAGGCCCGCCAATCCCCTGCTGCCTCTGGCTCGTCATCAGGCCCGGCATCCCATGCTGCTTCAGGCTCTTCACCACCCACTGCCTCACCACCAGCCTTGGCATCCCCAACTGCCTCAGCATCCTTTGGTGGTGACGAGGGGACCCCCCCTATCCATACACCCCTACACCGGACGTGCTCTCTTTCATGTCCTTGGCGGAGGGTGCATTTTTTCCCCCTGATCAGGCTGGAGTGAACCCTTTTGGTAAGTGTATGTAATAAAATCACTAAATGTCAATAGTAAATGTGTCCCCATCCTTTAAAAATTGAGGTTATCCCACTTTCACCGTATGATTGTTTTTCTGTTTCATCAGCCACAGGAGCCGCTGATGCGGGGTGGGCATTGATCTCCTCACCATCCCCCGAAAGGGACACCATGGGACATGATGGAAATCGTTAAGTAACATTACACATTCACTTCCCTTTCCCACCCACACATGAGCAGCTTACTGATTGTGTTTTTTCTTCACTATAGGTGTTCTATCATTGCTGGAGGTGGTACACTGCTACCAACGGGCTCAGGCCGAGCTCAACCGCCTGGATGTCCTGCTCCACAGGGTTATTTCAGCCCAGCATAATGGCTGCCCCTTGTCTCCGGCAGACCGCGGCTGATTGTTGTTTGTTTTTAGGTTTTGTTGTTTATTTGTCAATGTTTTGTTTGTATTGGTCATAGACTTTTGATATTGTGGTATTTTTTAAGTTGTGCTAAAAAATGTTTGTAATCCAAAAAAAAACACAAACATTTTGAAACAAAATGTAACTAAAATAAAAAATAAATAAATAAATTGCCCATCTAAAACCAATAGAACACCACAATAATTAAAGTTTTCAATGGAAAAAAGGACCTGTTGTCCTAACATAATATTAACCCTAATAAAAGTGTATGAGATGTCATATATGCCTCAGTATTCTTTGAAGATGATCAACAGGTAACATACGTGTGAAAACAAAACCATGGTTTGCCATTTCTAAACTGGGGAAGCGTGCCATTGTGTGCCCTTTTGTGTGTAGAGATAAATGTGTTGTCACCAGGGGTATTAAAGGAAAACTGTCAGGTCAGAAATCCATACATAACTGCTATCATTTTCTAATTTGTCGCTCTAAACTCTCTCTATTTATGTATTTCTATTATTTATATTTTCCTCCTATCCTCTGGAAACTTCAGATAAAGAGATTAATTTCGTCTGTCACTCACAGTGAATGATCCACTTAGCTCTCTGCTATCCCCTCCCCATAGATGAATATGCATGTCACATCACAGCACAGGAGATCAGTGTGGGGGCTGTATCCTCCTCTCTACTCTCTTTGCAGCAAAACCAAGCGATCAAATATACACAGCATCTCTCGCAGCACAGCAGGGATTCCTATTTACAGAAACAAATGGAGTCTAGATCAGATAAGGCAGACCTGTAGCTCTCTCCCTCCCTGTCACGAACAGAACAGTAGCTCCAGAAAGTGAAACCACACAGCACTGAGAGCAGAGGGAGGAGGGAGGGGAGAGCTGTTGAGAAGGCGTGCATAATTACATGACAGTTGATACAGCCAGGACTAATCATCTCTGCTTATAATGGACAGGAGCTCTCTGCAGGGTGTGACAATGGTGATAACATGGAAACTACAAACGGTACAATAATGATTTTACATGTTTTTAAAAGGTCTGCCCAGGCCGTATTCAAGGGTAATATTAGTATTATACTGAAAAATCACCTGACAGTGCCCCTTTAAACTCCATGCCTTGAGGTTCCCACACACTGCATGTTGTACAATAAACCTTTCAATTTGTCGGTGTTTTGATTTCAAACTGTCAAATGCAAAATTAGGGGAGAACACAAGCAGTGTGTGTGGGCCTCCAGACCGGGTTTGTTAAAGGGCTGGGTGATACATTGACTACACATGTAGGCTGCATTCCTACATATACACACAACACTGAAGAGAAACACAGTGTGAAATCAAACTCCTTAAAACCCCTCAACATGTGTCCATGCAAAAGTGAGCTGCTGGTGACCTTCACCTGCCAAAAGTGGCTTTTAGCCCCTTAGTACACTACATGTCAAGTTTGATGTAAAATAACATGAAGACGACACACGTTGTTTGTTTTGAGGTTTTAAGTGATTATCAAAAAACAAAAACAAAAAACACATCCTGTGTATAACATAAAAGGTAATTCAAACGGTGCAAAAGCACACTACAGTTGGTGGAAGCGTCTCTCTTCAGGGTCATAATCATCTGCAGGAGCTGACAAGGCTTCCGGACCCATATCCCCATAGGAATATTGGGTCCGCCCTATGCAGAGGGTAGGATGGTCTGAGGATCCTCCGCATAGCAGGAGTTTGTCCGGGGCCTGGCATAGGAGCCCTGAAGCCCTGGGACACTGATGGCGGCTCCTGTGGTTCCGCCAGGATGGTCCTTGGGGCAGTGTCCCATTGTCAGACACGTCAAAGACAAGGTGTATAATACGCTCGACGCACTGATGCTTGTGGGGCTCCATGTTCGACACCCACTCGCTGACACGGAGCCCAATGCCCGTGTGTGGCCATTGTCCCTGGTCGAGCAGCACTCTTCTTGCCCAAGCTCCAAGCTCAGTGGTTGGGGGCGTTGCCTATGAGCT
Source organism: Allobates femoralis (assembly GCA_033576535.1). Taxonomy (NCBI): domain Eukaryota; kingdom Metazoa; phylum Chordata; class Amphibia; order Anura; family Aromobatidae; genus Allobates; species Allobates femoralis. The sequence continues at coordinate 416,881,666 of JARQOC010000002.1, forward strand.
GTCAAGCTTGGCCCAGGGCGCTGCTCCACAACACTGGTCTCACTTTCCACCTCCCCCTGTGATGTTGATGGGGGGGGGGGTCCTCGAGGGATGCTGATGCCAGGCTTGAGCTATGTTATTGAAGAGCCTGCAAAGTCAAAAACATATTGTTCAAACACTTGACATGGCGAACCATCAATTCACCCACACATTTCGTTTGAGTGCTTTGGTCTAGGATTTGTTTGATACCACATCTACCATCACTACTTGTGGGGACATATGTGACAGTAACTGAATATGGCCAAATTACCAGAATGACAAGCATGGTGATGTTGGTGGATGTTGGCACCTTCCATTGAGCAAATATGAGGACACTATGTGAGCCATGACCTTTACATAAGGGCTAATTTGTTGGTCAGTAGACGGTGCTATGTTACACACCAATTTAATGTAAAAAACATGCTTGTTCATAGCTACATTACTACAGTACTTACATGCTCTGGCAAAGCACTTGGCTCAGGAGTGGGTGATGCTGTTTGTGTACAGTCCCTGCTGGACGTGCCGGGACGAGGTGGCTCCTGGTCCAGGGTGAACATGAGGAGCTCATAGTACCACAATGTTGATACATAGAGCTCCTCAGTTCCGATGCCACAAGCCCTGGACTGGAGCACCTTATTGTGTTCCCATTTGAACACAGTCTGCAGGGACTGTATTTTGGACTTCACAAACTTCTCGCCACACTGCTCAGACGGATGGTGCTGCTGAGCCAGTGTGACGAGATTGGCATACTCCACTCCCTTCACCTGCTTGGTCTTATACGCAGGTGACTTCATCCGCCAGAGGCATTCATGCTCCTTGAACATAGGTATAAATTCCCAGACAAACTGCTGATTTTCCGCCATCTGAAAGAGAACATTAATATTACTTCAGAAACACACATATATATATGTATGATGTGCTACCTGTACACCAAACATGTACAGGTTTAGGGCGGGGCCACACACCATTGATTGGGGCACCTACATGTGAAATTGCAAGCTTGAAAGAGTCAAGTGTCAACACATATGTGAACCCTGCTGTTACGTATTGACTGCCTTGTAGTATGGAAGTGCTGCTGCTGTAGGTTTAAATTAAGCCTTTTTTTTCCCTGCTCAGTGTGAGTAGATGAGGCTAATGAGTGGAGCATGTAGTAGCAGGTGTGTGTGTGTGTGAATGCTTAGGTATGCTGAGGGGCGTGTCTGGGCTGGTTGCTCCCCACGCCTCGGCCTTAAATGGATCAGCTGACATCCACCTATTGTTGCTGATTTCAGTTCACTTCTGGACTGTGACCTGGTGTGAGCAGACCCTGATCTGAATTTGCTGTGTTTTTTTTTTGCCTTGGAAGTTGCTGGGTTCCGTGGTCCATGGGTGGAGGTAGGGACTTAGACCTAGGGCTTCTCAGGAGCTTTAGGGACTTAGGCTGGCGGCTTGAACCTTCTCACCCTCAGAGGTACCTTCGAGATCAGGGCGAGTCAGGGACCTCAGTATCAGGGCCACAGCAGGCTCCCCTGTCTCCTTACGCCCAGCTCCCTCTTACTTCTAGGCACCCTAGCACCCCCAGCGTGACACTTGCACCCCAAACCAAACATATGGCAGAATGGTAATGGTAGGAATGTTAGTCAAAAATAGCAATGTTATTTGGGGTCACATGCAATGGGCATTGCATCAGGTAGGGCAACACATTTGTCCTTGATGTTCTAAACCAGTATTTTGTTTCAGAGTTTACACCATGAAAATTCATATTTTAAGCCAAAAAAAACATCTGTTACCAGGATACCATATGTCAGGTAAACTGTGCAGGGGCAAATTATGTAGTAGACACCATCAGGGGATTGCCCAGGGGTATTCCAAAAGACAGTATCACCATTATAAAGGGCAACTTCTACAACAGTGGGCAAGCCACATTACCATAGGCTTTTTATTAAGTTCACTTATAACAACATTAGAAGACTGGACAGATGAAGATGATAAACAGTACTCAAGCTCTACCGTCAGTCCTGCAGTGTGAGCAAGAGACACCTTCCACCTTGCTGCTTTGGAAAAACAGCAACAGGATGCAGCTTGAACTCCATCTTTTAAAGGGCGTCCGACCAATAAGAACGGTGTTGCTTCAGCCAATCACAGTATTCGGGCGTGGTCCGGCTGACGCGGAAACGCCAAACATTTTGTTGACGGGTCCCTGCAGCATTGTCTGCGCATGTACAGTACACAGGTCAAGCCCTTTGGCCCACACGCTGTCTCTGTCTCTCACTCTCCATATAGATAGATTTACACATGGTTATCTGTACACACACATACACACTTCCAGTATCGAAGGTACAAACAAATGTACACATCACTACACACATACATACATGTCTGCACACACACAGACTTAATGCATGCATCGTAATATGCATACACATATGTACATAGTGTTGTGTGTAGCTTACATACGTGAAAACAGCACGTACACGTTGCCAAACTTTGTATAGGCAACAGTGCACACACAAGCGTTCCTGTGTGCCAGTTTGGGGACGCCGCAGTGTCTTGCATAACCATAAACAAATGACAACAGACTTGAATGGCGAGATGGTAGAAAGGGCAAATGCGGGAATGAAGTGGTGTGATACCAATGTGATAAGAATGGTGGGTGTTTGTGTTTAGATAGGTATCCTGTTAATAGATAGTGATCACAGGTTTTATTATTCCTTATATTACTCAGTATGGGTACCTTTACACGCGGCTACATTTCTAGGGTGGCTACAGGTAACTTACTGGTTGCAGTGAAATCATGGAGAGATTATTCCATTTGTACACAGCAACAAGATAGAACCTTGTCTCCATGATTTCACTGCAGCCAGTAAGTTACCTGTAGCCACCCAAGAAATGTAGCCGCGTGTAAAGGGGCCCTACAAGTTAATATAGCTGAACTTTTAATGAATTTTTCTTGCCATGATGAGATTATACACTCAGGAGTTGGATACAAGCAAGGTCAAATAAATTGCTGACTTGCTATAATAAGATAATAACACAAACAAGGCTCTATGAGAGCGAGGTCAATTGAAATTGTTTACTTGACAAAATAAGATCATGCGCTAGGGTGTTGGATACAAACAAGTGTCCATGAGAAGATTAAGTAAACTGCGCATATCTCCACGCATAACTCCAAATGTGTATAAAAGTAAAGGACTACGCTCAGGGAGGTGGGACTTTCCAGAAGACAACGTGGACGCACTTTCTTCTGTGATGTTAATGCCAGGATATTCCCCTACTCACTGATCGAGTTCCCCGATGGAGAGGGTGAAGCTGCAATATCCGGTAAACGTATTGATGCTTACTTGCTCCTATGTATGTTAAATATGTATTAGTAAGGGCTGCTATATTCTCTGATTCAACTTATGCCAAATCATGTGCCTAATTAATAATCTTTAATACTTAATAAATCAAGTAGTTTTGCTAAAGAGAATCTCTGTATGCTTGCCTGATTCGTATATCAGTGAGCGCTACGTAAGTAGGGGTTTCTCCCCAATATAGTGTAATTTAGCAAGACAAGTGGCCATCTTAGATTCAATAAGTTTTTGTTAAATATCGCTATATGTGCATAATTATCGTCAAGTGCGAATTATTGAGAAGAGACGTAAAAGTATATAAAAAAAATCTTGTTGACTTTTATTGGTCAAAATGAACCAATAATAAAAGGCATCACAGTAAAGTAACCTATTCAGGTAGTTATAGGAAAATAGTCAATTTATCCTTTATAAGTCTGTGTCATACTTGTTTCCTTGAGTTTGTAGTCAATTGGTCTCGGGGTATCCATCTCTCCAAGGCATATGGTTCCTGCCCGGCATGATGAATCTATTACGTTGTCTCCGATGGTCAGCCTAGAGTGGAGTGAGCTTGTCCCCAGCAGGGAGAGCGCCCCTCCCATGGTATGGCTCATTTTTATTGAGTGACAGCGACATACATTTTTACTATACATGGATACTTCTAGACAATTCTGGGATGATGCAATCTCTATCTATATGTATAGCCTGTATGTATTGCAGCTATATATGGCCATATCACATATACTTCTACTTGTAAGTTAAATATATCAGCAGATATGTATATACGAATAAATTAATATTTAATAATTATACCCGATATTTGAGGTAAATATTAATGAAGATATTCATGTTTTAACAATTCCCCTTTGAGGGACAAGCAATTGATTGATTGGATCCCCCAAAATTGATTCATTAATATTTAGGGTTCATAATATCAACATAAATCCATGATAATATAGTAAAATTAATAGTAAATATGATTATTGACATATCAGTAATTATCTTACTTCAGTAATATAATCAGTAATATAATGTGGAGTCATGTTATGGTAAGCCATGAACTGTAAAACCATTATTGTAATTATACTTTCCTGTTCTACTTGAAGCACTCGGATCTGTGGTCACTCGGCATCTTCTCATCTTCATCTGATGATTCTCTCCGATATAAACAAAGTCTCTTTGATAATAACACTTTTGAAAGGATTTATTGCATATAGATATTGCACAGTTCTTTATTGTAAAGTCCATATCTTTATTAGCGTTTATTTGGTAGAAAAACAATGTCTGTGATGTGACCTGTGTGCAGTGTTGGCTGCACTTACTCTGGGTCACTTCTGGAATCCTCCGCGCTGCCTCTTATCACTTCTAGATCAGGTAACGTCTTTGGTCAGCATAGCAAGAGTTAAAGTTGATAGCCGGTAACCATTCACAGAACAGTCCTTAATGCACAGAATAGGTCACACAATGAATCAGTGTAGTGAAGCTTTACACTGGATCACAACAAACCTTGGAATCGCACAACCCCTTTGGCATTATGTGGTCATCATCATCCTCTGAAATCCTGGTCAGCACTGTGAGAATTAATGAGTTTACGAACAAATGAATGAATGTGATGATACAGTCTTTTTATGACTTTAAAAATCCTGGATTGTGGTTTTCTTCTTGCAACTTTTAAAAGTCAATTGTTATAAAAATAATATAAAGTCTTTCTTTATTAAAATGGAACAATCTTTACTATTATTCTGGAATCTATTCTATACCAAAAGTTGGCAATTCCTAACCTATGATATCATAGCGTACCATAGCAATCAATAATTCTCATATAATTATTATCAAAATATGAGTCTATCATATAATTATTACCAAAATATAAATATCTCATATCATAATCAAAATATAAATATAATTGATGTTCAGAATAATAGTAAGATATTATATAATAATACATTATTAATCGTGTTTCATTTACTATGACTTATGTAATGGGTGTAATTCCCCCTTTCAACCTGTAGGTGTCAGTATGTTTTGATATGTCAAATTTACATTTTGAATATATATATATAAATATATATATTTTCTATATATATTAAACTAACAATACCAATAATGTATGACCATAAATTAAAATAAATTAATAGATTAAACCATTAAATGAAATAATTTCCATAATGAAATGAAACTTTCCTTTTTTATATACCATATATACTCGTGTATAAGCCGACCCCCTACTTTTGCCCCCAAAACCTGGGAAAACCTATTGACTCGTGTATAAGCCGAGGGTGGACCCCAGCACAGGTATACAGCCCCCAGCAGTGTGGTATACAGGCCCCCCCAGTGGTAGTATACAGCAGCCTCCCCAGTGGTATGCAGGCCCCAGCAGTATATACAGCAGCCCCAGTGGTATACAGCAGCCCTTAGGTAGTACACAGCAGCCCCAGAGGTATATACAGCAGCCCCAGGGGTATACACATCAGCCCCAGGGGTATACACATCAGCCCCAGGGGTGTACACAGCAGCCCCAGGGGTATACACAGCAGCCCCAGGGTGTACACAGCAGCCCCAGGGGTGTACACAGCAGCCCCAGGGGTGTACACAGCAGCCCCAGGGGTATACACAGCAGCCCCAGGGGTGTACACAGCACCCCAGGGGTATACACAGCAGCCCCAGGGGTATACACAGCAGCCCCAGGGGTAGTACACAGCAGCCCCAGGGTAGTACACAGCAGCCCCAGGGTAATACACAGCAGCCCCAGGGGTAATACACAGCAGCCCCAGGGGTAGTACACAGCAGCCCCAGGGGTAATACACAGCAGCCCCAGGGGTAGTACACAGCAGCCCCAGGGGTAGTACACAGCAGCCCCAGGGGTAGTACACAGCAGCCCCAGGGGTATATACAGCAGCCCCAGGGGTGTATACAGCAGCCCCAGGGGTATACACAGCAGCCCCAGGGGTATACACAGCAGCCCCAGGGGTATACACAGCAGCCCCAGGGGTAGTACACAGCAGCCCCAGGGGTAGTACACAGCAGCCCCAGGGGTAATACACAGCAGCCCCAGGGGTAGTACACAGCAGCCCCAGGGGTAGTACACAGCAGCCCCAGGGGTATATACAGCAGCCCCAGGGGTGTATACAGCAGCCCCAGGGGTATACACAGCAGCCCCAGGGGTATACACAGCAGCCCCAGGGGTATACACAGCAGCCCCAGGGGTAGTACACAGCAGCCCCAGGGGTAGTACACAGCAGCCCCAGGGGTAATACACAGCAGCCCCAGGGGTAGTACACAGCAGCCCCAGGGGTAGTACACAGCAGCCCCAGGGGTAATACACAGCAGCCCCAGGGTAGTACAGCAGCCCCAGGGGTAGTACACAGCAGCCCCAGGGGTAGTACACAGCAGCCCCAGGGGTAGTACACAGCAGCCCCAGGGGTAGTTACACAGCAGCCCCAGGGGTAGTACACAGCAGCCCCAGGGGTAATACACAGCAGCCCCAGGGGTAGTACACAGCAGCCCCAGGGGTAATACACAGCAGCCCCAGGGGTAGTACACAGCAGCCCCAGGGGTAATACACAGCAGCCCCAGGGGTAGTACACAGCAGCCCCAGGGGTAGTACACAGCAGCCCCAGGGGTAGTACACAGCAGCCCCAGGGGTATATACAGCAGCCCCAGGGTGTATACAGCAGCCCCAGGGGTAGTACACAGCAGTCCCAGGGGTATACACAGCAGCCCCAGGGGTATACACAGCAGCCCCAGGGGTATACACAGCAGCCCCAGGGGTATACACAGCAGCCCCAGGGGTAGTAACCCGCAGCCCCAGGGGTAGTACACAGCAGCCCCAGGGGTAATACACAGCAGCCCCAGGGGTAGTACACAGCAGCCCCAGGGGTAATACATAGCAGCCCCAGGAGTAGTACACAGCAGCCCCAGGGTAATACACAGCAGCCCCAGGGGTAGTACACAGCAGCCCCAGGGGTAGTACACAGCAGCCCCAGGGGTAGTACACAGCAGCCCCAGGGGTATATACAGCAGCCCCAGGGGTGTATACAGCAGTCCCAGGGGTATTTACAGCAGCCCCAGGGGTATACACAGCAGCCCCAGGGGTATACACAGCAGCCCCAGGGGTAGTACACAGCAGCCCCAGGGGTAGTACACAGCAGCCCCAGGGGTAATACACAGCAGCCCCAGGGGTAGTACACAGCAGCCCCAGGGGTAGTACACAGCAGCCCCAGGGGTATTTACAGCAGCCCCAGGGGTAGTACACAGCAGCCCCAGGCCCCCCTCACTTTTTGGCGCCCCCACCTCAGGATGCCCCCCCCTTGCACGCAGCGCTGCGCTCATACATTACCAGCCTGTCAGCTGTCATCCTCCGGTGGCGGATCGCGGCTCCCGGCTCCGGCTTCCATCTTCTTCTGTGTCTTCCTGCATTGTGACAGGGGCTCATCGCGATGACGTCATCGCGACGCCGGCCGGTCATGTGACATGCAGGAAGACACAGAAGAAGATGGAAGCCGGAGCCGGGAGCCGCGATCCGCCACCGGAGGATGACAGCTGACAGGCTGGTAATGTATGAGTGCAGTGCTGCGTGCGGGGGGGGCATCCTGAGGTGGGGGCGCCAAAAAGTGAGGGGGTCCCGTATATACTCGCGTATAAGCCGAGGGGAGACTTTTCAGCCCAATTTTTGGGCTGAAAAACTCGGCTTATACGCGAGTATATACGGTATATGGATTACCTTCCCTTCTCAAATAATATAATATTGTTATAATAAACATTACTCTCTTAAAATATGTCCTTCTTAATTAAAAAATATTATGACATTTTTATTTAAATGTCAAAACTTAATAAAAATCTAATTAAAAATTTATAGTAAAAAATATTCATAATGACAAAAATGGAAGTTTTAATAATAAAAAATCAAAATAAGTAAAAAATGTAAAATTGAAAGAATATTCATATTAAAAATAGAAATATTAAAAAACTAATAAAAATGAAAAATAAAACAACAATCAAAATGATAATAAAATGAAAACCTAAAATTGTGATCAATAAAAATTGATAAAAAGAATGATAAAAATCAAAAGTCAAAATAAAATAGAATTAAAATAAGATAGGGCTTTTGGTTGTATGATTGACAGATTTATAATATTGATAATATATACCCTTAATGTGTTCATACATTTCTGATCACTCATCTGCCCCATTATTGAATTATCAAAATAATTTAATAATTTCCCTAATACCTTTTATTTAAATATATATATCTCTATAAATTATTATTATAATTAATAATATAATTTCACTTCATTATCTCTAATAACTGATCATTGTATCTTGTAGTTGTTTCTCATTTGTCAAATCTGTGGAAAATATATTGAAAATGTATTACTCAGATATAATAATGTCATCATTTATAAACATCTATTTTCTTTTCATATCATGAGATATGACTTCATGAAAACATTCTTATATAAAACCAAATTAAAGATAATTATTTGTTAAACCTTTGGATACATTTCCAGTATCAGCCTTATATCATGTAAAAATAAAATATTCACCTACTTATTACCTATCTAGCTAATCGTTACTCAGACGCTTCTGCTCTATGCCAGTCATTGCACTGGCTGCCTATACACTATAGGATCCATTTCAAACTGCTTGTTCTCACCCACAAAGCTCTTCACAGTGCAGCACCCCCATACATCTCCTCCCTCATCTCTGTCTATCACCCCACCCATTCTCTTCTCTCTGGAAGTGAATGTAGACTCACTTCTGCATTAATCCGAACCTCCCACTCCCGGCTCCAAGACTTCTCCTGAGCTGCACCAATTCTCTGGAATTCTCTACCCCAAAAAATTAGATGTATCCACAACTTAAATAGTTTTAGGCGATCCCTAAAAACACATCTCTTTAGGGCGGCCTATCATGATCCCTAGATTACTTGGGAAAAGGTGTTTTGCGATCCGCTCTGCCAGACTGACTCGCATCAAAGAAGACACTTGAAGATGAAGTGTTGATCAAATCCTTCTTTTATTCACCGACGCGTTTCGGTGCCCACCTGGCACCTTCATCTTGTTCCCCCAACCCCCCTTTTTGTATTTATCATGATCCCTAGTCAGTCATCTAGACATAGCCTATCCGCTCCACCTCAAGTGGATCACATATAACGGGTTGTGGCCACTTATTCTGCTCCTACCTGTTCCCCATCTCCTCAAGTTGACTATACTATCATTGCAAATGAGCACCTATACCTTGTCACCCCCACCTCATTGTTAGATTGTAAGCTCTTATGAGCAGGGCTCCAATTATTGTATTATGTTATGCTTTGTAATGTATTGTTTTTTGGCACTGTATTGTATTTTCTAATTGTTTCTTATGATTGTTTAAATGTGAGCTTTGTATTGTGAATGGGAAGCGCTGCGGAATATGTTGGCGCTATATAAATAAAAATTATTATTATTATTTCTTGTATTTAATTTAAACCATAATTTAAAAAGAAAATGTTTATCTATGACTGGATCCATTATCTATAAAAAATATAAAGTCTTATAAATGTAAGAAATATCAAGTAATTATTCTAATAATGTGAATGAATTATCTTGATGTGTTTACTTAATTATTTCAAATATGAAAATGTATTTACTGTAAGTCATTTTTCAGTTCTTTTTCCTAAAACCCAACTTTCCATATGCACTCAGCTTTCCTGCTTCATCTGCACCCATCAGTCACTCGAGAGGCCTCACACTCACACACACTCTTCCAACTGTGACAGCTGTTCAGACACTTTTCACTAACATTTATTTACATATAACAAAGACTTTGACACAAGTCATGACTACAAACCTATTGTTTTCTCTCACTTAGAGCGATCTTGATGTGTCATAAAACAAATTGTTACTTTATATTCCCAGTTTAAAACATATCTTAACAAATCATATACCGGTATATTAGACACATACACATGTAAGTTATGACACGTAACTTTTACTTCTAAAGAATGTAGTTGAGGGAAGGTGATCCTGGATACTTGACACCTTCTGAAGGTTCTATGATAAGAAATGAAAGCTGTGTCTCTGCTTCTGTGCCTGGTACATAAGAAGTTAATTTCATAAAACACTGCACACAGTATGAGTTGAATGCAATACACAAAACCTAAATGTTAATAGTTGAAATATACTTATCCTTTCCCGTGTAAAAAGAAAAATATTATTAATTTTTTATAAGGAGGGGATACATGTTCCACCATCTTGACTTGAACTTCTTGAAAAATATAAAAATAATATTAATACCAAATAACACCATTTTATATAATCATATATATATATATTGATTATAATAAACTTCTAATTATTATTTTCCATGAAACAGAGGAAAAAATACTATATACATATATATTTATATATATATATATATATATATATATATATAGATATATATATATATATATTATATATATATATATATTAACAACATTTTAAACCCTAGGAGATCTCGTCTTTTCCTTTTGTCCAAAAGGTTACATGAATGAGGTTCTTTTCATGGTGAACCTCCTCCCTAGTTGCTCTCCTACATCAATCCTGTCAATTTTACTTGCATTAGGGGAACAATATAGTAATGAATTTAAATGTAATCTTTCATTATTATGATCATGTATACAATTTAATAATTCCATAACTTTACTCATAATATCGAGTAATACATGCGAGCATATATATATATATATATATACCGTATATAGTCGCGTATAAGCCGAGTTTTTCAGCCCAAAATTTGGGCTGAAAAGTCCCCCCTCGGCTTATACGCGAGTATATACGGTAATCCGTATATATACAGCAGCAGCCCTGGAGGTATACAGGTCCCCCCATCAAGCGCCAGGCCCCCCCCCTTGCGCGGCAGCCTGTAAAGGAAAATCATACTCATCGCTGTCCCGCGCTGTCCCGCCGCTGCCATCACGATCCCGGGCTTCAATCCGCGTCTTCTGTGGTTGCGGGCAATGACGTTATTGCGCGCGACCACAGGAACCCGGAAGCCGGAAGATGCGGATTGAAGCCCGGGATCGTGTGTCGGCAAGCGGCGGGACAGCGCGGGACAGCGATAAGTATGATTTTCCTTTACAGGCTGCCGCGCAAGCTTGATGGGGGGGCCTGTATACCTCCGGGGCTGCTGCTGTATACAGCCCTGGGCTGCTGCTGTATACAGCCCTGGGGCTGCTGGTGTATACAGCCCTGGGGCTGCTGGTGTATACAGCCCTGGGGCTGCTGGTGTATACAGCCCTGGGGCTGCTGGTGTATACAGCCCTGGGGCTGCTGGTGTATACAGCCCTGGGGCTGCTGATGTATACACCCCTGGGGCTGCTGCTGCTGTATACTACCACTGGGGCTGCTGTATACTACCACTGGGGCTGCTGTATACTACCACTGGGGCTGTATATACCTCTGGGGCTGCTGTATACTACCACTGGGGCTGCTGTATAGTACCGCTGGGGCTGCTGTATACTGCCGCTGGGGCTGCTGTATACTACCACTGGGGCTGTATATACCTCTGGGGCTGCTGTATACTACCACTGGGGCTGCTGTATAGTACCACTGGGGCTGCTGTATACTACCACTGGGGCTGCTGTGTACTACCACTGGGGCTGCTGTATACTACCACTGGGGCTGCTGTATAGTACCACTGGGGCTGCTGTATACTACCACTGGGGCTGCTGTGTACTACCACTGGGGCTGCTGTATACTACCACTGGGGCTGTATATACCTCTGGGGCTGCTGTATACTACCACTGCGGCTGCTGTATAGTACCACTGGGGCTGCTGTATACTACCACTGGGGCTGTATATACCTCTGGGGCTGCTGTATACTACCACTGGGGCTGCTGTATACTACCACTGGGGCTGCTGTATACTACCACTGGGGCTGCTGTATACTACCACTGGGGCTGCTGTATACTACCACTGGGGCTGTATATACCTCTGGGGCTGCTGTATACTACCACTGGGGCTGCTGTATACACCTCTGGGGCTGCTGTATACTAACCACTGGGGCTGCTGCTGTATATACCACTGGGGCTGCTGCTGTATACTACCACTGGGGCTGCTGTATATACCTCTGGGGCTGCTGTATACCACACTGCTGGGGGCTGTATACCTGTGCTGGGGTCCACCCTCGGCTTATACACGAGTCAATAGATTTTCCCAGGTTTTGGGGGCAAAAGTAGGGGGTCGGCTTATACACGGGTCGGCTTATACACGAGTATATACGGTATATATATATATATATATATATATATATATATATACTGTACATACACACATACCACAATTAAACTCTATACATGAGCAATGTCATAACAAAAACTAGTGGACTATTTCTACTCAGGCCAGAGAGAAACATGATTCCCCTGTCCTATGTTTAGAATTTGCAAGCAGTGGGGAACCACCAAGCCTGGCTGAAGTATTCTGACATTTTGGAGTGTCAAAATGATTATTAATTAACTCCTGTGAAGAATGATTTAACGACATTCGGATTAAATTATGATAATTGTATGAAATTTGAATTTTCCTACGTATTTCATACATTTTGTCATGAAAACCATTTGGTTTAGACAGATTTGAAAAAGAAGAAGAAGCCATTTTGTTGTAGCCTTCTGATTTGTTTAATTTTACATAATATTTCCTGTCCTGACATTTCCTGCCAGCATCCAGTAATTTTGTACATTCATATAGATTTGATCTCTGTGAAGCCAGAGCACGTATTCTAAGGGGTATAAATTTAAATTTACCTATAAAGCTTTGAATGATATGTTTCTGGTTACCATCCCCGACAACAGCATTGCAAACTCGTCTATATATTGACATAAAATTATATGTACATTCTTTTTGCCCAATTTGTAAAGTTCTTAATATCTTCAGATCTGGACTTTCTTTTGTTTTGCAAAAGATAAGATCTTTCAATCTACAAACATCTGAGCCCTCATGTGATTGAGAAATATAAGATAAATTCCTTAATTCAAGTCTTCTTAGATATAAATCAGGTAACCACATTTTGAACAATTGATTTTTCTCATCATTGGAAAGACTATATTTTTCAGCAGAATTCTCGAATACCTCTGAATTTCTTGCTACGTGAAGGCCAGGGTCATACACGGGAATCATTTTACTTAATTTCAGCAGATTCTTTCTGATTTTAAGCTGAAGAATCTTGTCTATTTTTGGTGACTGACCTTCACCACTCCCCCGAGCTACGTCTCCTTCTGTGGCTCCTCCCATCTCCTTTTCTACTCCTCCTCCCTTGGCTACTCCCACTTCATTTTCTATGTCAGTTAAGCTGACTCCTCCCACTTGTCTGACTATCTCATTTTCTCCCTTGTTTCCTCCCCCTTCTACCACGTCTGTTCCTGACTCATCTTGAAGGTCATCTATACTGAGCACATGGTCATTAGTCAAATGGCGTCCGCCATCTTGGGGAAAAACTTCTATAGTGACAATTTCACTATCCTGTCATTTCAATGTTACAAAATCATGAAACACATTAACCATTTTTAAAATGTTGCGTATCTTTCCCTTATCTTTCTTCAAAGACATTACTCATGAATCTAATGTTACATTTGCAGACTGACATTCTGCATACATTTTTAGCCATAATTTTCCTAAATCAAGACTATCTAAAAAACTAAAAACTAAGTCACTATGCTTTGCATATGAAATTATTAGATCCATTGTCTTACCTTAATAAGGATCCTGCTCGTCGCTTCTCTGTGACTTCTTGCAGGCAGGACTTACTTCTGGCACTTGTAGTCCGTCCTTTCTCAGTCTTACTTGAAATATAGTCCTTACTTCAGAAGATTAAAAAAACTCATCCGACTTTGCTGTGTGGTTTCAACAGAATTCACACTTCTTCACTTCTAATGGTTCTTTGCTCTGAAGATTTATGACGGTCTTGCCACTTGTCAGATTCCTGAGCTTTTATAACAGCTGTTAGACTCAACCCAGCCCCCTCTTGTACAAGAGAGAGGAATATGACAAAAAATAGCACAAAGGAAGAGAAAAAAAAATGAAATTAAAAAACAAGAATGTCCATCAAAAAATCACATCAGAGGTGACTGGAGGCTCGCCAATGTTAAATACCGCTATATGTGCATAATTATCGTCAAGTGCGAATTATTGAGAAGAGACGTAAAAGTATATAAAAAATATCTTGTTGACTTTTATTGGTCAAAATGAACCAATAATAAAAGGCATCACAGTAAAGTAACCTATTCAGGTAGTTATAGGAAAAGAGTCCATTTATCCTTTATAAGTATGTGTCATACTTGCTTCCTTGAGTTTGTAGTCAATTGGTCTTGGGGTATCCATCTCTCCAAGGCATATGGTTCCTGCCCGGCATGAGGAATCTATTACGTTGTCTCCGATGGTCAGCCTAGAGTGGAGTGAGCTTGTCCCCAGTAGGGAGAGCGCCCCTCCCATGGTATGGCTCATTCTTATTGAGTGACAGTGACATACATTTTTACTATACATGGATACTTCTAGACAATTCTGGGATGATGCAATCTCTATACTTCTACTTGTAAGTTAAATATATCAGCAGATATGTATATACGAATAAATTAATATTTAATAATTATATCCGATATTTGAGGTATATATTAATGAAGATATTCATGTTTTAACAGTTTTTTTATTATTGCGAGAACTCGTTTCAACAAAACAAAAAGGAAGCATCAATCAGTACAATAGACAGTACATTAGTCTAGTCATACAGGGAAATACCACTTAATATATCACAAATAATGAGGACAAGATCAAGTAACCTGGGTAGGGGGAGGGTAGAGGGGGGGAAGAGGCTACATGGACGAAGAGGGTGGAGGGGGTGGGGAGGGGGACGGTGTGAAACCGGGAGAGCTCCGCTGCCAATGAGGTGTGAGATCGGAGTGGCCAGTGGGTGAGTCGCCCATATATTCCAAGAATTCAGGGTGCGGTTTCTGGTGGGGAGATCCAAAGCCAGACAGTATTCATGCTGGAAAATACCATTAACTCTGTCTACCACCTCTGATAAAGATGGGGGGCCACAGCCTGCCACCTCGCAGCAACAGCGAGCCTAGCCGCTGTAAGTACGTGTGTGACCACTTGTTGCAAGGTCGGGGGAAGGCCTGTAGACCTATATGCAGAATAGCCAGCTGGGGAGTGAGGGTGAGCGTCAGTCCTGTAATAGTTCTCAGCAGTCCCGCCACTAGGTGCCAGAAGGAAGCTACATTGGGACAAGACCACCAGACATGGGGGAGATCCCCCTTCTCCCCACATTGTCTCCAGCATAAGGGCGACAAGCCCCTGCCGAATTTGACCAGCCTCGACGGGGGGCATGTACCAACGCAGATGTACTTTCTTGAGGCTCTCTATGTGATTTATACATCTAGAGAACCTCTGAACCGCCCGGACTGCTGACTCCCAGTCCTCCTGCTCAGACGTGAAGTTCAGGTCCTCCTCCCACTTCCGCACGTAGGGCAATTTGCCTGGTGTGTTAAGCAGTAGGAGACCAAAGTGGCCATCTTGCCTGACAAGGCTGACCAATGGTAACGCAGTTGTGGCGACCAATCGGATGGTAGGGGCGCGTCAAAACACACTCTGGCATGCCTATCTCCCAGCCTCTGTCAAACGGTACGCCCACATTGAGCTTGTAGTTGTGCTGTGCGTCGACGTGATAACGACCGCCAACATGATCGCTGTGTCATTCAAGCGATGTGGGCATCGCTGGATCGTTGATTGGTTGTTCACTATATCTAGACGTGTGACATCTCACCAACGATGTCTGAAACAACCGCGCGCCCATGAGATCGTTGCCGACATTGTTCCAATGTCATACCGTGTAACGGTATCTGAAGGATAACTACTAATGAATTCACATATTGCTCTATTATGTACAATATATATATAGTGCAGTAATTTACCTCTGATTGTGATCCAGCGTTGTAGGTTCCTGTGGTGGATACCCAGCCTACATGTTTGCTGCTGGTGTTGACCCAGTCCAGGAGTTGTAAGAAAAGGGAAAATAGGGAGTTGCAATCCAAACCAATGGTTCACTAATTGTGGCAAATCAGCTCAGTAGTTTACCTGTGGATGCAACACAGCCCATTAATTTTCCAGTAATGGTGATCCAACCAGTTAGTTCGTTGATAGTGCCAAAACAGTCCAGAAGATTGATAGTATTGGTATCCTAGCCCTGAAAATTACCAGTGGTAGCAATCCAAACCAGTATTGTACGTGTGGGGGCAATCCAGCCCAGTTTTTTACTAGTGGTGGCAATCCAGACGAGTAAGTTACTGATGGAGGCACCCCATCCCTGTAAATCACTAGTAAAGGCAGTCTACTTTGGTGGTTTATCTGTGTTAACAATCCAGCCGAGTTCTTCAATACCAATGGAATTCCAGCCCATTACATTGCTGATGCTGGAAATCAAGCACAGCAGGTTGATTGTTACTTCCCTCAAAAACCATTTTGCAAGATGTTCTCTTGTCTTTTTTTCCTCATTTTTCCTTCCTTCCATGTGATCTTTCCAGAGTTAAAATCCTAATTAAATAAACTGAAAAACTGGCTGATTGTCGCAGTCTCTTAAGACTGACCTTCCACAGTGGAATTTATAGACCCTGTAAGATATTAACCATTATGATGTCATTGTCTGTCTGAGCTGTGATGCATTATGATAAGTAGGTTACAATTTCAAGGAAGATTCATTTATATTAAATTTTAATTTTCCGATAGTTTTCAAAACAAGCTTGACTACACTAGAACGAACATAGCCATTATACTTAAGATAACCATTATATAATTGAATAAATTCTTATAAATAAGAAGAGGGAAGGGAAAGGAGAAGAAGAAAAGGAAACATGTTTTTATGGATGTAAACAAGGATTGAAATTAGAAGTAAAAGGAGTAGGGCAAGGGAGAACATTCATACTAGTCGTATTTGTACAAGTACAGGAAGAATAACTATTATTGAATTAACATATTGCTCTCTTATGTACAATATCCAGTATATCCAGTACAGTAATTTGCCTCTGATTGTGATCCAGTTTTGTAGCTTCCCAGAGGTGGAGACCCAGCCTAGGTGTTTGCTGGTGGTGTTGACCCAGTGCAAGAGATAACAGGTAGTTGCAATCCAGCACAGGAGTCTACTGGCAGTGGCTGGCTATAGGGACCCAGTTAGAAAGTTAGCCAATGGTCACAACTCAGCTTAATATTTCGCCATTGGTTTTGCCCCAGCCAAGTAGTTCACTAGCGGTGAGAATCCAGCCAAACAGTTCACAAGTGGTTACAACCCAAACCAATAGTTCCCTAGTTGTGGCTAACCAGCTTAGTAGTTTGCCTGTGTAATGCCACAAAGCCCATTCATTTTCCAGTAATGGTGAACCAACCAGTTAGTTTGTTGATAGTGCCAAACCAGTCCAAGAGATTGATAGTATTGGTATCCCAGCCCAGAAAATTATCAGTAGTGGCAATCAAAACCAGTATTGTACTGGTGGGGGAAATCCAGGCAGTTTTTTTTAGTAGTGGTGGCAATACAGACCACTATGGTATTGGTGGGGACAACCCATCCCGGTAATTCACTAGTAAGGGTAATCTACCTGTGTTAACAATCCAGCCGAATACTTCAATACCAATGGCATTCCAGCCCATTACATTGCTGATGCTGGAAATCAAGCACAACAGGTTGATGGTTACTTCCCTCCAAAACCATTTTGCGATATGTTCTTTCGTCATATTTCTCTTCATATTTCTTTCCTTCCACATGATCTTTCCAAAGGTAAAATCATAATAAAATAAACTGAAAAACAGGCTGATTACAAAGGAGGTGCAGTCGCTTGCCGGTGTCTCTGAAGACTGAGATTCTGAGCTTCCACAGTCGAATTTATAGATCATGTGATGTCATCAACCATTATGATGTCATTGTCTGTCTGAGCTGTGGTGTATTATGATAAGTAGGTTACAATTTCAAGTAAGATTTATTTATATCAAATTTTAATTTTCCAATAGTTTTCAAAACCATCTTGACTACACTAGAACGAGCATTGCCATTATACAGTACTTGGAAAAAACAGTATATCATTAAATAAATTCTCATAAATAAGAAAGAGTAAGGGAAAGGAGAAGAAGAAAGGGAAAAATGTTTTTATTGATGTAAACAATGATCAGAATTACAAGTAAACGGAGTAGGGCAAGGGAGTACATTCATCCTAGTCATATTTGAACAAGTACAGGAAGGATAACTACTAATGAATTCACATATTACTCTCTCATCTACAATATATATCCAGTGCACTAATTTGCCTATGATTGTGATTCACTTTTGTAGCTTCCCAGTGGTGAAGACCCAGCCTGGGTGTTTGCTGGTGGTGTTGACCCAGTGCAAGAGATAATAGATAGTTGCAATCCAGCACAGGAGTCTACTGGCAGTGGATGGTTCATTAAGTAGTACACCAACATTAGTGACCCAGCCCAGTAGCTCATTAGCATTAGGGACCCAGTTAGGAGGTTATAGCCAGTGGTCACAAGCCAGCTTAATATTTCGCCATCAGTTTTGCCCCAGCCAAGTAGTTCACTGGCGGTGAGAACCCAGCCAAACAGTTCACAAGTGGTTACAACCCAAACCAATAGTTCCCTAATTGTGGCAAACCAGCTCAGTAGTTTGCCTGTAATTCCACAAAGCCCATTAATTTTCCAGTAATGGTGATCCAACCAGTTAGTTCGTTGATAGTGCCAAACCAGTCCAAGAGATTGATAGTATTGGTATCCCAGCCCAGAAAATTATCAGTAGTGGCAATCAAAATCAGTATTATACTGGTGGGGGAAATCTAGCCCAGTTTTTTTTACTAGTGGTGGCAATACAGACCACTATGGTACTGGTGGGGCAACCCATCCCAGTAATTCACTAGTAAGGGTAATCTACCCTGGTGGTTTACCTGTGTTAACAATCCAGCCGAGTACTTCAATACCAATGGCATTCCAGCCCATTACATTGCTGATGCTGGAAATCAAGCACAACAGGTTGATGGTAACTTCCATCCAAAACAATTTGGCGATATGTTCTTTCATCTTTTTTTCTTAATATTTCTTTCCTTCCACGTGATCTTTCCAGAGGTAAAATCATAATAAAATAAACTGAAAAACAGGCTGATTACAAAGGAGCTGCAGTCTCTTGCCGGTATCTCTGAAGACCGAGATTCTGAGCTTTCACAGTGGAATTCATAGATCATGTGATGTCATCAACCATTATGATGTCATTGTCTGTCTGAGCTGTGGTGTATTATGATAAGTAGGTTATAATTTCAAGTAAGATATATTTATATAAAATTTTAATTTTCCAATAGTTTTCAAAACCATCTTGACTACACTAGAATGAGCATAGCCATTATACAGTACTTGAAAAAAACTGTATATCATTAACCTTTGTCAGGCTGCATAATTTTACAACCTTAACAGGCTGCATAGGTACAATTGTACCTTCATATATACCTCCACTGTGGGAAGACTTTACTTGGTTTCAGAAACTAAAGTTCATTCAGCTACAAATGTTATGCTGATATCTATTGGCCAGTGTTGTTACTGGTCACTTATGTTGCTGTCAATTAAGTTTTTTAAGAAGATTCAGACATTGAACAAGAAATGGTCATAGAGCAGGAAAAAGAATACGACTCAGACGAAAGTGTTGAGGATGATTCTGTGCCTCAAAGTGCAGGCGACATTTGGACTTCTAAGGATAAAACTCAATGGTGTAGTGATCCACTGACAAATGCACAAACAAAATCTCGTAATGTCCTACGACAAAGAGATGGCCCTGCAGCAATCAGCAACCTGTATACAGCAAAAGAGCTATTCAAGTCAATCATGACTCCCGAGATGTGTGACATCATATTACGGGAAACGAATCGAAAGGCCAAGAGAGTTTGTGATGCTTACAACAACGAACTTGTACAATGTTTTCCTGATTCTTCTGAACGGCCACCACAAAAAACATTCAAGCAATTTACTGAAACTGAACTTCATGCATTTTTGGGCATACTGATTGCTGCTGGTGTGCACAGAGCCAACAAAGAGAATCTGGAGGAAATGTGGAATGTTGCTGCTCTGCCTCTTATACGTGCAGCCATGTCTCGTGACCGCTTCAAGATGATACTCAGATTTATCAGATTTGACTACGAAAATACACGTGCAGAACGTGTGCAAACAGATAAAGCTGCACCAATACGGGACGTCTGGACAATGCTGAACAGTAATCTGGAGAGAGCCTACAAGCCATATCATTGTATCACCGTCGACGAGCAATTATTTCCATTTAGAGGCCATACTAAATTTACCCAGTATATACCTTCAAAACCAGCTAAATATGGCATAAAGATTTTCTGGGCTTGTGACTCATCAAATGCCTACCCATTACAAGGTCAGCTCTACACTGGGAAACCAACTGATGGTCCTCGACAAGTAAACATTGGAGAACGAACAGTATTGGAACTAGTGAGCTCGTATAAAGGCTCTGGAAGAAATGTCACCACCGATAACTTCTTTACAACCATGGAACTAGCTAAGGTATTGAACTCCTGGAACATGACACTAGTTGGTACAGTGAGAAAAAACAAAAGGTTCCTACCTAGCAACATGCAGTCTGCCAAAGAAAGGCCTGTAAACTCGACAAATTTTGCCTACAATCATGATGCAACAGTCTGTTCATATGTACCAAAGAAGAACAAATCAGTCGTGCTTCTATCATCTATGCACATGACGGGAGAAGTTGAAGAGACACTAGCAGCCAAGCCAGAGATAATAAAATACTACAACAAAACAAAAGGTGGCGTTGATGTTATGGATAAAATGTTGGGAGAGTACACTGTGAAACAACGAACATCACGTTGGACTTTGGCATTTTTCTACAATATGATTGACGTCACTGGGTTAGCATCCTACATCATCTACAGAGAACACAATCCAAGCTTCAGGGCAAAGGACTAACGAAGAAAGTTCCTGAAAGATCTCACAAATCAGCTGTGTATGCCTGCAATTGAAGATCGTAGTACAAACCGAATGATAATGAGAAACCATTTTCTTCTAGGTGCAGTAGAAATGGTGCTTGGACGATGCATTATGGTAGCATCGCAAGCAGCAACTGACCCTCAAATACCTTATGGTAGTCGTGGACCCTCCCCTGTTGTTGATAGTTGCTATGTCTGCCGAGACCTGAAGTGAAAACAACGTAAGACTAGAAAGTCTTGTGTAGTTTGTGTGAAACCCATTTGCGATGAACACTCGGCAGCAAAGCCAACATGCATTACTTGCAAAGAAAATCAATAAAAAAAAGTTTCTTACATTTTCTTTTATAATGTAAATGAACAGTTTTTTTACTTGTTTATAATAGTTAAATAGCATTATCATTAAAAAAAAATGTATGCTTTTTTCCTTGCATTATCTTCATTCAAAATATATGAGGTACATTTGTACCTATGCAGCTTGTTATGGATGCAAAAAGATCTCGACCCCTTATCTCGGAAGCGGGTGGAGATATTTTATTGAAATTTGGCCAATATATTCTGGACCAAAAATGTAGAGATGTCATGAAATTTCAGCCTTCTACGTCTTTTCGAAAAAAAGTTAATGCAATTTTAAAACGGAATAGTTACAATTGTACCTATTCAGCCGGATAAGGGTTAAATAAATTCTTATAAATAAGAAGAGGTAAGGGAAAGGAGAAGTAGAAAGGGAAAAATGTTTTTATTGATGTAAACAATGATCAGAATTACAAGTAAACGGAGTAGGGCAAGGGAGTACATTCATCCCAGTCATATTTGTACAAGTACAGGAAGGATAACTACTAATGAATTCACATATTGCTCTCTCATGTACAATATATATCCAGTGCACTAATTTGCCTCTGATTGTGATCCAGTTGTGTAGCTTCCCAGTGGTGGAGACCCAGCCTGGGTGTTTGCTGGTTGTGTTGACCCAGTGCAAGAGATAATGGAGAGTTGCAATCCAGCACAGGAGTCTACTGGCAGTGGATGGTTCATTAAGTAGTACACCAACATTAGTGACCCAGCCCAGTAGCTCATTAGCATTAGGGACCCAGTTAGGAGGTTATAGCCAGTGGTCACAAGCCAGCTTAATATTTCGCCATCAGTTTTGCCCCAGCCAAGTAGTTCACTGGCGGTGAGAACCCAGCCAAACAGTTCACAAGTGGTTACAACCCAAACCAATAGTTCCCTAATTGTGGCAAACCAGCTCAGTAGTTTGCCTGTAATTCCACAAAGCCCATTAATTTTCCAGTAATGGTGATCCAACCAGTTAGTTCGTTGATAGTGCCAAACCAGTCCAAGAGATTGATAGTATTGGTATCCCAGCCCAGAAAATTATCAGTAGTGGCAATCAAAATCAGTATTGTACTGGTGGGGGAAATCTAGCCCAGTTTTTTTTACTAGTGGTGGCAATACAGACCACTATGGTACTGGTGGGGGCAACCCATCCCAGTAATTCACTAGTAAGGGTAATCTACCCTGGTGGTTTACCTGTGTTAACAATCCAGCCGAGTACTTCAATACCAATGGCATTCCAGCCCATTACATTGCTGATGCTGGAAATCAAGCACAACAGGTTGATGGTAACTTCCATCCAAAACAATTTGGCGATATGTTCTTTCATCTTTTTTTCTTCATATTTCTTTCCTTCCACGTGATCTTTCCAGAGGTAAAATCATAATAAAATAAACTGAAAAACAGGCTGATTACAAAGGAGCTGCAGTCTCTTGCCGGTATCTCTGAAGACTGAGATTCTGAGCTTTCACAGTGGAATTCATAGATCATGTGATGTCATCAACCATTATGATGTCATTGTCTGTCTGAGCTGTGGTGTATTATGATAAGTAGGTTACAATTTCAAGTAAGATATATTTATATAAAATTTTAATTTTCCAATAGTTTTCAAAACCATCTTGACTACACTAGAATGAGCATAGCCATTATACAGTACTTGAAAAAAACTGTATATCATTAAATAAATTCTTATAAATAAGAAGAGGTAAGGGAAAGGAGAAGTAGAAAGGGAAAAATGTTTTTATTGATGTAAACAATGATCAGAATTACAAGTAAACGGAGTAGGGCAAGGGAGTACATTCATCCCAGTCATATTTGTACAAGTACAGGAAGGATAACTACTAATGAATTCACATATTGCTCTCTCATCTACAATATATATCCAGTGCACTAATTTGCCTATGATTGTGATCCAGTTGTGTAGCTTCCCAGTGGTGGAGACCCAGCCTGGGTGTTTGCTGGTTGTGTTGACCCAGTGCAAGAGATAATGGAGAGTTGCAATCCAGCACAGGAGTCTACTGGCAGTGGATGGTTCGCTAAGTAGTACACCAACATTAGTGAACCAGCCCAGTAGCTCATTAGCAATAGGGATCCAGTTGGGAGGTTAGCTAGTGTCACAAGCCAGCTTAATATTTTGCCATCGTTTTGCCCCAGCCAAGTAGTTCACTGGCTGTGAGAACTCAGCTAAACAGATCACAAGTGGTTACAACCCAAACCAATAGTTCCCTAATTGTGGCTAACCAGCTTAGGAGTTTGCCTGTGGACGCCACAAAGACCATTAATTTTCCACTAATGGTGATCCAACTAGTTAGTTCGTTGATAGTGACAAACCAGTCCAAGAGATTGATAGTATTGGTATCCCAGTCCAGAAAATTATCAGTAGTGGCAATCAAAATCAGTATTGTACTGGTGGGGAAAATCTAGCCCAGTTTTCTTTTACATGTGGTGGCAAAACAGACAATATGGTACTGGTGGGGGCAAGCCATCCCAGTAAATCACTAGTAAAGGCAATCTACCCCGGTGGTTTACCTGTGTTTACAATCCAGCCGAATACTTCAATACCAATGGCATTCCAGCCCATTACATTGCTGATGCTGGAAATCAAGCACAACAGGTTGATGGTAACTTCCATCCAAAACCATTTGGCGATATGTTCTTTCATCTTTTTTTCTTCATATTTCTTTCCTTCCACGTGATCTTTCCAGAGGTAAAATCATAATAAAATAAACTGATAAACAGGCTGATTACAAAGGAGCTGCAGTCTCTTGCCGGTATCTCTGAAGACTGAGATTCTGAGCTTTCACAGTGGAATTCATAGATCATGTGATGTCATCAATCATTATGATGTCATTGTCTGTCTGAGCTGTGGTGTATTATCATAAGTAGGTTACAATTTCAAGTAAGATTTATTTTATAAAATTTTAATTTTCCAATAGTTTTCAAAACCATCTTGACTTCACTAGAATGTGCATTGCCATTATACAGTACTTGTAAAAAACAGTATATCATGAAATAAATTCTTACAAATAAGAAGAGGTAAGGGAAAGGAGAAGAGAAAGGGAAAAATGTTTTTATTGATGTAAACAATGATCAGAATTACAAGTAAACGGAGTAGGGCAAGGGAGTACATTCATCCTAGTCATATTTGAACAAGTACAAGAAGGATAACTACTAATGAATTCACATATTGCTCTCTCATCTACAATATATATCCAGTGCACTAATTTGCCTATGATTGTGATCCAGTTTTGTAGCTTCCCAGTGGTGGAGACCCAGCCTGGGTGTTTACTGGTGGTGTTGACCCAGTGCAAGAGATAATGGAGAGTTGCAATCCAGCACAGGAGTCTACTGGCAGTGAATGGTTCGCTAAGTAGTACACCAACATTAGTGAACCAGCCCAGTAGCTCATTAGCAATAGGGACCCAGTTAGGAGGTTAGCTAGTGGTCACAAGCCAGCTTAATATTTTGCCATCGGTTTTGCCCCAGCCAAGTAGTTCACTGGCGGTGAGAACTCAGCTAAACAGTTCACAAGTGGTTACAACCCAAACCAATAGTTCCCTAGTTGTGGCTAACCAGCTTAGGAGTTTGCCTGTGGACGCCACAAAGACCATTAATTTTCCACTAATGGTGATCCAACTAGTTAGTTCGTTGATAGTGACAAACCAGTCCAAGAGATTGATAGTATTGGTATCCCAGCCCAGAAAATTATCAGTAGTGGCAATCAAAACCAGTATTGTACTGGTGGGGAAAATCTAGCCCAGTTTTCTTTTACATGTGGTGGCAAAACAGACAAGTATGGTATTGGTAGGGGCAACCCATCCCAGTAAATCACTAGTAAAGGCAATCTACCCCGGTGGTTTACCTGTGTTAACAATCCAGCTGAGTTCTTCAATACCAATGGCATTCCAGCCCATTACTTTACTGATGCTGGAAATCAAGCACAACAGGTTGATGGTTACTTCCATCCAAAACCATTTTGCGATATGTTCTTTCGTCTTTTTCTCTTCATATTTCTTCCCTTCCACATGATCTTTCTGGAGGTTACATCCTAATAAAATAAACTGAAAAACAGGCTCATTAGAAAGGAGGTGCAGTCTCTTGCCGGTGTCTCTGAAGACTGAGATTCTGAGCTTTCACAGTGGAATTCATAGATCATGTGATGTCATCAATCATTATGATGTCATTGTCTGTCTGAGATGTGGTGTATTATCATAAGTAGGGTACAATTTCAAGTAAGATTTATTTATATAAAATTTTAATTTTCCAATAGTTTTGAAAACCATCTTGACTACACTAGAATGAGCATTGCCATTATACAGTACTTGGAAAAACCAGTATATCATGAAATAAATTCTTATAAATATGAAGAGGTAAGGAAAAGGAGAAGAAGAAAACAAAAAATGTTTTTTATTGATGTAAACAATGATCAGAATTACAAGTAAACGAAGTAGGGCAAGGGAGTACATTCATCCTAGTCATATTTGAACAAGTACAGGAAAGATAACTACTAATGAATTCACATATTGCTTTCTCATCTACAATATATATCCATTGCACTAATTTCCCTATGATTGTGATCCAGTTGTGTAGCTTCCCAGTGGTGGAGACCCAGCCTGGGTGTTTGCTGGTGGTGTTGACCCAGTGCAAGAGATAATAGAGACTTGCAATCTAGCAAAGGAGTCTACTGGCAGTGAATGGTTCGCTAAGTAGTACACCAACATTAGTGACCCAGCCCAGTAGCTCATTAGCAATAGGGATCCAGTTAGGAGGTTAGCCAGTGGTCACAAGCCAGCTTAATATTTCACCATCAGTTTTGCCCCAGCCAAGTAGTTCACTGGCGGTGAGAACCCAGCCAAACAGTTCACAAGTGGTTACAACCCAAACCAATAGTTCCCTAGTTGTGGCTAACCAGCTCAGTAGTTTGCCTGTGGATGCGACAAAGCCCATTAATTTTCCAGTAATGGTGATCCAACCAGTTAGTTCATGGATAGTGCCAAACCAGTCCAAGAGATTGATAGTATTGGTATCCCGAGATCCATGATGGCCACGACCAGGAAGCCTGAACTCCCCACAGCTTCTAGTGTGCCCAGCAGCATCCAAGCCACCCAGCCTCACAGAGCCCTCAAATTGCCTGCGACACACCACCTGCAGCTGCCAGCAACACCAAGACCCCAGTCAAAAGACAGCTTGATCCTTTATCAGCTCTCTCCAGGTGGGTCCGCATGAGCTCCAGACCCCCGCCATCTTGGGCCTAAGACAGCCCCATCACGCTCCCTGGCCATAAGCCCTTTTTGCCCATGGCCCGCCAGTCACCTGATAGTGGATTACAGGACAAGGGATCTGGTCATGAAAAGGGCTAGAGAGAGCTACTGTCACCTGTAGTGGCTCAAAGATTCAGATCTATCAGGATCTCTCTCCAATAACCCCAGCCAAACGTCGTCTTCT
Organism: Allobates femoralis; assembly: GCA_033576535.1. NCBI lineage: Eukaryota > Metazoa > Chordata > Amphibia > Anura > Aromobatidae > Allobates > Allobates femoralis. The sequence continues at coordinate 416,908,768 of JARQOC010000002.1, forward strand.
GAAACCACTTACAACAATTTTCCACCAGAGACACTATCCGTATAGATGGCTATTCCCTTTCGGCATATCTGTCAAGGCCAATGAAAAAAGACTTCAAGGCAGAACATCGGCTGATATTAAGAAGATGTGTCAGGAAATTGGTATCGAACTAGAGCATTATCCCAATCTGGAAGAGGTGGGAGCCGCTTACCAACTGAGAACGCTCCAACAACTACCACCTTGGAAGATGAACTTGACACCCAAATCCCAGAGGTCAAAACGTAAATCCTCTAAGATGACTGAGGCACGAGAGGGAGAGACCCCAAATGGATGAGATTTTTTTTGGACCTAAGCATTTCACCTCTTTCTCTGAACATCATAACCGAGACTTTATAGGGAGTCTCAGAGTCCCAAGGACATTACAGCATATCAAAAAACATAATTGGATACCACAATATATGTTCCTTGTCTCCCTGCCCTGACAAGGGATAGCATCCAAAAGTAAAACTGAGATGCGAGTGTCCAGAACGATGGACAAAACTCTCAACCACCCACGACTGACATGAAAACGATTCTATTGGACATCTGAGGGCCTTTCTCTGCGACCAACGTTTATCCACCCAAGGGCGATATTAACAAGCGCACTCAGCGACAGATTGAGACTCGCGTTGGAGCAGTTCTATATGAAGACAAAGGACCTCTCTTATCACTCTGGACATACCATCCGAAGGAATCCGTCTCCCAGGCGAGCAGGATACACCAGCCACTCGAGTCAATGGCTATTGAAATACTTAATGAAAAACCCTCTCTGTTGTTCCCCCACAATGACTTTTTCCTCGCTAGAGGAATGAATACAGAGATGAGTCTGGTTAGATCCCGCTCTACATATGTAGACATTATATGCATGATTAATTTTACAGAAAATACCACTATCCTTGAATCCAACCTAACAACAAATACACCTATAAACCATGACTATAATCGTAAGTTATACCATGTGATATCACACAACATACATGGCCTTAATTCCCCAATTCCTAGGTACAGACATTGCATTTCTTCAGGAAAGCTGGTTATGATGTCCTACTCTTGCAAGAGACTCATTTTCTAGAAACAAAAACACCTAACCTTGAAAAAAATTATTATAATACTTGGTTTCACGCATACACGCCTCAGAAGAGAGCCAGGGAGTAGCGATAGTGTTAGCAAAAAATATCCCTTTCTTACTTATTGAAAAATTAGTGGACCCGGAGGGCCGATATATATTTATAAAAGGTCTACTTGAAGGCACTCTGGTCACACTGGGAAGTTTATATGCACCTAACAAAAAACATGAATCCTGGATGAGGAAGATCCAACATAAACTTTCATTATTCGCAGAAGGCCCAACTATGATAGGGGGCGATATAAACATTGCTCTAGAACCTTTATTGGACAGCTCGTCTGGGAAAAGTAATATTCCACGGCAAGATTTGGCTCGAGTTAGGTCTTCTCTCCATACAGCAGATTTAATAGATGTGTGGCGCTATTTTCACCCGAAGGATAGAACATACACGTATTATTCCCACCCACACAACAATTAGCATAGGCTAGATTACCTATTTATATCTAAAACTTTACTTTCAGCTATTGTTAAAACTGAAATCCTCAGGCGTGGCCTGGACATGGCTGTGACCAGCAGCACCTAAAGGGAGCTCCTATGCCTGGACCCCATCCACTGCCATCACAAGCGATTACACGCAAAAACGAAGGTCTTGACGGAGAGTGTGGACCCCCAGACCTGTAGAGAACATTCCCAGCACTCCAGATGCCTGGCAAGTCTGATATTAAACAGTTTTTCCCCTCCTCGGGTGCACGCTGCCATACTGCCTGCTCTGCTAAAATGGCTGCCGCTTCAATCAGGGGAGAGGAGCACTCCAGGGCCCCCTCAGATCGCTCAGACCCGGGGCCCAGCACCTCTGCCCGGAGGACCACCAGAAACACCGCTGGATCACTTACCAGGGGACCCAAGGTACCTTCTAACCAGGGGGGGAACACTGGAAAGGGCAGGAAAGCCTCCATTATAGGAGACAGGGGGCGGGATGGACTCTTTCCTCACTCCCCCTCCCCTACACATGGAGGGAGAGACACTGCTGCAGCCCTGACAGCCAGCAGAGGAGAAATGCACACAGTAAATCCTAATGCAGCTCCATGGTCCCCTGAGCTGGGTTCTGATGCTTCTAGAAAGCCCCCTGTCCTCACCATTGAATGTGAACATACCTCCCCAGATATCTGTTATGGAGTCCGTTCTGCTGACTCTCTGGCCAGGGGTCCACATCCAGTTCCCTGCATGATGTCCCCCCCCTTTTCAAGCAGACGACCTGCATGATATCAGAACACGGATGCAGTTTTTCCCCACCAAAGATGACATGGAGGGATACATCCAGAGGCTGGAGAATGTCTGCAGGTCAGAGATTGGACCGCTTAAGGAGGACACTGCTAAGCTCAAGAGCACCATGCACACTGTCGTCCAGGAGGTAGCTGACCTCTCATCTATTGTAAAGCAGCAGCAACAACAACTAGATCAGCATGAGCAGAATTTCAACACAGTGCTGGATATGCTGGAGGATGCAGAAAATCGGAACAGAAGAAATAACATTAGGCTGAGGGGTGTTCCGGAGACAGTGGTCACACATGACATTACTCCCGTCCTACTACGGATCTTCAACTCTCTGTTAGAAAGACCCCAAGACGGACACATCGTGATGGATAGGGGACACAGATCCCTGGGTCCCAAATGGTACGACGCAGCACGTCCCAGAGACATTATCTGTAGGATCCATTTCTACCAACTAAAAGACGATATAATGAAGAAAGCTAGGGAATCTGATTCCATTGACCTTAATGGGGTGTCCGTTCAGCTTCTTACGGATCTCTCACCTATCACGCTTGCCAAACGCAGGGCTCTGCGCCCCTTGCTGGACCTCCTACGAGAGCAGGAGATACCCTACTCATGGGGTTTCCCTTTCCAACTCCAGGTCCGCAGGGGCTCGGAGACTCAGGTTCTGAGATCCCCGGCGGACATCCCAGAGTTCTGCGGGGCACTTGGACTACCATTGATAGACATCATGAACTGGCCACAGCTGTCCACCTTCTTCTCCAGGGGCCTGGGGTCTGGTCATCGATTCTCATCTGAAGAAGCTCGTAAGAGAAAGAGGGGCCCTAGGCGTCGCTCGGCAACATCCTCAGCTGCAACATGAACCTTCCTGCTGGTCCTTGTTTGGCTTATCACAGTTGGACTTTTTTTTTCTCTTTTTTGGGGCTCCTCACTGTGGTTCCCGAATCTGATCCAGGGAGGGGTCTGTCGCCACTCCTGGTCGGAAGTTGCGGAAACTTTTACCCCTTCTAGTTTGGTGGAGATTGTAAATATATTAAGTCGTGCCTTTCTCTAACATGTGTTGTCTTCCCCTTCCCCCCCCTCTCCAATACTCGCCTTGTTACACCTTACCCCTCTTCTCCTAGTTGCTCCCTTACCTTGCGGTCCTATCTTACCCTCCCCTGAATCCGCCTTCTCTCCTGTACCCCCCCTTTTTCCCCCCCTGCTCTATGACACCTTATCCCTCTACTCCTAGCCGCCCCATTACTCAGGAATTCCGCCTTACCCTCCCCTGGTCCCACTTTCTTTCCCGTCCTCCCCCCCTTCCCCCCCCTGCTTTAAGATATGTTCTTGGTTTGAGTGATCCATGAAGATTACAATGTTATTTTCTATATATGTGCCTTCTATATGTGATGTTTAAACTTTAAGAGGGTTCTGGGTGGGGCCCAGGCGCATTGTCCTGTTGTCGTGTACCAGTCACCCCACACGTAGGGAGTGTCTTTGACACATATTACAGAGTTCACTCTGTCAACTTTTTGGTCTGTGGGTTGCTTAACCCGCCGGCCTCTGGGACAGGAATTAGAGGTCCAGTCCCTCTTACTTTCTCTTTCTTCCTCACCGACTTTCTCTTTTCTGTCTTCCTGTTTCAACTCTTTTCTCTGAAACCCCATCTACCCCCTCACCGCACCTAGCCACCAATATGTCAAGAATTAATATCTGCTCTCTAAACATCAGAGGTTTCAATATACCTGAAAAACTGTCTCAGGTCCTGACTCATATGCATAAGAAACGTATCCATATCCTTCTCTTACAGGAAACTCACTTTAGAGCTGATACTGTCCCTCTTTAAAGCATAAATATTTTAATAAATGGTTCTATAGCCCCAACCCGGAGGTGCGGTCCAAGGGAGTCAGTGTAGCTATTCACAAATCTTTAGCGGCGCAGGTGATGGACTCCAAGATTGACCCGCATGGTAGATTTGTCTTCCTGAAGCTGCAGATAGCCGGGGACACCATAACTATTGCTAATCTGTATTTACCCAACCAGGACCCCGCCCGAAAATTGATTGCGTACCTACGCGTCCTGACAAACTTCACAGAGGGCTCAGTGATCCTGGGGGGCGACCTCAATTTTATACTGGATAGAGACTTGGACTCCTCCTCTCGCAGGTCCTCTGTTCCTGTTTCTCACCTTGAAAAATTGAAGTCTACACTTCTTGATAATAAGCTGGTGGACGTCTGGAGGTTGCTAAACCCGAGTGCCAGGGATTACACTTACTACTCCTCCGTTCATGACATGTACAGCAGGATCGATCTTTTTCTTCTCAGCCATAAACTCTTATTGTCAGATCCTCTAGTTGAAATTGAACCCATGATCTGGTCGGATCATGCTCCGATCATTCTTTCCCTTGGCCTCTCGGGTTTGGCTCCGACAGAGTGGACCTGGTCCCTCAATCCAGGCCTTCTAAAACAGCCAGCCTGCCAGTCGGCGGTGAGATCTGCGATAGCGGGATTCCTAAAGGATCATAAGTCTGATCCCACTGCACTCCCCTTTAAATGGGAGGCTTTGAAGGGAGTCATTAGGGGTATTCTCATCCAGCAGGGGTCCAAACTAAAACGGGAAAGAACTAGAGCAATTTCAGACCTGATGGCCTCTGTCCACCAATTAGAGACCCAACACAAACAAGCTCCAACACCACAACTACTCACTGAATTGTCCAAGGCCCGTACTGAGCTACGTACCATAATGGACTCGGCATCGTCCCGTCAGCAGGACCGCTTCCGCAAATACTTATACGAATTCTCTAATAAGCCAGGGAGAGTTTTAGCTAGATTTATCCATCCACGACTTCCTTCCACATACATACCATCTATTAGATCGAAAACGGGGGAACTTCTCCATAGGCCCCGTGAGATAGTGGATACATTTGGGGACTATTATAAATCTCTATAGAATCTTAGGGGACCTTTAGCTGACATGTCTCCTGCAGAATATCTCCGACGTATCGAGGACTATGTGGCAGACACCCCACTTCCACCTATCGGAGAGGAGGGCTCGGAGAACTTAGAGGCCACTTTTGCGGAGCAGCTCCAAAGAATAATGTGATATAGTAAGCGCTAAGGTACACACAAGGACTCGGCACGTAGATATATTACCTCTCAGCTTTAATCATCAAATGGCTAAAGGGATCCATTTGATGATTAAAGCTGAGAGGTAATATATCTACGTGCCGAGCCTTGTGTGTACCTTAGCGCTTACTATATCACATATATTCTTTGGAGCTGCAAAGTTTTCTTCCCCGTCAGGAAGGTGTTAGACAGCAGCTTTGGTTCACAGGACCTGGCAAACGTCATTCCACCACTCCCCTGGAGCAGTCACGTGCATTGGGAGACACGGAGGGCACGTGCAGCTTCTACCCCGCCGCTTACAGCTCAATAAGGAGAGCCCAGCAGAGAATGCCATCAATCCAGTTGTGCGGAGAGGCACAACATTAGAAGGTGAGCGGAGGGGATAAAAGACCGACCCCATTAATTAATTGAAAGCAGTCTGGCGCAAACTTTTGCTTTTTTGTACTTTTACGGAGCAAGAAGTGATCGATACCATCTCTGCACTTCCCAATGGGAAAAGCCCAGGTCCTGATGGTTTTTCGGCAAACTTCTATAAATTGTTTGTGCATGACTTAGCACCACAATTAACAGCCCTCTTCAACTCTATCTCCGACTCCTGCCCCTTTGCTCCTCAGACTTTAGCAGCTACAATTACAGTGATTCCGAAGCCGGGTAAGGACTCCCTCTCTTGCGCCAGTTATCGCCCCATCTCCCTCTTGAATCTAGATGTCAAGATCTTTGCAAAGATCTTGGGCTCAAGACTGGGATCTCTGTTACCGGCTTCTATTCACAATGACCAAACTGGATTTATCATGCATCGAGAGGCAAGAGATAACACCATCAAGACTTTACTTATTGCGGCTCAGATTCCACAACATCCCCGTATGCCTTCTCTCGGTCGATGCCGAAAAGGCATTTGACCGCTTAGGATGGGATTTTCTCTTTGCCTCTCTAAAGCAGTTGGGCCTGGGCCCGGTCATTGTGGGGAAAATCAGAGCGCTGTACCGTGGTCCCACTGCGCGGCTTAGAGTCAATGGACTCCTCTCCCCTGCCTTTGGGATCTCCAATGGCACGCGGCAGGGTTGTCCCCTGTCACCTATGCTATACGCCATTGCAATGGAGCACTTGGCCTGTGCCCTCAGGATATCTACAGATATTGAGGGTGTACGGATCCAGGGAGCCCATTTTAAACTGGCCCTCTATACTGACGACCTATTGATTTACATCTCGAACCCCCAGGTCGCCTTCCCGGTTATCATACGAGAGTTCATGAGATTTGGCGACGTGTCAAATTTCAAAGTAAATTACTCCAAGACAGAGGTAATGAATCTTACTCTATCGGATGCCTTGGTCCATCAGCTTCGGTCTTCCTTCTCTTTTCGATGGGTTGACAGAGGCTTGAGGTACTTAGGCATCACTATACCCAAAAACCCTAAGGATCTTTTTACCCTTAACTATGCCCCACTTTTACAAGCTACATTACGCGACCTGAAAAGACTCTGTGGCACACAGCTATCCTGGTTTGGACGCATTAATGTTATCAAATGGATATCCTGCCTAGATTTTTGTATCTATTCCAAATGCTCCCACTGAAGCTTGGAAAGAGGTGTACCACAGTCCGCGATGCAAATCTCCTTGTAAATAATGAAGTAGCCGATGTCAAATCAACCTCTCTTTTATTTCTCCAACGCGTTAACGCCTCCTGGCGTCTTCCTCAGGGATCAAATGCTCCATGATATCCCACCACAGTTCTTTCGTCAGTTAAATAATGCTATACGTAAATTTATTTGGGGAGCCAGGAGACCTCGGATTCGCTTTTCGACCCTGACTGAGCCAAAGCGAAGGGGCGGGACAGGGCTCCCTGATTTCCAGCGCTACTACCATGCGACGCTTTTGTGAGGATCTTAGACTGGAGATTCAATTCATATGTAAACAATGGGTGACAATTGAGAATTTGGCTTCGCCCACCTCGCTACGCTGGGTGCCATGGTTGCGAAAGCATAACCGCCCTCCAGACAAAATGTTCCTCCCTCTCACACAAGTGGTGATGAACTTTTGGGATGTGTGGCGGAGTAGAGTCTGTGACATTGCCTGTCCATCAATTTTAGGTCCCCTCTTCAATAACCCAGACTTTCCCCCGACAGTTGGGAGATCGACCTTCTTGAAATGGAATGCGGACACTGACCTGACATGTTTCAGGTCAAGGAATGGCTAAAGGGGGAGACGACGACGGGGGGCGGAGGGTTGGGACCGGGGTCCTGGTTGGAGATTTCCCAGCTGAGAACATTCATCCGATCCCTAAGTAGGGGGGCCCCCTCGAGATTTGAGTCACTACTGCTCTTGCCCGACGCCCCTGCTCACGCTATTTCTCTCCTGTATGCGGTGATAGGAGAGGTCGGGCCGCCCTTTGTCCCTCGATTCTTTACTGCATGGCAGACGGACTTGGGAACTACCTTCACTGAATCCGAACGAACCAAAATTTGCTTGTTGACCCACAAGATGTGATAGAAAAGAAACAGAATCGTTTGCGCCAAACTGCTATAAAAAATTATATGGGGTCAGTTTAATCACCCCTCCGCTCACCTTCTAAGGTTGTGCAGGTCTGCACAACTGGATTAGTCGCTAGTGCTGCTGGGCTCTCCTAGTTGAAATCGAGCGGCGAGGTGGACGCTGCACGTGCCCTCTGTGTCTCTCTCTCTGCACGTGACTGCTCTAAGGAGTGGTAAGCTGACGTCTGCCAGGTCCTGTGGCTCAAAGCTGCTGGTTATCACACTTCCCAGCAGGAAAGAATGTGTATGTAGCTCCAAAAGATAATGTGATATAATGAGCGCTAAGATACACACATGGACTCGGCCATTAGATATTTTACCTTTCAGCTTTAATCAGCAAGTGGGTCCCTCTAGTCACAACGCGTTTCAACACAGATAGCATCTTTCTCAAGTCTTGAGAAAGACGCTATCTGCGTTGAAACGCGTTGTGACTAGAGGGACCCACTTACTGATTAAAGCTGAAAGGTAAAATATCTAATGGCCGAAGTCCATGTGTGTATCTTAGCGCTCATTATATCACATTATCTTTTGGAGCTACACACAAGATGTCGATATCCTGCAGCTTTCAGGAGACAAATTATAAAATTTTGACTAGGTGGTATAGATGTCCCACTCTGCTGCACACAATGTTCCCTTCGGTTTCGGAGCTGTGCTGGAGGTGCGGAGAGGAGCCTGGGACTATGCTTCACATCTGGTGGTGTTGTAGGCTCATCCAGGCTTATTGGCATTCAATCTTCTCGGCATGTGAGTCTATCACTGGCACTCGCTACCCCACACTTCCTCAGATCGCACTCCTGTCTCTCATTCCGGAACCGCTCGCCTTGGTGAAACGCAGTCTTTTCCGCTTTTGCCTTATGGCGGCGAGGGTTCTAATACCGAGACATTGGAAGTCCACAGTTATTCCCTCTCTCGGAGAATGGGTAATTGAGGTGGACAGATTATGCCGTATGGAGGGCTTGATGGCACGAGACCATGAAACCTGGGAGAAGCACCAGAGACTGTGGACTCCTTGGTGGCTTTACCGCGACGGTTCTCCCTTATCATAAAATGATTTCTACGAGCCTCTTGGTTGTATTTGGTGGGTGCGGTGGACTCCCCCCCCCCCCCCTTCCCTTCCACTCCCTCCCCCTCCCTTCTCCCTTTTTCTCTTCACTTCTCTTTTCTCTCTTCTCTGCTTCTCTTTGCTATTCTCACACTTCTACTCTCTCTTCTTCTATCATTCTCTACTTAAATCTTTTTGATGGTTTTAAAGCTTTTTCTCTCGCCTTATGTTGCTTGGAAACAGCAACCCGTGTCTATTTGTATGCGATTAACGCACTTGATGTTATTGTTGGAATTCTTCTGATAATTGTCAGTTTACTTTGTTATGATAAAAAACTTGAATAAAGAAATTTTCTGAAAAAAACCAACTGAAATCCTCCCAGCATTGTACTCGGACCATGCAAGGGTGTCTATGACACTGAGGTTTGGTAAAACCTTCCCAAATTCCAGGACCTGGAGGCTTAATGAATCTCTCCTGAGTCTGAAAGACATTAACCTTTGTCAGGCTGCATAATTTTACATGAAATACCTCGACCCCTTATCTCGGAAGGGGGTGAAGATACTTTGTTGAAATTTGGCCAATATATTCTGGACCAAAACTGCAGAGATGTCACGAAATTTCAGCCATCTACGGCTTTTAGAAAAAAAAATGTTATTGAATTTTAAAATGGAATAGTTACAATTGTACCTACTCAGCTGGACGAAGGTTAAAACTAAAATACAATTAGCTATTAAGGATTACTTCCTAACCAATATTACTCCAGACATGGATCCCACTATAATCTGGGAGGCCCACAAGGCGACATAATGAGGCATAATAATATCATTGGCATCATATCAAAATAAACAGAGGAAACTAGAAACAGAGACATTGTACAGGGAAATAATAGACCTAGAGACTCAACACCAGAAAACGCTGGCTCAACCCACCATGATGAAACTAACTGAATGTAGACAGCGCCTTAAAGATCTGCTTAATAGAAAATCAGCGAAATATTTTACTAATTGGAGAAACCGTCTTCTAGTACACGGTGACAAGGCCTCCAAACTCATGATTTCACTGATCAAAAGTGACAGTCTCGGACATTTATTCATAGGGTTAGGACTGAGTCAGGTCACCTTACGCAAAACTACGAACAAATCAATGCAGAATTTCTGACATTCTATAAAAATCTGTACCAATTAAGACCGCACGAACCCGAGACAGTCTGAAATCAAAGGAAGTCTGAAATGATTCCTTCCTTTCCTCCCTATCTTAACCAAAATTAGATGAAAATCAGCAGAAGTGGCTGACGAGGCCCTTTGAGCCTGAGGAACTCCAGTCCATCCTGTCGAAGGGCAAGGCGGGCAAATCTCCGGGGCCAGACGGATTCCCGCTCCTCTATTATAAGACATTCTATCCAGATCTGAACTCGCATTTAATGAAAATGTGTAACGCAGTTTTAAATGGAAGTTCTCTCCCCTTCCAATCCCTTGAAGCACATGTCACACTTCTGCATAAAGAAGGTCAAAGACCCAACGCTCTGTGGGAGTTACAGGCCTATCTCCTTGCTAAATGTAGATTTGAAAAATTATGTTAGCTTAATAGCAAGATGTCTGACGGGCCTGCTGCCACAAATGATCACATTAGAGCAAATGGGGTTTGTGCAGGGAAGAGAGGGGAGAGACAATGCGAGCAGGATCCTACACTTAATGCAATATGCAAAACTCCATAATAAACCAATGGTCCTGCTGAGCATGGATGCTGAGGAGGCCTTCGACAGGGTGGACTGGACATTCCTTCGTAGCACCCTGGCGGCTTTCCACATCCCGCCCCTCCTAATAGAAGCTATATTCAAAATGTACGCCTGGCCGTCAGCAAAATTGAAAATTAATAATATGCTTTCAGACCCTTTCTTGATACAAAACGGTACAAGGCAGGGATGTCCTCTGTCGTCCTTATTATATGTTCTAGTGATGGAACCATTATTGCGAAGCATTCAGTTGAACAAAGAAATTAAAGGAATCCAACTTTGCAAAATACACCACAAATCGGCCGCATTCGAGGATGATCTGTTGGTGATCCTGTCTGATCCAGATAGGGGTATCCCTGCCTTAATACAAACTCTTGAAAAATATGGCCGACTCTCTAACTATAAAATTAATCTGTCCAAATCAGTAGCTCTAAGCTTAAATGTTCCCAAATCCACCATTGACAAATATAGACGTAAATATCCCTTTACATGGCCGAATAAGTATATTACATATCTAAGTATCAAAATAGGTCATACAGTTAAGACCTCCTCACTCTCAACATAGAACCAACATTAGGAAAAGTAATTGAGACAGTCAAATCATTGAGAACTCCCTGATCTATCATGGATTGGGAGGAAAAACTTACTCAAAAGTATAATACTACCCAAATTCTTGTACCTATTTCAAATTCTCCCGATATATATACCAAATAGAATTTTAAACAAAATACACACCTTTATATTAAACTTCATTTGGAACAACAAGAAACCACGCATCAAGTTTCAGACACTTGCATTACCAAGGGATAAGGGGGATATGGGGGCGCCAGATATTCATAAATATTATAGAGCAGCTATGCTGACTAGTAGGGGCGCAACTACAACAGGTGCAGAGGTTGCGATTGCACCCGGGCCCCGGAGCCTAGGGGGCCCCAAAAGTCCCTTTGGTCTATGCAAAAAGACTATTGCTGTTAAAGATTTGTAATAATTAGAGGCCCCGTTGGAGCTTTCGCATCGGGGTCCATGAGCTTCAAGTTACGCTACTGCTGACTAGAGTCATAGACTGGTTCAGGAGGCCAGCACACAAATTATGGCTCACCATTGAAGATTCTATGTCACACACACCTCTGAGATCACTAGCATTGCTACCAGATCTACACAGCAAGCCGACTTCGAATATAAACATCTGCACAAGAGTTGTTGTAGAAATATGGAAAAAAGAATGCAACATGCTTCTACCCCCACTGACACCCATTCTAAATCCAAAAAGAAAGATGGCGGCACTCAGCATTCCAATTTTGCAGCTGTTTAATTTAATGCAAAAATTACAGCAGCAGGTGCATGATACAGGGAGGGACACCGGACCCGTAGAAGCGGGACATCCCGCGAAGCGGTCATCGTCGGTCCTAGCACCTCCCTCCATGTATCATGCACCTGCTGCTGTAATTTTTGCATTAAATTAAACAGCTGCAAAATTGGAATGCTGAGTGCCGCCATCTTTCTTTTTGGATTTAATTCTTGAACTCTGGCTGAGCAACAGGATATTCCACAGCACACCACCGCTACAGGAGTATACAAGTAACGCTGTTAACAGGTCAGTGCCCGGCTTTCATTTCTATGCTTGAATCTGGATTTTTTTTTTACACACCCATTCTAAACCTGCAAGACATTATTGGCCAACTCTCAGTGAAACCCCCAATAACCAACTCTGCAGATCAAAGAAGGGTGGTATCTACCCTCGCCCCCATTGACCACTTTTTCTTAGATGGAGCACTCCTTTCATATGAAGAGATACAACATTCTAGATCTCTACCAGCTATCTCATTTATTCAATATGGTAAATTGAAAGCTTATGTCCACAAACATCTAAAAGATCTAAACTTTTCTAGACCCCTAACACTATTTGAACAATTATGTACACAATCGCAAACACCTACTAAGGTGTTATCCCTGCTGTATAAACAATTAGACAGTGCACATGTTAAGAGAGACTTTTTGGGCCTCTGGGAACGAGACCTCCAGATTGCGTTTTCAGATCAACAAATGAAACAAATTTATAGAAGATCTCACGGCCCTTCTCCCTGTGTAAAATTGCAGGAAAATTCCTACAAAGTGGTAACGAGGTGGTATCGTACTCCCGTATTGATACATAAATGGCACTCCCAGACACCAGATTCCTGCTGGAGATGTAATTCTGCTCTGGGAACATATATACATATATGGTGGCAATGCCCTTTTATACAAGAGTACTGGAAGACGGTGTCGGGTGTGCTCACAGACGTTTTGCAACGCAAAGTAGAGCTGACGCCTTTATCGGCATTACTCAACCTGTCTATTTGGCCAAAAGAACCATTTATATCTAGATTAGCTTCCAACATTATAACCGCCTGCAGGCTTCCTATTTCCACTCAATGGAACTCGAGCCGGATCCCAACTAAGTCTCAATTAATTAGAGAAATAGATACTGTATACCATGCAGCAGAAATCGCAGCTCTCTCGTTCAGTTCTTATGAATCCTTCGAAAAAACCTGGACACCATGGACATACTACAGAGTGACCCAGGAATTCATAAGAATTTCTATAATTGAATAACTTATAGTGTGGAAAAACCCTCATGCGGACCCATTCCCAAGGTTCCTTAGCCTCCCCCTTCACCTGCCCTCACTCCTGAACCCTCCCTAGTTCTATCCCTATTACTTCTATAACTCTGTTTTTCAAAATCTTGTTGTTCCTTTTGGTTCCATAATTAGGAAAAAAACTGTGGAAAATAGTACATTATAAGACATATAATACAAACGTTTGTATATTAAGGCAAAAAAATATGAGTCTGCACACATTGGAAGCAGCAGTGTGAACTGCAACCAATCCCACCAAAAACATGATAAACAAATGCAAAAACCGTATATGAATCACACAAAAGGCGCTCTGCTGTAAAAATAAAAATAAATAGCAAGTGCTGTAACAAAAACAGGGCCTTTTGGTTTATACGTTTCTGCAAGAAACCGTACAATAAGCTGTCTCACCCACTCCACGGTAGGCCCTGATAGAGACAGTCCTAATTCTGTCCCTAGTGCTACGGTAAAAACCTGCCAGTGTGTACATACCTCAGCTGGACAGGGTGCGGGAGAGCACAGGACTATCTCACCTTGTAGGGCTGTGTGGGTGGCAGCTCTGTGTGCAGACTTCATATGGGAGGGGCAGATATTGGAGGCACCTGCCCCTCCCATATGAAGTCTGCACACAGAGCTGCCACCCACACAGCCCTACAAGGTGAGATAGTCCTGTGCTCTCCCGCACCCTGTCCAGCTGAGGTATGTACACACTGGCAGGTTTTTACCGTAGCACTAGGGACAGAGTTAGGACTGTCTCTATCAGGGCCTACCGTGGAGTGGGTGAGACAGCTTATTGTACGGTTTCTTGCAGAAACGTATAAACCAAAAGGCCCTGTTTTTGTTACAGCACTTGCTATTTATTTTTATTTTTACAGCAGAGCGCCTTTTGTGTGATTCATATACGGTTTTTGCATTTGTTTAAAACGTTTGTATATTGTTGATACTTTTTGTTGAAACTAATGTATTCATCTCCCTAGTGAGGGAATGACTTAATGACTGTACACCTTTTCTGCTTAATAAAAAGAACATTAAAAGAAAGATAGCATTGCTATCCCAGCCCTGGTTCGCTAAGTAGTACACCAACATTAGTGACCCAGCCCAGTAGCTCATTAGCAATAGGGATCCAGTTGGGAGGTTAGCCAGTGGTCACAAGCCAGCTTAATATCTTGCCATCGGTTTTGTCCCAGCCAAGTAGTTCACTGGCGGTGAGAACCTAGCCAAACAGTTCACAAGTGGTTACAACGCAAACCAATAGTTCCCTAGTTGTGTGTAACCAGCTCAGTAGTTTCCCTGTGGATGCCACAAAGCCCATTAATTTTCCAGGAATGGTGATCCAACCAGTTAGCTCGTTGATAGTGCCAAACCAGTCCAAGAGATTGATAGTATTGGTATCCCAGCCCCAAAAATTATAACTAGTGGCAATCAAAACCAGTATTGTACTGGTGGGGGAAATCGAGACCAGTTTTTTTTACTAGTGGTGGCAATACAGACCAGTATGATACTGCTGGGTGCAAACCCATCCCAGTAAATCACTAGTAAAGGCAATCTACCCCGGTGGTTTACCTGTGTTTACAATCCAGCCGAGTACATCAATAACAATGGCATTCCGGCCCATTACATTGCTGATGCTGGAAATCAAGCACAACAGGTTGATGGTTACTTCCCTGCAAAACCATCTTGCGATATGTTCTTTCGTCTTTTTCTCTTCATATTTCTTTCCTTCCACGTGATCTTTCCAGAGGTAAAATCCTAATAAAATAAACTGAAAAACAAGCTGATTACAAAGGAGGTGCAGTCGCTTGCCTGTGTCTCTGAAGACTGAGATTCTGAGCTTTCACAGTGGAATTTATTGACCCTGTGATGTCATCAACCGTTATGATGTCATTGTCTGTCTGAGCTGTGGTGTATTAAGATAAGTAGGTTACAATTTCAAGTAAGATTTATTTATATAAAATATTAATTTTCCAATAGTTTTCAAAACCATCTTGACTACACTAGAACGAGCATTGCCATTATACAGTACTTGAAAAAAAACAGTATATCATGAAATAAATTCTTATAAATAAGAAGAGCTAAGGGAAAGGAGAAGAAGAAAGGGAAAAATGTTTTTATTGATGTAAACAATGATCAGAATTACAAGTAAACGAAGTAGAGCAAGGAAGTACATTCATCCTCGTCATATTTGTACAATTACAGGAAGGATAACTACTAATGAATTAACATACTGCTCTCTCATCTACAATATATATCCAGTGCACTAATTTGCCTCTGATTGTGATCCAGTTTTGTAGCTTCCCAGTGGTGGAGACCCAGCCTGGGTGTTTGCTGGTGGTGTTGACCCAGTGCAAGAGATAATAGAGAGTTGCAATCCAGCACAGGAGTCTACTGGCAGTGGATGGTTCGCTAAGTAGTACACCAACATTAGTGACCCAGCCCAGTAGCTCGTTAGCAATAGGGACCCAGTTAGGAGGTTAGCCAGTGGTCAAAAGCCAGTTTAATATTTCGCCATCGGTTTTGCCTAAGCCAAATAGTTCACTGGCGGTGAGAACCTAGCCAAACAGTTCACAAGTGGTTACAACCCAAACCAATAGTTCCCTAATTGTGGCTAACCAGCTTAGTAGTTTGCCTGTGGATGCGACAAACCCCATTAATTTTCCAGTAATGGTGATGCAACCAGTTAGGCCCCTTTCACATCAGCGTTTTTTTCAAATCGCAGCAGATGCGGTGAAAAAAACGCATCTGGCGCGATTACCGCATACCGGCTGCACTTGCGGCGCGGTTGCGGCAAGCCCCATACAATGTATAGGTGGGCTTGCGGCAGGTGCTGCAAGTGCGGTTTTGGCACTTGCGGCAGGTGCGGCCGCGAAGAAAACGCGGCTGACCACAGTTTTTTTCGCGGCCGCACCTGCCGCAAGTGCCAAAACTGCACTTGCCACACCTGCTGCAAGCCCGCCTATACATTGTATGGGGCTTGCCGCAACCGCGCCGCAAGTGCAGCCGGTATGCGGTAATCGCGGCAGATGCGTTTTTTTCACCGCATCTGCCGCAATTTGAAAAAAACGCTGATGTGAAAGGGGCCATAGTTCATTGATAGTCACAAACTAGTCCAAGAGATTGATAGTATTGGTATTCTAGCCCAGATAATTATCAGTAGTGGCAATCAAAACCAGTATTGTACTGGTGGGGGAAATCCAGACCAGTTTTTGTTTACTAGTGGTGGCAATACAGATCACTATGGTACTGGTGGGGGCAACCAATCCCAGTAAATCACTAGTAAGGCTATCTACCCTGGACCAATGGCATTCCAGCCCATTACTTTGCTGATGCTGGAAATCAAGCACAACAGGTTGATTGTTACTTCCCTCCAAAACCATTTGGCGATATGTTCTTTCGTCTTTTTCTCTTCATATTTCTTTCCTTCCACATGATCTTTCCAGAGGTAAAAACCTAATAAAATAAACTGAAAAACAGGCTGATTACAAAGGAGGTGCAGTCACTTGCTGGTGTCTCTGAAGACTGAGATTCTGAGCTTCCACAGTCAAATTTATAGATCATGTGATGTCATCAACCATTATGATGTCATTGTCTGTCTGAGCTGTGCTGTATTATGATAAGTAGGTTACAATTTCAAGTAAGATTTATTTATATAAAATTTTAATTTTCCAATAGTTTTCAAAACCATCTTGACTACACTAGAATGTGCATAGCCATTATACAGTACTTGGAAAAAACAGTATATCATGAAATAAATTCTTATAAATGAGAAAGGTAAGGAAAAGGAGAAGAAGAAAGCGAAAAATGTTTTTATTGATTTAAACAATGATCAGAATTACAAGTAAACGGAGTAGGGCAAGGGAGTACATTCATCTTAGTCATATTTGAACAAGTACAGGAAGGATAACTACTAATAAATTAACATACTGCTCTCTCATCTACAATATATATCGGGTGCACTAATTTGCCTCTGATTGTGATCCAGTTGTGTAGCTTTCCAGTGGTGGAGACCCAGCCTGGGTGTTTGCTGGTGGTGTTGTCCCAGTACAAGAGATAATAGAGAGTTGTAATCCAGCACAGGAGTCTACTGGCAGTGGATGGTTCGCTAAGTAGTACACCAACATTAGTGACCCAGCCCAGTAGCTCATTAGCAATAGGGATCCAGTTAGGAGGTTATAGCCAGTGGTCACAAGCCAGCTTAATATTTCGCCATCGGTTTTGCCCCATCCAACGAGTTCACTGGCGGTGAGAACCCAGCCAAACAGTTCACAAGTGGTTACAACCCAAACCAATAGTTCTCTAGTTGTGGCTAACCAGCTCAGTAGTTTGCCTGTGGATGCCACAAAGCCCATTAATTTTCCAGTAATGGTGATGCAACCAGATAGTTCGTTGATAGTGACAAACCAGTCCAAGAGATTGATAGTGTTGGTATTCCAGCCCAGAAAATTATCATTAGTGGCAATCAAAACCAGTATTGTACTGGTGGGGGAAATCCAGCCCAGTTTTTTTTTACTAGTGGTGGCAATACAGACCACTATGGTACTGGTGGGGTTAACCCATTCCAGTAAATCACTAGTAAAGGCAATCTTCCCCGGTGGTTTACCTGTGTTAACAATCCAGCCGAGTACTTCAATACCAATGGCATTCCAGACCATTACATTGCTGATACTGGAAATTAAGCACAACAGGTTGATGGTTACTTCCATCCAAAATCATCAAGCGATATGTTGTTTTGTCTTTTTCTCTTAATATTTCTTTCCTTTCACGTGACCTTTCCAGAGGTAAAATCATAATAAAATAAACTGAAAAACAGGCTGATTACAAAGGAGGTGCAGTCTCTTGCCGGTGTCTCTGAAGACTGAGATTCTCAGCTTTCACAGTGGAATTTATTGACCCTGTGATGTCATCAACCATTATGATGTCACTGTCTGTCTGAGCTGTGGTGTATTATGATAAGTAGTTTACAATTTTAAGTAAGATTTATTTATATAAAATTTTAATTTTCCAATAGTTTTCAAAACCATCTTGACTACACTAGAACGAGCATTGCCATTATACAGTACTTGGAAAAAACAGTATATCATGAAATAAATTCTTATAAATAAGAAGAGGTAAGGGAAAGGAGAAGAAGAAAACGAAAAATGTTTTTATTGATGTAAACAATGATCAGAATTACAAGTAAACGAAGTAGGGCAAGGGAGTACATTCACTGGCTCCCCGCCTCCAAGAGATCCCAATTCAAAACACTAACCATGGCGTACAAAGCCATACACAACCTGGCCCCACCATACATCTCCGACCTGGTCTCCCGATACCTACCCTCACGCAACCTCCGCTCCTCCCAAGAACTTCTCCTCGCCTGGCAGCACAGGAGTCTACTGGCAGTGGATGGTTCGCTAAGTAGTACACCAACATTAGTGACCCAGCCCAGTAGCTCATCAGTAACGGTGATCCAACTAGTTAGTTCGTTAATAGTGTCAAACCAGTCCAAGAGATTGATAGTATTGGTATCCCAGCCAAGAAAATTATCAGTAGTGGCAATCAAAATCAGTATTGTACTGGTGGGGGAAATCCAGCCCAGTTTTTTTTTACTAGTGGTGGCAATCCAGACCACTATAATACTGGTGGGGGCAACCCATCCCAGTAATTCACTAGTAAAGGCAATCTACAACGGTGGTTTACCTGTGTTAACAATCCAGCTGAGTACTTCAATACCAATGAAATTCCAGCCCATTGCATTGCTGATGCTGGAAATCAAGCACAACAGGTTGATGGTTACTTCCCTACAAAACCATCAAGCGATATGTTGTTTAGTCTTTTTCTCTTCATATTTATTTCCTTCCACGTGATCTTTCCAGAGGTAAAATCCTAATAAAATGAACTGAAAAACAGGCTGATTACAAAGGCGGTGCAGTCTCTTGCCGATGTCTCTGAAGACTGAGATTATGAGCTTTCACAGTGGAATTTATTGACCCTGTGATGTCATCAACCATTATGATGTCATTGTTGTCTGAGCTGTGGTGTATTATGATAAGTAGGTTACAATTTCAAGTCAGATTTATTTATATAAAATTTTAATTTTTCAATAGTTTTCAAAACCATCTTGACTACACTAGAACGAGCATTGCCATTATACAGTACTTGAAAAAAACAGTATATCATGAAATAAATTCTTATAAATGAGAAGAGGTAAGGGAAAGAAGAAGAAAGTGAAAAATGTTTTTATTGATGTAAACAATAATCAGAATTACAAGTAAACGAAGTAGGGCAAGGGAGTACATTCACTGGCTCCCCGCCTCCAAGAGATCCCAATTCAAAACACTAACCATGGCGTACAAAGCCATACACAACCTGGCCCCACCATACATCTCCGACCTGGTCTCCCGATACCTACCCTCATGCAACCTCCGCTCCTCCCAAGAACTTCTCCTCTGCTCCCCCCTCATCACCTCTTCGCACAACCGAGTCCAGGACTTCTCCCGGGCATCTGCCTTACTCTGGAACTCCCTGCCCGAACACGTCAGACACTCTCCTACCCTGAGAAGCTTCAAGTGTCACCTAAAGACTCACCTATTCCATCAAGCTTACAACCTGCCATGAGACCCAGGCGACCGCCCCATACCTGACATTCCCCCATCCTACTGTATCCCAACCCGCCCCTCGTAGACTGTGAGCCCCCGTGTACAGGGTCCCCTCACCTCCTGTACCTGTACATCCCGATCGCCTAGATTTAGTGTACTTGTTCCTGTCTCCATTATCCTCATATAAAAAGTGCCATGGAACCTAATGGCGCTATATAAATAAATAATAATAATAATAATAAAATAATAATAATCCTAGTCATATTTGAACAAGTACAGGAAGGATAACTACTAATGAATTCACATATTGCTCTCTCATCTACAATATATATCCATTGCACTAATTTGCCTCTGATTGTGATCCAGTTTTGTAGCTTCCCAGTGGTGGAGACCCAGCCTGGGTGTTTGCTGGTGGTGTTGACCCAGTGCAAGAGATAATAGAGAGTTGCAATCCAGCACAGGAGTCTACAGGCAGTGGATGGTTCGCTAAGTAGTACACCAACATTAGTGACCCAGCCCAGTAGCTCATTAGCAGTAGGGACCCAGTTAGGAGGTTAGCCAGTGGTCACAAGCCAGCTTAATATTTAGCCATCAGTTTTGCCCCAGCCAAGTAGTTCACTGGTGGTGAGAACCTAGCCAAACAGTTCACAAATGGTTACAACCCAATCGAATAGTTCACTATTTGTGGCAAACCAGCTCAGTAGTTTGGCTGTGGATGCGACACAGCCCATTAATTTTCCAGGAATGGTGATCCAACCAGTTAGTTTGTTGACAGTGCCAAACCAGTCCAAGAGATTGATAGTATTGGTATCTGAGCCCAGAAAATTATCAGTAATGGCAATCAAAACCAGTATTGTACTCGTGGGGGAAATCCAGCCCAGTTTTTTTTTACTAGTGGTGGCAATACAGACCACTATAGTACTGGTGGGGACAATCCATCCCTGTAAATCACTAGTAAAGGCAATCTACCCCGGTGGTTTACCTGTGTTATCAATACAGCCGAGTACTTCAATACCAATGGAATTCCAGCCCATTACATTGCTGATGCTGGAAATCAAGCACAACAGGTTGATGGTTACTTCCCTCCAAAACCATTTGGCGATATGTTCTTTCGTCTTTTTCTCTTCATATTTCTTTCCTTCCACGTGATCTTTCCAGAGGTAAAATCCTAATAAAATAAACTGAAAAACAAGCTGATTAGAAAGGAGGTGCAGTCGCTCGCCGGTGTCTCTGAAGACTGAGATTCTGAGCTTTCACAGTGGAATTTATTGACCGTGTGATGTCATCAACCATTATGATGTCATTGTCTGTCTGAGCTGTGGTGTATTATGATAAGTAGGTTACAATTTCAAGTAAGATATATTTATATCAAATTTTAATTTTCCAATAGTTTTCAAAACCATCTTGACTTCACTAGAATGAGCATTGCCATTATACAGTACTTGAAAAAAACAGTATATCATGAAATAAATTCTTATAAATAAGAAGAGGTAAGGGAAAGGAGAAGAAGAAAGCGAAAAATGTTTTTATTGATGTAAACAATGATCAGAATTACAAGTAAACGAAGTAGGGCAAGGGAGTACATTCATCCTAGTCATATTTGTACAGTTACAGGAAGGATAACTACTAATGAATTCACATATTGCTCTCTCATCTACAATATATATCCATTGCACTAATTTGCCTCTGATTGTGATCCAGTTTTGTAGCTTCCCAGTGGTGGAGACCCAGCCTGGGTGTTTGCTGGTGGTGTTGACCCAGTGCAAGAGATAATAGAGAGTTGCAATCCAGCACAGGAGTCTACAGGCAGTGGATGGTTCGCTAAGTAGTACACCAACATTAGTGACCCAGCCCAGTAGCTCATTAGCAGTAGGGACCCAGTTAGGAGGTTAGCCAGTGGTCACAAGCCAGCTTAATATTTAGCCATCAGTTTTGCCCCAGCCAAGTAGTTCACTGGTGGTGAGAACCTAGCCAAACAGTTCACAAATGGTTACAACCCAATCGAATAGTTCACTATTTGTGGCAAACCAGCTCAGTAGTTTGGCTGTGGATGCGACACAGCCCATTAATTTTCCAGGAATGGTGATCCAACCAGTTAGTTTGTTGACAGTGCCAAACCAGTCCAAGAGATTGATAGTATTGGTATCTGAGCCCAGAAAATTATTAGTAGTGGCAATCAAAACCAGTATTGTACTCGTGGGGGAAATCCAGCCCAGTTTTTTTTTACTAGTGGTGGCAATACAGACCACTATAGTACTGGTGGGGGACAATCCATCCCTGTAAATCACTAGTAAAGGCAATCTACCCCGGTGGTTTACCTGTGTTATCAATACAGCCGAGTACTTCAATACCAATGGAATTCCAGCCCATTACATTGCTGATGCTGGAAATCAAGCACAACAGGTTGATGGTTACTTCCCTCCAAAACCATTTGGCGATATGTTCTTTCGTCTTTTTCTCTTCATATTTCTTTCCTTCCACGTGATCTTTCCAGAGGTAAAATCCTAATAAAATAAACTGAAAAACAAGCTGATTAGAAAGGAGGTGCAGTCGCTCGCCGGTGTCTCTGAAGACTGAGATTCTGAGCTTTCACAGTGGAATTTATTGACCGTGTGATGTCATCAACCATTATGATGTCATTGTCTGTCTGAGCTGTGGTGTATTATGATAAGTAGGTTACAATTTCAAGTAAGATATATTTATATCAAATTTTAATTTTCCAATAGTTTTCAAAACCATCTTGACTTCACTAGAATGAGCATTGCCATTATACAGTACTTGAAAAAAACAGTATATCATGAAATAAATTCTTATAAATAAGAAGAGGTAAGGGAAAGGAGAAGAAGAAAGCGAAAAATGTTTTTATTGATGTAAACAATGATCAGAATTACAAGTAAACGAAGTAGGGCAAGGGAGTACATTCATCCTAGTCATATTTGTACAAGTACAGGAAGGATAACTACTAATGAATTCACATATTGCTCTCTCATCTACAATATATATCCAGTGCACTAATTTGCCTCTGATTGTGATCCAGTTGTGTAGCTTTCCAGTGGTGGAGACCCAGCCTGGGTTTTGCTGGTGGTGTTGACCCAGTGCAAGAGATAATAGAGAGTTGCAATCAGCACAGGAGTCTACTGGCAGTGCATGGCAGCTAAGAAGTACACCAACATTAGTGATCCAGCCCAATAGCTTATTAGCAATAGGATCCTGTTAGGAGTTTAGCCAGTGGTCACAAGCCAGCCTAATATTTAGGCATCAGTTTTTCCCCAGCCAAGTAGTTCACTGGTGGCTTCCAAAGCCCCACTCCCGCCATCGGTACAAGTGCCAGCAGAACCCCTGGCCTCACTCGTTCTCACCCCTGCTGGCGTCAGCGATGATAGACTGAAACCAGAATCCAGGAAGACATGTCTGCAGAAGCTGGTCATGTGACAGCCTGTGTGATGTCACATCAGCCCGCCCTCTCACATGACCCGCTCTAGGCATAGTCTATTCCTGGAGTCTTCAGCTATCATCGCTAAACACCAGGCAGGGGTGAGAACAGGGGGAAGAGGGCGAGACAGAGGCGTACAGGTGGAACACAGAGCACACAGGGGACACAGAGGTGCACAGGGGGACACAGAGGCGCACAGGGGGACACAGAGCGCAACAGGGGGACACAGAGGCTCACAGGGGACACAAGGTACCTTTAACGTCGCCACTACGTGGTAGCAACTGCCTGGCAATCGGGATTTTTTTGGCTGTTGGTTGAAATTGCTACGAAATGTCGGCGTGTAATTTGGAAAGTGATCAGGTTTCTGCAGTTGCTTCGGGTACCTGTTTTCCAAGTCTGTGTTCAAAAATCACAAGGCAAAACACAAAGGATAATTGCCATGGTAGTGGCGTGTAAACGGGGGACAGGGATGGAATCTGCTGTCGACTAGTGATTTCCCTGGGGCGTGCCACAGCGTGCTGGATACCAGCGCCCCATCAGCTATGATTGGTGGGGGCTACTGTGTAACATTGGCTGTCCCTTCACAGGGCGCCATATTTAAAGAGCTGACCATTAACACTACAAATTGTAATGGTGTCATGTATTAGCCAGCCTTCCTGCGAGGCTGCCCAATCATGATGCTATTGCGTTGTCCAATCACCAGTTTAGCGCCACGGAATACACAACTCCGTCACTCCTATGTTTTGGCGCCGCAGAACATGTACACCCACATTCCCCTACTGATTGCGAGGTGTGAAGGAGCGACGGGATTCAACAGGCAATTATCCGCAGGATCTGTGGGCACTTCTGGGGCACCACGATACCTTCAGTTGACAACACAATGGCGGCGTGTACATGCGGTATCGGCGATCGTTAGCAACCGTTAAAAAACGTGCGCATGCACGTACGGTTGATACCGGTTGCCAGGGATAGTGGCGGCGTGTAAAGGTACCTACAGAGGCGCACAGGGGACACGGAGTGCACAGGGGACACAGAGGCATAGGGGACACAGATGCACAGGGAGACACAGAGGCACACAGGGGGACACAGAGGCACAGGGACACAGAGGCGCACAGGGCACACAGAGGTGCACAGGGGGACCAGAGCACACAGGGGGACACAGAGGCACAGGAGGACACAGAGGCACAGGGGGACACAGATTCGCACAGGGGGACACAGAGGTGCACAGGGGGACACAGAGGTGCACAGGGGGACACAGGCGCACAGGGGGACACAGAGGCGCATATGGGGACACAGAGGCGCATAGGGGGACACAGAGGCGCACAGGGGGACACAGAGGTGCACAGGGGGACACAGGCGCACAGGAGGACATAGGAGGAGAGGCACAGGGGGACACAGGAGGAGAGGCACAGGAGGGCACAGACACAGGAGGAGAGGCACAGGGGGACACAGACACAGGAGGAGAGAGAGGCACAGGGGAACACAGACACAGGGGGAGAGGAGAGGAACAGGGGGACACAGACACAGGGGGAGAGGAGAGGCACAGGGGGATAGGAGAGGCACAGGGGGACACAGACAGGGGGAGAGGAAAGGCACAGGGGGACACAGAGGCACATATGGACACAGAGGCACAGGGGGTCACAGACACAGGAGGAAAGGAGAGGCACAGGGGGACACAGACAGGGGGAGAGGAAAGGCACAGGGGGAGACAGAGGCACATAGGGACACAGAGGCACAGGGGGTCACAGACACAGGAGGAAAGTAGAGTCACAGGGGGACACAGAGGCACAAGAGGCACAGACACAGGGGGAGAGGAGAGGCACAGGGGGACGCAGACAGAGGGAGAGGAAAGGCACAGGGGGACACAGACACATGGGGAGAGGAGAGGCACAGGGGACACAGGCACAGGAGGACACAGAGGCACAGGGGGACACAGACACAGCAGGAGGGAGAGGCACCAGGGGACACAGACAATGGGAGAAGAGAGGCACACGGGGACACAGTCACAGGGGGACACAGAGTCACAGGGGGACACAGAAGGAGAGGAGAGGCACAGGAGGACACAGAGGCACAGGGTGACACAGAATGGGGGAGAGGGGAGGCACAGGGGGACACAGACACAGGGGGGGGAGGCACAGGGAGACACAGACACAGGGGGAGAGGGTATGCACAGGCGGGCACAGAGTCACAGAGGGACACAGACACAGCAGGAGAGGCACAGTGGGACACACGGACAGGGGGACACAAACACAGGAGGACATCTAGAGTCACAGAGGGACATAGGCACACGGGACACAGACACACAGGGACTCCAGCACAGGAGGACAAAGGCAGAGACACAAGGGGACACAGAGGCACATGGGGACACAGACACAGCAGGAGAGGCACAGGGGGACACAAACACAGAGGGACAGTCAGAGGCACAGGGGGGACACAGGCACAGGGGGACACAGACACACGGGGACCCCAGCACAGGGGGACAAAGGCAGAGACACAGGGGGACACAGAGGCACAGGGGGACACAGGGTCACAGGGGGACACAGGAGGAGAGGAGGCACGGGGATACAGCACAGGGGACACAAACACAGGGGGGCAGACAGAGGCACAGGGGGACACAGGCACAGGGGGACACAGACACACGGGGACACCAGCACAGGGGGACACAGGCAGAGACACAGGGGGACACAGGCACAGGGGGGGACACAGGCACAAGGGGACACAGAGGCACAGGGGGACACAGAGGCACAGGGACACAGGCACAAGGGTACACAAATGCAGGGAGGCACAGGGGGACAGGCAGAGGCACAGGGTGACACTAACACAGGGGGACAGGCAGAGGCACAAGGGGACAGGCAGAGGCACAGGGGGAGACATGCAGAGGCACAGGGGAACACAGATACAGGGGTACAGGCAGACAGCCGCTGTACACAGGAGAGGCAGAGACAGTGCACACGGGAGAGACGGCGCACATGGGAATGGCGCACATAAGAGACAGAGACGGCACACACAGGGGAGACAGCACACACACGAGACACAGTCGGCGCACAAGTGAGAGACGCCGCACACGTGGGGGGACGGCACTGACCG
The DNA here is from genome assembly GCA_033576535.1 of Allobates femoralis. Taxonomy (NCBI): domain Eukaryota; kingdom Metazoa; phylum Chordata; class Amphibia; order Anura; family Aromobatidae; genus Allobates; species Allobates femoralis. The sequence continues at coordinate 416,935,240 of JARQOC010000002.1, forward strand.
AAGAAAAAGGCACAAGGGACAGACTCCACAGAAAGAAGACAGCACACAGGGGGAGACAGGCACAGAGACAGCGCACAGACACCGCCCTACTGATGCGATAGCATCGGGTCAACATCTATCTATTATATAATTGTCTAAGGGTTTTTTGAGTGTGTCTGTCGCCGAAATCGGGCGCCACACAGAGGCAGCTCATTGGTTGCCGCCGAAAGCAGCGACCAATGAGAGCAGACTATGCAAATAGGCACGAAATTCGAACTTTGAATTCTCGCACCTATTTGCAGCTCGGCGACAGCAGGATGGTGGGGGGAAGGATGGTGGGGGGGAGCAGGATGCAGCCGGCAGGGGAGGCAGGATGGAGCCAGCGGCAGGGGGGAGAATGGTGCCTGCGGGGGTGGAAGGATGGTGCCGGCGGGGGGTCAGGATGGTGGCGGGGGGGCAGGATGGTGGGGGGGCAGGATGGAGCCGGCAGGGGAGGCAGGATGGAGCCAGTGGGGGGGGGGGATGGATGGAGCCGGCGGGGGGGAACAGGATGGAGCTGGCGGGAGGGAGGGCAGGATGGTGGCGGCAGGGGGGCAGGATGTGAGGGTACTCACCTGTCCACCTCCGTCTTTTAGCTCCCATGGCAGGACCTGTCCTTGCCTGGGAAACTGATCAACTGATCGGTTTCCCAGGCAACGACAGGTCCTGAAGGCCTGTAGGTCCTAGAAGACGGAGTTGGAGCCAGCTGGCGGACAGGTGATTATCCTCACTAAGGATTTTTTTACTTTTACTGTGGAGGAGGGAGGGGCCGCGATGAGCGGAGTATCGCCATATACCATAGTGCTGCTATACATGTACTGTAATGTACCTCCATATACCATAGCACTGCTATACATGTACTGTAATGTACCGCCATATACTATAGTGCTGCTATACATGTACTGTAATGTACTGCCATATACTATAGTGCTGCTATACATGGACTGTAATGTACTGCCATATACCATAGCGCTGCTATACATGTACTGTAATGTACCGCCATATACTCTAGTGCTGCTATACATGTACTGTAATGAACCACCATATACCATAGCGCTGCTATACATGTAATGTAATGTACCGCCATATACCATAGCGCTGCTATACATGTACTGTAATGAACCGCCATATACTATAGTGCTGCTATACATGTACTGTAATGTACCGCCATATACTATAGTGCTGATATAATTATATATTTATATGTAGTTCACTCACGTTGACTGAACAAGTTCTGTCAGTCAAAGCATGTCAACTACATAAATATTCTAGAATACCCGATGCGTTAGAATCGGGCAACCATCTAGTCTTCTATTATATAATTGTCTAAGGGTATTTTGAGTGTGTCTGTCACCAAAATCGCGCACCACACAGAGGCAGCTCATTGGTTGACGCTGAAGGCGGCGACCAATGAGCGCAGACTATGCAAATAGGTGCGAGAATTCAAAGTTCGAATTTCGAGCCTATTTGCAGCCCGGCGACAGCAGGATGGTGGGGCAGGATGGTGGGGGGAGCAGGATGGAGCCGGCAGGGGAGGCAGGATGGAGCCAGCGGGGGGGGGGAAAGGATGGAGCCGGCGGGGGGGGGGGGAAGGATGGTGGCGGCGGGGGGGGGTCAGGATGGTGCTGGTGGGGGGGCAGGATGGTGGCAGGGGGGCAGGATGGTGGGGTGGCAGGATTTAGCTGGCAGGGAAGGCAGGATGGAGCCAGCAGAGGTGAAAGGATGGAGCGGGCGGGTGGGGGCAGGGTGGAGTCGGCGGAGGGGGGGCAGGATGGTGGCGGCGAGGGGGGCAGGATGTGAGAATACTCACCCGTCAACCTCCGTCTTATAGCTCCCATGGCAGGACCTGTCGTTGCCTGGGAAACCGATCAGCTGATCGGTTTCCCAGGCAACGACAGGTCCAAAAGGCCTGTAGGTCCTAAAAGACGGAAGTGGAGCGAGCCGGCGGACAGGTGAGTATCTTCACTAAGGATTTTTCTACTTTTACTGTGGAGGAGCGGGAGGTCGCGGGGAGCGGAGTATCGCCATATACCATAGTGCTGCTATACATGTACTGTAATGTACCGCCATATACCATAGCGCTTCTATAAATATAATGTAATGTACCGCCATATACCATAGCACTGCTATACATGTACTGTAATGTACCGCCATATACTCTAGTGCTGCTATACATGTACTGTAATGTACTGCCATATACTATAGTGCTGATAATATATATATATATATGTATATCTAACATATAAAGCTGAATGTGTGTATGTGTGTATGTATGTGTATATGTATATCCGGGATTGGCATCTACACCGTCGCAACTACAGCCACAAAATATTGCACAGTTACACGTCTGGACCCCGAGAGCGTCATAGGCTATGTTGTGAGGCGAAATTTTAACCCTGCGCGTTCCAGTTCACCATATAATTTTGCCCCTATCTACATAATGTGGAAAAAGTGAAAGGAAAAGTATTGGAGGAAAATCGACAGCTCCCAGCTACAACCACAAAACTTAGTAAAACAATTAGCACAGTCTCAAGCTGGGCGCTCAGAATGAAGCCAGGGATCCTGATTGGTGGAAAGTCCTTTATTAAAGAAACCTCCGTCACCACGACATGTTTCGACGGTGTAGTGCCGTCTTTCTCAAGTGGAATTTGATGATATTGCACCATTGTGACCCCCTATTTCTCTTTTTGTCTCCTACAACCACAAAACTTTGCACAGTCACACATCTGGACCCCGACAGCATCATAGGCTATGTTGTGAGGTGAAATTTTAACCCCGCGCATTCCAATTCACCAAACAATTTTGCCCGTATCTACACAATGGAGAAAAAGTGACAGTTACCAGTTGACAGTTGAGAATGAGAGGGGCTTAATGACAGCGCCAAAGACTAACAGCATATACCAGCATATAGTCACTAAGGTGGGGCCCCAACATGGGATATTCACCACGCACGGGGACATGTATACACACCACACGCACACAAAGAGTAACAGAAAGTGTATAGTCGCTACGGTGGAGCCCCAACATTGGAAACTCGCCACACACCCGAACACACACACACACCACAAAGAGACACACACAACACAGAGACACACACACACACACCCTATAGCGACACATGCACTCACCCCACAGGGACACACACACACACACACCACAAGGAGACACACAACACAGAGACACACACCACACAGACCCCCCACAGGGACACACACGCATACACACCCTATAGGGACACATGTACTCACCCCACAGGGACACACACACCATAAAGAGACACACACAACACAGAGACACACCCTATAGGGACACATGCACTCACCCCACAGGTACACACACACACCACAAAGAGACACACACAACACAGAGACACACACCACACAGACCCCCCTCACAGGGACACACACACATACACACCCTAGAGGGACACATATACTCACCCCACAGGGACACACACACCACAATGAGACACACACAACACAGAGACACACACACACCACACAGACCCCCCTCACACTGACACACACACATACACACCCTATAGGGACACATATACTCACCCCACAGGGACACACACACCACAAAGAGACACACACAACACAGAGACACACACACACCACACAGACCCCTCCTCCTACAGGGACACACACACATACACTCCCTATAGGGACACATGCCCTCACCCCACTGGGGGACACACACACACACCCCTGGGACACACGCACCACACAGACAGAAACAGATGTGCAGAAATCACCTCTCACAACTCGCATCATATGTGTGCTATCTTTAATTTCCAAAAATAAACATCTGATTAAAAACAGCCAATGTGCAACACGTGCCATATAGGGAATTAAAGCAGATGTCAGTCCCATGAGCTGTCTATTATGTGTATGTGTGAGGTAATATATACTGCCCGGCCGGGGGGAGGGTTTACTGTTGGCTGGAGATTTATCAGGCTGCCTTTAGCAACCAATCACAGCTCAGCTTCTATTTTCCAACAGGTCATTAATATGATATATTCAAATTCTATTTTGTTATAGCTAACAGCAGTTATTTATTAACCCGGTCGTAGCCGGGTAGTACAGCTAGTCTAATGTATAAAGCTGAATGTGTGTATGTGTGTATGTATGTATGTATGTATGTGTGTATATCCGGGATTGGCATCTACACCGTCGCAACTACAGCCACAAAATTTTGCACAGTCACAAGTCTGGGCCCCAGGAGCGTCATAGGCTATGTTGTGAGGCGAAATTTTAACCCTGCGCGTTCCAGTTCACCAAACAATTTTGCCCCTATCTACATAATGGGGAAAAAGTAAATGGAAAAGTGTTGGAGGAAAATCGACAGCTGTCAGCTACAACCACAAAATTTTGCACAGTCACACATCTGGACCCCGACAGCATCATAGGCTATGTTGTGAGGTGAAATTTTAACCCCGCGCATTCCAATTCACCAAACAATTTTGCCCCTATCTACATCATGGGGAAAATGTGACAGTTACCTGTTGATAGTTGTGAATGAGAGGGGCTTAAGGACAGCACCAAAGACTAACAGCACATGCAAGCATATAGTCACTAAGGTGGGGCCCCAACATGAGATATTCACCACGCAAGGGGACATGTATACACACCACACGCACACAAAGAGTAACAGCAAGTGTATAGTCGCTAATGTGCAGCCCCAACATTGGATACTCACCACGCACCCAAACAAACACACACACCACAAAGGAGTGGGAAAAAAAGGTGTGTTACAGTCCGAGCTGCCAAGTCATCACAGATTACCAGGAATCCAATTTGGATCCTCAAGGATCCCTGAGGAAGGTGCCAGGAGGGGCATCGAAACGCGTAGGTAAGGAAATAAAGAAGATCTTTTGCTATCCAAATTGGATTCCTGGTAATTTGTGATGACTTGGCAGCGCGGACTGTAACACACCTTTTTTTCCCAATCCTTTGATGGTCGTTCCACGTGTGAGTGGTCGGTGGAGGTCTTGCAGCAGCCAAGTATAATCCTTTGCCTTCAAGCCAGTTGTGGGTCACACAACTGGGCTAGGTGAGTGAACCTTGTTTTACCACCATTTTGATAATCTTTAGTGATAAGACACTATTGCACCTCTTGTTCCCCTACCTCTTTTCTATTTGACACACACCACAAAGAGACACACACATCACAGAGACACACACACACCCCCCCACGGAGACACATACACACCCTATAGCGACACATGCACTTACCCCACAGGGACACACACACACCACAAAGAGACACACACAACACAAACACACACACCATGCAGACCCCCCCCACAGGGACACACACACATAGCCACCCTATAGGGACACATGAACGCACCCCACAGGGACACACACAGCACAAAGAGACACACACAGACCCCCCCCACAGGGACACACACACATACACACCATATAAGGGACACATGCACTCACCCCACAAGGACACACACACACACACCACAAAGAGACACACACAACACAGAGACACACACACCCCACACAGACACCCCCCACAGGGACACACTCACATACACACCCTATAGGGACACATGTACTCACCCCACAGAGACACACACAACAGAGACACACACCACTCAGACCCCCCCACAGGGACACACACACATACACACCCTATAGGGACACATGCACTCACCCCAGAGGGACACACACATACACACACCCCAGGGACACACACACCACACAGACAGACACAGATGTGCACAAATCACCTCACACAACTCGCCTCATACGTGTGCTATCTTTAATTTCCAAAAATAAACATCTGATTAAAAACAGCCAATGTGCAACACATGTGCCATATAGGGAATTAAGGCAGATGTAAGTCACATGAGCTGTCTATTATGTGTATGTGTAAGGTAACATATACTGCGCGGCCAGAAGGAGGGTTTACTGTTGGCTGGAGATTTATTAGGCTGCCTATAGCAATCAATCACAGCTCAGCTTCTATTTTCTTACAGGTCATTAATATGACATATTCAAATTCTATTTTGTTATAGCTAACATCAGTTATTTATTAATCCGGGCGTAGCCGGGTACTACAGCTAGTGTGTATATATATATATATATATATGTAGTTCACTCACGTTGACTGAACAAGTTCTGTCAGTCACAGCATGTCAACTACAGTTAGGGCCAGAAATATTTGGACAGTGACACAATTTTCGCGAGTTGGGCTCTGCATGCCACCACATTGGATTTGATATGAAACCTCTACAACAGAATTCAAGTGCAGATTGTAACGTTTAATTTGAAGGGTTGAACAAAAATATCTGATAGAAAATGTAGGAATTGCACACATTTCTTTACAAACACTCCACATTTTAGGAGGTCAAAAGTAATTGGACAAATAAACATAACTCAAACAAAATATTTTTATTTTCAATATTTTGTTGCGAATCCTTTGGAGGCAATCACTGCCTTAAGTCTGGAACCCATGGACATCACCAAACGCTGGGTTTCCTCCTTCTTAATGCTTTGCCAGGCCTTTACAGCCGCAGCCTTCAGGTCTTGCTTGTTTGTGGGTCTTTCCGTCTTAAGTCTGGATTTGAGCAAGTGAAATGCATGCTCAATTGGGTTAAGATCTGGTGATTGACTTGGCCATTGCAGAAGGTTCTACTTTTTTGCACTCTTGAACTCCTGGGTAGCTTTGGCTGTATGCTTGGGGTCATTGTCCATCTGTACTGTGAAGCGCCGTCCAATCAACTTTGCAGCATTTGGCTGAATCTGGGCTGAAAGTATATCCCGGTACACTTCAGAATTCATCCGGCTACTCTTGTCTGCTGTTATGTCATCAATAAACACAAGTGACCCAGTGCCATTGAAAGCCATGCATGCCCATGCCATCACGTTGCCTCCACCATGTTTTACAGAGGATGTGGTGTGCCTTGGATCATGTGCCGTTCCCTTTCTTCTCCAAACTTTTTTCTTCCCATTATTCTGGTACAGGTTGATCTTTGTCTCATCTGTCCATAGAATACTTTCCCAGAACTGAGCTGGCTTCTTGAGGTGTTTTTCAGCAAATTTAACTCTGGCCTGTCTATTTTTGGAATTGATGAAAGGTTTGCATCTAGATGTGAACCCTTTGTATTTACTGTCATGGACTCTTCTCTTTACTGTTGACTTAGAGACAAATACACCTACTTCACTGAGAGTGTTCTGGACTTCAGTTGATGTTGTGAACGGGTTCTTCTTCACCAAATAAAGTATGCGGCGATCATCCACCACTGTTGTCATCCGTGGACGCCCAGGCCTTTTAGAGTTCCCAAGCTCACCAGTCAATTCCTTTTTTCTCAGAATGTACCCAACTGTTGATTTTTCTACTCCAAGCATGTCTGCTATCTCTCTGATGGATTTTTTTTTTTTTCAGCCTCAGGATGTTCTGCTTCACCTCAATTGAGAGTTCCTTTGACCGCATGTTGTCTGGTCACAGCAACAGCTTCCAAATGCAAAACCACACACCTGGAATCCACCCCTGACCTTTTAACTACTTCATTGATTACAGGTTAACGAGGGAGACGCCTTCAGAGTTAATTGCAGCCCTTAGAGTCCATTGTCCAATTACTTTTGGTCCCTTGAAAAAGAGGAGGCGTTGCATTACAGAGCTATGATTCCTAAACCCTTTCTCCGATTTGGATGTGGAAACTCTCATATTGCAGCTGGGAGTGTGCACTTTCAGCCCATATTATATATATAATTGTATTTCTGAACATGTTTTTGTAAACAGCTAAAATAACAAAACTTGTGTCACTGTCCAAATATTTCTGGCCCTAACTGTACATACATATTCAAGAATACCTGATGCGTTAGAATCGGGCCACCATCTAGTAAATAAGAAGAGGTAAGGGAAAAGAGAAGAAGAAAGGGGAAAATGTTTTTATTGATGTAAACAATGATCAGAATTACAAGTAAATGAAGTAGGGCAAGGGAGTACATTAATCCTAGTCATATTTGTACAATTACAGGAAGGATAACTACTAATGAATTAACATACTGTTCTCTCATCTACAATATATATCCAGTGCACTAATTTGCCTAAGATTGTGATCCAGTTGTGTAGCTTCCCAGTGGTGAAGACCCAGCCTGGGTGTTTACTGGTGGTGTTGACACAGTGCAAGAGATAGTAGAGAGTTGCAATCCAGCACAGGAGTCTACTGGCAGTGGATGGTTCGTTAAGTAGTACACCAACATTAGTGATCCAGCCCTGTAGCTCATTAGCAATAGGGACCCAGTTAGGAGGTTAGCCAGTGGTCACAAGCCAGCTTAATATTTTGCCCTCGATTTTGCCCCAGCTAAGAAGTTCACTGGCGGTGAGAACCCAGCCAAACAGTTCACAAGTGGTTACAACCCAAACCAATAGTTCCCTAGTTGTGGCTAACCAGCTCAGTAGTTTACCTGTGGATGTGACAAAGCCCATTAATTTTCCAGTAATGGTGATCCAACCAGTTAGTTCGTTCATAGTGCCAAATCAGTCCAGGAGATTGATAGTATTGGTATCCCAGCCCAAAAAATTATCAGTAGTGGCAATCAAAACCAGTATTGTACTGGTGGGGGAAATCCAGACCAGTTTTTTTTTTAATAGTGGTGGCAATACAGACCAGTATTGTACTGGTGAGAGAAACCCACCCCAGTAAATCACTAGTAAAGGCAATCTACCCTGGTGGTTTACCTGTGTTAACAATCCAGCTGAGTTCTTCATTACTAATGGAATTCCAGCTCATTACATTGCTGATGCTGGAAATCAAATAACCAATAAGTCCATAGGACACAGGGATGAATTTATAGAACTATACAATCTTTATTTAGGATTATCAGTACAACAATAAAAATCCTTCAGAATAATATAAATAACAAGGTTCAATTGGAACCATTTACATATCAAGAAAGCCACTGGATTTCTATGGAAACTCAGAGTTATTGCTATTCCGGTGGTATATTATTGGGGAGTGCCCAGTGACCAAAAGGGAGGCATATATGGAAAGGATACTCAATAAGGGATTACAGACAATGCCAGGAATTTTTCCAAGAAATTCTTTCATATGATCAGCAAGGTGCGGATGAGTTTGTTAATCATCAGGGAAATTACTTTACATATCCCTATTAAAAGGGCTTATGTCAGTTTTAAGATACCACAGATCTTTACTCTTTCCTCCTATAGCTGGTGTACATGTTTGGACAAAATTGTTTTCCAGGCATTACAACAGGGTGTTAGTATTTGTAAACCCCTTGAATCTCATTTTAATTCATGCTTCATATTCTATATAACCATATGCACGCAGTATCATCATTAGTGAGGATAAATGTGATCCTAAACGGCGGTGCTAGGTGCAATACCAATACATCACCACAAGGTCTCACTAGTCCATTTCACTCAGAAGGCTCATTATTATGAGCCTATACTACGGGGTCAGAATAAACATAATATGAGTATCAAGGGGATAAATTACTCCAAATACACCACCATATCTGGAACATGCTTAGAGAACACATAAACCACATACACTCTAAAGAGATATCAGATGTCACATACCTCACACCTCACCTCTACGGTTTCTATTCTAAACAAACATCTTTCAAAGGGAACATGTGCCATGATAGGGAATAGGCAGATGGGTCATTTATATAGTGTATGTGTAATGGTGAAATTACTGCGCGGCCAGAAGGAGGGTTTACTGTGGCTGGAGATTTATTAGGCTGCTATAAATATCACGCTCAGCTTCTATTTTCTTACAGGCATTAATAGACATATTCAAATTCTATTTGATGCAACATCAGTTATGTTTTTCCGGGCGTAGCCGACTACAGCAGTGTTTTTTAATACTAGTAGTTACTCCTGATGAACAAGTTCTGCAGTCCGATGTCAACTACGTCTAGGCCAGAAATATTTGACAGTGCACATCGCGGTTGGGCTCGCATACCTTGGTTGAATAACCTCTACAACAGAATAAGTGAGTTGTAACTTTAATTAAGGGTTCAAAAATATCATGATGAATGTATGGAGATTGCACTTTTTTCAAACTCACATAAGGAGGTCAAATAATTTGAACAATAAACAAAATTCAAACAATATTTTTGATTTTCAATTTTTGTTGCGAATCCTTGGAGGCAATTGCCAATCTGGAACCTATGGACATCACCAACCTTGGGTTTCCTCCTTCTAATGCTTGCCAGCCTTTCAGCCGCAGCCTTCAGGTCTTGCTTGTTGTGGTCTTCCGTCTTAAGTTGGTTTGAGCAAGTGAATATGATGCTCAATTGGGTTAAGATCTGGTATTACTTGGCAATTCAGGGTTCTACTTTTGCACTCTGAACTCCTGGGTAGCTGCTGATGCTGGGGTCATTTCCATCTTACTGATGAAGGCAACGTCCAATCAACTTTGAGCTTTGTGAATTGGGTGAAAGTTATCCCTGGCCTTCAGATCATCCCTACTCCTCTGTTCTAGCATCAGATAAACACAAAGTGACCCATGGTATGCCTTAAAGCCACTCATCCCATTGCATACGTTGCCTCCAATGTTTTACAGAGGTAATAAATAACCATTTACCTCTGATAAATTACTGAAGTAAACTAGGATTATTTATTCCTAGTTTATCTATATTATTTATCAAAAGGAATGTTAAAATGCTCCATGATATTAATATCATATATCATGTTTACATATGTGGCAGATATTTGCACTATTATACGCACTTTATTTATGATGAGTGATATATTTAACTAATTCTTTGGTTTTTGTATGACTTTGGGCTGATTTTGTAATGATATTATGCTCTGATGTAATATAATTGCAATCTGTATGAATTTGTATGAATTTTGTGTTGCTTAGCAACCTTATAACAAACACGGTGGCCTTGTCTGTCCTTCTTCCGCCTCTTAGACGTCATTGCGGTGTGGAGCGTCCGGACACGCCCCCTCCCGGTCATATGGTCGCGATCCGGAGAAGCGTTTGATGACGCGGCTTCCGGCCTTTGCGTTCCACCGACCGGAAGTGGGGCGTGTCACATGACCGGAGCGGTCACGCGGCACTGACGCCAAGATTGGAGGCGGAGGGGGAGACACACAGGTACTACAACTTCACCATTAACTTTATCACTATATAAACCCCGAATCTGTCCCCACATGGCACACTACCCTTTGAAGAAGTCTTGTTAGACGAAACGCGTCAGGGTGAGGTGGAGGCCAAGTGTGACCGCTAATAACATCTTTAGAGGTATGTGGTTATGGTCCTAATGATTCAGCATATGTGGTGTTTGGAGTAATTTATCCCCTTGATACTCATATTATGTTTATTCTGACCCCGTAGTATAGGCTCATAATAATGAGCCTTCTGAGTGAAATGGACTAGTGAGACCTTGTGGTGATGTATTGGTATTGCACCTAGCACCGCCGTTTAGGATCACATTTATCTCACTAATGATGATACTGCGTGCATATGGTTATATAGAATATGAAGCATGAATTAAAATGAGATTCAAGGGGTTTACAAATACTAACACCCTGTTGTAATGCCTGGAAAACAATTTTGTCCAAATATGTACACCAGCTATAGGAGGAAAGAGTAAAGATCTGTGGTATCTTAAAACTGACATAAGCCCTTTTAATAGGGATATGTAAAGTAATTTCCCTGATGATTAACAAACTCATCCGAACCTTGCTGATCATATGAAAGAATTTCTTGGAAAAATTCCTGGCATTGTCTGTAATCCCTTATTGAGTATCCTTTCCATATATGCCTCCCTTTTGGTCACTGGGCACTCCCCAATAATATACCACCGGAATAGCAATAACTCTGAGTTTCCATAGAAATCCAGTGGCTTTCTTGATATGTAAATGGTTCCAATTGCACCTTGTTATTTATATTATTCTGAAGGATTTTTATTGTTGTACTGATAATCCTAAATAAAGATTGTATAGTTCTATAATTCATCCCTGTGTCCTATGGACTTATTGGTTATTTGATTAAAGTGGGTTGAATACTTTTTTGTGAGATATTGATTGACTGCTGGAATCAAGTACAACAGGTTGATGGTTACTTCCCTCCAAAACCATTTGCGATATGTTCTTTTCGTCTTTTCTCTTCATATTTCTTTCCTTCCACGTGATCTTTCCAGAGGTAAAATCCTAATAAAATAAACTGAAAAACAGGCTCATTAGAAAGGAGGTGCAGTCCTTGCCGGTGTCTCTGAAGACTGAGATTCTGAGCTTTCACAGTGGAATTTATTGACCCTGTGATGTCATCAACCATTATGATGTCATTGTCTGTCTGATCTGTGGTGTATTATGATAAGTAGGTTACAATTTCAAGTAAGATTATTTATATAAAATTTTAATTTTCCAATAGTTTTTAAAACCATCTTGACTACACTAGAACGAGCATTGCCATTATACAGTACTTGGAAAAATAGTATATCATGAAATAAATTCTTATAAATAAGAAGAGGTAAGGGAAAGGAGAAGAAGAAAGCGAAAAATGTTTTTATTGATGTAAACAATGATCAAATTACAAGTAAACGGAGTAGGGCAAGGAAGTACATTCATCCTAGTCATATTTGTACAAGTACAGGAAGGATAACTACTAATGAATTAACATACTGCTCTCTCATGTACAATATATATCCAGTGCACTAATTTGCCTCTGATTGTGATCCAGTTGTGTAGCTTCCCAGTGGTGGAGACTCAGCCTGGGTGTTTGCTGGTGGTGTTGACCCAGTGCAAGAGATAATAGAGAGTTGTAATCCAGCACAGGAGTCTACTGGCAGTGGATGGTTCGCTAAGTAGTACACCAACATTAGTGACCCAGCCCAGTAGCTCATTAGCAATAGGGATCCAGTTAGGAGGTTAGCCAGTGGTCACAATCCAGCTTAATATTTCGCCTTCGGTTTTGCCCCATCCAAGTAGTTCACTGGCGGTGAGAACATAGCCAAACAGTTCACAAGTGGTTGCAACTCAAACCAATAGTTCTCTAGTTGTGACTAACCAGCTCAGTAGTTTGCCTGTGGATGCCACAAAGCACATAAATTTTCCACTAATGGTGATTTAACCAGTTAGTTCATGGATAGTGCCAAACCAGTCCAAGAGATTGATAGTATTGGTATCCCTGCCCAGAAAAGTATCAGTAGTGGCAATCAAAACCAGTATTGTACTGGTGGGGGAAATCCAGCACAGTTTTTTTTTTACTAGTGGTGGCAATACAGACCACTATAATACTGGTGGGGGCAACCCATCCCAGTAAATCACTTGTAAAGGCAATCTACCCCGGTGGTTCACCTGTGTTAACATTCCAGCCGAGTGCTTCTATACTAATGGCATTCCGACCATTACATTGCTGATGCTGGAAATCAAGCACAACAGGTTGATGGTTACTTCCCTCCAAAACCATTTGCGATATGTTTTTTCGTCTTTTTCTCTTCATATTTCTTTCCTTCCACGTGATCTTTTCAGAGGTAAAATCCTAATGAAATAAACTGAAAAACAGGCTGATTAGAAAGGAGGTGCAGTCGCTTGCCGGTGTCTCTGAAGACTGAGATTCTGAGCTTTCACAGTGGAATTTATTGACCCTGTGATGTCATCAACCATTATGATGTCAATGTCTGTCTGAGCTGTGGTGTATTATGATAAGTAGGTTACAATTTCAAGTAAGATTTATTTATATCAAATTTTAATTTTCCAATAGTTTTTCAAAACCATCTTGACTACACTAGAACGAGCATTGCCATTATACAGTACTTGGAAAAATAGTATATCATGAAATAAATTCTTATAAATAAGAAGAGGTAAGGGAAAGGAGAAGAAGAAAGCGAAAAATGTTTTGCATTGATGTAAACATGATCAGAATTACAAGTAAACGGAGTAGGGCAAGGGAGTACATTCATCCTTTCATATTTGTACAAGTACAGGAAGGATAACTACTAATGAATTCACATATTGCTCTCTCATCTACAATATATATCCAGTGCACTAATTTGCCTCTGATTGTGATCCAGTTTTGTAGCTTCCCAGTGGTGAGACCCAGCCTGGGTGTTTGCTGGTGATGTTGACCCAGTGCAAGAGATAATAGAGAGTTGTAATCCAGCACAGGAGTCTACTGACAGTGGATGGTTTGCTAAGTAGTACACCAACATTAGTGACCAAGCTCAGTAGCTCATTAGCAATAGGGATCCAGTTAGGAGTTTAGCCAGTGGTCACAATCCAGCTTAATATTTCGCCTTCGGTTTTGCCCCAGCCAAGTAGTTCACTGGCGGTGAGAACCCAGCCAAACAGTTCACAAGTGGTTGCAACTCAAACTAATAGTTCCCTAGTTGTGGCAAACCAGCTCAGTAGTTTGCCTGTGGATGCCACAAAGCACATTCAATTTTCCACTAATGGTGATCCAACCAGTTAGTTCATGGATAGTGTCAAACCAGTCCAAGAGATTGATAGTATTGGTATCCCTGCCCAGAAAATGATCAGTAGTGGCAATCAAAACCAGTATTGCACTGGTGGGGGAAATCCAGCCCAGTTTTTTTTTTACTAGTGGTGACAATACAGACCACTATAATACTGGTGGTGGAAACCCATCCCAGTAAATCACTAGTAAAGGCAATCTACCCCGGTGGTTTACCTGTGTTAACAATCCAGCTGAGTACTTCAATACCAATGGCATTCCAGCCCATTACATTGCTGATGCTGGAAATCAAGCACAACAGGTTGATGGTTACTTCCCTCCAAAACCATTTGGCGATATGTTCTTTCGTCTTTTTCTCTTCATATTTCTTTCCTTCCACGTGATCTTTTCAGAGGTAAAATCCTAATGAAATAAACTGAAAAACAGGCTGATTAGAAAGGAGGTGCAGTCTCTTGCCGGTGTCTCTGAACACTGAGAATCTGAGCTTTCACAGTGGAATTTATTGACCCTGTGATGTCATCAACCATTATGATGTCAATGTCTGTCTGAGCTGTGGTGTATTATGATAAGTGGTTACAATTTCAAGTAAGATTTATTTATATAAATTTTAATTTTCCAGTAGTTTTCAAAACCCATCTTGACTTCACTAGAACGAGCATAGCCATTATACAGTACTTGGACTAAAACAGTATATCATGAAATAAATTCTTATAAATAACAAGAGGTAAGGGAAAGGAGAAGAAGAAAGCGAAAAATGTTTTTATTGATGTAAACAATGATCAGAATTACAAGTAAACGGAGTAGGGCAAGGGAGTACATTCATCCTAGTCATATTTGTACAAGTACAGGAAGGAAACTACTAATGAATTCACATATTGCTCTCTCATCTACAATATATATCCATTGCACTAATTTGCCTCTGATTGTGATCCAGTTGTGTAGCTTCCCAGTGGTGGAGACCCAGCCTGGGTGTTTGCTGGTGGTGTTGACCCAGTGCAATAGATAATAGAGAGTTACAATCCAGCACAGGAGTCTACTGGCAGAGGATGATTCGCCCAGTAGCTCATTAGCAATAGGGATCTAGTTAGGAGGTTAGCCAGTGGTCACAAGCCAGCTTAATATTTCGCCATCTGTTTTGCCCCAGCCAAGTAGTTCACTGGTGGTGAGAACCCAGCCAAACAGTTCACAAGTGGTTACAACCCAAATCAATAGTTCCCTAGTTGTGGCTAACCAGCTCAGTAGTTTTAAGAAATATTCCTTTTATTGTGAAATCATAAAATCATCACAGCGCACAGGGGGTGTAGCTGGACGCATTTCGGAAGAACTAGCCTCCTTAATCATCAGCAACATTCAAAATGAAAATACAGACATATATACAATTAAAAAAAGTGAACTCCCGTGCACAGACGATACCAATCAGTGAAGGATCTTAACTATTTGTTTGCCTGACACAGTAAATGACCCAGTATAGACACATAAACATATAATTTTATTTCTTATGCCATGACCATTCCCCCCTTTGGAGACATTCAAAATCTTACCCTAATTCTTTGCCCTAGGCGACGGAGGGGGAAAAGGTAGAGGAAAGGGGAAGAGACTTCACCAACATTGAGACAAACCGTAATGTCGGAATCCCTTTGCACTTGGCCTTAGCCGCACCCTATACTGTCCCTACTCTATCTTCTAAGATGGGTCTCATGCTCTCGTATTTCTCCAAGGGATCTTGCAGCAATGGCAATGGCATCATTCTCAGGTATATATTTCTCCTTCATCATCAGGGCCTCTGAGATCTGCATACATTGGGATCACTGTCTCCTACATGGCGTGAGACATCATCTTCTTGATGCAAGGTATTACACAGCATGAAATTAGAGCCACTATGAATAGAACACAAAGGATTATTATACCTAATTTGATAAGTGCTCTCTGCCATCCATCCCACCACCCAAACCAAGTGTCCCATGGATCCTTAACACCAGAATTATGAGCTAATTCTTCTGACAGGTCAGAGAGTGCTTTTAGGGCTATGCTCCCATCTACCCTTGGTCAAGATCATGTGGTCTGGCAGGTTTCTACCCCATTTATCTTTGCGATCTTTTGCCTGGACTGGTCTATATCTCCCATATTACCCATAGCTGTTGTAGATCTCGTGTGCATCTGTTTACTATGGTGCAGAAGTCAAACTGATATGTGACCCTTGTAGCTGTGGTACTAACATGACCTCCTGTATGATCTCCCATATTCTCTTCTACATGACCTTCCTCCCTCTTGTGACCTGCTCCCCTCTACTTTATACTGAGTATGTTTATCAGGATTAAGGAGCAAAACAACCATTTTTGGCTTCTGGATCTGGTGCCTTCTTGCAGTGGGATGCGTGGATCCATGTAGGCCTTCCTTCAACCTTCACAGCCATGGAGGTGACCAGCAGGACTTGAAAGGGGCCGTCGTATCTGGGCTCAAGAGCACGTCTACTGAATCTTTTGATGAGAACCCAGTCTCCTGGCTGGATCTGATGGGTTCCTTCCAAGCTTTGAGGATCTGGGAGAGAGGAAAAAACTCGAGAATGCATTTTAGTCAAATGCTTTGTTAATTTGGTAACAAACTTAGGGTGCTTTCACATCAGCGCTTTTCACTGATTGCGGTAGTTGCGGTGAAAAAACCGCAACTGCCGCGATTACCGCATAAGGGTACCTTTACACGCAGCTACTGGCGGGTGGATACAACCAGCTACATGCTACAAATGTAGCTTGTAGCGGCAAAATACCCCGTAGTATCGGCGTGTGAAGACTGTAGGAGAGGCACCCGGCAACAGATGCATCTGTTTCCGAGCACTGCCCTGAAACAGGTGGCTACACAGGCGATTGTAGCGAGCTGTATCGGCGTGTAAAGAAGCAACAAAAGGGATGTGTCGACACCAGGCAATGTACCTGGTATGTAGCTGGGGCGTGCCACAGGCTCCGGGATACCGCCCCCCTTCAGCGATCATTGGTGCAAGCTCCTGCGTTACGATTGGTAGTCGCTGCATAGGGAGGCATATTTAAGGAGCTGACCAGTCACACTACACAATTGCTCGAGCATCATGTATTAATCAGCCTCCTGCGATGCCTGGCCAATCATGGGTTTCTTGCTATGTCCTATCAGCGTACGGACGTCTCGTAATCCACAATTGTGGCACGCCTATGTGCTGTTCCTGCTGCACCAGGTCCGCCCATATTAGCTGGTTGTAGCGGTGTGTAAATGAGGTAAGGTGAGCTACAGAAGGTAACTTGTGGCACCCGGCGGTGTATTCGGGGATAGATGTCACGTAGCGTAGCGCACCTTGTGGCGGCGTGTAAAGATGGTGCGTTTACCATTTGTAACCGTTTGTGCGTGCTCGTGCACGTGAAGTAGCTGGTTGTATCCACCCGCCAGTAGCGGCGTGTAAAGGTACCCTTACAGCTGCGATCGCGGCACACTTGCGGCAAGCCCCATAAAATGTCTATGGGGCTTGCGGTAAATGTGCAGCAGGTGCGGAAAGTGCGGTTTCGGCACTTACGGCAGGTGTGGGCGCGAAAAAACCACGGTATGCCGCGTTTTTTCCGCGGCCGCACCTGCCGCAAGTGCCGATACCGCACTTGCCGCAACTGCCGTAAACCCCATAGACATTGTATGGGGCTTGCCGCAAGTGAACTGCAAGTACGGCCGTTATGCGGTGATCGCGGCAGTTGTGGTTTTTTCACCACAACTGCCGCGATCAGCGTAAAACTCTGATGGTAAAGCAGCCTTAGTCAAACTGTCATACTGTAGGGTCAACTGTTGGGGGGGAAATACAACCCTAGTCTGGGGGCACTTCCAAACAGAATTTCATAGGGACTTAGCGTAGTTGCACTAGCTGGGGTGTGTCTGACACTGAACAATGTGAGGGGAAGACTTTTATGCCACGGCTTCCCTGTTTCCTGCACTGCTTTCAGCATTTTTTTCCCTTTAATACCCCGTTTCCTCTCTCGACCCTTCCTGAATTTTTTCAGATGATACGGAGTATGAAGGGCTAACTCTGTCCCAAGGGCCTGACATATCTCTTTGGTCAGATTGTCTGTGAATGCTGGCCCTTGGTCACTCTCTATGGTTTCTGGGACCCCATATCTGCACACTATCTCTGAGAGGAGTTTCTTTGCAATGGTTTTAGCAGATTGGTTCTTCACAGGGAAAGCTTCTGGCCATTCAGAGAATATGTCCACAACTACCAGTGCATATTCAAATCCTCCTGAGGATGGCATCTGAATGTGGTCAATCTGTATGCGTTGGAAGGGGTACAAGGGTCTAGGTGTACACTTCTGTGGAGTTTTCTCTGTTTTTCCTGGGTTACACCAGGCACAGACTAGGCATCCTCTGGTGTAATTTGCTGCCATTGTTGAAAAGCCAGGTGCGTGGTAGTACTGTTTCACAAGATTGTGCATCTTCATCTTTGATTGATGGGTGGGGCCATGGGCCCATCTGGCAATCATTGGGTAGAGAGCTCATGGGAGGCATGGTTTTCCTTTCAGTAATATCAGATGCTTCTCATCTTGCACAGCTCCATCTTGGATCCTTCTCTTCATTGGATGCTTGCTTCTGCTGGGTCAGGACCATGTTCTCCCAGGATTGTTCATCCGTCTTCTTCTTGTCCGAATCTTCTTCTTGTCCTGAGTTTTCTTCTTATCCTGAGTCTTCTTCTTGTCCTGAGTCTGTCAAGAGATACAAGTTGGAGGGTTCTGTGATGAGTGGCTTTACTGCTGCTTCCTTAGCTGCCCTGTCAGCCAAGTCATTCCCCATGGCTTCTCTTGAGGTCCCTCCAGTGTGTGCCTTTACCTTAAGTACCGTGATTCTTTCTGGCATCAGCAAGGACTCTAGCAATTCCTACACCGCTCTATGGTGGCGTATTGGAGTTCCATTGGCTGTAATGAAGTCATGCCAAATCCATAGCTGTGCTGCCATCTTACAACCTGCGGTCAATGCAGCCAATTCTGCTTCCTGTGCAGACATGGACGCGGGTAGTGGTTTGGCCATAAACACAGTATCTTCTGTGACCACCGCCATACCCGTGTGAAACCGTCCTTCTTGGTCCGCATATCTTGATCCATCCACGAAGAGAATCAAATCTGGGTCTTCCAGCGGCGTATCTGTGACTGTCAAACCCGGAGGTTTCTTGTCTCATAAGCGCAAGACAGTCGTGCTGAGCCAGTTCAAAGTCGGCTTCCTCTTCCACCGAAGTGTCAGGGACGTCACATTCCCCCCTTGGAAGAGGGAGGAGAGTTGCAGGGTTCAGGACATCACACATAGAGATTGTCACATTGTCTGGGAGTAGAAGGGAACATTGTAGCCGTAGATGCCGTGCAGCAGAGAGATGTTTAGGTTGGGTCTGGGCCAGAATGGCAATGATATCATGTGGAGCCTTCACCTTCAGACAGTGGCCCAGAATAACATCAGCAGTCGTGTCCAGCCATAGGTGTGTAGCAAAGACAGCTCTCAGGCATGAATGTGCTCCACGGGCAACTGGGTCAAATCTGGCAGAGTAGTATCCCAGTGGGCGCTGTCTTCCCCCCTGGAACTGTGTTAGGACTCCAGTGGCATGTCCTTTCTTCTCCATTACGAACAGGCAAAATTGTTTCTTGTAGTCAGGGAGTCCAAGGGCAGGAGAGCATATGATGGCATCCTTCAGCGTGTAGAATCCACCAATGGCTTCAGTTGTCAGACAGAAAGGAACGTCTGTGAGGCAGTCATAGAGAGGCTGCATGTGGACTGATGCATCCAGGATCCAAGGACGACACAATCGGAGTATCCAAGTCTGTGGCTTCATTCACTGCCCGTAGATCTTGCACCATGCGAAACTTGGGAGGTTGTCCCTTTGGTGTTTTCTTCTTGACTGGAAACAGTGGGGTGTTGCATGGTGACTTGGTCGGGATGACTGCTCCATTCTTGACGTAGGGCGTCAGTTGTTGTGTGATAGCATCCGATTGGGCAATGGAGAGAGGGTACTGGGGCTTACGGGGTAAGCGGGCTCCTGGTTTAAGCTTGACTTCCACTGGCTGGTCTGGAGCCTTCCAATGTCTTCAGGGCCTTGGGCCCACAGGATGTCTGGTATCTGTAAAAGCCATGCTGCTTCCGTAGGTTGCATTGTCTCAGCAAAGTGAAAGAGGCCGAAAACCTGTGAAACTTCTTCCTGGTCCAGAGCCGTAGTAAGGGTGACAGTACCATTTTCCTGGAAGGAGATGTTGGCATGTAACTTCGTCAGTAAGTCAGTTCCCAGTAGATTCACTGGACAGGTGTTGGACACCAACAATCGAGATAACATGCTCTGTGTGGGTTGCAGGCTGACACGCAATGGGCAGGTCATAGGGGTATACAGTGTTGGCCAAAAGTATTGATACCCCTGCAATTCTGTCAGATAATACTGCGTTTCTTCCTGAAAATGATTGCAATCACAAATTCTTTGGTATTATTATCTTCATTTAATTTGTCTTCAATGAAAAAACACAAAAGAGAATGAAGCAAAAAGCAAAACATTGATCATTTCACACAAAACTCCAAAAATGGGCTGGACAAAAGTATTGGCACCCTCAGCCTAATACTTGGTTGCACAACCTTTAGCCAAAATAACTGCGATCAACTGCTTCCGGTAACCATCAATGAGTTTCTTACAATGCTCTGCTGGAATTTTAGACCATTCTTCTTTGGCAAACTGCTCCAGGTCCCTGATATTTGAAGGGTGCCTTCTCCAAACTGCCATTTTTAGATCTCTCCACAGGTGTTCTATGGGATTCAGGACTGGACTCATTGCTGGCCACCTTAGAAGTCTCCAGTGCTTTCTCTCAAACCATTTTCTAGTGCTTTTTGAAGTGTGTGTTTTGGGTCATTGTCCTGCTGGAAGACCCATGACCTCTGAGGGGATCCAGCTTTCTCACACTGGGCCCTACATTATGCTGCAAAATTTGTTGGTAGTCTTCAGACTTCATAATGCCATGCACATGGTGAAGCAGTCCAGTGCCAGAGGCAGCAAAGCAACCCCAAAGCATCAGGGAATCTCCGCCATGTTTGACTGTAGAGACCGTGTTCTTTTCTTTGAATGCCTCTTTTTTTCTCCTGTAAACTCTATGTTGATGCCTTTGCCCAAAGAGAGAGAACATTCTTCCAAAACGTTTTAGGCTTTCTCAGGTAAGTTTTAGCAAACTCCAGCCTGGCTTTTTTATGTCTCAGGGTAAGAAGTGGGGTCTTCCTGGGTCTGCTACCATACAGTCCCTTTTCATTCAGACACCGACGTATAGTACGGGTTGACACTGTTGTACCATCGGAGTGGCAGTGCAGCTTGAACTTGTTTGGATGTTAGTCGAGTTTCTTTATCCACTATCCGCACAATCTTGCGTTGAAATCTCTTGTCAATTTTTCTTTTCCGTCCACATCTAGGAAAGTTAGCTACAGTTCCATGGGCTTTAAACTTCTTGATGACACTGCGCACGGTAGACACAGGAACATTCAGGTCTTTGGAGATGGACTTGTAGCCTTGAGATTGCTCATGCTTCCTCACAATTTGGTTTCTCAAGTCCTCAGACAGTTCTTTGGTCTTCTTTCTTTTCTCCATGCTCAATGTGGTACACACAAGGACACAGCACAGAGGTTGAGTCAACTTTAATCCATGTCAACTGGCTGCAAATGTGATTTAGTTATTGCCAACACCTGTTAGGTGCCACAGGTAAGTTACAGGTGCTGTTAATTATACAAATTAGAGAAGCATCACATGATTTTTCTAAGGGTGCCAATACTTTTGTCCACCCCCTTTTTTTATGTTTGGTGTGGAATTATTTCCAATTTGACTTTAGGACAATTCTTTTTGTGTTTTTTTCATTGAAGACAAATTAAATGAAGATAATAATACCAAAGAATTTGTGATTGCAATCATTTTCAGGAAGAAACTGAGTATTATCTGACAGAATGGCAGGGGTGTCAATATTTTTGACCAACACTGTACTTGATGAATCCATCAACACCCACACATGGGATGGTTTCTTCTGTGAGGCAGTCTGAGTCAGGTAAGTCAGCAAATCTTATCACGCTTCTGGCTGCACCGGTATCCACTAAGAAGGAGATGGATCTTCCTTCTACCTCCATACATACAGTAGGAGTCTAGCCGCAAGCTTGTCTGTTGGCTTTGCAGAGCATATTGTAAGTTGGTGGATCCGGCTTGCCTATGTCCTATAGCTGGGTGGAGGGGGCAGTTGAGGGAAATCCTGTTCCTCCTTATATGGCCTATCTTTCCACAATCGTAACAGGAGACTCCACTTCTTGGTCCTCCCCTGTTTCCTGGGTTCTGCGACACCATAACATTACGGTTCCAGGGAGGTTTTGAAGGCCTGTTCATTTTTATACCCCTTGCCACCTGAAATATAATATCTGGGTCCAATCGTCTGTATTCAGGTCTCGTCATCTGGATCTGTACGGGTTCAAGAAGACCTTGGACGAAGGCTTGTATCCATATCTGGCTATGGGACTTCTCATGGTGATCAAATCCCAGATCTGTGAACATCTGATTCAGCCGGTAGTAAAACTTCTCTACACTTTTTCTGTAGAGCCACCTTCTTCTTCCAGAGCCGGTCCCGCAGCTCGTTGACACTCTTGTCCATGGTGGCCACCTCGGAGTTGCGCTTGTTCAAGCTCTCCCGCTGCTGCTGCAGTTTGCCATTCTGCTCCTGATTCAGCTTGTTCTTCAACTGAAGCTCTTTGTAGAGACGGTCGAGTTCAGCGACAGCAGACTGGTTGTCATGATAGCCCTCGATACGTCCGTTCTTCAGCATTTCCAGCTGGCGACTCATTTCTTCCACTTTGGTCATGGCCACCATCAATTCTTTCTGCTTCTGTTGGAACATGTTATTCATCTGTTCGATTTCCTCAACCAGCCTGCCATTGCTGAGCCTCTTCTGCTCAACGTGGCCCTTCAGGGTCTGCACTTTCTTCAGCTTTGCCTCCTGATTTTCTGCAATCTCCCTCAGATATTTCAGCTTTCCCTGCTCACTGGCCTGCTGCTGATGCTGGTCCTGCTGCTTCAGGTACTTCAAGCGCTGTTCCTTTGTAGCCAACATTAGCTGCTGGGCCTCGATCTGCTGCTGTTGTCTCGCCGCCATCTCCTGCAGTTCAGCCAGAGTCATGTCCTTTCTGTGGCCGTTCATGTATATTCCGGATACTGCTGCAGAGCAGGGTCTGGTCTGTGCTAAGACGGCGGCTTGAGAGGAATCTGGAATGTGTCAGCATAGGCACGGGTGCAGCAGCTTCTGCCAGTGTATTCACCAGTAGCAGGGTCACAATGTTCAATCCAGAATAACTTCCTCGTATCCCGAGCAGTCTTATACCATGCTCCAGCATCTTCCAAAACCTTGGCGTCCTTCAAAAGCCTTCTCTTACTTGTTATCACTTCCTTCCACTCCTTCTCATCTAAGCGTCCTCCATGGGTTGTGGATCCCATCAGTTTTAAGAGGACCTTCATATTCTTCACATACTATACTTCTTCCCTTTTTCACATACTTCTTCCCTTTTTCACATACTTCTTCCCTTTTTTCTCTCTGCCACCAGGTCTTTTGGGGTAACTTGCCAAGACTTTGACTGATTAACACCCATGTTATAGCTTAAACCCAAGTCTCTGTACTTCTATCTTTGCTACAATTGCCCTCCCCTCAAGGTTACCACGGTCAGCAGGGTTGTATAAAGGGGAGTCAACTGGGATAACGTCAGTGAGCCGGGCATTAATGTTTATTATTATTATTATTAATTTTTATAGCGCCATTATATTCCATGGCGCTTTACATGTTAAAAAGGGCAGACTAGGACAAGTAACATAGTAGCAATACAAGTAACAATAAATGTTGACAATTCAGTTGTACAGAAACAAGAGGGGAGAAATCCTGTCCACAAAGGCTCACAGTGTACGAGGGGCGGGTGGGGATACAGTAGGAGGGGGAAATTCCAGTCATGAGGCGGTGTGGTGGACCGGGTCTTATTGCAGGTGGTAGGCTTGGCGGAACAGGTGGGTCTTCAGGCTTCTTTTGAAGGTTCCCAGGGTAGAAGAATGTCTGATGTGTTGGGGCAGTGAGTTCCAGAGTCTGGGTGAAGCACGGGAGAAATCCTGTATGCGGTTGTGCGAAAAGGAGATGAGGGGGGAGTAGAGGAGAAGCTCTTGGGAGGATCGCAGGTTGCGTGAGGGTAGGTAACGGGAGACCATGTCAGAGATGTATGGAGGGGACAGGTTGTGAATGGCTTTGTATGTCATGGTTAATATTTTAAACCGGGATCTCTGTTCAGAACACTCTAAACCTTGGGGGGGAAGAAAGGTGAAATGGGTCTGTAACCAAGTCAGCAGAAATAGCAAGCTTCACACCTTGCTTACACTGTGTGCACGTTATGGAAACTAGTCAGTGGTGTTAGGAAGGCAGTTAGTCAGAGGACTGGAACTGGTTGCGTCACTGGAGTCAGTCAGTCAGAGTCAGTCTGAGGACTGGAACTGGAATGGTTGTCACCAAACAGATAAAACAGATAAAACATCAAACTGTGTCGGCCCCCTCTACACCTCAGTGGGGCAACAACTAGGTCATATAACTTTCTTGCATATACTTCTTGCAACAAAACCCCTTGCGGATTGACTATCGTTAGCTGGGCATGTATATTTTGTCTGAACACCTTGAGTACTGGAGAAGTGCCAGGGATTGCTATATAAATTGCACACAATAGACCTCGAGGCTGTAGGTCAGAGAAGGGTGGGGAGCGAGAAAACAGGCGCAGATCTAAATGTAAAAGTACAATATTTCACAGAAGTACACTGGGCAAGAGAACTCACCTTTATTGTGTCTTGTTTCTTCGCATATCGACCCACTGGGGGTCTTACAGGGGTCTTTGTCTCCTTGGTATGCTGCTGCTATCCTCCAGAGAGCGGAACTCCCAGCTATGAGCCCGTGGAATGAAGCAAATAATCAAGGTATCCAGATGATTGAGCGCTCCCAAGGTGTCACGCTGGGAGTGGGGAAGACACCCAGCGTAGGATAACGACGGGGGGGGGGGGGATCAGGAGTCCCTAATGCTAAGGGCACAAGAAGGAGACGGTGACCCCTAGACTTCCTAGAGCTGACCCTGTCTGCCCTAACGTCCCTATACAGTCTCCTCAACTGTCGCCGACCACGAACCTCGTCCCTCTCTGATCCTAGATCTATCTTATCTAAGGATCAGATGGAGAGGTTCACTAGACCCCTCCACTATCAACTAAAGACAAACACCAGGGAAGACAGACATTTGGGAAAAGGAAACACTTATCTGACAGCAGAACACAGCAACCTCCACCATCTCAGCTTCTGCTGGAGCAAGGATAAAGTGTGCACAAGGAACTATCACCTGCACCGAGGAAGGGTAATGAACCTCCTTATAAAGGTGGAAGGAGTCTGCTGGGTCCTAGTGACCTACAACATTGGTGGATAAAACCAGACCGAGCGCAAGACCTCCACAGCCGTCTCCCCATAATAGAGAGATCTCATCACACCTTCTTTCCATCAACACAGAAGGTAAATGCTCCTGAAAGAGACGGACCATCCTCCACCATTATGGCTGGTGGGCCAACCGCTGGGATCGTCTGCGCGTGGCCTCCACCCTGTCATCCGTGCCACCCGTGACAGTACCCCCCCTCCTACGAGTGGCCCCCGGACACTCAGGACCAGGCTTATCCGGATGGGAACGGTGAAAAGCGCGGACCAGCCTTGCGGCGGACACCTCCGACGCCGGCACCCACATCCGCTCCTCAGGACCGTACCCCCTCCAGTGCACCAAATACTGAAGAGAACGGCGCAACATGCGAGAATCAACCACCCTCGAGATCTCGAATTCCAGATTCCCCGCCACACAGATGGGCTCAGGAGGCAAAGGAGATGGGTTAGACGACGGCACATACGGCTTGAGGAGCGACCTGTGAAACACATCGTGAATCTTAAGAGCAGGAGGCAACGCAAGACGAAACGCCACGGGATTGATAACGGCGGTTATCTTATAGGGGCCAATAAACCTGGGCCCCAACTTCCAAGAGGGCACCTTCAACTTCACATTCTTGGTAGACAACCACACGTAGTCATTCACACATAGGTCCGGACCTGGCGCACGCTTCCTGTCAGCCATACGTTTGTACCTGTCACCTAAGAGCTTCAAGCTACGCTGTACACCCCGCCAAACCGAGGAGAGGGACGAGGTAAAACGGTCCTCCTCCGGAACTCCGGAAGGACTCGTACCGCTAAAAGTACCAAACTGAGGATGAAACCCATATGCACCGAAGAACGGTGACTTGCCAGTGGACTCCTGAAGACGATTATTAAGGGCGAATTCGGCCAAGGGCAAATAATTTGCCCAAGTCTCCTGATGGTCAGAGACAAAACACCTCAGGTAAGTCTCCAAATTCTGATTCACACGTTCGGTTTGACCATTAGACTGAGGATGAAAAGCAGAAGAAAAGGACAACGTTATCCCCAAACGTGTACAAAAAGCCTTCCAAAATTTGGAGACGAACTGAGTACCGCGATCAGAAACCACATCGGAGGGAACCCCATGAAGCTTCACAATCTCACTTACGAACACCTGTGCCAGAGTCCGAGCATTAGGAAGTGCGGGCAGTGCCACAAAGCGAACCATCTTACTGAATCTATCTACTACTACCAGTACCACCGTCTTGCCCGCAGACGCCGGAAGATCGGTGATAAAATCCATTGACAAATGTGTCCATGGCCTCTCAGGAATAGACAATGGCACGAGAGACCCAGACGGACGGGTATGCGGAACCTTAGCACGTGCACACACACCACAGGCGGATACGAATTCCGCTACGTCCTTCCTCAACCCCGGCCACCAAAAGCGACGAGACAAAAGATCGAAAGTGGCCCTACCGCCCGGATGCCCCGCCAGTACAGAGTCGTGATGCTCTGACAGCACCCTGAGGCGCAAAGAGAACGGCACAAAAAGCCTCCCAGAAGGGCAGGAGGCAGGGGCGCCCCCCTGAACCTTCAACACCTCCCCCTCTAGATCAGGGCAAAGAGCAGAAACAACCACCCCCTCCTGCAAGATGGGGACGGGACTCTCATGAGTACTACCACCCGGAAAACTACGCGATAATGCATCCGCCTTCACATTCTGAACCCCCGGACGGTAGGTGACGGTAAAATTAAATCTCGTGAAAAACAAAGACCACCTGGCCTGCCGGGGATTGAGACGCCTGGCGGACTCAAGGTAAGACAGGTTCTTGTGGTCGGTAATAACCGTGATGGGATGGACAGCCCCCTCCAGCCAGTGCCGCCATTCCTCAAAAGCCAACTTAATAGCCAACAGCTCCCTATTACCCACATCATAATTCCTCTCGGCCGAAGACAACTTCTTGGAGAAGAACGCACAGGGCACCCATCTCCCAGGCGAAGGGCCCTGCGACAACACAGCCCCCACCCCCACCTCAGACGCATCCACTTCCACAATGAAGGTCTGAGAAAGATCGGGCTGACAAAGAACAGGCGCGGACGCAAAACAACGCTTCAGGGAGGAAAAAGCCTGGCGAGCAGAATCAGACCACTCAGAAAAATCCGTCCCCTTCCTAGTCATGTCCGTAAGAGGCGTCACCAGTACCGAATAGTTCTTAATAAATTTACGGTAAAAATTGGTAAACCCAAAAAAACGTTGCAATGCCCGTAGATTGTCCGGCTGTTCCCAATCTAGCACCGCCCGGACCTTTTCCGGATCCATCCGGAAACCCAACGGCGACAAGAGGTACCCCAAAAAACGAACCTCCTGAACGGCGAAAACACATTTCTCGAGTTTAGCATACAGTTTGTTGTCCCGTAAGACCTGCAACACCTGTTTGACATGGGACTGATGCGTCTCCATATCGGGAGAATAGATCAAGATATCGTCCAAGTAAACAACTACAAATCTACCCACCAAATGATGGAAAATATCATTGACAAAATGTTGGAAAACCGCCGGGGCGTTAGTGAGCCCGAACGGCATTACGAGACTTTCAAAATGGCCGTCCGGGGTATTAAACGCAGTTTTCCATTCATCCCCCTCTCTGACCCTAATCAGGTTGTAGGCCCCCCTCAAATCCAACTTGGAGAACCATTTGGCACCCACAACCTGACTAAATAAATCAGGGATCAGAGGGAGGGGGTATGGATCACGGACAGTAATCCGATTCAATTCCCGAAAATCCAAACAAGGACGGAGGCCCCCATCTTTTTTTTTCACAAAAAAGAAACCAGCCGCAACCGGCGACGTGGAGGGCCTAATGTGTCCCGTCTCCAGACTTTCAGAAATGAAATCCTTCATTGCTTGTCTTTCGGGACCAGATATAGTAAACATCCTAGCTTTGGGCAGTTTAGCTCCGGGAACGAGGTTGATAGGGCAATCGTATGCCCGATGAGGGGGCAAGTCTCGGCACCCCTTCTCTGAGAACACATCCTCATACTCCGATAGGAATGGGGGCAGAGATTCAGCAGATACCACCGAAAGGGATGTAGCCAAACAATTCTCCGAACAAAAATCACTCCATTCCACAATGTCCCTGGACTGCCAATCCACTACGGGATTATGTTTAATCAACCATGGCAAGCCCAGGACAATGGGAGCGGGGAGACCGTCTAAGACATAGCAATATAACGTCTCCTGATGTTGGGATCCAACCGTTAACTTAATGTTATGTACGATATGTGTGAGACTACCCTGAGCCAGAGGGGCTGAGTCGATGGCATAGATACGGATGGGGCGCGACAATAAACAGCGGTTAAGCCCATGAGCGTGTACAAAACGAGCATCCACCATGCAGATCCCCGCACCACTATCCACAAACACAGAAATGCCTTCCGTTTTGCTCTCTAGCGCCACCTCTGCACTCAGGAGAAAATGGGAAGTACAAACGGAGGATACACACACCTCCCGCTCGACCACCTCCACACCCCCCATAGTCACATGAGGTCCCGGCACCCTAGTCCGTTTAGGAGCGTAGGGACAGGCCCCGATAAAATGGTCTCCTTTCCCACAGAAAAAACAGACCCCCTTCCCCCTGCCCCGGGAGGCACCGGTGGAGAGCCTCGAGGCCGCCGCTCCTCCAAGCTGCATAGGTTCCTCCCCCCTCGGGAGAAATGACTCGCCCTCCGAGTGACCACCCGGCAACAAGGAACCACCATGAGAAGGGCTCCCAGTTGCAGGAGGTCTACCCCTCCGCTCCTGGAGGCGTCTATCCATGCGAATAGCCAACAACATAGCTGCCTCCAGGGACGGGGGGGTCTCATACACTGCCAGGGCATCCTTCAGTCTTTCTGAAAGACCCTGGCAAAAATGACTCCTGAGAGCCGGATCGTTCCACTTTGTGTCCATAGCCCACCTGCGGAACTCAGAACAATATGATTCCGCCGACCGAGTCCCCTGGTGGAGATGGCGCAATTTGGATTCAGCCAAAGAGACACGGTCAGGGTCATCATATATGAGGCCTAAGGCGTCAAAAAATCCATCCACAGACTGGAGACAAGTAGAGTCCTGTGGCAGAGAGAAAGCCCAGGATTGGGGATCCCCCTGCAGCAATGATATAATAATTCCTACCCGCTGCTGCTCATCACCAGTGGAATACGGCTTAAGCCTAAAGTATAATTTACAGGCCTCTTTGAACACAGTAAATTTGTCTCTGCCTCCTGAAAACCTGTCAGGGAGGGCAACCTTAGGTTCCGGTCTGGCCGGACCCACTGCTTGATTCCCCAAGACACCATTTTGCAGTTGTGGTCCCTGCAGAGCCGACCGAAGGTCCGCAACCTCCAAAGACAAGGTCTGCAGCTGCTGGGCCAAAGCAGACACAGGATCCATAAGGAAAGGAAAGAAAATCAAATCCTCCCCTTCCTTCACTTACAGTTATGGCAGGTGATAATGTCACGCTGGGAGTGGGGAAGACACCCAGCGTAGGATAACGACGGGGGGGGGGGATCAGGAGTCCCTAATGCTAAGGGCACAAGAAGGAGACGGTGACCCCTAGACTTCCTAGAGCTGACCCTGTCTGCCCTAACGTCCCTATACAGTCTCCTCAACTGTCGCCGACCACGAACCTCGTCCCTCTCTGATCCTAGATCTATCTTATCTAAGGATCAGATGGAGAGGTTCACTAGACCCCTCCACTATCAACTAAAGACAAACACCAGGGAAGACAGACATTTGGGAAAAGGAAACACTTATCTGACAGCAGAACACAGCAACCTCCACCATCTCAGCTTCTGCTGGAGCAAGGATAAAGTGTGCACAAGGAACTATCACCTGCACCGAGGAAGGGTAATGAACCTCCTTATAAAGGTGGAAGGAGTCTGCTGGGTCCTAGTGACCTACAACATTGGTGGATAAAACCAGACCGAGCGCAAGACCTCCACAGCCGTCTCCCCATAATAGAGAGATCTCATCACACCTTCTTTCCATCAACACAGAAGGTAAATGCTCCTGAAAGAGACGGACCATCCTCCACCATTATGGCTGGTGGGCCAACCGCTGGGATCGTCTGCGCGTGGCCTCCACCCTGTCATCCGTGCCACCCGTGACACAAGGAGATTGACCTTATGATATGGACTCTGACTCCTTTTTCTTTCTTGGAGATTTATTTCAATTGGCTTCACAGTAATAAAAAGTCATAAAAGTCATAAAAGCATAATTAAAACAACGCGTTTCGGCTATAAATGTCATAAAATAGCCTTCCTGAGGAAGGCTATTTTATGACATTTATAGCCGAAATGCGTTGTTTTAATTATGCTTTTATGACTTTTATGACTTTTTATTACTGTGAAGCCAATTGAAATAAATCTCCAAGAAAGAAAAAGGAGTCAGAGTCCATATCATAAGTTCAATCTCCTTGGGAGCGCTCAATCATCTGGATACCTTGATTATTTGCAGGGATTGCTATATAACCAGTTTCTTCACGTGCATATGGCACGTCAGTAACACGATTTATTATCCAGCCAGCGGGCGTAATTGCTAGCTCTATACCTTGTCTACACAAGGGGCACGTTATTTGGAGAGACAGAACAATATTATCACAACAATCATTTACGTAAATTACGTACCCGTCCACCACCGCAGCCTGAACTACTAACACTACACTCCGTCCTTAGCTGGCGCACGCGGGGTGGGAAAACCTTCTGTAGTATCAGAGGCTGGAACCAGTAGTGAAATAAACTATCAGCCCCCCTTTCATGGGCCGGAAAACCATTAACCCTATTAGGGGTCGGAAAACCAGGGAAACAGAATCTCCCCACTCAGCCCGTCTCTCCGTGCCTTTCTCTCTTTCTTCTTTCTCTGTACTGAAACTGTAGCAATGATAGCACTGACATAAACACAGATAAACTCAGGACCAGGTTGCAAGAACACAAATAAGGCAGACAATTAAGGAATTCTCAGGACTGGGTTGCAAGGGCTAGGACTTCTCAGATCCGGTCATCTATGTCCGAGTCTGACAGCCAGCTACCTCCATCCCTGCACGGAGACACAGGAGGGTCTTAGGTAAGATAAATCATATTCTTACCTCTTTGTAGCCTGCTTGTCTACCCCTCGTGTATGATCCGTCCTGAGAATGGAGGTTCAGTTGTGGCTGTCGTCCCCTGGACGTCTCGTCCTAGCCCCACGCTGGTCCACCAACTGTAATGGATTCCCTCCACACCTTTCGGGTGGGCTGTCCTCTTAATTGTCTGCCGCCACATTGATGCTTTGTCTGAGTGTGTGCACTCCACCGTAAGAACCATGCTGACAACAAGTCAAAGTAGAGCTTAATGACAAAGACCTTTATTAAGGGAGAGGTTAACAGTTTTATACGGCTCCTTAAAGGGATATTAAAAGGGGTGTTACTGGGTGATTGCATCATATTATGCTGAATCTATATTTTATTCTGAAAAAACATTCAATTCATATAGTGTGTGTTAGTTAGCATTTTAGTCTTGGATTAGTATAGTCGGTACGGGAACATCCTGATAATAGCTTCCACACTGCTACATCTAACTCAAAACATTATATATAAAACTAGAGGAAAGTGCAAGGATTCACATAACCATGCTGTTGGAAGGTTTCTGAATGGCTTCAATAAACTTATATAAATTATTAACTATTTATTGCCATGACACACAGTGGAATTTATTAACCTTGTGATGTCATCAACCATTATGATGTCATTGTCTGTCTGAGCTGTGGTGTATTATAATAAGTAGGTTATAATTTCAAGTAAGATTTATTTATATAAAATTTTAATTTTCCAATTGAAGAGCACGGCTGGAGCAGCTCGCAGAGACTTGAGGACCTGCAGACTTAGAACTTGAACCAGGAGAAAGGAGACCCCGACCACTTTCTAAATCTACACCATTGTTGTGCGGGGATTGCACAACAGGAATAGGTTAGTGATTACTTAATTGAATCTTCCCACTTGATAATAATGGTAATGCACTAGTGCGCCGCCTATATTTCTTTTGTCTTTCATAATTTCAAGTAAGATTTATTTATCTAAAATTTTAATTTTCCAATAGTTTTCAAAACCATCTAGACTACACTAGAACGAGCATTGCCATTATACAGTACTTGGAAAAACCATTATATCGTGAAATAAATTCTTATAAATAAGAAGAGGTAAGGGAAAGGAGAAGAAGAAAGGGAAAAATGTTTTTATTGATGTAAACAATGATCAGAATTACAAGTAAACGAAGTAGAGCAAGGGAGTACATTCATCCTTCTCATATTTGAACAAGTACAGGAAGGATAACTACTAATGAATTCACATACTGCTCTCTCATCTACAATATATATCCAGTGCACTAATTTGCTTATGATTGTGATCCAGTTTTGTAGCTTCCCAGTGGTGGAGAGAGACCCAGCCTGGTTGTTGCTGGTGGTGTTGACTCAGTGTAAGAAATAATAGAGAGCTGCAATCCAGCACAGGAGTCTACTGGCAGTGGATGGTTCGCAAAGTAGTACACCAACATTAGTGACCCAGCCCAGTAGCTCATTAGCAATATGGATCCAGTTAGGAGGTTAGCCAGTGGTCACAAGCCAGCTTAATATTTCGCCATCAGTTTTTCCCCAGCCAAGTAGTTCACTGGCGGTAAGAACCCAGCCATACAGTTCACAAGTGGTTACAACCCAATCCAATAGTTCCCTAGTTGTGGCTAACCAGCTCAGTAGTTTGCCTGTGGATGTGACACAGCCCATTAATTTTCCAGTAATGGTGATCCAACCAGTTAGTTCATTGATAGTGCCAAACCAGTCCAAGAGATTCATAGTATTGGTATCCAAGCCCAGAAAATTATCAGTAGCGGCAATCAAAACCAGTATTGTACTGGTGGGGAAAATCCAGACCAGTTTTTTTACTAGTGGTGGCAATACAGACCACTATGGTACTGGTGGTGGAAACCCATCCCAGTAAATCACTAGTAAAGGCAATCTACCCCTGTGGTTTACCTGTGTTAACAATCCAGCTGAGTACTTCAATACCAATGGCATTCCAGCCCATTACATTGCTGATGCTGGAAATCAAGCACAACAGGTTGATGGTTACTTCCCTCCAAAACCATTTGGCGATATGTTGTTTTGTCTTTTTCTCTTCATATTTCTTTCCTTCCACGTGATCTTTGCAGAGGTAAAATCCTAATAAAATAAACTGAAAAACAGGCTGATTACAAAGGAGGTGCAGTCTCTTGCCGGTGTCTCTGAAGACTGAGATTCTGAGCTTTCACAGTAGAATTTATTGACCCTGTGATGTCATCAACCATTATGATGTCAATTTCTGTCTGAGCTGTGGTGTATTATGATAGTAGGTTACAATTTCAAGTAAGATTTATTTATATAAAATTTTAATTTTCCAATAGTTTTCAAAACCATCTTGACTACACTTGAACGAGCATTGCCATTATACAGTACTTGGAAAATCCAGTATATCATGAAATAAATTCTTATAAATAAGAAGAGGTAAGGGAAAGGAGAAGAAGAAAGCAAAACATTTTTTTAAAAAATATGTTTATTAGAAAAGAAAGAAACGTGAACAATCACATAAGACAGCATCTCACACAGATATCGGAATGTGAATAAGACTCAAATAGCCATCATAAATGAGTATATATCCTCAGTAGCAATTATAGTTGAGCTTGAGGAAGGTATAATATCTATCAATTTTTATATATTTATATCAAACCATTGTATAAAATTATAAAATAGAATGAAAAGAAAAAGATAAGTTGAGAAAAGATAAGAAATAAGAAAGATAAAGAGAGGGGAAAAAGAACAAGGGGGAATGGGGGTGGAAGGAAAGAGGTGGGGGGAAGGGGGAGATAGTCTGCTACATAGCTGATAACAAAAAGTCTGGTTAATAAAAGGTGAAGCGCACGCAACAATCCTACCAAGCTGTCTAAGAAACGTCACAGGACATTAAGACCAGTTTAAGCGTCCCCTAACCAGGTAGAAATATCAGGGCCCTCTCTAAAAAGGTGCCAAGCGCACCACGTTCCTTGGTGTTTATCCCATCTATCTGTGTCCTTAGCAATAAGGGATTCCATTCGCTCAAGTCTATTCATTTCAGTTATCCACTCCCTGACTGTCGGGGTCTCCGAAGATCTCCTGTGTCTAGGGATTATCGTTCTGGATGCTATTAGACAAAATCTAAATAGGCCATTTTTAGTCACTGCCAAAGAGCCCGGAATTAGGGAAAGGAGCGCTATTTGAGGCGATGGGTCCCGGGACAGTCCCGTGACAGCACCAAATATTGCAAAGATTTTCTGCCAAAATTGTTGCAAGGGCCCACAGGACCACCAAATATGTAGCAGCGTGCCCACCTCCTCACTGAATCTCCAGCCGATTCTGGCACAGCAGGGTAGATCCTATGAAGGAAGTCTGGACACCTATACCACCTGGTCAATATCTTGTATCTTTTCTCCTGAGACGCACAGGATACTGAGAGCCTATGGGTCAAGGTGAAAATCTTTTGAAGGTGCAGAGCGGAAAACGTGGTCTGCAAATCCCTCTGCCAAGCCTCTATATAGGGAGGTGGGTCCACTGTGACCGCCCCAGTCAGTATATTGTACATTGAAGACACCGAGTGAAGGGGGCCCTTAGCGGAGCCCAACAAAAACTCCAGGGCAGTGGGGGGCTCAGACCTTAAGGAAGCAAGGTAAGTTTTTAGTTGGGAGAATTCCATCCAAGACAGGGAGTACCTGTCCAATCCCCTCCGCATGGCCTCCATAGTGTAGAAACCCGAGAGCAAAGATGCAGCCTGACCCATGGTTGGCCTTTCCAACTCCCTCCAACAGAGAAAACTGTGTCTACCAGTTGCGGGCGGGAAGTCAATATTATTGAAAAGAGGGCGTAAACTACTAGGATTATTGGTTAATTTCAACCTGCCTCCACGTGAATCCCAGAACCTGAGGAAGGACTGTGTTAGAGGAGGGAAATCTGATAATGAGGGTCTATGTGAAGCACTGATCCAAGGAAGCAAGTAGAGAGGGAGGGGTGAAAGGAGATCTTCTATCAATACCCATTGTTTATAGACTAGATTATACTTCCAGTCCACCGCCCTAGATAGAAGGACCGACCGATAGTACCGCTGAAAATCTGGTAAGCCTGAACCCCCTCTCGACTTCGAGCTAGTAAGTAGAGATGAGCGGTGTTCGATTCGATTTGTTAGCCAATCTCAAATTCGAGCTGTTTTGGGCGGTGTTCGAGGCATTCATTGAATTAGATCAATTAACTTGAAATTCGGCAGTTCGCAGTTATGTTCGATAACGCTTCGATCACCAAAAACTTAACCCTAACCATGTTAATGACTGTGAATATCCAGTTTATGGGTATAGTGTGCGGGGGGGTTGTACCAGTGCTGCAGAAATGATAGCGATCTCCATTTTGTTTTCTCCAAACTGCAGATACAGTGGGGCAGTGCAGGCTGTCATCCAATCACACATACACACAGAAAAGTGCATTTTTTGCACACAAGCAAGGTTAGGCATCATTGGCTGTGTAAGTCACATGTCCTAGCACTATAAGACCCAGCCATTTTCTCCATCGCCGCCATTTGCTCATTGCTGTAGCTCTGTGTCAGACGGCACTGCTGCTGCTGTGGGCGATATAGAGCGAAATCAAGCAACTGTGTCCTGATTCAGCTAGTGAGGCAGATAGATAGGTTTAGGGAGTAGGGACTGGAGGTAGTGTGTGAATTTTAGGAGTATCAGCCCTTTTGAGGGCTGCTTCATAGGAGTAGCGATTAGGGACTAGGGACTAGTAGTCTAGCAGCCCCTTTTCAGGTGTACTTTATAAAAGCAGGGACTAGTTTTAATTTCAGCCCTTTTTAGGGCTAGGTTAGAGCAGTCCCTATTACTTTTTGCCAGGCAGAAGTGTGCCAGTGCTGTGCAAGCGTTTTTCACAGCATCTGGCCACATTTAGCTCTGGGAGTCCTTTAGGGCAGGTAGTGTAGCACTGCTGTGAAGAAAGCTACACCACCTGCCTTAGTAGGAATTTTTTGGCTACAGCTAGTCCAGGCAATTTGTTTGGGCTAGTACTGTAGCAGTGCCACTAAAAAAGAAGTAGTGTAGGCCACTTCTAATACAAACAACTACACCGCCTGTGTAGTCACTTACTTCTAATTTTTAACTGCACCTTGCCCAGGTCTCAGTTTGGGTCAAGTAGCAGTGCCACTAAAAAAGCAGTAGTGTAGGCCACTTCTAATACAAACAACTACACCGACTGTGTAGTCACTTACTTCTAATTTTTAACTGCACCTTGCCCAGGTCTCACTTTGGGTCAAGTAGCAGTGCCACTAAAAAAGAAGTAGTGTAGGCCACTTCTAATACAAACAACTACACCGACTGTGTAGTCACTTACTTCTAATTTTTAACTGCACCTTGTCCGGGTCTCACTTTGGGTCAAGTAGCAGTGCCACTAAAAAGGAAGTAGTGTAGGCCACTTCTAATACAAACAACTACACCGACTGTGTAGTCACTTACTTCTAATTTTTAACTGCACCTTGTCCGGGTCTCACTTTGGGTCAAGTAGCAGTGCAGAAAAAGAAGCCAGTGTAGTCCACTTCTAATACAAACAACTACACCGCCTGTGTAGTCACTTACTTCTAATTTTTAACTGCACCTTGCCAGGTCTCACTTTGGGTCAAGTAGCAGTGCCACTAAAAAAGAAGTAGTGTAGGCCACTTCTAATACAAACAACTACACCGACTGTGTAGTCACTTACTTCTAATTTTTAACTGCACCTTGCCCAGGTCTCACTTTGGGTCAAGTAGCAGTGCCAGAAAAAGAAGCCAGTGTAGTCCACTTCTAATACAAACAACTACACCGCCTGTGTAGTCACTTACTTCTAATTTTTAACTTCACCTTGCCCAGGTCTCACTTTGGGTCAAGTATCAGTGCCACATAAAGAAGCCAGTGTAGGCCACTTCAAATACAAACAACTACACCGCCTGTGTAGTCACTTACTTCTAATTTTTAACTTCACCTTGTCCAGGTCTCACTTTGGGTCAAGTAGCAGTGTTGGTTCAGTCACCTCTGCTTGATTTACATCCAGCTTTTTGTTGTCCAACAACTGTACAGTTGCAAATTTTGTCCCATACAAAATGAGTTGGAAAAGACCTGCTGCTGGTGGGAATGGGAGTAGGCGTGGTAGAAAGGGAAAAAAAGTTTGTGTCCGTGGGGTAGATGCTAAATCTATATTAACATCTACTGAAGAAAGGCAATCTTCCAGCCAAAGTAAGATGTCCACTTCTTTCCGTGGAGATTCTGATATGATCCCTTTCGTACAGACACGACTCAGACGACGATCGATACCAATTCTCGATAAGGCACAAAAAGAGCAGGCGCTTGAATGGATAGCAAGCGCTTCAGCAAGTAGGCTCTCCTCCACCTCAACTTCTACTTCACAAATACACCAGTCCTCAGAGGTGTCACCCCAATCCCACTTGCTTCCGCACAGCTCCCAAGTGTCCAGCCACCCATCTGAGTATGGGGTAAGACAGATGGTTGAGTATGCATCGCTCTTCTCTCATACTATAGCCTGGGAATCAGAGGTCTGCTCCAAAGCTTTTGTGAGTCAAGACGAGGAAATTATCTGCACTGATGCCCAGAAGCTTTTGGAGTCGGATCCAGGCCCAGATAAAGAAGGGTCTGAGCAAGCATAATGTAGACCCTCATTCATAAACTGTGAACTGCACCTTGGAGATCTTGTGAGCCCCTCCGCATACGACTCTTCCTGTATTTCTTCCCCTCCTCTAGTGCCACCACCTGAATCTGAATACTGTTTAAAGTGTGCTCCAGTATGGAAATGACAGGAATAGTCATGCTGATAATGGCATCATCATCACTAAACATCTTCGTCAACATTTCGATACTGTACAGAATGGTGCATAGGTCATTCATTTCAGTCCACTCCAACTGTGTGATTTGCCCCACCTCTGGATCTCGTAGGCCCAGGTTATACGTCATGACTTATTACACCAGGGCTCGTCGGTGCTGCCAAAGTTGCTGCAACATGTGTAGAGTTGAATTCCATCGTGTCGGCGCTTCGCATTTCAGCCAGTGAACTGGCAGGCCGAACGACTTCTGTAGAGATGCAAGGCGTTGATCTGCGGGATGCGAACAGTGGAAGTGAGCACACAGCGACCGTGTCCTCTGCTTAACACCATCTAGGCCCGGATAGTGTGCAAAAATTGGCTGGACAACAGGGTTTAAGATGTGAGCTATGCAAGGCACGTGTGTCACACTGCCCAGGCGGAGGGCTGCACCCAGCATTGCAGCATTGTCGCACACGGCCTTCCCTGGCTGCAGGTTCAGGGGAAACAAGCATTGATGAAACTCGGTCTCTACAGCTGACCACAAATCCTCAGCTGTGTGACTCATATTTCCCAGACATTTCAAGGTAAAGACCGCCTGATGCCCTGCTGCCATCATAGTAAGGAGGTGTGCAGGATTCCTTGTGCGCAGTTAGAACGCAGGTGGCATTACCAGACAGGCTTTGGGTGCAGGTGGAGGACCGAGACGAGGTTGAGGAGGCAGAAGGAGTGGAGGAACTTATACATACAGAGGATTGACGCACAACTCGTGGGGATGGCAATACTTGGGCAGCAGCCCCTTCTCCTGCTGCCTTCATAGTTACCCAGTGCACAGTCACCGCCATGTAACGCCCCTGTCCATGCTTACTGGTCCAAGTATCTGTGGTGAAAAGCACCCTGTCACACATAGAGTTTCTTAAGGAAGCGGTGATTTTGTGTGCGACATGCCGATGTAGCGCAGGCACAGCTTTCTTGAGAAGTAATGGCGACTGTGCATCTGATACTGGGGCACTGCGATGGACACAAGGTCTCAAAAATCCTCTGTGTACAACAGGCGAAGACAAAGCATTTCTGTAGCCAACAGCTTGCAGATGGTGAAATTCAACCTCTTATCTTTGTCATGGCCAGGAAAAAATGGTCTATTACTTGTCCACATCTGAGGCACAGAGGACTGGCTGCTGTGCTGAGACACGGTTGAGTAGGGTGTCCCCGGCAAACTGTTGGTCTGTGAGGAAGGTGCAGGCGGACATATTATGTTGCCTTCATCCAAAGGTGGTGCTCTTGATGTCTGACAGCGCTCAACACCAGCAGGTGTTTTCACTTCCAAAAGAACTGAGGACCTTCTAATCACACTGGCTGTTGTGGGTAAAGGTGGAAGGTCTGCGTCCAAAAGCATGTGTGACTGCTGTCCCCACAGTCACAGAGGATGAAGAGGTAGCGGATGCACTTGACGGACCAGTCGGTGGTTGGCCCGGCCTGCTAGGCTGCATTGTAGCACAGTGAGCTTCCCACTGCGGCTTTTGCTTCATATCCATGTGACTGTTCATGCATGAACTACTCAAAGTATAGATTTTTTGGCCTCTACTTAGATTTTGGTTACAAATCTTACAGATCTTACAGATAACATGGGGAGACTAAAGGCTTGTGGATTTTGGAATGTGCTGCATGAAAGTCACCTCACCAACCATTTTAAGCTTGCAACTGCGGGACAATTGATGCCACTGAAGTGGTGTCTGGGCCCAAATTTTTGGAAAAAATGGATACTCTTGTTGTAGTCCCCTAAATGTGACACAATGCTCAGCATGTGCACGAGGCCTTACAGATGCTGAGGTAAAAAACACGAAATACTCATTGCCTGCACAAGGCCTTCCAGATACTGCGGTAAAAACCGCACCAAATACTCATCGCCTGCACAAGGCCTTACAGATACTGAAGTAAAACTCACCAAGTACTCCTCGTCTGAGCATGGCCTTACAGATAGTGAAGTAAAACTCACCACGTACTCCTCGTCTGAACATGGCCTTACAGATACTGAAGTAAAACTCACCAAGTTCTCCTCGTCTGAGCATGGACTTATAGATACTGAAGTAAAACTCACCAAGTACTCCTCGTCTGAACGTGGCCTTACATATAGTGAGTAAAAACATCACCAAATACTCCTCGTCTGAACATGGCCTTACAGATGCTGAAGTAAAACTCACCAAGTACTCCTCGTCTGAGCATGGCCTTACATATAGTGAAGTAAAACTCACCAAATACTCATCGTCTGAGCCTGGCCTTACAGATACTGAAGTAAAACTCACCAAGTTCTCCTCGTCAGAGCATGGCCTTACAGATACTGAAGTAAAACTCACCAAGTTCTCCTCGTCTGGGCATGGCTTTACAGAAAATGAAGTAAAACTCACCAAGTTCTCCTCGTCTGAGCATGGCCTTACATATAGTGAGTAATAACTTCACCAAATACTCATCGTCTGAACATGGCCTTACAGATACTGAAGTAAAACTCACCAAGTACTCCTCGTCTGAGCATGGCCTTACAGATACTGAAGTAAAACTCACCAAGTACTCCTCGTCTGAACGTGGCCTTACAGATACTGAAGTAAAACTCACCAAGTTCTCCTCGTCTGAGCATGGCCTTACAGATACTGAAGTAAAACTCACCAAGTACTCTTCGTCTGAACGTGGCCTTACATATAGTGAGTAAAAACATCACCAAATCTCCTCGTCTGAACATGGCCTTACAGATACTGAAGTAAAACTCACCAAGTACTCTCGTCTGAGCATGGCCTTACAGATACTGAAGTAAAACTCACCAAGTTTTCCTCGTCTGAGCATGGCCTTACAGATACTGAAGTAAAATTCACCATGTTCTCCTCGTCTGAGCATGGCCTTACAGATACTGAAGTAAAACTCATCAAATACTCATTGTCTGAACATGGCCTTACAGATACTGAAGTAAAACTCACCAAATACTCATCGTCTGCATGATGACTTACAAATACTGGAGTAAAAACGGATTTTAGAGGGGCATGACATGCCTATATCTGTGTTTCCTCCTTTTACTCATCCATCTTTTTTTTTTCGCATTTTTATATGTACTTGTCACTTTTCTATGTGTTTGTTGTGTGTTTTGAGTAGTTTGCCACCTTTTGGATACCTTAGAAGGTGTTTTCTATGTGTTTGTATGTGTTTGTGTTTGCCTGCCATTGTTTTCAATGGGGTTCGACGTTGTTCGACGAACATTCGACGAACAAACATCAAATTCGACGAATCCAATTCAAACATCGGGGTGGTGGCTCATCTCTACTAGTAAGAACAGAAAATCGTAATCGAGGTTTGCTCGTTCCCCACACAAAGCTACGGATAGCTGAGTGCAGCCGCCAAAAAAATAGTCCGGAACAGAAATGGGGATGGTCTGGTATAAATAGAGAAAACGTGGTAGAACATCCATTTTAATCGCGTTAATGCGACCAAACAATGAGAGTTGTGCCCTATTATATTGTTTCAAATCTTTTCGTGTTCTGTTTAATAGTGGAGTATAGTTTAGGGAAAACAGGTCATCTGGGTCACGAGAAATATATGTTCCAAGGTACTTCAATGCCTTTTCTTCCCACCTAAAATAAAAGGATGACCGGAGACTGTGGACCACTTAGTCGGGGAGAGTTAAATTAAGGGCTTCTGTCTTAGAGTAATTTACCTTAAAGTTGGAGACCTCTGCGAACTTCTGGAACTCGTGAACCAGTACCGGGAAAGCTATTGTAGGGTTGGAGATATATAGCAATAAGTTGTCCGCGTAGAGATAGTTGGTCACCAATTTGTACCCCTTTGATATCACACGATTTCCTCAATGCATTTGCTAAGTGCTCCATGGCTATCACATATAGCAAAGGTGAGAGGGGGCAACCCTGCCTTGTACCATTGGATATCTTAAAACGGGTGGAAAGAGTGCCATTGACTCTTAATCGTGCATAGGACCCCTGTAGAATGCAGCTATTTTCCCTAAGAAGTTCACTCCCAAGCCCAACTGTTTTAATGATGAAAATAGGAAGGTCCATCCAAGTCGATCAAACGCCTTCTCTGCGTCGATGGATAAGAGACACGCTGGGACCCCCTGCTTGCGTACAAAGAAGTTATTAGCAAGGTTTTGATAGTGTTGTCCCTTGTCTCTCTTCTGTATAAAACCGGTTTGGTCGCCATGGATAGAGTTCGGTAGTTGTGGCCCTAATCTACTGGCTAATGTTTTTGCTAGGATTTTCACATCTACATTGATCAGTGAGATAGGGCGATAGTGGGAACACGACAAATGGTCCTTTCCAGGCTTGGAAATGACCGTTATTGTGGCAGCTAATGTTTGGGGAGTCAACGGACAGTCATCTGAGATGGCGTTAAACAGTGAAGTTAGGAATGGGGGTCGAAGCAAATGTTTTATAGAAATTTGCCGGAAATCCATCTGGACCCGGGCTCTTTCCGTTGGCGAGGGATTTAATGGTATCAATAATTTCTTGACTAGTAAAAGGGGATTCCAGAGCAGAGGCCTCCTCGATAGGGATGGGTGGAAGTGGGGTGTCGGAGATGTATTTATCTACTCGTTTCTGGAATTCTAATTTCGACATATCTGCTAGCGGACCTCTTAAGTTGTATAGGGAGTCATAATACGTTTTAAAAGTGTCTGCAATTCCTACGGGATCATGTACTAGACCACCAGTTTTTGAATGAGTAGAGGGGATGTATGTAACTGGCATACGAGGATGTAAAAACCTAGCCAAAGCTTTACTTGGTTTGTCCGAGAATTTGTATAGGCACCTACGCATTCGGTCTCGCTGCCTAGCCGAGGCTGAGTCAAGATGAGAGCCCAAAGTCGTTCTGGTTTTCAGAATATCGGCCAAAATCGTAGGGTCTCTAGATCGTTTATGACGATCTTCTAGGTTTTGAAGGGTATTTATTAAATTTGAGTTCTCTGCTGCTCGCTCCCTCTTTAATCTAGAGCCTAGTTGGATCAGCACTCCCCTTATTACGCCTTTAAGTGCCTCCCATTGGAACGGTAGTGCAGTGGAGTCATGTTCATGGAATGTTAAAAAGTCAGAGATCGCTGTGCGGACCACTGACTGGCAATCTTGTTTCCGAAGGAGCTCTGGATTGAGGGATCAGGACCACTCAGTAGGGGACAGACTTGGAAGACGTAGAGACAGGCCCACCGGAGAATGGTCTGACCATATCATAGGGTCTATCCAGGACACCGGGTCTGCAGATAGTAATTTATGGCTAATTAAAAAAAAATCTATCCTGCTATGTGAGTTATGTACATGGGAATAATAAGTATAATCCCGGTCTCCTGGATGGGACAGAGAGCATATAGTATAGCTCGACCACCGTTTAGGTGCACAAGGGAAAAATAGGCCACAAAGTCTTTAAATATATCCCCGGCACACATAAAAAGAAGAGAGATGATTATCCTTTTTGTGTTTTTTATTTTTGAAGGTGAAAAACAGGTTGTATCACACAACGTTTCGGCTC
The DNA here is from genome assembly GCA_033576535.1 of Allobates femoralis. Taxonomy (NCBI): domain Eukaryota; kingdom Metazoa; phylum Chordata; class Amphibia; order Anura; family Aromobatidae; genus Allobates; species Allobates femoralis. The sequence continues at coordinate 416,979,519 of JARQOC010000002.1, forward strand.
CAGTTGAGCCTTTCTCAAGTGAGTCTGTGTATTACATGAATAAACATAAAAAACAAGTGAACATCAAACATATTGAATCAAGTTTCTTTTGTCTAAAGTGCTCCGTGACTTGATGGTGTTGCCCCTGTGAATAAAAAATCTATAGGTCGTGACGGGACGTGAAATATCCTCAAAGTGACTGTGTGTCTGTGGTGGTGACAATGGTGTTGGTGTAGTGCAGAGTGAAGTGAAGGGGGGGAGTTCTCTGTTGTAGGGGAGAGCTAGGAAAGGAGTGAATGAGTGGATAAACGTATGTGTTTTTATAGGACAAGGGGGCTAGCGGGATGGTGTGAGAGTGATGGATTGGGGGATTAGAGGTTAGAGTGGTAGAACATGCGCTGGAACTATAATATGTCTCGGTTATGAAGATTTAGGTGTTCAGAGCTGAGTATGGGGATGTACCTTCTGTATATATAGAAAGGGGGTTTGTGGTTCAGTTCCCACATGAGCAACTGCTCAGGCCAGTACCTGCTGGGAGTGGAATATTGTAAATCAATAGGTAGCCATGTAGTCAGTATGACCCCTGTCTAGCTATGTGGCCCGTCTAGTCATATAATTGCCTCAGTTATTATTACATATAGACTATGTGTAGTGACCCAGTAAGGAGAGGTCCCACATTATTCTATGTGTATAGGAATTATTTCTTACTTCTGTTAATGCTTGTTGTAATAAGATCAGTCTGATTCATATGTGCTGTTAATATGTGCGGTACCGTTGTGACTTGTGCTATAATACATGGATACTCCATACAGCATTATATATGATGTTATTTAGGTACAGGTTCTGGGAACAAGAGATAAAGGTAATCTATGAGGAAGTATGAGGCACATACCCTGTTTGAGGTACTCAGCATATGACTCCGTCCTATATAGTGAATTAAGTTAATAGATTAAACATACTGGGTATAAATGGACATAATTGGGTAATACTAGCAGTAGTGAAAGGAGCCAGGCAATCAAAGTAATGCTGGGTTGTCATTTACCTTTGTGTCAGTGTAGCAGCATGGTGGCTGGTCTGGGTGGATGGACAGGAGCAACATGTGTACTGAGTTTCTGCCTTTTATAGCAGTGCATTACTGGGAAAGAGGCTGCAGATAGGAAGAAGGTCGGCGGCCATCTTGGATGTGGAATTTTTGTCCGGAATCTCTCAGCCTATCTGGAGCTTACAGCTCTTCATAACCGAGACATATTATAGTTCCAGCGCATGTTCTACCACTCTAACCTCTAATCCCCCAATCCATCACTCTCACACCATCCCGCTAGCCCCCTTGTCCTATGAAAACACATACGTTTATCCACTCATTCACTCCTTTCCTAGCTCTCCCTACAACAGAGAACTCCCCCCCTTCACTTCACTCTGCACTATACCAACACCATTGTCACCACCACAGACACACAGTCACTTTGAGGATATTTCACGTCCCGTCACGACCTATAGATTTTTTATTCACAGGGGCAACACCATCAAATCACGGAGCACTTTAGACAAAAGAAACTTGATTCAATATGTTTGATGTTCACTTGTTTTTTATGTTTATTCATGTAATACACAGACTCACTTGAGAAAGGCTCAACTGGAGCCGAAACGTTGTGTGATACAACCTGTTTTTCACCTTCAAAAATAAAAAACACAAAAAGGATAATCATCTCTCTTCTTTTATTGTGTGCCGGGGATATATTTAAAGACTTTGTGGCCTATTTTTCCCTTGTGCACCTAAACGGTGGTCGAGCTATACTATATGCTCTCTGATTCGTCTGATTTTTTAGTAGAGCTCCCACCTGTCTAAAAATACACATGGCCAGCAGCGGCCTTTTTTCTTTCAATGATGATGAAACCAATGAAATCCTAGCCTCCGTCCGTGAAACGGACAACTTCCTCAAGGTATCGAGTAAGGAAATAAAATCCAGAGACTTCGAAAAGGAGTTGAAAAAGTTGGCTTCTTTTGAACTCCACGCCTACACCTTGGCACAGTATACCAAATCAAAGAGAATACCGAGGGGACTAAGAGTGGCATTACGTCCCACACTGTTCAGCAACAACGAAGAATACTGCAACCTTTTTGAGAACATCTTAAACAAATACTCTTTCGACTTAATGGTCCTCACCATTAAGTTTATTCAAGAGGAAATTACGATCATCAAAGCACAACTTACAACAATAGAAACCCAACTCAGCAATACCCTATCTTCAGCCGATCTTAAAGCCCTAAAAACAAAAGCAGAGAAAACAATCCAAGACTACACGAACGAACTAAAAACCCGGAAACGTACCAAATACTTACGGGATCAGGACGACTACGAGAAGAATCAGGTCTACAGATGGCGCTATACCACCCTACCAGAAAAACCACGAGGCCGCTATGGCTCCTCCGGCTCCTCAGGTTCGGAGGGAGGACGGGGCTCTGGTGGCAAAGGCAAGCGACGAATTCCTTTTTTTGGGCCGGAACCACATCCTCAGAAGCACCCTACGTTCCCATCACGAGAAAACACAGACGAGGAGGAAGGGAGAGGCACAGACGAAGACCCTCAGGACACTCGCAGACAAACACGGTCCCAGGTGAGACTAACCTCATCTTTAACATCTCCTCACACTTTCTTTCACCAGCAGAGACCAGGGTATTACAGAGAGGGCTCTCCTTCTGTCCCACACCCGCCTTCAACTCCTTCCAGGTACAACAGGAACTATACCGGTTTTTCCGCATGGTAAGACTCAAGGTACATTTCGGCAACAATAGGGAAGAGATCACAGCTCCTGTCATCCAAACGGATGACGACACCAGCAACCGTGTCAACCTAAGAGACCTTGGGTTGCGGATGAAAAGTAATTTCCAGCCGCCAAAGACATCACACCCTGTTGAAACATTTGTTTCTCTTGTAAATAACTCTGTCAATAGTTGCATTAAGAGTATTGATAAAGGTGATCTCCATATCAAACACAATCTAAGCAGAGAAGAATCTATGGCCCTCACCAGTCTCAAAAACAACAAACAAAATTGTCATAAAACCAGCAGACAAAGGTGGGGCCATAGTTATTCTAGATAAAGAGTACTATCTCGAGGAGATAAACCGACAGTTGTCTGACACTAGCACCTACACTCCCATACGCCACGACCCTACGTATGAGATTAGGAGGAAAATAGAAAGACACACTGATAAATACCTTACCTCCAGAACTATAGACAAGAAACTAGCTGAATTCCTTCAGAATCAAAACCCAATAACACCAGTCTTTATGTATTGCCTAAAATACACAAGAACTTAGAGAGACCACCGGGCAGACCCATTGTCGCCTCAACCGATTCCATCCTCTCACCTCTTTCAGTTACACTCGAAAAAATCCTCACACCATTAATACCAAGGGTAAAATCGTACCTAAAGGACACCAACGACTTCCTTGGCCGGATACGGAGCATAGATACCATACCCCTGATAGCTTACTGGTGACATTCGATGTTGACAGCCTCTATACCAGTATCGAACACCGGCATGGCCTAGAGGCTGTCAACTGGTTTCTTAAGGAACAAGCCATAACTGATGTTAACAAACTTAATTTCTGCATCGAGACCCTAGAACTGGTCCTCAACAACAACTTTTTCTTGTTTGGGGATCAGTTCTATCTACAACAACGGGGAACCGCGATGGGGGCGAATGTCGCGCCCCCGTACGCAAACATATATATGGCAAAATTCGAAGTAGATCATATATACACCAGTAAACTGTACACCAAACATGCTCTTGTCTGGTTAAGATTCATAGATGACATTTTTTGCATATGGTCGGGCGACATTCACTCTCTCAACGACTTCTATAAGGAAGTGAACCACAAAGTGAAATGACTCACGTTCACGTTACACTCTGACCCTACAAACATACAGTTTCTGGACACCACCATAAGTAAGAACTCCACGGGGCAACTCAGCAGTGACATATATACCAAACCTACTGATAGGAACAGTTTGCTACATTGGACCAGTTGTCACCCCAGACATGTAAAAAAATCCCTACCTACCTCACAACACCACAGAGTACAAAGGATTGTTAGCGATGACTCCACCCGGGAAATACGACACCAAGAGATGTCTAACAAATTCCTACAGAGGGGCTACCCGGAGGAATTCTGTAAACCGGCACCTCCAAGAGCCACAGACAGATTACCAGCCGAGGAAAGACTCAAATTCATTAACACCTTTCATCCCTTTTCTCCATTGATCAAAAAATCCATTTTACAACATTGACCTCTGCTAGGTACCGCCTTCCCACACATACCGGAATTCAAGAATCCTCCACTAGTCTGCTACAAACGTGCCCATAACCTTAAACACCACTTGGTGCGAGCCGATGTGGGCTCTGCTATACCAACCCTGAGACAAAAAACGCTCAGCACGGTGAGAAAAGGGACTTACCCGTGCTTAAACTGTGCCCAGTGTGCAAACGTCACTAAAGGTGAATCATTCACTCACCCCAGAACAGGGAGGAGATTTAGTATAGATGGCTTTTTCACATGTGAGACATCTTTTGTCGTGTACCTCATCAAGTGCCCGTGCGGTCTCGGATATGTCGGGGAGACCACCCAGCATATCCGAGACCGCATCAGCAAACATAAATCCACCATACGCCGAAAAAATAACCTTTTACCCATACCAGCCCATTTTGTTCAACACAACCATAGTGTTAGCCAACTCAGGTTCCAAATCATTGAACATGTCCCACTACCAAGGAGGGGGGGCAACCGTATACGTAAACTGAAGGAGCGAGAATCTTTTTGGATATACCAGCTAAATACGCTCCACCCCTGGGACTCAATTGTGAATTTGAGCTGTACCACTAATACACAGCCAGCCATATAGGGCATTAAATCGATAAAACATACTATTTTTGAACTTGTAACTGTGTACTTGTGTATTATCCTAGCAATACAGTATACTAATACAGATTTCTAACATAGATTGTAATGAATGTAGAATTCTTGCTGTTTCTGTCATCATAATAATGCCTCGGTTTAACTATGTCCTTTTGTCTCCATTGTAGAAAACCTAACACTGGGCACCGGAATAAGTGAACACAGCACTATAGTGAAAAGCCACATCTGCAGCACCTGCACTTTCTTAACAGCCTGGGCACAGCTTTACACTAAGTATATTGTAACCTAGCAACTTGTTGGTAACTCCCCCACACCTAAAACAGCCTATCTGGAGCTTACAGCTCCAGACATGCTCACTGAGAGATTCCGGACAAAAATTCCACATCCAAGATGGCCGCCGACCTTCTTCCTGTCTGCAGCCTCTTTCCCAGTAATGCACTGCTATAAAAGGCAGAAACTCAGTACACATGTTGCTCCTGTCCATCCACCCAGACCAGCCACCATGCTGCTACACTGACACAAAGGTAAATGACAACCCAGCATTACTTTGATTGCCTGGCTCCTTTCACTACTGCTAGTATTACCCAATTATGTCCATTTATACCCAGTATGTTTAATCTATTAACTTAATTCACTATATAGGACGGAGTCATATGCTGAGTACCTCAAACAGGGTATGTGCCTCATACTTCCTCATAGATTACCTTTATCTCTTGTTCCCAGAACCTGTACCTAAATAACATCATATATAATGCTGTATGGAGTATCCATGTATTATAGCACAAGTCACAACGGTACCGCACATATTAACAGCACATATGAATCAGACTGATCTTATTACAACAAGCATTAACAGAAGTAAGAAATAATTCCTATACACATAGAATAATGTGGGACCTCTCCTTACTGGGTCACTACACATAGTCTATATGTAATAATAACTGAGGCAATTATATGACTAGACGGGCCACATAGCTAGACAGGGGTCATACTGACTACATGCAGGGGCGTAACTACAATAGGTGCAGGGGTTGCGATCGCACCTGGGCCCTGCAGCCTGGGGGGGCCCCAAAAGTCCCTTTGGCCCATAGAAAAAGACTAATACTATTAAAGATTTGCAATAATTGGGGGCCCCGTTGGAGCTTTCGCATCGGGGCCCCTGGGCCTGAAGTTACGTCACTGACTACATGGCTACCTATTGATTTACAATATTCCACTCCAGCAGGTACTGGCCTGAGCAGTTGCTCATGTGGGAACTGAACCACAAACCCCTTTCTATATATACAGAAGGTACATCCCCATACTCAGCTCTGAACACCTAAATCTTCATAACCGAGACATATTATAGTTCCAGCGCATGTTCTACCACTCTAACCTCTAATCCCCCAATCCATCACTCTCACACCATCCCGCTAGCCCCCTTGTCCTATAAAAACACATACGTTTATCCACTCATTCACTCCTTTCCTAGTTCTCCCCTACAACAGAGAACTCCCCCCCTTCACTTCACTCTGCACTACACCAACACCATTGTCACCACCACAGACACACAGTCACTTTGAGGATATTTCACGTCCGTCACGACCAATAGATTTTTTATTCACAGGGGCAACACCATCAAGTCACGGAGCACTTTAGACAAAAGAAACTTGATTCAATATGTTTGATGTTCACTTGTTTTTTATGTTTATTCATGTAATACACAGACTCACTTGAGAAAGGCTCAACTGGAGCCGAAACGTTGTGTGATACAACCTGTTTTTCACCTTCAAAAAATAAAAAACACAAAAAGGATAATCATCTCTCTTCTTTTATTGTGTGCCGGGGATATATTTAAAGACTTCCTGGATGGGACAGTCGCCAGACATCTACTAGCTTAGATTCCACAAATTTTGCTCTCAGGCCCTCCAGGTGGGAGGCCGGTACAGAGGTCTTACCTGAAGAGGAGTCCACACCGTGATCAAGGACAAGGTTGAAATCACTGCCGAGTACCGTAGAGCCCTTTGCATAAGTGGAGAGCGATCGAAGGTAGTGTGGAGACCCGGGGGTCAGTGGGTGCTCTCGTCCGCAGGCCCAGCCGCCTTTACAAAGACAACGTGGACCAGGGCTCATCCCCAACTGAACGCCCGAGCTCCTTAACTGTGGGTGGAACACTACTCAGACAACACAGGGTGAGGGAATCACAATATTAAGGCTTTATTGGATCCCCAAACAGTTAACAGCATAAAATGCATAACCAAGCAAAACACAACAATGTAACAGGCAACAGAGTCTCACCCTTCCGCTGGCTCACCAGGGTTTAGAATGGAGCCCAGCAAAGTCTGTAGCCAGGTGACTGTATCATCCAACCTGGGTTGCTTCCTTATCCTTATGCAGTCTTTATCACAGCCGAATCCGATAATCCGATGCTGAAGTCCTTGTACTTCTATAGTCCGTGTTCTGATCCCCTTGGTCGGCACCGAAATGCCTAGGTCTGGGGTTATGGCTCGCTAATCGGACCCGAAGACCCTAGATTAGCTGCCTGTATCCAATCTTCAATCCAGTGGGCCTCTAGCCGGGACCGAAATCCCTAGACTGAAGCCACTAGACAGAATCCAACCCCTCTGGTTAATGAACACATCTCCTTATATACCTTCAGCCCTCATTTCTGGATATTGGGAGCGTCACGATTGGTGCAATAACACTGTCTTTGCATTGGCTGGACCTCAATCCTCATTTAACATATTTTAGTAGTATTGTACTCCTGACAAGGTAGAGTGACATACTGATTGACATAGTCCTTACAATGGAATGTTAGTAGGAGACATTCAGTCTGCAAACCATGACATTAAAACAATAGTGGCTGGAGCCATGTACATAGAATCAACATTCACAGGGTAATAAACAATGAACGATTAGCATAATTAAGTTCTCTGGCCTTCAGTGACAAACAAGTTAGATAATTACATTACCATGCTAAACCTAAACCACAGTAATCTATGAAAATACTGTAGGAAATTCTCCTTGGCCATTACAAGTTTACAAGCCTATATATAATATGGTCTGGGTCACATAAGAAATCATCATATGTTCTAAATTGAAGAAGTCCATTTCTCACAGGTAGGTCCTGCAGGTCCGTGCTCGGTCCTGATTAGGAAGGTAAACATTGGCAATGGTAAAAATTTCACTTGCAATAAGAAGTTTTATAAACAAAAATCTGCCGTGGAGGTCTGTCATGTGATCTAAAACCTCAGCCCCCAAGGACTTATGTAGGGCTGTGCTCACACCCTTAGACTTTGAGTCTGGATTGGCACTATGGTACCAGCGGGTATAGAATCTGTTTTTGAGAACGGGGATGTGGTCCGCCCGAAAGTGTGTTTCTTGCAAAAGCAGGATGTGCGCACGCTTCTTGTGCATATGATACAATATCTGTGAACGTTTTTCAGGACTATTAAAGCCCCTGACGTTCAGGGAGTACATTTTTAGAGATGCCATCAGTACTGACTATGGGTGAGGGATAGAGGAGTGTAGGGAAGGGGAGGGGAAGAACGAAGTAACAGAGAGAAGGGAGACAAGGTAAACTAGAATTGAAAAGGAAAAAAGAAAAGGGGGAGAGAGAAAGAAAAAATATTACTGGAGAATACCCAGAAGACCTCAGGGTCGCTAAGCCCGAGTGCCAAAAAAAAAGAACTTAGTCAGAAAAAATTCTGAGTGTAGTGTCTAAGACACTCCCTATGGTGGGGACTGACTGGTACAGGCCTCCGTCACCATGAGAACCCCACCCGCTGCTTACAGCTTTATGCACAATATTCATTATAATAGTTCGGTAACTATGAATTATATCAAAATAGGAATAGGGAACGGCACAAAACCCCAAAACATAAATCCTCTTGATATAAAGATAGGGAATACTACGTATGAAAGTAGCCCTTTAGTCAAGGAAGGGCCTCTATAGGCCCTGTCAAGCATGGCTCCAAACCTCCATAGGCACAATTAAAGGTGAACAATCAGTCTCAAGTGCAGTCATCAGAGGCATCATTCCGGCCCCCCAAGCTGCGTCTCCTTTTCTTTTCCCCTCCGGGTCGGGGATGCCAGTCTCCCCTGGGTCCCCTGTAAAAAAAAGAAGGTAATTGCGGCCAGTTCAGGATCTCCACAATTGGAATGTTCAACGCCCCGCAGAACTCCAGTAGGTCCACAGGTGATCGCAGTGTAGCCAATCCCTCCTCTCTTTGTACTTGCAACTGAAATGGGTATCCCCACGAGTAAGTGATGTTTCTGTCTCGCAGGACCTCTAATAAGGGCCTCAATGCCCTTCTTTTCGCTAATGTGAGTCGGGAGAGGGCTGCTAGGAGATGTATTGTTGTCCCATTGAATCGATGGACTCTGACTCTCTAGCCCTGCGCATTATATCTTCTTTTAATTGAAAGAAGTGTACACGGCATATAACGTCTCTAGGACGAGATGGGGCCAGGGTTCTTAGGTCCTAGAGATCTATGGGCTCTGTCCATTTCGATATAATCGTCAGGAGGCTTGTCCAGTAATGAGTTGAAAATTTGCTGGAGGGCTGACATCATATCGCGTGGGGCCACTGACTCTGGGAGACCTCGTAACCTAATATTATTCCTTCTATGGCAGTTTTCAGAGTCTTCCATCATATCAAAAATTAGTTGGAAGGTGTTATGTCCACTTTACACACACCAACTTTCTGTCCAACTTCTGAACAACTTACTGGTTGCAATGAAATCATGGGCACATAGTTCCATTTGTACACAGCCACAAAATGGAGCAATGTGTCCATGATTTCACTGCAACCAGTAAGTTGTTCAGAAGTTGGACAGATAAGTTGGTGTGTGTAAAGTGGCCTTTAGAGTGTTGGTTTAATAATTGCAGGGGTTCTTGTAATTGAGAGGAAATATTAGTAACGTCACTTTCTACATCTTTGACTGAGCTCTTAAGTGTAGCGGTGTCTTCTGCAAGAGATTTAATCTCTGCCCTACAAGCGTTCTCCAGTCTCTGGATATATCCTTCCATATCTGCTTTTGTTGGAATTGATTGCAATTGTGCATAAATTTCCTGCAAATCTGAGGTCTGAGATCTCATGTTCTGCAAAGCTGAAGATGAAGAGAGCTCCCTGGAGTTGTTGGGAGCAGATAGTGTAGGTGGGAGTGCAGCTGTATCTCCCTCAGCCAGTTGTTGATCCCTAGTCAGCGATGGGGTTTGGGCTGTTATGGGGTCACTGATTTGTTTCCCTGGGGGAGCCGGTGGTTCTCTGCTGCAGGTTACTCCCCGGGGACCCCCCTCTGCGAGCGCTGCCTGTTACCGGGGGCTGGGAAGCATGTGCGGGCTTCTTGGTCTTATGGACAGGTTCCCGGACCGTCTGCCCTGAGCCCTCCCCGCTGAGTACCTGATTCATCGCAGATTTATCTCCCATGTAGCTGCTGCGGGTCTCCCGTCCAGCAGCCGAGTCCGCAGAGAGATGTTGAGGGGAGGAGGGGGAGTTCAGCGTCGTGGTGTCTGCAGCGGCCGGCCTGCACCTCCTGGAGCTGTGAGGAACTTGGTGATGCCCTGCTTAGCAGGCATTGTAACCGGACCCCAGTGTAGCGGAGGAAAAGCTGAGTCACTGACTGTTCTGAGAACCAGAGGGAAGGCTGTAAATCGCTGTTGTTATGCTCTTGATTCAGGTGGGAGTAGGAGCTCAGCTCACACACAACCTCTTGACGCCATGTCCAGGCCACGCCCCTGAAAAATGTTTTTATTGATGTAAACAATGATCAGAATTACAAGTAAACAAAGTAGAGCAAGGGAGTACATTCATCCTAGTCATATTTGAACAATTGCAGGAAGGATAACTACTAATGAATTCACATATTGCTCTCTCATCTACAATATATATCCAGTGCACTAATTTGCCTATGATTGTGATCCAGTTTTATAGCTTCCCAGTGGTGGAAACCCAGCCTGGGTGTTTGCTGGTGGTGTTGACCCAGTGCAAGAGATAATAGAGAGTTGTAATCCAGCACAGGAGTCTACTGGCAGTGGATGATTCGCTAAGTAGTACACCAACATTAGTGACCCAGCCCAGTAGCTCATTAGCAATAGGGATCCAGTTAGGAGGTTAGCCAGTGGTCACAAGCCAGCTTAATATTTCGCCATCGGTTTTGCCCCAGCCAAGTAGTTCACTGGCGGTGAGAACCCAGCCAAACATTTCACAAGTGGTTACAACCCAAACCAATAGTTCTCTAGTTGTGGCTAACCAGCTTAGTAGTTTGCCTGTGGATGTCACAAAGCCCATCAATTTTCCAGTAATGTTGATGTAACCAGTTAGTTCGTTGACAGTGCCAAACCAGTCCAAGAGATTGATAGTATTGGTATCCCAGCCCAGAAAATGATCAGTAGTGGCAATCAAAACCAGTATTGTACTGGTGGGGGAAATCCAGACCAGTTTTTTTTTACTAGTGGTGGCAATACAGACCACTATAGTATTGGTGGGGGCAACCCATCCCAGTAAATCACTAACAAAGGCAATCTACCCGGTGGTTTACCTGTGTTAACAATCCAGCTGAGTCCTTTAATACCAATGGAATTCCAGCCCATTACATTGCTGATGCTGGAAGTCAAGCACAACAGGTTGATGGTTACTTCCCTCCAAAACCATTTGGCGATATGTTCTTTCGTCTTTTTCTCTTCATATCTCTTTCCTTCCACGTGATCTTTCTAGAGGTAAAATCCTAATAAAATAAACTGAAAAACAGGCTGATTTGAAAGGAGGTGCAGTCGCTTGCCGTTGTCTCTGAAGACTAAGATTCTGAGCTTCCACACTGGAATTTATTGACCCTGTGATGTCATCAACCATTATGATGTCATTGTCTGTCTGAGCTGTGGTGTATTATGATAAACAGGTTATAATTTCAAGTACGGTAAGATTTATTTATATAAAATTTTAATTTTCCAATAGTTTTCGAAACCATATTGACTACACTAGAACGAGCATAGCCATTATACAGCACTTGGAAAAAACAGTATATCATGAAATAAATTCTTATAAATAAGAAGAGGTAAGGGAAAGGAGAAGAAGAAAGCGAAAAATGTTTTTATTGATGTAAACAATTATCAGAATTACAAGTAAACGAAGTAGGGCAAGGGAGTACATCATCCTAGTCATATTTGTACAAGTACAGGAAGGATAACTGTGGCGCCCCGCAACGAGTGCGTCACAGGAGGGTATTGCAGCCAAGACAACAGCAGCAATATTCTCTGACTCAGTAGTCACACGGTTAACTCAGAGATCCATACCCTACATGCATCATCTAGCATAGAGGGCCAATCAGGTCCTGGTGGGCAGAGTGTAGAGGTAGTGTGTAGTGGAAAGTTTAGAACAAGCACTTAGTCTGTAGAGAGAAAAGAAACTCTCCGAGACAACATAGGAGAAGGAGCTAAACCAACTAGCTCTACAACCTAGGAGAGAGGGGCTGCATAGTTCCGTGCGGCCCCCTGGCCGTCTCCCTGGCCATCTCCCCGATTGAGCAGCATTATTCCCGGTGCCTTAACAACCGATCATCGGGCATCAACATGCAGGCTCAAAATCATCCTGTGCCCATCTACAGCCGGTTTGCTGGTACCGAAGCTAGTAGTAGTTCAGCACTGCTATGCGAACCAGAGGAGTGGAGGGTCCGCTTTGCAGGAGCACCCCACCACCGCCACACACAGTCGTCTAGCCAGCGGTGTACCCACCAAAAGGACCCAAGGCTCCCCAATACACCCAGAACGTATACCCTGGGTAGGGCATTGAAGCAGCCTCCTTGTACCCGATCTGGCATTCCTGGGCGACAATGGCAACACAAGTAGTTAGAATGGAGGAACACCGCGGATCTCTGAGAGACACTGGTCATTGCTGAGTCCACCCGGTCCACTACCCTTCACTGTATGCCATGTACTGCTTGCTGGTTACAGTAAAGAACCCGTTACTGAGACTTACAGTGTCCGTGCCTTCTTATGAACTGTTTATCCGCATACTAAGGTAACCGCAGCTGCCTCAGAACATATTGTGCAGCTCCTGGCTCCGGGGATCATTGCTTAGCCTGTGGGGAGCGTTCCATCTTGCTGCATTCCATCCCCCAGAGGCCCCGCAGCGCCGATACAGTTACCGCAACACTCATAGGTGGCGTCACGAAACAAATTAACCCCTAATCTGTTCTACCATGACGTCTCTCTCTTTTGATCTGTACCCACCGGGCCCCACTACCGGCAGGTGCGGTCCATCCGTGACAAGGAGGAAGAAGAAGACGCCTGTAAACCGGAGTCCCGGCCGCGGTGAGTCAGAAAATGGCGTCATGAACAGGATACGAGCAGGCCCTTTCCTTAACAGGTATAATGTGCTTTAAAGGAACTTTATTTCAACAAAAAGGACTTTGTTCGTCCCAAAATGAACTTTTCCCGCCTTTTCACCATTGGGCCAAGATGGCGATGCCCGCCATGAGGATCACCACGTGCAAGCCCAGGGGTGAGCCACCACCCCTCTTCGTGGGAGGGCCAAGGCAAAGGCGCTAAAATCATTGTCCGCCCTGATTGCTCGAAACAACCATGGGGGGGACCAAAGACTTTTTCCCACAATTGGACTACAAAAACCCCCAAGGAAGTGGGAGTGTGAGAGACCCTTCCTCACCAGCTCTCGAACAGAACGGTTACCGGTTGAGACGGGTGTGGTTCCTCTACAAAGATGGCCAGCTTAAGACTCCATGACCTGATGCAACAGGTGGAAGCCGAGGCCAAAGCAGCCATAGGCCATCCCGGTCCGGGTCCTGTCCTAACCATTGACGGCAGCCCCGACTTTTGGCAGGAGGCTCTGCAAGACCTCAGAGTGCGGCTAATGGAAACCGTTGAGTGGACGATCCGCAGTTGGAGCGCGAGTTTGGGCAGCAGACTACATCGCGCGATGCAGCAGAGCCGCTCAGGTATCACTACCCCAGGGCCGGACAACATCTCCAGTTTCACCACTTCACCAACGTCCACCGCCTGTCCTGCTTCCTCACCGGAGCCCAATAGACTGTATCATTCCTATGAGGACCTCAATCCACCCCGTTCAAGCGATTGAAACCGCTGCCGAACTGGTTCCAGAGCTGGAGCTTTCAACCAGTTCCCCTGAAGAAGCCGATACTCACCTGGTTCCTATTGCGGAACCCACAGCCAGTTTCTCTACTACTCCAGAGACTGACTCTTGTTTTCCCCAAGAATCGGAGGCCTCCTCTGCAAATCCGGAGGTCTACCTGGTCACTGGGATGGAAACACCACTGCCAGCAGTAACAGATGAAGAGGCAGGCAGCCTTGAAGCCCTGCAGGACGACCCTGTGGAAAGATCCACAGCACCACCGCCCCGTTGTCCGGAAGATCCCGTTCCAGCATCTCTAACAGCCGAGCAGCCCGATGTGATCGTCGAGGGAGAGGAGGATGATGACGACGACGAGACCAGCAGCATTGCTGAGGATCTTTACACCAGTTTTGCCTGGGGAGACATCGAGGAACCTCCGGCCGAGCAGCCAGCTCGGGTACACTGGTCGGGTGCGGTCACAGCGCCTTCCCCTGTGCCGTTTAACCGGGAGCCCATCCAGACTTCCCGCCAAGCACAAGCTTCTCAGCAACCCAAACGTCACAGCAGCTACATCTACACCCCATGCCGTGCGGACGAAGATATACGTCTGCGCCGCAGAGAGGACTGGCGAGCCCGTGAACGCGCCAACATGGAGGCCCGTGCCGCGGCTCGTCGCCAAGCCCTGTTGCCTGCGGAGTTCCGCAAGGAAGGTACAGTTACCACCTTCAATTTATCTACCGGGTGGGTTTTGCGAGGGAGGAGGGTGTATGTTGAGAGGTGTTTGTGGGGCGTCGAGAAGTGGAGTCCCATTTGCCCAGAGGACATCCCAATCGTGACTTGTACAGAAGGGACATAATAACTTATGAACACCACGCTTGTCATGATGGGTGGTTTGCCATACGGGTACGCCATAGTTTCCCGCAAAAGTGACTCACTTGCTTGAACTTCATCAGTGACTCTGTTCCTGTTTAATTACTGACAGTGTGACCTGGCGGCTACAGCCTGAACTCATATTAAGGACAGCCGACCGCCCGCCGGGTCCGCGTAAAGTGTTTAACCTGTTTTTCTTCTACTTGCAACATCCTAAGTAAAATGCACCTGTAAATAATAAAAGTGTACTTTTATTGTCGGTTATAAAATACAAAATCTCTCTGTAATGTTTGGGTAGCGCGACACTTGGGGACAAGTGTATTTCACCAAGGGGGAGTGTGGCGCCCCGCAACGAGTGCATCACAGGAGGGTATTGCAGCCAAGACAGCAGCAGCAATATTCTCTGACTCAGTAGTCGCACGGTTAACTCAGAGATCCATACCCTACATGCATCACCTAGCATAGAGGGCCAATCAGGTCCTGGTGGGCGGAGTGTAGAGGTAGTGTGTAGTGGAAAGTTTAGAACAAGCACTTAGTCTGTAGAGAGAAAAGAAACTCTCCAAGACAACGTAGGAGAAGGAGCTAAACCAACCAGCTCTGCAACCTAGGAAGAGGGGCTGCACAGTTCCGTGCGGCCCCCTGGCCGTCTCGGTGGCCGTCTCCCTGGCCGTCTCCCCGGTTGAGCAGCATTATTCCCGGTGCCTTAACAACCGATCAACGGGCATCAACATGCGAGCTCAAAATCATCCCATGCCCATCTACAGCCGGTTTGCTGGTACCGAAGCTAGTAGTAGTTCAGCACTGCTATGCGAACCAGAGGAGTGAAGGGACCGCTTTACAGGAGCACCCCACCACCGCCACACACAGTCGTCTAGACAGCGGTGTACCTACCAAAAGGACCTTAGGCTCCCCAATACACCCAGAACGTATACCCTGGGTAGGGCATTGAAGCAGCCTCCTTGTACCCGATCTGGCATTCCTGGGCGACAACGGCAACACAAGTAGTTAGAATGGAGGAACACCGCGGATCTCTGAGAAACACTGGTCATTGCGGAGTCCACCCGGTCCACTACGCTTCACTGTATGCCATGTACTGCTTGCTGGTTACAGTAAAGAACCCATTACAGAGACTTACAGTGTCCGTGCCTTCTTATGAACTGTTTATCCGCATTCTAAGGTAACCGCAGCTGCCTCAGAACATCTTGTGCAGCTCCTGGCTCCGGGGATCATCGCTTAGCCTGTGGGGAGAGTTCTATCTTGCTGCATTCCATCCCCCGGAGGCCCCGCAGTGCCGGTACAGTTACCGGAACACTCATAGGTGGCGTCACGAAACAAATTAACCCCTAATCTGTTCTACCATGACGTCTCTCTCTTTTGATCTGTACCCACCGGGCCCCACTACCGGCAGGTGCGGTCCATCCGTGAAAAGGAGGAAGAAGAAGACGCCTGTAAACCGAGTCCCGGCCGCGGTGAGTCAGAAAATGGCGTCACGAACAGGATACGAGCAGGCCCGTTCCTTAACGGGTATAATGTGCTTTAAAGGAACTTTATTTCAACAAAAAGGATTTTGTTCGTCCCAAAAAGAACTTTTCCCGCCTTTTCACCATTGGGCCAAGATGGCGTCCAAGATGGCGATGACAAGGAGGAAGAAGAGGACGCCTGTAAACCAGAGTCCCAGCCGCGGTGAGTCATAACTACAAATGAATTCACATATTGCTTTCTCATCTACAATATATATCCAGTGCACTAATTTGCCTTTGATTGTGATCCAGTTTTATAGCTTCGCAGTGGTGGAGACCCAGCCTGGGTGTTTGCTGGTGGTGTTGACCCAGTGCAAGAGATAATAGAGAGTTGCAATCCTGAGCGCAAGGGGGGTGCAGTATACCAGACATAATAACTTTATTCTAGCTGCTACGGAGTTGTGTTGACACACAATTACTTTAAGTTCAGCAACACCTTCTACCACCAGCGCAGGGGCATCGCAATGGGGAGCTCCATGGCCCCAACCTACGCAAATTTGTTCCTGGGCTGGTGGGAAGATACAATCGTTTTTGGAGGAGAAGTGAGGTGTCCTGGTGGTGCCCCCAGATTATTTTCTGGGGGCGCTACATAGATGATATCTTCATCTTGTGGTCAGGAGATAAAGGTAGTTTTGAAAGTTTCATAAAGGTTCTTAACATAAATGAGATAGGATTAAGATTTACCTATGAATTTCAAGAGCATGAACTAAACTTTTTGGATGTAACAATAGAGAAGGGCAATGATGGACACCTAACTAGCCGAACCTTTAGAAAAAAGACAGCCAGCAATGACTTACTCCATTGGAGGAGTCATCACCCCAGAAGCCTGAGAACAGGGATACCTAAGGGCCAATATTTGCGTATCAGAAGAAACTGTTAAAGCAACCGACAGTTTTATAGACAAGCTAAAGACTTACAAACGCGATTCCTAAACAGGGGTTACCCACAATGTATCCTAAGTGAGGCCTATAAGACAGCAGAAAATACTCCCAGGGAAGACCTTTTAAAACCAAAGGCCAGACCAGAGAACGCTACTATGAGAATTATTGGGAAGTATGATAACGGGCCATTGAAGTTAAAGAGATCTTGAAGAAGCATTGGCGTATACTACGAGTTGATCCCGGCCTCCATAACCTGATTCCCCCCTACCCTTCCATCACCTACCGACGAGGTAGAAACCTAAGGGACCAACTTATACACAGTACGTATGAACCTCCAGAAGTAAAGAAAACATGGTTGGAGAACCGTGCCAAAGGCACGTTCCGTTGTGGTAAATGTGTATCTTGTAGATACATCAACACAGACAAAGAATTTACCAGCAAAAACACAGGCAGAACATATAAACTACGACATTTCGCTAACTGTAAAGCTGCAGGTAATCATTTATCGATTTAGATGTTCCTGTGAAAAGGAGTACATCAGGAAAGCAAAGCGAGAATTTAGGAAAAGGATAGGAGAACATGTAGGGGATGTTAGGAACTGTAGGGATACACCTATTTCCCGACATATACATCAAGAACATGGGGGATCTCTGGAAGGGTGTACCTTCATGCCGATCGAGGTCATAAATCCACCAGCCAGAGGGGAAGACTGGGACAGGCTTATATTACAAAAAAAAGTGCCGTTGGATTCATCGACTCAAGACAGTCATCCCAGATGGCCTCAATGAAATTCAGACATACACCTGCTTTATATAATTTCAATAAAATCGAAAATTATGATTGAAATCTCAGATTGTTTTGCCATGAATTCTAGAGGGGATGATATTTTCTGTTGATTAACATAGGATCGTAAAAAGCTATATCCTCCATTGACCCAGAAGGGTATTAGGGGGTTAAACTTCTAGAGGAGACTTAACTCTAGGATATCTTAAATTTTTCACATCAAGACATGAAACCAGACCAGGTTCCCATAAAAGTTCCAGAATGGTAGATAGATCATAAATAACTTAAGAGAAACAATGCTGATGGTCTATGGGGGAGACATAGAGCACATATAAAAGCCACTAAGAGTCACTATGGCACATGGATAGCCCTATTTTAGATGGGAATACAGTGAAAGAGATACCATAATATCTTTTAATAAGAAAATTTCTAATCAGCCCTTAACTACTAGTCCTCACCCTCTTACATACATATATATAGCCCTAACCCACCTACATCCCAAAACAAATAAGTCTTAGTTCCTCCTTTTTTTCACAACACCAGTGGTGCCCACTATATACAAACATAACAGTTAAAAACGTGGATCTGTCAGGATGCGCATTTTTACATTGATAGGGCACTAATACCCTAATCACAGCGCATACAAACTATGTCCACACTCCTTGTAAAGCTTCTATCACCAGGAGTGGACACACAGTACTCCACTGTTGATAACATAACTGCTTATGTGCGCAGATACACTGCGCACCATCAAGCAGCACATACATGGCGCAGGGACCGAGTCATCGGAGGCTGGCGGTCCGCGCATGCGCAGTGCTTAGGCTTGCGTTCCAGGCCTGGAGCGCATGCCGGAGGCACGTGATGCCAGCCGCTTCCTGTGGGCGGTGCTGAGCATGACAGGGGGAGGACTATATTAAGCTAAACTAACTGGCCGGCGGCGCTGATAGCTCCATAAGCAGGGAGCTGCACCAGGACTGCACAAACAGAAAGTGCTCACAAGAGGAGCGCAAGGATTGACACTAAGGTAAAGGGAAAAAGGAAGGGGATCTGATTAAACCATAAAAGATTAACTATCCCTCATGGTACCTTTACACGCCGCTACAGAAGGTTGGAAACAACCGGGTGTCGGAGACAAATGTATCTTGCACCGTCAAATCAACCCGCGGTAGCGGCGTGTAACCTAGCTTGTTGCCACCCGTCACTTTCGGCACCTGTTTCAGAGCAGTGCTCTAAAACAGGTTGGTTTCAACCCGATGGTAGCGGTGTCTAAATAAGGTACGGTAAGGTTTTTTCGCCACCTAGTTAACTCCCTGGGGCGTGACACAGCCTCCGGGAAAACGCCCCCCTTCAGCGATCATTGGTGGAAGCTCCTGCGTTACGATTGGTTGTCGCTGCATAGGGCGGCATATTTAAGGAGCTGACCAGTTACACTACACAATTGCAATAGCATCATGTATTAGCCAGCCTTCCTGCGCTGGCTGGCCAATCATGATGTTATTGCATTGTCCAATCATCGTACGAGTGTCTCGTAATCCACAATTCTGGCACGCCTATGTGTTGTCCCTGTTGCCCCAGGTCCTCTCATATTACCTTCTGTAGCGGTGTGTAAATGAGGTAAGGTGCTCTACAGAAGGTAACTTGAGCACCCGGCGGTGTATCCAGAGATAGATTAAATCTTCTGTAGAGCACCTTGTAGCGGCGTGTAAAGGCGGTATCGGGTACCGTTTGCAACCGTTCGAACGTGCTCGTGCACGTGAGACACCCGGTTGTTTCCAACCTTCTGTAGCGGCGTGTAAAGGTACCATCACACTGAAACAAAAGTAACAAAAATTCCCATCTCTTTATAGGTTGAGCATCAACTTTGCTAAATGCTATAAGAATACAAGGGATATTAACCTTTCTGTGGCCAGACCCAAACCTAAGCCTGGTTCTCAGACAATATGGACATAGGTTAGTTATCTATCTTGTGCCCCTGTACCCTCCCTTACCTCACTAATATCTACTTATATAATCGGGAGTTTGGAATTCGGGCACTGTAGCCGAATCCCAGACTCCTTTGCGCGACTGCGAGCGATGACGCCCAGCGTCATCGCGAGCCGCAGCCGCACTACAGTTAAAAAAAAAAAAAATCATGCTCACCTCTCCCCGAGCCCCCGCCGTCTTCCTGCAAGCTGCCGGTGGCTCCCGGTGGCTCCCGCAGGCTCCCGGTCTCTGCAGAGGTCTTCTTCTGCACTACAGGACCTGCGGTGATGTCACAGTCACGTGACACCAGGTTACTCCATGGTAACCTGGTGTCACGTGACTATGACATCACCACAGGTCCTGTAGTGCAGAAGAAGACCTCTGCAGAGACCGGGAGCCTGCGGAAGCCACCGGGAGCCACCGGCAGCTTGCAGAAAGATGGCGGGGGCTCGGGGAGAGGTGAGCATGATTTTTTTTTTTTTTTTAACCCCTGCATTCCTCTATACTCTGCCGCACACACCCCTCTATACCCCTGTATACCCCGCACACACCCCTGTATACCCCTACTCTGTCCCTGTCATGTCTCTGTATACTCTGTCCCTGTCATGTCTCTGTATGCTCTGTCCCTGTCATGTCTCTGTATACTCTGTCCCTGTCATGTCTCTGTATACGCTGTCCCTGTCATGTCTCTGTATGCTCTGTCCCTGTCATGTCTCTGTATGCTCTGTCCCTGTCATGTCTCTGTATGCTCTGTCCCTGTCATGTCTCTGTATACTCTGTCCCTGTCATGTCTCTGTATACTCTGTCCCTGTCATGTCTCTGTATACTCTGTCCCTGTCATGTCTCTGTATACGCTGTCCCTGTCATGTCTCTGTATGCTCTGTCCCTGTCATGTCTCTGTATGCTCTGTCCCTGTCATGTCTCTGTATGCTCTGTCCCTGTCATGTCTCTGTATGCTCTGTCCCTGTCATGTCTCTGTATGCTCTGTCCCTGTCATGTCTCTGTATACGCTGTCCCTGTCATGTCTCTGTATACTCTGTCCCTGTCATGTCTCTGTATACTCTGTCCCTGTCATGTCTCTGTATACTCTGTCCCTGTCATGTCTCTGTATACTCTGTCCCTGTCATGTCTCTCTATACTCTGTCCCTGTCATGTCTCTCTATACTCTGTCCCTGTCATGTCTCTCTATACTCTGTCCCTGTCATGTCTCTCTATACTCTGTCCCTGTCATGTCTCTGTATGCTCTGTCCCTGTCATGTCTCTGTATACGCTGTCCCTGTCATGTCTCTGTTTGCTCTATCCCTGTCATGTCTCTGTATGCTCTGTCCCTGTCATGTCTCTGTATGCTCTGTCCCTGTTATGTCTCTGTATGTTCTGTCCCTGTCATGTCTCTGTATGCTCTGCCCCTGCAATGTCTCTGTATGCTCTGTCCCTGTCATGTCTCTGTATGCTCTGTCCCTGTCATGTCTCTGTATGCTCTGTCCCTGTCATTTCTCTGTATGCTCTGTCCCTTTCATGTCTCTGTATGCTCTGTCCCTGTCATGTCTCTGTATACTTTGTCCCTGTCATGTCTCTGTATACTCTGTCCCTGCCATGTCTCTGTATACTCTGTCCCTGTCATGTCTCTGTATGCTCTGTCCCTGTCATGTCTCTGTATGCTCTGTCCCTGTCATGTCTCTGTATGCTCTGTCCCTGTCATGTCTCTGTATGCTCTGTCCCTGTCATGTCTCTGTATACGCTGTCCCTGTCATGTCTCTGTATACTCTGTCCCTGTCATGTCTCTGTATACTCTGTCCCTGTCATGTCTCTGTATACTCTGTCCCTGTCATGTCTCTGTATACTCTGTCCCTGTCATGTCTCTCTATACTCTGTCCCTGTCATGTCTCTCTATACTCTGTCCCTGTCATGTCTCTCTATACTCTGTCCCTGTCATGTCTCTCTATACTCTGTCCCTGTCATGTCTCTGTATGCTCTGTCCCTGTCATGTCTCTGTATACGCTGTCCCTGTCATGTCTCTGTTTGCTCTATCCCTGTCATGTCTCTGTATGCTCTGTCCCTGTCATGTCTCTGTATGCTCTGTCCCTGTTATGTCTCTGTATGTTCTGTCCCTGTCATGTCTCTGTATGCTCTGCCCCTGTCATGTCTCTGTATGCTCTGTCCCTGTCATGTCTCTGTATGCTCTGTCCCTGTCATGTCTCTGTATGCTCTGTCCCTGTCATTTCTCTGTATGCTCTGTCCCTTTCATGTCTCTGTATGCTCTGTCCCTGTCATGTCTCTGTATACTCTGTCCCTGTCATGTCTCTGTATACTCTGTCCCTGCCATGTCTCTGTATACTCTGTCCCTGTCATGTCTCTGTATACGCTGTCCCTGTCATGTCTCTGTATACTCTGTCCCTGTCATGTCTCTGTATACTCTGTCCCTGTCATGTCTCTGTATACTCTGTCCCTCTCATGTCTCTGTATACTCTATCCCTCTCATGTCTCTGTATACTCTGTCAGTGTCATGTCTCTACACTCTGTGTCCTGTCTCTACACTCTGTGTCCTGTCTCTACACTCTGTCTCTTGTCTCTACACTCTGTCTCCTGTCTCTACACTCTGCCTCCTGTCTCTACACTCTGCCTCCTGTCTCTACACTCTGTCTCATGTGTCTACACTCTGTCTCATGTCTCTACACTCTGTCTCATGTCTCTATACTCTCTGTAATGTCTGTATACTGTGTCTATACTGTGTGTATAATGTGTGTAATCTCTGCATACTGTCTGTCTATACAATGTCTCATGTATGTATATACTGTGTGCTTCTCTCCTCACCCCTCCACCACTGAGCCGCATCTCTCCTCAACCCTACACCACTGAGCCGCTTCTCTCCTCACCCCTCCACCACAGACACCCATCTCTCCTCACCCCTCCACCACTGAGCCGCATCTCTCATCACCCCTCCACCACTGAGCCGCATCTCTCCTCACCCCTCCACCAAAGACACCCATCTCTCCTCACCCCTCCACCACTGAGCCGCATCTCTCCTCACCCCTCCACCACTTAGCCGCATCTCTCCTCACCCCTCCACCACTGAACCGCATCTCTCCTCACCCCTCCAACACTGAGCCGCATCTCTCCTCACCCCTCCACCACAGAGCCGCATCTCTCCTCACTCCTCCACCACAGAGCTGCATCTCTCCTCACCCCTCCACCACAGAGCCGCATCTCTCCTCACCCCTCCACCACAGAGCCGCATCTCTCCTCACCCCTCCACCACAGAGCCGCATCTCTCCTCACCCCTCCACCACAGAGCCGCCTCTATACTCTGCTACCCACAGAGCCGCCTCGATACTCTGCTACCCACAGAGCCGCCTCGATACTCTGCTACTCAAAGAGCCGCCTCGATACTCTGCTAGCCACAGAGCTGCCTCTATACTCTGCTACCCACACAGCCGCCTGTATACTCTGCTACCCACAGAGCCGCCTCTATACTCTGCTACCCACAGAGCCGCCTCTATACTCTGCTACCCACAGAACCGCCTCTATACTCTGTGACCCACACAGCCACCCCTATACTTTGCTACCCACAGAGCCGCCTCTATACTCTGCTACCCACACAGCCGCCTGTATACTCTGCTACCCACAGAGCCGCCTCTATACTCTGCTACCCACAGAGCCGCCTCTATACTCTGCTACCCACAGAACCGCCTCTATACTCTGCGACCCACACAGCCACCCCTATACTTTGCTACCCACAGAGCCGCCTCTATACTCTGCTACCCACAGAGCCGCCTCGATACTCTGCTACCCACAGAGCCGCCTCGATACTCTGCTACCCACAGAGCCGCCTCGATACTCTGCTAGCCACAGAGCCGCCTCGATACTCTGCTACCCACAGAGCCGCCTCGAAGCTCTACTACCCACTGACCCGCCTGTATACTCTGATACCCAGTGACCCGCCTGTATACACACAATTCATTTCACCGCGCTCCCGATGCAATTGCATCGGGCCTTTTTACTAGTATAAACATATAATCATCTTGTGTAACTTAATGATCTGTCTCCACATAAGGATAACTCCAAGGAGGCTGTTAAGAGGTGTTTTTTCAACTAAAGGAAACGAAAAGAAAAAAAGGGTGATGATTAAGACACAAAGGAGGGTATGTACCTCATCTGTCTGTTTATGCATGCCCTCTATATGAACTTTATCTAAAAAGGTATTTGTGTTATTTCAATTTAAAGTGCCTACCCCATATATGACTTAAGAACTGGATAACCCTATGAGGACCGTGATTAGTTGAAAAGTGACACAAAAATCACCTGATATGTCCCCTATTTGCCTCACAATAAGATGTTACACACATACATATTAGGGTGTATTAAAGCTATCTCAATCCACAACCATTACTTCATATTTTGGTGAAGGTGAAGTTATCACTAAAACTGGTAGTCTGATGATAACATTCAGAAACAATGGGAAAAAAACCTATACTTATACTCCTTTAGGATCTGATAAATGAACTTCTCAAAAGAGAAAAAAATCCCATTGACAGCCAACTTGGACTTCCTAAAACCTGGATATCTTGTGGGCCTGAATACTAGACTCATGACTTGAGGGTCATATTTGACTTGTGTGACCCCGTCTATCCGATATAGCATATTGCCGATGCCCCTGATGAGCCTCTCAAGGAAGTTGTGAGAGGCGAAACGCATCGGGTGGTTGTTCAGCTATAATATGCCATTTCAATGGTTTTATATTGATGTTATTATCTATGTCTGCACGAGATGTGGGACTTTGCACAGGGGGTCGGGTTGGACTTCTGACTAAGGGACGATAGATACGCACTGGAACGACCCAGAACTTGGGTCTAAAACACATTACCCCAACGGTATATTGGCTTCAAACCCTTTTGGAGACAAAATTGTGTCCAGGGGCTTTCATCCTTCTTACCGTCTACTATACATCGTCTTCAAACTGACATAGACCCTATCACAGTATCTCACTTGCAGATAATCAGTGTGTTTAGGTATTAACCCTAGAACGCATACCTGGGGCCTCGCAGGCCTGGCAGGTTACTTGTTTTCTATTTTCTGTAACAGTATTTTAGTTTGAATTTTGAAAATCTAGGTAATCCTCAGGTATATAGTTGTTAGTAATTTCCAGTTATTCATATATTTTTATGTTACAGACATTTCGGTATAACAAACTTTTTTTGGGACTACCCCATATTCACGCACCTGGGGCCTTTTAGGCCTGTACTAGGTTTACATGTGATACTCAGTCTTTTTGTCTATATTGTTGCTGGGGAAGAACTTTTATGACTCTGCTATTGCTGGGAAGAGTGTGGATTCTGCATGACAACATGGTCATGTGATCTTGGAAGGGAGGCTCCCTCACAAAGTCATGTGTCTCTGACCTCATCGCAGGTCTTTTTGTCCTAATTGCTGGAGAGACTTTGGAGGAAGAAGTCAGCTTTCTTTTGTCTGGAAATAGAAACTTTCTGAGCTCCAAAACCAGAGGCTTCTACTGCACTACAAGAAAGTGATCTGTTGGAGGTAAGAGGAGGGGGGCTGCATTTAACCTGCTTTATATCGCTTGGTGTGCTGGGACCCTAACAAAGAGTCTTATCACATACTGTTTACAGTGCACAAGCCTGATTGTAATCTTTTTTTTTTATTTTCTTTTTAGTTTACTGACATCTAAAATTACAATGGCACAGTCTACTTCCAGGGGATTGACTGACCATGAAATCGAGGCAATCATTTTTGATAGTGATGATGAAAGTGAAATTTCTTTGTCTGATGAAGAGTACATGCCACCAGCTAATGTATCAACTTCATCGTCCAGCGATTCTTCAGATGATGAAGAAGTAGTGGATCCAGCAGAACGTTCAAATAGAACATCTAAAACGAATATTTTTTGGAACAGTACTGCTGCAGCTCCTGCACGCACCCCATCACATAACATTATTAGAGTTGCTCAAGGAGCTGTCGGCAGGATACCGCCAGCCTTAGCTGGGGTCACCAGGAGGTCAGATCCATTACGGATCCCCTCCTGGCGGACCCCAGCGCTACTGGGAATGCATCCTTACTTTGCAATTGTAAAATAAATTTTGAAAAGTATTTTTATTTGAGTTATTCCGTGTTATTTGCACACAGGCCTAAAAGGCCATAGGTGCGTGAATATGGGGTAGTCCCGAAAAAAGGTTGTTATACCGAAATGCCTATAACATAAAAATATATGAACAACTGGAAATTACTAACAACTATATACCTGAGGAATACCTAGAGTTTCAAAAATCTAACTAAAGTAATTTTACCGAAAATAGAAGACAGGTAACCTGGCAGGCCTGCGAGGCCCCAGGTATGCTCCGCCAGCCTTAGCTGGGGACACCAGGAGGTCAGATCCATTACGGATCCCCTCCTGGCGGACCCCAGCGCTAGTGGGAATGCATCCTTACTTTGCAAAAACTTTGAAAAGTATTTTTTTTTTAGTTATTCCATGATAATTGTAAACAGGCCTAAAAGGCCCCAGGTGCGTGAATGTGTAGATTTCTATGAGTATGCGTTCTAGGGTTAAGTGGGGGTGGTTTGTCTATGTGTAAGCACTATACACTGTTTCACTAATCCTTACCGGATTTTTAAATTTGAATAAAGTACAAGTCAAAAACAAGATAAAAAGTTCATCCCTTCTTGTCTACAATCCAGCACAGGAGTCTACTGGCAGTGGATGGTCTGCTAAGTAGTACACCAACATTAGTGAACCAGCCCAGTAGCTCACCAGCAATAGGGTCCCAATAAGGAGGTTAGCCAGTGGTCACAAGCCAGATTAATATTTCGCCATCGGTTTTGCCACAGCCAAGTAGTTCACTGACAGTAAGAACCCAATCAAACAGTTCACAACTGGTTACAACCCAAACCAATAGTTCCCTAGTTGTGGCTAACCAGCTCAGTAGTTTGTCTGTGGATGCCACAAGGCCCATTAATTTTCCAGGAATGGAGATCCAACCAGTTAGTTTGTTGATAGTGCCAAACCTGTCCAAGAGATTGATAGTATTGGTATCCCAGCCCACAAAATTATCAGTAATGGCAATCAAAACCAGTATTGTACTGGAGGGGGAAATCCAGACCAGTTTTTTTTTACTAGTGGTGGCAATACAGACAAGTATGGTACTGGTGGTGGAAACCCATCCCAGTAAATCACTAGTAAAGGAAATCTACCCCGGTGGTTTACCTGTGTTAACAATCCAGCCGAGTACTTCAATACCAATGGCATTCCAGCCCATTACATTGCTGATGCTGGAAATCAAGCACAACAGGTTGATGATTACTTCCCTCCAAAACCATTTGGCGATATGTTGTTTTGTCTTTTTCTCTTCATATTTCTTTCCTTCCACATGATCCTTCCAGAGTCAAAATCCTAATAAAATAAACTGAAAAACAGGCTGATTACAAAGGAGGTGCAGTCGCTTGCCGGTGTCTCTGAAGACTGAGATTCTGAGCTTCCACAGTGGAATTTATTGACCCTGTGATGTCATCAACCATTATGATGTCATTGTCTGTCTGAGCTGTGGTGTATTATGATAAGTAGGTTACATTTTCAAGTAAGGTTTATTTTTTATCAAATTTTAATTTTCCAATACTTTTCAAAACCATCTTGACTACACTAGAACGAGTATAGCCATTATACAGCACTTGAAAAAAACAGTATATCATGAAATAAATTCTTATAAAAGAGAAGAGGTAAGGGAAAGGAGAAGAAGAAAGCGAAAAATGTTTTTATTGATGTAAACAATGATGTAAACAATGATCAGAATTACAAGTAAACGAAGTAGGGCAAGGGAGTACATTCATCCTAGTCATAGTTGTACAAGTACAGGAAGGATAACTACTAATGAATTCACATACTGCTCTCTCATCTACAATATATATCCAGTGCACTATTTTGCCTCTGATTGTGATCCAGTTTTGTAGCTTTCCAGTGGTGGAGACCCAGCCTGGGTGTTTGCTGGTGGTGTTGACCCAGTGCAAGAGATAATAGAAAGTTGCAATCCAGCACAGGAGTCTACTGACAGTGGATGGTTTGCTAAGTTGTACACCAACATTAGTGACCCAGCCCAGTAGCTCGTTAGCAATAGGGATCCAGTTAGGAGGTTAGCCAGTGGTCACAAGCCAGTTTAATATTTCGCTATCGGTTTTGCCCCAGCCAAGTAGTTCGCTGGCGGTGAGAACCCAGCCAAACAGTTCATAAGTGGTTACAACCCAAACCAATAGTTCTCTAGTTGTGGGTAACCAGCTTAGTAGTTTGCCTGTGGATGCCACAAAGCCCATTAATTTTCTAGTAATGGTGATCCAACCAGTTAATTCGTTGATAGTGCCAAACGAGTCCAAGAGATTGATAGTATTGGTATTCCAGCCCAGAAAATTAACTATAGAAACAGGAGACACAAGAGGCGCAGATTGTGCCTTATCAAAAGCCACCTTTGTTCTTATGTCGATTATATTGGGGTCCACTCACCTTTTCGGGTTGTTAAAACAACAACCAGTTTGAGCACTTTAGCAGCTGCTGCAGAACCTCCACCGTCACGCCAAAACCGTGGCAAAAACAGGAGCTTAAACAGGAATGGTTTCTACGGTCCGCGCTGCTGCTGTTAATCAAAGTACTTCACAAAGGTTGTTACCACCATCAAATCCTACAGCTAGCAGCATTACATAATAAAGACCATTGAGTTGTATAATACAAAAAAAGGTAATAAAGGTTGATGTCAGCATTCCTGCCAGCATTCAACCTCCAGGATCCTGGTAAATAAGAAAAGAAAGGTTTTTGTCAGTGTGAGAATTTATTTGAAAAAAAAAAAAAAAAATATTTCTTGATATTAGGGGTTTCCTATACCCCCTTGTTTTTAATTGGTTTTATTCTATGCAGATTTGTATGTGTTTTCTCTGAAAAACAACAATTTATAATCTTTTGCCCTTTATATTGGTGATCGCCTTTTTATGGTGTGCTGCTTTTTCTCAATGTAGTGTATCTGTCTATGACACACATAGGCTGATCCCAACCTTTATTTGCGGTGCCCTTGGAACTCTTGTATTGATTTCTCCTAGTGACTGGTTTCCCAGTCAATTCTATCCAAGAGAGGCACGCCTATTTATAATGAACCTTGATACCAGGTTACAAGCATTGACAGCTTCGGCTAATTTTTATAGTACTGATCCAGGGGCGCCCCCTTCTGGGTCTAACTGGGAGGAGGAATTTGGGGATTTTACCAAGGCTCTTGTAGCCATGCACAAACGCTTCACCAGACTTTGGTTTAATATCAAAAGTCTGGAGGAGTACAAGAAACTTGGCTTAGTGCCACGCGGCCTCAGGGTCCAAATTTTCCCGACCTAGGAACCCGACCCTGATTTTCGTGAATTGTGGGAGACTGGACTTAAGAAATGTTCGGGAGTTATGATGGACATGCTTCTCCAGCATGACTACAAGGCCCTAGAGACCTTGAAAAATGAGATAAAAGAAAAAAATAATCAAACTTGAAACCTTTGATTTTGTAACACTGGTTGAACCGTTCCAAAAACGTCTAAAAAATCTAGTGGATAAATATCAGGCCATTGTTTTGGCTAGTAAAAAACGTAAATATAGTAGAGACAAGCTAGACTTTGAAAAAGGCAAGCCTATCGTTGGTCTCATCAGGGAAATCCACGCAATCCTCGAGCACCTGGCGGTGGTGGAGGTGGTCCACCATACAGACCGCCTAAACCTGGTAAGCCCAGTGGACCTCAAGTACCATCAGACTTCCCCTCTGGTGACAATGATTTTTTATCAACGGATCCAAGCGATCTAGAGGACGAACCAGAAGGGAAGAAGAAGACAACTACACTGGGCAAAAACAACCGCAAATCCCCGACCTATGACAGGGAAGAGAGGAACAACAAGAAATGACGCCATTGGCACAGGTAAACCCGGATTATACCGACAAACTACAAATTATCAATTTGTCAGACTATAATTTAAATCCTACTGAAATAGACGTGTTACAAAAGGGTCTCTCCTTTTCACCCACTGCTTGCCTTGACAAGTTCACACTTACGAAAGATGTCTTTCTTTTTTGTAGGAAATTGATTTTTAAACTTTTATATCATCAGCCATCTGTAATTGACAATATGACAGAAGTGGAACGTCATGCACTACGTGATCTGGATTATTTGACAACGGAATGCGAACTGGGAGGAGTTGATCACTTTCCTAGACATTTACCATCACAGATTACTCCGTCTTTCTCTGCCTTTCCTCACATCCAACTATTTTTTGAAAAGGTAAGTGAGGACATCGATATCCTTAAACTGACTCCAAGGAGGAATGCCAACCTAACACTAAATGAGAAAAAAGCACTAGGGGGTCTGAAGAATCATAAGGATTTTCTGATAAAAGAGGCAGACAAGGGCGGTAACATTGTCCTGTGGCCGAGAGACATGTATGTTAGGGAGGCGAAGAGACAATTGAACAACAAGGCCAACTATGCTATTTTGCCTTCGGATCCGACACAGGTCTTTAAAAGGAAGATTGATCAACTGCTCTCAAGAGCATTCTGGTTGGCTATAATAATAATAAGAAGGAACGCAACTTTTTGACCACTGACCATCCAAGGATTCCCACTTACTACATGCTGCCTAAAGTCCATAAGGATCTACAAGACCCCCCAGGTAGGCCTATCATTTTGGGCATTGGGGGTCTCTTTGAGCGACCATGTATCTTTTTGGACTATTACTTGCAGCCTATAGCTATGGAACTTACATCATATGTAAGTGACTCCACTTATCTTATACAACAGCTGGAACTCTTGGTAATTCCTGATGGGACCTTTCTGGTCTCTATGGATGTGGAGTCCCTGTACACATCCATCGCACATGACCTGGGAATAGGTGCAGTTGCCTACTTCTTTGATAAAAAATTCACTCACAATAGGCTGCATGATTCCTTCCTCCTGGACCTATTATGGATGGTTCTAGAAAAGAATTACTTTGTTTTTGATAGGGTGTTTTATGTCCAGGCATACGGTACAGCAATGGGGGTGCAGTGTGCACCTTCTTATGCTAATATCTTTTTGGGGTGGTGGGAGGAGACTCATGTATACAAGCTGGAGCAATACAAGAAGAACGTGTTGAAATGGTTCAGATATATCTATGATGTGCTTTTTCTTTGGACAGGAACACAGGAAGACTGCCAGGAATTTATACATGACTTGAACATCAATCAGTGGAACATCAGGCTGACATCTGAGATATCTGAACACTCGGTGAGTTATCTGGATCTGAAATGAACAAAATACAACAAGAGGATTAAATCTACCCTGTTCAGGAAATCCACAGCAACTAACAGTATGCTGCATTTTAAAAGCTCACACCCAATGCACCTCCACAGGAGCATTCCGAAAGGACAGCTCTTGCGGTTACGTAAAAATTGTAGTGAGGAGACAGATTTTAGGACTGAGGCCTCTAAGTTAACAAAGAGGTTTGTAGCACACGGCTATCCTAAAAAGTTAGTAGCAGGAGCATTCCAACAGGTTAGAGACATCACGAGGGACGAGCCTTTAGGACCAAGACTCAGAGAGAGAAGCGAATTATCTGCTCACTTGCTTTATGTGAACTTATTTATGACCATTGCTGGCCTCCATTGTGTTTGGCTCCTTATTTTACGTGTGACAAATTTCCTCATTCCTGGAGATTTAGACATTTTCTCACACTGGTCTGATCTATAGTATCAGAAAGCATTGCAAGGTTATCTAATATATAAAGCTGAATGTGTGTATGTATGTATGTATGTATGTATGTGTGTGTGTGTATGTATATCCAGGATTGGCATCTACACCGTCGCAACTACAGCCACAAAATTTTGCACAATCACACGTCTGGACCCCGAGAGCGTCATAGGCTATGGTGTGAGGTGAAATTTTAACCCTGCGCATTCCAGTTCACCAAACCATTTTGCCCCTATCTACATAATGGGGAAAAAGTGAATGGATAAGTGTTGGAGGAAAATCAAAAGCTGCCAGCTACAGCCACAAAATATTGCACAGTCACAAGTCTGGACCCCGAGAGTGTCATAGGCTATGTTGTGAGGTGAAATTTTAACCCCGCGCATTCCAATTCACCAAACAATTTTGCCCCTATCTACATAATGGGGAAAAAGTGACAGTTACCAGTTGACAGTTGTGAATGAGAGGGGCTTAATGACAGCGCCAAAGACTAACAGCATATACCAGCATATAGTCACTAAGATGGGGCCCCAACATGGGATATTCACCACGCACGGGGACATGTATACACACCACACGCACATAAAGAATAACAGCAAGTGTATAGTCGCTAAGGTGCAGCCCCAACATTGGAAACTCACCACGCACCTGAACACACACACCACAAAGAGACACACACAATACAGAGACACACACACCACACCCCCTACAGGGACACACACACATCCTATAGTGACACATGCACTCACCTCACAGGGACACACAAACACCACTAAGAGACACACAACACAGAGACACACACACCACACAGATCCCCCCACACAGGGACACACACACATACACACCCTATAGGGACACATGCACTCACCCCACAGGGACACACACAAACCACAAAGAGAAACACACAACACAGAGACACACACACACCACACAGACCCACCCCCACAGGGACACACACACATACACACCTTATAGGGACACGTGCACTCACCCCACAGACACACACACATCACACAGACAGACACAGATGTGCACAAATCACCTCACACAACTCGCCTAATACGTGTGCTATCTTTACTTTCCAAAACTAAACATCTGATTAAAAACAGCCAATGTGCAACACATGTGCCATATAGGGAATTAAGGCAGATGTCAGTCACATGAGCTGTCTATTATGTGTATGTGTGAGGTAACATATGCTGCCCGGCCGGGGGAAGGTTTACTGTTGGCTGGAGATTTATTAGGCTGCCTATAGCAACCAATCACAGCTCAGCTTCTATTTTCTTACAGGTCATTAATATGACATATTACAATTCTATTTTGTTATAGCTAACATCAGTTATTTATTAACCCGGGCGTAGCCGGGTACTACAGCTAGTGGGTATATAGAATTTGGCACTGGAAAATTGTGATTGGTTTGGGGTACCATTTCTTGATATTCGGGGTTTCCTATACCCCCTTGTTTTTAATTGGTTTTATTCTATGCAGATTTGTATGTGTTTTCTCTGAAAAATAAAAATGTATAATCTTTTGCACTTTATATTGGTGATCGCCTTTTTATGGGTGGCCGCTTTTTCTCAATGTAGTGTATCTGTCTATGACACACAGGCTGATCCCAACCTTTATTTGCGGTGCCCTTCGAACTCTTGTATTGATCACCATCAAATCCTTTATTCATCCATAACCAATAAGCAACAGGGATCCAATTAGGAGGTTAGCCAGTGGTCACAAGCCAGCTTAATATTTCACCATCAGTTTTGCCCCAGCCAAGTAGTTCACTGGCGGTGAGAACCCAGCCAAACAGTTCACAAGTGGTTACAACCCAAACCAATAGTTCACTAGTTGTGGCTAACCAGCTCAGTAGTTTGCCTGTGGACGCAACACATCTCATTAATTTTCTAGTAATGTTGAAGCAACCAGTTAGTTCGTTGACAGTGCCAAACCAGTCCAAGAGATTGATAGTATTGGTATCCCAGCCCAGAAAATTATCAGTAATGGCAATCAAAACCAGTATTGTACTGGTGGGGGTAATCCAGCCCAGTTTTTTTTTTTACTAGTGGTGGCAATACAGACAAGTATGGTACATCCCAGTAATTCTTTTCTTTTAATGATCTTTTTATTGAGCAGTAAAGAGTTACAATCAAACATTCAAACAGTCTTTCCCTGACATAAGGGAAAATTTGTAGCAGTTAACGTACATAATATCACTGTTCATAAGTATGTTCGTACTACAAATATTATATATTATTTCCCTCAGTAGAATTTATAGTAAAAGAAAAACCTTAATTAACGGCTCTATATAGAGAATAAAGAGTTTAAAGGGGTGAAAAAGTCAACAAAGGGAAGAATTAAGGATAAAATGGGGGTGGTTGGGAGGGGGGGGAGGTGGGTCTGTGAGAGAGGTCATGGTTCTTAGGTCACTCAGAGATATAGGTTTTCATGAATTCAGTGGTCGACCGATAACACATCCAAGGTGTCCATATTTTCTCGAAGGTATCATGTGAACTGAATGAGAGAGACGCTAATTCTGCTGCACGGTACACCATATCTATTTCACGTATAAGTTGGGTCTTTATTGGAGTCAGATTGGATTTCCAAAGGGCAGAGATAAGAAGCCTACATGCAGCTATGATATTAGAAGCTAGTTTAGAGATATATATCTCTTTCGGCCATAGGAAAAGATTGAGGAGAGCTGTGAGAGGTGTAAGAACCACCTCTCGTTGCAGAACGCCAGTAAGTAACGTCGACACCAACATCCAGTATTCTTGAATAGGGGGGCATTGCCACCATATATGAAAATATGTTCCTATGTCAGAGTTACATCTCCAGCAGGATTCTGATGTCGGAGGGTGCCATCTATGTATTTGTGAGGGGGTGCGATACCATCTCGTTACTACCTTGTATGAGTTTTCTTGTATTTTTACACAAGGGGAAGGGCCATGGGATCCTCTGTATATTTGTCTTATTTGTTGCTCTGAAAACTCTATCTGAAGATCTCGTTCCCATAGGCCCAAGAAGTCTCTTTTAATGTGGGCAATATCTAGAGTTAGTTGTTTATAGAGCAGTGATAGCACCTTGTTGGGATCAAGCAGCTGTGTACACAATTGCTCAAACAATGTCAGAGGTCTCGTAAAATTTAGATTTTTCAGATGTTTGTGAAAGTATGCTTTCAGTTTGCCGTATTGTAGAAAAGACATATCTGGTAGGGAGTTAGATTGTTGTATCTCTCTATGTGAGAGCAGAGCTCCATCTATTAGTAGGTGATCAATTGGAATGGGGTCGTCTGGTTTCCACCCCGAGCCCACCAAATCGATCACCTGAGATTTCACAGGAAGATGGCCGACGAGGTCCCTTAGATCCAGAATTGGGGTCATTGGGGGAAGCAGCCGGCCGCATTCTTTTTTCCAAATAGCAACAGTAGCTTTTGTGAAGGTGTTTCTAATTAATTTTGGGTCGTTATAAAGATCTGGAAGTAATGCTAGGGACCTTAGGGGTATTTGCGACATAGTTTCTTCGATTGAGAGCCATAGTTTATGTGACGGCCTCCTGATCCAGTCTATAATTGTTGTTAGCATAGCTGCTGCATAGTATTTGCGTATGTCTGGGGCCCCCATACCCCCTTTGTCTCGAGGTAGTGCAAGTGTCCGATATTTGATTCGCGGTTTCTTATTGTTCCAAATAAAATTTAAAATGAAGGTGTGGATTTTGTTTAAAGTATGTTCTGGGATGTGAATTGGGAGCATTTGGAATAAGTATAAAAAATTTGGTAGAATTATGCTTTTAAGTAGATTTTTCCTTCCTACCCATGATAGAAAAGGCGCTCTCCACGATTTGACTGTTTCTTTTACTTTTTCCAATGTGGGTATTACGTTAAGGGAAAGAAGGTCTGTATCTGTGTGTCCTATCTTTATACCTAGGTATGTGATGTATTTTTCTGGCCATGTGAAGGGATATGTATTTTTATATTTGTTTATGGTAGGCTTGGAAATGTTTAGGCCTAGGGCCTCTGACTTAGACAAATTAATTTTATAATTGGAAAGTCGGCCGTATCTCTCTAAGGTTTGTACAAAAGCAGGGATGCCCCTATCCGGTTCAGACAAAATTACCAGCAGGTCATCCGCAAATGCGGTTGCCTTGTGGTGTACATTGTTTAATTGGAATCCTTTAATTTCTTCGTTCATTTGGATGCTTCTTAACAGTGGTTCCATAACTAGAACGAATAGTAAGGGGGACAAGGGGCATCCCTGTCTCGTGCTGTTTTTTATTAGAAAAGGATCTGAAAGCATGTTGTTGATTCTCAATTTTGCTGATGGGGAGGCATACATTTTGAATATGGCTTCTATTAAAAGAGAGGGTATATGGAAAGCCATTAGGGTACTATGGAGGAATGTCCAGTCCACCCTGTCAAAAGCCTTCTCGGCGTCTGTGCTCAATAGGACCATCCGTTTATGGTGTATTTTAGCGTGTTGCATTAAGTGTAATATTCTGCCTGCATTGTCTCTTCCCTCCCGTCCCCGCACAAATCCTGTCTGCTCCAACGTAATAAGTTGTGGGATCAGGCCCGTCAGGCGTCTTGTTATTAAGCTAGCGTATATTTTCAGATCAACATTAAGCAAGGAGATGGGCCTGTAACTCCCACACTGTGCCAGATCCTTGCCATCTTTATGTAAAAGCGTAACATGTGCCTCTAAGGACTGGGGGGGGAAGAGAGCTGCCATGGAGAACTGCATTACACATGTTCAATAAGTGTGCGTTCAATTCTGGATAAAATGTCTTATAAAAAGGAGCGAAAAACCGTCTGGTCCCGGAGATTTGCCGATGGGCCCTCAGACAGGATGGACTGGAGTTCCTCCAATTCAAAAGGTCTTGCCAACCACGTCTGTTGATTTTCATCCAGTTTTGGTAAAGATAGAGATGAGAGGAATGAATCTATTTTATGTTTTCTCTGGTTTAGGTTTACTTCAGGGTTGTGTGGTCTTATCTGGTATAAATTTTTATAGAATGTTAAAAATTCTGCTATAATTTGTTCATAATTTTGTGTTATCTGGCCCGATTGTGTTTTGATCTTGTGGATGAAGGTTCGTGATTGTCGTTTTTTAATCAATGATATCATTAGTTTAGAGGCCTTATCACCATGTACCATTAGGTGGTTTCTCCAGTTGGTAAAATATTTAGCTGCTTTTTTATTGAGAAGATCTTTAAGGCGTTGTCTACACTCTGCAAGTTTTATCATGTTAGAATGGGTTAACGTTATCTGGTGTTGTTTCTCTAGGTGAATAATATCTTTATATAGCTTTTCTATGTTAGCTTTCCTTTGCTTATTTTGAAACGATGCTATTGATATTATAACGCCTCTAAGTGTTGCCTTATGTGCCTCCCAGATTATTGTAGGATCTACGTCTGGGGTGTTATTGTGTTGGAAATAGTCTTTAATGGCCGATTGTATTTTAAGTTTAATGTCTTTAATGCTTAATAGGGATTCATTCAACCTCCATGTCCTAGTAGTTGGAGCAGGCCCTCCGCATTCCAATTTTATAAACACCATTGCATGATCCGAGTATAGTGCTGGGAGGATTTCAGCTTCTATAACTGCTGGAAGGAGGGTTTTGGACACAAATAGGTAATCTAATCGATGGTAGTTGTTATGAGGGTGGGAGTAATATGTGTAGGCTCTGTCGTGGGGGTGATAGTAGCGCCATACATCTATCAAACTTGCTGTGTGGAAAGAGGATCTAATTTGTGCTAAATCTTGCCGTGAGATGCTTTTCCCAGCTGATGTATCTAATAGAGGCTCTAGCGTTATGTTTAAGTCTCCGCCAATCAGGATTGAACCTTCAGCAAATAGTGAGAGTTTGTTTTGAACCTTTTGTATCCAGGAAAAATGTTTTTATTTGTGGCGTATAAACTCCCTAGCGTAATCAAGGAACCTTCCAGTAAGCCTTTTACGATGTATCGGCCTTCATTGTCGACCAATTTGTCTATGGGGAGGAAAGGGACATTTTTCGCTAGTGCTATAGCTACTCCTCTGGCCCTTTTTTGGGGTGAATATGCATGGTACCAGGTATTATAATAATTCTTTTCAAAGTTAGGTGTTTTAGTTTCTAGAAAATGGGTTTCTTGTAGCAGTAAGATGTTGTGGCCTGCTTTCTTGAGGAAATGTAATGTTTGTGACCTAGGAATAGGAGAATTAAAGCCGTGTAAATTGTGTGATACCACTTGGTATAACTTACGGTTGGTGGTCATGGTGGATGTTCGAGTTCATGCAGTTGTTGTAGCAGAGACTCTCTCGCGGGGTTTTGGGATGGGGGTGGTTGGGAAGAAACAGAAAGGGTAGAAGGGAACAGTAGAGATAATACTCCTGAAAATGCAAAGCAAGTTGAGGTTAGTGCATATACACAATCTTACAATTAAACCTTTGTATGCGGTAAATTTGAACAGTCAGACTCATCTCTATCACGACCATCCCACCGATGCGTAAGAGTCGCAAGCGGGGGCGTAGACTGACAGAGGAGGTTTTACCTTTTAACACTGAATATAACTATAAGGCTACTTTGCCTTAAACTTGTTAACAAGATAGTCTCTTGTAGGCTAGCCTATGGATAATTAAAACCTAATACAAGAACCAGAAACATTTTTGAAGCCATTAATAGATGAATATGGGGAAGTAGGACCTCCCCCAAGACACTTATGTGGGCTAACGGCATAGTTTACGTCCGTCACAACGATCGTCCGAAAATTTTGACTATAATTCTTGTCATTTGTAGCATAATTTTCATGCAAGAATTAGGATAACGATCAGATCCCAGGGTAGGTGAGAAGAGGCGAACAGAATATTGACCATCTAAGTTGTCTATGAAGGCAAGGAATCGTAAATATAATAATGTCTCAATCATGAGTCTCAGGGAGAAAAAGAAAAACGCATTAGATCTTAAAGATCCATCATCCATTCGGGCTGTCCTCTCCTCGGGACTCGGCTATCTTGGAACTTTTGCGTTTTGATCTTTGGAACTTTGGTGTCAAGTGTGTTTGCCATGGTGGTGGATGTTGTAGAGGTGTCATCTGGTATGCAGCTCCCACCTCCTCTAAATTGGGATAATTTTCTAGTTCGATACTTAGCTCCTGGCACATCCATTTGATATCAGCTGATGTTCGACTTTGGATCCTTTTATCTCCAGCCGTGACGGATATGCCAAAGGGGAACAGCCATCTGTATGGGTAATTTCTTTGGTGAAAAATTGTAGTTAGCGGTTTCAAGAGGCGTCTCTTGGCTAGGGTTATCCAAGAGAGATCCTGGTAGATCTGGATTGGGGAACCATTGCATGTAACGGTGGATTTCTCCCTGGCCCTCTTCATGACCAGCTCCTTTGTCCTGTAGTCCAGGAAACGGCAGATAACATCCCTTGGAGATTCATCTGATGGCGGTTTCGGGCGTAATGCTCTATGTACCCTCACTAATTCCATATCTGAAGGGTCCTCTGGCTGCAGTAATGAACGAAATGTGTCTATGATGGTTGGAGTCAAAGCATCTTGTGTTATTGTTTCAGGAACTCCCTTCAAGCGCAGATTATCTCGTCTGTCCCTATTCTCATGGTCTTCCAACATCGTATAGATCTTGTTAAGGTGGTCTTCATGGTGTTGGAGACCAGAGAGAGTAGTGTTAGATTGTTTGACCACCTCTGTATTGGCCGATTCCAGGGTTTCGACTCTGCGGCCCGTCTGTGCCAAGTCCTGTTTAATATCCGCCATCTCTTTGACCAGGGGCTCCAGAGCCTTGTACAATATCTTTTTGAGATATGATCTGGTGATCGGGAGCTCCTCGTCGTCATCTGTTCCCTCGCAGTCACTATCATGGTCTGGCTCCATGGTGTCTTCGACGAGGAGTCGTCTCGATGTTTTGGATAAGGATGACAGACCAGCTTGCTTTTTTAGGTATTTATCTAGGTCCACTTGTGTGGTGTTAGTAGTTGCCTTGGTGGAAGATTTAGTGGATTTTGTGTTTGATTTGACCATTGTGACGTAGTGAAGAAGTTAGAGTCTATCCGGTTCTTGTTCTCCGCCAGTCTCCCCAGAGCGTCACGAGGCTCTCACATTATGGGGTCTGGAGTTGTACAGAGAAAATCCGTTATTATGAGTTCAAGTAGAGATCCAGAAGATGGGTTGTTCTTGGTAAAGAAATATTTCCTTATAGGTTTTCCACTGAGCAAATTGGGAGGGGGGGGGGTTGTTAATATGTTGCAGTCAAAAGTTGTAGAAGTGTGTAACCACTGTAGTTAATACTTTGGGTAGGCCTCCAGTGCCCTCTGCTGGCAGTTGTGGTATGGACCAGTGATTGGTACAAGGGCAGGGAAAGAGTTAACCCAGCATTCAATGTTCCTGCATGTGAGGATTTGAAGTGGAGTGGTATAGGATACTTCTTTAGACAGTGCCCCTTTCTTTAGACTGTCTTCTGAACTTTAGCAAAGTGGCAGTACTTTATCCAAGAGACAGATTACACTGTGTTCTATAGCTTTGTCTTTTAAGTCCCCTGTCTCGGAATCAAGTTGGGCTCCCAGCTCCACAGGGGGGGGGGGGGGGATGGAGTAGATCAAGACCCCAACAGCTGCAGTGTAAGGACCACTTGTTGTTATGCTTCCCCACTGTCGCTCCACCAGTCAGCTCCCGCTTTCCACCACACCTCACCTCGGGTAAGAAGTCAGGAATGCTCCCTGCGCTCTCAGTCCAGGCCGTTCGGTGACTCAGACGGCAGTAGGAACAAGGGTTCCACACACAATGGCGGCTGGTCGGGTGTGTGCGCGTGCCTGCGGGCTTCCCACACTCTCTTGCCAGTTACCGGGGCCGTCCGCTGCTCTTTCCCGGCCACACAGCAGGTGGGGAGCCGATCCAGCAGCAACTGATGTCTCCTGGACGTGGTCCCGCACCAATGGCGGCCGGCGGGAAAACGCTTCCCCGTCGCACAGCTCCTCTCCTGCGCCTCTCCCCAGGCTCCTCTTTTAAGCGCGGGGCCCGCAACGGGGTCTCCAGCGGCAGGGTCCTTCGAGGGGGGCACACTCACCGCAGATCAGGCCACTTCAGACAGCGGGGACAGTCAAGCACCACGTGCAGGAGGTGGGGGGGACGGGCAAGCTCCCGTCAAAGTGCTCCGTTTGGGTCCCAGGCTCCAAAATACTGGGGTTTTGATGGTCCTTGGTGTCTGGGGTATGTCACCAGGTGTGATCCAGGCTGCTACTCAGACCTCCAGGGGTAGGATGCAGCGGATTCAATAGGATCTTGTGGAGCTCTCTGGTGCACAACCCTCCCAGTCGGCGGCCATCTTGGATCTTCACATCCCAGTAATTCACAAGTAAAGGCAAACTACCCTGGTGGTTTACTTGTGTTAACAATCCAGCTGAGTACTTCAATACCAATGGAATTCCAGCGAATTACATTGCTGATGCTGGAAATCAAGCACAACAGGTTAATGGTTACTTCCCTACAAAACCACTTTGCGATATGTTGTTTTGTCTTTTTCTCTTCATATTTCTTTCCTTCCACATGATCTTTCCTGAGGTAAAATCCTAATAAAATAAACTGAAAAACAGGCTGATTACAAAGGAGGTGCAGTCTCTTGCCGGTGTCTCTGAAGACTGAGATTCTGAGCTTTCACAGTGGAATTTATTGACCCTGTGATGTCATCAACCATTATGATGTCATTTCTGAGCTGTGGTGTATTATGATAAGTAGGTTACAATTTCAAGTAAGATTTATTTATATCAAATTTTAATTTTCCAATAGTTTTCAAAACCATCTTGACTACACTAGAACGAGCATTGCCATTATACAGTACTTGAAAAAAACAGTATATCATGAAATAAATTCTTATAACTAAGAAGAGGTAAGGGAAAGGAGAAGAAGATAACGAAAAATGTTTTTATTGATGTAAACAATTATCAGAATTACAAGTAAACGAAGTAGCGCAAGGGAGTACATTCTTGTTAGTCATATTTGTGCAATTATAGGAAGGATAACTACTAATGAATTAACATACTGCTCTCTCATCTACAATATATATCCAGTGCACTAATTTGCCTCTGATTGTGATCCAGTTTTGTAGCTTCCCAGTGGTGAAGACCCAGCCTGGGTGTTTGCTGGTGGTGTTGACCCAGTGCAAGAGATAATAGAGAGTTGCAATTCAGCACAGGAGTCTACTGGCAGTGGCTGGCTAGCTAAGTAGTACACCAACATTAGTGACTCAGCCCAGAAGCTCATT
The DNA here is from genome assembly GCA_033576535.1 of Allobates femoralis. Classification (NCBI taxonomy): domain Eukaryota; kingdom Metazoa; phylum Chordata; class Amphibia; order Anura; family Aromobatidae; genus Allobates; species Allobates femoralis. Next base: position 417,021,476 of record JARQOC010000002.1, read on the forward strand.
AGCAATAGGGATACGGTTAGGGGGTTAGCCAGTGGTCACAAGCCAGCTTAATATTGCGCCATCAGTTTTACCCCAGCCAAGTAGTTCACTGGCGGTGAGAACCCAGTCAAACAGTTCACAAGTGGTTACAACCCAAACCAATAGTTCACTATTTGTGGCAAACCAGCTCAGTAATTTGCCTGTGGACGCAACACAGCCAATTAATTTTCTAGTAATGTTGATGCAACCAGTTAGTTCGTTGACAGTGCCAAACCAGTCCAAGAGATTGATAGTATTGGTATCCCAGCCCAGAAAATTATCAGTAGTGGCAATCAAAACAAGTATTATACTGGTGGGGGAAATCCAGACCAGTTTTTTATCACTAGTGGTGGCAATCCAGGCCAGTATGGCACAAATGGGGGCAACCCATCCCAGTAATTCACTAGTAAAGGCAATCTACCCCAATGGTTTACCTGTGTTAACAATACAGCTGAGTACTTCAATACCAATGGCTTCCAGCCAATTACATTGCTGACGCTGGAAATCAAGCACAACAGGTTGATGGTTACTTCCCTCCAAAACCATTTGGCGATATGTTCTTTCGTCTTTTTCTCTTCATATTTCTTTCCATCCACATGATCTTTTCAGAGGTAAAATCCTAATAAAATAAACTGAAAAACAGGCTGATTACAAAGGAGGTGCAGTCGCTCGCCGGTGTCTCTGAAGACTGAGATTCTGAGCTTTCACAGTGGAATTTATTGACCCTGTGATGTCATCAACCATTATGATGTCATTGTCTGTCTGAGCTGTGGTGTATTATGATAAGTAGGTTACAATTTCAAGTTAGAATTATTTATATAAAATTTTAATTTTCCAATAGTTTTCAAAACCATCTTGACTACACTAAAACAAGCATTGCCATTATACAGTACTTTAAAAAACAGTATATCATGAAATAAATTCTCATAAATAAGAAGAGGTAAGGGAAAAGAGAAGAAGAAAGGAAAAATGTTTTTATTGATGTAAACAATGATCAGAATTACAAGTAAACGGAGTAGGGCAAGGGAGTACATTCATCCTAGTCATATTTGAACAAGTACAGGAAAGATAACTACTAATGAATTCACATATTGCTCTCTCATCTACAATATATATCCAGTGCACTAATTTGCCTATGATTGTGATCCAGTTTTGTAGCTTCCCAGTGGTGGAGACCCAGCCTGGGTGTTTGCTGGTGGTGTTGACCCAGTGCAAGAGATAATAGAGAGTTGCAATCCAGCACAGGAGTCTACTGGCAGTGGATGGTTCGCTAAGTAGTACACCAACATTAGTGACCCAGCCCAGTAGCTCATTAGCAATAGAGATCCAGTTAGGAGGTTAGCCAGTGGTCACAAGCCAGCTTAATATTTCGCCATCAGTTTTGCTCTAGCCAAGTAGTTCACTGGCAGTGAGAACCCAGCCAAACAGTTCACAAGTGGTTACAACCAAAACCAATAGTTCACTATTTGTGGCTAACCAGCTTAGTAGTTTGCCTGTGGATGCCACAAAGCCCATCAATTTTTCAGTAATGGTGATCCAACCAGTTAGTTCGTTGATAGTGCCAAACCAGTCCAAAAGATTGATAGTATTGGTATTCCAGCCCAGAAAATGATCAGTAATGGCAATCAAAACCAGTATTGTACTGGTGGGGGAAATCCAGCCCAGTTTTTTTTTACTAGTGGTGGCAATACAGACAAGTATGTGTACTGGTGGGGACAACCCATCCCAGTAAATCACTAGTAAAGGCAATCTACCCCGGTGGTTTACCTGTGTTTACAATCAAGCTGAGTACTTCAATACCAATGGCATTCCAGATCATTACATTGCTGATGCTGGAAATCAAGCACAACAGGTTGATGGTTACTTCCCTCCAAAACCATTTGGCGATATGTTCTTTCGTCTTTTTCTCTTCATATTTCTTTCCTTCCACGTGATCTTTCCAGAGGTAAAAATCCTAATAAAATAAACTGAAAAAGAGGCTGAATACAAAGGAGGTGGCAGTCGCTTGCCGGTGTCTCTGAAGACTGAGATTCTGAGCTTTCACAGTGGAATTTATTGACCCTGTGATGTCATCATCCATTATGATGTCATTGTCTGAGCTGTGGTGTATTATGATAAGTAGGTTACAATTTCAATTAAGATTTATTTATATAAAATTTTAATTTTCCAATAGTTTTCAAAACCATCTTGACTACACTAGAACGAGCATAGCCATTATACAGTACTTGGAAAAAACAGTATATCATGAAATAAATTCTTATAAGTAAGAAGAGGTAAGGGAAAGGAGAAGAAGAAAGCAAAAAATGTTTTTATTGATGTAAACAATGATCAGAATTACAAGTAAACGAAGTAGGGCAAGGGAGTACATTCATCCTCCAGTCCTCGAGGGCCGCAAACAGTTCAGGTTTTCAGGATTTCCTTAGTATTGCACAGGGATTGGAATCATCACCAGTGCAAGTGATTATGTTATCACCTGTGCAATACTAAGGAAATCCTGAAAACCTGCACTGTTTGCGGCCCTCGAGGACTGGAGTTCCCCACCCCTGGACTAGGGACTAGTAGTCTAGCAGCCCTTTTTCAGGTGTACTTCATAGAAGCAGGGACTAGTTTTAATTTCAGCCCTTTTTAGTGCTAGGTTAGAGCAGTCCCTATTAGTTTTTACCAGACAGAAGTGTGCCAGTGCTGTGCAAGTGTTTTTCACAGCATCTGGCCACATCTAGCTCTGGGAGTCCTTTAGGGCAGGTAGTGTAGCACTGCTGTGAAGAAAGATACACCACCTGCCTTAGTAGGAATTTTTTGGCTGCAGCTAGTCCAGGCAATTTTTTTGGGCTAGTACTGTAGCAGTGCCACTAAAAAAGAAGTAGTGTAGGCCACTTCTAATACAAACAAATACACCGCCTGTGTAGTCACTTACTTCTAATTTTTAACTGCACCTTGCCCAGGTCTCACTTTGGGTCAAGTAGCAGTGCCACTAAAAAAGAAGTAGTGTAGGCCACTTCTAATAGAAACAACTACACCGCCTGTGTAGTTAGTTACTTCTAATTTTTAACTGCACCTTGCCCAGGTCTCACTTTGGGTCAAGTAGCAGTGCCACTAAAAAAGAAGTAGTGTAGGCCACTTCTAATACAAACAACTACACCGACTGTGTAGTCACTTACTTCTAATTTTTAACTGCACCTTGCCCAGGTCTCACTTTGGGTCAAGTATCAGTGCCAGAAAAAGAAGCCAGTGTAGGCCACTTCTAATACAAACAACTACACCGCCTGTGTAGTCACTTACTTCTAATTTTTAACTGCACCTTGCCCAGGTCTCACTTTGGGCCAAGTAGCAGTGCCACTAAAAAGGAAGTAGTGTAGGCCACTTCTAATACAAACAACTACACCGCCTGTGTAGTCACTTACTTCTAATTTTTAACTTCACCTTGCCCAGGTCTCACTTTGGGTCAAGTAGCAGTGCCACTAAAAAAGAAGTAGTGTAGGCCACTTCTAATACAAACAACTACACTGCCTGTGTAGTCACTTACTTCTAATTTTATCTGCACCTTGCCCAGGTCTCACTTTGGGTCAAGTAGCAGTGCCACAAAAAGAAGCCAGTGTAGGCCACTTCTAATACAAACAACTACACCGCCTGTGTAGTCACTTACTTCTAATTTTTAACTGCACCTTGTCCAGGTCTCACTTTGGGTCAAGTAGCAGTGCCAGAAAAAGAAGCCAGTGTAGTCCACTTCTAATACAAACAACTACACCGCCTGTGTAGTCACTTACTTCTAATTTTTAACTGCACCTTGTCCAGGTCTCACTTTGGGTCAAGTAGCAGTGCCACTAAAAAAGAAGCCAGTGTAGGCCACTTCTAATACAAACAACTACACCGCCTGTGTAGTCACTTACTTCTAGATTTTAACTGCACCTTGCCCAGGTCTCACTTTGGGTCAAGTAGCAGTGCCACAAAAAGAAGCCAGTGTAGGCCACTTCTAATACAAACAACTACTCCGCCTGTGTAGTTAGTTACTTCTAATTTTTAACTGCACCTTGCCCAGGTCTCACTTTGGGTCAAGTAGCAGTGTTGGTTCAGTCACCTCTGCTTGATTTACATCCAGCTTTTTGTTGTCCAACAACTGTACAGTTGCAAATTTTGTCCCATACAAAATGAGTGGCAAAAGGCCTGCTGCTGGTGGGAATGGGAGTAGGCGTGGTAGAAAGGGAAAAAAAGTTTGTGTCCATGGAGTAGATGCTAAATCTATATTAACATCTACTGAAGAAAGGCAATCTTCCAGCCAAAGTAAGATGTCCACTTCTTTCCGTGGAGATTCTGATATGATCCCTTTCGTACGGATACGACTCAGACGACGATCGATACCAATTCTCGATGAGGCACAAAAAGAGCTGGCACTTGAATGGATAGCAAGCGCTTCACCAAGTGGGCTCTCCTACACCTCAACTTCTACATCACAAATACACCAGTCCTCAGAGGTGTCACCCCAATCCCACTTGCTTCCGCACAGCTCCCAAGTGTCCAGCCACCCATCTTGAGTATGGGGTAAGACAGATGGTTGAGTATGCATCGCTCTTCTCTCATATTATAGCCTGGGAATCAGAGGTCTGCTCCAAAGCTTTTGTGAGTGAAGACGAGGAAATTATCTGCACTGATGCCTAGAAGCTTTTGGAGTCGGATCCAGGCCCAGATAAAAAAGGGTCTGAGCAAGTATAATGTAGACCCTCATTCATAAACTGTGAACTGCACCTTGGAGATCGTGTGAGCCCCTCCACATACGACTCCTCCTGTACTTCCTCCCCCTTCTCTAGTGCCACCACCTGACTTTGAATACTGTTTAAAGTGTGCTCCAGTATGGAAATGACTTGAATAGTCATGCTGATAATGGCATCATCATCACTAAACATCTTCGTCGACATTTCGATACTGTACAGAATGGTGCATAGGTCATTCATTTCAGACCACTCCAACTGTGTGATTTGCACCACCTCTGGATCTCGTAGGCCCAGGTTATATGTCATGACTTATTACACCAGGGCTCGTCGGTGCTGCCAAAGTTTCTGCAACATGTGTTGAGTTGAATTCCATCATGTCGGCACATCGCATTTCAGCAAGTGAACTGGCAGGCCGAACGACTTCTGTAGAGATGCAAGGCGTTGATCTGCGGGATGCGAACAGTGGAAGTGAGCACACAGCGACCGTGTCCTCTGCTTAACACCATCTAGGCCCGGATAGTGTGCAAAAATTGGCTGGACAACCAGGTTTAAGATGTGAGCTATGCAAGGCACGTGTGTCACACTGCCCCGGCGGAGGGCTGCACCCAGCATTGCAGCATTGTTGCACACGGCCTTCCCTGGCTGCAGGTTCAGGGGAAACAAGCATTGATGAAACTCGGTCTCTACAGCTGACCACAAATCCTCAGCTGTGTGACTCATATTTCCCAGACATTTCAAGGTAAAGACACCTGATGCCCTGCTGCCATCATAGTAAGGAGGTGCGCAGATAGAACGCGGGTGGCATTACCAGACAGGCTTTGGGTGCAAGTGGAGGACCGAGACAAGGTTGAAGAGGCAGAAGGAGTGGAACTTAAACATACAGAGGATTGACGCACAACTGGTGGGGATGGCAATACTTGGGCAGCAGCCCCTTCTCCTGCTGTCTTCATAGTTACCCAGTGCACAGTCACCACCATGTAACGCCCCTGTCCATGCTTACTGGTCCAAGTGTCTGTGGTGAAAAGCACCCTGTCACACACAAAGTTTCTTAAGGAAGCGGTGATTTTGTGTGTGACATGCCGGTGTAGCGCAGGCACAGCTTTCTTGAGAAGTAGTGGCGACTGTGCATTTTGTACTGGGGCACTGCAACGGACACTAGGTCTCAAAAATCCTCTGTGTACAACAGGCGAAGACGAAGCATTTCTGTAACCAACAGCTTGCAGATGGTGAAATTCAACCTCTTAGCTTTGTCATGGCCAGGAGGAAATGGTCTATTACTTGTCCACATCTGAGGGACCGAGGACTGGCTGCTGTGCTGAGACACGGTTGAGTAGGGTGTCCCCGGCAAACTGTTGGTCTGTGAGGAAGGTGCAGGCGGACATATTATGTTGCCTTCATCCAAAGGTGGTGCTCTTGATGTCTGACAGCGCTCAACACCAGCAGGTGTTTTCACTTCCAAAAGAACTGAGGACCTTCTAATCACACTGGCTGTTACGGGTAAAGGTGGAAGGTTCTGCGTCCAAAAGCATGTGTGACTGCTGTCCCCACAGTCACAGAGAATGAAGAGGCAGCGGATGCACTTGATGGACCAGTCGGTGGTTGGCCCGGCCTGCTAGGCTGCATAGTAGCACAGTGAGCTTCCCACTGCGGCTTTTGCTTCATATTCATGTGACGGTTCATGCATGAACTACTCAAAGTATAGATTTTTTGGCCTCTACTTAGATTTTGGTTACAAATCTTACAGATCTTACAGATAACATGGGGAGACTAAAGGCTTGTGGATTTTGGAATGAGCTGCATGAAAGTCACCTCACCAACCATTTTAAGCTTGCAACTGCGGGGCAATTGATGCCACTGAAGTGGTGTCTGGGTCCAAATTTTTGGAAAAAATGGATACTCTTGTTGTAGTCCCCTAAATGTGACACAATGCTCAGCACGTGCACGAGGCCTTACAGATGCTGTGGTAAAAAACACGAAATACTCATTGCCTGCACAAGGCCTTCCAGATACTGCGGTAAAAAACGCTCCAAATACTCATCATCTGCACAATACAGATACTGAAGTAAAACTCACCAAGTACTCCTCGTCTGAACGTGGCCTTACATATGGTGAATAAAAACATCACCAAATACTCATCGTGTGAACATGGCCTTACAGATACTGAAGTAAAACTCACCAAGTACTCCTCGTCTGAGCATGGCCTTACAGATAGTGAAGTAAAACTCACCAAGTTCTCCTCGTCTGAGCATGGCCTTCAGATACTGAAGTAACTCACCAGTTCTCCTCGTTGAGCATGGCCTTACAGATACTGAGTAAGATCACAAGTACTCTCGTCTGACGGCTTACATATAGTGATAAACATCACCATACTCTCGTCTGAACATGGCCTTACAGATACTGAAGTAAGACTCACCAAGTACTCCTCGTCTGAACGTGGCCTTACATATGGTGAGTAAAAACATCACCAAATACTCATCGTCTGAACATGGCTTACAGATACTGAGTAAAATCACCAAGTACTCCTCGTCTGAGCATGGCCTACAGATAGTGAAGTAAAACTCACCAAGTTCTCCTCTCTGAGCTGGCCTTACAGATACTGAAGTAAAACTCACCATGGTTCTCCTGTCTGAGCATGGCCTTACAGTAGTGAAGTAAAACTCACCAAGTACTCCTCGTTTGAATGTAGCCTTACTAAAACTGAAGTAAAACTCTCCAAATACTTATCGTCTGCATGATGCCTTACAAATACTGAAGTAAAACTCACCAAGTTCTCCTCGTCTGAACATGGCCTTACAGATACTGAAGTAAAACTCACCAAATACTCATCTTCTGCATGATGCCTTACAAAACTGGAGTAAAAATGGATTTTAGAGGGGCATGACATGCCTATATCTGTGTCTCCTCCTTTTACTCGTCCATCTCTTTTCTTTTCACATTTTTATATGTACTTGTCACTTTTCCATGTGTTTGTTGTGTGTTTTGAGTAGTTTGCCACCTTTTGAACACCTTAGAAGGTGTTTTCTATGTGTTTGTATGTGTTTGTGTTTGCCTGCCATTGTTTTCAGTGGGGTTCGACGTTGTTCGACGAACATTCGACGAACAATCGACGAACAAACATCAAATTCGACGAATCGAATTCGAACATCAGGGTGGTGGCTCATCTCTACTGGTGGCAATACAGACAAGTATGGTACTGGTGGTGGAAACCCATCCCAGTAATTCACTAGTAAAGGCAATCTACCCCGGTGGTTTACCTGTGTTAACAATCCAGTCGAGTACTTCTATACCAATGGCATTCCAGCACATTACATTGCTGATGCTGGAAATCAAAAAACTAATAAATAGAAAAAGGCAGTGTTCAGACAACTCACCGATTGTAGCCAAATGAAATCAAACAATGCACTTAGCAGGATGTGGTCAGACCCCATTATACACTGCAGACACAGGTGCACAGACCCATCCTCAACCTGCCACATATGGGGAGGTGGTTTTGCTATGCACGAGATAATCTGCACATAGGACGCCATTAACACTGATGTCAGCGGTGCAGAGTGTCTGTATGCCACCCACTTGTCCCTGCCACCAGACCAAATGGGCAGCCAGGCGATGCATCCGCACCACTAGATGAATGACACCCTATGGGGCCCAGCCACAGCCTGTGAGTTGTCTGAACACTGCCTTATTCTATTTATTAGTTTTTTAACATTTTTTATAGGACTCGTAAGCGTGAGGATCCGTGACGGGGATTACGAGCTTAACGTGTCTTGGCCAATGCATCAACCAATACCTCACATCCAAAACATTTTTATCAACAAATTTTTTTTTTTTTGCACTTTTTTATCTTTTTGCGGGGTGTGGCTGGGCCCCATAGGGTGTCATTCATCTAGTGGTGTGGATGCATCGTCTGGCTGTCCATTTGGTCTGGTGGCAGGGACCAGTGGGTGGCATACAGACACTCTGCACCGCTGACATCAGTGTTAATGGCGTCCTATGTGCAGATTATCTCGTACATAGCAAAACCACCTCCCCCATATGTGGCAGGATGAGGGTGGTTCTGTGCACCTGTGTCTACAGTGTATAATGGGGTGTGACCACATCCTGCTAAGTGCATTGTTTGATTTCATTTGGCTACAATCGGTGAGTTTGCTGGAAATCAAGCACAACAGGTTGATGGTTACTTCCCTCTAAAACCATTTGGCGATATGTTCTTTCGTCTTTTTCTCTTCATATTTCTTTCCATCCACATGATCTTTCCAGAGGTAAAATCCTAATAAAATAAACTGAAAAACAGGCTGATTAGAAAGGAGGTGCAGTCGCTTGCCGGTGTCTCTGAAGACTGAGATTCTGAGCTTTCACAGTGGAATTTATTGACCCTGTGATGTCATCAACCATTATGATGTCATTGTCTGTCTGATCTGTGGTGTATTATGATAAGTAGGTTACAATTTCAAGTAAGATTTATTTATATAAAATTTAAATTTTCCAATAGTTTTCAAAACCATCTTGACTACAGTAGAACGAGCATAGCCATTATACAGTACTTGAAAAAAACAGTATATCATGAAATAAATTCTTATAAATAAGAAGAGGTAAGGGAAAGGAGAAGAAGAAAGCGAAAAATGTTTTTATTGATGTAAACAATGATCAGAATTACAAGTAAACGAAGTAGAGCAAGGGAGTACATTCATCCTAGTCATATTTGTACAAGTACAGGAAGGATAACTACTAATGAATTCACATTCTTCTCTCTTCTACAATATATATCCAGTGCACTAATTTGCCTAAGATTGTGATCCAGTTTTGTAGCTTCCCAGTGGTGGAGACCCAGCCTGGGTGTTTGCTGGTGGTGTTGACCCAGTGGAAGAGATAATAGAGAGTTGCAATCCAGCACAGGAGTCTACTGACAGTGGATGGTTTGCTAAGTAGCACACCAACATTAGTGACCCAGCCCAGTAGCTCTTTAGCAATAGGGATCCAGTTAGGAGGTTAGCCAGTGGTCAGAAACCAGCTTAATATTTCGCCATCGGTTTTGCCCCAGCCAGGTAGTTCACTGGTGGTGAGAACCTAGCCAAACAGTTCACAAGTGGTTACAACCCAAACCAAAAGTTCCTTAGTTGTGGCTAACCAGCTTAGTAGTTTGCCTGTGGATGCAACAAAGCCCATTAATTTTTTAGTAATGGTGATTCAACCAGATAGTTCATTGATGGTGCCAAACTAGTCCAAGAGATTGATAGTATTGGTATTTCAGCCCAGAAACTGATCAGTAGTGTCAATCAAAACCAGTATTGTACTGGTGGGGGAGATCCCGCTCAGTTTTCTTTACTAGTGGTGGCAATACAGACCACTATAGTACTAGTGGGGGCAACCCATCCCAGTAAATCACTAGTAAAGGCAATCTACCTCGGTGGTTTACCTGTGTTAACAATCCAGCTGAGTTCTTCAATACTGATGGAATTCCAGCCCATACATTGCTGATGCTGGAAATCAAGCACAACAGGTTGATGGTTACTTCCCTCCAAAACCATTTTGCGATATCTTGTTTTGTCTTTCTCTCTTCATATTTTTTCCTTCCACATGATCTTTCCGAGGTTAAATCCTAATAAAATAAACTGAAAAAAACAGGCTGATTACAAAGGAGGTTTAGTCTCTTGCCGGTGTCTCTGAAGACTGAGATTCTGAGCTTTCACAGTGGAATTTATTGACCCTGTGATGTCATCAACCATTATGATGTCATTGTCTGTCTGAGTTGTGGTGTATTATGATAAGTAGGTTAAAATTTCAAGTAAGATTAATTTGTATAAAATTTTAATTTTCCAATAGTTTTCAAAACCATCTTGACTACACTAGAATGAGCATAGCCATTATACAGTACTTGGAAAAACCAGTATATCATGAAATAAATTCTTATCTATCATAATACATCCCTAAAGGTACCTTTACACGCCGCCACAGGACGGAAGAAAACCGCCAGGCATCGGACACAATTGTGCCTGTTGCCATGAAATCACTACGAAATGGCGGCGTGTAATTCAGGGAGTTCCTTCCCGTGTCTAGCAGTTCCTTCGGATACCTGTTCTGAGCCGTGCTCAAAAACAGGAAGGAACATTTCCTATGGTGGCGGCGTGTAATCGGGGCACAAGCACGTTATTTGCGTGGCCTAGTGAAATCCCTGGGGCGTGCCACAGCGTAATGGTTACCACCCCCATCAGCTATCATTGGTGGGGGCTACTGTGTAACCATTGGCTGTCCCTGCACAGGGCGCCATATTCAATGAGCTGACTAGTCACACTATACATTTGCAATAGCGTTATGTATTAGCCAGCCTTCCTGTGCTGGCTGGCCTATCATGATGCTATTGCATTGTCCAATCACCGTACGAGTGTCACGTAATACACAACTCTGTCACGCCTATGTACCTGCGGCGCGAAAGATGTACGCCCATATTCCTTTGTGGTAGCGGCGTGTAAATCAGGGAAGGTACTCCACAGAAGGTAACCCGCGGCACCCGTCGGCACTTCCGGGAAACATAAATACCTTCAGTGGAGCACGTTGTGGCGGCGTCTATATGCGGCATCGGCAACTGTTAGCAACCGCTAAATACGCGCGTGTGCACGTGCGGTGCCTACCTGTTGCTACCCTCTGTGGCGGCGTGTAAAGGTACCATAAGGCTGGTCTGCGTCTGCCTTCGTTTGCGTTTCTCTGCGTTTTTACCCCTAAAACGCATCCAAACAGTGTTTTTGCCCCCATTGATTTCAATGGAAAACACATTGCAAACTCATGCAAAAACGCAAAACGCATGCGTTTTTGCAAACGCAGCCCTAGAGGCAGCAGCCCTCATTTTTGGCTGCATTTGCAATGTGTTTTCCATTGAAAGCAATGGGGGAAAAAATGCATGCGTTTGGATGCGTTTTTAGCTGTAAAAATGCATAGAAACACAAACGCAGACCGACCTTATAGTGTGGATCTAGATTTAGGGCCTTTTCACATCTGTGTATGGCCATTATCAGTCACATATTATCCAAGAGGTACATGCTTGATAAAGGCCACAGTCAGGAGGGATGCCAAGGCATCCGTTCACTCTATGGACTTGCTATAATAAAACGTATACCACGTTTCACATTTCTTTCCAGTAGCTCTCTGTTTAGTCTGCTGTATTTGTGGCGCCCCTCTGATCTGGCTGCCGCCAAGGGTACTGCACTCCTTATTAGCGGGAAAGTATTGCCCCTGTTCTCCAGATACTGGGATGGTGAAATTGAGACTGCACACTGCAACACACACGTAAGACACGGGGAAGGGACGGTGGGCGGACCCGGGAGGGTGGGCCCAGTCTCAGACAGGGGGATACGGGGTAGAACGTAGAGAAAGTCGAGAGGAAGACAGCAGAGGAGTAGGAAGTCGGAGTGTGAGTCGAGAGGTGGTGGAAGTGTTAGCTTCCACGGGCTGGAGCACAGACGCGCTCGCCCCGAGAGGGAAAGACTGGAAGGTGTAGAAGAGGGAAGGAGCTCTTGGGGTGCGGAAGAAGACTTAGATCACCCATACACACGTATCTGGCAGAGGAACAGAGGGGACTGATCCTGAACAGGGCGCGGCAGCTGTTGACCAAAACTGTTGAAACTGGAGGCCATGAGGTCTTAAAGGGAACTGTGACCCAAAAACCAGCAGTCCTCAGAGAAGGCAGCCATACTAGGGCGTGGCACTAGGAACAGGAGGTGTCAATCAATGCCTGTGGCTGTCGGTACCTGAGCTCTGTGCATGGAGGCGCTGATGAGAGAGGTGTGACGAGCTAGAGGCGCTGAGAGTACCACCAGAGAAGGAAATACTATTAGAGAGCAAGGTACACTTAGTGGTCTCGACAACACTGTCCCGCTTCTTGAGAAACAGCTGGACCAGTGATTGACAGAGTGAAGCACCCGGCAGCCTGGTTGGAGTGTTGAAGTAAAGATTCAGAACTCCGACAGATTGTGAGATTTTGCCGCTGATATTGAGTGCCACTGCTGGACCAACTCACCTGTGAGAGTGAACCATCCAGGCGCAGTTATCTCCAGAAGGTCTGCAGCGGCGGCGGCCGCAACACTGGTGGCGTCACGAATCATTCATCCCCCATCATAAGCTAGATCCCTTTATTAATTACACGCCAGGGCACAGAGCGGTCGCCGCTGTGACTCCCGAACAAAAGCACGTAACACCGGTCCTGAGTATCCCCATTGACCTGGAGTGGGCGTGTCACATTTTCTTATACTTATATATTTAAATAAACAGTATAGTGCAACATACCAGCCAGACAGAGCCTGAAAGAATAGATTTTTGGCCTCTGTCTGGTAAATTTGAACCTAGCCTTACAGAGACAGTTTGCTAAATGCTAAGGTACATAGTGCATATGTGGTGCCCCACTGGGTAAGCTGCCACCAGAGGTACTGCACTCCTATGGTTAGGGAGTGTAATGCCCCTGTTCTCCAGGTGCTGGGATGGTGCAGTCGAGCTCAAAACACACACACGCAGTGACAGGCCCCTGGGACAGTAGGTGGACCCTGGGGGAGGACCCAGGTCACAAAAGGGGGAACAGGACAGTCGACGGAGGAGTCAGTAGAAGGAGACTGGAGGAGTAACATCGACTGACGAGGAGTGGTAGTCGGGAGTGTAGAGGCGGTGTCTGTAGTCTCCCGCGGGTTGAAGCTACACCACCATACTCACCGCAGAAGGGAGAGAACTGACCAGTAGAGACAGAGAAGAACACTTGGGGTGCGGAGAAGTCAGCGAACACCCGTACGCCCGAATCGGATGAGACAGAGGGGTCGATGGATGAGACAGGGACCAGCCCTGCAGGTGGTGCAGGAGCTGCATGCCCAAGCCGTAAACCCAGAGGTCCTAGACTTCTAATGGGAGCTGTGCCCAAACACCCGACACATCTTGGGGAAAGTGGCAGAACTAGAGAGCAGCTCCGGGAGAGTGAGCTAATGGCGCCCGGGACGTACAAGCTTCTATGGCCACCGATACTTGAGCTCTGTGCTTCGGAGAGCATTGAGAGCCTGGGGGGCAGATCAACAACCCGTTCGCCTCAGAAGAGAACTACTCCTTATAGCGCTGAGAGAAGAGAACCACCACAGTCTGAGAACTGAGAAAGGAGCGTAGGAGCACCAACTGTGGCTTGACTGTACTCGACCCGACGCTAGAGAAAGAGCAGTACCAAAGACTGGCAGGAGCGTACCCGGCTGCCATGTTTAACACTTGAGTAAAAGAAATGTAAATGCAGCTGTGGTGTGAGAGACTTTTATTTGCGCCGACCATGGCCACAGAGGCTGCCCTTAACACCGAGAGTACTGAGAACTGAGCGACCAACTGCCAAGGTACGAGCTGGGAAATACCACTCACTGCCCTGGGGGAATGCGCTCCACAGTGCTGGGAGCGGGACTATCTTAGCTGCCGGTCACCATCCCCAGAGGTTCTGAAGCAGCAGCGGCCACCCTGGCCGCATACCGCAGGTGGCATCATGAATACCCCTTTTATCCACTCAGACTTTCCCGAACATCACTCCCGTTTATTTAAATGACATCGCCAGGGTCACGAGACTGGGTCTCGGCCCCCATCTGTCCCAGTGAAAAGAACCGAAGAATAAGTGAAGGAGAACAACGAGTAACCGCCCGTTACCGAGTCTTCCCCGACCCTGGAGTGGGCGTGTCACATAAAAGTCATTAACTGTCTGCTGATTCAAGAACTACTATGTTCCAAAACTTATTCCTTTTAAAAGTAGAGATAAGAGGCCCTATTCATTAAGACCAGCATTTTTCATCCTGGTCTTGATGGGGGTTGTGCTGGAGTCAGACACTCCTGATTCATGAAGAGACATACATCTCTGTTGTACACTAGAGACTGTTGATATAACTACCCAACAAAACTTAGAAAACCATACCCCCCTTTTACTTCTCCCAATAATTAAGACAATACAACATGTTTCTTTGTTGGATGGGGTCGGTCATAGCTTTATAAACTCTTGTATTTTTAAATGCTCCTATTTCAAACCGTATAAAATTTTTCAAAACCGAAATGCGAGACAGTATGTACCACCGGGCTCCCGGAGGACAAGTCCGTTCCCGACTCTATAATCTTTACAAACCGCCACAAAGGGGCTGGGGTACACTTACACAACACCCTGACTGCCATTAAGTAGCAACAACGCCTGGTCGACCCCGTCTTGCAAGCCAGATAAGAATATATCTAGCCCTATGTCATTCAAATGAACACCGTCCTGCACCATTAACCAACAGTTGTCCCCTTTAGCTGCCTGTGCCATACCACCACACCAGCCCTGGACCTTACAAAGCGGGAGATACGACAATTCATGGTCCTCTGAGCCCTCTTGACTGCTACGGCATCTCTGGCGCCCTGTCATATTACGCTCAGGATAATCTCTGACCATATTAAAATTTTCTCTGATAAGAAACCCATTATCCTCTCCATATCGGCCTGCATAAGTGTCATCTGTTCGGCTATCTTTAATGAACATAAGTCGTTTCCTCCTGCGTGTATAATCAAAATAATCCGTGAACACACACTTCAGCTTTTCTCCAAAGCCTCTGGCAGAACTTAAGTCCATGACAGGCCTTGAATTCCTCTCTAGGTAACTTCAATGTTCTGGAGTCCCAAACCTTTTCCACCCGGTCTACATGCAGCTCTCTGGGCTGTCCAAAATATGTAGGAGTGTCCAAGCAGGCAAACTGTGGGGGGCCCAGCATCTGTAACAAGCAACATATTAGATTAACAATTCGGGGTGAACGTACCCTGCAAATCAATCAGACCTCCATCGCTCAATACGCTTTGGAGAGAACGGCACGTGCCACCTCATTTGCTTTGCCTATGTGGAATGAATGTGTCCCAAATGCAGCCGCTCTCTTAGGCACTTTTTAAAAACTGATTGAAACTAGTGCTGCGTGAGAGACGACACCAGTGTGCTAAGAAATTATTTCCTCTAGTCCGCAGATACATGTAATTCAATGTAATCCGATAGGGGCAATTAACCCCCGTCCATGCTCTTAATCGGGTCGCACCCAAGTTGCTGGTTGCCAATTGGTCAGTCTCTTTGAACTGAGAATTCTGATACATTGTGCCCCATTTGCAATTAACACGTCATCATGCCTCAAACCCACTGTTTTTTCCTTTGATGGTGCAACCAACTTTGATTCATAATGTGCAAAAAAAAGTTAAGCAAAATGAGCAACTAAACAATGAAACCTCAAAAATGTCCAAATGTACATCCTGCACTGCTGGGACTAACTGCCCTAATACGTTATGTGACACAGGTCATCGGCATTCTTTTCTAACGTTTTCTTTCTTCCACCCCTTCAGGGCTTGCCGTACTATGAAAGTTAGCCATATTAGCCATCCCTCGCAATTGAGGATTGAAACTCAAGCCTGATAAACTCTTCTGTAGATCCGGTGGTGGTGAGTCGGCAGCTCCAGTGGGGGTGAGGTGGCAGCTTCGGTGGTGGTGAGGCAGCAGCGGGGTCATTGCAGGCTGTAAGCTTTCCTGAAGAGATGGGTTTTCAGCTTCCGACTGAAGGATCCGAGCATGGTGGGGCACAGAATTCCAGAGGATTCAAGAGATATCTTGGAGGTGAATTGGTAAGGAACGAATATGTGTGGAGGTGAGGAAATCTTTGGAGGATCGAAGATTACATGAGGGAAAATATTGGGAGATTAGTTCAGAGATATATGAAGGGGACAGGTTATGGACGGCTTTGGAGGTCAGTGTTAGTAATTTGAACTGGATTTGTTGGGGAATTGGGAGCCAGTGGAGGGATTTGCAAAGGGGAGAAACAGGGGAGTAGCAAGGAGAGAGGTGGATTACTTGGGCAGCAGAGTTGAGGACAGACTGGAGAGGCGCAAGTGTGTTAGCAGGGAGGCCACATAGGAGAATGTCGCAGTAATCAAGGTGGGAGATGATGATGGCATGTGCAAGAGTTTTAGTAGATTGAGGGCTGAGGAAAGGATGGATTCTGGAAACATTTTTGAGCTGGATGCAACAGGAGGTGGCTAGAGTTTGGATGTGTGGTTTGAAGGACAGGGCAGAGTCGAGAGTTACTCTGAGGTAGCGGATTTCAGGTGCGGGAGAGAGTGTGATGACATTTATCATAATGGATAGATCAGGTAGGGAAGATACATGGGATGAAGGAAAGATGATGAGTTTGGCTCTGTCTACATTGAGTATTAGGAAGCGAGAGGGGAAGAAAGAGTATATGGCTGACAGACACTCTGTTCCAGATGTCAACTCTCTGCTGTCCAGAATCCCAGAGAGGTAGATCTGAGTGTCGTCAGTATACAAGTGTTACTAGAAGCCATGGGATTTTATGAGTTGTCCTAGGCCAAGGGTATAGATGGAGAAAAGTAGGGGCCCCAGGACAGAGCATTGTGGGACTCCAACAGAAAGAGGTCAGGATGAGGAGGTAGTGTGGGATTAGGAAATGCTAAATGTGCGATCGGAAAGATATGAGGTGATCCAGAATAGGGTTAAGTCTTTGGTGCCAAGGAAAGAGAGAATCTGTAGCAGCAGGCAGTGGTCAACTGTGTCGAAGGCAGAGGACAGGTGTAGCAGGAAGATGGATAATTATCTGTTAGCTTTGGCTATAAGTCATTAGTAAGTGAGTGTCACAGGGTGGTCTAGCGGATAGAGAATCAGGAGGCAAAATGGTAAGATGGGCAAAGGTGAACTGGAGAACTAGTCTGATCCTTACACTGGGGGTCCCTGGCTCACCCTGATCCTGGAATTACTTCTGAAGGTGAGGGTGTCCAGGCTGCCACCCTTGCCCTTAGGCTGGGCTGATCAGGAGCAAAGAGCCCCTACTTCCAGCTATGGACTGGGAAAATCCAGCAGCTCCAATGGAAGGGAGCAGCAACAGCAGCACAGCTAAACACATCATGTCTTCATTTGGTCCTAGTAAAGAATGAACTCTATCTGCGACACCCGGTAGAAGGAAGTGGAACTACTTCAAGGCTGAGGTGGAGGTCTGAATGCTAAGACACACCCCTTCACCTCCACCTGAATGCTATGACACACCCCTCCATCTCCACTTGCAAAACTGCATACAGCATAGACTACAACATTAACTAAAGGAAAAAATTCTCAGATTTAAATCACAGCAGCAACACTCATGGACTGCAAAGCAGTCAAAACGTGACAGTACCCCCTCTGTTATGAGAGGCCTCTGGACTCTACACCGGGTATGTCTGGTAATGGTGAAACTTTCCTGAGTGAAGACTTGTATGATATTATGGGTATTTAGCACCAGAGGAAGTTCGAGCTGGAACAACACAGGGTTGCAAATGGCTGATATCCTAAATGGACTAATAACTCCGGCAGTAGGAACTCCAGGCACACACTTCCACCTTACGTGTTTTGACAATACCTGTCACGCTGGGCACAGGAAGTGTCCGGAAACAGTATGTGACAGGGGTGCGTGGACCAACAGTGTCCAGCGCACTACACCAAACAAAGACAGGAAGACAAATACAATGCAAATACAGTGGAGGGCCCTGCTCGTAGGGAACGGGGAAGGTGACTTCCTGCACTCACCTGTGGCTGTGCTCTTTTCTCCCTACCGTCCCTATATGGATTCTTTCACCCTTTCATCGAGCAGGAAACCTAGTCCCTTGCTGGCCCTGATGTTAGCCCTCAATAGTAAGATGGCCAACAAAAGGACTAGTCCCATCCGCTGCACTAAAATCAAATCACATTTCTGGAGCCATTGCTGTGAAACACGTCATGAGTACCAAAAACTTGGAGTATCTCTAGGCATACGGCCGAAGGTTTAACCATGTCCTCACCTGATACGACTGAAAAACCAGAGCCAGAGCTCCTGAAGCACACGCGCATTTGATGGCATTAATGGACACCCATACATAGTCATTACACGCAGGTCGGACCTGCATATTTATTACCTCAGTTGTTGGTCCTTTAAGGGGAATTCATGTTCCAGAGACGCAAGCTTGGTGTCACCCCACAATCTACAACTGTTACCTCAGAACGAGGAAATCCATGAAGGGCAACCCCCCCCCCTCCACACCTCTTCTGGGGGACACATACAGTGTTTCATTGCAACCATTTAGTAAATTCAAAAATTATTTTTTTTGTCATTAATGTACCTCTGAAATCCAGCTTGACTTAAATTTGCAAAAATTTCTACATTTCCGTTTTTTCTTATTAAAAAAAAATAAAATAATACTAAGCAAAGGTCTGAATACTTATGATCATGTATGAGTAGAAGCAGTCTTTGAGTCACAGACATGAGTCTTCTTGGAAATGATGCAACAACAGTTTTTCACCCTGATTTTGGGATCCTTGCTATTCTTCCTTACAGATCCTCTCCAGTTCCATCAGGTTGGATAGTGATGTTGGTGAACAGTCCATTTTCAGGTCTCCCAGAGATGCTAAATTGGTTTACTTTAGGATTATGACTTTCTTGACTGGGTCAGCCAAAGAGTGGTTCTAAATAGAGATGGCGAGTATGCTATCACTACTCGGTACTCGCACAAATATCTCGTACTCGGTACTTGGCGAGTACCGAGTAATCTCGCGATACTCTTGCTTTGCTTGGGGTCCACCTCCCTGCATGTTGGCGCTCTTTTCAGAGCAGCCCGCAATGCAGGGATTGGCTGACAGACACTGTAATGCCACAGCATGTGGTTGTGGCATTACAGTGATTGGCTGGCCACACAGCGTCATCAGGTCTTTATAAGACCTGACCGTGCTGTGCTCGTCACTCTGCGCCTTAGACAGTCAGTGTAGGGAGAGGTGCTGCTGTTTGAGGACAGATTTGGGGCCCTTTCAACTAGTGTAGCACAGGGCTGCCAGTCTAATTACCACAACAGTCCTTCTGAGTACTAATAGAGTAGTATACAGGCAGGCAGGGAGGCAGGGTATTTTCCAAACTTCGCTGTGCCAGTATACCAGCCTGCATCGCATCTGGGGCTGGTTTCCAGGCTCATCCATCCCAAAACAGTGCTTTTAGGGATTATTTAGCTCACTATAGGCAGGAGTAGGTTTTAGCTCAAATTAGGGTAACCAAAAGCCTCAAGCTAAAAACAACTCTTCTCTGCACTAATTTTGCATCTAAGTGCTGCTACTGTAGGTTGCAGCGTAAATTAGGGTACACCAAAGCCTCGTGCTAAAAACCAATCTTGTCTGCACTAATTTTGCATCTAAGTGCTGCTACTGTCGGTTGCAGCGTAATTAGGATCGCCAAAAGACTCGCTATTATGTCAGCGTTTGTGTCTGACCGTCCACCTGCAGGACCTTAATCTCTAATCTCAGTGTCGTGCTAAAAAACAAATCTTGTCTGCATTCATTTAACATTTGTGTGCGGCAGCAGTGGCTTGTAGCTCCAAGTAGTATACGCCAAAACAGGTATACACGTCAGCGTTTGTGTCTGACCGTTCCAGCTGACGGGATTGAACCGCTCTAATCTGTAATCTCACTGTCTAGCTGCAAACCAACTCTTGTTTGCATTCATTTACCATTTTTGTGTGGCAGCAGGGGGTTGTAGCTCCAATTTATATACGCCAAAACACTCAGTATACTTGTGTCAGCGTTTGTGTCTGACCAGTATAGCTGCTGTAATTTAATCTCCAATCTGAGTATCCAGCTCAAAAATAACTGGTCAGCATTTTCAGTTGACAGGCGGGTGCATTTATCTGTAATGATTCCACCTGCGGCAATAAATCACGCTCTGACAAAACGCTAGTGGCAGGGCAGGACTGCCAAGGCGTAGAGGGACAATTCCTGCCACGTGTCCAGCTTGGATACCCAATAATTAGAAGGCAAGGAGTACTTTCGTACGATCTGCAAAGTACTCCTTCAGCATCTTTACAAACTTTGCAGTCCTTGTGACAGTACCCAGCACCTGAGGGCCTGTGCTATGGGAGGGGCTAAGAAAACTCTCCCAGATCTTTGAGAGTTTTCCCTACCTCTGTTGGATTGGATTTGTGCCTCTCTCGGCCCGACACCTTCGTTGTCCACCGAACCGCGACCTCTGCCGCAAGCGTTTTCAGAACAGAATTTTTTGACTAATTCTGCAACTAGGGCTTTCTGGTACTGCTGCATTTTTGTAGACCTCTCCGCCTCGGGAATTATTATTATTATTTATTCATTTATATAGCGCTATTAATTCCATAGCACTTTGCATACATGAGTAATGCTGTCTCTCTTGGAGCTCACAATCTAAATATCCTATCAGTATGTCTTTACAATGTGGGAGGAAACCGGAGTACCCGGAGGAAAACCCACGTAAACACGGGGAGAACATACAAACCTCTTGCAGATGTTGTCCTTTGTGTCCTTGGTGGGAATTGAACCCAGGACCTCAAGCCCAAGTGCTGCAAAGGCTGCAGTGCTAACCAGTTGAGCCACTGTATAAGAGAAATAAAGTTCTCCTTGTAGCATGGATCTAAAAGTGTCACCAACCAGTAATGAGTGTCCGCCAAGATGTTGATAACGCGAGGGTCACAAGACAGGCAGCATCACATAAAGTCAGCCATGTGCACCAGACTGTTAACAGGCAAGACTTCAGGTCCTCAACAACAGGATGATTGACCATGCTGTCTTCATCATCCATCCTCCTCCTCTCCCCTGTCCTCTGGCCATCCGACGGTAAGATGGTTGTGCATGTATTACCGTCAATTCCGCATGAAAGTAGCTCCATTTCTTTATCCTCCTCCTACTCGTAATAGTCCTCCAATGCACGTTGAGATGAGATGAGGCTGGGCTGTGTGTAATCACCCCGTACAGTTTATTGCTCCAACTCATTGTGCTCCGCCTGCAATGCATTGTTTTTGATTTTGAGCAGACAGCATTTTAGAAGACAGAGAAGCGGGATGGTGACGCTAATTATGGCATCATAGCCCCTCACCATCTTGGTGGAGTCCTCAAAGTTTTGGAGGACAGTACATATGTCGGACATCCATGTCCACTCCTGAGGTCTTATGTGTGGAGTTTGAACCGTATATCGATGGCCTAGTTGATGCTGGTACTCAACAACTGCCCTCTTCTGCTCACAAATCCTGACCAACATGTGCAGTGTGGAATTGCAATGCGTGGGGACATCACAGACCAGTCTGTGATACGGAATCTGCAAACGCTGCTGAAAGCTGGCAAGGGCGGCTGAAGCAGTAGGTTACTTTCTAAAATGGGCACACAGGCGGCGTACTTTTACTAGCAGATTCGACAGCAGCTCCGGGTAGTATTTAAGAAACCGCTGAACCACGAGGTTGAGCACAGGGGCCACGCATGGAACATGTGTCAGCTCGCCTCGCCTTAGAGCCGCCACCAGGTACCGGGCATTGTCACACACGACCATGCCTAGCTATAGGTTCAGCGGTGTGAGCCAGTGATCTGCCTGCTGTTTCAGTGCTTTCCACAACTCTTCAGGATTGTGGGGTTTGTCACCTACGCATATTAGCTTCAGCACAGCCTGTTGCCGCTTAGCCAAGGCAGTGCTGCAGTGCTTCCAGCTTTGGACAGGTGTAGAGAGTGAAGTGAAGGAAGAGGAGGAGGGTGAGGATCATGAAGTTCCGGAGCTGTACACTGTGGGTGAAACCCTGACTGAGTTAGGGCCTGCAATCCTTGGTGTCGGAAGGACGTGTTCCATCCCAAGCTCAGACTGGATCCCGGCTTCCAGAATATTAACCCAGTGTGTCGACAGCGAGATGTACCGCCCCTGCCAACAAGCAATTGTCCACGTGTCTGTGGTTAGGTGGAATTTTCCGGAAACTACGCTGTTAAAGGCACGTGTAATGTTTTGTGACACGTGCTTATGTAATGTGGTGACAACACACCAGGAGAAATAGTGGCGGCTGGGGACCGAGTAACGTGGGATGGCCGTCGCCATCAGGTCGCGGAATGCTTCTGTTTCCACTAGCCTAAAAGGCAACATTTCGAGCGCTAGCAGTCGCGAAATGTGTGCATTTAGAATTGTGGCATGTGGGGCGTTGGCAGTGTATTTGCTCCTCCGTTCCAAAGACTGTTGTATGGATAACTGAACGCTGCGCTGGGACAAGGACGTGGTTGATGATGTGGTATTTCTGCTTGTGCAACTACAGGTGCAGGACAGGAGGCATCTTGGCATGCAGTATGGACAGGGGATTGTCTTGCATGCACAACAGTGGGAGATGCAGTGGTGTCACCCGCAGACACTGCTCCTGGACTATGGTGTACATCCCACAAAGTCGGGTGCTTTGCTGACATGTGCCTGATCATGCTGGTGGTGGTCAGGCTGATAGTTTTGCTACCCCTGCTGATGCTGGCATGGCAGGTGTTGCAAATGGCCTTTTTCGAATTATCTGCAGACACCTTAAAAAACAGCCAGAGTCAGGAAGACCTA
This sequence comes from Allobates femoralis, assembly GCA_033576535.1. Classification (NCBI taxonomy): domain Eukaryota; kingdom Metazoa; phylum Chordata; class Amphibia; order Anura; family Aromobatidae; genus Allobates; species Allobates femoralis. Next base: position 417,044,565 of record JARQOC010000002.1, read on the forward strand.
ACAGTTGTACTGACAACTTCTGTCATGTTGTTGTTCCGGGGAACGGTTGCCTGCCTTCTGCCTGCGGACACCACCCTGCTTCTTCCGGCCTGTTGTGATTCTTCGCCTCCCTCCCCCTGTGCACTGCTGTCCTCGCTCTGCATGTCCTCCTGCCAGGTTGGGTCAATTACTGGATCATCCACCACGTCATCTTCCACTTCCTTACCCTAGTCCTCCTGACTTTCTGGCAATTGTGTTTCATCATCGTCCACCTCTTGTTGTGACACATTCACACTGTTGCCTTCATGAGACCGTGGCTGCTCAAATATTTGGGCATCGATACATATGATTTCCTCATGACCCACTTCAAGTGGAGCTGGCGAGAGGCCAGAATCTAAGCATGGATAAGTGAACAGCCTTCAGAGTGTCCAAGTGTGGGATCAGTTATGTGTGGGGCCGGGCACTCGGCATGGTGGGAGGAAGGAGGATCAGAGTGTGGAATGAGCGGTCCAGTCTCACGGCTACTGACACTTGACCGTGTGGAAGACAGGGTGCTTGTGGTGGTGCAAAATTGACTGGAAGCATTATCCGCTATCCAACTAACAACCTGTTTACACTGGTCTTGGTTTAATAGTGGTGTACTGCTGCGGTCCCCTACAAAATGAGACAAGAAAGGTTGAGCGAGATAATGATGGCGTTTGTCGTGGCGCAATTCGAGCTTGCACATGGCCTCAGCCTCTGCATGCACCTCCATCACGTCCAGTTCCTTGGCCCTTACCACCGGCCTTGCGCATTTTAAATGGTGTGCTGCCTGTATACAGTTAAATGAAGGTGTCCAAAAGATGGTTTTTAGCTGGACACTGAGATGACAGATTAGAGATTACATTACAGCAGGTATACTGGTCAGTCACAAACGCTGAGATAGGTATACTGAGTGTTTTGGCGTATACAAATTGGAGCTACAACCCCCTCCTGCCTCCAAGAAGGGTAAATGAAGGCGGACAGGCTGACTCTGATCAAGATGAACAAGGGTTGGATTGGGCCCGACTTCACCACACCACCACCAAATGATAGCGTAATTAAAATTTTGTGCAGGTAAATTGCCATGCACCTCCGCACACCCACACATGGGTACACACTTCATGACTTTGGATACTTGCTGTTCTGCTCCTCCTTCTCCTCATCCGCCACCATCATATGATCAGGGCGACCGTGGTTCATGATGCCACGAAAACATAATTATTTTTACATCATATTTATGATGATGATGACCCGTTGAATAGTTAGGCAGTAGTTTCATGTATATCCCCCAGGTGTAAATGTTTAGGTCCATGCTTACAGAATGGGCATTACAAGTACAGGAGACCCACTCCTTTATAATGGGAACAAAATCTAGAGGCTCGCCTAAATGTTTCTTTCCAGGGGCATTGAAGTGCCTCACAATTTTTGGCTTCCCTGCCTAGGGCAATACTACAAAAGACCCACTTGCTTAAAATGGGCACATTATTTAAAAAGGCTCTCATGCACGTCTCTATCCAGGGACATTGAAGTGCTACACAATTTTTGGCTTCCCTTCCTAGGGCAATCCTACAAAAGACCCACTTGCTTACAATGGGCACTTTTTTTGAAAAAGCCCTCATGCACGCCTCTATGCAGGGGCATATTGGTGTCTCCCAAGTTTTGGTTTCCCTGCCTAGGGCAATACTAAAAAGAGACACTTGCTTACAATGGGCACTTTTTTTAAAAAGGCCCACTTGCACGCCTCTATGCAAGGGCATCTTGGTGCCTCCAAACATTTGCCTTCCAAGTCTAGGGAAATACTACAGCAGACACACTTGCTTACAATGGCCACAATTTTTTTTAAAAGGCCCTTGTGCATGCCTTTATCCAGGGGCATATTGGTGTCTCCCAATTTTTGGCTTCCCTGCCTAGGGCAATACTAAAAAAGACACACTTGCTTACAATGGGCACTTTTTTTGAAAAAGCTCTCATGCACGCCTCTATGCAGGGGCATCTTGGTGCCTCCAAACCTTTGGCTTTCCTGCCTAGGGCAATACTAAAAAAGACACTCTTGCTTACAATGGGCACTTTTTTGAGAAGGCTCTCATACACGCCTCTATCCATGGGCATCTTGGTGCCTCCAAACCTTGGCCTTCCCTGCCTAGGGAAATACTACAGCAGACACACTTGCTTACAATGGGCACTTTTTTGAAAAGGACCTCATGCACGCCTCTATCCAGGGGCATATTGGTGTCTTCCAATTTTTGGCTTCCCTGCCTAGGGCAATACTAAAAAACACCCACTTGCTTAAAATGGACACATTTTTGGAAAAGGCCCTCATGCACGCCTCTATCCAGGGGCATATTGGTGTCTTCCAATTTTTGGTTTCCCTGCCTAGGGACGGAGCGTACGATGTACTCGGATCAGTTCAATGTCTTGTGGATCTTCCTCTTTCAATACTGACTTGAATATTTCCAGTGTAGCCTTGCCCAAAGCTTCGAATGCCACTGTTTCGGGAGGCCTTTGATTCGTATGTTATTGCGGCGCTCCCTGTTCTCGTGATCCTCTAGTGTGGAATGAACCTGGTGAAGTTGCTGTTCGTGGGTCGCCAGGCAATCTAGTATGGAGTTGGTATGTTGAATTAGTGGTCTCTGGGTGTTTTCTAGTGATTCGATCCTGTAACCTTGGAGGCCTAGATCATGTTTAATATCTGCTAAGTCTCGCCCTATAGGTTCCAGAGCTTTAGTTAGTATTCTCTTCAAAAATGATCTAGAGACCACAGAGTCTTTTGTTTTGGTGCTTGTGTCAGATTCGTACTCCATATCTGAATCCGAATCGTCGGCATATGGGAGTGTAGAGTGTTTACTCATTTTCTGGGTATCTGAAGATTCACTTTGTTTGCGTAAAAATTGGTCAACATCTGCCTGTGTGACCGTTTTGGATGTTTTGGGTACATTTTTAGGGGTTTTTGTGGTCGTCTTCCCCATGTTGTGATTAGGTATTGTGTACGTTGTTAAGCTTTGTGTCTGTCGAGCTCCACGCCCCCTATTGGTTATCTAGCAACTCAGCATGCTAGTGTGTGAAGTAGGGGCATTGGTGTTAAGTTATGACAAAAGTTTCTTTGGAGATCCTACTGGAGCTTAGGTGGTTCACTCCAGATAAGAGGAGAATAAGGCTGGGCCAGGGTTATACCCACAGTTTGGAAGCGATTAAAACCTTGATCTTTTCAGAGGTTTATTCTCGCCCTCTCATTAATGCAGCCGGTGGGAGTAGTCTTTCTTCAATCTCAGTTGTGATTTGTGAGGGTGTTCAGTGTGTGTAGACTTGAGGTCTTAAGTGATCTCTCACAGGGGCAAGATTGTCTTTGTTGTGGGGTTAGAAATCTCAGACTGGGGCACCGGATAATTACCCTGCACACTAGATGTGATCACGGTCACTCCAAGTCTATGTTGTTGGTTGCACCGCGCGTGTATGCTCCACACCTGCCTGTAATGGCTGCCGGGCTCGGGATGGGGGGGATCACTTTCACTTCCCCCACAGTCTGCGGGCACCGATCGCGGTTAGTGATTCCCGCGGGACGGGACCACCTAGCCCCCCGCACCCGGCCCGTTACCCTGAGGCCCCGGTGTCACCTGGTGTCTGCGGCGGGGGATCAAGCTGCGGCGGTCCTCCGATTCTTTCGGCGTCTCCCTCAGCCTGCACGTGACTCCCGGCTTCTCCGTTCTCTCTCCTCGCGGTGTAAGACGCAGCCTCTTCAGTCTCGCCGGGCAGGCTGCCTGAGAGTTAGGGATCCGGCTGCAGATGTCCACTTGTGAGAGGTTGGTGAGCTGGGGAATTCTAAGGCCTCGTGCTCCGGGCCCCAGGGGCCGATGTGCTCCCCCCGCGGGCAAGTGACTACGTCCCTCCTGGGCTCAATTTCGTTTGGTATCGCCTCCCAACCGGGTCTGCTGTACTGAGGTGGTGTTTTTTTGTAAATTCCCGGTGTCTCCTGTGTAGGATGCCGCGGATCTTAAAATCTTCAGCAGGAGCTGTGTTTCACACAGCCTCCTAGGTCCGCGGCCATCTTGGATCTCTCCCTGCCTAGGGAAATACTAAAAAAGACAGAAGAAAAAAGATATTTTCCAGGGCCACTGGACCATACTGACAGCAACTTTATTAGAACATATTTAAAAACACTCACATCCCGCCGGACGCGTTTCGGACAAGGTCCTTACTCATCAGCGATGAAACGCGTCCGGCGGGATGTGAGTGTTTTTAAATAAGTTCTAATAAAGTTGCTGTCAGTATGGTCCAGTGGCCCTGGAAAATATCTTTTTTCTTCTGAACTGATTGGTGGTGTCAGCCACTGTTCCAGGTGCCTGGGAATCCGACGAGTGTTGAGGTGAACAGCTTCCTATTCCCCACCCCCATCAGCTGTGCACTAAAAAAGACACACTTGCTTACAATGGGCACTTTTTTTGAAAAAGCCCCCAAGCACGCCTCTATGCAGGGGCATCTTGGTGCCTCCAAACCTTTGGCTTCCCTGCCTAGGGCAGTACTAAAAAAGACACTCTTGCTTACAATGGGCACTTTTTTTGAGAAGGCCCTCTTGCACGCCTCTATGCAGGGGCATCTTGGTGCCTCCAAATCTTGGCCTTCCCTGCCTAGGGAAATACTACAGCAGACCCACTTGCTTACAATGGGCACTTTTTTTTAAAAGGCCCTCATGCATGCCTCTATGCAGGGGCATCTTGGTGCCTCCAAATCTTGGCCTTCCCTGCCTAGGGAAATACTACAGCAGACACACTTGCCTACAATTGGCACTTTTTTTGAAAAGGCCCTCGTGCATGCCTCTATGCAGGGGCATCTTGGTGCCTCCAAACCTTTGGCTTCCCTGCCTAGGGCAATACTACAGCAGACACACTTGCTTACAATGGCCACATTTTTTTAAAAGGCCCTCACTCACGCCTCTATCCAGGGGCATATTGGTGTTTCCAAATCTTTGGCTTCCCTGCCTAGGGCAATACTAAAAAAGACCCACTTGCTTAAAATGGGCACATTTTTGGAAAAGGCCCTCATGCACGCCTCTATCCAGGGGCATTGAAGTGCCTCCCAATTTTTGGCTTCCCTGCCTAGGGCAATGCTACAAAACACACACTTCCTTATAATGGGCACATTATTTAAAGAGGCCTTCATTAACGTCTCTTCCAGGGGCATTTTTTTTTTTTTTAAATCTTTCATATAATCCAAAAAATAAACATACACCAACTCTGTCTCACAAGTGGGTATGAGCCCTTAATATTTTTGCCATGAAAATCTGTTTTGGTTTCATTTTGTAACGTTTTCTTGACAGTCCGTAAAAGTGGCGTAGTAGTCTGACAACATTGTTGACATCAGTGACCTTGGAGTCTGAAATGCTTCAAGGGGTCTTCCCCATGCTGTACCCATATCTTTTCAGCACTGTCCTGATACTTTTGTCACATTTTTAGGGTTTTTCCATGCTGCCGGGGGTCATGTCAGAAAAATACTCGGGTCTTCCATAGGATAACATTGGGCTCGATGCTCGGGCCGAGCTTCGAGCACCCAAGTATTTTAGTACTTGCTCATCACTAGTAAGGAGCTGTCCGGCTTGGGTATCAATACAATGGGACTGGCCCATTCACTCTTAGACCTTTCAATGACCCCTAAGTGGAGCATCTTTTTCACCTCCTCCGAGATGGCTTGTCTCCGAGCCTCCTGCACCCTGTAAGGCTTCAGGCGTACCTTCATGCGAAGCTCGGTGACAATATCATGCTGCACAAGGTTTGTCCTACCGGGCAGATCTGAGAAAACCTCTGGGTTCTGCTGAACCAACTGTCTGGGCTCTCGCCTTTGTTGCTTGGTGAGGCCGTCTTCTATCCTTACTTCCAGGCTCGTTCTCCTTGGGGATCACCGGACCCGGGGATGAGTGCCCGGAAGAGGAGAGAGACGAAAAAGGTCAGCCATCAGGCCTTCCCTTTCCTTCCAGGGTTTTAACAGATTGATATTATATACAGTGTTGGCCAAAAGTATTGACACCCCTGCAATTCTGTCAGATAATACTCAGTTTCTTCCTGAAAATGATTGCAATCACAAACTCTTTGGTATAATTATCTTCATTTAATTTGTCTTCAATGAAAAAACACAAAAAGAATTGTCCTTAAGCCAAATTGGCTATAGTTCCACACCAAACATAAAAAAGGGGGTGGACAAAAGTATTGGCACTGTTAGAAAAATCATGTGATGCTTCTCTAATTTGTGTAATTAACAGCACTTGTAACTTACCTGTGGCACCTAACAGCTGTTGGCAATAACTAAATCACACTTACAGCCAGTTGACTGTGTCCTTGTGTGTACCACATTGAGCATGGAGAAAAGAAAGAGGACCAAAGAACTGTCTGAGGACTTGAGAAACCAAATTGTGAGGAAACATGAGCAATCTCAAGGCTACAAGTCCATCTCCAAAGACCTAATGCTCCTGTGTCTACCGTGCGCAGTGTCATCAAGAAGTTTAAAGCCCATGGCACTGTGGCTAATCTCCGTAGATGAGGCTGGAAAAGAAAAATTGCCAAGAGATTTCAACGCAAGATGGTGCGGATGGTGGATAAAGAACCTTGACTAACATCCAAACAAGTTCAAGCTGCCCTGCAGTCCGAGGGTACAACAGTGTCAACCCGTACTATCCGTTGGCGTCTGAATTAAAAGGGACTGTATGGTAGGAGACCCAGGAAGACCCCACTTCATACCCGGAGGCATAAAAAAGCCAGGCTGGAGTTTACCAAAACTTACCTGAGAAAGCCTAAAACGTTTTGGAAGAATGTTCTCTCTTTTTGGGCGGAGGCATCAACATAGAGTTTACAGGAGAAAAAAGAGGCATTCAAAGAAAAGAACACGGTCCCTACAGTCAAACATGGTGGAGGTTCCCTGATGTTTTGGGGTTGCTTTGCTGCCTCTGGCACTGGACTGCTTGACCGTGTGCATGGCATTATGAAGTCTGAAGACTACCAACAAATTTTGCAGCATAATCTAGGGCCCAGTGTGAGAAAGCTGGGTCTGCCTCAGAGGTCATGGGTCTTCCAGCAGGACAATGACCCAAAACACACTTCAAAAAGCACTAGAAAATGGTTTGAGAGAAAGCACTGGAGACTTCTAAGGTAGCCAGCAATGAGTCCAGACCTGAATCCCATAGAACACCTGTGAAGAGATTTAAAAATGGCAGTTTGGAGAAAGCACCCTTCAAATATCAGGGACCTGGAGTAGTTTGCCAAAGAAGAATTGTCTAAAATTTCAGCAGAGCATTGTGAGAAACTCATTGATGGTTACCGGAAGCGGTTGATCGCAGTTATTTTGGCTAAAGGTTGTGCAACCAAGTATTAGGCTGAGGGTGCCAATACTTTTGTCTGGCCCATTTTTGGAGTTTTGTGTGAAATGATCAATGTTTTGCTTTTTGCTTCATTCTCTTTTGTGTTTTTTCATTGAAGACAAATTAAATGAAGATAATAATACCAAAGAATTTGTGATTGCAATCATTTTCAGGAAGAAACTGAGTATTATGTGACAGAATTGCAGGGGTATCAATACTTTTGCCCAACACTGTATCTGCTCTGGTTTCCTCCTTTCTGGCTGAAATACTTTATAGTTGACAACCCCAACCTTTTCCCAGATTTCATAAGGACCCTGCCACTTCACTAGAAACTTGCTTTCCGCTGTGGGGACCAACACCAATACCCGATACCCTGGGTTAAAGGACCGTACCGTAGCCTGTCTATTGTACCTGGCACTTTGAGCTGCCTGCACTACTGCAAATGCTCTTTCACTATTGGCATGACTGCGTCTATTCGATTCTGCATCCCAAAATGTGTTCAGTCACGCTTTTATGGGGGGTTGGTTCCTGCTCCCATGTTTCCTTGGCCAGGTCCAACAATCCCCGGGGATGTCGCCCTTACAACAATTCGAATGGCGAAAATCCCGTGGACGATTGGGATACTTCCCGGACTGCAAACAAGAGATATGGGAGCAACATATCTCAGTCCTTCCCATCTTTGGAGACTACCCTTTTCAACATGGATTTTAAGGTTTTATTGAACCTCCATTTGAGGATGGTACACCGACGTACGCAGCTGCTTAATCTGGAGTAGTCTGCACAGCTCCTTAGTGATTTTGGACATGAATGGGATCCCCTGATCCATAAGGAACTCCTTGGGCAACCCCACCCGACAGAACACGGCAAACAACTCCCGAGCAATAAGCTTAGCGGTAGGGTGTCTGAGGGGTATCGCCTCGGGGTAACGGGTGGCGCAATCGACTATCACTAGGATGTGTTGGTGTCCTCGGCAGACTTTATGATAGGTCCCACCAAATCCTTGGCTATCCGCTCAAAAGGGACTTCTACAATGGGCAAAGGGACCAAAGGACTGCGGAAGTGAGCCAGGGGTGCGGTGAATTGGCACTCCGGGCAAGTCTCGCAGTACTTTTTCACCTCCCCGAGAAACCCAGGCCAATAAAATCATTGGAACAGCCGCTCCTGCGTTTTCTTAGCCCCTAGGTGATGTTTATGAGCCAAGTCGAGGACCCGCTGGCGATATGGCTGGGGCACCAACAACTGCTCCACGACATCCCCCCGTACATTATCCACTTGGTAGAGTAAATCCTGCTTGAGGAAGAAATGGGGGTATCTTATCTGGGCACCTGGCACCTGTGCCACCCCATCAATTTCGATCACCCGACTCCGGGCGTGTACTAACGTAGGATTCCGGAGCTGGGCCGTCCCGAAAGTACCTGGTTATGCCTCCAACTCCGGGATTGGCTTGTCTAATCCGAGCTCGCCTGCCAATACCTCTAGAGACGACCTATCGAGGTCACACTCTGTCCCTTCTGTAACGACCCCTACGGCAAGTGTCCCGGACTCGGGATCATCGGGCTCAGGCCCTGGACCGTCCTTGTCCTGAGTGGTCTTGGAGGGTCCTTTGTATAGAGCCCAGAAAAAAAGGCAGATCCCTCCCCAAGATCACGTCATAGGAAAGGTTAGTCATCAGTCCTACTTCGTGCTGTATCTGACCACATGGAGCCATGATGGTGACCACCCCCGTAGGGTAGTCTCGGAGGTCCCCATGTATGCACAACACCCCCACGGTATGCCCAGTGTATTTCACCCTAGTGATTAGGGCTGTCTGCACGAGGGTCACTAAGCTCCCCGAAATCCAACAAGCCTGTAACCTGGCATCCGTTAACCTGTACTTGGCACAAATGCAGATCAGTTAAACATGGAAACTCCAGCACTTGGCAGAATCTTCATAATAGTTCATTTATTTGTGCAGATTAAAAATGAACATACAATTGAAATGGAGACATGACCACACGCTGGACGCGTTTCGGATTACATCCTTTTTCAACAGCATAAAGAAAAGACCCCCCCACACTTCCTTAAATGCAATAGAAACTAAATCAAATGCACAGGTGAAATAAAGAATTAATTGGAGCCGAAGACAAAAGCTCCACCTAGTGGTATATACAAGCAAGTTGACCAACCTCAAGACATATAAACACATATACACACAGAAGCATTAATCATATTCCTGATATTGTACTCGTATTGCAACTATAACAGTCATATGCATTTTTGTCCTAATCCTTAGGTTACATAGCCAAATGTGTTCTAATACATAATATATAAAGACTAACCATGCACTGCGGAACAGGACAGTTCTTATCCCAGCAAAAGGGTCTCAAAAACGTATGGTTCATTATTTGCATCTTTATTCTCTTTTTTCTCTTTTTCCCTCTGTGGCATCCGTTAACCTGTACTTGGCACAAATGCAGATAGTCCCTGGAGAAATAAGGCTAGCTGTACACACCGTCTGAGCATAAATTGACCCCCGCCGAGGATACCCGCAGTCCATGGGCTCCGTGGTGAGTGGACATTGGGCTCCCAAATGTCCAACCCGCTGGCAGTGCCAACATCTAATAGGGAAAGAAACTCCCCTAACAGGTTGTCTTTTAGGGTACAGGAGTTTTCGGACCCCTGAGGAGCTCTGCGGGACCTGGGCGGTCTCCTGCACAGGTTCGGCGAGGGATCCTTGGCAGGGGATTTGGAGGAGGCCGGCCGACGGGCCGTACGCAAAGTCCCAGTGTCCCGTATCAACTCCTCGGTAGCCACATGTCGCTCCACTAGGCACACTAATTGATCCAGGGTCACCTTGTCCCACCCACCTTTGTATAGAGACGGGAGGAGTGCGCACAAAGCGGTTGACGACCACCCTCTCCACCATTTTCGCAGGACTCAAAAGCTGCAACCACTTTTTTACTAAATGCAATAAATCGTAAGCCTGGGAGCGTACGGGTTTAGTTTCCTCAAAGAACAATTGGTTTACCCGCTGAGTTTACCCGCTCAAACACAGTCAAGAAAGCTTCCACATCATCCCCCGGGGTCATCTTTTGCAATCGCTCGCCTTACCGCTGTCTTGACGCTGTACTCCTCGCCTGGTCCCGGGATGAAACCACTGGCCTGGCCTGGAGCTCCGCGGTCAGGAGGTCCAGTTGTCGGATCAGGAGCTGATTCGTCTCCTGTTGGGCCTGTTGCTGCTGCTGCTGACAATCCAACGACTGGAGCAGGTGTGCATTGGTCTGTTGCTGCTGCACATTAGCCTTCTGTTGCTGGGCATTAGCCAGAGTCAACTCTTTTAGGACGTCCTCCATGGTTGCACCAGGGGTATACCGGAGCTTAGCTGGTTGGATCACGGACATGTGCAACTGGGTATGCCGAATTAGGTTTCACCAGGTCATTGCCACTAGCGACTGGGTTGCTACACCTCACTGGGCTGCCATGCCCGCATTCTCCACCATTTGTGAGGTAGCGACGTTGGTTGGCACGACAGAAGGCAGGGACCCATGTACAGTTCACACAGCACGCAGTTTAATGGCACAGTTCAAGTTATTCACAGACCTCTCGGGTACACTTCATACAGTCCCAATATAGCCGTTACAGTCCCACGGTCCCTTCTCATGGGTTCTCTCTTGGCTAGGCCGTGTTATCTCAGCACATGGCCTCTGCTCTCTCTTTACCAGCCGCTCACCAGGTTCATGAGCATTCACTCAGAAAGAGCCTCCACAGAAGAAGAACCACACCCTGTATTCCAGCTTAGCTTTTAACCCTGTGCCTACCTCTGGGGAATCCTCCAAGAACCCGGAGTGGAGTGCTTCCTACATGAGGAGGAAGCACAGCCTGGGAGACACATACCGGCAGTCACAGATCACCCCTGTCACTGTCTCACAGCACCCATGGAAAACAATATCCTCAAAAGTACAATATATTACAGCAGTAATAATGTCTCCCAATTGTTCCCTGATTGTTCCCTGATGAAGGTGCCAGGTGGGCACTGAAACGCGTAGGAGGAGAATAAAGAAAGCTTGGATCACAATTTCGTTTTGGGTCTTCCTTGATGTTTCTGGCAGCGCGGACCGGAGTACACCTTTTCTTCCTGAAATTTCTGGTCTAACCCCACGTGCGTGGAGTTGGTGGAGGTCCAGCAGCAGCCATCAGGATACTATCCTACATGCACACAAGCCAGTTGTGGGTCGCACAACTGGAGTAGGTGAGTGAATCACGTTTCTCACCGTTGTACCTTAGTGTCTAGTGATAAGGGCACTATTGCGCCTCTTGTCCCCCTCCCCTCTCTCTTTTAATTGTTCCCTATGGTAATTATACCCCCCATTTGCTACCATATACCAATAATCTATGTTCCTCATTTTTGCCCTCATGCAGTAATTATGCCATCCATCCTAACCCCGTTCCTGTAATGGTTATCCCCATTCTAGACCTTTCTTGTTATGTTTTTCCCATCCTGGTCCCCATATGTCTTCCACCCTACTCCCCATATATTCCTCATCCTTGTACACATTTGTCTCTCATCCTTGTCCCCATATGTCTCCCATCCAGGTTCCAATATGTCCAAATACTGGTTCTCATATATCTTCCATTCTGGTCTTCATATATCTCCTACCCTGTTCTGCATATGTCTCCCATCCTGGTCTTTATATTTCTCCCATCCTGGTCTCCATATGTCTCCCATCTTTGTCCCCATATGTCTTCCATCTTTGTCCTCATATGTCCCCCATATTGTTACTATTCTGTAACAAAATATAAAAAAGAGATTCTTGTTACCTGTCCGTGGCCCAGCAGCATCCTCTGCAGCTTCATTGGTGGCAAAGATGGGATCACGCATGAATATGTCATGTGCTGGCAACGTATGTGCCAATGTCAGCTGCCAGTGTCATATGCTGGTGGCTATTTTATCTATTCTGATGCAGAAAGCTGACTTTCTTTATCTAATATATAAAACCACAAGAGATTTCTGACATCAGTTCCGTCACTTTGCACACACTTCCGTAACTTTGTCCCAGGGTACACCCGCTCAGGGTGGACCAAGATGGCCGCCCTAAGCGGGAGTACCCTGGCGACCCACACTACTCGCACTCACCCCCCCAACCCACGTCCACACACACGTACACCCCTGACACAACACTATCGTACCCCTCCCCCCCCCACACACACTCACACACACACTCATACTCTCATGCAGACTACCAGTCTCCGGTATACTTACCCCACCGCCATCCCACTGCGCCGCTCCCGCTTCTCCCCGCCCACCTCGCGACAGGCTCCGTCCACCTCTCGGTGCTCCCGCCAAGCTCTGCCCACCTCGTGGGGCTCCCGCCAAGGTCTGCCCACCTCCCGGGGCTCCCGCCAAGCTCCGCCCACCTCGCGGGGATCCACCCACCTTGCGGGGCTCCCGCCAGGCTCCACCCACCTTGCGGCGATCCCGCCAGGCTCCGCCCACCTCGCCTGCGCTGACCACCGAGCCTCCATCCTGGCCTGACCACTGATCCTCCGTCCTGGGCTGACCACCGAGCCGCCGTCCTGGCCTGACCACCGAGCCTCCGTCCTGCGCTGACCACCGAGCCTCCGTCCTGCGCTGACCACAGAGCCGCTGTCCTGGCCTGACTACCAACCCTCCGTCCTGGCCTCACCACCGACCCTCCGTCCTGCGCTCACCACCGACCCTCCGTCCTGGGCTGACCACTCACCCTCTGTCCTGCACTGACCACTCTGCCTCCATCCTGCGCTGACCACTCTGCCTCCATCCAGTGCTGACCACTCTGCCTCCTTCCTGCGCTGACCACTCTGCCTCCATCCTGCGCTGACCACTCAGCCTCCATCCTGCACTGACCACTCAGCCTCCATCCTGCGCTGACCACTGAGCCTCCATCCTGTGCTGACCACTTTGCCTCCATCCAGTGCTGACCACTCTGCATCCTTCCTGCGCTGACCACTCTTCCTCCTTCCTGCGCTGACCACTCTGCCTCCATCCTGCGCTGACCACTGAGCCTCCATCCTGCGCTGACCACTGAGCCTCCATCCTGTGCTGACCACTCTGCCTCCTTCCTGTGCTGACCACTCTTCCTCCTTCCTGTGCTGACCACTCTGCCTCCATCCTGCGCTGACCACTGAGCCTCCATCCTGCGCTGACCACTGAGCCTCCATCCTGTGCTGACCACTCTGCCTCCTTCCTGTGCTGACCACTCTTCCTCCATCCTGCTGACTGCTCACCTCCTACACTGAGCCTCCATCCTGCGCTGACCACTGAGCCTCCATCCTGTGCTGACCACTAGCCTTCCATTCCTTGCTGACCACTAGCCTCCATCCTGCGCTGACCACTGAGCCTCCATCCTGCGCTGACCACTCTCATCCTGTGCTGACCACTCGCCTCCATCCTGTGCTGACCACTCTGCCTCCATCCTGCGCTACCACTGAGCCTCCATCCTGCGCTACCACTGAGCCTCCATCTGCGCTGACACTGCTGCCTCCATCCTGCTGACCACTGAGCCTCCATCCTGTGCTGACCACACTCTGACCTCCATCCTGCGCTGACTCAGCTCCATCCGTGCTGACCACTGAGCCTCCATCCTGGCTGACCACTGAGCCTCCATCCTGCTGCTGACCACTGGCCCTCCATCCTGATGCTGACCACTCCTCCATCCTGTGCTGACCACTGCAGCCTCCATCCTGCTGACCACTCCATCCTGTGCTGACCACTCAGCCTCCATCCGCGACTCACTCCATCCTGCGATGACCACCCACTCGCCACCATCCTGTGCGTGACCACTCAGCCTCCATCCTTGCTGACCACTCAGCCTCCATCCTGTGCTGACCACTCACCTCATTGCTGACACACTCCATCCTGTGCTGACCACTGAGCCTCCATCCTGTGCTCACTCACTGAGACCTCCATCCTGTGCTGACACTAGCCTCCATCCTGTGCTGACCACTGAGCCTCCATACTGTGCTGACACACTCCATCCTGTGCTGACCACGCAGCCTCCATCCTGTCGCTGACCACTCACTCATCCTGCTGCTGACCACTCCATCCTGTGCTGACCACTCACTGCCTCCATCCTGTGCTGACCACTCTGCCTCCTTCCTGCGCTGACCACTCTGCCTCCATTCCTGCGCTGACCACTCTGCCTCCACCCTCATGCGCTGACCACTGAGCCTCAATCCTGCGCTCACCACTGAGCCTCCTTCCTGTGCTGACCACTCTGCCTCCTTCCTGTGCTGACCACTCTGCCTCCATCCTGCGCTCACCACTGAGCCTCCATCCTGGCTAACCACTGAGCCTCCATTCTGCGCTGACCACTGAGCCTCCATCCTGTGCTGACCACTGAGCCTCAATCCTGTGCTGAGCACTGAGCCTCCATCCTAAGCTGATCACTGAGCCTCCATCCTGCGCTGACCACTGAGCCTCCATCCTGTGCTGACCACTCAATCCTGTGCTGACCACTCAGCCTCCATCCTGTGCTGACCACTGAGCTTCCATCCCGCGCTGACCACTGAGCCTCCATCCTGCGCTGACCACTGAGCCTCCACCTTGCGCTGATCACTGAGCCTCCATCCTGCGCTGACCACTGAGCCTCCATCCTGCGCTGACCACTCTTCCTCCATCCTGCAGTCACCACTCTGCCTCCATCCTGCGCTGCCCACTCTGCCTCCATCCCACGCTGACCACTGAGCCTCCATCCCGTGCTGACCACTGAGCCTCCATCCTGTGCTGACCACTGAGCCTCCATCCTGCGCTGACCACTGAGCCTCCATTCTGCGCTGACCACTCCATCCTGTGCTGACCACTGAGCCTCCATCCTGTGCTGACCACTGAGCCTCCATCCTGTGCTGACCACTCAGCCTCCATCCTGCGCTGACCACTCAGCCTCCATCCTGCGCTGACCACTCAGCCTCCATCCTGCGCTGACCACTCAGCCTCCATCCTGCGCTGACCACTCAGCCTCCATCCTGCGATGACCACTCAGCCTCCATCCTGCGCTGACCACTGAGCCTCCATCCTGCACTGACCACTCAGCCTCCATCCTGTGCTGACCACTCAGCCTCCATCCTGTGCTGACCACTCCATTCTCTGCTGATCACTGAGCCTCCATCCTGTGCTGACCACTGAGCCTCCATCCTGTGCTCACCACTGAGTCTCCATCCTGTGCTGACCACTGAGCCTACATACTGCGCTGACCACTCCATCCTGTCCTGACCATTCAGCCACCATCCTGCACTGACCACTCAGCCTCCATCCTGCGCTGACCACTCAGCCTCCATCCTGCGCTGACCACTCCATCCTGTGCTGACCACAGCCTCCATCCTGCGCTGACCACTCAGCCTCCATCCTGCGCTGACCACTCAGCCTCCATCCTGCGCTGACCACTCAGCCTCCATCCTGGGCTGACCACTGAGCCTCCATCCTGCGCTGACCACTGAGCCTCCATCCTGCGCTGATCATTCCATCCTGTGCTGACCACTGAGCCTCCATCCTGCACTGACCACTGAGCCTCCATCCTGCGCTGACCACTCTGCCCCCATCCTGCGCTCAACACTCTGCCTCCATCCTGCGCTGACCACTCTGCCTCCATCTTGCGAATACCACTCTGCCTCCATGCTGCACTGACCACTGAGCCACTGCGCAGTGCTAACCACTGAGCCAACGCACTGTGAAAACCACTGAGCCACCGCACTGTGCAAACCACTAAGCCTTCACACCGTGAAAACCACTGAGCCATCAAATACAGTGCTAACCACTGAGCCACTATATACACTGAAAACCACTGAGCCACCATATACACTGAAAACCACTGAGCCATCATACTGTGCTAACCACTGAGCCATCATACTGTGCAAACCACTAAGCCTTCACACCGTGAAAACCACTGAGCCATCATATACACTGCTAACCACTGAGCCACCATATACACTGAAAACCACTGAGCCATCATACTGTGCTAACCACTGAGCCACCGTATACAGTGCTAACCACTGAGCCACCATATACAGTGCTAACCACTGAGCCACCGTATGCAGTGCTAACCACTGAGCCAGCGTATACAGTGCTAACCACTGAGCCAGCGTATACAGTGCTAACCACTGAGCCACCATATACAAGGCTAACCACTGAGCCACTGTATACAATGCTAACTACTGAGCCACCGTATACAGTGCTAACCACTGAGCCACCACATACAGTGCTAACCACTGAGCCACCATATACAGTGCTAACCACTGAGCCACCATATACAGTGCTAACCACTGAGCCACCATATACAGTGCTAACCATTGAGCCACCGTACAGTGCTATCCACTGAGCCACCATATACAGTGCTAACCACTGAGCCACCATATACAGTGCTAACCACTGAGCCACCGTACAGTGCTAACCACTGAGCCACCATATACAGTGCTAACCACTGAGCCACCATATACAGTGCTAACCACTGAGCCACCATATACAGTGCTAACCACTGAGCCACCATACAGTGCTAACCACTGAGCCACCGTACAGTGCTAACCACTGAGCCACTGTACAGTGCTAACCACTGAGCCACCATGTACAGTGCTAACCACTGAGCCACCATACACAGTGCCAACCACTGAGCCACCATATACAGTGCTAACCACTGAGCCACCATATACAGTGCCAACCACTGAGCCACCATATACAGTGCTAACCACTGAGCCACTGTATACTCTGCTACCCACTGAGCCACCTGTATACACACAATTAATTTCACCGCACTCCCCTAACTATTAGTAAATAAACTATATATGGATTCTAGACTATCCAATTCTTTAGAATCGGGCCGCCATCTAGTTGTAATATATTTAAAGTGAATGTGCTTCTGAGGAAGCACATTCAGTTAAAACTGGCATGTCCCCAGAATCAGGTCAGTGCACTGCTTCTTGCTAGTTTGGGGAAACGGCTGCAATTTTAATATTTGGTTCTGAATCAGAGAGAAAGAATGGGGACCCCATAGGGCAGACAGGCAACATGACAATATGTTGTGCCCCTGCGGTCTGGTCACCACAAAGGGGTACTGCACCCATCCCATGGGTGTGGTATTCCTTTTTTCCTTGTCCAAAACACTCACAAAAGCACCCAACGCACCCGATCCCAGGGACGGCGGGTGGACCCATAGAGGAAGGGCTTGGCTAGTCAGTGGGACGGAGGCAAGAAAGGTGGAGGGTGGGAAGATAGTCTAGGCAGTCGAGAGGAAGTAGTGAAAGGAGTAGGATCCGGAGAACTTGAGCAGTGAAGAGGAGCTTGACCTGGGTCCCGGAACAGCAGACTGCAAGAGAGACGGAGTGGGTCCTAGGGGCTTGGACAGTGAGCAATCCACCCATGCACCTGAATCTGAGGGAAGCGGAAGGGCAGGTTGAGAACCAGGGGATCGGCTCTGAAGGTGGCAAGGAGACTCTATGCTCCAACCACAGAAGCGAGGTCATGAGATCTAGAGGAGCTGTGGCAAATTTCAGACACATCCGCCAAGAAGGTAGCTGTACTAGGGTCAGGGGAATTGGTACCAGTCGCTCGAGAAGACCCATGGTTGCTGGATTGGAACACTGTGTGTAGAAGAGAGGGAAGGAGAGAGGCGGACAGACAGTGCTGAGAGAAAGAGCAACCCTTGAAGGAAGGAACATAAAGGGGGTGTCTTGGATGAGCTATCCCGGTTAACTGAGGACTATTTGGACCAAGATTGTGCAAGGACAGTCCCCTGTTGTGCCACCAAAGTAAAAGCTAAGTAAACCGGGTATAGAACTCAGAACTGTGTGTGAGGCTGTTCATTTCCCGCCTGCAGAGCGATAGACTGATAAGATGCGCAGGCCGCAAAGGACCAGCCTGTGAGTCACTCCAATCTCCCTTTCCTGCCAGAACAACCCTGCTGGCTCTCCATCACCAAATACTATTCTGATTGCCCTGGGAATCTGCTCCACTTGTGGGGAGCAAAACCACCAAAGCTGCACTCCCATCATCCCCAGAGGTCCCACACCACAGCATCGGACATCAATCGCTAAACACCACGGGTAGCGTCATGACAACCATCCCTAAACCCCTATTCCCCGAACTTTTATTGACACCATCAGGGTCATGGAGCCTGGTCTCGACCCCTCTGACTCCCCAGGAGAATTGTTTCCCGGGTTCTAAGTATCCCACGGCCCTGGGGGGGCATGTCAAATACAAAGTGGGGAGAGGGAATTGCAGTAGACTTGCAGGGTTTTGGATTGGAGGGGTGAAGAAAGTGGGTCGTATTAATGAAGGCATAAAAAGGCATAGGAGGGGGATCACACCTCCCCTTCCATTTCAAGAGCTGACAGGATCAGGAGCTTAAGAGCTTTCACAGACCTGATTGAGCTGTGCAGAATGGCTTTGCAGTTCATGGAGTGCAGGGCAGCTACAGCAGTGCATGGGGGCACAGGCAGTGTTGGCACATTTTTGGGCTACTTGTGCTTTCCCATCAGTACCGGATTCGTCCATCCCTCCAGCTTGTGTGCAGCAGCACAAATTCCATACTTTTGATCAGGAGAGGAGAGAGGGTGAGGAGGAAGCAGTCTAGGAGCTACTCTTGGGATCCTCTGGAATGGAGTAGGTGTCCGGAGTCTCGGTCATTGTCTCCAGCCTCCGGGAGGAATCCTCACCGGAGCTGCAGCTGACGGCCACCCAGAGGCCTACTTCTAGTTTGCAGCAGGAACATTGGATGTCAAGGAATGCAGCAGCTTCTGGCCAGGCCAGGGCGTGTATCCGGCAGGTGCATGAGGCGGATTATACCCCTCCCAAAAGTGACGGGGAGCAGGTGGCCTCCACTCGCTAGAGGGCCAGGAATCAGAAACACACAGTACAGAAGGAGATCTGGATCATAGGGCTGTGCTACACTGCCAGTGCCCTTTACCTGAGTAGGCACTGGCCAGAAGATAGAGACAGCATCGCGGTGATCACCTGACCTTATCCTGACGGTTACCCCAGGACTGTAAGCAGCATCCAGAGTCCAGAATTGGAGGAGGAAGATGGTAGTGATCCCATGAAATGTGGAGGGATGATACATTACACAGCGGCTGATCCAAGGGTATCTTGGATATAACCTGGTGAGGACACAAAAATGATAGTTGTTATAATTTTATAATGTGCAGAGTTTGGCAATGTATGGGGGGGTTGTTGCTTATTATTGTGGATGCAGCCTTAGGGTGGTTGGGCAAACATATTGGGGGCAGTATTAGAGTTCTGAATTTTAGTGGCAGAATAGGCGGTGCTTGTTTCTGAGTTGTTTCTGTTCAATGGCAGTATGAGCATTGTTCTGCCAGGTTGTGTATGGGAACATGGTCAGAGAGTTCTATAGGGCCTCAAAGGTTTGAGGGTGCCTGGGGTTAGGCAAGCGGCGTGTCAGGTTTACGCTATCAGGAGTGCTGGATGTGTGCTAAAGGGGGTCTGTAGCTCAGGATCGGATCCCTGGGATTACAGATAACGGGATGCGATTAGTGGTTTATCAAGAATCAAGAAGCGATACTCTGGCCAGTGGTGTTCAGGCAAAGAGGCCAGGCAGACGTGAAGTATTGGACAGGGACAGCCCTTTGGATGGGTCACGGAGATGCTATGTCTGATGAATAGGTGTCAGTAGTTGAAATGATACCTGATTAAGTTGTTTTGTCAGTGCTGTATTATTGTGCTATTGGAGCCTAGGTACAGTGTGTGTGGGAAGGAGTATAAGCATGGACGAACAATTGTTGAGAATGGTGGGTCTATTCAAGGACTATATAGGGTTTGAAGTTATGGTTTTAGATTGAGGTGGTGCATAATTAAGGACCCAGTAATATCCATATCATATCCATTTATTGTATCTGGTAGCATATCTGCCATGACGGTACTTAGCCAGAGGGATTATAAGTGTTATGAGCCTGTGTAGGTTTGTGGCAGAGTTTTTCAGAAAGACATGGAAAATTGGGTGTTCAACAAACTCAGTGAGCAATGGTCTTTCCATTTCCTTGTCAGGATGCTTCATTTATTGGAGGCATGTGGTATGATGGACACCCATAATTATCAAGGGTTTCGTTAAAGAAAAAAAAATTAGTTCAGTGATGGTATGGTTATATTGGGATGTGGATGGAATTGCTTCTATAAATTTGTATTTGGGCAGGTTATGTGGCGCAGGTCCTTTGGTGCAGCAATTGTACAAGGTTATGGTGCCCCTTGGAGGGTAACTCTGGTTTGCTACAATGGGCACAGGTAAGTTGTAGGTGCTCCTTTGGGCCTTTGTATGAGAACTAGTTTAATTTGATTTTGTCAACAGTCGCTTTGAGAGGACCAGGTAGTGATGATGGTAATTATTTCAGTTGTGGTTCGGCGAGTAGAAGTGACTTGCAACTTAAGACTATGAGGGTTGTTTTCTTTAGCATTGGTTGGGGCCACATCTATTAAAGGCATTTTATGTCACAGTGTTGATTTATGAGGGAGACACCAGAGAGGATTTGGTGGTATGAGTAAGGTGGAGTTAATGCAACGGGCTTTTGAATGGGATGGAGTAGGTGGTATTAAAAGTTGTTAGGGCGTGGTTTGCCTGCTGGTGCGTGGCTTGCCTGCTGAAGATGGCAGTCGCATATAGCAGGAGCTCTGCATCCTAGAAGCCAGAAGCGGCTCTAAACAGCTTTCCTAAAGGTCCCCTCAGCTTCAAACCTCCTTCCAGCCCCTCTGGGACCCCCGGTGAGTTGATGGGAAAGTTCAGACCTGCAGCACGGGAGCAGGCTAAACGAGTAACTGACTTCTTTGTTGGTGCCAGGCTGCCTGCTGATTCACTAAACATGGCTCCCCCATGCGTGCAGCTTGCACTGCAAGAAGGGAATCTCAGCCTCCTGTCAGCTCCCTTGTTCAGGAGCAAGCTGAAGCTCCTATTACCAAAGGTGTCATGAGAGATATGCTGGCCTCTCTCCGCAGTTCTCTCCAGGAAGATATGCGTAACATGCTGGCAGAAATTAAGGGTGATAAGCAGGGCCGGCCTCAGGCTAAATTGCGCCCTGTGCAAAATTCCCCTTTGGTGCCCCCAGACCATGTCACATGAGACATGCAGCCAATCAGTGGCACCTTCACTCTTTCCTCATATAAAACTGACATCCCGAGGAAATCAGGGAACAGCAGCAGCTCTCATTTATTCTGGATCACAGTTTTGAAGGAAGGGATAATGAAACAGCTGCTGATTGGCTGCAGGTCTCATGTGAAATAACGTCATGTGAAACCATGGAGACCTGGGGCACACATTGCTAGGACGATGCTTGGCTTTATCACTTGTCTAGTGTGGTTTTTTTTATCCATATAATGTAAAACGCCTAAAAATGCCTCACACAAAGCATGCTGCAATATAAGTATTTATAAAAAGAAAATCACCTGCAAAAAAAGATCCTGAAACAATATCTACATGAGGCGTCTTTACTTTTACTTTACTGATAGGTTGTTTACATTGTGAGCCCCAATGGGGACAGTGTTCATGATGTATGTAAAGTGCTGTGGAGTTCATAGTGTAATATAAATGCAAAAAGTATTATTCTTAATATTATGTCACAATACCAGGATCTGAGGATCTTCTATTTCGAGGTCAGGGACTCTCTGACGCCGTGTTGCTGCTTGTCTCGCTGTTGTCCTCTTTTGAAACTGCAGTGCGGTGGACAAGAGAGCATTAACTGGTTAATAACAAGAAGTATGGAGTGTGTACTGAGCCATAAACCCTCCCCATACCATGAAGTATGGGGTGTGTACTAACTGAGCCATAAACCCTCCCCGTACCATGTCCAGCAGACATTGTAGGATTACTACCCGTATATACTCGTGTATAAGCCGACCTGTGTATAAGCCGACCCCCCTACTTTTGCCCCCAAAACCTGGGAAAACCTATTGACTCGTGTATAAGCCGAGGGTGGACCCCAGCACAGGTATACAGCCCCCAGCAGTGTGGTATACAGCAGCCTCCCCAGTGATATATACAGACCCCAGGGTAATACAGCAGCCCCAGGGGTAATACAGCAGCCCCAGGGGTAATACAGCAGCCCCAGGGGTAATACAGCAGCCCCAGGGGTAATACAGCAGCCCCAGGGGTAATACAGCAGCCTCAGTGGTATATACAGGCCCCAGCACTATATACAGCAGCCCCAGTCGAATATACAGGCCCCAGCACTATATACAGCAGCCCCAGTGGTATATACAGGCCCCAGCAATATATACAGCAGCCTCAGTGGTATATACAGGCTTCAGCACTATATACAGCAGCCCCAGTGGAATATACAGGCCCCAGCACTATATACAGCAGCCCCAGTCGAATATACAGGCCCCAGCAATATATACAGCAGCCCCAGTGGTATATACAGGCCCCAGCAATATATACAGCAGCCTCAGTGGTATATACAGGCTTCAGCACTATATACAGCAGCCCCAGTGGAATATACAGGCCCCAGCAGTATATACAGCAGCCCCAGTGGTATATACAGGCCCCAGCAATATATACAGCAGCCCCAGTGGTATATACAGGCCCCAGCACTATATACAGCAGCCCCAGTGGTATATATAGGTCCCAGCAGTATATACAGCAGCCCCAGTGGTATATACAGGCCCCAGTGGTAGTGTATACAGGGCCCACTGGTGGTGTATACAGGGCCCAGTGGTGGAGGTGGTGTATACAGCAGGGCCCAGTGGTGGTGAATACAGGGCCTAGTATGTGGACTGGGGGGGAGGGGCGCGCCTTTACACACTCACCGGTCACCGCCATCACCGTGCCCGTGCGTCTGCTGGGCGCTGGCTGTACGGAGGAGGAGAGGAGGGGCGGGCAGAGCCGCGGGACAGGAAGTCGGACTCCCGCCCTCCTCTCTCTCTGGCCGACGCGCCGCGGCCGCCGGCGGCCAGCACGGGGCCTCCCAGGGGGCGGGCAAAATGCGCCCTGCACTAGATGGCACGCCTAGTTGTCGTCCCGGCCCTGCCTGCGGGTAAACCCGAGTGTGACTCGGGGTTACCGCTTCTGTCAGCTAAAGGGAACCAACCACCTCGGATGACCCTCAAACACTGTTAATATGTGCCCCTGCAGCCTAGTAAACCATTAGCAGCACTGTTGCTGTGTGAAAAGTGGCTGCAGTAGAAGTGAGATAATGATTTTATACACTTACATGCCTGCGTACTTCTGGGCGTCTCCCTGTGTGTGCTGGGACTTGTGAGCTGTGCCATCATGCCTGCTCTCCCCCTCCCTTATGCACGCCCCCTCTCAGCTGCTATAATGTGTGAGGCTGATTGCGTCATAAAGGGGGTGGGGCTACCGGGATGCCGCGATTTAGCCCCGCCCCTTTATGACGAGATCAGCCTCACATCACTATAGCAGGCTGAGAGGGGGCGTGCATAAGGGAGGGGGAGAGCAGGCGTGATGGCACAGCTCACAAGTGCCAGCACACACAGGGAGACGCCCAGAAGTACGCAGGCATGTAAGTGTATAAAATCATTATCTCACTTCTACTGCAGCCACTTTTCACACAGCAACAGTGCTGCTAATGGTTTACTAGGCTGCAGGGGCACATATTAACAGTGTTTGAGGGTCATCCGAGGTGGTTGGTTCCCTTTAGCTGACAGAAGCGGTAACCCCGAGTCACACTAAGTGTATAAAATCATTATCTCACTTCTACTGCAGCCCGCCGGTTGCCTGGACAACGCAGCCCTTGCTGCGATATGAAGCCTGGGCAGTCACACTCGGGAATACCGGTAGGGAGGGAGCCGCAGAGAGACCATAAATATCTGTCTCTCTGGCGCCCCCTTTGAAGCATGGCAGGCGGCGCCCTGTGCGACCGCACAACTCGCACAGCGGTAGGGCCGGCCCTGGTGATAAGGAGGAACTGGGGATCCGGACTGATCATCTGGAGTGCAAGTTAGCATAGCTGATCACTTCACATAATGAACTCTGGGATGCACATGATTCCCTCCAAAAAACTGCCTCCAAGACACAGGCAAAAACCCTGGATCTGGAGGACAGATCCAGGAGAAACAACATTAAACTGAGAGGAGTTGAGGAAGCTATCTTGCTTACAGACTTAAGATCCTTTCTACAGGATTTCATTATGGCTGCTATGCCTCATGTGGACAGAAAGGACATAATCATCGATCGCATTCATTGTGTCCCAAAGCCGGCAGCCTTTGGACCTTCAGTCCCCAGAGACATTCTAGCATGCATACACTTCTTTGAACTTAAGGAGGACTTTCTGCATGCGTTGAGAAGCAATCCTGCTCTTCCTGCTAAACTTGCCAATGTCTTAGTTTATCCGGATCTCTCCCCGGGCACCCTTGCACTCAGAAGGGCCTTTGCCCCTTACACGGCTGTGCTGCGTGATAAGGGGATCCCCTATCGTTGGGGTTTCCCTACCAGATTGTTGATTCGTAAGCATGGAACCATCTCTTCGTGTTTGCTTCCAGAACAAGCTGCCAAATTGCTCCAGAGATGGGAACTGTTGCCTCCAGATCACCGGTCCTCTCAGGATATATCCAAGTCCTCATCCCATCCTTCGAGCAGAAAACGCCTGGACCCTGAGTGGGAGACCGTCTGAGGAATCTTTTACCTTTTGTTCTGTGGATGCTTCCTGTTGGTGTTCAGGACCTTGTTGTGTACCAGTTATTTCTAGTATCCTGGATCCTCGGCCCCTGTAAGCAACTTTTGTTCATTTCTATTTTTTCTTTTATAAGTTTAAAGGTTGTCAGATGTTTCACCTGTTTTTTTTCTCCCCTCCCTCCCCCCCCTTCCTCTTCTCCTTTTCCTATCCCCCCTAAGGCTCTTCTCTGCAATTTGAAATGGCTAAAATGTCTCAATGACCTCTGCAATCTCATTTTCATAATGCTAATTGTACAGTTTTACTATGAGTGTATCATTGTGTTCTATTAATGTCAATGGTCTGAATTCCCCTGCCAAGAGATCGCTGGTGTGAAGGCAATTATCTAGGGAATTTCATGATGTGGTTTTCCTTCAGGAGACCCATCTTCTTTCACAAGATAATGTTAGGATGCGCTCCTCTCTTTATCCCCACCAATTCTTTGTGAACAATACTTCTAAAAAAGCGGGAGTAGCCATTTTTGTTTCTAAAAGGGTGGCCTTTCATTTGAAGTCATCAGTACAGGATGCATAGGGCAGATATCTCATTATTACGTGCTTATTAAATAATGTTCCTTATACCCTGACCTCTGTCTAATCTCCCAATACTGGCCAGTCATCCTTCTTGAAAAGGTTCTTTCAGGTTCTATCCCCTCTTAAAGTAGGTTGTTCAATAGTAGCTGGTGACGTTAATGCTCCCATTTCTAAGCAATTGGATTGCTCGGTCCCATCTTGTTCTAGGGGGGAAATAGGTACCTTTGTGTCATCTTATAATTGGCATGATGTTTGGAGATATTTTCATTGTGAAGAGCGTGATTTTACCTTTATGTCCCCAAGACACCACACGTATAGCAGAATTGATTTTTTTCTAGTTGATGATGTTGCTTTACCACACTGTGTATCAGCGGACATCGGCAATATTTCGTGGTCAGATCACCTCCAATCACATTGAATGTCTTGGATCCGTCAAATCTCCGCCCTCCGGCAAAGTGGCGTCTTAATGAATATTTGCTCACTATACCTTCTAATGCCGAGTTTCTCGAAGGGGTAATTGGAGAATTTTTCTCGTCAAATGATACAGGGGACGTCCCAGATGACCCACTCTGGTTTGCCCATAAGGCGGTTATTAAGGGAGCTTTAATTAAAATGGCTGCTTCCAATAAAAGAAAATATGAATCTGCCCTTCGCTCAGCTTTAGACTCCCAGAAAACACTTAGAAGCCCTGCATAAACACTCCCCTTCCTCGGTTGTTTAATTAGTTAAAACTCGTCTTCAAATCCGTCAATTAATGATGGTTAGAGCTGAAAAAGACATTAGGAAATCTAAATTCTACAATATGGGAGACAAGGCGGGTTCTCTTTTGGCCAGAAGGATTAAAAAACGAGAACTCCGCTCTAAAATCCTGTTCCTCATTAAACCTGATAAATCTCATGTTTACAACCCAATTAAAATTGCAGAGGAATTTGCTTCATATTACAAATCCCTATATAATCTCAATAACGTCCCCATGTCCCTCAACCTTCTACTGAGTCTATTAATTCCTTTTTAAGCAAAGCCAACCTCCCAAAAATTTCAAAATCCCAACTTTCATCTTTAAATACTCCCCTTACTGCATTGGAAATTTCACAAGTAATTTGCTCTTCTAGGAAAAAATCGGCCCCGGGTCCAGACAGTTTTCCCTTTTCGTATTACCTTCAGTTCCTTCCTTCACTCTCCCCATATCTCCTTAAGTTGTTTAACAGGTGGCAGTCGGAGGGAGTAATTAAGCCTGAGGGTCTGGGGTCCACAATTTCCACCCTCCCTAAACCAGGCAAGCCGCTAACCTCTATTGGTGATATTCGTCCGATTGCCCTCTTAAATTGTGACACAAAAATTTACGCTAAGATTTGGGCCAATAGACTTATGCCCATTCTCCCCCAGGTGATCCATCCTGACCAGGTGGGTTTCGTTCCAGGTCGTCAAACCAGGAATGGAACGAGGCGGCTCGTTGATCTTCTTGATGTGGTGGAGAGGGGGCGTATCCCCAGTGTATTCCTGTCTCTTGACGCAGAAAAACCGTTTGACAGAGTACACTGGGGATTCATTGATGCTGTCCTGCAGAGGTTCGGTTTTTCAGGAGGGGTAGCAAGGGCACTGATGGCACTTTACTCTAATCCTTGTTCGTCGATTCATGCCTCTGGATTTTGCTCATCCAAAGTTACAATTTCAAATGGCACCCGACAAGGTTGCCCCCTCTCCCCTCTAATATTTGCGCTGATCATGGAGCCTCTTGCAGCCATCGTCAGACTGGACCCTCGTATTAGAGGTATCCCTGTAGGAGACGTAGAACACAAAATCGGCTTATACGCTGATGATGTGGTCCTGACATGTGATTATCCGGTTGGTTCGTTGGATGCAATCGCCTCAGTTTTAAGGGAATTCTCTCTGGCCTCCTTCTATAAACTGAACTTAACTAAATCTACGATATTCCCCTTATTTCTTACTAATTTCCCCAAATCCAAATTCAAACTAATTTCCCTTTCATTTAGTCTCCAGAAGGTTTTCATGTACCTGGGTATCAAAATAACAAAACTTAAGAACATTGTCAGATCTAATTGTGAGTTTGTCCTGTCTGACATCAAGTCTGACCTGTCGGGATTCTCCCCTCCTCTGTTATCCTGGATGGCAAGAATTCAGACGGTCAAAATGATGATTCTCCCCAAACTTTTATATTTGTTTCGATGCCTACCCCTAACAATCCCATCTAAATACATTTCGGCCTTCCAGACTTCTATTGACAAATTAATTTGGAGTAATAAACCCCATAGGGTCTCCCGCCTGATTATGTCACCCCCATATTCCAGAGGGGGTTTGGGAGTTCCATTGATTCAAGTATACTATCATGCAGCATTGTTGGAACCTGCTAAGTTGTGGTGGGATGGTGACTCATCCCTGATCTGGTATCAGATCGAATCTACATTTGCTCCACGTGGCTCTTTGAGACTCATGCTGGAGTTCTCTCTGTTACGTCGGGCCTCCTGCCCATCAGCTCTTCTCTCAATGCATGCTTTAACGAGTCTCTGGTTCTCCTGTACTCCCTCCCGTTTATCCAGCCTATTCAGGCACATTTCTTTACAGGCCATTGAATGCTGTGTGGAGGGTCTTTCCCTCTCTATATGGCTCGCTGGGGGGATCTCTATGAGGTCGGTGTTCTCCGCTCTTTCACGACTCTTTCCACTATATTTGGTCTTCCGAGTAAAGTTTTCTACCAGTGCCTTCAAATTCGACACTGTTTACAAAATTGCAGCATATTACATACTGTACCGTCTCCCCTTGATGATCCGGTGCAACGTTTTTTTAAGCCTGGCACTGGATCCTCCAGGGGTATTTCAATTTTATATAAAGCTTTCCTCACCCCAAATGACGACAGCAAATTGCCTTTTATGCTTAGATGGGAGTCTTATCTCAATTTCTCGGCCTCTCTCGTAGATTGGCAGAATTCATTTACTCTCCCTTACAAGTATACGTCATGTATTAACCATTTTGAACAAGGCAAAAAATATAGCTTCTGTGGTATTATATCCCTACACATATATCCCGCTTATTTACAGGCGTCTCTTCAGATTGTTGGAGGGGGTGTGGTTTAGAGGGTAACTCGGCTCATGTACATGGGAATGTCCGAAGATCCGCCCCTTTTGGTCTTGGGAGGAATCAATAATTCAAACGGTAAAAGGAATTCCCACCCAATTATCCGGCTCGTTGGCTGTCTTAAGTATTTTTCTTTCGGATATTGCCTCCCCCATCAGGCCGATTGTGTCTAATATATTATTTGCAGCCCGACAATGCATTAGCAAACATTGGAAATCATCTGTTTCTCCATCTAAAGATGAACTGATCGCCCGTTTGAATCTAATGTTTCAATACAAAACTACCTTTGCGGGATCATGTTCCAGAAGAAATAAGAGACTTACATGGTGGGACCCTTGGTCTACGTCCACTTATTTTATGACTGTATAATTTATGTCTATTTCATGCATTTTTTTTCTTGGTCACTTCATTATTACTTTTCATGATTGGTGCATGTAATTCCAAATGCCTTTATTCCTTTGCTGTTCCCTCTCCTTTTTCCTTTTGTGTTCAAATAATTTTTATTCGAGTTTCAATAAATCAAGTACAAAGTATAATAATCAAATACAGTCGTACAGCAAACTGATAAGTAGAGAAGTCAAAGTTATAATATGAAGAGATTACCTTATTACAATCAATTTCATCAAATACAGAACACCAAAAGAGAACAATGAAAGTAAACAGGGAAACATAGAATTACACATCTCCAAATAATACTTTGGGAAGTAATTATGAAATAGTATAACTAAAGGCAATCAATACTAAGGACCAAGAATCTCAAGCTAAGTCAAGTTATGAAGAACTGCTCTTCAGCAGATAAACATAAGGGAGAGAGGAAAGGAAATGAAGGGGGGAAAGGTAGCTATAGACACTTACTATAGTACAAGCTATAGACAATGAGTCCATCATACAGTCCAGTGGTGAAGCCTAGAGAAAGTTATCTGGGGGGGACTTTGGCTGACTTTAAGAATGGAGATGGAAATTTTATATTCCACAATGCCCATTTCTTCTGATATTTGGTTTGTAGGCCATTTCTAATAGCGAATGAATATTCAAAAGAATTATGAGATGCAATTCTGTCTATGACATCCTGTATAGATGAGACTGTAGACTCTCTCCAAAGTGAGGCAATCATAGTTTTTGCTGTTAAAAGAATATGAATCATAAGTGGCCTTATACGTTTTGGAAGAGAATCCAACCCAACCAAAAGCAACACTAACTCAGGAGATAGAAGAACCTCAATTCCAGAAATATCTTTAATTAGATGCCTTATGTCTCTCCAAAATTTTTTAAGGAATTGACATCCCCAGAACACATGAGTCAGATCAGCAGTTTGGTTACAGTTCCTCCAGCACATCGGGGAGTTGAGTGAATTAAACTTATTGAGCTTCAACAGAGTAAGATACCATCTTGAATACAATTTAAATTGGGTTTCAATAAGGGAGATGCACGGTACCTGTGTATACATAAGATCAAAGGACTTGCCAAGTTGTTCAGTATTTATAGAGATGCTCAGGTCTTTCTCCCAGGCTACTACATTTGAAGATTTCACATAAACCGAATCTAGGTTAATGTCCTGATATATGTTTTTCAACTTCCAAAAAAAGGTACTCTGCGGGAACTTCAAAAGTTGTGTCACATTGTGAGGAAGAGAGAATACCAGTTTATGGCTCAACAGAATGCGATGAATCTCCTCCCAGGTTTTAACTTCTATGTCTTCCAGACCATAAGTGTTTTGTAGGACCGCAAAGGGAATCAACCCTCCTCTGCCATCCAATGTTAGATATAAAACCAATCCCATGGTCTTTCCAGGATTTAAGTTTCAGGTTTGCAGAAATATAGTCTAATATATCAATTGGGATCCAAGTAGGTGGATGAGGTTGAAAGCTTTTCAATGATTTGGAAACAAACAATCTCCAGGATTGAATAGAGGCTTTCACTAACGTTTCTTTCGGAAGAGGTTTGTTTTTATCACAAAGGAAGGAAAGAAGCTGTGGACCAAGGCCTCCCTTTAGCATATTTTTATCTTCAAGAGTAAGCCAACTTGGTCTATCGCCTGTCTCCCACCATGATTGACTCAGTTTTATGATAGTGGAGTGATGATATGCGGTGAGGTTGGGAACAGCCAGACCTCCTCTAGACCTCCCTTTCTCCAGGGTAGTCTTAGCCACTCTTGTTTTTTTTTTATCCCAAATGAACCTCGTCAGTTGAGTTTGTAATTTTGCCATCCATTGTCTGGACACAGGTAGGGGTACAGAACGAAATATATAGAGAAGTTTCGGTAAGATAAACATTTTAAATGAGTTTATTCTTCCCAACCATGAAATATCAATTTTGGAAATATGAAGAACATCGTCCTGAATGACTTTGTAGATATAATTAAGATTAACGTCTACAATCTTAGATAGGGATTTGGTCAAATAAATACTTAAATATTTTATAGATTCTTTTTCCCACGAGAGAGAGTGTTCGCGTTTTAACAAGTCAAGGAGGTCCTGATCTATATTTAAGTGTAACACCTGAGTCTTTTTCAAATTGATCTTATAATGGGAAATTCGAGAAAATGTATCAAATGTGACAAGGAGATATCGTAAAGAATTTATAGGATCAGTCAAAGTTACCAGGATATCGTCAGCAAATAAACTAATCTTAAATTGTCTCATAGAAATGGGAATGCCTTTTATCAAAGGATGAATACGTATTTTCTCCGCTAATGGCTCAATAATGGGGTTAAAGAGAGAAGGGGAAAGGGGACAACCTTGACGTGTACCATTCGTTAGCAAAATGTCTTTTGACAAAAAGTTATTTGTTATGATTTTCGCACTCGGATTAGAATAAAGCGAATTAATTAAGTTAGTTATATTACCCCCAAAGCCAAACCTCCTCAAAACCTCAAAGAGGAACCCCCAGTGGACCCTGTCGAACGCTTTCTCCGCGTCGACAGCGACCACTAGGGTTGGAGTCCCAGTTCTCTCTATAAAATCTATTAAATTTAACGCCCGTCTCGTAGCATCCGAAGTTCCCCTTCCCTGAACGAAACCCACTTGATCCCCGTGGAGGAGTGTCGAGATAACTTGTTTTAGTCTGTTATTTAAAGTTTTACTAATAATTTTTAGATCTGAATTCAGGAGCGATATGGGTCTATAGTTAGCTACATTCTCAGTATCACCCTTATCTTTTGAGATAACCGTAATCACTGCTTCTTGCATTTCCTTGGGAAGACTACTCTGGTCAGTAGTGAGGAAATTGATTAACCTAGTTAAATATGGGACAAGGATATCTTTAAAGGCAATATAGTATTCGTTCTGTAACCCGTCAGGCCCGGGAGACTTAAATTTCTTTAGGCACGCAATAGTATCAGAGATTTCAGCTTCAGTGTAGGGTAAGTTTAGGAATTTTAACTGGTCAGATGTCAAAGAAGGAAGTTGAATAGAGTCTAAAAACGAAGCCATTTCCACAGCACAGGGATCAACTTTCCCGGGCTCCTTTCCTAAGTTATATAACTTCTTGTAATAAACTTCAAAGGCATCTGAAATTTCCGCAGGGGATTTGACTATAGAATTAGGTTTATTCCTGATCTGTAGAATTCTCGTTTTGGCCCTTTGTATTTTTATCAATTTGGCAAATAGTTTGGAGGGTTTGTTGGTACAATTACAAAAATTAGATTTAGTAATGTGGGAAACCTTATCAAATTCCGCAGTTAAAAGGGATTTTAGTTCAACCCTCAATTTAAGAATGTCACCAAAGAAGGAATTTTTCTTGGTCCGAATCACCTCCGATTCCAAGTCTTTAATCTTACTTATGATGGAAGCCGTATCTTTAGTTAATTTTCTTTTTAGGAGAGAATTTAATTGAATTAGATGACCTCTAATCAGTGCCTTATGGGCAGTCCATAAAGTTGGAATAGGCATATCTCCCAAATCATTTTCTTTAAAATAATATTGTAATATACCGTATATACTCGCGTATAAGCCGAGTTTTTCAGCCCAAAAATTGGGCTGAAAAGTACCCCCCTCGGCTTATACGCGAGTCAGTGCTGTATACCGATGTATACATCGGTACATACCGATGTATACATCGGTATACAGCAGCCCCCGCATCCCCAGTAATGCAGGGCCCCCCCAGCGTCTCTCCGGTCACCTGTAAAGGAAGCTATACTTATCACAGTGCCGCTGTCTGTCCGCGCCCGCTCGCACCCGCTGTCAGCAGCCGACCGGATCCTCCATCTTGCGTCTTCTTCCTGTTTCTGTGCTCGTCGCGGGCAATGACGTCATTCCCTGCGACGAGCACAGGAAACAGGAAGAAAGAAGACGCAAGATGGAGGATCCGGTCGGCTGCTGACAGCGGGTGCGAGCGGGCGCGGACAGAGCACTGTGATAAGTATAGCTTCCTTTACAGGTGACCGGAGAGACGCTGGGGGGGCCCTGCATTACTGGGGATGCCTGTATACTACCGCTGGGGCTGCTATATACCTCTGGGGCCCTGTATACTACCACTGGGGCTGTATATACTACCACTGAGGCTGTATATACCTCTGGGGCCCTGTATACTACCACTGGGGCTGTATATACTGCTGGGGCCCTGTATACTACCACTGGGGCTGTATATACTACCTCAGGGGCTGTATATACTACCACTGGGGCTGTATATACCACCACTGGGGCTGTATAAACCACTGGGGCTGTATATACTGCTGGGGCCCTGTATATACTACCACTGGGGCTGTATATACCTCTGGGGCCCTGTATACTACCACTGGGGCTGTATATACTGCTGGGGCCCTGTATACTACCACTGGGGCTGTATATACTACCACTGGGGCTGTATATACTACCACTGGGGCTGTATATACTACTAGGGCTGCGTCTATACTACCACTGGGGCTGTATAAACCACTGGGGCTGTATATACTGCTGGGGCCCTGTATATACTACCACTGGGGCTGTATAAACCACTGGGGCTGTATATACTGCTGGGGCCCTGTATACTACCACTGGGGCTGTATATACTACCACTGGGGCTGTATATACTACTAGGGCTGCGTCTATACTACCACTGGAGCTGTATATACCACTGGGGCTGTATATACTACTGGGGCTGCGTGTATACTACCACTGGGGCTGCTGTATCTACCTCTGGGACTGGTGTATACCACACTGCTGGGGGCTGTATACTTGTGCTAGGGTCCACCCTCGGCTTATACACGAGTCAATAGATTTTCCCAGGTTTTGGGGGCAAAAGTAGGGGGGTCGGCTTATACACGGGTCGGCTTATACACGAGTATATACGGTACTTTGAATTTTGGATTTATAATCTGGATGGTGGTATAGAAAAGAATTTGCTCTCCAGAGTTTCCGCCCACTATAAGAAGCCCCATCTGTAGTAACGAAGATTATCGGAGAGTGATCCGACCAAGATCTAGGAAGTATTTCTATTGATTTAATCTTCTGCAAGGAATTGATATCTGTCAAAACTAGATCTATCCTAGCAAAGGATTTATGCGAGTCAGAAAAATTAGTAAATTCAATAGATGACGAGTTTATGCATCGGAATGCATCATAGAATTCCTCCTGGTTAAATAATGGTTCAAGCTGGACATTGGTATTCCTGGCTTTATTGGAAGAGTCAAACATAGCATTAGGAACCGCGTTTCCTTTTTCCTTTTGTTACCCCTCTGCTAATTTTTGTATAGCCCTTATTGATATTACCAATAAAAATTTAACTGGTTTAAAAAAAAAAAAATTTGTTTGCAGCCTTATGAATTGCTGCAGGATTGCTTGGTTGGAAAATATTGTAATATAGTTGTCTGGGTTCCATGTGGATGTGTGGAGGATTACCGCAAAGAAAAGTGCAAGTAGGGTCTTACCTAGCAAGAAAAAGTGTTAACAGGGAAGCAATATAGTGCTCACCTTGTTAGGTTGTGATAAACCACCAAATGAAAGCATTATGGCGGGTTTACACGTTGCAATATCGTAGTACGATTTCAATGAAAAGTCACGTGGTTCGATCGTTGGAGCCGATATCGTTCCTGCGTTGTATGGTGTGAACGTCCAATACGATGCAGGAACGATGTCAATGTGATATCGGGGATTGAATGAGCGTGCTATTCAATGCCCCGATATTGAAGGGAGATTGGAGCCGGATCGTGCTGTGTAAACGCCCAACTACGATGCGATTTGAAACGTCACCCATTCGCTCCCATGTTAAATGTTCGATCCTGGGTTGTGGGGCGTAGACATCGCACGGACGTTGTATTCCGATATCGCAGCGTGTAAACCTCCGATGCGATGCGGGAGAAACGTGCACTAAATGCGCGCTCCCGCGCCATTGAGTTGCGATATCGCAACGATATTGAAACGTGTAAACCCACCATTAGAGGCAGCTGCCACAGAAAACACATGCACCAAGTTACGTCGATTATGCAAGATATCAGGAAAAATTGTAACAAATCCACACTGCTGCCAAATAATCAAAATCAAAATGATAGTCATAGCATATGGTGGTTTATTCTAAATGTTTCCCTGCTTCTTTATCAGGAAATACACACCAGTTACAAGGCAATAGCAGTATTGTGGTTTACCTAGCCACTCAGTTTCAAGAAAAAAAGAGCATCAATTAAGCACATGACTGCAACTGGGGTTCAAAAGCTACATATAAACTCCACCAACAAACATTAACAAATTTCTCATAAGAACACATTTATTATTTAAAAACCATATTTATTAAAGAAAGACTCAACAAAAAGGAAGAAAAAAAAAACTGAAAAATAAAATATAAAAAAATTAATTAAAAAATATATGTATATACATATATATTTACGGTATATGGAGAAAGATTTTAATATATATGTCAATCAAATATATTTGAAAAAATTATTATATAGTGTGCTATGAGAATATGGACTAATAGAGACAAGACTAAAAAAAAACAATATCATGATTAAGGCTAGGGCCACACCAGTTGGCAATCCAGTTACTGGATCCAGTTTTTCATCCTGAAAACCTGATCAGGTACCTGACCCATAGACTCCAATGTTAACACTTGTTTGCCAAAGTGCAATCTGTCTACTGGATCCAGTTTTTTGAGAAGTCAGGTTTTAATAGGGTCTGCAACATTTGTTGGCCTTTTAGCAAAACCTGATCAGTTTTTTTAACATGGAACCTTATGGGAACCTGATCCAGTACTGATCCGGTAAAAATGCCTCAAAGCAGATGAGGGGAAAATCTGGATCCAGTAATGCAGTTACTGGATGCAGGCTTCCAAGTGTGGCCCTAGCCTTAGAAGACACACTTAAAAATTAAATTCATTATAGCATAGATGCAAGATTTCTTTTTCTCTACATGTAAGAAAAATAGTGTCTGAGGGGATTAAGGTTAGTGCTAGCCTCCCCTCTTCCTCATGGCTCTGTTTTCTCGTTGATCTGGAATTCTCATTTGAATGACTGTATGCAGAAATTATTGAAATGTATTTATGAGAAAAAGAGCAACTTAGCTAAACTTGCTACAGAAAAAGTGTTCAAACTTACCAAAGATTTGTGTAGATTTGAAATGCATCCAGAATATAAAAAATGAATTCTAGTATTTTTACTAACTTGATTCAGATTGAAAATGATACTGTAATACGGAAAAGTAAAATACTGAATTGTGATAGGGATAATTATGGTAAATCCAGCACTATAAAAAATCCTAAGGTGCCACCTTTTAAGCCATCCACAACTGTAGTGTCTGTACATAGTGAAGGTCAGGACCAATCTATAAGTTTTGCAAACAGCAAATAGCGTAAAAAGTCTTTTTCTACAAATCCTTCCGTGGAAAATCATCCTAAAGTTGCACAAACAAATAATTATGTTGTGGCTACTGACACTCCATTCAGTGATATTACATGCATTGATGATGAATTAATTACAGTATCC
The DNA here is from genome assembly GCA_033576535.1 of Allobates femoralis. Lineage (NCBI taxonomy): Eukaryota > Metazoa > Chordata > Amphibia > Anura > Aromobatidae > Allobates > Allobates femoralis. Next base: position 417,081,031 of record JARQOC010000002.1, read on the forward strand.
ATTAATCCCTTATGGCCACTTTACACACGGCTACATTTCTAGCTTATCCACAGGTAACTTACTTGCTGCAGTGAAATCATGGAGACATTATTCCATTTGTACACAGCAACAAGATAGAACCATGTCTCCATGATTTCACTGCAGCCAGTAAGTTACCTGTGGATAAGCTAGAAATGTAGCCGCGTGTAAAGTGTCCATTAGAAATATTTAATGCTGTTGCACAGTTGCACATAGCAACAATTGCATTGAGGCTGTTGATGGCTTACCCACAATTAATAATTGTAAAAAAGCAACCAAAAACTACTGCTATTATAGCAGAACATCGCATTATCCTAAAATGTGGCACCCCTGCGTCCAGGAGGCCACAAAGGAAACTGCAGCCAGGCAGGTAGGAGACGACAGTTGAACCCCAACACCCTCACAACCTACACAACCCACGTAGCAGTAGAGGGCTGCACCCAACCCGGAGCCTGGGAACTCTAGGCAGGCAAGGAGTGGTGGGTTTAGAGACAGTGGGTGGGCAAACCAGCAAGTCAGGTGACAGAGGGTAGATATAGAGAAGGGGGAGGAGGAAGGAGTCAGTAGGCCGGTGTAGGCTGAGCAGCAAAGACAGAGATCACACGTCCTGGAAGAGTTGGGGTGGAAGGAGCGCAGAATCTGGAAGAGCCAGTGTGAGCCACAGAGAGAAAGCACATCTGGAGCCAGCACCCCAGGAGTATGAGGGACGAGAGGGACAGTGAGACTGGGCCCTAGAACTACGGCTGAGACGGCAGACTGCGGGCGGAGTAGCCCTCCTATTGAACCCGAAGACACAGTGAGAGAGAGCCTGGTAGAGCCTCACCATTGAGGACTATTGGAGGCTAGGCTAGAGTAGAGTGTCGGCTCTAAAGGGGACCACAAATTTACCCGGCTTCCCCCGACAACTGATGGGGGACCTCAGCTGCACGTTAGGATCCCTACCCCAAAGGACAGGCAGCTCAGTGACAACCCGGAGGACCCACAGGGGCCCGAGTCACTGCCATACTGTCCGGAGACGCACAACTAAGCGAACAAGAGAGAGAGAGTACCAAAAGCCTGGGAAGGACAGAGAGACAGAGTGAGGGGTCATAGAAGGAGTAACCTGGCTGCAGAGAGTAAAGGGACCCGGATGGGAGAGTGTGCCCGTGTAAAGTGTGTAAACTGTGAACTGTTCTGGAACTGTAACTGAGAAAGAACTTGGAGAAGTAAACACAGTGAACCCTGAATCTGACTCCCTCGCATGTTTCTGCCTGCACATCATTCCCTCCACGCAGGTCTGCAGTAGATCCCCGCCTGGAGAGCCACAGCTTGTCAGCTCCAACACTGAAGGAGGATTCTGCAGCATCTGGACAGTAAGTGCATTGCACTCAGCACAAGCCTGCACCATACCATACGGTAAAGTTGTAAGATGGCCGCCGGGGGTGACAGTCGCATGTAAGGAGGCTCCAGGTAACTTGGACACCATCCATCGCATCCAAGCACGCCTGTCCTCCCCTACATGTCCATCCTCAACGCTGTCACCCCCGAACACCCCACCTATCATCGGGACCCCAAAGTTTCACCAGCGGCCGCCCAGATCGGGAGCCGGCGGCCTGGCCTAGTCGGTCCTCCCCAGGCCTACCACCCTGGCCCCACCGGCGGTTCGGCTAACCTCCCCCTCCTGGCTCCCCTCGCCTGAGCGCCCGCCGCTCTCCTCCACTCACCAGGAGGCGCCTGCACCGTGGAAGTTGGCCTCCTCCAGCGGCGCCCGGCTCCCGCCCGACGCCACTTTGAACCGGAGGCCCCGCGGCCCCCTCGCCATCCAGCCGACGGCCCGTCACCTCCTGCCCGCGGCAGGATACCTGCTCCGCTCCTGGGACTACCCGTGAGTGCAGCGGGGGCCGCGCGCTCTGCCGGCGGGACCCGCACCTTCCGCCGACCCCCAGCTTGCAGCGGCAGCACGGCCCAGGACAGCTGACCTCACCGCCGCAGCGATCAACCACCCTCAGAGACGGGAGCACCAGCACTCCTGCAGCACAGGTGAGGAGGTAGAGGGGTCCCCCACCGAGACACCCACTGACTGCTCCAGCACCCAGCTGCAAAGGCCCCCAGGCCACTCCTGCCCCCCCCGAGGGCCCATATCAGCTGCATCTGGGCCCTCGGCTGCGGTGCTGGCCCCGGCTGCTTTCTGTCCCTGACTCCACCTGGGCCCGGTCTCCATTTGGCCCTGACTGCACCCAGCCCTGCAGCTGAAACCTACCCTTCTGGCTGCGCTTTGACCCTCCTGGCTGCGCTTTGACCCTCCTGGCTGCGCTTTGACCCTCCTGGCTGCGCTTCGACCCTCCTGGCTACGCTTCGACCCTCCTGGCTACGCTTTGACCCTCCTGGCTGCGCTTTGACCCTCCTGGCTGCGCTTTGACCCTCCTGGCTACGCCTGACCCTCCGGCTACGCTCAGCTCCTGGCTGCCACCGACCCCCACCTGCCTTAGACTCTCCTGGCTAACCTGGCTCCACCGTCCCACCCCACCTGCATCGTCTCAACGCCAGCTGCACCATCCCATCATCTGGCTGCGCCATCTCATCATCGCCCGGCTGCGCCATCTCATCATCGCCCGGCTGCTCCATCTCATCATCGCCCGGCTGCTCCTTCAACTCACCGCCCGGCTGCTCCATCAACTCACCGCCCGGCTGCTCCATCAACTCACCGCCCGGCTTCTCCATCAACTCACCGCCCGGCTTCTCCATCAACTCACCACCCGACTGCTCCATCAACTCACCGCCCGGCTGCTCCATCAACTCACCGCCCGGCTGCTCCATCAACTCACCGCCCGGCTGCTCCATCAACTCACCGCCCAGCTGCTCCATCAACTCCTCTCCGGCTTCACCACTCCACCAACAGACTGCATCTCATCTGTGACCACGGCAGTACCCCCCCTGGCTGTACCCCGCCCCGGCTGTACCCCATCCCTGGCTTTTTCTGTGTCTTTGGCTGCACCACTTCCCTAACTGTTTTCTGCCCCGCCATACCTGACCCTGCTGCTCAAATCCCTGACTCTACCCCATCCCGGCCCACACCCCTCCACCCGACCGCACCCAAGCCCTAGCTACACCTTACCCTGTACCGTGCTGCACCCCCAGTTGCACCCCATCCTCCACTACCCTCTAGCCCTGTCTGCACCCCTTCCCCATCCACGCACCTCCCCTGCCTCATCCCTCCCCCGCGATCTCTCACCGCCTAAACCGCTACCCACAATGTTTCCCCTCCTCTTCACCCTCACCCCCATCCTACTCCACTTCCTTCTAACCCCGAACATCCCTCCACCCGCCAAGGCCATAGTGATCTCTCCATCCTTCCTACCCTTCCACCTCACCCCCTCCTCCGAACTGTTCCTCCACACCCAGTCCCTCTTCTCCACACACGCACGCCCCCCACGCAAACTCTCCTGCTCCCACCTCCTAACCCTCTCGCTGCTGCTCCTACTTGCAGGCGACGTATCCCCCAACCCGGGTCCCCCCACCACATCCCTCCACCCACCCCCAACTCACGCCCATCCCTCACCACAAACTTCCGCAACCCCCACAACCTCATACACATTCACCAAACCCCACTCCCCCTCGCTGGAGCACTCTGGAATGCCGCTCAGTGTGCAACAAACTCTCCTACATCCACGACCTCTTCATCACCAATAAATTAAAATTCCTCGGCCTCACCGAAACTTGGCTCACCCCCACCGACACAGCCTCCCTGCTGCACTCTCCTACAGCGGACTCACACTCTCCCACACACCCGCCCTAATAGCACACGCGGCGGTGGTGTGGGTATACTCTTGTTCCACAGCTGCTTCTTCACCCCTACTACACCCCCTCCCTCCACCTCCTTCCCCTCCTTCGAACTGCACTCTGTTCGCATTTTCTCCCCCTGCAACCTCCAGCTCGCGGTCATTTACCGGCCCCCAGGACCTACCGCCTCCTTCTTACACCACTTCAACACTTGGCTTCTCCACTTCCTCTCCTCCGACATCCCCACCATCATCATGGGCGACTTCAACATCCCCATCGACACCCCCGACCCAGCTTTCTCCCGACTCCTATCCCTGACCACCTCTTTCGGCCTGTCCCAATGGTCCTCCTCAGCCACTCACAAAGACGGCCACACGCTCGACCTCATCTTCTCCCGCCTCTGCTCCCTCACCGACCTCTCAAACTCGCCCCTCTTCCAATCTGACCACAACCTGTTGACCTTCTCCTCCCTCTCTCCCCCTACCTCACCCCCCCTCTTCGGAAACTCAGTCACCCGCGCAGAAACCTTAAACTTATCGACTTCAACTCACTCTCCCACTCCCTCCTCCCTCTCACAGACCTCGCCTCCTCACCCGACGTCAACACTGCCGCCACCCTCTACAACTCCACTCTATCCGCGGCCTTGACCAGGCTGCCCCCTCACACACACCAAAACCCGCACACACAGACAACCCTGGCTCACCTCTCTCACAAAAGAACTATGCCGAACGTCCAGGGTCGCCGAACGGAGATGGAAGAAATCCCACTCCACGACCACCTCACCATGTACAAGCAATCCCTCTCCAACTTCAAGGATGCACTCACCGCCGCAAAGCAAACCTACTTCTCTTCTTTAATCAACACACTGTCCCGAAACCCCAAACAACTATTCAAAACCTTTAACTCCCTACTCCGTCCCCCGGCACTCCTCCTTCCCCCCTCATCTCCGCCGACGACTTCGCCACCTTTTTCAAACAAAAGATTGACAAAATTAGAGAAAGCTTTGGCCCAACGTCCACCCAATCCACCCCCATTACCGCCCAACCCTCCTTGACCAAAGGAAGCTTCTCCAGTGTGACTGAAGCCCAGCTCTCCGTCCTCCTGTCACGATCTCACCTCACCACCTGCGCCCTCGACCCACTCCCCTCCCATCTCATCCCAAACCTCACCGCTGTCCTCATCCCTGCCCTAACCCACCTTTTCAACCTATCACTCACTACTGGCATCTTTCCCTCATCTTTCAAACACGCCCTAATCTCACCCATCCTCAAAAAACCCTCCCTCGACCCTTCATCAGTCGCCAACTACCGCCCAATATCTCTTCTCCCTTTCGCATCAAAACTACTTGAACAACACGTCCACTCCGAACTGTCCTCCTACCTATCCTCCTGCTCCCTCTTTGACCGCCTACAATCCGGTTTCCGACCTCACCACTCCACAGAAACAGCCCTCACTAAAGTCACCAATGACCTACTGACCGCAAAAAATAAAAAACACTACTCTGTCCTCCTCCTCCTCGACCTATCCGCCGCCTTCGACACAGTCGACCACTCCCTCCTACTCCAAATCCTCAAATCCCTTGGCATCACCGACCTTGCCCTCAACTGGATCGCCTCATACCTCACGGACCGCACCTTCAGCGTCACCCACTCCCACACCTCTTCCTCGTCCTACCCCCTTACTGTCGGCGTCCCCCAGGGATCGGTACTGGGACCGCTACTTTTCTCTATCTACACCCTTGGCCTAGGTCAACTCATTGAGTCCCATGGCCTCCAGTACCACCTCTACGCCGACGACACCCAGATCTACCTCTCCAGACCTGACATCTCCTCCCTCCTGTCAAAAATTCCCCAATGCCTGTCCGCCATCTCATCTTTCTTTACTGCTCGCTTCCTCAAGTTGAACATGGACAAAACAGAGTTCATTGTCTTTCCCCCCAGCCGCCCTCCCCCTCTACCAGACCTGTCTATCCTAGTCAATGACTGCTCCCTTTCCCCAGTCCCCCTTGCAAAGTGCCTCGGGGTCACCCTAGACTCCTCCCTCTCCTTCAAGCCCCACATCCAAGCCCTCGCCACCTCCTGCCGACTCCAGCTCAAGAACATTTCACGTATCCGCCCGTTTCTTGGTCATGACACTGCCAAAACCCTCGTCCACGCCCTCATCATCTCCCGCCTTGACTACTGCAACCTACTGCTCACCGGCCTCCCTGCCTCTTCCCTTGCCCCCTCCGGTCTATCCTAAACTCAGCTGCCCGTCTAATCCACCTGCCTCCTCGCTACTCCCCTATTTCCCCTCTCCGCATGGCCCTCCACTGGCTCCCCACCTCCCTACGACCGCGCTTCAAAATCCTAACCCTGACTTACAAAGATATCCACAACCTGTCCCCCCTACATCTCCGACATGATCTCCCGATACCAACCCGCACGCAACCTTCGCTCCTCACAAGAACTCCTCCTCTCCTCCCCCCTCATCTCATCCTCCCACAACCGCATACAAGACTTCTCCCGCGCCTCCCCTAGACTCTGGAACTCTCTCCCCCAGCATGTCAGACACTCGCCTACCCTCAAGAGCTTCAAAAAGAACCTGAAAACTCATCTATTCCAGCAAGCCTACAACCTATGATGAGACCCAGCGCCGCTCCACCAACCGCTTGGCGCTTCCCCTCCTATCGTGTCCTTCCCACCCCTGTAGACTGTGAGCCCTCGTGGACAGGAACCTCTCCCGTCGTGTATCAGCAAGCATTGACTGCTCATATGTACTGTACCTGTCCTTGTTACCCCCACTGCTTATGTAAAGCGCCATGGAATCAATGGCGCTATATAAATAAATAATAATAATAAAATAATAATACTAATACCTTACACAATAGACTTTACCAACACTGCCCCGGGGAACTCAGTTCTGCCCACGGAGAACTATTCCATCTTAGCTGCCATCACATCATCCCCGGAGGTTCTGAGGCAGAGGTGGCCCCAATTCTGGCTTCACACTGTGGGTGGCGTCATGACTGACATTATCCCTTGTAAATACCCCCTTACTATTGCCAGGGCACGGGACATGGTCCGGACCAGGACCACCCGTGACTTCCCCAGTAGCAGACGCGGTCCGGTACCGAGTACCCGTCCCAGTGGGCTCGACAAAAACAACAGACCAATTCCATTACTATTAAAGCACAAGTAAATTTGGAAAATGTTAAAAAACAGAACTAATAGAGAGAAAAATCTCACTACAATAACACTGCATATTGCAGGTCAAATACTCAAAATCCATTCTGTAGCTCCCAAAGTCTCATTGAATTTATGGATTATCCAACTTGCTTACTTGACTTTTCCATATATGAAACAGAGAGTAGTTTAAACAATGAATGCACCAGCAACATTGATGCTACCTCAATTATAACCAGGGTCGGACTGGCCTGCTGGGGAACCGATTAATCCCCTGGCGGGCCTGAGGTCCTTGTGGACCCACCTTCTTTACCCACCCCTCTCACCCCCTGATGAGAGGGCCCAAGCGGGTCCACTAGAGCTAGTGTTCAGGGCTGCAAACAACACCTCACTGGGCTGCCTCCTGTGTATGAGGGTCCCAGTGACTGGCGGCTAGCAGGGGGGCCCCGCAGACACTGACAGCTCGGCCCAGAACCCAGAACCGGTGTCAGCACCCCAGCAAGTGCTGGGACGCTAACACCCCACATGGCTAGTTTGCAATGCAAATTAGCCATGTGGTGGCACAATCGGGAGGAGGAGGACTGCATGCTGCCATTTAGAGGTCCTGTGTGAGCGCACAGGACCCTTCTACTCACCAGTCCCGGGGTCACAGTGCCTTCCGTGGGGGTTAGAGATGGGGCTGTTTTATAACTATAGAGTATATAGACAATACAATTCAAAATAATACCTGTCTTGTACCTTTTTTATCCCTAGCCAATCCCCCCAAAAAACAAATATTCAATATTTCCAGCCAAAAAACAGAAAGAGAAAAAAAAAATCAAGGACAGGAACTAGAGGGAGCAGAACGAAAGAGGGAAAAACTTTTGTATAAAAAATGCTATTGATAACTCAGATGTTGGCAATAGCAATATTTTCAACCTTTCCAAATATGAGCTCTCGGTAGCAGAAACGTCTGTCCTAAATAAAGGCTTGTCCTTTTGCCCTACTCTCATAAAGACTTTGATCTATTTTTGGATCTTCATAAATTTACTCATAAGATGACGCTGAAAAGACATTTTAATAAAGTTCCATCTAATACAGGAACACAAAACCCTGATCCTAATGACATGTCTTTTCACTCTTATCTGAAGTTCAAATCAAATTTTTATCCTGTTGAGAGTAAGTAAACTTTTATTAATACCTTTCATGAACTGATGCTAACTAAATAAATAAAATCTGAATGGTAACGTATGTACTAAACAAAGAAACAAAGCCATAAATAAAAACAAAAGCAAAAATAATAAAAACAAAGAAAACGGTAAAGAATATAGAAAAAACTTTGTTCGAATTCCCACAATGATTTAACTTCAACAGAAAAGGAGGCTCTTGATAGTTTATGAAAAAATTATAATATAGTCATTAGATCAGCCGTTAAGGGTGGTGGTGTTATAGTTCAGAACTACAAGGATTACTGTAAGGTATCTGAGGATCCCTTTCCCTCAGCTACAGTACTATTTAATAGTTTTGTCAATAGAGCTTATGAGGATAAGGTTATTAATTCTTTAGAAAACAGTTTTATTATAACAAAAAATCCCACTACTCCATTTCTATAGTACTTGCCTAAGATTCACAAAATTATACAGAACCCGCCAGGTAAACCAATTATTTTGAGTATCAGGTCTCTTACCAGTAATCTGGCCACATCTATATATATAATCACCAATGGTGTGCCGCTATTCCAGCATGCACCGCGGCACCGTCGCGAGCGATGGCGCACATGCGCCATCGCGAGTTGCTATTCAGGGACCCAGACCCACGAGCGGTGGCGCGCAGCACCACCGTGAGCCGCGGTCACGTCCCCAATGGTGGCCGGATGCCATTGCGAGCCGCTATTACTGGCACCGCGCCATCGCCAGCCGCTGTTACTGGCGCTACGAGCGCTCGATCAACGGCGCCTCGCGCACACACGGCGCGGTCTATGGCTGAACGTGGCGACCATTCAGAATAGCGGCGCGCTCTATGGCGCCATACTTCAAATACACTGAGTACAGTGTATTTCAAATATGGCGACATAGTGCGCGCCGCTATTCTGATTGGTCGCCATGCTGAACGCGGTGACCAATTAGAATAGCGGCGCGCTCTATGGCGCCATACTTCAAATACACTGAGTACAGTGTATTTCAAATATGGCGGCATAGCGCGCGCCGCTATTCTGATTGGTCGCCACACTGAACGCGGCGACCAATCAGAATAGCGCCGCGGTCTATGGCACCATATTTCAAATACACTGTACTCAGTCACGTCCCCATTCACAGCCCCACGAGCGCAGTAACCATCCATCACCGCGCATTCACGAAATTTACCTCACAGCAAGGACACGCCTCTATTTCCTCCACTCTGGAAGTATGCAGCTCTTATAGAACAAGTCGGTGGTGACAGCCATTACGTCACATCACCTCTCCACCCACCGGGACGCCCATTAAGGTCGCCATCATGCCCACAAAGCTGCTACCCACAGAACTACCTGTATATACTCTGCTACCCACGCAGCCGGCTGTGTACTCTGCTACCCACAATATTGCCTCTATACTCTGGTACCCACGGAGCCGTCTGTATAGACTCTGGTACCCACGCAGCCGGCTGTATACTCTGCTACTCACAGAGCCGCCTGTATATGTGGCACCCTGGTTGGGGCACCACAGAACTCTTAGTGAGGTCTGCTTGCTGTGTACATTCCATTTGTGTACTAACTTACACACCTTTTACACCCCTTTCTCCCCAGGCCTCTAGGGAGAGCTCCACTGGTTACCTTAAGCCAGTTCCCCCTATAAATACAGGTCCTGGAGGGATAAACAGTGGAGTGTGCAGTCACTTTAGAACTGTGAACAGCTAGGAGAGCTGACCTGGTACTGGAGCCACACTAGGCCCATACCAGTACACCCGGAAAGTGAGAGACTCTCTCAACAAGAGTCATAGGAACAAGAGGCAAATACCTCACAGGGACAGAGGAGTTATCACAACTTGCCCTAACAATCCAGTCACTGGGTCCAAGCTGCAGGAGTCATAGTGAAGACTGCAGAGAAACCAGCATCTCAACCAAGGGAGTTTAGCTTCCTGGACACCTGAAGCACCACCAGATGAGAGCCCCGGGAAGGGAAAATTGCAAATCCCTCAACCCTTTATAGTGCCCTCAGTGCAGCAAACTCAGGTAAGACACGTCCCACCAGAACGTGCAACCCCGGTCCGGCAGGATTCTATATCCACCAGACCCTGTAGAACTGAGTTCATACGGAAGCCTACACCACTGCTTGCTGTGGAAGCTCCAGGAGTGTCTACGTCATCACCCGGTCAAGTGTATCTGTCGTCACCAGTAAAAGGTACAGAAAAGACTTTATTTGTCCGTGCACCATTCCTGGATTAACACTCAGAATTACCCGAGCTGCCGTATTCCAGCTGGTGCAGCTCCTGGCCCCGGGGACTCCTGCTCATCCTGTGGGGAGCATCCCATCTAGCTGCCGCACATCCCCCGGAGGCCCAAGCAGCGCCGCTGCATTCACCGGACTCCCACAGGTGGCGTCACGACAAACAAGACTCATCCAAACCCTTTAAAAACCCCCTTTGATCTGACCATCGGGCCCCACAGCCTCAGGCGTGGAACCGTGACGAGGGAATCATCGCCTGAGACGTGAGCATCCAGCAACGGTGAGTCAGAATTTGGCGTCACGAACAGGATACGAGCAGACCCGTTTCCCAACGGGTATTGTGTGCTATTTAATACTGTGATTATTGAACTGTACATTTGAACCGCCATTGCTGCACAGAAGGCGGGAAAAGAAGGGGCGTTACTATGCAAAGGGCCGAAGATAGGCCCCGCCCCACGCCTCCAAACGTAACAGGAACCGGAAACTCCCGTGGTGCCTCACCGCAAGGCCGACAACTTCCACTGAAATCGAAAGGGCTCGCCGCGCTTAACTAAGGGGGAGCAAGGATGAGTGACTTGGATTCCGGCGACGCGGTACCCCCACAAGTATACCCACTGGTTGTTCCACCAGGGCCATCAAACATACCCCCGGTCGGTCAGCCGCCCATCGGCGTCATGCCGCAGCACCGCTCGATAATGCCCATATCTCTGCCGTACGTCCCAAATGCGGCCTGGTTACCAAAGTACAGCGGTAAAACCGGTACCCTGGATATGTTCCGGAGGAAGATATGCCAAGTGCTGGATATGTACGCCATGACGGTAAGCAGAGAGCTTCAGTTATAATGGGACAGTTAACAGATGCAGCAGAGCTGTAGACCCGAAACTGGTCTGTAGAAGCTCAGGAGTCTGTCGAGCAGATATTTACTAAATTAAACCAGGTTTTTGAACATCACACCGAAGCTGAACTAAGACTGTTGTTCTATCATTGCAATCAAGGGGCAGAGGAAAGTGTCCTGGACTATGCATTGCGCTTACAGGAAGCACTGAGACTGTTAAAACAAGTCGATCCTGAGGGTGTTAGAGATGAAAACAAAGCGTTAATTGGACAATTTGTTGTGGGGCTTAGACTACCTGATGATAAGAAACAGGCAAGCTGGTGGGCTCTGCAAAACCCTGACGCAGAGTTTGAGACTTAACTGTATGAGGACAGCAGTTTCCTACAGTGCCCGATCTAACCTCACAGCCACAGTATGCTAACACCCCTTCCTTGCCGGCAGCAGCATTTCCAATCCCCAAGGCTCAGGCCAGCGCACAGACTATAACACCCGATCGTTTGATAAACTGTGTGCCGATGTGCAGCAGCTAATGAAAGACATGGCCAAGCTCCGAGGTGAAAGAAGACCCAAGACAGAAGCAAGGTCGTCTGACAGGACCTGCTGGCTGGCAGCCCAGACGACGTCCCGTGGAGGAGGAAGAAGACACCGCCGCCGTGAGGAAAACCTACAGATCGCTACAGCCCTGATGGACATCGCATCTGTCAGAAAAGTGACAAAGAACGACGTACCTACCATTCCAGCCCTTTAAACAAGCAACCCCCGGGCGAGAAGGGCCAACTCCAGGAGTAGACTGTCCAGGCGCAACCAACTGGGAGTACAAGTACGTGGGAGACCGTCCGTACTTGTCAATCATCATCGACGGCACCGCTACCACGGCGTTGATAGACACTGGATCCCAGGTGACAACCATCCCGAGTATCCTTTACAAACGGTTCTGGCCAGATGTTAAGTTGGAACCCCCACACCCTGATCTGAACATTGAGGCAACTAATGGTTTGCTAGTTACAGTAGAGACACAATGGGAAGCTACAGTAAAGGTGGGGAGGGTGCAGCTGAAGAACCAGGGTATAATAGTGGTTCAGGACAAGCCATACGAGCGGGATCCACATGTAATACTGGGTACCAATGTAATGGTAAAATGTCTCGATGAAGTGTTGTTCTTACTCCAACAGAGTGCTGATGCTGGTAAACCAAGAGAAAGGAGAGCTATCCAAAGAGAGATCCGAGCTCTGGTATATCAACAGCAGGTAAAAATGTCAAATGGTGAAATTGGCAGTGTACGGGGTAACAGATCCCATTCCAATTGTGGTACCACCCAGAAGTGAAATGATGATCTGGTGTCGGGCAGCAATAGGCCTCAGAGGGCAGGACTACCAAGCTATAGTAGAACCTGTAATGTCTGATAGTAGTCCTACGCTCTTGACAGCCAGAGGGTTGGTTGACGTCAGAAAAGGTAGAGTCCCCGTACGCATATTAAATTATGGTGATGACGAAGTCAGACTGCCAAGATATTCTACTGTTGCAAAGTTGTATCAGGTTGACAACAATGCTATACATGATGTAAAATCCTCTTCCCAAACAGTAACTGATGAACCCCCTCACTCCAAAGATCAACTAGAGAAATGGTGTCAGTAGCTCAGCATAGGAACTGACAACACACCTTCTCACCAGAAACATGGAGTTTACCGGGTAGTTCGGGAGTACGAGCAAGTGTTCAGCAAACATCCACTTGACTTTGGGAGGATTAAAGGGGTACAACACCATATCCCCACAGGCGACCATGTACCTATCAAAGAGAGGTACAGGCCTATACCACCCACACACTACCAAAAAGCAAAAGAAATGCTTCAGGACATGAAGAATGCAGGGGTCATTAGGGATAGCTGTAGTCCCTGGGCAGCACCACTGGTCCTGGTTAAAAAGAAAGATGGTAGTATGAGGATGTGCGTAGACTACAGACAAATCAACAAAGTCACCCACAAGGATGCATACCCGTTACCCCGCATAGAGGAGTCACTAGTTGCACTTAAGTCTGCCAACTACTTCTCCACATTAGATCTTACTAGTGGGTATTGGCAGGTCACCGTTGCAGAGGAGGATCGTGAGAAGACAGCCTTCACGACGCCTATGGGCCTATGCGAATTCAACAGTATGCCATTCGGGTTGTGTAATGCCCCAGGAACATTTCAGAGACTGATGGAATGTTGCTTGGGTCACAAGAACTTTGAGACTGTGCAGTTATACCTTGATGATGTCATTGTATACTCCCAGACCTATAAAGACCACCTGCAACACCTGAGTGAAGTGTTCGAGTCGCTGTCCAAGTACGGTATGAAGCTGAAGCCGTCCAAGTGTCACCTGCTGAAACCCAAGGTCCAGTACCTAGGACATGTGGTCAATGCAGAAGGCGTGGCATCTGACCCGGATAAAGTAACCATCATCAAGGACTGGCCAGCGCCAACCACTCACAAAGAGGTACGTCAGTTCTTAGGACTGGTCGGCTACTACCGACGATTCATCAAAGGCTACACTAAGATAGCAGCGCCCATGCAAGATTTCTTAGTAGGTCAATCTAAAAATGGCAAGATCAGGGGACCCCCGTTCCGGTGGGGACCAGAACAGGAACAATCCTTCCAAAAGCGAAAAGATGCTTTGACTGGAGAAGAAATCCTGACCTACCCTGATTACAATCTACCATTTTTACTGTACACCGACGCAAGCAACGAAGGCCTAGGAGCCATCCTAGCTCAACGCCAACAATTGAAGGAAAAGGTGATCGCCTAAGCTAGCAGACAGCTCCGCCTCACGGAAAGGAACCCGGAGAACTACAGCTCATTCAAACTGGAGTTCCTGGTCCTGGTGTAGGCAATCACAGAGCGTTTCAAGGATTACCTGGCATCCGCCCCGTTCACAGCTTTCACTGACAACAACCCTCTAACACATTTAGAGACTGCAAAGCTGGGAGCCCTAGAACAGTGTTGGGTAGCAAGACTCTCAAACTATGACTTCACTGTGAAGTACCAGGCAGGTCACAAAAACGGCAACGCTGATGCCCTGTCCAGAATGCCTAACCTTCCCGAATAAGGAGAAGACATAGATGACCTGGAGGAGATAGAACTACCATCTTTCCATTGCATGGGTACGGCAACGTGTCATCAGGCGAGTCAGAGACGTGCGGAGAGGATCGTGAACCTTTTACCTCACCATGACTGGAAGGAGGTTCAAGCCAATGATCCAGACGTTAGCTTGATCAGAGAGCTGATAACCCAAGAGCACGCCAGTATCGACCACGATGCCTCACCAAATGCCAAGCGCCTGTGGAAAGAAAAAGGGAAGTTGTTTGTCTACCAAGGGAAACTACGGTATGTAGAAGGTATCTGAACCCCAGAACACACAAACTTATCTGGCAGATTGTAGTTCCCAAAACTGAAATCCAAATGATCCTCGAAGTAGGGATGGGCGAATCTACTCGTTACTACTCGGTACTCGCCGAGTAGTAAGGGATTCGCCCGACTCGTTACACTGCGAGTAATCTCAGGGATTACTCGCAGTCAGTAACGAGTCCGCAGGGAGCGAAGGAAGAGAGGGGGAGAAATGCTCCTTACCTCTCTTCCGGCTTCTGCTATGTGCTGTGTGCTGGGCTCTGGGACTTGCGGGCTGCGGCAGCTCCAGGGTCCTAGAGCCCGCCTACACAGAGATGTAGCAGAGCTGAGATAGTTCTCAGCCTGCTCACTCCCTGTGCATAGATATGTATATGTATGCACAGGGTTGTGGCAGTGAAGATGTCGTTTTTGGACTACGTCGGACGGAAGAGGATTTTTGGAGTAAAGATGGAGTCTCTAATGTCTTTTTTGTTTTATTTTTAATAAAAAAAATTTCTCTGTGTTGTGTTTTTTTTTTATATTGAGTACTGGAAATTCATGGCGGTCATGTCTAATATTGGCGTGACCGCCATAAAGTTCGGGCTTAGGGCCAGCTGATAATACAAAGCTGGCCCTAACCTCTTTATTACCCAGCGTGCCAATGCCACCAGGGCCGCTGGAAGAGCGGGGTTCAGCGCCAGAAGATGGCGCTTCAATGAATGCGCCATCTTCTGGGGCGGCTGCGGGCTGCAATTTGCAGCGGGGGGTGCCCAGAAAGCTTGGGCATCCCTGCGCTGCGGATTCCAGCCCCCAGCTGCTTAGCTGTACCTGGCTAGACATAGAAATTGCGCGGAGCCCCACGCATTTTTTTTTTTATTATTTCATGAAATTCATGAAATAATAAAAAAAGGGCTCGCCTATATTCTTGTGTCCGGCCAGGTACAAATAGGCACCTGGGGGTTGGGTGCAGCCCGTCGCTGCCTGCTGGATCCGGCTGGTTACAAAAATACGGCGAAGCCCACGTAATTGTTTTTTTTGAAAAATCCATAAAACAATCCTAAAAAAGGATTGCATCTTTACTAACCCCTCGACCATGGTGGAGGGTTAATAAAGAGGCAGTCCCTTTTTTAGGATTGTTTTATGGATTTTTCAGAAAAATTTCACGTGGGCTTCGCCGTATTTCTGGAACCAGCCAGATCCAGCAGGCAGCGACGGGCTGCCCCCAACCCCCAGGTGCCTATTTGTACCTGGCCGGACACAAGAATATAGGCGAGCCCCCTTTTTTTATTATTTCATGAATTTCATGAAATAATTTAAAAAAAAATGTGTGGGGCTCCGCGCAATTTCTATGTCTAGCCAGGTACAGCTAAGCAGCTGGGGGCTGGAATCCGCAGCGCAGGGAGGCCCAAGCTGTCTGGGCACCCCCGCTGCAAATTGCAGCCCGCAGCCGCCCCAGAAGATGGCGCGTTCATTGAAGCGCCATCCTCTGGCGCTGAACCCCGCTCTTCCAGTGGCCCTGGTGGCAATGGCTCACTGGGTAATTAAGGGGTTAGGGCCAGCTTTGTATTATCAGCTGGCCCTAAGCCCGAAATTTATGGCGGTCACGCCAATATTAGACATGACCGCCATGAATTTCCAGTGATCAATATAAAAAAAAAAACACAGAGAAAATTTTTTATTAAAAATAAAACAAAAAAGCCATTAGGGACTCCATCTTTATTTTAAAAATCCTCTTCCGTCCGACGTAGTCCAAAATGCAATCTCAGCTCTGCTACTTCCTGTCTGTGCTTAGACAGACAGGGATGTAGCAGAGCTGAGAACTGACTAAACAGTCAGGGTTCAGCTCAGGGCATTAGGACCTGAGCTGAACTCTGCTGTCAGCCAGACTCGCTCTGCTCCGGAGATTCCCGAGCAGTGACGCAAGTTAATTTATTCACTGCTCTTGTCACCATTCGGGAATCTCCGGAAACAGAAGAAGAGAGACTCGGGGAGCGAGTCTCGGCTGAGGCGGCAGCGACGGCGGAGGCAGGGGTAAGTAGCCGGCCGGGCCGGTGCACCCCCCCTCTCCCCCCTCACCCCCCCTGACCCCCCTTCCCCCCTCCCCCCTTCAATCTTTTTTTTATTTTTTATTATTCTTTAAAAGCCAGCGGCTTTTTGCTGCTGGCTTTAAAAGAATAACATGGGGATTTGCAGGTTTTTCCTCTGCTGCCAGACCCCTTATAAGTACAAGAGAGTGTTGAAAGAAATCTGAACATAAGCAGGAGCAAACAAGAACATGACTTCAACAAGCATGCCTCAGCAGAACCTTTGACAACAGGCGAACTAGTACTAAAAAGGAAGAGAAAAACTAACAAATTGGATGACAATTGGGAATCAGAACCCTACACAATAATGCCGTCACAATATGACAACTCAAAAACTTGTGTTATTAGCAAAGACAAAGGAAACACCTTCACAACGGTATCAAGAGACCATTTGAAGAAATGTCCAGAACAGTTAAAACCTCAAGCAACCAGTTACCCTACAGTAACCATTGAAAAACCAAGAGAAAATCTAGTCCATACAGAAATTGGAGATGTGGTGATGCAACCCATGGCCGGGTGCATCACACAGGTTGTTGGTATATGACTCTGTTCACATGTATCCGGTTTTACTGTGGTTGTGCTGTGTTAAACCTACCTGGAACATAGTGAGTTAACAGCTGAGAGTGAGTGCTGTAATCCTGTCCGGTGCACAATAGGTTAATAGCCAGGATATTCATGACCCTAATGAGCGGCTGAGAGTAATGTGTGTACTGATTACCTAGCAGCTCAGGTGGGTGTGTCAGTATGGGTGTGGCAGGCAAGATAATAGCTAGCCAGGTGTGAGTTGTGGGAGACATCAGAGCAGGCTGCAGATGAGATCAGGCTGCAGAGGAGACCAGAGACTGCACAGATCAGATCAAGCTGCAGATGAGAGCAGACTGCAGATAAGAGCAGACCAGAGACTGCAGAGTCCAGAGAGAGGACATGTTTCAGGGGGATGAGGCAGGATGCCTGGCTCTCCATGCTGGAGACGCCGGCCCCTCTGAGTCGTGTGGAGCCTGTGGCCAGACCGAGAGGTTAGTGGAGCACCTGGGTGTAAGGGGGGTCCTGGCTGAACTTATAGGGGGCTCACTCGGTCCATGGTGGTGAGGCTGCCATCCAGGATCTCTGCCTGTGTTGGTGGGGGCTTGGAGGCAGCTGGGCATCATGGGCAGGGTGGGGAGACCTTGGGGGATGCTTTGACTGCCCTGAAGCTCAGGTGGCTCGCAACCTGGTCTGGGCCTAGAAGGCGTAAGTCCATGCCGGACTGTGCTGGTGTGAGTGGTCTGGGCCTGACAAGGCTGAAGTCCATACGAGTCCATGTGGTCTATGGTAGTGCATGATGGCTTAAGGAGAAGGGCCGTGTATGATATGGGACCAGGAGGTCTGTGTGTGAATGGATGTGTGAAAGAAAGAATGCGCATATAGGGTTTTATCTCAATTAAACACATTCACTTGTTGATGTGGAATTGCTCACCTTTAGCAGTTGTGAAACCCACAACTGGTAGAAAAGCGTACAAGCAGCTGCTGCAGGGACCGCACTCCCAACGGTGACCGTGGTCGAGATGCAGATTCTTGGACAAAGTGCTTCGGTGTCCGCGCTGCTGCTCCGGGATCAAAGAAACACAGACACAGGAATGTCTGGTACAGCTACAGCCTTTATTTTCCGACGCGTTTCGGAGCCTCCTCCCGAGCTCCTTCCTCCAGGAATAAAGGCTGTAGCTGTACCAGACATTCCTGTGTCTGTGTTTCTTTGATCCCGGAGCAGCAGCGCGGACACCGAAGCACTTTGTCCAAGAATCTGTGTGTGTGAATGGAGGCAGAGTAGAAGCCTCTGTGGGAGAGAGAAGACCAAGTCCTGGGAGAATGGAGCCGTGAGGCCAGGCGACAGGGGTGGTAGAGGACCGGCAGTTGGGAAGTGGGGCTGACCCTGGAGGGGCTCGCGAGGGCGTGTTTGGTGCAGCCGCTTGCCTGGAGGTCTGGCCTGGTGATGGCAGACTTGGAAGCGGCTGGCGACCTGGAGACATGTGCCAAGGAGTTCTTGGGGGCCTGACTTGCCCTAGAGCTCCGGTGACTACAACCAGGTCAGGGCCTTGTTCAGAGCAGCCAGAGCGCTGTGTAGAGGGATGGGAAGAGTTAGCAGCCTGTGCGAAGGGACTGGACTCCCAAAGGGTCACTGGGCCAAGGAAGGGCCTGGCATTCGGGCAGTGGCCGTAAACAGGGGTGTACCGGCGGCGACCGAGGCCCTGTGAGACGGCAACTGACCAGTGTACTCTGTATTGTGTGCCGGTACTGTAAGGTAACCGGGTGTTAGATATGTGCAATATAATTTATGTACCGTGGAATGTAATGTGATGTTATTTGTATTATGTGATGTGAGTGTAATATAATGTATTTTTTCTGTATGTATGTACGTGAGAGGAGCAGTTTACATGTAATAAACTGCTGCATAATGGTGAAAAACATGTGTTGGTGTAATTTACGCTGTCAAGCGAACCCCCAGGAGTACGCTACCTCACAGAGACTTACCAGCCGACTGGCCTCAATGCAATTGTGTATATATCATACCAGTTATTTCTTTCTATCAACCTGTAGAAAATCAAGAACAAACACCAAATCAACCAGTTCAAGAAGAACCAATACAAGTGCAAAAAATGAAGCCTGTTATCCTGGAACCTGAGATTCCTGTAATCGGTGAACCTGCTAGTCTCATTGTAAGACAAAGAATTCCTAGACAGCTACCTATACTACCACCTTTAACAGAGGATAGTCCAGTAGACAGATTGCGTACTTACTATGGAATTACAGAAACACGTAGGAGCAGTAGAGAAAGAACTAGTACGTACACTACAACAACAGCTTTTGACACACCTACACTACGCAGATCCACACGTAGTACATTGTGACAACCCCCAAACAAATTTGGAGAATGGGTTTAAAATGTAGTGGAACCATATTACCTGTTAATCACTGTAAATAGTACCCATGTTCAAAAACTGTAAAAAGTAGTGTACAGAAGGGTGGAGGAACTGGGCCCTGTCCCAAGTAAATTAAGTTGGGGACAGAAAGTGCCTGGGTAGAGTAAGAAGGTTAGACCCGGCCTTCTAAGCAGAGACACCCATAGGGAATTTATAAAGTTTAAAATGTATACCCGTGTATATTCCTAAGCCATCAGAGACTTTACTGCTGGACTTTACCCTTTTTCCCATTTTATACACTTGGACAATAGTCACAGGACTTGTGTGACCAAAAACTTACTTTTTCCAGCCTGCGGCAGATGGACTTGTGCCGTATGGACTGGTTTTCATATTTTTCCTATTTTTCCCTTCCTTTTCAGTGATTTTTGTAATTTTTCAATTTAAAACTTTGTAAGTACCGGTTATTAAATGTGTATAAAATGTTTAGAGGTTAAGTTGTAAAGAAAACTTTTGCTCAGTCCGGGAGAACTGAAGTTAACGAAGGGGGAATGTGGCACCCTGGTTGGGGC
This sequence comes from Allobates femoralis, assembly GCA_033576535.1. Lineage (NCBI taxonomy): Eukaryota > Metazoa > Chordata > Amphibia > Anura > Aromobatidae > Allobates > Allobates femoralis. The sequence continues at coordinate 417,101,120 of JARQOC010000002.1, forward strand.
ACCACAGAACTCTTAGTACACAAATGGAATGTACACAGCAAGCAGACCTCACTAACTTACACACCTTTTACACCCCTTTCTCCCCAGGCCTCTAGGAGAGCTCCACTGGTTACCTTAAGCCAGTTCCCCTATAAATACGGGTCCTGGAGGGAGAAACGGTGGAGTGTGCAGTCACTTTAGAATTGTGAACAGCTAGGAGAGCTGACCTGGTACTGGAGCCACACTAGGCCCATACCAGTACACCCGGAAAGTGAGAGACTCTCGCAACAAGAGTCATAGGAACAAGAGGCAAATACCTCACAGGGACAGAGAAGTTATCACAACTCGCCCTAACAATCCGGTCACTGGGTCCGAGCTACAGGAGCCATAGTGCAGGCTGCAGAGAAACCAGCATCTCAACCAAGGGAGTTTAGCTTCCTGGACACCTGAAGCACCACCAGATGAGAGCCCCGGGAAGGGAAAATTGCAAATCCTTCAACTCTTTATACTGCCCTCAGTGCAGCAAACTCAGGTGAGACACGTCCCACCAGAACGTGCAACCCCGGTCCGGCAGGATTCTACATCCACCAGACCCTGTAGAACTGAGTACATACGAAAGCCTACACCACTGCTTGCTGTGGAAGCTCCAGGAGTGTCTACTTCATCGAGTGTACCTGTCGTCACCAGTAAAAGGTACAGAAAAGACTTTATGTGTCCGTGCACCATTCCTGGATTAACACTCAGAATTACCCGAGCTGCCGTATTCCAGCTGGTGCAGCTCCTGGCCCCGGGGACTCCTGCTCATCCTGTGGGGAGCATCCCATCTAGCTGCCGCACATCCCCCGGAGGCCCAAGCAGCGCTGATGCATTCACCGGACTCCCACAGGTGGCGTCACGACAAACAAGAATCATCCAAACCCTTTAAAAATCCCCTTTGATCTGACCACCAGGCCCCACAGCCTCAGGTGCGGAACCTTGACGAGGGAATCATCGCCTGAGACGTGAGCATCCAGCAACGGTGAGTCATATATACTCTGCTACCCACGCAGCTGCCTGTATACTCTGCTACCCACGCAGCTAACTGTATACTCTGCTATCCATAGAGCTACCTGTATATACTCTGCTACCCACGCAGCTGACTGTATACTCTGCGACCCACAGAGAAACCCGTATATACTCTGCTACCCACGCAGCCAGCTGTATACTCTGCTACCCACAGAGCTACCTGTATATACTCTGCTACCCTCGAAGCCGCCTGAATAGACTCTGATACCCACACAGCTGCCTGTATACTCTGCTACCCACAGAGCTGCCTGTATATACTCTGATACCCACGCAGCTAGCTGTATACTCTGCTACACACGGAGCCGCCTGTATAGACTCTGCTACCCACGCAGCCGCCTGTATATACTCTCCTACACACGCAGCCGCCTGTATACTCTGCTACCCACAGAGCCACCTGTATATACTCTGCTACCCATGCAGCTGACTGTATACCTGCTGTATAATACCCTACACTTAACTCCATAAAGACTGTATACTGTATACATGTTCATAAATATTTGTATTTCTACTTTAACATTGTTAAACCTACACTACACATAGTGTAGTGGTATGTGTTCTTTACTGTAATTCATTCTATTTATATTTTATATATATGTATATATACAATATATTTTATGTACATATATATCTATTACGTAAACAGTTTTTTCCTTATTGCTTTTTTGTTTACATTTCATAGTCATATATATTTATCTAAAACCTAAGAACCTTAACAATAAACTTATGTACATTCTTTTTCTGTCACTATTACCTTATAGTATGATGCTTTGCCCTTATTTTGCAAATGTTAATTGTGCTGTTCCCAGTTTATCTATTGACTTTCAGCCATACATGGACATTTGTAATGTTGTGCTTTAATTGTATAATCTATGCATCTGCTATCCTTGCTGCCATCTACTGGTCATTGTGCATTTCACTGTATGTTGTACTTCCCATAATTCTTTTCTGTCTGTAACTCCTCCTTGGGAATGTTTCTCTTCCTGCTTTGTCTTTTCTCCACCATTCTGACCTCATGCTTCAGGACTGGAGGAAGGATTCTCTTGTTACCTGTAATCTGGTGCATCTATAACAGTTCTAATGTACAGTGCTAACTCCTACCTCATCTTCATCGCTTCATCTTCCCTGGAATCTCATCTATTCAAGGTATTGTAAATAAAGACTGTTAACTTATCACTGCATCATCCTTCCGGACATCCACGTAGCTGATAAGACCTAGGAGCACAGATTAGTGAGTAACGCTATCCGCCATTGTTTATATAGAGATCGTGATCACATCCCTCAGACACATCTCACCCACATATATCGGTGGCAGAATAGTAACAAGAGACCTAAGCCTTCAGTGACTGTATGCATATACATTGTCTGCTAGCAAGTCTTCACCGCCGCCATCCATGCTAAAGCATGTCCACGAAAAGCACCGCGGACCCATTGGCAAGTGAAGCGCACCATGATGCTGTAGGAGCAGAGGCCACACTTACTGCAGAGCAGGATGCTGCAGGAGCAGAGTCCACACTTACTGCAGAGCAGGATGCTGCAGGAGCAGAGTCCACACTTACTGCAGAGCAGGATGCTGCAGGAGCAGAGTCCACACTTACTGCAGAGCAGGACGTACGATCCAAACGTGTAACCAAGCCGACACAAAAGGTCAGAGAGAACCTTGAAACCACTAGAGATGAGTTCCATGATAACCTAGAACATTTATGGGGCAAAGTCAATCACTATTTAGCAGCTCTTCTACGCTCTAACAGTGACGCCGCAAAGTTAACCGCCACATTGAATCGTTTATCTGCCGCCTATGATCGCTACCAGAGACTATCTGCAAAGTACGTCACGTTCTTGAGTACCTATGACATGGAAAATGACCCAGCAGAACAAGATGAAAGGGAAGCTCTCTTCTAAGAAAGGGCCTCATTAGTGCGAGATGCTCAGGATAAGGCAGAGCTCCGCATCGCTCACCTCCAAGAGGCTAGGTCATATCGTACAACATCGACCAAAATCACGTCTCGGTCTTCCAGATCATCTCACTCCAGGAGGTCGATATATGTCCAACAAGTTACTGGAGATCCGTGTGGCTCCAGAGGAAGCTAGAGTAAAAAGATCCTTTGCTAAGAAGGAGGCTGAAGTGGAACTAGAAACTCAGAAAAATGAGATGGAAGCTCAAAGGAAATTAAACATACTCCAAGCAGAAAAGGAAGAAGCAACAGCCCTTGCTAAACTGAAGGTCCTTGAACAAGCACTGGGACAAGATCATAATTCGGACTGTCTTATTCCAGGAGAAATGAAGGACTCAGTTGAATGCACTACTGACTACATGCTAAGACACTTAACATCTGCATCAGCACCACCTCCGTTTTCTAACACGGATGCACCAACAAGCCAAGAGATGTCGCCACCTACTGCTGACAAGGTAACTTCCGGCACTAATTCACGATTTAGGCCGCAGCCAGCGGACCCAATAGATACTAAACCGCAGCTTAACCCTTATATTGCATCATTTCGTCCTGATTTGTCGCAGTCATATAAGCCAGAGAACTTACATCCCCCACAGATATCACAAGTTCATCCTGCAGCAATGGCCGGGAGATCGGACATGTCTGACTTCGCCAGATACATGATTCGCCGGGAATTAATAAACATTAGTCTCTCTAAGTTTGATGATCGTGCTGAGAATTATAGAGCCTGGAAATCGACCTTTCAAGCAGTGATCCAAGATCTTAACCTCACTGGGAAGGAACAACTGGATTTGCTTGTTAACTGGTTAGGCCCGGAATCAGCAGAGCACATCAAGACAATAAGGGCAGTTCATGTCGACTATTCAGATGTAGGCCTTATTGCAGCCTGGGCGAGACTGGAAGAAACCTACGGCAGCTCAGAAGCCATAGAATGTGCCTTATTCAGGAGACTGCAAACCTTCCCAAGGATAACAAACAAGGACAATAGAAAACTTCAAGATCTGAGCGACCTGCTAAAGGAAATAGAATTGGCAAAATTAGACTCACGTCTTTCAGGACTGAGCTACCTAGATACTGCTCATGGTGTTAACCCAATAGTGTCCAAGTTACCACACGGCATGCAAGATAAATGGGCAGACCATAGCTCACGGTATAAAAGGCAGCATAATGTGTCCTTTCTCCCCTTTTCCCATTTTTCCAGGTTCATCAGTGACCAAGCTCAGAAGAAGAACAACCCCAGCTTCGACTTCACTGAACCTACTCCACCAGCATCATCATCTTCTACAAGGTATGACAACACCGCCAAACGAAGAGAGTCAAGGAACACAGTGTCTGTGAGAAAGACCGACGTTCCACCTATTGATCCAGCCTCCACTAAAACAAATTATGTTACTCCTACAGTTATGGACAATAACCGCATGTGCCCTATCCACAAAAGGCCTCACCCACTTCAGGGCGAAGACTTTGCAGGAGCGTAAAGATACCCTCAAGGAGCTTGGGATTTGTTATAAGTGTTGCGCCTCTTCAGACCACCGCGCTAAGGACTGCAAGGCCGTCATTAAGTGCACTGAATGCAGTAGTGACAAATACGTTGCGTCTATGCATCCCACGCCAGCTCCACACAACCCACAACCTTCCACATCCGACCCTGCTCAAAAGCATGGCGGAGAGCCACAAGTTCCTAACCCAACTGCAACTGCCGTTACCTCCTCATGCATTCAGGTTTGTGGGAAGGGGACTGGACCTAAATGCTGTGCCAAGGTATGTCTGGTTAAGGTCTATCCAGAAGGACAACCTGACAAGGCCTCCAAAATGTATGCCATAATAGATGAACAAAGTAACCGGTCTCTAGCAAGGCCCAAACTCTTTGAGATCTTCAACATAAAGGGACAAACGACCCCATATACCCTGAATACCTGCTCTGGTCGGGTCGAGACTTCTGGTAGGAGAGCCTCTGGGTACATAATCTCTTCAGTCAAAGGAAACGTGCATATACCCTTGCAAACCCTAATTGAATGTGATCAGATACCTGATAACAGGGAGGAGATTCCCACTCCGGAAGCCGCCCTTCATCATCGTCACTTGAGGCACCTAGCTAATGAAATTCCTCCTTTGGACACGAATGCTGAAATCCTAATCCTACTCGGAAGGGACATTCTGACGGTCCACAAGGTGCGCCAACAATGCAACGGCCCAGATGATGCTCCATATGCCCAAAGACTTGATCTAGGCTGGGTAATCGTGGGCGACGTATGTCTGGAAATAAGTCACGAGGCATCCGAAGTAAACGCCTGCAAAATTTATGTGCTCCAAAATGGTCGCACAACTCACTTTAAGCCATGCCCTCATCACTACTAAATAAAAGAAAGGTTCTCAGATTGCATCCAGGAACCTAACATCATTCCCACCCCCTACGGTGACGGCTTAGAGAGGACAGTGTTTCACACATAAAAGGACGACAACAAGGTCGCCTTATCCATAGAAGACAAGGAGTTTCTTAAAATGATGGACACTGGATTCTTCAAAAATGAACCTGGCCGCTGGGTTGCTCCCTTACCCTTCAAGACTACAAGGACAAAGCTTCCTAATAATCGAGAACAGGCCTTCTCTAGGTTCATCTCATTGCAGAGAGCATTAAAGAACAAGCCCGAAATGAAGGAACATTTCATAGCCTTTATGGTCAAAATATTTTGCAATGACCATGCAGAGCCAGCTCCACCATTGCAAGCTGATGAAGAATGCTGGTATCTACCTTCCTTTGGAGTATATCATCCAAGAAAGCTGAAACAAATCAGAGTGGTGTTTGATTCAAGCGCCAAACATGACGGTGTGTCCCTGAATGACGTTCTCCTCACTGGTCCCAACCTGACTAATAACCTAGTGGGAGTGCTCATGAGATTCAGGAATGAACCGGTCGCCATTACCACTGACATTGAACAAATGTTCCATTGTTTCATCGTACGACAAGACCACAGAAATTATCTCCGTTTCCTATGGTACCGAGACAACGACACCAACAAGGAAATGGTCGAATGCCGCATGAAGGTGCATGTGTTCGGAAACAGTCCTTCTCCCGCAGTCGCTACGTTCGGCCTACGTAGGACTGCTTCCGATGGCGAAGCATAGTTCGGGAAGGATGCCCAACAGTTCGTTGAAAAAGACTTCTGTGTGGATGACGGACTTAAATCCCTGCCCACAACGGAAGAAGCCATAGATCTGCTTAAACGGACACAAGGTATGCTGTCTAAAGGTCATTTAAGGTTGCATAAAATTGCCTCCAATAGTGCTGTCGTCATGAAGGCCTTTCACCCTAATGATTATGCCACTGAATTCAGGGACTTGAACCTAGGCTCAGACAATCCACCAATACAAAGAAGTCTGGGCCTGAGGTGCAACTTGTTAAAGGACTCATTCAGCTTTCAGGTTAATGGTGCCGAAAAAACATTTACTAAGCGTGGGGTTCTGTCGGTGGTGAACAGTCTATATGATCCACTTGGATTTGTCGCACCCCTGACTATACAAGGCAAGCTTCTGCTGAGACAACTCTCAGAATCCATTAAGGACTGGGATGTACTACTCCCTGCGGACAAACAATTAAGGTGGAAGTCGTGGAGAGAATCTCTTTTTGCCTTGGATAAGGTCGACATACCACGTTGTTACATCCCGACATCCCTTTCTATGAGTCGTAGGAAAGAGATTCATGTATTTGCTGATGCCTCCACTGAAGCTATTGCAGCCGTTGCTTATTTGAAGGTTACGGACTCTAACGATGAAGCCCATGTGGGATTTCTGTTTGGGAAGGCCAAACTAGCACCTAAACCCGAGCATACCATACCCAGACTCGAGCTCCGAGTGGCTGTACTAGTCGTAGAAATTGCAGACTTCATACAAAGCGAACTGGCTATTCACGTGGACGACACAAGAAACTACACAGTCAGTAAGGTAGTTCTGGGCTACATATACAACCAGACGAAACGCTTTTATGTCTACGTCAGTAACTGCGTTAAAAGGATAAGGAGATCCTCTAAACTGCAGCAATGGCAGCACATTCCATCCCATCTGAACCCTGCGGACCTTGCTACCAGACCAATGTCTGTTGGTGCTTTCGCAAACTCTTCTTGGTTAACTGGACCAAAGTTCCTTCACAACCAGTGCGAAGAGACCGCTGTTGAAGACGACTTCAGCATTCAGGATCCAGATGTCGACCCAGAGATTCGTCCTGATGTCAACACCTTCATCACCAAATCCAAGGAGAAGATTGGCTTGGACTATGGGCGATTTGAGCAGTTCTCAAGATGGACGAGGTTGGTTTGCGCCATTGCAAGGGTAGTCCACATCGTACAATGCTATCGCAATAAGGACGGTAACACTGATTGCTGTGGTTGGCACATCTGCCATAAGCCTCTCTCTGCAGAAGACATTGCTTCATGTGAACTGTGTGTGATACGCAATGTGCAGCAGAATATCCGTCCAACCAAAGGAACTCTTCCTAGTAACTTAGCCTTTGAATTACAATTGGGTTGGAGACAGTTTGACCAAACGCAGCTTCTCCAATCCAAAGATGGGTTATCCTTTGGACTATTTCAGGAACTTGTTACAGACATTCGTCTACCTTGTTCTATTTTTGGTTATTGTTGCATGCATACATTGTTTCTTTTATCTTACAGGTTGAGATATTCCTTCCCGTATTCCAGGTAAATACCCCAAATTCAGAACTGTTTATTTAGTGAAATCCAAGGATTTCAGACGGGGAGTGTGCTGTTCCCAGTTTATCTATTGACTTTCAGCCATACATGGACATTTGTAATGTTGTACTTTAATTGTATAATCTATGCATCTGCTGTCCTTGCTGCCATCTACTGGTCATTGTGCATTTCACTGTATGTCGTACTTCCCATAATTCTTTTGTCTGTAACTCCTCCTTGGGAATGCTTCTCTTCCTGCTTTGTCTTTTCTCCACCATTCTGACCTCATGCTTCAGGACTGGAGGAAGGATTCTCTTGTTACCTGTAATCTGGTGCATCTATAACAGCTCTAATCTACAGTGCTAACTCCTACCTCATCTTCATCCCTTCATCTTCCCTGGCATTTCATCTATTCAAGGTATTGTAAATAAAGACTGTTAACTTATCACTGCATCATCCTTCCGGACATCCACGTAGCTGATAAGACCTAGGATCACCGATTAGTGAGTAACGCTATCCGCCATTGTTTATATAGAGATCGTGATCACATACCTCAGACACATCTCACCCACATATATGAGTGGCAGAATATTAATAAAAACTATGCTTTTTTCACAAGCGCAAAGAGTGTCATACCTGTTTACTGTTCCTGTTAGCACATCTAAGGATGCACACAATTCATTTCACCGCACTCCCAATGCAATCGCATCGGGCCTTTTTCTAGTATATAGATAAAATATAACAACCACATGTAATGAATCTCTAAGGCTGCTTGACGCTGGGAAGGTCGATTCTTGTGACCTAACCACTAACATTTTTCTTACCTCTCTACGGACGTTCCCCCCAAACTTCCCCAAGAATAAAAGGTCAGACAACAATCCAATTTTCTTGGATAAAAATGGCCACAGCAGCCAATTTATTTATAAGAAAAACATATAAATACCACAATTGGTGAGGTCCTCGAAGCTACCAAAATCTGGTGATTTTCCCCATGACATTGCCCCTCCCCTCCCTTACCCCTAGCCGTGTTCACTGGCTCAGGAGCACTGTGAAACTGAGGGAAGAGGTTGTCCTCCAATACCGTTATGATGAACCCGACGTTCCATCGCCGGGTATCACCCAAAATTTTCACCAAGATGAACCCGACGTTCCATCGCCGGGTATCACCCAAATCTCACCAGACCATTCTCAAATATCCATCCAATAAGGGGGATCCCCGTATTTAATGAATCCCCAATCCCGACTTTATAACCAACTTCGAGGACTCACCAACGCTTCAAAAGCATTAAGAAAAACTGAATTTAGAAAAAAACCTTCGACTCACAAAGAGTCATCCTACAGCACTCAGGAGAGGAAAAACCCCCTGTGGAGGAAACCTCTAGGGAACCATGGCTGACAGATTGCCCTTCCCTTGGGCTTAGAAGGTGAATTTCAACATTAAATCTTCATAGCAAAGGTATAAACCAACATGGTAGCGCCGCCGATGATCGCCACTGGCCGCTGTGACCCGGAATTTCTTCTCTTTAGGGGCGGGCGGGTGGGAATTTTATGTCCATTGATCCGAGGACAAAGAGGACCCTCAAGCTTGGTCATTCCTATTTATGCTTCCCCCCCACCCCACCCCATGAATCCCCACCTATATCTATGTCATTTCCTCCCTACCTTCAGACCACTACCCTTTGGATCACCTTTCATCCCACTCCCTACTGTCCCCCCCTATCTTCCCACATGGTCACTCCTCCCTCCCATCGTCATGTCAGGCTCCCACCACCACTCTGTGGAGTGTACACCTGAGACTTTCACATCAGCGTTTTACGCTGATCGCGGCAGTTGCGGTGTAAAAACCGCAACTGCCGTGATTACCGCATAACGGCCGTACTAGCAGTTCACTTGCGGCAAGCCCCATACAATGTCTATGGGGCTTGCGGCAAGTGCGGTGTCGGCACTTGCGGCAGGTGCGGCCATGAAAAAAATGCGTTTTTTTCGCTGGCCGCACTTGCCGCAAGTGTCGAAAGTGCACTTGCCGCACCTGCCGCACACTTACCGCAAGCCCCATAGACATTGTATGGGGCTTGCCGCAAGTGATCGCGGCTGTTATGCGGTAATCGCGGCAGTTGCATTTTTTTCACCGCAACTGCCGCGATCAGCGTAAACCGCTGATATGAAAGGGGCCTAAGATATTTTTTTAATTGCAACACATCTTATCCTTCTGCTAAAAGACATTGTATGGAAACCATCCTATTCTATGCTCACTTGCGACGTAGTAGCTCTTTATATGAATACTAGATGGTGGCCCGATTCTAAAGAATCGGGTAGTCTAGAATCCATATATAGTTTATTTACTAATAGTTACGGGAGTGCAGTGAAATGAATTGTATGTATACAGGCGGCTTTGTGGGTAGCAGAGTATATAGGCGGCTCTGTGGGTAGCAGAGTATACGGTGGCTCAGTGGTTAGCACTGCGCGGTGGCTCAGTGGTTAGCACTGCGCGGTGGCTCAGTGGTTAGCACTGCGCGGTGGCTCAGTGGTTAGCACTGCGCGGTGGCTCAGTGGTTAGCAGTACGCGGTGGCTCAGTGGTTAGCACTACGCGGTGGCTCAGTGGTTAGCACTGCGCGGTGGCTCAGTGGTTAGCACAGCGCAGTGGCTCAGTGGTTAGCAGTGAGTGCGGAGAAAGTGGTTAGCGCGGTCAGCGCAGCGCCGTGGGCAGAGTGGTCAGCGCAGCGCCGTGGGCAGAGTGGTCAGCACAGTGCCGTAGGCAGAGTGGTCAGCGCAGCGCCGTGGGCAGAAATGGTCAGCGCAGCGCCGTGGGTAGAGTGGTCAGCGCAGCGCCGTGGGCAGTGTGGTGAGCGCAGCGCCGTGGGCAGAGTGGTGAGCGCAGTGCCGTGGGCAGAATGGTGAGCGCAGCGCCGTGGGCAGAGTGGTGAGCTCAGCGCCGTTGGCAGAGTGGTCAGCGCAGCGCTGTGGGCAGAGTGGTCAGCGCAGTGGGCAGAGTGGTCAGCGCAGCAGCGCGGTGGGCAGAGTGGTCAGCGCAGCAGCGCGGTGGGCAGAGTGGTCAGCGCAGCAGCGCGGTGGTCAGTGCAGCAGTGCAGTGGTCAGCGCAGGAGTGCGGTGGTCAGTGCAGCAGCGCGGTGGTCAGCGCAGCAGCGCAGTGGGCAGAGTGGTCAGCGCAGCAGCGCAGTGGGCAGAGTGGTCAGCGCAGCAGCACGGTGGGCAGAGTGGTCAGTGCAGCAGCGCGGTGGGCAGAGTGGTCAGTGCAGCAGCGTGGTGGGCAGAGTGGTCAGCGCAGAAGCGTGGTGGGCAGATTGGTCAGCGCGGTGGGCAGAGTGGTCAGCGCAGCAGCACAGTGGGTAGAGTGGTCAGCACAGCAGCGCGGTGGTCAGAGTGGTCAGCGCAGCAGCGCGGTGGGCAGAGTGGTCAGCGCGGTCAGGACAGCAGCGCGGAGGTCAGTGCAGCAGTGCGGTGATCAGCGCAGCAGCGCGGTGGTCAGTGCAGCAGCGCGGGTGGTAAGTGCTGCAGCGCGGTGGTCAGCACAGCAGCGTGGTGGGCAGAGTGGTTAGCGCAGCAGCACGGTGGGCAGAGTGGTCAGCGCAGCAGTGTGGTGGGCAGAGTGGTCAGCGCGGTGGGCAGAGTGGTCAGCGCAGCAGCGCAGTGGGCAGAGTGGTCAGCACAGCAGCGCAGTGGGCAGGGTGGGCAGAGTGGTCAGCGCAGCAGCGCGATGGGCAGAGTGGTCAGCACGGTCAAGGCAGCAGCGCGGTGGTCAGTGCAGCAGTGCGGTGATCAGCGCAGCAGCGCGGTGGTCAGCGCAGCAGCGCGGTGGTCAGTGCAGCAGCACGGTGGTAAGCGCAGCAGTGCGGTGGTTAGCGCAGCAGCGCGGTGGGCAGAGTGGTCAGCGCAGCAGCGCAGTGGGCAGAGTGGTCAGAGTGGTCAGCGCAGCAGCGCGGTGGGAAGAATGGTCAGCGCAGCAGCGTGGTGGGCAGAGTGGTCAGCGCAGCAGCGCAGTGGGCAGAGTGGTCAGCGCAGCAGCGTGGTGGGCAGAGTGGTCAGCGCAGAAGCGCGGTGGGCAGAGTGGTCAGCGCAGAAGCGCGGTGGGCAGAGTGGTCAGTGCGGTGGGCAGAGTGGTCAGCACGGTCAGCGCGTTGGGCAGAGTGTTCAGCGCAGCAGCACGGTGGCCAGAGTGGTCAGCGCAGCAGCGCAGTGGGCAGAGGTGGTCAGCGCAGCAGCGCGGTGGGCAGAGTGGTCAGCGCAGCAGCGCGGTGGGAAGAGTGGTCAGCGCAGCAGCGTGGTGGGCAGAGTGGTCAGCGCAGCAGCACGGTGGGCAGAGTGGCCAGTGCAGCAGCGCGGTGGGCAGAGTGGTTAGCGCAGCAGCGCGGTGAGCAGAGGTCAGCGCAGCAGCGTGGTGGGCAGAGTGGTCAGCGCGGTGGGCAGAGTGGTCACGCGGTGGGTAGAGTGGTCACGCGGTGGGCAGAGTGGTCACGCGGTGGGCAGAGTGGTCAGCGCAGCAGTGTAGTGGGCAGAGTAGTGAATGCAGCAGCGCGGTGGGCAGAGTGGTCAGAGTGGTTGGTCAGTGCAGCAGCGTGGTGGGCAGAGTGGTCAGCGCAGCAGCGCAGTGGGCAGGGTGGTCAGCGCAGCAGCGTAGTGGGCAGGTGGCGGGGGGCAGGATGGAGTGAGCGGGGCAGGATGGAGCCGGTGGGGCAGGATGGAGCCAGCGAAGCAGGATGGTGGTGAGGGGGTAGGATGGATCCGACAGGGCAGGCTGATGGCAGGGGGAGGGGGGTGGCAGGATGGTGGGGAGGGTGCAGGATGGGGAGGGGGCAGGATGGATGCGGGGGGGGGCAGGATGGATGTGGGGGTTCAGGATGGATGCAGGGGGAGGCATGATGGAGCCGGCGAGATAGGATGGATGCGGGGGTCGCTCCCCTCCTGTCACTCACTGGTCACAGTGACGTTTTCATCCTCCGGCATGACAGTGGTGCAGGCTCGGGCTCCCCAGTGTAATCCCCGCAGTGTAGAGTCGTAGTCCTGGTAACTTAGTGCCGCACAGTGTGGAGCAGGGACTTCCTCCACATCCACCTAGCAGCTCCGGCAGCCAGGACTGGGATGGGGCGGAGCCTCATAAATGTCGGCTCCGGAGCTGTGAGGCGCCCTAAGGCTATGTGCACATCAGTCGTTTTCTGGGCTGTTTTTGGACGTTTTACGTCGGCGTTTTCTGCTGAGTTTTATGTTAATTTATGTTAATCCTAGCCACCGGCTGGGTTAACATGATACTCAATGGAGTTTAGAAAACGCTGTCTTCATTAGAACGTTTTTCTTCTGGTCGTTTTCAGTCAAAACTGAGTTTTTTCAGTCAAAACTGAGTTTTTACAACGTTTTTCAAAGAATAGAGCAAGTGACTTCTTTCCTCCGTTTTTCCAGCGCTTCCAGCTGATCAAGTGCACAAAAAACTCAGTTTTCAAAACAGCCGAGAAAAACGCCGAGAAAAACGCTGGAAAACCCGGCTGAAAATGAGCAAAAAACGAGGGACACTGCTGAGCACAGAAAACTCAGTTTCTGCTAAAAAAACCCAGGTTTTTGGACGTTCTGCAGAGATGCACAAACGTCAGATGTGCACTTACCCTAACTCTCCAGAGCTCAGCGGCCCCGATCTCAGGGCAGCCAGAAAAGGGGACAGGACAGAGGGGGGACCGGACCGCAAGGGGACAGGACAGAGGAGCGCAGGGGGAAAGGACACAGGACCGCAGGGGGACACAGGACTGACGAGGACAGGACCACATGGGGAGAGGACACTGGACTGCAGGGGGACAGGATCACAGGGGGACAGGACGGGAGAGTGTGGGGCGCAGGAGAGGCCGCCGATGGCGAGAGGGGGGCAGTATTAGCCCCGCTCTCGCTAACGGTCGGCCATCTTGGTACGCCCTTAGTGGGTTGTACATCCAGCTTCTGTCCGGATCTGACGTCATTTCGAGCAGAAACGGACAGTAGCTGGCTTAGGCAATTATTATATTAGATATATTAGATATTAGTTTATGAGATGCATTTGGCGTTATCCAAGCTTGCATGGCAGCATAAATTAAGTCTTTCCGCTCCTGGCCAGCTCTGCTCCAATGCCCCCTTCACCCAGGGGGAGAAGGAAAGGAGTGGTAGACCCCCATACAAATACAACAGGTAAACGAAAGTTACAGCAAATCACACAGAGATATAAGATAACACATGCATAAGAGAAAAATCTGTCAAGAGAATTTTCTCAGCACACTAAACAGAACTTCAATAACTCACCAGCAACCAGCTCACCACAGCATATTGACCAGTCTTGCACAAAAAGAAAAAAGCTACAGTCAGCATGGAAAGTCTGATTACTCCATATTAGGACTCATTCACATGTCCGTGCCTCCGGCACGTAAGCAGTCCATGCGGAAACATGCCGGAGGCACGGACATACGGGGACACATGTTCCCCTGTAGACCCATGCAGACATCCGTGATGCCACACGGACCGTGTCTCCGTGTGGAGCACATGCTTGTCTGTGTGCTCCACATGGCGACAAGTCAGTTTTTTTGCGGAGCCACAGACCGTTTTTTGGTCCAAACGTCCTGCACACGGATGTTCACACTGTGACATCCGTGTGCACGGACCATGGACGAAAGGAAAAAAGCTTCAAAATAAACAATTTCATACTCACCTCGCTCCAGCAGTGCCTGGTCCTCTCTCTTCCAGTGCCGCTCATTAGGGCTCATGAATATTCACTTCACTGAGCCCAAGAGCGGACCGGAAGAGAGAACAACTGTCAGCGCTGGAGCGAGGTGAGTATGCGGTGACAGGCTGTCCGTGTGCTATCCGTGAAAGCACAGATAGCACAAGGACAGCACCCATCGTGTCACACGGCCGTGACACATGGGTCTATGCCCCGCCCCCAAACGGCCTTGTTCCACACGTCCGTGGTAACATGGATGTGTGAAACCGGCCTACAAAAAGCTAGGCTGAATTCTGATAAGTTTCCCAGAACAGGTGATCCTAAAGGTAATCATGAGTCACACAGATCTAGGCCTCATTCACATGTCCATGCCTCCGGCACGTAAGCAGTACGTGCGGACACATGCCGGAGGCACGGACATACGGGGACACATGTTCCCCTGTGGACCCATGCAGACGTCCGTGATTCCGCACGGACCGTGTCTCCGTGTGGAGCACATGCGTGTCCGTGTGCTCCACATGGCAACAAGTCCGTTTTTATGTGGCGCCACGGACTGCATTTACGTCCAAACGTCCTGCACACGGATGTTCACACTGTGACACTGTGACCACGGACAAAAGGAAAAAGCTTCAAAATAAAGAATTTTATACTCACCTCGCTCCAGCGCTGACAGTTCCTCTCACTTCCAGTGCCACTCATTAGGGCTCATAAATATTGACTTCACTGAGCCCTAGAGCGGCCCGGAAGTGAGAGGAACAGCGGCGCTGGAGGAAGGTGAGTATGAGGTGACAGGCTGTCTGTGTGCTATCCGTGATGCAAGGATAGCACACGGACAGCACCCATTGTGTCACACGACCGTGACATATGGGTCTATGCCCCACCCCCAAACAGGCCTTGATCCACACATCCGTGGTAACACGGATGTGTGAAACTGGCCCTAGGCCAGTTTCACACATCCGTGCCTCCGGCACGTGTGTGGTCCGTGCTGACACATGCCGGAGGCTCGGACATACGGGGACACATGTTCCCCTATGGGCAAATTCACACTTCCGTTTTTCGGCACGGATTGTGTCTCCTTGTGGAGCACATGCGTGTCCGTGTGCTCCACACGGCAACAAGTCCATTTTTTTGCGGACACATGGACCGCATACGCCATGAAACGTCCATGCACACAGATGTCATCCGTGTGACATCCGTGTGCACGGACCACGGACGAAAGTGACAACCCTAAAAATAAATAATTTCATACTCACCTCGCTCCAGCGCTGACAGCTCCTCTCTCTTCCGATGCCGCTCATTAGTCTCATGAATTTCACTTCACTGAGCCTGACAGCAGCCCGGAAGTGAGAGGAACTGTCAGCGCTGGAGCGAGGCGAGTATGTAATGACATGCTGTCCTTGTGCTATCCATGGATCCACGGTTAGCACACTGACAGCACCCATCGTGTCACACGTCCGTGACACATGAGTCTATGCCCCATCCCCAAACGGCCTTGTTCCACATGTACGTAGTGACACGGATGTGTGAAACCGGCCCTAGGCCTCTTTCACACATCCGTGCCTCCGGCACAAGTGCGGTCCGTGCGGGCACATGTCGGAGGCACGGACATACGGGGACACACGATCCCCTATGGACCCATGCACATGTCCGTGATTCTGCACAGACCATGTCGCCGTGTGGAGCAGATGCGTGTCCGTGTGCTCCAATGGAGACATATCAGTTTTTTTGCGGACCCATGGAACACTTTTGGGTGAAAACTTCCATGCACATGGATGTCATCCATGGGGCATCCCTGTGCACAAAAGTAATAACTTAAAAATAAAGAAAGTCATACTCACCTCACTCCAGCACTGACAGTGTCTCTCACTTTCGGTGCCACTCATTAGGCTCATGAATATTCACTTCACTGAGCCCAACAGCGGACCTGAAGTGTGGGGAGCAGCGACACTGGAGGAAGGTGAGTATGTGAGGGCAGGCTGTCCATGTGCTATCTATGGATAGCAAACATGTGTCACACATCTGCCTGGGGCCCTTGTGTGCTGCCTTGGGTCCTGTGCATTACCTTGGGCCCCTGTGTGCTGCTTGGGCCCCCCATGCACTGCCTGTGGCCCTGTGCACTGCCTGGGGTCCCCATGCACTACCTGGGGGGCTGTGTGCTGCCTGTGGCCCCTGTGCACTGTCAGGAACCCATGTATTTTGCCTTGGCTACTGTGTGCTGCCTGCAGCCACCTTTGTGCTGCCTGAGGCCCTGTGCACTGTTTGAGGCCCCTGTGCACTGTCTGTGGCCCCAGTGTGCTGCCTGGCACCCCTGTGTGTTGCCTCGGGCCCTGTGTGCTGCCTGGAGCCCCTGTATTTTGCTTGGGGCCCCTGTGTGCTGCCTTGGTCTGTGTGCATTGCCTTGGGCCCTATGCACTGCCTGGGGTCCCTGTGCATTATCTTAGGCCCCTGTTCACTGCATGAGGCCCCTGTGTGCTGCTTGTGGACCTGTACACTGATTGGTACCCCTGTGTGCTGCTTGGGGCCCCGATGCACTGCCTGTGGCCCTGTGTGCTCTGCCTTGAACCCCTGTGTGTTGCCAGGGGCCCCTGTATGTTGCCTGAAAAAGGCCTCAAACATAGTTAATTTCTTTTGGCACACTATAGGTTAATGTCAGTTCTTACTGCTATCAAGTTCATTTAGTGATCTGCTCAGGTGTGACCACTCCCATCTCCTTCAAACAGTCACATGACCTATCAGCTAGTATTGGTGTTTGAATTTCATTCTTTGCAAGGTGCTTGGGTGGAAGGAGCTCTTGCTGAGCTATATGGTCAAACTGTCCTGTGGCTGAAAACATGGTAAAAACTGTGAAGCTGCTACTTATCCTTTTAAAGGGAGCCCGACCCCTCATAATCACCCCCAAGCCTCTGAATACTTGTCTCTGCACCCTCACAAATCATTTCCAACATTGCTCTTGTGTTGGAAATGCTCCCTATAAAAATGAAATCTAGCCTATTATACTTACTGAAAATGCGACTTCTGCTCTCAGAATAAGTCTTACAGGGCGTTCCATGTGGCACCTAAGCCGCGCATTATCATGCCCCGATGGGCGTGATGAGAAATCCAAGTCCTCCTCGCCCTGCTGTATGAGCGTAATAGCCGGTATGACGCAATTAGCGTCATATCCCGCAGGATGACGTCGGTACAACCCTTTAGGTGTACCGCCGACCTACCGTGCGCATTGCGCATGCGCGAGTTTTGCTTTATGGCCGGGAGCGCCGTAAAGCAAAAGCTGCGCACGTGCAATGCGTACGACGTCACCATGACTGGATGTGACGCAAATAGCGTCACACCAGCTATTACACCCATACAGCAGCGCGAGGAGGACTTGTATTTCTTATCACGTCCATCGGGCGTGATAATGAGCGGCTCAGGCAGGCTTAGGAGCGCACAGGGAATGCCCTGTGCGACTTATTCAGGGAGCAGAAGTCGCACTTTCAGTAAGTATAAAAGGCTAGATTTAATTTTTTATAGGGAGCATTTCCAACACAAGAGCAATGTTGGAAATGATTTGTGAGGGTTCAGGGACAGGTATTCAGAGGCTTGGGGGTGATTATGAGGGGTCAGGTTCCTTTTAAGTATTTCACTGTTTGTCTTTTCTTTTCTTCTTGTTGTATTATTTCAGTGGTGAGACTAGTGTTTTCGGTGGCCAGATCCCTACTTATGGATAAGAGCAGGGCAATTTAGGGCCTAGGTATCCAGCTCAGTGATGGAGTGAAATAACCCATATAAGTACATCCTCAGGTAAGTGTACGAGGTGTCCATTTTCCCATTCCCTATTGACAGGCCATGCCATTGTTATTGTTTTCCTGGTGTTCCCATATGTGTTGGGTTATGCAACACTGTTATGCTGTGTATTTTGACATATGCCAGTCTGTGTGTGATGTAATCACTATATATGATATATATACAACTTGTTTTTTCTTTTCTGTTTTTTGCTGGGCTCTAGGGTTAAATTTGTGATTTAAAAGCCAGTCCTTGATTTTGGTGAAAACCAGACAAAAATGTACACTGCAACTTTTCAGTGTGTGGTGTGGTGGTGTGTTTTTTTTTTTTTTTTTCTCTCTACCATGGGTGGTTAATATTTTTGTTTCCAAATGTTGAAGACATGTCCAGTTGACAACTGCAAGGAGCCTCCCTAGCATATCTTTTTTATGTTAAAAAAGACATATGGGAAGTTATAATAAACTGTGTGATGACCTGTGTGATGTATGACCTACTTGTGATGTATGACCTGTGAGGTCTGTGTGTGATGTATGACCTGTGTAACCAGTGTCATGTGTGGCCAATGTGGCATGCTTGACATGTGTGACCTGTGTGTGATGAGTGACCTGTGTGATGAGTGACCTGTGTGTGATGAGTGACCTGTGTGTGATGGTGACCTGTGTGTGAGTGTGATGATGTGTGGAGTATGACCTGTGTGTGATGTGTGACCTGTGTGTGACCTGTGACCTGTGTGTGATGTATGAACTGTGTGGGCCTGTGTGTGAGTTGAACTGTGTGACCTGTGTGTGGTGTTGACCTGTGACCTGTGTTTTGACCTGTGACCTGTGTGTGACCTGTGACCTGTGTGTGGCCTGTTGACCTGTGTCTGTGTGTTGACTGTGTGCCTGTGTGTGATGTGTGACTGTGATGTATGACCTGTGTGTGAGTGTGACCTGTGTGTGTGATGTGTTGACGTGTGACCTGTTGTGACCTGTGTGGTGATGTGTGACCTGTGTGTGATGTGTGGCCTGTGTTTGATGTGTGAAGTTATGACTTGTGTGTGAAGTATGACCTGTCTGACCTGTGTGTGATGTGTGACCTGTGTGTGATGTGTGACCTGTGTGTGTGATGTGTGAGTTGCTTGTGTGTGATGTGTGACCTGTGTGTGATGTGTGACCTGTGTGTGATGTGTGATGTGTGACCTGTGTGTGATGTGTGACTGTGGACCTGTGTGTGATGTGTGACCTGTGTGTGATTGTGTGACCTGTGTGTGGTGTTGATGTGACCTGTGTGTGATGTGTGCCTGTGTGTGATGTGTGACCTGTGTGTGGTGTGTGACCTGTGATGTGTGACCTGTGATGTGACCTGTGTGTGATGTGTGACCTGTGTGATGTGTGACCTGTGTGTGATGTGTGACCTGTGTGTGGTGTGTGACCTGTGTGTGATGTGTGACCGTGTGTGATGTGTGACCGTGTGTGACCTGTGTGTGAGTGTGACCTGTGTGTGACTGTGTGACGTGTGGCCTGTGTGTGACGTGTGGCCTGTGTGTGACTGTGACCTGTGTGTGACTGTGCCTGTGTGTGACCTGTGACCTGTGTGTGACTGTGACCTGTGTGTGATGTTGCCTGTGTGTGAGTGTGACCTGTGTGTGATGTTGACCTGTGTGTGATGTGGCCTGTGTGTGAGTGTGGCTGTGTGTGAGTGTGGACCTGTGGTGTGACTGTGTGGATGTGTGGCCTGTGTTGATGTGTGTGGCTGTGTGTGTGTGAAGTGTGGCCTGTGTGTGAAGTGTGGCGCTGTGTGTGAAGTGTGGCCTGTGTGTGAAAGTGTGGCCTGTGTGTGGTGGTTGAGTGTGACCTGTGTGTGATGTGTGGCGTGCTGTGTGTGAAGTGTGGCCTGTGTGTGAAGTGTGGCCTGTGTGTGAAGTGTGGCCTGTGTGTGAGTGTGACCTGTGTGTGAGTGATGGCCTGTGTGTGATGTGGCCTGTGTGTGATGTGTGGCCTGTGTGTGATGTGTGGCCTGTGTGATGTGTGACCTGTGATGTGTGACCTGTGATGTGTGACCTTGTGATGTGTGACCTGTGTGTGATGTGTGGCCTGTGTGTGAGTGTGGACCTGTGTGTGATGTGTGACCGATGTGTGACAGTGTGCCTTGTGTGATGTGTGCCTGTGTGTGATGTGTGGCCTGTGTGTGAAGTGTGGCCTGTGTGTGAAGTGTGGCCTGTGTGTGAAGTGTGGCCTGTGTGTGAAGTGTGCCTGTGTGTGAGTGTGGCCTGTGTGTGATGTGGACCTGTGTGTGAGTGTGGCCTGTGTGTGATGTGTGGCCTGTGTGTGATGTGTGGCCTGTGTGTGATGTGGCCTGTGTGTGTGACAGTGTGGCCTGTGTGTGATGTGTGGGCCTGTGTGTGAGTGTGGCCTGTGTGATGACGTGTGGCCTGTGGTGAAGTGTGCCTGTGTGTGTGACGTGTGGCCTGTGTGTGACGTGTGCCTTTTGTGTGAGTGTGCCTGTGTGTGACGTGTGTGTGTGCTGTGTGTGACTGTGTGCCTGTGTGTGACGTGTGGCCTGTGTGTGACTGTGTGTGATGTGTGACCTGTGTGTGATGTGTGACCTGTGTGTGAGTTGACCTGTGACCTGTGTGTGACGTGTGACCTGTGTGTGACGTGTGACCTGTGTGTGACGTGTGACCTGTGTGTGGCGTGTGACCTGTGTGTGGCGTGTGACCTGTGTGTGGCGTGTGACCTGTGTGTGGTGTGTGACCTGTGTGTGGTGTGTGACCTGTGTGTGACCTGTGTGACGTGTGACCTGTGTGACGTGTGTGACGTGTGACCTGTGTGTGACGTGTGACCTGTGTGTGACGTGTGACCTGTGTGTGACGTGTGACCTGTGTGTGACGTGTGACCTGTGTGTGACGTGTGGCCTTTGTGTGATGTGTGGCCTGTGTTTGATGTGTGAAGTATGACCTGTGTGTGAAGTATGACCTGTGTGACCTGTGTGTGATGTGTGACCTGTGTGTGATGTGTGACCTGTGTGTGATGTGTGACCTGTGTGTGATGTGTGACCTGTGTGTGATGTGTGGCCTGTGTGTGATGTGTGGCCTGTGTTTGATGTGTGAAGTATGACCTGTGTGACCTGTGTGTGATGTGTGACCTGTGTGTGATGTGTGGCCTGTGTGTGATGTGTGGCCTGTGTGTGATGTGTGGCCTGTGTGTGATGTGTGACCTGTGTGTGACCTATGTGCGACCTGTGTGTGACCTATGTGCGACCTGTGTGTGACCTATGTGCGACCTGTGTGTGACCTATGTGCGACCTGTGTGTGACCTATGTGCGACCTGTGTGTGATGTGCGACCTGTGTGTGATGTGCGACCTGTGTGTGATGTGCGACCTGTGTGTGATGTGCGACCTGTGTGTGATGTGCGACCTGTGTGTGATGTGCGGCCTGTGTGTGATGTGTGGCCTGTGTGTGATGTGTGGCCTGTGTGTGATGTGTGGCCTGTGTGTGATGTGTGGTCTGTGTGTGATGTGTGAAGTATGACTTGTGTGTGAATTATGACCTGTCTGACCTGTGTGTGATGTGTGACCTTTGTGTGATGTGTAACCTGTGTGTGATGTGTGACCTGTGTGTGATGTGTGACCTTGTGTGTGATGTGTGACCTGTGTGTGATGTGTGACCTGTGTGTGATGTGTGACCTGTGTGTGATGTGTGACCTGTGTGTGGTGTTTGACCTGTGACCTGTGTGTGATGTGTGACCTGTGTGTGATGTGTGACCTGTGTGTGATGTGTGACCTGTGTGTGATGTGTGACCTGTGTGTGATGTGTGACCTGTGTGTGATGTGTGACCTGTGTGTGATGTGTGACCTGTGTGTGATGTGTGACCTGTGTGTGATGTGTGACCTGTGTGTGATGTGTGACCTGTGTGTGATGTGTGGCCTGTGTGTGATGTGTGGCCTGTGTGTGATGTGTGGCCTGTGTGTGATGTGTGGCCTGTGTGTGACCATGTGCGACCTGTGTGTGACCTATGTGCGACCTGTGTGTGACCTATGTGCGACCTGTGTGTGACCTATGTGCGACCTGTGTGTGACCTATGTGCGACCTGTGTGTGACCTATGTGCGACCTGTGTGTGACCTATGTGCGACCTGTGTGTGACCTATGTGCGACCTGTGTGTGACCTATGTGCGACCTGTGTGTGATGTGCGACCTGTGTGTGATGTGCGACCTGTGTGTGATGTGCGACCTGTGTGTGATGTGCGACCTGTGTGTGATGTGCGGCCTGTGTGTGATGTGTGAAGTATGACTTGTGTGTGAATTATGACCTGTCTGACCTGTGTGTGATGTGTGACCTGTGTGTGATGTGTGACCTGTGTGTGATGTGTGACCTGTGTGTGATGTGTGACCTGTGTGTGATGTGTGACCTGTGTGTGATGTGTGACCTGTGTGTGATGTGTGACCTGTGTGTGGTGTTTGACCTGTGACCTGTGTGTGATGTGTGACCTGTGTGTGATGTGTGACCTGTGTGTGATGTGTGACCTGTGTGTGATGTGTGACCTGTGTGTGATGTGTGACCTGTGTGTGATGTGTGACCTGTGTGTGATGTGTGACCTGTGTGTGATGTGTGACCTGTGTGTGATGTGTGACCTGTGTGTGATGTGTGACCTGTGTGTGATGTGTGACCTGTGTGTGATGTGTGACCTGTGTGTGATGTGTGACCTGTGTGTGATGTGTGACCTGTGTGTGATGTGTGACCTGTGTGTGATGTGTGACCTGTGTGTGATTTTTGACCTGTGTGTGATTTTTGACCTGTGTGTGATTTGTGACCTGTGTGTGATGTGTGACCTGTGTGTGACGTGTGACCTGTGTGTGACGTGTGACCTGTGTGTGACGTGTGACCTGTGTGTTGACGTGTGACCTGTGTGTGACGTGTGACCTGTGTGTGACCTGTGTGTGATGTGTGGCCTGTGTGTGGTGTTTGACCTGTGTGTGATGTGTGACCTGTGTGTGATGTGTGACCTGTGTGTGACGTGTGACCTGTGTGTGACGTGTGACCTGTGTGTGACGTGTGACCTGTGTGTGATGTATGAACTATGTGACCTGTGTGATGTATGAACTGTGTAACCTGTGTGTGGTGTGTGACATGTTTGATGTATGACCTGTGTGTGATGTATGAACTGTGTAACCTGTGTGTGGTGTATGACATGTTTGATGTATGACCTGTGTGACCTGTGTGTGATGTGTGATGAAATGACCTGTGTGTGACGTATGACCTGTGTGTGATGTATGACCTGACCCATACACAACACACACATCACACCCATACATGTTATCTGTATGAACACACACAAATATATGCTCACTGTCTCCATCATGGTGTACCCAGTGGCAGTAGTGGGGGCGGCCAGAGGTAATCATCAGCAGTGACTGTACATGCAGGAGTCCTCCTGCTCCTTCTCTCCCTTTTCCCTACTCCTAGCTGATAAGGTCCCGACATTGCAGGAGGGAGGGGGCTCCTGGGCCTGCTCTTCTCTCTTCAGTGTCTGCAGCAGCTCTTGGACCCCACAGTCTTGGCTCCGTACGTACAACTGCTATCACTGTTCCAAGCCGCGCACCTCCCCCACAGTGATGCTGTGCAGTTTTGCTGCACAAGTATGGATGATTCTTCGGCCAGGTGAGGAGCAGCTGCCGAGGTGATCACAGTCGTCACCAGTCAGAGCTGTCAGGCAAACCCTGCGTGTGTGCAGACCAGTGTACACTGTAGCTGACGAGATCAGCCCTGTGCTGTAACCTGAGGTGACCTGAGACACTTCACCTCATGTGCTGCAGCCAGGAGCTCACAGTATGTAGGCCACGCCCCCTCCCTTCTGAGGCCGTATTCACTGTGCAAACGGCTTTCACAGGAAGAGTTTCACACACACACAGTGCAGTTGGGGCACTTTGTAGAAGATTTTGGAATGGTTTGCAACCAGAATTTTCTAATGAAGTGTATTAGAAAGTTTATTAAAATCTCTTGCTCTAGTTTATTATGAAATAAAAATTAAACGGAAGTTACGCTTTAAATCTCAGGCTATAAAAATATGCATATTTGATGCCTGTGAATAAAGTAAGGCCTCTTACATGGAGGTTCTTGCTTTTATTGTCTGCCTGTTGTGTGGGCACAATTAACATTTCTGCAGCTAATTGAGATGTATACACCATGTGTATATATATTTTTTTCCCCCCAGCCCCTCCTCCTTGAAGCACTCCATGGTAACCACAAACTGTCTCCTTATTACAACCATGAGTTTTGTGCAGTGTGGGTGAAATCACACTTGCGTTCCCCGCCGCAGCGTCTAGCGGTGTGCGAACGCAAGCCAAGCGCATACACCACGCGTCCTTATGTTTCACATGGGGACGCGGGTGTATGCGCTTGGGTGCGGATGGCAGTGCACACCCATTGCCTGCCATGTGTGATTTGTACGCATGCAGATGCTTGCATACAAATCATACATTCTCGTCCGCACCATGAATGTGACATGTCGCGTTCATGGTGCGGGTGAGAATGTATGATTTGTACACATGCGGGCAATGAGTGTGTCGAGCCCACTGGGACGGGGTACTCAGTACCGGACCGGGTCTGCTGCTGGGGAAGTCGAGGGTGGTCCTGGTCCGGACCGTGTCCCGGGCCCTGGCAATAATAAGGGGATATTTACAGGGGAAATGTCAGTCGTGACGCCACCCACTGTGTGCGGCCAGTAATGGGGCCGCCGCTGCTGCAGAACCTCCGGGGATGATGTAATGGCAGCGTAGGTGGAGTAGTTCCCGTGGGCAGAACTGTGTTCCCCGGAGCAGTGATGATTAGAGTCTATTGTGTAGTGTGCAGGCCTGGTGCTGAATGCAGTACACTTACTGTCCAGATGCTGCAGGAATCCTCCTTCAGCGATGGAGCCTGCAAGCTGTTGCTCTCCAGTGGCAGGGCTGCTGCAAACCTGTATGGAAGGAGTAGTATTCAGGCAGAGACATACAAGGGAGTCGTATTCAGGGTTCACCATGTTTACTTCTCAAGTTCTCAAGTTCAATTCACAGTTCAGTACAATTCTCAGTTGTTTACAGGTCTTAGTTCAGTTCTTAGTACACGGGCACACTTTCCCCTCCGGGGTTCCCTTTACTCTCTGCAGCCAGGTCTTCATTACTGTGACCCCTCACTCTGTCTCTGTGTCCTTCCCAGGCTGTTGACTCTCTCTTCTCTCTGTTCACTTGGTTTTGTGTGACTCTGGACAGTATGGCGGTGGCTTGGACTCCTGTGAGCCCTCCGGGTTGCCACTGAGCTGCCTGTCCTTTGGGGTAGGGAACCTAACGTGTAATTGTGGTCCCCCGTCGGTTGTCTGGGGATCCGGGTGAAGCTACGGTCCCCTCTAGAGCCGACGCTCTACTTCAGCCCAGCCTTCAGCAGTCCTCCCGTGTGAGGCTCTACCAGGCTCTCTCTACTGTGTCTTCAAGTATCATAGGAGGGCTACTCCGCAGGCAGTCTGTCGTCTCGGCTGTAGTTCTAGGGCCCGGTATCACCGTCCCTCTCTTCCCTCACACTCCTGGGGTGCTGGCTTCGGACATGCTTTCTCTCTGCGGCTCATACTGGCTCTGTTCAGATTCTGTGCTCCTACACCCCACTTTGCCAGGACGTGTGATTTCAGTCTTTTCTGCTCAGCCTACCTCGGCCTACTGACTCCTTCCTCCTCCCCCTTCACTATATCTACCTTCTGTCACCTTAGTATGTGTTTGCCCACCCACTGCTCTAAATCCACCACCCCTCACCTGCCTAGAGTCTCCAGGCTCCGGGCTGGATGCTGCCCTCTACTGTACATGGGTTGTGTGGGCTGTGAGGGTGTTGGTGTTCAACTGTCATCCTTCCTGCCTGGTTGCAGTTCCCTTTGTGGCCTCCTGGTCGCAGGGGCACCACAAGTGCGCACGGCAATCCGCACCCAAGCGCATACACACGTGTCCCCATGTTAAACATAGGGACGCGCGGTGTATGCGCTCGGCTTGCGTTCGCCTGCTGCAATATGCTGCGGTGGGAAACGCAAGTGTGAAGCCAGCCTTTGTCCTTTGCGTATATCATCCTTAATTTGTAGGCCTTTCCAATGCTTGAAGTTGGATAATGTGGTCTTTATCCACCTTTTCTTGGTTGATCGAATCACATAGCCATTCAAATCGTCTTCCTTGGGATATTGCTTGATATCATTTTTATTTTTTTGTTGTTTTTAAAGTAGTGTATATAGCAAAAATAAAATATTCATGAGTTGCATTACAAAGAATAGAATGCTGGCAACTAGTCAGATTTTTAGCTAAATATATATATAAATTTTTATTTTTTTATTTTTTTCCCCAGCAATATTCTCCAATTACGTTGATGGCCCCTTTCACCTGGAAATATATAATTGGACTCAACCTAGAATGGAGAAATAACAAATACAACATGAATTATGAAACTTTAACAAGACCTGGACTGGAGTCACTGATATGCCGCAAAATTAAAGTGAGGAAAATTTTCTTTCTTGGGAGTTCCTGGATGTCCACTCACATACTTGAAGTACTTCATGGCCTTTTGTCCTTTTTTTTTTTTTTTTCCTCTTTTTTTCTCCCACCAGCCTCTCCTCCGTTTAAGCACTCCATGGTAATCACAAACTATGGGTCCCTGTTTACCACCATGTGTTGTGTGCAGTTTGGCCCTTGTATATATTTCATCTTTAATTTGTTGGACAATGTGGTCTTTATCCACCTTTTCTTGGTCGGTCTAATCACATAGCCATTCAAATCATCTTCCTTGAGAATATTGTTTGATATGATCTTTTATTTTAAAAGAAGAAAAAAAATCATAAAAAAAATAGTAGTATTAGTAGCTTTATCAATTTTATTTTTTTGCGAAGTTAAGGTTCACACAGTGCTTGTTCATGAAGTATAGAAACCTTGACTCGTCTTCAACATTTTGTTCGTATCTTTCCAGCCAACAATGGGTCTGCATATAATAAGAAAAAACATTAATTTTGGACCAGACCAAAGATGTAAATCATAAAAACCTGGATTTTGATCCTGTTGTTAGCAGTCCATTTCTGGCTTGGGATTCTACAAATTTATAGGAAGAAAACAGGTCAGACTTGAAATAAATTACAATTTTGACTAAGGAAACAAATTTATATTGATTTTAATGTATATTATAATTTTATATGTTGAAGGAGAGACTCGCACTCACTCGGACCTCAGCCTGTCATCTGTTTGGCTGGGATTCTCCTCACTTTCTCCTGTCTTAGGTTGTTGATCGGCTTAATCAGAGGATGTAGGGTCTCCTGTAGCTGCAAAATCCTCCAATTCAGGAATTGGTATGGCTGGCTGTGTGTGTGTGTGTGTGGAGCCCACTGGGACAGGGTACTCTGTACCGGACCGGGGTACTTCTGGGAATGTCACGGCAGTCTTGGTCCGGACCGTGTCCCGGGTTCCGCAATGAATGGGGGGGATATTTACAGGGGAGTTTGTCGTGACGCCACCCACAGGTTGTAGTCAGTGAGGGGACCACCGCTGCAGTGTACTTCTGTCAGGAGGATGGATGTTGCAGCCAGGTGGATGAGCCTGCCACGGTTTGGGACGGCTCTTGACAGGGTAAAATGGTGGATTAACAGTTCTGTATACCTGGAGTAAGACACGGACACTGAAGCAGGGTTCACCGGTTTTACTTTCCAATTCTTTCAAGTCACACAGTGCACTGTACAGTTAAGTTCTTAACAGTTTTACACAGTTTACCCCAGTATACCTGAACCATCTGCAGCCAGGTTGTCACTCTGAGACCCCTCACTCTTTCTATGTGTCCTTTCAGGCTGATTCTCTCTCTCTTCTTTTGGGTGGATTGCAGAGTGGCAGCTCGGTCCCTTAATGTAGCTTCCCCCTAAGTGTATGGGCGGTAAGCCCGGGTCCTCTTGGTTGCTGCTGTGCCCCAACCCTGTGGTGGGAACACGGATCTGGAATCTGTGTTCCCCGTCAGTTTGTCTGGGGAGCCGGTGTGAATCTTCATTCCCCCTTAGAGCCGACACTCTGGTCCCAGCTAACCTTGGGTGTCCCTATCTTTCAAGAGATCACCGGGCTCTTTTCTAAACATGTAACTTCCCAGGTATGTCAGGAGAGTCTGTCTTGTCAGTTATTTGTCAGCGCTACCGTCTTCCTCGGACCTGGTGACACCGATCCGGTCTCTGTTGTTCCTATCTTTTCTGGTCTTGACTGCTCGGCACTCGCCTACTGGCTAAATACTTCCTGTTTCTCCCTTATATACTGTTTCGTTACCATGACTACGCTTCACCCACTAATAACTGGCCCTACTATCCCTTGCCTGCCTAGAGTCACAGGCTCTGGGTTGGGTCTTATGTCAGTGGATGTGTGTTTTGAAGGTGTTTGCTAAACCAACTGTCACTATCTCCTGGCTGCAGTTCCTACCTATGGTCACCCTGGTTGCAGGGGCGCCACATTCCTCCAGAGTTAAACCGGCGTGTCCTCACGCCATCCGCCATTGATCCCCTGAAAAACATTTTTATGTTGCAAACATTAACATCAAGCATATTTGTCATCCTGTTATGGAGGTACAGATCTTAAAACGTTACATTTAAATATTAATATAAATAACACACAACATACATTACTTAAAAAAAAAATTAAAAGGTCTTTCTAAAAAGTGCCAAAGTTTCTCAAAAAGTGCAATTTGGTCTTAAAACCAATGGGGAGCAAACTGAGTGCTCAACTATATACAAAAGAGTTTTTGCCATTTCATTGTTCATGACATTAATTGTCCATGACACACATAAGACAAACAGGGGAAAAAGGCTAACATTCATTCAGGATTGGGATGGGGCCAATAAGGATCACATCACATTCACACACTGTACTTGCAGCAGGATCTGGGTTTTCACTCCTTGCTCTCTACCTTCCATGTCAGGATCTGTAGAGCTCTCTTAGGGAACAGTTCCAACTCTTGTAGAGCTTGTTCCAACAAGTAGCTGCTCGGCGTCTGGGTGGCTGCGTCTTTAGTGGTTTTCACATCTGCATTCCTTTCTGGAATAGAATCCGGGTTACTTCCTTCTGGAGACTGCTGGTTCGGCTTCTTCTTGCATTCTCAGAGACAATCTTTGAACTCTAATACCATAAGGATCCCTTTCTCCTTGGA
The DNA here is from genome assembly GCA_033576535.1 of Allobates femoralis. Classification (NCBI taxonomy): domain Eukaryota; kingdom Metazoa; phylum Chordata; class Amphibia; order Anura; family Aromobatidae; genus Allobates; species Allobates femoralis. The sequence goes on from JARQOC010000002.1 coordinate 417,130,401, forward strand.
TGATTACATAGGACACCCACTCTCCAACTTGTACTTCCCTGTCCGGGTGTTTTGGGGGAAGGTGCTCTTCTATGTCTCTACGGTTGATGAATATGTCTCTGCTTGCCCCGGGTTCTCTGGCAAAATCATATCCCAGTTCTGGCTTGATTTTAACAATTTTGCTCATGGGCAGATTGGTGGATATTCAAATCCCGCCGGGCATCAGCTTTAGCACTAATAGTGCGGGCAATCAGCTCTGACTTTTGAACTTGTCTCTCTTTTTCCTCTTTTTCCCATCTACGGATGCACCTTTTTTAAGTACTCCTCCCGGGTTACAATTTCTACTGGACCAACTTCACTATCAGGGTCCCCAGGGAAGCCCATCAGATTGTCCTCTGCCAAACTCCACCAGCAGCGGAGCTGCTCCCCTCTCACCTCAGTTGACACAGGTGTTGGTATCAGGGGCTCCGGTAGCTGTAGATCCCTTTCCGCCATGGCTCCTAGTAGGTCGGCCACTCTAGTGGTACTCCAGGGCTTAGTCTCAGTGCGACTTTCAAAGGCACCAACCCAGCCAGGTTGCACAGACAAAGACTGCAGATTCTAACAAATGTCTGTTTGAATCTGGGTTCTTTGCTCTGTTTGGGCCTGGGTCATCTGCAGGGGCAGCAGCCGCATTACACCCCTTCGGGTGTCTCCAATCTCCGGATGCTCTCTACCCGCCTTCCGCCATGCTGCTGTAGTCACCCAAGGTTTTTCCTGGCCGGGTTCCTCTACACACTCACTTGGTGGGCCCTCCGGGATCAATTGGGGTCTTTCTCCTGCAGCGCTCTCCTCAACGTCCTTCTCTTCCGTCCGTGTGTACTGTAATGGTGACTGCTCCGCATCCGGGTTCCTGTACTGCCTTTCCAGGGCGACGACTTCCTCTCCCGCCATATCCTCATTGGCTGTTACAATTTGAGGCAAAGGTTCTTCCTTAGGATTGATGGCTGGCTCCCCCGGAGTTAAGGGGAGCCAGAATGGGCCTTTCTTTTCCAGCTTTTAGGCACACTGAGTCCGGTTCTATGGGACTGGATCCATCTTGGATTCCGCGGTAAAACAGGGACACTCTTCTTCACCTGATGACGTGAGAGCGGTGAGTGGTTTTTCTTCCCGCGCTCTGTAATGGCGGAATTTGAAAATTACAGTCCTTGTGGCGCAGTTCAAATTTAGTTTGCTGCGCGCTCAGCAATCGCAGCAGATTCAAAAGTCACAAAGCACGGCACACAATGCGCAGTTTCCCGGGCATGGTAGATACTGTTCATGACGCCAGGTTGTGGAGCCCACTGGGACGGGGTACTCGGTACCGGACCGGGGTACTGCTGGGCATGTCACGGCAGTCTTGGTCTGGACCGTGTCCCGGGTTCCGCAATGAATGGGGGGATATTTACAGGGGAGTTTGTAGTGATGCCACCAGGGGTTGTGGTCAGTGAGGGGACCATCGCTGCAGTGTACTTCTGTCAGGAGGATGGATGGATGCTGCAGCCGATGCATGTGCTGGCTGCGGGTCGGGACAGCTCCTGACAGGGTAAAATGGTGGACTAACAGTTCTGTATACCTGGAATCAGACACGGACACTGAAGCAGGGTTCACCGGATTTACTTTCCAATTCTTTCAAGTCACACAGTGCACGGTACAGTTGAGTTCTTAACAGCTTTACACAGTTTACTCCAGTAACTTGAACCCTCTGCAGCCAGGTTATCACTCTGAGACCCCTCACTCTTTCTATGTGTCCTTTCAGGCTGATTCTCTCTTTCTTCTTCTGGGTGGATTGCGGAGCGGCAGCTCAATCCCTTAATGTAGCTTCCCCTAAGTGTATTGGCGGTAAGCCGGGTCCTCTCGGTTGCTGCTGTGCCCCCAACCCTGTGGTGGGAACACAGATCTGTGTTCCCCGTCAGTTTGTCTGGGGAGCCGGTGTGAATCTTCAGTCCCCCTCAGAGCCGACACTCTGGTCCCAGCCTAGCCTTGGGTGTCCCTATTTTGCAAGAGATCACCGGGCTCTTTTTCTACCCGTGTAACTACCCAGGTACGTCAGGAAAGTCTGTCCTGTCAGTTGTTTGTCCCGCGCTACCGTCTTCCTCGGACCCGGTGACACGGTCCAGTCTCTGTTGTTCCTATCTCTTCTGGTCTTGGCTGATTGGCCCTCGCCTACTGGCTAACTACTTCCTGTTTCTCCCTTATATACTGGTTCGTTACCATGACTACGCTTCACCCACTTTTAACTGGCCCTACTACCCTTGCCTGCCTAGAGTCCCAGGCTCCGGGTTGGGTCTTATGTCAGTGGATGTGTGTTTTGAAGGTGTTTGCTATACAAACTGTCACTATCTCCTGGCTACAGTTCTTACCTGTGGCCACCCTGGTCACAGGGGCGCCACATGTGCTGCTATGCCTTTTGATGTATATGGCTTCTCATCTTCAACAGTCATGTAAATTATAGATAGGAGTCGCAGACAAGTAGGAATGCCCTGCCAAAGCTGTGTACCCCCCAGAGTTGGGTGTTTCTAGGGCAATTTATTTTTCCTTGTAAATGAGTGTATAGAGCAAACATAAAATATTCATGAATTACATCACAAAGAATACAATGTTGTCAACTAGACAGATTAACTTCTGCAAGTCATTATGCCCTGCCAAAGCTGTGTGCCCTCCATAGTTGTGTGTGTTTCTGGGGCACTTTTTTTTGCATCTTGCTTTATGGCTGCAATGGAAGGAGAATCTAGGGCCTTCAGTAGGAGAATTATTAATATGCACGGGCTGTAAAGTTATAGGATTTGCTGTTACAGTGCCTACAAGTAGTCTTCAACCCCCTGCTGATTTAGGTGGTTTGATAAGATGCAAATAAGTTAGAGCCTTCAAACTGCAAACGAGAGTAGGATTTATTAACAGAAGCATAAATCTTACAAACCAAAAAGTTATGTTGCTCAGTTGAATTTTAATAAATTTTAAACATAAAAGTGTGGGTCAATTATTATTCAACCCCTAGGTTTAATATTTTGTGGAATAACCCTTGTTTGCAATTACAGCTAATAATTGTCTTTTATAAGACCTGATCAGGCCGGCACAGGTCTCTGGAGTTATCTTGGCCCACTCCTCCATGCAGATCTTCTCCAAGTTATCTAGGTTCTTTGGGTGTCTCATGTGGACTTTAATCTTGAGCTCCTTCACAAGTTTTCAATTGGGTTAAGATCAGGAGACTGACTAGGCCACTCCAACACCTTGATTTTTTCCCTCTTGAACCAGGCCTTGGTTTTCTTGGCTGTGCGCTTTGGGTCGTTGTCTTGTTGGAAGATGAAATTACGACCCATCTTAAGATCCTTGATGGAGGAGCGAGGTTCTTGGCCAAAATCTCCAGGTAGGCCGTGCTATCCATCTTCCCATGGATGCGGACCAGATGGCCAGGCCCCTTGGCTGAGAAACATCCCCACAGCATGATGCTGCCACCACCATGCTTGACTGTAGGGATGGTATTCTTGGGGTCGTATGCAGTGCCATTCAGTCTCCAAACGTCACGTGTGTGGTTGGCACCAAAGATCTCGATCTTGGTCTCATCAGACCATAGAACCTTAAACCAGTCTGTCTCAGAGTCCTCCAAGTGATCATGAGCAAACTGTAGACGAGCCTTGACATGACGCTTTGAAGTAAAGGTACCTTACGGGCTCGTCTGAACGGAGACCATTGCGTGAGCACGTTACTTATGGTATTGACTGAAACCAATGTCCCCACTGCCATGAGATCTTCCCGGAGCTCCTTCCTTGTTGTCCTTCGGTTAGCCTTGACTCTTCGGACAAGCCTGGCCTCGGCACGGGAGGAAACTTTCAAAGGCTGTCCAGGCCGTGGAAGGCTAACAGTAGTTCCATAAGCCTTCCACTTCCGGATGATGCTCCCAACAGTGGAGACAGGTAGGCCCAACTCCTTGGAAAGGGTTTTGTACCCCTTGCCAGCCTTGTGACCCTCCACGATCATGTCTCTGATGTCCTTGGAATGCTCCTTTGTCTTTCCCATGTTGACCATGTATGAGTGCAGTTCACAAGTTTGGGGAGGGTCTTAAATGGTCAGAAAAGGCTGGCAAATGAGATAATTAATCCACACATGTGAAGCTCATTGTTCTTTGTGCCTAAACTACTTCTTAATACTTTAGGGGGACCAAACAGAATGCTGGTGGTTTGAGGGGTTGAATAATAAATGACCCTCTGAATTAACTTTTAACGCTTTAAAATAAAAAATAAAAAATTCTTTAGGCTGCAGTGCATTTCCCACTTCCAGGCTGATCTACAGTCCAAATGTCACAATGCCAAGTTAATTCCGCATGTGTCACCAGCTAAATCTGCAGGGGGTTGAAGACTACTTGTAGGCACTGTATGTGACACTGACAAATATTGTTTGTTGTTTTTTCTTGGGGGGGGGAAAGGGGCAACTACAAATTTTACTATGTGGAAAAAATGATTTTTATGTACACCCCGGTCATGTATAATATGATATCGGCAGCTGATACCTGTGAATGAAAACATTTTGTTAGTATTGGTAATTGCTTTCGTAGATAAGGCAAGGAGGGCCTCACTTGCCATGCTTCTCCTGGAAGCACTCTGTCTTTGGAGTTCATGATTCGTTGTTCCTTAGAGGACACAAATAATTCATGCACTCATGTTTCTATCCTTGGGCTGCTTAGTCAGTCTTTTATTTTCTCAAAGTATGTATGGAAATTATGTCAAAGGGGAAATATTGTGATAAAGAATTGTGTTGTAACACTTACCTACTCATCCCATCCTGCAGTATAAAAAATATTTTTGTCTTACAATTGACTACCTGTCCTTTAATCAACCTCTGCTTCCTCTGAATACATTCTTACCCATAAGAGTAAGGACATACTAAATGGTGAAGCAACTTATCTGTCTAGTAAATCAACATGGCATAAGGCTGACAAATATGAAGCTAAAAATAATGAAATAAATTATTGAGGAATCACATCCCAATCTGCCAACTAGACGGATTTCAAAATAAAAATAAAACCTGTTTTACCTATAAGAGTAAGGACATACAAAGAACATACTATAGTGAAGTAATATGCCAAGTTGTTTAATTAGAAGAAACCCACCATGATATTTTGAACCTCAGATGGCTTACATAGATGCTTAAAGATGAGAACGGACTCAAGGTGGTAACAGGTCAGGTTCTTCTGCCCATTACCAAACTCCATATCCAATTGTGATACAAACTTCTGGTGTATTTTCTTTTCCATGACCTTTAGAGTCTCTTCAAAGGAATGAACTGTCATTGGTAGTCCTCAGAGTAAAAAAAAAGTGTTAAAACTTACAGGTGACCAATTTGCTTTCTAAATGTTTCTTTATTCGTCTTTACAAATTCAAGTGCACAAACACTTTTGGTAGCTTTAAATCATTTAAAAAAGTCCAGTGATCTCATCTGGGTTTAAAAAAGTAGAGAAAGCAGGGTATGTTCTGTAAGGACTTGAGCTTTAAAGCTTACACCTTCCGGAGAGGGTATCTGGTTTATAAAAACATGTGAAATGATGTCCACAGGTTTCCCTGCCCAATGGCGTGCAATAAGCGACACAGGGCAGGGATACCTGCGGACACCATGCACAGGTTACTGTAGGCTGGAAACTATAACAACCGTCACTGTATGATCTGTCTGGGGTTTCCTGACCTGTCCCTGCCCACAGTGATGACATGCAAGGTGTACCCAGTTTTCCCCAGCAGTCTGCATTACTAATTGCCAGTGGGCAGGGAAATCTGTGGATACCCTGTCATATCGCTAATATCAGTGAGCACACAAGATAAAGTGCAGGAAGAAGCCTCCTGATGATCTTGGCAAAAGTGAAACACGTCAAGGCATAAAGGAGCGTGTGGCTGACCATTCAAATGGCAATAAAGCTAAGTGCTGCAATGCTATAGTATCCCATATTGTTACATACCATAGGTCCACAGGTTGGGGCTTGCGAGTGTAGGGACAGGCCTAGGCATGAGCCGACTGGAGTGGGGGCACCGTATCGTACATGCTGGGTGCCAACCCCCACTGTAAGGCAGGGCTGTATAATCAGGGTGAGCCATCCCATTTTTTTAACTAGTTGTGTTTTCTCCTGATCTAAACTCTGTAGTCCTTTGCACTGTTTTCCTACTTATAGGGACAGTACAGGGCTTATACATAGGGAAAGCCGTCGTGGAGTGGGGGCGCCATATCGCTGACCAGGGTGCCGACCCCTGCTGTTAGGTAGAGGTGAGGAGGGAGAATAGTATACAGGGCCTATATCTCCATTTCCTCCCTTTCTCAACGTGCACTTTTGCTTTTAAAGGTTTTCTTTGCTACTTTGCAGTTACATATAAAAAGTTTTTACTTCTTGTCTTTTTTTCTGAGGCCCTGTCATTACTGAGGGTGGGGACAGCATAGGAATGCAGTGCCACTGGTGGGGGGAATTGCCAGGCTATCTCCACCGATGATGATTGGGGTGTCCCATGGCTTCCTTACTTACAGTAAGCAGAAAATCCTGGGTGACATCACTTGCAGCAATGGTGAGCCAAGCATCTTGCTCAAATACTGCTATTGCTCGATCAATTAGCAAGCAGTGACAAGTATACTCAGTCATACCTAATGGTGGGCAGGAACACAGGGAACACCCCTGCAAGTGACACGTGTGGTTATTCCTGGGATGTCCTTGCCCATCCATATAAGATGGGTCTCTACACCCACATTTACAACATGCAAGTATGTCCTTGCCCATCTCCATGCAGAGACGCATGCTTTAGGATGGGAAACTCTGGGGACACCCCCCACATGCATCACTGTTGGTGGGGACAACCAGACAGGTGTCACTGCTGCAGGTGTGTGGGGAGTTTTCCCATTATTTCCCTGCATTATCCTGGATGCTAATTGGCAGCATCTGTGTTTAGGATAGTGTATTTTCCTAACAAGAATGCATGTTGTGACAGCCTCCAAGATGTATCATCAGTAGCAATAGATATATTCAGATGCTGAGCATGCCCAACTATAGCTGACAACAGTACACCCCATCACTATACAAGAGGCAAAAAATTTCAAACAATTTATCAATTAAACAAATTAGACTTATGCCAAAAATAACAATGTAAGGAAATTTATATGGGAGCTTGGCACAGGGTACATGTATCTTTGCCAGCATTCAACCAGTCGGGGGGGGGGAGAGGAAAAAAAATATTGAACAGTGCAGTATACTATACAAAGTGCTTTTCACAAGGTGATTAGCAGTTGCTATGAGCCCTTTTGACCAAATCTTGGTCACTGTAACAAAGCCTACTGCCAGGGTGCTGACCAAAAAGCTCATTGCTCATTGGCACTTTTTTTTTTTAAGCTAAAACCACACTGACAATCTAATTTTGTAAATGTAGAGATCAATTGCATCAGATTGATCAGGTGTGTGATAGCTTGACAAATTATCCCATGTAAAATAATTCTTACTGTGTAGCTTTGTGCTTACTTACACTTTCAACTTCACTGCTTCTGCTTGAGCTTGTAGGGCATCCCTTAATTTCCTCAACAGCAAGTAGTGGTTCACATCTTTGACCTACAAAAAGAGGTGTCTAATTAAAGCACTGTGCATTTGTGCTGCGTTAGTAATCCTTTTTTGGTGCATTTTTTTGCTCAGTCACTGCATTTGCCAGCAAAGTGAATGTAGCTTTTAAATGCTGTTCTGACATTAGTGTTTTCTACTGCTGCATTGGTGGTGTACAAAGCGCATCCAGAAAATGAGCATGTCATTTATTGCTCTTTTCTGCAGCACTTTAGTCATCAGCTCCATTCTAATCCAAAAATAGCATCACAAATGGATCGGTATTCAGTCCATTTTTGTTTTTTTTCCTTCAAAAAGATCCATTTTGGCTGCAGAAAATGCACATTCAATTAGGTATTTTTTACTGTGTGAATGGAGGAGAAATGTGAATGTGGGCAGGAACGTACTTGCAAGAAAAATATTTCCTCCTTTCCCTTCATCTTGGTTTGCTTCTCTACCCATTTGCTCACTCTCCTCACTCTCTGTCCGCACCTTTTTTCCTGGAGTCTCCTCTTTGAGAAAAGCAGCTGGAATCTCTAAATATCAAAATGTTAGTGAATATTTATTTATTTTTGGTTTGCATCACAACCTCATGTGTAGGACTCCTCCTACCTCTCTTCTAGCTCACAGGAATCGCAGACTACTGAGATGAAGTTGCCGAATCCTAGAGTGGCAATGAGTCTACACTTTAATTCGGGATTAGCAGATTTATTCCATCAGATCCTTTATCTTCTCAGTTAGTGCTGAGTGTATACTTGGATATCCCCTGCACACTAACTTGTACAGAAATCTAGCATGTCATTTTGCATTTTACAGTAGGTGTATTATATCAGCATATGTGCAATCGTTTCTCCTACTATACAGCACTAAAAAAAGGATTATAAAGTTATCCCATATACTAAACTGTTGCAGTCACACACCCCTCTAAGCAGGCCAACAAACTGGAGAAAATCATTTGAACTTACCATTTTACTAGGTGAAAGGGCAGTAAGTGCAGGATACAGGAACAACATATATAGACATGCCTCACAGGCATGTCCTCTTCTCAACCTACTCCCCTCTAATGATTGACTGTTCTGACTGCTACTTGAGTTTAATGACACACTCCTTTAAAAAAAATTCTAACTAACTTTATTCATACAGTTTATAAATGGGTCACAGCACTTCTTTCCAAAGCGTAAGGTGTTTATTCCTGCCTGGCACAGATGGCAACGTTTCGAGTCTATCAGCTCTTTATCCAGCAACCACATTACAATTAAAGCAGTCTTTTATACACCTTTGGCCTATTACATCACTTCCTTACATATAATTTACATAAATTCATTTCAATAACAATACCCATCACCTAATTAATAATCGTGCTAGCAAATAATGTGACAGTGCTTCATATGCATCAGTAATCAGAAGTTTACACTCTTTGTTCTTAAATACAGCCACTTTCATGCTGAAGATATACAGTTCTGTACAGTATTTAACTAATTTGTTTATACTCTTATTAACTGTGTGTCATTTTTTACAGTATTGAGCTGTCTGGGAGCGGCTTACCAGGTTCCTGTATCGCGGCATGTGTTCTCAGCGTCCCGGAAGCCCTGCTATGTGTAACTCGCTCGGCCCCCACCTTCGCTAGCGTGGGAGCCGTGCTATGCGTGCGCGATGACGTCAACGCGTCTGCGCATGCGCATTTATCAAACTCCATCAATCTCCATCTTTGTTGGGGCAATTCTCGGTCCAAGCATGTCATTGTTACATCTCTTGTGTCTTGCTCACTATATAAAGTGCTTTGTGCATCTAAAGTGCTAGTCTATATCAGATCCTCTTTATTTCAAAGTGCTTATATCTAAGTAATTGTGCTTTTTTAATTATTAGCCTCATTATTTGTGCAAAATCGCTTTAGTGAGTGTGACCTTTTCTTTCATAAGGGACATTCTCAGGTATATATTCAGATCTATTTTACACCCTTCTTTATCCGCCCCGAATTCTCGACTATTTCTTTTGGCCTAGGTAAAGCCTCAATCATTAACCCTTTATAAATTGGGGGCGATCTAGGGGTGATCCTGTTTTTTATTCACACCAATGCTCAATACTCAAAGGGACTGTCAAAGTCCTTTTAAAAATTCCAGTGATCTCATCTGGGTTTAAAAATTGAAGAAGCAATGAATGTATTATACTTCTTTATCAAGTATATGCAAACTGATAAAATCAATTTTATGAATATTCTAAAGAAAACCAAAATCTGCAATAATTTGTAAGTTATTTTGATGGGTTTTTTTCAAGGCCCTTTACCCCCTTTTTAATAGTTAATTGGGCTGATTTAAAGATGGCAGCCACATGTTGGCCATGTGTGATTTGTCCACTGTCAAACCTTTTGCCACAATAAACCATATTTTGCATCAGTTAGCCAATTATCATCTTGGGAACATGATTTTAATGCCAAATGTGCTATTGTCTGGCTCAATTTAGAGTTAGCTGACTCATTTTTGGTCAAACTGGACAAAATCATACACTGTTCTTGAACAAATGAGTGCACATACGGTTTAGCTCAAATCTGATGGGTTTTATAGCATGCTAGCTGTACTACCTGGCTTCGCCCGGGTTAATAACTGCTGTTAACAAAATAAAATGTGTTAACAAAAATTTATTCAGCACACAAAAACCACAAAACAAATCGACAGAAATGTAATTATTAAAAGGCAAAAACTAAGCTAATAGAAGCATTTCACAACATATATTTCAACACCACAGATATTCCACACAGATTTAACTAAATTGGCCAAGTAATGTGAAGTAATCTTCTACTCCTTATTCGAGAGCCTTTTGATAGACGACATTCTTAGTTCTTCCTTCAGGTGCAAAGACAAACAGATTTTTGGCTGTTCCAACTCTTGAACAGGCCACATAAAGTTGACCATGAGAAAAGCATGGAGATTGTAAATCAATTCCAACTACTTTCAAAGACTGTCCCTGGGCCTTGTTGATGAACATAGCAAATGCCAGTCGAACAGGAAACTGGAGGTGTTTAAAATCAAAAGGCAATCAGATGGAATAAGAGGAATTGTTGGAATGAAAACATCTTCTCCTGTGGCACATCCTGTCAAAATGGTTGCCTCAATTACATGTGGAAACAGGTTCTTAATCAAGAGTCTTGCTCCATTAGACAGCTTTGGTGGATCCTCGCTTCCCTCTCCTCAGAAAGTTCATTGGCCCTTGAGGAAGCAGCTCTTGTTTTCATGTCTGCAAGCCTCGCTTCCCTCTCCTCAGAAAGTTCATTGGCCCTTGAGGAAGCAGCTCTTGTTTTCATTTCTACAAGCCTCGCTTCCCTCTCCTCAGAAAGTTCATTGGCCCTTGAGGAAGCAGCTGCTGTTCTCATGTGTGTCAGCCTTGTTTCTCGGTCTTCACATTTTTCACTCACCCGTAATGCAGCTTTTCTTTTTGCATCAGCTGACATTCGTGCCAAGGAACTCCTTTTCTTATGAGGCATTATTGTGGTAAAAATAGTCTGTAACTGGCAGTTTCTATATCCTCTCACATAGAGGTAATGTGACTGACATCAGCCTTTCCTCCAATACACCCTAAATGACATCCTATTACCTCACAGACATCCTATTACCTCACAGAAGCTTTACTGAGAATGTCCTTTGTTGTCTATATTAACCAATCAGAGCTCAGATTAACAGTAGCAAAATAGAAGCTGAGCTGTGATTGGTTGCTATTGGCAGCCTGATAAATCCTCAGACAACAGGAAACCCTCCCCCCTGACAGTATATATTAGCTCACACATACACATAATAGACAGGTCATGTGACTGACAGCTGCCGTATTTCCTATATGGTACATTTGTTTCTCTTGTAGTTTTGCTGCTTCTTAATCAGATTTTTATTGTTGAAGGATAATACCAGACTTGTGTGTGTTTTAGGGCGATTATGTGGCGAGGTTGGTGTATGTGTGGTGATATGTGTGCTGAGGGTGGTATATGTGTTCAAGCACGTGGTAGTGTGAGACACATTTTGTGTGTGTGTTCATATCCCCGTGTTTGAGTATCCTATATCGGGGCCCCACCTTAGCAACTGTATGGTATATACTCTTTGGCGGCATCGCTCTCATTCTTTAAGTTCCACTTGTTCACATCTGGTAGCTGTCAATTTGCCTACAACACATTTCCTTTCACTTTTTCGACATTATGTAGATAGGGCCAAAATTGTTTGGTGAACTGGAATGCTCAGGGTTAAAATTTCGCCTCACAACATAGCCTATGACGCTCTCGGGGTCCAGACGTGTGACTGTGCAAAATTTTGTGGCTATAGCTGACATCTGTCGATTTTCCTCCAACACTTTTCCTTTCCCTTTTCCCCCCATTATGTAGATAGGGGCAAAATTGTTTGGTGAATTGGAATGCGCGGGGTTAAAATTTCGCCTCACAACATAGCCTATGACGCTCCTGGGGTCCAGACGTGTGATTGTGCAAAATTTTGTGGCTATAGCTGACAGCTGTCGATTTTCCTTCAACACTTTTCCATTCACTTTTTCCCATTATGTAGATAGGGACAAAATTGTTTGGTGAACTGGAACGCGCGGGGTTAAAATTTCGCCTCACAACATAGCTTATGACGCTCTCGGGGTCCAGACTTGTGACTGTGCAAAATTTTGTGGCTGTAGTTGCGACAGTGTAGATGCCAATCCCGGACATACATACACACATACATACACACACACATTCAGCTTTATATATTAGATTACACAAATTGTGGCAAAAGCACAAAAATAACATTGGGTTTTAACACTTGTATGCCAATAGTGTTGCACAAATCTGATTTTTTTACAACAAATACACAGCTGAGGAGACACTTTAGATTTCTAATAAGCAAGTCTCATTATTGGAATATATATTTATTTTATGAGATGAGGGCTGGCTATTGGGCATATTTTGACAACCAATAGCCAGCCTTTATTTTTGGTCAAGGCCGTGCAAAAACGTACAAAGTTTTTGAAAGAGCAAGTGTACATACAGTGTAGCGCAAGTCAGTACATTTTTATAGCATACTACACATTGTGGCAATATCATGTCAATAACATGCGTTTTTATTATCATATGCATGTTCCTAGATCTTGCACAAATCTGATTATTTGCAACAATTATGCAGATTGACAAAATACCGTGCAAAAAATGCATGTGGTGTTCACCACACAAATTCTCATACAGTTTTACACATGACCAGCACTCATTTTTCAGTCAAAACGGAACAAGAGCGAGCAAGTATATATACAGTTTAAAGCCTTTTCACTGCAAACCTTGAAAGATACAGAAAAATCGCGACAAAAAACATACACACTTAGTGTGACTGACTGAACCTGAACAATTGCAAGCCCTAACATGATTTTAAAATACACTTTCATAAAGCAATCTTGCCCCATCCCCCACCACAGTACTACAAGCAAGCTAAAAATTTTGCAGAGTTAACTGAGAGGTCATCAGATAATGCTGCAGTATAGTTAGGTACCTGATTGCAATACAAGCTGTATGATAACCCCTTTTAGAAATGCCCCCATGGTCTGAGTGTACCCCAGAATGCATGCTGCAATGTTGTCCAGAAAGGGTCTTTATAGAAGCAATACATACCTTGACAGATTCACATTTCCCTCCCACTCACTGTCCCACCAGGTGCACTTACCTTTCTTTGGGCATCATTGTTGTAATTAGCGTAGGCCACAGCTTCTCCCTTGTGCACAAATCACCATTGAAGCTCTTGAGCACAGGATGAAAATTGAACTTCCCTTCAAAACTTCTCTTCCTAATACAATGCACTTGCCAGTGATTGGTTTATTTGAATGTATATCATGAGTCTTCTGCAATTGGTTAATGCAACTTAGTAGGTGTAGCTTTTACTTGATAAGGGCCGGCTAAATACTCAATTGTGGTGTGCCGTAGCCGGCTCTCAATTTTTTCCATTTTTTTAAATGTGACTGCTGTTTACTGGGTCGCTTACAACTTCATTTAGCCAGCTCTGATTGTCATAATATTTGAGGGCTGGCTACAGGTCATCTAGAACAATCAATAGCCAGCTGATAACCTCAGAATCTTTTTTTTTTAAATAATATTCCACTTTGAGGTTTTAATACCCTGTTTTGATCTCACACTACCCACAGTCCATCCTTAATGCAGCAGCCAGGATCACTTACCTGGCCAATCGTTACTCAGATGCCTCTGCTCTGTGCCAGTCATTGCACTGGCTGCCTATTCACTACAGGATAAAGTTCTAATTCCTTGTTCTCACCCACAAAGCTCATCACAATGCAGCACCTCCCTACATCTCCTCCCTCATCTGTCTATCACCCCACCCGTTCTCTTCACTGTGCAGCACCCCCCTACATCTTTTCCCTTATCTGTTTATCACCCCACCTGTTCTCTACGTTCTACAAATGACCTTTGACTAACATCTGCACTAATCCAATTCTCCCACTCCCGGCTCCAAGATTTCTCCTGAGCGCACCAATTCTATGGAATGCTCTACCCCAAGAAATCAGGACCATCCACAACTTGCATGGCTTCAGACGCTCCCTAAAAACACATCTTTTCAAGGCAGACTATCATACTCCCAAAATTCCTTTGTACTGTACTTTGTGCAACCCCTATCCTGTTGTAGATTGTAAGCTCGTTTGAGCATGATCGCCTTTATTTCTGCTTTATCTGCTGTATTGTATTTTTACACTGATTGTATGCTCATTGTATTGTTTCCTATTATTGTACTGTATTCTTTCTCTACTGGAATTACTGAACTATATTGTATTTTCTTACTGTATTATACTGTGTATTTTTGTCTATTACCCACTGTATTGTAAAGCACTGTGGAATGTTTGCGCTATATAAAGATTTATTATATTACCCCATTGTGATGTCATAACACCAAATTCCTCTGTAATATTATGATGTCATACTACATTGTGATGTCACAATACCTCACAGTGATATCACAATACCTCACACTGATGCTGTAATAACACATTGTGATGTAATACCTCATTGTAATATAACAACCCCACCATAATGTAATAATATCTCATTGTGATGTAATATCTATCTATGATGTCAATATACCCCACTAAGATGTATAATACCCCATTTTTCTGTAATACTCCAGTGTGATGTCACTTTTTATTATTACTTCATTATTACTACTTCTAGTGATACTAACAAAGCAGTAGACTAAACAGCTCAGAAACCTGACGGTAGTAAATAATTGTCATTTGAATCTACATTTGCCAGAATTATTTCATTATAGCCGTATGACTTCCACTTTTTTTTATCACTAAAATGATGAGTTATTAAAGAGAAGGACTTAGTCACCAGGTTTTTTGACATCCAATCTGACAGCAGCACAAGGTAGAGATAGAGACCTTCGTTCCAGCGATGTGTCACTTACTGAGCTCCTAGCTGTCATTTTGATAAAATTACTGTTTTCTCTGCTGCAGATTTGGCAGCTCCTAAGGCTGGGTTCACATTTGTGTTCGGCACTGCAGCATATGCTGCGCATACCCATATGCGGTGCCAATGCAAACACTTTCATGTGAACACAGCAGAGATTGTCCGCATGCGTTCATATGAAAATGTGATTGTGAGCCGCCCTGCCACCCAATCAGTGGCGGCGGCTAGGAGGCAATGATCAGCGGCGGAGATCTCCTCCCGGCTGCCACCACTGATATCTTCTTCCCTGCCGCTGCCTTAAAATGGCTGGCGGGAAAGCCAGCCACTTCACCAGCCGGCTTTCCCGACCTGTTAAATTCAAATGATCAGCTGATGCGGCAGCATCAGCTGTTCATTTGAATTAGCGGGGCGGGAAAGCCGGCGGTGAAAACACCGCTGGCTTTCCCGCCGACTAGTTTAAACCAGCGGTGGAAGCGGCGGCAAAAAGGAGGAAGAAACAAGATGACAGAAGAAAGAAGAGGGAAGAAGAGAACAGCAGGAAATAATTAATCTGTTAATGACCTTTGTCCGTTGCGTCTCTGCGCTTGCCTGCAGATGCAATGCGCACAGATTCACTCCCATTCATTTCTTGTGCGCAGCTGTCTGCATGCGCATAAAGCAAGCACACAGTTACGCACAAATAATGCAACATGCTGCGTTCGGCATGTGCATAAATTATGCGCAGCCGAATGCAAACGCAGCTGAGCACCGGTATATACAGGCACTATGCGTTCCTATGTTAAACAGAGCTCTATCGCTCGCCATCACTCGCCATTGTTGTTTATTGCTCTCTATCACTCTCTATAGCTCGCCATTGCTCTATCGCTCTCTAGCGCTCTTTATAGCATGCCATCGCGTGCTATCACTAGCCATCGCGCTCTTATCGCGCTCTTATCGCGCTCTATAGCTTGCCATTGTTTATTTGCCTCTTATGCTCTATAGCTAACCATTTCTTATAGCACTCTAATAGCGCTCTTATCATGCACTTATCGCACTTTGTAGCTTGCCATTGTTTATTGCGCCTTATTGCGCTCTTATTGCACTCTTATCATGCTCTATAGCTCACCATTATTTATCGCGCTCTTGTCGCGCTCTTATGGCGCTCTATGCCTCACCATTATTTATGATGCTCTTATCACACTCTATAGTGCACTATTATTTGTCGTGCTCTTATTGCGCTCTATAGCTCACCATTGTTTATTGTGCTCTGATTGCGCTCTTATCGCGCTATATAGCTTGCCATCACCCGCCATTGTTTATCGTGCTCTCATCGCGCTCTATAGCTTGCCATTGTTTATCACGCTCTTATCGCACTCTATAGCTCACCATCACTCACCATTGTTTATCATGCTCTTATCGCGCTCTATAGTGCACCATTAATTATCGCACTCTTATCACGCTCTTATGGTGCTCAATAGCTCGCCATTGTTTAATGCGCTCCAATCGCACTATTATGGCGCTTTATAGCTCGCCATTGTTTATCGCGCTCTATAGTGCACCATTGTTTATCATGCTCTATAGCTCGCCATTGTTTATCGCGCTCTTATGGAGCTCTATAACTCGCCATCACTTGTCATTGTCTATCGTGCTCTTATTACGCTCACTATTGTTTAATGCACTCTTATTGCGCTCTATAGGTTGCCATTGTTTATAGCGCTCTACATCACTCGCCATTGTTTATCGTGCTCTTATGGCGCTCTACAGCTCGCCATCAGTCGCCATTGTTTATCGTGCTGTTATCACGCTGTATAGCTCACCATTGTTTAATGCACTCTTATTGCGCTCTATAGCTCACCATTGTTTATCATGCTCTCATGGCGCTCTACATCACCCGCCATCACTCGCCATTGTTTATCGCACTATTATGGCGCTCTACAGCTCACCATCACTCGCCATTGTTTATCGTGCTGTTATCATGCTCTATAGCTTGCCATTGTTTATTGCGCTCTTATTGCACTCTTATTGCGCTCTTATTGCAATCTTATTGCACTCTTATCGCGCTCAATAGCTCGCCATTGTTCAATGCGCTCCTATCGTGCTCTTATGGCGCTCTACTTCACTCGCCATTGTTTATCGCGCTCTACTTCACTCGCCTTTGTTTATCGCGCTCTTATAGTGCTCTACAGCTCGCCATCACTAACCATTGTTTATCGCGCTCTATAGCTTGCCATTGTTTTTGCTCTTATTGCACTCTTATTGCACTCTACAGCTCGCCATTGTTTATCGGGCTCTTATAGTGCTCTACAGCTCGCCATCACTAGATTGTTTATCGCGCTCTATAGCTTGCCATTGTTTATCGCGCTTATAGCTCGCCATTGTTTATTGCGCTCTTATTGCACTCTTATTGCACTCTATAGCTCACCATTAATTATCGCGCTCTTATCACGCTCTTATGGTGGTCTATAGCTCATCATTATTATTGCGCTCTACAGCTCGCCATCACTTGCCATTGTTTATCATGCTCTTATTGCGCTCTTATCGCGCTCTATAGCTCACCATCAATCGCTATTGTTTATCGTGCTCTTATCGCGCTCTATAGCTTGCCATTGTTTCACGCTCTTATCGCGATCTATAGCTTGCCATCACTCGCCATTGTTTATTGTGCTCTTATGGTGCACTACAGCTCGCCATCACTCGCCATTCTTTATCGTGCTCTTATCGTGCTCTACAGCTTGCTATTGTTTATCATGCTCTTATTGCGCTCTTATGGCGCTCAATAGCTCACCATTGTTTAATGCGCTCCTATCGCACTCTTATCACGCTCTATAGATTGCCATCTCTCGCCATTGTTTATTGTGCTCTTATGGCGCTCTACAGCTCGCCATCACTTGCTATTGTTTATCGTGCTCTTATGGCGCTCTACAGCTCACCATCACTCTCCATTGTTTATTGCACTCTTATTGTGCTTTATGGTGCTCTTATGGCGCTCAATAGCTCGCCATGTTTAATGGCATCTTCGCACTCTTATCGTGCTCTATAGCTCGCCATTGTTTAATGCGCTTCTATCACACTCTTATCGCGCTCTATAGCTCGCCATTGTTTATCGCGCTCTATAACTCGCCATTGTTTATCACGCTCTATAGCTCGCCATTGTTTATCACGCTCTGTAGCTCGCCATTGTTTATCACGCTCTATAGCTCGCCATTGTTTATCACGCTCTATAGCTCACCATTGTTTATCACGCTCTATAGATCGCCATTGTTTATCGCACTCTTATTGCGCTCTTATGAAACGTTATAACTCGCCATCACTCGCCATTGTTTATTGCGCTCTTATCGTGCTCTATAGCTTGCCATTGTTTATCGCGCTTTTAAGGCACTCTACATCACTCGCCATTGTTTATCAAGCTCTTATGGCGCTCCACAGCTCACCATCACTCGCCATTGTTTATCAAGCTCTTATCGCACTCTGTAGCTTGCCATTGTTTATTGTGCAGTAATTGTGCTCTTATTGCACTCTTATTGCACTCTTATCGCGCTCTATAGTTTGCCATTGTTTAATGCGCTCTTATCGCGCTTGTATTATGCTCTATAGCTCGTCATTGTTTATTGCGCTCTTGTTGCGTTTTTGTTGCACTCTATAGCTCACCATTGTTTATCGGCTTATAGCTCACCATTATTTATCGCGCTCTATAGCTTGCCATCACTTGCCAATTCTTAACGTGCTCTTATGGCGCTCTGTAGCTTACCATCACTCGCCATTGTTTATCGTGCTCCTGTTGCACTCTGTAGCTCGCCATTGCTTATTGGCTCTAATTGCGCTCTAATTGCGCTCTAATTGCGCTCTAATTGCGCTCTAATTGCGCTCTAATTGTGCTCTAATTGGCTCTAATTGTGCTCTAATTGTGCTCTAATTGCTCTTGTTGCTGCTCTTATTGCGCTCTTATTGTCCTTTATGTGCTCATGCTCCTTATTATGCCTCTATTGCACTCTTATCGCGCTGATAGCTCACCATCGCTTATTGTGCTTTTATGGCGCTCTACAGCTCGCCATTGTTTATCCCGCTCTTATTGCGCTCTATAGCTCACCATTGTTTTATCGCGCTCTTATGAGCTCTATACTGCCATTGTTTTTATCGCGCTCTATAGCTCTTGCCATTGTTTATCGCGCTCATTAGCCCTTATTGTCTTATTGCACTGTTATTGTGCTCTAATTGCATTCATTTGCACTCTTAATGTGCTCTATAGTTTGCCATTGTTTATCGCGCTCTATAGCTTGCCATCACTCGCCATTGTTTATTCACTCTCTTCTTGCACTTTATTATGCTCTATAGCTCGTCATTGTTTATCGCGCTCTTATCACGCTCTTATGGTGGTCTATAGCTCACCATTATTTATTGCGCTCTTATCGCGCTCTTATGGCTGTTTATAGCTCGCCAAAACTCTGCATTGTTTATCATGCTCTTATCGCGCTCTTATTGCGCTCTATAGCTCACCATTGTTTATTGCGCTCCTATCGTGCTCTTATCGCGCTGTATAGCTCAACATTGTTTATCGCACTGTTATGGTGCTCTATAGCTTGCCATTGTTTATCACGCTCTTATGGCGCTTATAGCTCGCCATTGTTTATCGCGCTCTATGGAGCTCTATAACTCACCATTGTTTATCACGCTCTTATGAAGCTCTATAACTCACCATCACTCGCCATTGTTTATATGTGCTCTTATCGCGCTCTATAGTTCGCTATTGCTTATTGCGATCTTATTATGCTCTTATTGCACTCTGTAGCTCACCATTGCTTATCGCGCTCTTATTGCTCTATTGTGCTTTATCACACTTTATCACACTCTTATTGTACTCTTATCGCGCTCAATAGCTTGCCATTGTTTATTGCGCTCCTATCGTGCTCTTAACACGCTGTATAGCTCACCATTGTTTATCACACTCTTATGGCGCTCTATAGCTCGCCATTGTTTATCGCGCTCTTATGGAGCTCTATAACTCACCATCACTCGTCATTGTTTATTGTGCTTTTATCTCGCTCTATAGCTCACCATCATTTATCGCACTGTTATGATGCTCTACATCACTCGCCATTGTTTAGCGTGCTCTTGTTGCGCTCTATAGCTCGCCATTGTTTATTGCGCTGTGATTGCGCTCATATTGCACTCTTATCGTGCTCCATAGCTCGCCATTGTTTAATGCGCTCTTATTGCACTCTTATCATGCTCTTATTGCGCTCTTGTCACACTCTTATCACACTCTTATTGCATCTTATCGCGCTCAATAGCTTGCCATTGTTTATCGCGCTCTTATCACGCTCTTAATGCGGTCTATAGCTCACCATTATTTATCATGCTCTTTTCGTGCTCTTATGGCGGTCTATAGCTCACCATTATTTATCGCGGTCTTATCACGCTCTTATGGCGGTTTACAGCTCACCATTGTTTATCGTGCTCTTACGCGCTCTACAGCTCACCATCATTGCCATTGTTTATGGTGCTCTTATTGTGCTCTTATCGCACTCTTATTGCGCTCTATAGCTTGCCATCGTTTATCACACTGTTATTGTGCTCTTATCGAACTCTGTAGCTTGCCATTGCTTATTGTGCTCTTATTGCACTCTTATTGTGCTCTATAGTTTGCCATCACTCGCCATTGTTTATCCAGCTCTTATGCACTCTTATTGCGCTCTTATTGCTCTCTATAGCTCGCCATTGTTTAATGCCTTCCTATCGTGCTCTTATTGTGATCTATAGCTCACCATTGTTTATCTTGCTCTTATGCTGCTCTATAGCTCGCCATTGTTTATTGTGCTCTTACGACGCTCTACATCACTCGGCATTGTTTATCCGCACTCTTATTGCGCTCTATAGCTCGCCATTGTTATCGCGTTCTATAGCTCGCCATTTTTTATTGTGCTCTATAGCTCGCCATTGTTTATCGCGCTCTTATGGAGCTCTATAACTCGGCATCACTCGCCATTGTGTATCGTGCTCTTATTGCTCTCTGTAGCTCACCATTGTTTATCGTGCTGTTATGGCACTCTACATCACTCGCCATCACTCGCCATTGTTTATCGTGCTCTCATCACGCTCTATAGCTCGCCATCACTTGCCATTGTTTATCACACTCTTATCGCGCTCTATAGCTCGCCATTGTTTATCGTGCTCTATAGCTCGCCATTGTTTATCGCGCTCTATAGCTTGCCAATGTTTATTCTGCTGTAATTGCGCTTTAATTGTGCTCTAATTGCACTCTTATCGTGCCCTATAGCTTGCATTGTTTATTACGCTCTTATTGCACTCTTATCACGCTCTATAGTAAACCAATGTTTATCGCGCTCTGTAGCTTGCCATCAGTCGCCATTGTTTATTGTGCTCTTATTGTGCTCTTATTGCGCTCTTATTGCGCTCTTATTGCACTCTTAGTGCACTCTTAGTGCACTCTTATCGCGCTTTATAGCTCACCATTGTATATCGCGCTCTTATCGTGCTCTTATCGTGCTCTTATCGCGCTCTATAGCTCACCATTGTTTATTGTGCTCTTATGGCGTTTTTCAGCTCGCCATCACTCGCCATTGTTTAGCATGCTCTTATTGCGCTCTTATCGCACTCTGTAACTTGCCATTGCTTATTGTGCTCTAATTGCGCTCTTATTGCGCTCCTATTGCACTATTATCACGCTCTATAGCTCGCCATTGTGTATCGCGCTCCTATGGCACTAAACATCACTTGCATCACTCGCCATTGTTTATCGTGCTCTTATCGCGCTCTATAGCTCGCCATTTTTTATTGTGCTCTTATGGAGCTCTACAGCTCGCTATCACTTGGCATTGTTTATCACGCTCTTATTGTGCTCTATAGCTCACCATTGTTTATCGCACTCTTATTGCGCTCTTATGGAGCTCTATAACTCGCCATCTCTCGCCATTGTTTATCACTCTCTTATGGCACTCTATAGCTCGCCATTACTCGCTATTGTTTATGGCGCTCTATAGCTTGCCATTGTTTATTGCACTCTTATCGCGTTCTATAGCTCGTAATTGTTTATCATGCTCTATAGCTTGCCATTGTTTATCGCGCTCTTATGGCACTCTACATCACTTGCCATCACTCGCCATTGTTTATCATGCTCTTATCACGCTCTATAGCTCGCCATAACTCGCCATTGTTTATTGTGCTCTTATGGCGCTCTACAGCTCGCCATCACTTGCCATTGTTTAGCGTTCCCTTATTATGCTCTTATCACGCTCTTATGTCTCTTTAAAGCGCACCATTATTTATCGCGGTCTTATCATGCTCTTATCGCGCTCTATAGCTCGCCATAACTCGCCATTGTTTATTGAGCTTTTATGGCGCTCTACAACTCGCCATCACTCGCCATTGTTTATCGTGCTCTTATCGCACTCTGTAGCTTGCCATTGCTTATTGCGCTCTTATTGTGCTCCTATTGCACTCTTATTGCACTCTTATTGCACTCTTATCATGCTCAATAGCTTGCCATTGTTTAATGCGCTCCTATCGTGCTCTTATCACGCTGTATAGCTCACTATTGCTTATTGTGCTTTTATAGTGCTCTATAGCTCGCCATTGTTAATCCCGCTCTAATCCTGCTCTATAGCTCGCCATTGTTTATCGCACTCTTACTGTGCTCTAAAGCTCACCATTGTTTATCGCGCTCTTATGGCACTCTACAACTCACCATCACTCGCCATTTTTTATCGCACTCTTATCGCGCTCTATAGCTTGCCATTGTTTATCATGCTCCTATCGCTCTCTATAGCTCGCCATTGTTTATTGTGCTGTTATTGCGCTCTAATTGCGCTCAAATTGCACGATTATTGTGCTCTGTAGCTCGCCATTGTTTATCGCGCTCTATAGCTTGCCATCACTCGCCATTGTTTATCGCGCTCTTTTTGCACTTTTATCATGCTCTATAGCTCACCATTGTTTATTATGCTCTTATCGCGCTCTTATGGTGGTCTATAGCTCACCAATATTTATTGCGCTCTTATGGCGCTCTTATGGCTCTTTATAGCTCACCATAACTCGACATTATCGTGCTCTTATTGCGCTCTATAGCTTGCCATTGCTTATTGCGCTCCTATTGTGCTCTTATTGCGCTCTATCACACTCTTATTGCACTTTTATTGCACTCTTATCGCGCTCAATAGCTCAGCATTGTTTATTGCGCTCTTATCATGCTCTTATCACGCTGTTTAGCTCACCATTGTTTATCGCGCTCTACATCACTCGCCATTGTTTATTGCGCTCTATAGCTCGCCATTGTTTATCGCGCTCTATAGCTCGACATTGCTTATCACGCTCTTATGGAGCTCTATAGCTCGCCATCACTCGCCATTGTTTATCGTGCTCTTATCGCGCTCTATAGCGCTCTATTGTTTACTGCGCTGTAATTGCGCTTGCCATTGTTTATCGCGCTCTACAGCTCGCCATCACTCGCCATTGTTTATCGCGCTCTTATCGTGCTCTTATCGCACTCTATAGCTTGCCATTGCTTATTGTGCTCTTAATGCACTCTTTTTGTGCTCTTATGGCACTCTTATTGCGCTCTTATGGCGCTCTTATTGCGCTCTTACTGCACTCTTACTGCACTCTTACTGGACTCTTACTGCACTCTTACTGCACTCTTATCGTGCTCAATAGCTCACCATTGTTTAATGCGCTCCTGTCGTGCTCTTATCACGCTGTATAGCACACCATTGTTTATCGCGCTCTTATGCCGCTCTATAGCTCGCCATCAGTCGACATTGTTTATTGTGCTTTTATGGCGCTCTACAGCTTGCCATCACTCGCCATTGTTTATCGTGCTCTAATCGCACTCTTATCGCGCTCTTATCACACTCTGTAGCTTGCCATTGCTTATTGCGCTCTTATTGCACTCTTATTGCGCTCCTATTGCACTCTTATTGCGCTCCTATTGCACTCCTATTGCACTCTTATTGCACTCTTATTGCACTCTTATTGCAATCATCGCGCTCAATAGCTCGCCATTGTTTATTGTGCTCCTATCATGTTCTTATCGCGCTGTATCGCTCACCATTGTTTATTGTGCTCTTATGGCAGTCTATAGCTCGCCATTGTTTATCACGCTCTTATGGCGCTCTACAGCTCTCAATCACTCGCCATTGTTTATCGTTCTCTTTAGCTCGCCATTGTTTATTGCGCTCTTATCACGCTCTATAGCTTGCCATTGTTTATTGCGCTCTTATTGCACTCTATAGCTCGCCATTGTTTATCACGCTCTTATTGTGCTCTAATTGCACTCTTATCGTGCTCTGTAGCTCGCCATTGTTTATCGCATTCTTATGGCGCTCTATCACTCGCCATTGTTTAAAGCGCGTTTATCGCGCACGATAGCTCGCCATTGTTTATCGTGCTGTAAAGCTCACCATTGTTTATTGCGCTCTATAGCTCGCCAATGTTTATCTCACTCTTATGGCGCTCTATATCACTCGCCATTGTTTATAGCGCTCTTATCGTGCATGATAGCTCGCCATTGTTTATCATGCTGTAAAGCTTGCCATTGTTTATTGCACTCTATAGCTCGCCATTGTTTATCGTGCTCTTATGGAGCTCTATAACTCTCCATCACTCACCATTGTTTATTGTGCTCTTATCGCGCTCTATAGCGCTCTATTGTTTACTGCGCTGTAATTGCGCTTTAATTGCTCTGTTATTGCACTGTAATTGCGCTCTTATTGCGTTCTTATTGTGCTCTTATTGCACTCTTATACTGCTCAATAGCTCGCCATTGTTTATTGTGCTCTTATCGCGTTCTATAGCTCGCCATCACTTGCCATTGTTTATCGCCCTCTTATCGCACTCTGTAGCTCGCCATTGCGTATCACGCTCTATAGCTCGCCATTGGTTATTGCGCTGTAATTGCGTTGTAATTGGGCTGTAATTGCGCTCTTATTGCACTCTTATACTGCTCTATAGCTCGCCATTGTTTATCGCGCTCTATACCTCGCTATTGTTTATCGTGCTCTATAGCTCACCATTGTTTATCGTGCTCTATAGCTTGCCATTGTTTATCGCGCTGTTATCGCGCTCTTATGGAGCTCTATAATTCACCATCACTCGCAATTGTATATAATGCTCTTATCACGCTCTATAGCTCGCCATTGTTTATCACACTCTTTTTGTGCTCTATAGCTCGCCATTGTTCATCGCGCTCTTATGGCGCTCTACATCACCCACCATCACTCTCCATTGTTTATCGTGCTCTTATCGTGCTCAATAGCTTGCCATTGTTAATCGTGTTGTTATCGCGCTCTTATGGAGCTCTATAATTCGCCATCACTCGCCATTGTATATCATGCTTTTATCGCGCTCTATAGCTCGCCATTGTTTATCACGCTCTTATTGTGCTCTAATTGCACTCTTATCGTGCTCTATAGCTCACTATTGTTTGTCACGTTCTATAGCTCGCCATTGTTCATTGCGCTCTAACTGCACTCTTATCATGCTCTATAGATCGCCATTGTTTAATGAGCTCTTCTTGCACTCTTATTGCACTCCTATTGCACTCTTATTGTGCTCTATAGCTCGCCATTGTTTATCATGCTCTTATCGTGCTCTTATGGCGGTCTATAGCTCACCACTATTTATTGCGCACTTATCCGCTCTTATGGCTCTTTATAGTGCACCACTATTTATCGCGCTCTTTAAGTCACCATCACACGCCATTGCTTATCGTGCTCTATAGCTCACCATTGTTTATTGTGCTCTTATCGCGCTCTTATGGTGGTCTAAAGCTCACCATTATTTATTGCGCTCTTATGGCGCTCTTATGGCTCTTTATAGCTCGCCATACCTCGACATTGTTTATCGTGCTCTTATTGCGCTCTATAGCGCGCCATTGCTTATTGCGCTGTTATTGTGCTCTTATTGCGCTCTTTTTGCGCTCTGCGCTCGTATCACACTCTTATTGCACTTTTATTGCACTCTTATCGCGATCAATAGCTCGGCATTGTTTATTGCGCTCTTATCGTGCTCTTATCACGCTGTTTAGCTCACCATTGTTTATCGCCCTCTACATCACTCGCCATTGTTTATTGCGCTCTATAGCTCGCCATTGTTTATCGTGCTCTACAGCTCGCCATCACTCGCCATTGTTTATCGTACTCTTATCGCACTCTATAGCTTGCCATTCCTTATTGTGCGTTTAATGCACTTTTATTGTGCTCTAATTGCACTCTTACTGTGCTCTTATTGCACTCTTATCGCGCTCAATAGCTCACCATTTTTTAATGCTCTCCTGTCGTGTTCTTATCACGCTGTATAGCACACTATTGTTTATCGCGCTCTTATGCCGCTTTATAGCTCGCCTTCAGTCGACATTGTTTATTGTGCTTTTATGGCGCTCTACAGCTTGCCATCACTCGCCATTGTTTATCATGGTCTAATTGCACTCTTATCGCGCTCTTATTGCGCTCTATAGCTTGCCATCACTTGTTATTGTTTATCGCGCTCTTATCATGCTCTTATCGCACTCTGTAGCTTGCCATTGCTTATTGTGCTCTTATTGCACTCTTATTGCACTCATCGCGCTCAATAGCTCGCCATTGTTTATTGTGCTTCTATCGTGTTCTTATCGCGCTGTATAGCTAACCATTGTTTATCGTGCTCTTATGGTGGTCTATAGCTTGCCATTGTTTATCGTGCTCTTATCGCCCTTTTATGGAGCTGTATAACTCACCAGCACTCGCCATTGTTTATTGTGCTCTTATCGCGCACTAGAGCTCGTCATTTGTTTATCGCACTCTTATCGCGCGCTTATGGGGCTCTATAACTCACCATTGCTCGCCACTGTTTATTGTGTACTTATCGCGCTCTATAGCTCGCCATTGTTTATCACGCTCTTATGGCGCTCTACATCACTCGCCATCACTCTCCATTGTTTATTGGGCTGTTATTGCGCTCTATAGCTTGCCATTGTTTATTGCGCTGTAATTGCGCTGTAATTGCACTCTTATTGTGCTCTATAGCTTGCCATTGTATATTGTGCTTTTATTGCGCTCTTATTGCACTCTGTAGCTTTCCATTGCTTATTGCGCTCTTATTGCGCTCTTATAGCATTCTTATTGCACTCTGTAGCTCGCCATTGTTTATCGTGCTCTATCGCTCACCATCACTTGCCATTGTTTATCGCGCTCTTATCGTGCTCTTATCACACTCTGTAGCTTTCCATTGCTTATTGCGCTCTTATAGCACTCTTATTGCACTCTGTAGCTCACCATTGTTTATCGTGCTCTATAGCTTGCCATTGTTTATTGTGCTGTTATCGCGCTCTTATGGAGCTCTATAATTCTCCATCACTCGACATTGTATATCATGCTCTTATCGCGCTCTATAGCTCGCCATTGTTTAACGTGCTTTTATCGCACTCTTATGGCGGTCTATAGCTCACCATTATTTATTGCGCTCTTATTGCGCTCTTATGGCTCTTTATAGCGCAACATTATTTATCGCGCTCTTATCGCACTCAACAACTTGCCAATACTCCCCATTGTTTATTGCGCTCTTATAGCATTCTTATTGCACTCTGTAGCTCACCATTGTTTATCGCACTCTATAGCTCACCATCACTTGCCATTGTTTATCACACTCTTATTGTGCTCTTATCGCATTCTGTAGCTTACCATTGCTTATTGCGCTCTTATTGTGCTTTTATTGCATTTATCGCGCTCAATAGCTTGCCATTGTTTAATGCACTCCTATTGTGTTCTTATCGCGCTGTATAGCTCACCATTGTTTATCGCGCTCTCATGGTGCTCTTATGGCGCTCTATAGCTTGCCATTGCTTATCGTGCTCTTATAGCAGTCTATATCACTTGCCATTGTTTATAGCGCTCTTATCGCGCTCTATAGCTCGCCATTGTTTATCACGCTCTATAGCTTGCCATTGTTTATCGTGCTCTTATCACGCCCTTATGGAGCTCTATAACTCACCATCACTCACCATTGCTTATTGCGCTCTTATTGCACTCTTATCGCACTCTATAGCTCACCATTGTTTATTGCGCTCTATAACTCACCATCACTCGCCATTGCTTATCGTGCTCTTATTGTGCTCTGTAGCTTGCCATTGTTTATCACGCTCTTATCGTGTTTTACTGCTCGCCATTGTTTATTGTGCTCTAATTGCACTCTTATTGTGCTCTATAGCTCGCCAATGTTTAATGTGCTTTAATTGCACTCTTATTGCACTCTTATTGCACTCTTATTGCGCTCTTATTGCGCTCTATAGCTCGCCATTGTTCATCGTGCTCTTATTGCACTCTTATCGTGCTCTATAGGTCGCCATTGTTTATCGTGCTCTTATCGCGCTCTTATGGTGGTCTTTAGCTCACCATTATTTATTTCACTCTTATCGCGCTCTTATGGCTCTTTGTAGTGCACCATTATTTATCGTGCTCTTATCGTGCTCAACAGCTCGCCATCACTCGCCATTGCTTATCGCGCTCTTATCGTGCTCTTATTACCCCCTGTAGCTCGCGGTTGCTTATTGCACTCTTATTGCTCTCTTATTGCGCTCTTACTGCGCTCCTATTGCACTCTTATGGCGGTCTATAGCTCACCATCACTCCCCATTGTTTATTGTGCTTTTATGGCGCTCTACAGCTTGCCATCACTCGCCATTGTTTATTGTGGTCTAATCGCACTCTTATCGCACTCTTATTGCGCTCTATAGCTTGCCATCACTTGCCATTGTTCATCACGCTCTTATCGTGCTCTTATTGCATTCTGTAGCTTGCCATGGCTTATCGCGCTCTTATTGTGCTCTTATTATGCTCTTATTGCGCTCTTATTGCACTCTTATTGCAATCATTGCGCTCAATAGCTCACCATTGTTTAATGCGCTCCTATCATGTTCTTATCGCGCTGTATAGTTCACCATTGTCTATCGCGCTCTTATGGCGCTTTATATCACTCGCCATTGCTTATAGTGCTCTTATGGCGCTCTATAGCTCGCCATTGTTTATTGCACTGTAATTGGTCTCTTATTGCACTCTTATCGTGCTGTATAGCTCCCATTGTTTATTGTGCTCTTATCGCGCTCTCATCACACTCTGTAGCTTTCCATTGCGTATTGAGCTCTTATTGCGCTCTTATAGCACTCTTATTGCACTCTATAGCTCGCCATTGTTTATCGTGCTCTATCGCTCACAATCACTTGCCATTGTTTATCGCGCTCTTATCGTGCTCTTATCACACTCTGTAGCTTTCCATTGCTTATTGCGCTCTTATAGCACTCTTATTGCACTCTGTAGCTCACCATTGTTTATCGTGCTCTATAGCTTGCCATTGTTTATTGTGCTGTTATCGCGCTCTTATGGAGCTCTATAATTCGCCATCACTCGACATTGTATATCATGCTCTTATCGCGCTCTATAGCTCGCCATTGTTTAACGTGCTTTTATCGCACTCTTATGGCGGTCTATAGCTCACCATTATTTATTGCACTCTTATTGCACTCTTATGGCTCTTTATAGCGCAACATTATTTATCGCGCTCTTATCGCACTCAACAACTTGCCAATACTCCCCATTGTTTATTGCGCTCTTATCGTGTTCTTATCACACTCTGTAGCTCACCATTGCTTATTGCGCTCTTATTGCTCTCTTATTGCTCTCTTATTGCTCTCTTATTGCTC
Organism: Allobates femoralis; assembly: GCA_033576535.1. Classification (NCBI taxonomy): domain Eukaryota; kingdom Metazoa; phylum Chordata; class Amphibia; order Anura; family Aromobatidae; genus Allobates; species Allobates femoralis. The sequence goes on from JARQOC010000002.1 coordinate 417,160,029, forward strand.
TTTATTGCATTATTTCTGCACTCAATAGCTCACCATTGTTTAATGCGCTCCTATTGTGCTCTTATCGCGCTGTATAGCTCACCATTGTTTACTGCGCTCTATAGCTCGCCATTTTTTATCACGCTCTACATCACTCGCCATTGTTTATTGCTCTCTATAGCTCGCCATTGTTTATCACGCTCTTATTGTGCTCTATAGCTCGTTATCACTCGCAATTGTTTATTGTGCTCTTATCACACTCTATAGCTTGCCATTGTTTATCGCGCTCTTATGGAGCTCTATAACTCACCATCACTCGCCATTGTTTATTGTGCTCTTATCGCACTCTAGCTTGCCATTGTTTATCACGCTCTTATTGTACTCTATAGCTCGCCATTGTTTATCATGCTGTTATGGCGCTCTACATCACTTGCCATCACTCGCCATTGTTTATCACGCTCTTATGGGGCTCTACAGCTCTCCATCACTCGCCATTGTTTATGTCTTATCGCGCTCTATAGCTTGCCATTGTTTGCGCTGCTTGCAGTTATGCATTGCTCTTATTGCACTCTATAGACTCGCATTGTTTATGCGCTCTCTATGTAGCGCTCTATATCACCATCACTTCCATTGTTTAGTCTTGTGACTTATTGCACTCTTAGCTTGCGCTTGCTCTACTTAGCACTCTAATTGCATTGTTTATCGCCTCTATGCGACTTTAGTGCTAATTGAGCTCTATTTGCACTCTTATCGTGCTCTATAGCTTGCCCATTGTTTATTGCATCTTATTGCACTCTTGCACTTATTGCACTCTTGTGCTCTTATTGCCCTCTATAGCTCGCCATTGTTTCATCGCGCTCTTATCGCCCTCATGACTCATTGCTTATTGTGCTCATATCGCATTCTGTAGCTCGCCATGGCTTATTGCACTTTATTGCGCTCTTATGCTCGCATTGTTTGTCTCGCTCTATAGCTCGCCATTGTTTATTGCGCTGTAATTATTGCGGTGCTTAATTGCATGTCTTATGCACTTATTGCACTTTTAATGTGCTCTATAGCTCGCCATTGTTTATTGTGCTCTTATCGCGCTCTTATTGCACTCTGTAGCTTTCCATTGCTTATTGCGCTCTTATTGTGCCTCTTATAGCACTCTTATTGCACTGCATAGCTCACCATTGTTTATCGCGCTCTATAGCTCACCATCACTTGCCATTGTTTATTGTGCTCTTATCACACTCTGTAGCTTTCCATTGCTTATTGCGCTCTTATAGCACTCTTATTGCACTGTATAGCTCGACATTGTTTATCGCGCTCTTAGCTTGAATTGTTTATCGTGCTCTATAGCTCGCCATTGTTCATCGCGCTGTTATTGCACTCTTATGGAGCTTTCCATTGCTTATTGCGCTTTATTGCGCTCTTATATATCTTATTGCACTCTATAGCTCGCCATTGTTTATTCGCTCTATAGCTTGCAATTGTTTATCGTGCTCTATAGCTCGCCATTGTTATATCGCGCTCTATAGCTCGCATCACTTGCCATTGTTTAATGCGTCCTATCGTGCACTTATCACACTGGATAGCTCATCCATTGTTTATCGTGCTCTTATGGCGGTCTAATAGCTCGCCATTGTTTATCGTGCTCTTATTGCGCTCTATATCACTCCATTGTTTATCATGCTTTATGCTGCTCTATAGCTGCCTTGTTATGTCTTATGCCTCCTTATGTTTATCGCGCTCTATAGCTCGCCATTGTTTATTGCTCTTATTGCCTCTTATTCACTCTTATCGGCTGCTCTATAGCTCACCATTGTTATGCTTTTATCGCCTCTTATCGACTCTTAGCTCCATTGCTTATGCAGTCTTATTGCCTCTATAGCTGCCATTGTTTATTGCGCTCTATAGCTCGCCATTGTTTATCGGCTCTATAGCTCGCCATTGTTTATTGCGTTTATCGCGCTCTTATGGAGCTCTAATCGCATCACTCGCCATTGTATATGCTCTTATCGCCATTAGCTCGCATTTTATTGCATGCTCTTATTGCTCTCTATAGCTCGCCATTGTTATCGCTCTATACTCGACATCATTCGCCATGTATGTCTTTGGCACTCTTATTGCACTAGCTCTATGCTAATTGTTCAGCTCTTATCGCTCTATAGCTTGCCATTGTTATGTCTTATCGCACTTATAGCTCACCATTGTTTATCGTGCTCTTATGGCCTCTTATGGAGCTCTATAACTCGCCATCACTCGCCATTGTTAATCATGCTCTTATTGTGCTCTACAGCTCTCCCATCACTCGTCATTGTTTATTCTCCTCTTATCGTGCTCTTATCGCACTCTGTAGCTTTCCATTGCTTATTGCGCTCTTATTGCGCTCTTATAGCACTCTTATTGCGCTCTTATAGCACTCTTATTGCACTCTATAGCTCGACATTGTTTATTGCTCTCTATAGCTCGCAATTGTTTATCGCGCTCTTATGGAACTCTATAATTCGCCATCACTCGCCATTGTATATCATGATCTTATCACGCTCTATAGCTCGACATTGATACCGCGCTCTATAACTCGCCAATGTTTATGCGCTTTATAGCTCGCCATCATTTGCCATTGTTTATTGCGCTCTAATTGCAGCCATTGTTTATCGCACTCTTATTGCACTCTTATCGTGCACTAAAGCTCGACATTGTTTATCGTGCTCTTACTGCACTCTTGTTGCACTCTTATTGCACTCTTATCGCGCTCAATAGCTCACCATTGTTTAATGCGCTCCTATCGTGCGCTTATGGAGCTCTATAGCTCGCCATTGTTTATTGCCCTTTTATTGCGCTATATATCCGCTCTAATTATACTCTAATTGCCTTCTAATTGCACTCTGTAGCTCGCTATTGTTTAATGTGCTCTTATTATGCTGTATAGCTCGCCATTGTTTATTGCGCTCTATAGCTCACCATTATTTATCGCGCTCTTATCACGCTCTTATGGCGGTCTATAGCTCACCATTATTTATCGCGCTCTTATCACGCTTTATAGCTCGCCATTGTTTATTTGCTCTTATGGCACTCTACAGCTCGCCTTAATTTGCCATTGTTTATCGTGCTCTAATCGCGCTCTTACCAGGCTCTACAGCTCACCATCACTCGCCATTGTTTATCGCGCTCTTATCATACTCTTATTGCACTCTGTAGCTTGCCATTGCTTATTGGGGTCTTTTTGGGGTCTTTTTGTGCTCTTATTGTGCTCTTATTGCGCTCTTATTGCACGCTTATTGCGTCTTCATTGCACTCTAATTGCGTTCTCTAGCTCACCATTGTTTATTGCGCTCTATATCTCGCCATTGTGCTATATAATTCGCCATTGATTATTGCGCTCTATAGCTCGCTATTGTTTATCGTGCTCTATAGCTCGCCATTGTTTATCGCACTCTATAGTCTGCCATTGTTTATCGTGCTGTATAGCTCGCCATTGTTTATCACGCTCTATAGCTCGCCATTGTTCATCATGCTCTTATAGTGCTCTATAGCTCACCATTGTTTATTGGGCTCTTATTGCTCTCTAAAGCTCTCCATTGTTTATTGCGCTCTTAGCACGCTCTATGGCTCACCATTATTTATCGCGCTCTTCTCGCGCTCTATAGCTTGCCATCATTCAACATTGTTTATTGCGCTCTATAGCTCGCCATTGTTTATTGCGCTCTTATTGCGCTTTTATCGTGCTCTTATCATGCTCTTATGGCACTCTATCACTCGCCATTGTTAATCGCGCTTTATAGCTCACCATCACTCATCATTGTTACTCGCGCTCTTATCGCACTCCATAGCTTGCCATTGTTTATCGCTCCTTATAGCTCACCATCACTCGCCATTGTTTATTGTGCTCTTATTGCACTCTTATTGCACTCTTATCATGCTCTATGGCTTGCCATTGTTTATCGCGTTCTTATCGTGCTCTTTTGGCGCTCTACAGCTCGCCATTACTTGCCATTGTTTTTCATGCTCTTATCGTGCTGTTATTATGCTCTATAGGTCGCCATTGTTAATCACGCTCTATAGCTCACCATCACTCGCCATTGTTTATCGTGCTCTATAGCTCACCATTGTTTATTGCACTCTTATTGCGCTCTAAAGCTTGCCATTGTTTATCGCGCTCTTATCGTATTCTGTAGCTCGCCATTGTTTACCGCACTCTTAACGCGCTTTTACCACGCTCTTATCGGCGAGTGATGTAGAGTGCGATAAACAATAGCGAATGATGGCGAGCTATAGATCGTGATAAACAATGACACGCTATAGAGCGCGATAAACAATGACGAGTGACGTAGAACGCCATGTTTATCGGGCTCTATAGCTCGCCATCACTCACCATTGTTTATTGCACTTTTATTGCACTCTTATTCCACTCTTATGGCACTCTATAGCTCACCATTGTTTATCACGCTCTTATCGCGCACTTATGGAGCTCTATAACTTGCCATCACTCGCCGTTGTTTATTGTCCTCTTAATGGTGAGTGATGGCGAGCTGTAGAGTGCCATGTTTATCGTGCTTTTATTGCGCTCTACAGCTCGCCATCATTCGCCATTGTTTATCGCGCTCTTATCACGCTCTATAGCTTGCTATTGTTTATCGCGCTCAGTAGCTCTCCATTGTTTAATGCGCTTTTATCGCGCTTCTATCGTGCTGTATAGCTTGCCATTGTTTGTCGTATTTTATAGTTCGCTATTGTTTATTGCGCTCTTTTTGCGCTCGTATTGCGCTCTTATTGTGCTTTTATTGCGCTATTATCTCGCCATTGCTTAATGTGCTCATATCGCACTCCATAGCTCGCCATTGTTTATCGCGCTCTTATCGTGCTCTATAGCTCGCCATTGTTTAGTGCGCTCTATTGCACTGTAGCTCGCCATTGTTTATCATTCTCTTATCGTGCTATATAGCTCGCCATTGTTTATCGCACTCTTATGGTGCTCTGCATCACTTGCCATTGTTTATCGTCCTCTTATGGCGCTCTACAGCTCGCCATCACTCGCCATTGTTTATCGCGCTCTTATCGCGTTTTATAGCTTGCCATTGTTTATCGCGCTCTTATCGCGCTCTTATCATGCTCTTATGGAGCTCTATAATTCGCCATCACTCGCCATTGTTTATCGTGCTCTTCTCGCGCTTTATATCTCGTCATTGTTTATTGTGTTCTTATTGCGCTCTTATTGCGCTCTTTTGCACTGTTATTGTGCTCTATAGCTCCCCATTGTTTATTGCACTCTATAGCTCGCCATCACTCGCCATTGTTTATCGCACTATTATTGCACTCTTTTTGCCCTCTTATTGTACTCTTACGCGCTCAATAGCTCGCCATTGTTTAATTTGCTCCTATCGTGCTCTTATGCGCTCTATTGCTTGCCATTGTTTATCATGCTCTTATTATGCTCAATAGCTCGCCATTGTTTAATTTGCTCCTATCGTGCTCTTATCGCGCTCTATTGCTTGCCATTGTTTATCATGCTCTTATTATGCTCAATAGCTCGCCATTGTTTATAGCGCTCTTATTGCACTCTTATTGCGCTCTATAGCTCACCATTGTTTATCGCGCTTTATAGCTCACCATTATTTATCATGCTCTTATCGTGCTCTTAGGGAGCTCTATAACTCGCCATCACTCGCCATGGTTTATCGTGTTCCTCTCGCACTCTGTATCTCGCCATTGTTTATCACGCTCTATAGCTTGCCATTGTTTATCGCGCTCTATAGCTTGCCATTGTTTATCGCGCTCTATAGCTCGCCATTGTGTATCGCGCTCTATAGCTTCCAATTGTTTATCACGCCCTATAGCTCGCCATTGTTTATCGCACTCTTATGGCGCTCTGCATCACTCGCCATCACTCGCCATTGTTTCTCTCGCTCTTATCGTGCTCTTATCGCGTTCTATAGCTCGCCATCACTCGCCATTTTTTATCACGCTCCTATGGCGCTCTACAGCTCGCCATCACTCGCCATTGTTTATCGCGCTCTTATTGCGCTCTATAGCTTGCCATTGTTTATAGCACTCTTATTGCGCTCTTATCACGCTCTATAGCACCCCATTGTTTATTGCGCTTTTATTGCACTGTATATGTGCTCTAATTCGCTCTAATTGCGCTCTTATTTCACTCTGTAGCTCACCATTGTTTATTGCGCTCTTATTGTGCTCTTATTGCACTCTTATCGCCATCCTCAGGAGAATTTGGATATGTACTGGTAGTCGTGGGGATATTCTCTAGATGGCCAGAAGCTTTCCCTGTGAAGAACCAATCTGGTAAAACCACTGCAAAGAAACTCCTTTCAGAGATGGTGTGCAGATATGGGGTCCCAGAAACCATAGAGAGTGACCATGGGCCAGCATTCAAAGCCAATCTGACCAAAGAGATATGGCAGGCCCTGGGGACAGAGTTGGCTCTTCATACTCCGTATCATCCCAAAAATTCAGGAAGGGTCAAGAGAGAAAACAGGGTATTAAAGGCAAAAATTCTGAAAGCAGCGTAGCAAACGGGGAAGCCGTGGCATGAAAGTCTTCCCCTCGCATTGTTCAGTGTCAGACACACCCCAGCTAGTGCAACTAAGCTATGTTCCTATGAAATTCTGTTTGGAAGTGCCCCCAGACTAGGGTTGTATTTCCTCCAACAGTTGACCCTACAGTATTACAGTTTGACTAAGTTTGTTACCGAATTAACAAAGCATTTGACTCAAATGCATTCTCGAGTTTTTTCCTCTCTCCCAGATCCTCAAAACCTGGAAGGAACCCATCAGATCCAGCCAGGAGATTGGGTTCTCATCAAAAGGTTCAGCAGACGTGCCCTCGAGCCCAGATACGACGGCCCCTTCCAAGTCCTGCTGGTCACCTCCATGGCTGTGAAGGTTGAAGTAAGCCCTACATAGATCCACGCATCCCACTGCAAGAAGGCACCAGATCCAGAAGCCAAAAATGGTTGTTTTACTCCTTAATCCTGATATACACACTCAGTATAAAGCAGGAGGGAGCAGGTCACAAGAGAATATGGGAGATCATATGAGAGGTCATATTAGTACCACAGCTACAAGGGTCATATATCAGTTTGACTTTTACACCATAGTAAACAGATGCACACGACACGAGATCTACAACAGCTATAGGTAATATGGGGGATATAGACCAGTCTAGGCAAAAGAAGGCAAAGATAAATGGGGTAGAAGCCTGCCAGACCACATGATCCTGACCAAGGGTAGATGGGAGCATAGCCAAAGCCCTAAAAGGACTCGCAGACCTGTCAGAAGAATTAGCTCATAATTCTGGTGTTAAGGATCCATGGGACACTTTGTTTGTGTGGTGGGATGGATGGCAGAGAGCACTTATCAAACTAGGTATAATAATCCTTTGTGTTCTATTCATAGTGGCTCTAATTTCATGCTGTGTAATACCTTGCATCAAGAAGATGTCTCGCGTCATGAAGGAGACAGTGACCACAATGTATGCAGATCTCAGAGGCCCTGTGATGAAAGAGAAATATACGCCTGAGAATGATGCCATTGCCATTTCCGCAAGATCCCTTGGAGAAATACGAGAACTTGAGACCCATCTTAGAAGATAGAGTAGGGACAGTTTAGGGTGCGGCTAAGGCCAACTGCAAAGGGATTCCGACGTTACGGTTTGTCTCAATGTTGGTGAAGTGTCCTCCCCTTTCCTCTACCTTTTTCCCCTCCGCTGCCTAGGGCAAAGATTTAGGGAAAGATTTTGAATGTTTCCAAAGTGGGGAATGTTATGGCAATAAATAGTTAATAACTTATATAACTCTTATAGAAGTAATTCAGAAATCTTCCAGTGTGCAGACTGCAGCATCCCTCATACTCCCCCTCCCTCCTTCGGGATTCCTCTGTCTCAGATTTTATATAATGTTTTGAGATGGATGTAGCAGTGTAGAAGCTCCTTATCAGAATGTCTCCGGACTGAATGTACTAACCAAGGCTAAACTAACTAACATACACTAAATGAATGTTTTTCAGAATAAAATGTAGATTCAGCATAATATGATGCAATCACCCCTAGTAACACCCCTTTTAATATCCCTTTAAGGAGCCGTATAGAACTGTTAAAGACCTTTATTAAGGGAGGAGTTGTCATTAAGCTCTACTTTGACTTGTTTGTCAGCGTGGTTCTTACGGTGGCGTGCACACACTTACGCAAAGCATCAATTTGGCGGCAGACGATTAAGATGACAGCCCACCTGGAAGGTGTGGAGGGCATCCATTACACATGCACTGGAAGGCCAGGCTACTCTCATGGGCATGTGCTGGATGTGTAGTCATGTGTTGGCGAGCCAGGATATACTGTTGTTTGTGTGTGCATGTGTGTTGTTTAACGCCCAAAGCTTGTTCCACAGCATGTGTGTTCATGTGTGTTTAGTTTAGCTACAGGGATTGTTCACCAGTGTCGAGCCCTAGGCTCTGTGGTACTCGGTACGGGCTACAAGGGGTTAACGCTCCTGTGTCACGGGGAGTGGTGTCCGCACCTGATCCCGTGCTTTGGGTGACTTCAGTGGAAAAGGGTATATTTACATGGGATTATATTTACAAGTTGTCGTGACGCCACCTGTAGTTTTTGTTGAGGTGTCACCAGCGGCGCCACAGTTCACAGTCAGTAGGTGTTATCGCGGCTAGTTGGCAAAGTCCTCTACAGGTAGGGCTGGAACTCCGGGGCAGCGTTCCTGTATGGGGAACAAGTTCATGAAAGAAAAACAGGCAGAGGCAAAGTCACTTTTCCTCCGGGAACTTTACTGTTAACTTGCATCGGCATCATACAAAGTTCCAAGTTCAGCACTTAAGATGTTACAAGAACAGGTAGGTTAACGGGTGTCAGCAAATACATGCCAGGTGGTATGGTGGAAGCCTTGGTGTACCTTCTTTAGCTAACCCATGTGTGTTCTTCCCTGCTTTACAGTTTGGTGTGAAGCCTGGTGACTTTGAATCCAGCCTGGCATACTGTGCTCTCTCACCTTTGCTGTGGTTGCGTAACTGTCTACTGGCTGGTAGCTCGTTCCGTTGGTGGTGCCTGTTAACCTTCTTGAGGACTGCTGTGGTGCCCAGGAGACTATTAGACTCCACAAGAAACCGGATTCTCTGGCGTGCTTGTAGCTCCAGCAGTCTGCTGTCTCCGTTGCCCGGTAAGCTGTCTGGGAGAACCTATCAATGGCCCCTCTTTCCCAGACCATCTGCTCTCCTGGAAAGCTCCTTTCTCCTTAAACACTGTATTCTTCTGCCATCTCTCCTCATGGTCCCTCAGCCTAGAGACCTAGTAGCAAATAACAAAAAGGCCCAAGACCTAGAGGCAAAGACCTAACACTAAGACTTAGAGGCAAAGAACTTTTTCACCCTAAAGGTGAATTTATTCCCTCCCGGTTAACCTCCCACCCTGTATGGTAATGTTGGATTGCTTGAGATGGGTACCACCCACTATCCTAGGGTCCACCTGCAGCTGTAGCATCTGCACCTATTGTCAGGTGCAGTACCTCTCTGTGAGGCCTGCTTCACATGTCGCCACACCAGCACCTATATGTGTTTGGGTGTTTGCCTTTCAATGGATGTTGGAAAATGTAGTGTAGGGTTGATATGTTTGTCATCTTTTTTTTTTTTTTTGTGTTTCTCAAACTTGATTTTTATTTCCACAGACTGTTTATCGTATTTCCGTGTGCTGCAATGTCTCGTCGGCTTTTAGGGCACGTGGAGGTGGGTGGTTATGATTTTTTATTTTGGTTTGTGCGAATGTTCTTTTGTTCATTTATAGTATTTAATTTGTGATTTTTTTTTTTTATCATTTAAAGGATGACTCGGATCGGAATGGGAGCCGGAGGGTGAGGATGTGCTGGTTGCTGGAGAGGATCATGTGAGTATACATCCAGCCTTCAAACATTTTTGCCTTAAGGCATCATCTGTATGTTCTTCAGTTATGACACTGCTCCTTTTTTTCTGCAGGGGTCAGAGTCATCTGGAGAAGAGGCTGGGGGTCCATCCCATAGTTGTCGCGCCAAAGCCAGAGGTGCTGGGACCCGTGTAAGTAATGTTAACATAATGTGTTCTTCCCACAGCCATGGTACTGCCCATGTTCAGTTTCAGAAGGAAATGTGTGGCCCATCATCAAGGCAATTGTCAGTAGATGAAGGCCCACACATTTCCATAGCAAACGGGTATTGTAGACTATGTATGTAGTTTATGTTAGTTTATTTTTTGTGAAAGCATAGCGATGCAGGGTTTACTACCAGCCCCAATATGGCTGATTTTTTACGACCGGCCGTTTGCCAGCAACCATTGAAGTGTGGTTGAAAACTGGTGCCATTTTGCCAGTGGACTGTCCCTGTTGTTGAATGTTCGCGGTAGGCTGGCCAGAACATTCAGCAATGTGTGTTTTGCGTAACAGAAAATGAGACATAGGTATACAATTATATAGTACCTAACCATACCTGTACCCGTGTAAAGCAGTGATGGGTCAAGGAGGAGACAGCGGTCATGTTCTGTCAGGAGGAGCCAGGGGGGCAGCGCTGGCTGCGTCCAGGATGGGGTGTAGGAAGCCCTCCTGGCCACACCTGGCCGATGTTCCACAGCTACCTCCTTCCCGTACAAAAGTCCTTTATACAGTAGACGGTGGCTCAGTGGTTAGCATAGTTTCTGGTGGCTTAGTGGTCAACACAGTTTATGACGGTTGAGTGGACAGCACAGTCTATGCTTGTTATCGTTATTCCACACATTGCTGTAGTGTTTTGAAGATGGCTGGGTATTGCCCCTTTGTCATTGTGTGGTTAACAAGTTACACACGGAGGGCAAAAAGCAGACACAAGATAATGTTGTGTCCTCACCTGCGGGCCCAACCTAACTCATCGTGATATGATGTTCAATCACAATGGACAAGCAACACTATTTGCCAAATGTGCCAGCCTTCAAAATCATTGCACAATCTTCCTGTTGGAGTGGGACCTGACTCACATCTGTAAACTTTCTGTAATGCAGTCCTGGTCTCATCATTGAAAGTTACATCTCATACTAACTGGTTGTCCAATACACACATTAGGTAAATGTATGATGCGCAGTTGTTTTAACGTTGTAATTTAGTTCTTTTTTTTGGGTTTCTCCCCAGGCTTCCAAAAGGTCTCGCAAGGCTGTTACAGAAGATGTGCTGGATAAGCAACTCCTCATCCAGCTAGTGGAAGCACGGGCTCCTTTGTGGGATCCTCTCACCCACCAGCATAGTAATATGGGCAGAGCATTCAACTTGGGATGAAGTGTGTGCTGGGGTGGTCCGAGGATGGAGAAGTCTTAATCGGTCAGGCCAAGCTCGTCACCGTAAGTAATTTTGTACTTCTTTGTGTGCATTTATTGTTACTTGTGTTCACAGGTATTTCCCTCCTAATTGTTGACTGATGGCTCATAATGTCACATGGCATGGGAGTCAAGACAGGAAACGGGTACTCTACACCGGGCCGTGGGGTCGCTTGCTTCATTAGGGATGTCACGTCGGTCGCAAACGGACCCTGGTCACAGGCTGACTCACTGAAAGGGGGGTTAGTAACAGATGATATGGTTAAAGTTTGTGACGCCACCCGGACTTATGTGGCCATTAAGGGACACTGCTGCCTGTATGGCAGATGGGGATGATGACTTGGAGGCAGCCGAGGTGATAAGCCCTCTCCGGTATGGCTGTTTTTTCCTAGCAGTAGTGGTAGATGGTGCGATTTGTGATGTGATTTTCAGGTGCACAGTCAGTTACTTGGCAGGCAAAAGTTTACCACAGCTTTAAACAGTCATGGTGCTGGATAACATGTTGCTCTCAAAGAGAGGACTGAGGCACGGCAGGATTCGACGCGTTGTACTGTTCAAAGTTGAGAGAGTACTGTCCATGAGTCTGCATTGTGGTACGGGTCTCTCCTACCCTGCCGGGTCATTCGCCCTCCTTTTCTGCGCCCTTGTGTATTAATGCAGCTCTGCAAACTATTTTCCAGATAAATGTTTCCTCCCGGGTCTTGTTCGGACAGGCTACTCGAGTCCTTTCTGTATAACCTCTACGGGTGTATTTCTGAACTCTCCTGTGTTGCTGTGTCTTGGGCCAGATCAAGATCATTCAGTCCTCACTCCTCAGGTTTGCTTTCCAGTATTAAACTTGTGCAGCCACGGATCCGGCGTCCGTACTTGTGCTCCTCTGGGGTGAGTGGGTCACTACTCTGTTTCCCCAAAAATGTTCTTCCTCGATGTCTCCTTCCTCAGACTTCTGGCTTTTTGGGCCTGGCGTGTTCATGAACCCCACAGAAGCTATGGTCTGCTCCTCTCAAATATGCAAACGGACTAACTGTTACTGGCTGTTTATTGTCCACTCAGACCACAATATATAAAGGGAAGCAGCTTTGTGTACCCCTTAGACACACACTGCAGTGCACCCCCAGGGGCATGAGTGTGAGGGTAGTTAACCCTTTAGTGATCTTATTGTGGCACTTCACTCTGGTGTACACACGTTTGCTTCATTTGAGATCCTCCTTTATACATGCATTTGTCAAAATTATACTACTTGTGTATTCCTCCATTGTTGTGCTTCTGTAATCGCAAATTTCTTCAACAAACCAAAGCAAACCTTGAGTAATGTTGTGTCACAGCCATAATGCTGTGATTGTCACAATAGTTTAGGGTATGTTACTGAAAATTTTTCTTTTACACATGCAGGTGACATTGTGATGTGTAAATGGCGCAACATCCGCCACTGCTTCAGGAAGCATCTAAGAGCAGAGGAGGATTTTTGCAGGGGTCTAAGGACCAAAAAAATACCTTACAAATACTCGGAGATGCTTGAGTTCCTGCGACCATGATGTATGCAAGAGGGTAAGGAGGATTAATGTATGTTAATATTGAATGCAATTTGTCTAATTCAAGCTAGCAAGTACACTTTTGTATGGCAGGATTAACACTGCAGTTTACTACCTTCTGTGATTACATCCTTTGTTGTGCAAAAACCTGGACAGGAACTTTCCAAGAGAAACTTTATTTTAAATGTTCTCCACCTGCTGTGGGTTCTATTGAAAATCCAGGTTTGGGCTCACAAAGCAAATGGAAGATGATCAGGGGAAAACTTCTGTGTGAAACCAGCCATGCAGCATATGTGGCCTACGCTTTTCATGAAAAACAAAATGGCAGACTTAGCAAAATGCATATATTGAAATTTAAATCTGTAAAAACAATTACAGTAATAAGAAAAAAAAAGAATTGGTTGAGTTCGTTTAACTACTCTGCATAAAAGAACAAAGTTAAGTGCAAGTGCAGTTAAAATACATAATAAAACAGTGTATTTAGTTGATAGTTTTTTTGCAAAAAAATAATTACAAAAACACGATTCACGTGTTCACGGTAAACCTTATCAAAACTGTCCTATCTGTTGTAATAAAAATATGACCATGTGAAATTATACATAATGAGCAGGGTCAAAACAGGTGCAGTGTCAGAAAAGGACTGAGGGCAAAGACACCTTATTGTGTGCAGGGCTCAAGAGGAGGGGCGGGAGGTTGTTATTCTTAAAGGCAAGAGACATACTTAGATAAAAAGTAATTAACAATTACAAGTAATTTATCCTGGTAACGTGATTTTTACTCCTCTCACCCACAGCACCCAATGTAGACCCCTGATGCCACCAATTGCAAGAGACCCCCAGCCACCTGAAGCAGTCTCGGAACATGTCGGCGGTGATGACTTAGCCACGTCTGCAGGCCCATCAGGGGATGACCGTACTGGCACAGGCACAGACTCCAGGCAAGATGGGAGCCATACAGAAGCCGCTCCAACATCTCTTCCCCTATCGGAGCCACCTGACTGGTGCACCTTCTCAACCTGATGTTTGGGTTGGCCGCCAGCGCCAGAGGGGTTCCAATAGGAGTCTTGTACTGATGGGTCTGAGACCTATGTGCAACCTCAGGGTCATGTATAACGAGCTGGCCCTCAAGATGACAGAGGGCTTGCAGCATGTCCAAAATGAGCTGATGGATCTGAGATCAAATGTGCAATGTAATTCGAATTTGTATTTCGAAACAGTAAGCAAGGAGATTGATAACACTGTATTATGTAAGCCTGCTGCTCACTCGACATCTCTTCCGTTTGGCTTTCCGGACAGCCTCCTGACAAGTCCCAACATGCAGCAACAGACTCGGGCCACCCAACACCCCTCTGACAGTCCTCCTCCAGTTGGCAGCACTGATACATCATTACGTGATCACACTGAAAGCCGGGTTCATGTTCCACTTGTACCAACTGTGGAGTCACGTAGCCTGCTTGAGTCTTTGAGGGAGCCAAATCTGCCACATTATACATTGCAACATCGCATGGCAGTGGGGAACATTGTTGACATCCAAACAGCTTCCTTTGGAAGAAGACACACCCTTCTAACAGGCTCAAGCATCCAAGGAGACAACGTTACACACACCCGGCCAACCCATGGTACTTCAGCAACCCAAGGGTATGTGTATCCATACTCCCACCAAGTGAGGCAAGGTTCTGGATCATAGTGGCCCTACCAGCCAACACATTCTCACCAACAAGGGCGATTGCGACAGAGTGAATCCAGCCAACTTGGACAGCCAACATATGACTTCCCACAAGCAGGTCAACAGTTTGCTTCTTCGGATCAAATTATGCCTTCCTATGGACAAATTCATCAAGAAAAATATTAATAACCTAGTGTTAGGTGCTCAAGTAGGGTTTCCAACCCGTTTAAGAATAATCAAATTGGAGAGGCGTGGCCTGCAGGCTTATGGAGTAGCTGCATTCTCCAGAGCTCTGGTGCCCTTCAAAGCAACAAGGGCCCCTAAGTCCTTTTGAGGACTTACCCCACCTAAGCAAGACCACCAGACGATTGCCCAAGAAGGAAGAATCAACTTGGCCCAATCTCCAGAGATTCCATGCAGCTCATCCTGAGCTTAGCCTTCTAGGACTTTTGGGCTGCAGGGCTCTTAGGCTGAATCTGGCCCACAACGGACTGAGCTAAGCACACAGCCGACCGAGTGCCCCTGTGAGGAAGACTGACCTCCTAACCACCGGTGAGCCTGCTGCCTCTCTGGGGACCGAGTACCTTCTGGTTCCCTGCCGCCCTTCCCCCGCGCCGACGGATCCCGGTGCGCCATCACAGTTATTGCACTTGGAGGTAAGGTGCCGCTGGAGGTGAGAGTGGTGAGCGCCCCTCACCACCAACCCCGCTCAAACACTCACCATCCTGGGCGTCAGGGACAGGCTACCGACATCCAGGTGCCCCCTCGGGACCGGAGAGGAAACGCTGGGATTCTCAGGTGGGACTTCTTTTTGTTCTTTCCCCACCGCTCGCTCTCCGGGAGCCACAGACACGTGGGCGGAGGGATCCCTGCTCTGCCTGAAAGAGGTTCCGGCCGCAATTTCAGCTACCTCTCTCTCTCTCTTCCCTTACTGAGAGACAGAGAAACCCCGTGCAATCACGCAGCTTCAGCGTCTGCCGAGAGAGGATCAGCCCACTGGAGGCATCCTCAGAGTCTAACTAATTAACTCTTTCACCACAGTTTGTTAACTATTGACTGCCAAGACATCAGCTGACACTTACTAAACCTTACTCTCCTTACAGTCAGCTCACAATACACCTATATATTGAATGTTCTCTATTTTTCTCTGAACTCACACAGGAATATAAAACTCTTCTACCTACTACTGTTTTATTACAAGAGATACTACTTAAAGTCTAAAAGAGAAGCCCTTGAACAATACTAAGCTAACTCTATAAACTCCTGTTAGCATCTAAATCTTAGAAAATCCTACTGCTACTTATATAAGCCTACTCACAGGTTCAATCATCTTTGGCATTAGTGTATCTGTTCCAACTGTGTATCACTGCTGATTCCCTGTCATTCTCCTCTCATATACCCAACTCCAGCAACCTGACAACAGGAGACTACACAAACCATATCTTAATTCTCCCATATAACAACCAACACAACCGTCCTGCCTCTTAAAATTCTGCCATTAAACTTACCTTACAATGCCAACCAAGTCAAAACTAACCTCCTCTCCCCAGGAAATTGATGTGGCGGGAGATTTACAAAAATCTCCACTAAAAAGCAGACTTCCCACTCCGTCACAACCTTCGCATACTATTAAAAATATAAAAGAGGGGAATCAAACTCATAAAGACCCTAGAGGAAAAGACACTACCACACCAACCGAAGTAAGTGACAACTCCACTATGATGGAATTATCTCACACTTCTTCAAAGAGAAAAGAGATAGGTACTCCTTCAAAAAAAAACACAGGCTCTTTCTTGAAAACAGATATAGAAGATGGAGGTCGAGACAGCGGAACTAGAAGCCCAGTCAGACAGAGGCTAAAGATCAGCCCAACAACATTTGACCCACTACTCCACATGAACCCCAACCAACAAATAGACAAATCCTTTATGATAGAACTATTCACATCTTTCCAAAACAAAATAGAAGAAAACCTAACCTCCCACCTGGAAGAAATCAAAACCACAGTGGCATCAGTAGTCAAAAGAGTGGATGACCACGACCATTCTCTAGCCAAGATCACGTCAACATCACTAAAATTAAAGAACGAGCAACAAAAGATGCAAAACGACATGGAATACTTAAGAATTAAACAAGTGGACAGAGAAGATAGAGACCGGAGGTCCAATTTGAAATTCAGAGGAATCCCGGAATCCATCAAAAACGCAGACCTCACTGAATACATCAAAAACCTGACCAAAAAAATTATACCGGGAAAACACGAATTGGAGTACTCTATCGAAAGAGCTCATAGGCTCTATAAACCCAAAAATATTGCCGAAGACATACCCAGAGATGCAATCGCAAAATTCCTTTTCTTTCCGATTAAAGAACAAATAAACAAGTACATGAGAGAACACAAGACTCTACCGGCACCCTATCAGAATATCAAAATCTTTCAGGACTTTTCTAAAGAAACCTTAGAAAAAAGAAGAACCCTCAAACCAGTCACAACTATTCTGAGAGACAAAAAAATACTCTACAGATGGAACCATCCCTCATCGGACGTCACTTTCACCTATAACAGCAAATCTTACAGCATAGGCGAAGTTGAATCCGGACTGGCAATCCTTAAAAAACTCCGAATAGGAGATTCAGGCTGATCACTCTACTAAAATGGTGGTCTATCTCTTCTCTTGACACACTACCCAAGGCACTGAAGGCCAAAACATCAGCCCCCTTGGAAGTCATTCAACGGTTCCCTGAACCCTTCCACAAACAATTTTCAGTTTATTGAACTGTTTTATCATCTCAATTTTTTTGATTACTATCGAACCCAGTTGATCTTTCCCTTAACCCCAGTACTCATCCTAAACGCTTCCACCCCCCCCTCCTTTACCCTTACGCTAGAGACAAGTGCTATATCCTTGGCTGCCCACCACTAATCCAAATGTCACTCAACTTTCTATCGCTAAACGCCAACGGTCTCAATTCCCCGCAAAAAAGATTTCACCTATGGAAAGAACTGAAACTGCAGAAAATTGACATAGCGGGCCTTCAGGAGACACGCTTCAGTGACAAGAAACCTCCAAAATTTCTAAACAAACATTACCCTAACATATATCTCTCATCCAACAAGAAAAAGAAGGCGGGAGTGGGCATTCTCATTAAAGACTCTGTTAATTTTGTTGAAAAGGAAGTCCTTCGGGATGAGGAAGGAAGATATATTATTTTGAAATGCCTCCTCAACGATGTCATACACACATTAGTGAATATCTACGCCCCAAACTCAGGCCAAATCACATTCCTAAAAAAATTAATGAGAAAAATTAGAGAATGTCAAGAAGGAGTTCTCTTTCTGTTTGGGGACTTCAACGCAGTCCCTAATGCAAACCTTGACTCCTCCAACAGAAACAGAAATTCGAATACACAATTAGATCCGTTACTACGGCGAGAGGAAATTTACGACGCCTTCCGTTGTCTTAACGCATCTTCAATTGAATACACACATTTCTCAAACGTACATAAATCTTTAGCGCGCATAGATCTAATTCTGACGGACATCCACTCACTCAGACTAATCAAAAAAGTAACTATTCTACCAAGGTCTTGGTCAGATCACTCACCTATTTTATTTACCACATCACAGGGCCCTACCATGAATAAAAAAAAAATCTGGAGAGCAAACTCCTACCTCTTCCAACACCCGAAATACAAAACAGAAATTGAAAATTATATAAAATTTTACTTTGCCGAAAACGATCTTGCAGAAACTTCAATTTCAACACTATGGTCTGCCCATAAAGCGGTAATTAGAGGACATCTAATCCAAATCAACGCTCGACATAAAAAATCACTCACATCACTCACTGTTAACTTAATAAAGCAAATCAAAGATCTAGAAATCTCAATTGCAAATAAACCCTCCGACACTACCATGAAAGAAATTTTAAAACTCAGAATAGAACTCAAATCACTTTTAGCGGCAGACTTTGATAAAGTAACCCGTATCTCCAAATCCAACTATTATACCCAGTCTAACAAACCAAACAAATTCTTTGCAAACATGATAAAAATCCGCAGAACTAAAACAGCTATACACCAAATTAAGAATAAACAAGGCATACTACAGAAACATCCAGAAGCCATCTCGCACATCTTCAAAGAATATTATGAAAGCCTCTATAATTTAAAAAATTCCCAAACAGACCCTGAACCCTCTCCTGAACTAATTTCTAAATTCCTCAACTCAATTGATCTCCCCTCAATTACCAAAGAAGACCTTGACTTCATTAACTCTCCATTTACTGAAAAAGAAATCACTGACACCATTAAATCCCTTAAAAAATTGAAATCCCCAGGACCAGATGGTCTACAAAATGAATATTACTCTGCATACTATAACTCCTTATCCCCATATTTAACGAGACTACTAAATGCTTTAACCGGTCCAAACCACCAACCTTCCAAAGATTTACTACAAGCCACCATTACGCTGATTGCAAAAAACAAAGGTGACCAAGATGAAGTAGCTAACTTTCGTCCAATCTCCCTTCTTAATTCTGATCTCAAGATCCTGACCAAAACAGTAAATTCCAGACTCCAAAAAATTATTCCCAAACTAGTTCATAGTGACCAAGTTGGCTTTATAAAAAACAGAGGTTCTACTGATGCGACACGGCGAACAATAAACCTACTCTCTCATATAGAAAAACACAAGACTCCTGCCCTGATGGTCTCTGTCGATGCAGAGAAAGCATTTGACAGAGTCCATTGGGGCTTCATGTTTGAGACACTAAAGAAATTTGGTTTTAGAGACAACTTCATCCACGTCCTCAAATCTCTGTACTCTAACCCAACAGCCAATATTCTAACCAATGATACCCTTTCCAATTCGTTCAGCCTCTCAAATGGAACAAGACAGGGCTGCCCATTATCTCCTTCACTGTTCGTCTTATACATAGAACCCCTTGCAGAAAAAATTCGAATGAATAATTACATCAGAGGCATCCACACCAACCACAGAGAGTTTAAAATAAGTCTATTTGCAGACGACGTCCTTTTGTCTCTCTCTGACCCTATCAACTCCCTTAGACACCTCTTCGTAACCATAGAAGAATTCTCAGCTATCTCATCATATAGAGTCAACCTGAGGAAAACTCAAGTTCTTTACTATAATCTCGATCCCGACTCCATATCCTCACTCAAAATCGAACACAACCTTGATCACGACATAAAAGACCTAGACTTTTTGGGCATCAAAATTACACACCACACCTCTACCATAATGGACCATAACTTCGACTTATTAACTAAAATAACTCAAGCAGACCTAACACATTTATCTAAAGCTGACCTTTCATGGATTGGAAGAATAGAAGCTTATAAGATGTTCATTTTACCCAAAATTCTATATACATTCAGATCCCTCACCATTCCTCTTAAACATTTATGGATTAAGAAACTTCAGAGACAATTATCCTCCTTCATATGGGGGAATAAAAAACCAAGAACAGCAAGATCGACCTTAGAGAAAAGTAGGCTAAATGGAGGCCTAGCAGTACCCAATATATTATCCTACTACCAAGCAACTGTTATTAACCAAAGTAATCCATGGTGGGAAGACTCCTCGACTCTAAGCTGGGTCTCACTTGAAGAAAATAGTCATCAGAAAGTCAAACTCAAACTTTCACTCCTGGCACATCTATGTGACAAGAAAAAGCCCCTTCCAAAAAACCCAACAACCAAAGCTACTGTCCAATCGTGGAAAATTTTCTCTGCCAAAATCTCAGAAAACTCTTCTCACACCCAACCGAACTGGATACCAATAGATATCTTAAATTCACTTATACCCACACTCAACATCGACTCGTGGAAAACTAAGAAAATAAACTTTCTATCCGACATACTTGACGAATCTAGCAACCTGATATCCTTCTCATGCCTTCAATCAACTTTCGGCCTCACTGACCAAGAACAAAAGAAATGGAAAAAAATCAACTCATACCTCTTGAAGAGGAAAATAAACTTCCACCTCCCCTCAACCATCGCGCAAATGTTCAAAAAACCCCACAGACCTACCCTCTGGTCCATCAAGAACCTCTGTAAAGAGATTAATCTGGACTCATCCCTAGATAGAACTACCAACATTTTATCTTGGGAGAAAGAACTAGGTGTCTCAATTGAAACAGATGATCTATCTAAAACTCTAGAATGTATACAAAAATCCATCTCCTGCACCACATTGATTGAAACTCATTTTAAATCTCTAACACGGTGGTACTTTACTCCCATCAAACTCCACCAGATGAAAAAGGACTCCTCACCACTATGCTGGAGATGCAATCAAGACACTGGAACCTTATCTCACATCTTCTGGTCCTGTCCCAAACTGAAGGAATTTTGGAACAACATCCAACTCTTGATCTATGATTTATCAAACAACTCTTTTACTCTCACTCCTGAATTTGTAAATCTGCTCATCAACATCTCGCAAATCCCACCTCCACTAAGACCTATTCTACTTCACATCATTCTTTCAGCAAGAACCATGATTGCAGCATTATGGAGAGACCCTAACCCACCGACATTCTCAGCGCTTTTAGAAAAGATCGCCCTCCACAAGATTCACGAACTCACCTACGCTCTTCGAAACAATACTATGAGCAAATACAACACGAAATGGAACCCATGGAACGCAATCTTTCCAACTTCCCCACATTTTTAGACTCAATACTTGTCTCTACCTGTACCTTCCCTCCCCCCCTCCCTTCCCTAATGTTCCTTTTGATCACCCCCTCTCCTGCGTGCAGCAGAACAATTTCTTATTATAATCTGTTTAATTACGATAACTTTCCCTTTGAAATGTTTAGCTATAAATCATTTAAAGCTACAACTAATGTTGAAATTGTTATTCCAGACTGTTTTACTTTGTAAACTTAATGTTCTAATGAGTTTTGACAAAATTCCACTAAATCTGTAAACTTGATTTTGCTTAAAATGTTTATGCTTTAATTATCATTAAAAACATTTGAACAAGAATAATCAAATTAACTTATCACAAAAATATGGAAAATATAAGATTTTTATTAAGTAGCTTGTGTGGACAGAATTATAAAGCAAAACGTTTCGGT
This sequence comes from Allobates femoralis, assembly GCA_033576535.1. NCBI lineage: Eukaryota > Metazoa > Chordata > Amphibia > Anura > Aromobatidae > Allobates > Allobates femoralis. Next base: position 417,181,626 of record JARQOC010000002.1, read on the forward strand.
CTACTGGCCTTCCTCAGTTGCTAAACAAAAGAACAAAGAAAATACATTTTACATGATCAATATTCATGCTCCATAAAGTAACATTGAATAAAACAAAATATAGATATAAATTTATACCATTAATTCTTGTCAACATGCTACTTCATTACTGATGATGTTGTCATTCACATAGGTTGTATGGAAGATAAAATAGTCTTGTTCAGACAAGGGGAATTAAACAGACAAGAAATAGACATATTGTATAAGATTCAATATAAGAAAAGAGATTTGGCACAAAGGATCCAATGGTAACACCACCTAAAAGATCTAATTCATATGTATCATGCATTAATATACAACACTCGCCAAGATTATGACGCTTATAGAACCGCACCGCAATGCCAGAGATAACAGCGTACTGAACACTGTATTTCATGTGTATTTATCCTCCTAACCCGGAACTAGGAAGCAGCACATGATCCAGCGTCATAGAGACGCGCGCGCATGCGCATGAGTTATGTTATCGGAAACCAGCGTTACCGAGTCATGTGCTCCCGCGTCACAAGCTTGCGGCCATGTGACATCGCATCGTAGAGACGCGTGCGCATGCGTAAAAACAGTATTGCTGGTCATAGTAGTACTGGTCTCAAATTGCAAGACACAGTGACGTAATATAGCAATGATCACTATATCTAACAGGGCTCTATACGGAGAAGGCTAAAGGGAAAGGTAGAGAGACAAGAAAAAGATATAGATAAAGAAAGGTCAGCCAGTGACAAAAGGAGAGATGGAAGAAAAAAGGGAGAAAAAATGAAATGGGGAATATAATGGAGTAAAAAGAATTACCTTCACCAAAGCAAAGGAGTCAACGATTCTGAGGAAAAAGTCAAAAATAAGTATGACACTGAGTTTTCTATAATTAGTCATGATTAAGACCTCTAGGAGATAAAGTTTGTAATCTATATATCCAATACGCTTCGTGTATACGCATTTGTTTCTGGAGATTACCCCCCTGCTTGGTAGGGATATCCCTTCTAACCCTTGGTGTTTGAGTTGAGAAACTCTATGGCCCATTGTGTTAAAATGATAAGGTAGTGGTAAGCTCTTTCTCACATTGTATGTTCGATTTATGTTGGGATATTCTGTCCCTGATATGTTGAGTCGTTTCACCCACATAAATGAGTCCACACGGACATTTTATGGCATATATAACATTGGTCGAATTGCACGTAAAAAATCCTTTGATGGTGATACCCTCACCCGTATGTGGGTGGTAGATCTTATCTCCTTTTGTAATATTATTACATTGAAGACAGTTCAAGCATGGAAAGGTTCCATGTCTTCTAGTCGATAAGAAGGATTGCCGAGTTACTTTAAGGGCTGAACCGACATCAGCTCTAATTAAACAGTCTAAGATTTTTGGCTCTCCTGAAACAAGGTAAAAAGTTATCCTGAAATTTAGGAATCGTAGGGTAACCTGATCGCAAAATACCCTAAAATTTCCGTATTGAAGCATGAAGTTTATAAGTAAAAGGGTGAAAGGTGTGCACCAATGGAATCCGATTGCCAACTTTTCTCTGAGTCAAAAGATGACTGGAATTCTTTAATGTTTTTAAAAGATAACCTCTAGCCGAAAATGTCTGACACATTTCTGATTGTCTCTGATCCAGTTCTGTGTAAACAGAGAGAATTTTGCATACCCTACCTAGTTGTGACAGGGGGATCGATTTTTTGACAGTCTCTGGATGACAACTGGAAAAATATAGAAGGCTATTACAGTCTGTTGTTTTCCTAAAGATATCGAACATTAGAACATTATCCATCCTATATACCAGTGTATCCAGATAACTGACACGGTCTCAGCTATAGCTTATAGAAAATTGAAGCTCTGACCATATAGAATTAAGATATGTATGAAATTCCAAGAGATCTTGGACAGAGCCCCCCCATATGCAAAAAATGTCGTCAATGTAACGTCCCCAAAATTTCACATACTCTTTATAGTATGCATGAGTATAGACAAATTTATTCTCAAATGACGACATATAACAATTTGCATATGGGGGGCTACGTTAGACCCTATCGCGGTCCCTTGTCATTGCAAATAGTAGGTATCTTGAAAAAGAAAAAATTATCTTGTAACACCAGTGAGAGACATTGTAACAGGAATTATTTCGCATCCATATCAAAAGAATGTAACATCAGTAGTTCCTCAACTGCATCTAGACCTTTTTGATGAGTAATCGAAGTGTAAAGGCTAGTAACATCCCAAGAGACCAACAAATAGTCTAATGGTAGGTTATCTAGGGATTTAATCTGTTGAATAAAATCATAAAAAGACTTTTAGGGCGTAAGCCCGGCATAAAAAGACTTTTAGAGCGTAAGCTGGCATAAAAAGACTTTTAGGGCGTAAGCCGGCATAAAAAGACTTTTAGGGCGTAACCCGGCAGAAAAAGACTTTTAGGGCGTAAACCGGCATAAAAAGACTTTTAGGGCGTAAGCCGGCATAAAAAGACTTTTAGGGCATAAGCCATTTTGTATCAATGATGCCCCGCCTAAGACCTAACTGTAATAGTTGAGTAATCTTAGATCTAATTGCAGGAGTAGGATTAGAAGACAAAGGTGTATATACAGTCGTATCAGATAGTTGTCTAAGACATTCTTGAATATAATAATGTCGATCCATGATAAGCACTGCACCGCCTTTTTCTGCAGGTTTTAATATAATTTCTGGATGTTCAAAAAGTGCAGTAAGAGCTTGTCTTTCTATGTTAGATAGATTAAAGGTCCAACGTAATTTTTTGGACTCTACCAATCGTCTAAATTCGATGAACTCTTGTGAAACAAATTTAATAAATGTCTTCACTGGTGGATCATTTTTTGCTCTTCCTTACGCCCTAAAAGTCTTTTTGTGCCAGCAAAAAATGATCCACCAGTAGACATTTATTAAATTTGTTTCACGAGAGTTCATCGAATTTAGACAATTGGTAGAGTCCAAAAAATTACGTTGGACCTCTAATCTATCTAACATAGAAAGACAAGCTCTTACTACACTTTTTGAACATCCAGAAATTATATTAAAACCTGCAGATAAAGGCGGTGCAGTGGTTATCTTGGATCGACATTATTATATTCAAGAATGTCTTAGACAACTATCTGATACGACTGTATATACACCTTTGTCTTCTAATCCTACTCCTGCAATTAGATCTAAGATTACTCAACTATTAAGGGTATGTCACACGCGTCGATATCGCTGTCAATGTCGCTCATACGTCACGGATTTTCAGCGCAGGAGCGACATTGAAGCGTGTGACCAAGCGATGCAACCAGCGATATGTCGCTGATCGCCGATCGCAGGTTTCACTGCCAGATGTAAAACCTGTCGCTCATTGCTCAGTAGACCTTGTGCATCGCTGTGTGTGACACTAAACTCAGCAACGTATTTTCTATTTTGACACCGTACAAGCGACTAAATAAAATCGCTCGCTGGATCGTCCGCAAGATGGCGACATCACCGCATCGCTGGGTCATATTGACGCGTATGACATCTTACCTGCGATAATTCCACAACGCTCAGGCGATTAATAATTTGTGACGCATGAGCGATATCGCAGGCGACATTGACAAGTGTGACAGGCCCTTTACAGTTAGGTCTTAGGCGGGGCATCATTGATGCAAAAGGTGTCGAGTTTTTGACTAAGTCCCATCCGATTATTCCGGTATGTTATATTTTACCTAAAGTACATAAGTGTCTTGATAACTCGCCTGGACGTCCTATAGTGGCCTCTACGGAGTCCATTCTTTCATCGATTTCAATTTTTTTAGATAAAATGTTAACTCCATTGATTTAAACCCCTCTTTCATTTTGGACACTGGTGATTTTATTCAACAGATTAAATCCCTAGATAACTTACCATTAGACTATTTGTTGGTCTCTTGGGATGTTACTAGCCTTTACACTTCGATTACTCATCAAAAAGGTCTAGATGCAGTTGAGGAACTACTGATGTAACATTCTTTTGATATGGGTGTAAAAGAATTCCTGTTACAATGTCTCTCACTGGTGTTACACGAGAATTTTTTTCTTTTTCAAGATACCTACTATTTACAACGACAAGGGACCGCGATGGGGTCTAACATAGCCCCCCCCATATGCAAATTGTTATATGTCGTCATTTGAGAATAAATTTGTCTATACTCGTGCATACTATGAAGCTGGGGTCCACAACCACCGGTCCGCGGACCGGGCCGTCAGGATGCTTGCGCCGGTCCATGGCGAGCTGCCGACTTCCCTGCCCCCTGTGTGTCCCCGCCCACCGCACCCTCACCTCCTGAACGTATGCTGCTCTGAGCCACAGCCGAGGCCTCTGCCTCAGCTGCGTGCATATGTACGAGGGGAGCTGTTGGCCAATCAGCGCAGCAGCCATACTCTGCCGCACTGTTATTGGCCGACGGCTTCTCTCATACAGCAGCAGCTGAGGCAGAGACGTGGCTGAAGTTTTATCATATCTCGCGCTATTTCCAAGCGCGTCAGTGATGTGTGCGTCACGTGATGCACTTGGAAATAGCGCGAGATATGAAAAAACTTCAGCCACGTCTCTGCCTCAGCTGCTGCTGTATGAGAGAAGCTGGCAGGAGCAGTGAGCATCTGTGTGTGAGTATGTGTCCCTGAAACAATGTCTGCGTGTGGGGGATGGATTATACTGGTGGCAGCATGTCTGTGTGGGGCATTCAGGGGTCAGTGTGTGTGAGGGGAATATACAAGGGGCAATGTGTGTGTGAGGGGTATATACAAGGGGCAATGTGTGTGTGAGGGGTATATACAAGGGGCAATGTGTGTGTGTGAGGGGTATATACAAGGGGCAATGTGTGTGTGTGAGGGGTATATACAAGGGGCAATGTGTGTGTGTGTGAGGGGTATATACACGGGGCAATGTGTGTGTGTGTGTGTGAGGGGTATATACAAGGGGCAATGTGTGTGTGAGGGGTATATACAAGGGGCAATGTGTGTGTGTGTGGGGTATCTACAAGGGGCAGTGTGTGTGTGTGGGGGGTATATACAAGGGGCAATGTGTGTCTGTGAGGGGTATATACAGGGGGCAATGTGTGTGTGTGCGGGGGTATATACAGGGGGAATGTGTGTGTGTGTGGGGGTTATACAAGGGGCAATGTGTGTGTGTGTGGTTATACAAGAGGCAATGTGTGTGTTTGGGGGGGTTATACAGGGGGCAGTGTGTGTGTGTGCGGGGTTAAACGGGGACAATGTGTGTGTGGGGGGAGAATTTATGCTATATGGAGGAATGCGACGCTGCATTATATTATATGGAAGGATATGAGGTTGCATTATACTTTATGGAGGGATGTGACGCTGCATTGTACTATATGGAGAGCTGTGAGGCTGCATTATATAATATGGAGGGCTGTGACGCTGTCTTATACTACCGTATATGAAAATAAGATGTAGCGCATCTTTTGAGGAAACAGGGCAGTAAACTTGACCCCTTCTCCATAGCCCCCCCCATAAGTTCAAAGCCCCGCCCACCGGGCACCGGAAGGATGGTCTTGCATGAAGCTGGTCCCCGATGCAAAAAAGGTTGGGGACCCCTGCTATGAAGAGTATGTGAAATTTTGGGGACGTTACATTGACGACATTTTTTGCATATTGGAGGGCTCTGTCCAAGATCTCTTGGAATTTCATACATATCTTAATTCTATATGGTCAGAGCTTCAATTTTCTATAAGCTGTTGCCGAGACCGTGTCAGTTATCTGGATACACTGATATATAGGATGGATAATGTTCTAATGTTCGATATCTTTAGGAAAACAACAGACCGTAATAGCCTTCTATATTTTTCCAGTTGTCATCCAGAGACTGTCAAAAAATCGATCCCCCTGTCACAACTAGGTAGGGTACGCAAAATTCTCTCTGTTTACACAGAACTGGATCAGAGACAATCAGAAATGTGTCAGACATTTTCGGATAGAGGTTATCCTTTGAAAACATTAAAGAATTCCAGTCATCTTTTGACTCAGAGAAAAGTTGGCAATCGGATTCCATTGGTGCACTCCTTTCACCCTTTTACTTATAAACTTCATGTTTCAATACGGAAATTTTGGGGTATTTTGCGATCAGGTTACTCTACGATTCCTAAATTTCAGGATAACTTTTTACCTTGTTTCAGGAGAGCCAAAAATCTTAGACTGTTTAATTAGAGCTGATGTCGGTTCAGCCCTTAAAGTAACTCGGCAATCCTTCTTATCGACTAGAAGACATGGAACCTTTCCATGCTTGAACTGTCTTCAATGTAATAATATTACGAAAGGAGATAAGATCTACCACCCACATACGGGTGAGGGTATCCCCATCAAAGGATTTTTTACGTGCAATTCGACCAATGTCATATATGCCATAAAATGTCTGTGTGGACTCATTTATGTGGGTGAAACGACTCAACATATCAGGGATAGAATATCCCAACATAAATCGAACATACCATGTGAGAAAGAGTTTACCACTACCTTATCATTTTAACACAATGGGCCATAGAGTTTCTCAACTCAAATACCAAGTGTTAGAAGGGATATCCCTACCACGCAGGGGAGGTAATCACCAGAAACAAATGCGTATACGTGAAGCGTATTGGATATATAGATTACAAACTTTATCTCCTAGAGGTCTTAATCGTGACTATGACACTGTGAGTTTTCTATAAATACTTTTTGACTCTTTTTTTTTTTTTTTTTTTTTTTTCCTCCGAATCGTTGACTCCTTTTCCTTTGGTGAAGGTAATTCTTTTTACTTCATTATATTCCCCATTTCATTTTTTCTCTCTTTTTTCTTCCATTTCTCCTTTTGCCACTGGCTGCCCTTTCTTTATCTATATCTTTTTCCTTTTCTTTCTTTTTCTTGTCTCTCTACCTTTCCCTTTAGCCTTCTCCGTATAGAGCCCTGTTAGATATTGTGATGAATGCTATATTACGTTACTGTGTCTTGCAATTTGAGACCAGTACTACTATGACCGGCAATACTGTATTTACGCATGCGCACGCATCTCTATGACGAGATGTCACATGACCGCAAGCTTGTGACGATGGAGCACATGACTCGGTAACGCTGGTTACCGATAACATAACTCATGCGCATGTGCGCGCACGTCTCTATGACGCTGAATCATGTGCTGCTTCCTAGTTCCGGGTTAGGAGGATAAATACACATGAGATACAGCGTTCAGTACGCTGTTATCTCTGGCATTGCGGTGCGGTTCTATAAGCGTCATAATCTTGGCGAGTGTTGTATATTAATGCATGATACATATGAATTAGATCTTTTAGGTGGTGTTACCATTGGATCCTTTGTGCCAAATCTCTTTTCTTATATTGAATCTTATACAATATGTCTATTTCTTGTCTGTTTAAATCCCCTTGTCTGAGCAAGACTATTTTATCTTCCATACAGCCTATGTGAATGACAACATCGTCAGTAATGAAGTAGCATGTTGACAAGAATTAATGGTATAAATAATTTATATCTATATTTTGTTTTATTCAGTGTTAATTTATGGAGCATGAATATTTATTATGTAAAATGTATTTTCTTTGTTCTTTTGTTTAGCAACTGAGGAAGGCAACCTTGGGTGCCCCAAAGTCCAGCCATTGTTGTGTGCAGCCCGCAAGAAAGCGCTATTCGACAAGTAACTACATGCACATGGAGCACTTTGTCTGGAGCGGGGCACAATGTGCCAACCACAACAACTGTGTCCAGGACTGTGGACACCGCAACTGAGGAACATGTTGCCAGCACCCCCACCAAGGGACTTAACTGAGCTGTAATGTTGTTATGTGTGATACAACAGGAAAACACTGACTGACATAATTGGTTAGCTTTAAAAAATAGCTGTGTGTTATTATTTGTTCTAAATTGTTGGGTACAATGTGTCACGTATATTTACAAGGGACTGTGACGCCTATTTTAATTTACGGTAATATATGTACCGCCGCTGAAAGCCAGGCGTTGAAGTGATGTGGGGAGCTGGAACACTCTGCTGAAACCAAGTTGAGCTTTTACCTACGTGCAACGGTGATGCAGGACGAGGACGATGAGAGGGATGATGGAAGTAGTTCTTGTAGTTGTTACCCCTCTGGTGAGATGCTGCAGATGGTGTTGAAGCCCTTAGTTCACCCGCAAGGAGAATGACAGACCGATTCTCCTCAAACTATAGTTTACTGCTTACTGACAGATGTTAAACGATACACGGTACAGTCTGGGTTACCGGTTGTCTTTAACTGGTTCAGGGTCACCCTTATGGAGGTTTCATATGTTCCTTGTTAGTATTTCTGGTTACACTTTAGTAATCAAGGAGTTTAACAAACTCGCAAATCTCTCCTGCCCTTACTACGGTCTGTAGCTAATAGATAAGGTTGGTTCATTACCGTTATGTACGGGAGCATCAGGAACGCGCTATCTCTCCTGCCAATGTAATGCGGGCCGTCACCTAAAGTCTCCTGAACTGTTTTCATTACAGATGGGTAACATGCATTTGTGGTGGTAACGTGAACATGATTACTATGGGCACGCAGCTCGTTGGTTTGCTGACAGAGGTCAACTAAAGACCGACTAGGCTTCACATCCAGACATTGTTCACCAAACATGACGATCCGCCTACAATCCGTCCTGGTCACTTCCCTTGTGTCATGGCCCCCACTTAAAGATGGGTATCCCTCCTGTTAGCGCTACTGTCAGGCGCGTCCTTCATGACTGCTTTCACAGCACTGTGTGTGGTTTAAGTGTCCTTAGTTTATTGTTTTCACACTGTTTTGTAGGCTACACCCCATTTTGGGACATCATAAAAAAACAGTCTCCCTTATACTAAGGTGGCCAACTATTGTGTGTATGTGTACATTGAGTCTCAATATGTTATATGTTAAAGCCATCTCTGACTACTTGTACAGATAAAACATTTTTTGTCAGGTGTAAATCCTCCGTGTCGCCGCGTAAATATGCAATATTTTTTTTATGAAAAAATGCATCATTATTAAAAGTGTAATTCTTGTTACTCAAAAGGTCTTTCTTTATTGATTTATTTAACTGTCATACTACAGTGTAGCATAAAATACTGTTTAATATTGTAATATTTGATGAGAGCACCTTATGTAAGGGATTGAGCAGACATCGCTTTACTTTATTCCAGAGTAGCTTGCAAGAGTGATTCCACAGTTTCATACGGTTGACCCAAAACAACTGACTGTCAATCATGAACACACTTGACATGTAAAAATGCTTGTTTGTGAACAATATGTATATGCCTTTCAACCAAAACAGTAAAAAAAAAAAAAAAAAATGCGAGCTTACATGAGCACATACAACATAGTCAAATGGCAATCTTTTAAATCATGTCATCCGCTACCAGCATTTGTTAATAAATAAGTGGCTTAACGCAAAGAATAAATGTTTACTACATTGCCCACCTGCAACAGTGTGTATGCATGAATCATGCAGAGCTACATGGCCCTAATCCAGCCTTGCTTGTACTTGAAGCAGAGTACAGGCAATGCCCAGGGTTCAGGCAGTCATGTGGTTTTCAAAAATTAGCCCAAGGGGCTTTGGTGCAGACTTGTAAGTAAGCAGGCCTACATGGCCCTAATCCAGCTTTGCTTGTACTTGAAGCAGAGTACATGCAATGCCCAGGGTTCAGGCAGAGTCATGTGGTTTTCAAAAATTAGCCCAAGGGGCTTTGTTGCAGACTTGTAAGTAAGCAGACCTACATGGCCCTAATCCAGCCTTGCTTGGACTTCAAGCAGAGTACATGCAATGCCCATAATTCAGGTATAGGCATGTGGTTTCCAAAAATTAGCCCAAGGGGCTGTGTTGTTGTTGCTGTTTGAAATTTTTTTTTAAAGGGATTAATATTAACCCCCTGAATCACTCTAGAATTTTTTTTTTCTTGCGTGACTTTAGCTTTGTAGCACTAATTTGCCTATGATTGTGATCCAATTGTGTAGCTTCCCAGTGGTGGAGACACAGCCTGGGTGTTTGCTGGTGGTGTTGACACAGTGCAAGAAATAAGGGAGAGTTGCAATCCAGCACAGGAGTCTATGGGCAGTGGCTGGCTAGCTAAGTAGTACACCAACATTAGTGACCAAGCCCAATAGCTCATTAGCACTAGGGATCCAGTTAAGAGGTTAGCCAGTGGTCACAAGCCAGCTTAATATTTAGCCATCAGTTTTGCCCCAGCCAAGTAGTTCACTGGCGGTGAGAACCCAGCCAAACAGTTCACAAGTGGTCACAACCCAAACCAATAGTTCCCTGTTGTGGCAAACCAGCTCAGTAGTTTGCCTGTGGATGCGACACATCCCATTAATTTTCCACTAATGTTGATGCAACCAGTTAGTTCGTTGATAGTGCAAAACCTGTCCAAGAGATTGATAGTATTGGTATCCCAGCCCAGAAAATTATCAGTAATGGCAATCAAAACAAGTATTATACTGGCGGGGAAATCCAGCCCAGTTTTTTTTACTAGTGGTGGCAATACAGACCACTATGTTACTGGTGGTGGAAACCCATCCCAGTAAATCACTAGTAAAGGAAATCTACCCCGGTGGTTTACTTGTGTTAACAATTCAGCCGAGTACATCAATACCAATGGCATTCCAGCCCATTACATTTGTGATGCTGGAAATCAAGCACAACAGGTTGATGGTTACTTCCCTCCATAACCATTTTGCGATATGTTATTTTGTCTTTTTCTCTTCATATTTGTTTCCTTCCACATGATCTTTCCAGTGGTTATATCCTAATAAAATAAACTAAAAAACAGGCTGATTACAAAGGAGGTGCAGTTGCTTGCCGGTGTCTCTGAAGACTCAGATTCTGACCTTTCACAGTCGAATTTATATATCCTGTGATGTCATCAACCATTATGATGTCATTGTCTGTCTAAGCTGTGGTGTATTATAAGTAGGTTACAATTTCAAGTAAGATTTATTTATATAAAATTTTAATTTTCCAATAGTTTTCAAAACCATCTTGACTTCACTAGAATGTGCATAGCCATTATACAGTACTTGAAAAAAACAGTATATCATGAAATAAATTGTTATAAATAAGAAGAGGTAAGGGAAAGGAGAAGAAGAAAGGGAAAAATGTTTTTATTGATGTAAACAATGATCAGAATTACAAGTAAACGAAGTAGGGCAAGGGAGAACATTCATCCTAGCCATATTTGAACAAGTACAGGAAGGATAACTACTACTGAATTCACATATTGCTCTCTCATCTACAATATATATCCAGTGCACTAATTTGCCTATAATTGTGATCCAGTTTTGTAGCTTCCCAGTGGTGTAGATCCAGCCTGGGTGTTTGCTGGTGGTGTTGACCCAGTGCAAGAGATAATAGAGAGTTGCAATCCAGCACAGGAGTCTAAGCGCAGTGGATGGTTCACTAAGTAGTACACCAACATTAGTGACCCAGCCCAGTAGCTCATTAGCAATAGGTATCCAGTTAGGAGGTTAGCCAGTGGTCACAAGCCAGCTTAATATTTCGCCATCGGTTTTGCCCCAGCCAAGTAGGACTCTGGCGGAGAGAACCCAGCCAAACATTTCACAAGTGGTTACAACCCAAACCAATAGTTCTCTAGTTGTGGCAAACCAGCTCAGTAGCTTACTTGTGGATGCGATACAGCCCATTAATGTGGCTCCCCACTACATAGGTGCCACAGAAGGGGTACTGCATCCAGAAAAGCGGTGTGGTACTCCACTGCAATTGGGACAATGGTCACAAGATGGAGCCCTAGAGCTGCACCCACACACACACTAGAGATAGTGGTGGGAGGAACCCAGGGAGGGTCTTAGCGACCTCTAGAGGGAACCGGAGAGCTCAGGCAGTTAGTGAATGAGTTGGAGAGAGTGAGTGAGAGAAGACGGAGGGAGTAGTAGTCGGTGGAGGAGGTGGAAGGAGCAGGCAGATAGGCCTGCAGGAACCAAGAGGGCCATCTCGGCTGAGAGGTCCTGGAAGAGCACAGATCCCAACAGAATATAGAAAGCAAGGAAGCTCAGACTAGCAGAGTGGACTTGAATGGGGAAGTGAGTAACAGATAGTGTTTGCCCCATAGCAAGAAACTCGGGTACTGGAGCCCGCACCTGTGAGTACTGCAAGTCTCACAGAAAATCCACTAAACAGGGATATTATAAACACGGCCCTGACTCCCAAGATCCCACAAGAGGGAAGCCAGAACCACAGCAGCCATTGCGGCACTCACTAGGAGGTTAACCCGACGGGTACAAAAGGGAGAGGAGACAGAAGCTAAAGTAACAGGAGGCCAGATCATCTACAAGAGATTAGGCTTCACACGGGAACAGACTAGAAGGAATGGAAAGGAACTTAAAGGAGGGTTCCATCTCAAACCAGAATCCCAATTGCAGCCCGAAAGCATTCGCCATTATACCATCTAATGAACTGTTGAACTGTACGCTGAAAGAGAGAACTGTTCAAGTAAAAGTTACCCGGTGAAGTGAAGCTTTGACCCCGCTGCATTCTTCCAAATATAAACTGTTTTATTACAGCATTCCTGCCCCGGTGGTCCCGTCCTGCCTGCGGGGACGATTCCATCTAAGCCGCCATACCACCGACCACCGGAGCGACGCTGGTGAACATCACCAGACTCAGCAGGTGGCGTCACGACAAGACAACCTTGTAAATAGTTCCCCTGTAAATAATCTCCCTTTTTTAAAGTTGACCCCCAGGGTCACGGCCTCGGGATGGTCACCCGTGACATCCCAGACTGAAGGAAGAGAGAGAGCCCCGAGAGCCGAGTACCCCACAGCCCTGAGGGCGCGTCAACTTCCTGGCGTCAAGAACAGGATCCCGTGCCCGTTACCACCGGGTACTGTGTGCTTTGATTTGGACTTAAAATTGACTTTTATTGACTTTTTCTGCCGTTGCTTGGCACCAAAAATAGTTTCCCGCCATTGCCGCGTGGGGACCCAAAATGGCGCCGACGCCATGGAGTAAACAACATGTGCAGGCCCGGGGGAGTGCCTCAGCCTCTAGAAGAAGGAGGGCCTGGCGAGAGGTGCGAAAAAGAGTGGCCGCCCCAAGTGCCATCAATCAACTAGGGGGGGGCCCCCAGGAAGTTCCAGGGGAATGCCCGCCCATCGCTGTACAAACCGGAAGAGAAGTAGAGACGCCATCAGACTTCTACATACCCGGCAGCATGGCAGCACCCCGATGGAGAGATGTCGTCCGCGAGCTGGGGCAGCAGGCCCGCGCCGAGCAAGGCGATCCAGCGGCTGTGTCCCTACTCACGCTGGAGGGGGATGAAGACTACTGGCAGGAAGCTTTCACCTGGCTCCGGCAGGAGATGGAGCAGACCATAGCATGGGTGTGCTGGAGATGGAGTGCAGAGAGGACGTACGAATTGTTGGCAAGAGGGACGGCCCGCGAGGTGCTGGAAGCAGAAGTCGCCGCCAGAGCCGTGGAGCAGTACAGAGCCTCCCTTCCACCGCCGCAGAGACCCGAGATGCGGGGACGCAGACGGAGCCCCAGATACCAACACCAGCACCAACACCGCCCAAAGTCAGCAGTAGTCCCCGGCCGGAGACTGCATTTGTGTCTGCACCGGAGCGGATCCTGCTAGATGTCGACGTAGAGGAGCTCTACGAGGAGCCTGCAGAGCGTGATGATGACGACGACTATGAGGAACCGGCTGGAACCTCAGGAACCACCACCCCAGAAGCAGCCTGGTGGACGACTTGGCAACAGTACAGCCAAGAACCCCCCGCCATTGCAAGTGCGGCGGAGGTATGTGTGTGTGCAAGCCCCAAACGTCATAGTTACAGCGCAACACCACCCCCATACCAACCCCTGCCAAGTATCCGGTCAGTCCCAGACGAGAGAAGCCCGGTAGTCAGGCACAGGGAAAGGGAAGAATACTACCACAGGGAGCGTACCACAAAGCGGTTAAGGGACGAAGCTTGTGCACAGCCCCCATTACATATAGAACTACGTAAAACCGGCATAGTGAGTGTATACCACCGAGAGGGATGGGGCTTTATCAGAGAGCCAGGACTATTAGATGACGTCACCCGGAGGGATGTTGAAGCGTTTTTAAGACAAGGACACCCCCGATGTGATCTATTCAGAGGCGAACAGGTTACAAATTTCAAAAACTGATTAAAGAGTAATGGACTCCCGATGAGAGACATTGTTTTCACTGTATATACCCCTTTTATCTTGCTGCAACCCTTTTCAATGAAGAATGTGTCCCGATGACCCTTGAGAACTTTATATTGAACTGAACCACCGTTATGTGTGATGATGTGAAGAGCGGCCCAGCGGTGATATTGCACACTGGACTGTGTATGTTACCGCTCAGCCCGTATGCGAAGTCGGACCCGTTGGGCCAGAGTGTAATAATGTGTGTACTGTTATTTGCAACGTTTTAAGATATGAGCCTCCCCGGACGGGGAAGAAACCTAAATATTCTTGATTGTATATAGTTTACCCGTTGATGTTGATGATTACGAAAATATAAAAATGTTTTTTTTTCACTTCCCGATGGGGGAGTGTGATGCTCTGGGATGAGCATGCTTAACCAGGGGGGAGTGTGGTGCCACACTATGTGGGTGCCACAGAAGGGGTACTGCATCCAGAAAAGTGGTGTGGTACTCCACTGCAATTGGGACAATGGTCACAAGATGGAGCCCTAGAGCTGCACCCACACACACACTATAGATAGTGGTGAGAGGAACCCAGGGAGGGTCTTAGTGAGTGAGTCATAGAAGATGGAGGGAGTAGTAGTCGGAGGAGGAGGTGGAAGGAGCAGGCAGACAGGCCTGCAGGAACCAAGAGGGCAACCAAGAACGATTAATTTTCCAGTAATGGTGATCCAACCAGTTAGTTCGTTGATAGTGCCAAACCAGTCCAAGAGATTAATAGTATTGGTATCCCAGCTTAGAAAATTATCAGTAGTGGCAATCAAAACCAGTATTGTACTGGTGGGGGAAATCCAGCCCAGTTTTTTTTCCTAGTGGTGGCAATACAGACAAGTCTAGTACTGATGGTGGAAACCCCTCCCAGTAATTCACTAGTAAAGGCAATCTACCCCGGTGGTTTACTTGTGTTAATAATCCAGCCAAGTACTTCAATACCAATGGCATTCCACCCCATTACATTGCTGATGCTGGAAATCAAGCACAACAGGTTGATGGATACTTCCCTCCAAAACCATTTGGCGATATGTTCTTTCGTCTTTTTCTCTTCATATTTCTTTCCTTCCACGTGATCTTTCCAGCGGTAAGGGAGTACATTCTTCCTAGTCATATTTGAACAAGTACAGGAAGAATAACTACTAATGAATTCACATATTAATCTCTCATCTACAATATATATCCATTGCACTAATTTGCCTCTTATTGTAATTCAGTTTTGTAGCTTCCCAGTGGTGGAGACACAGCCTGGGTGTTTGCTGGTGGTATTGACCCAGTGCAAGAGATAATAGAGAGTTGCAATCCAGCACAGGAGTCTATGGGCAGTGGATGGTTCGCTAAGTAGTACACCAACATTAGTGACCCAGTCCAGTAGCTCATTAGCAATAGGGATCCAGTTGGGAGGTTAGCCAGTGGTCACAAGCCAGCTTAATATTTCGCCATCGGAAAAGGGGGCGTGTCCAGCTGCTTATGGCGCCGGTCGCAGTTTAGGAGAGCTCCGCCGGCCCTTCCACAAAAACGACATTTCAACGGCTCTTCCCAGCTCTAACAACGGCTATCAGCTTCTGTATACTACAGAGAAGTAATTGAGATGCCCAAACCGTCTCAAACAAAGCGCCGGACCGAGCACAGGCTGACCGAGTACTTGGGGTCTGAGCGGCAGTGTGACTCCCCGGACAAAATGGCGCCGGATCGAGCTCAACAGGACCGGCCCCCACACGATCTGCGCTCCCACCGGTCCTCAGAAAGAAGGGACCCGGCCCCAGCAGCTACTCCCCGGTTACCCAAGCAGTCCTGCAAGACTGTCTTGCAACATTTAGAACCTCCCTCATGGCGGACATGGCTGCATTGATCGGCACGATGAGGGAGGACCTGGGGCCCTTGCCGCTAAGACCTCGCACCTGGAGAGTAAGATAGGAGAGGTCGCTAAAGCCCACTACGCTCTGGCGGATAATTACACAGACCTGGACCGCGAGATGGGATCATTCTCGGGGGCCTTGAACCACATTGAGGACCGGCTCCGGCGCAATAACTTCAAGATATGTGGGATGGCGGAGGAGAACAATGTGCCGGACGCGCGGGTGGCAGCCGCCGCTTTCCTGACGGCGGTTTTCCCTGACTTGCCTCCGGTGGAACTGGCCATGGAAAGGGCTTTCTGCATCACCAAGCCTCAGAGCCTTCCTCCGTCGGTTCCCAGAGACGTGCTGGTGCACATGAGGTGCCCAGGGACCACCGACAGGTTGTTCAGACGGATGAGACGGGGCCCGCCGCTGCCTAGCCCATACGAGAACATCTCCATCTACCAAGATCTATCACCGGGGACGCTGGCGAGGCGCCGGGATTTCGCCTCCAGCTGTAAGGTGCTGAGGGACAGGGAGATCCCATATGCCTGGGGGTCCCCTGTGTCTCTTAATTTCAGGTTTGACGGTAGGCGACACTCCTTTGCGTCGCTGACCCTGCTGAGGAAGACACTTCGAGCATGGCGACTGACCTCTGCCCCTACACCGCAGCACCCGGATCCGGCAGGAGGGGTCCCTGCAGGGAGCGACGGAGCGGAGGAGGTCGCTCCCGAATAGCACTGCACAACTTTAGATATCTGGGAATTCTGTGTTCTCTTTTTGTGGATCGCTGGCGGAGGACTCTGATGGGTTTTACCCCATAAGGTACTGTACATTTTAAGGGTTCCCGGTGGTTTCCTGTCTCCCCCTGGGGTGGTAATCTGTGGAGGGGGATGAGATTCTGCGGGGTTCCCCCCCCCCCCCAAGGACTTGACTCCGATTTTAGGAGTCCCTTTGCAAGTTTACGATTAATGTACGTCTTTTGTGTATACCTCTCTTCCTCTCTCCATTTTACTGTGGACCCTGCTCCCCTCCCCCTTCGTGGGTGTATTCCTGTCTCTTGGGAACAACCCCCCCCGTTCTGTTTTCCCCTTCTGATTCCCCCTGACTTCCTCCAGGTGCTAACCCTTTTCTCCCCCCTTCCACCCCCTCTTTACCTCCTTCTCTCTCCTTCTCTTACTCTCTCCCTTTTCACTGGTCTTCCCTGGGCCCCGCGATGCCGCTAAAAGTGCTGTCACTGAACGTGAACGGCCTCAATTTCCCCGCCAAAAGGTCTTACCTTTGGAGGGAGGCCAGGTCCTCTGGGGCTGACATCCTGTGCTTCCAAGAGACCCACCTACTGGAGGCTGACAATGTGCGGCTCCGACATCCGGACTACCCATATAGTTTCTTTGCAAATGCACCTCAAAAGAAAGCGGGGGTCTGCATTTTTGTCAGCCACAAGATACAGTTCTCCCTCATTTCCTCCTTCACTGACGGTGCGGGTAGATTTGTGGGTGTGCGATATGAGATCGGGGGAACCCGTTATATGATAGTTACGGCTTATAGCCCGAATGTGGGTCAGGCGAAGTTTCTGAGGCACTTATTCGGCCACATTCGAGGAGAGGCAGAAGGGAGGCTCATCATATGCGGCGACTTCAACGCGGTGATGGAGCCCTGCATTGACTCCTCATCCCCTGTGTCCAGGGGTAGGAGTTCGTTTGGAGACCTCTGCCGGGAGTTCCACCTCCACGACGTCTGGAGATACCAGCACGCGGAGGAGAGGGACTATTCCTTCTTCTCCCCGACGCACAAATCCTATTCCAGGATAGACTTGTTTCTGCTCAATGACTTAGCTCTGGATAGGTGCCGTTCATCGAGGCTTGGTGTGATCACTTGGTCGGACCATGCCCCGATCGAATTGGAAATGGATCTGGACGTCGGGGGTGGGGCTTCCAGGTCTTGGAGGCTTCATGCGGGTCTCCTGACCGACTTGAAGGTTGCTGATGATCTTGGCACGGCGTTGAAGGAATACTTTGACCTGAACGACATAGATCAACCCCGGACGACGTGCTTTGGTACGCGCACAAGGCGGTGATGCGTGGTCTGTGCATACAAAAGGCATCGATTGCGAAGCGTCGTAGAGAGCATCTTGTAAAAGACTGGACAGCGGAATTGTCTCGCTTGGAGGCGCTTAATAAAACGTTGCCGTCTTGTGCGCTTATATCACAGGTAAGACAACTTCGCAACGATCTCGGCGCACTGCTTCTTAAACACCATGAGACTGGTCTCAGGAAGCTTCTGCCAAATACTATGAGGCAGGAGACCGTGCTGGCAAATTATTGGCCCGCAGACTAAAAAAGAGGACGGCTAAGGGGATGGTGACGGCTATACGAGATGATGGGGGGAACCTGGTTAGGAACCCTTCAGACATAGTGGAGGTCTTTGCCTCGTATTATGAACGGTTATATAACCTCCGGTTTGACCCGCAGACACCTCAACCCACTACAGAGATCATACGCACCTTTCTAGAGACGCTCAACATTCCTACTCTCTCGCCTGACTCACTGACCTCGCTCAATGCCGCCTTTACTGAGCTTGAAATTCACGGGGTTCTGAAGGGCTTGAAGAGCAATAAAGCACCAGGCCCCGATGGGCTGATCAATGAGTACTATGGGCTCTATGGGCAGATCCTCATGCCTTATCTTCTCCGACTTTTCAACACATGGCAAGCGCGGGGCTGCATCCCCGAAAGTGCGCTGGAGGCCACGATATCGACGATCCCCAAAACAGGAACGGCTCAGGATCGCCCGGAGAATTTTCGACCCATATCACTCTTAAACACAGACTTGAAGCTGTACGCTAAACTCTTGGCCACACGCTTGGGCGATGTGATTCCTCTTCTGGTACATCACGACCAAGTTGGGTTTGTGCAGAGTAGGCAAGCGAACGACTGGACAAGGAGAATGCTGGACTTGATAGAGGTAGCAGAGAGGAGGGGCGCCCCCAGTGTATTCCTGTCGTTAGACGCCGAGAAGGCGTTCGATAGGGTACACTGGGGATACCTGCGGGAGGTCCTCTCGGCTTTCGGTATTACGGGCCCTATCTTGACAGCGATCCTTGGTCTTTATTCAAACCTGTGTGCAAGGGTTTTATCCTATGGATATAAGTCCAGGCTCTTCCGTATCACCAATGGCACCCGCCAAGGATGTCCCCTATCGCCTCTGGTCTTCGCTCTGGTCATGGAGCCATTGGCGATATCACTGAGAGCGGACCCGACAATAGCTGGAATTGTGGTGGGGCGCCACAAGCATGTAGTCGGTTTGTATGCCGATGATGTCATTGTGGTTACGGAAGAGCCCCTTTCCTCCCTCCTTGGGATTGTACAGAAGCTTGACTGCTTTGCACGGACATCATACTATAAGCTCAACGCAACTAAGTCTGTGCTACTCCCTATTGGACTCTCGGACAAGGACATGACCGCCCTCACCGCCTCGTTCCCTTTTGAATGCTCACCGACAGGCATACCATACCTGGGGATCATTCTGTGTCTTTCCAAACATGTGGTGGCGAAAAACATGGACCGCCTCACGACTGACCTTGGGAGGGCCCTTTCGGACCTTCCATTGGGCTCTATGTCATGGATGGCCAGGATCCAGGCGGTGAGGATGTTGTGGCTTCCTAAAATCTTATATCTCTTCAGATGCGTCCCAATTCACTTCCCCAAGAAGCTGTTACTGCATCTCCAACGCATGATCTCTAGATGTGTTTGGGGGACTGCACCGGCCAGAGTTAGGGGATCCCTATTGTATCGACATCTGACAAGAGGTGGGATGGGGGTGCCGGATGTGGAGAAATACCGGAGGGCGGTGGTTCTGGAGGCGGCGGGTAAGTGGTGGCACAACGAGGACTCTCAAGGGTGGAAGTTGATAGAGGAGGGCTCGCTGAGGAGGGGATCCTTGCGATCTCTCCTCACGGCGAACTCAGTGAGTCGCCTGCCAGACACTGATTTTCTTAAACCGATTTCTGAACTACTAGCAGTCCACCGCTCACTACAGGGAGAGAGTGGTAGCAGGGAAAAGGTAAAAGGAAAGTTCAGCTCACCCAGTTGAAATAGTAGTACTCCAGTACAAGGAAATGGTGCACGGATACAGTCCTGGTCTCTGGACCAGCAATCACCAATAATAATGTAGAAAAATCCAGCACTCATAAACTTGCAATTATGAGGATTTATTCAAACGTAAACGCCATCCATCTAATACAGGCAGTATGTGCTAACACAGACGCGTTTCGACAGAGAACTGTCTTAGTCGTGGTTCAAAGATGTCTGGAGGGAAAACCCATATATACCTCCTTAATCCTAGCACACATGTGACATAATTAATCATTGACACCTGATTGAAGATAACACAGCAGAGCAACAAATATATACAAAAAACTTACTTTCACAATATGCAAATTTGCACTTCACTAAGGAAGTTGAGAAACTCCCGTGCCACATTTAAGCAGCTCCTCAAAGTCATAATCGCTTTCCTACAAGCTTTTAATATAACTAAGGGATTTGTGCCAGATCAGAACCCCAAACTACAGACGCCGCGTTTCGGGGTACCTGCCCCTCATCAGTGTAGTGTGTGGGATATTCTGATCTGGCATGAGTGAGTGGGCTAAGACAAGGTCTGGGAACTTGCTATCAACCTTATGGAGAGAGCGAAGTAGGTGAGGAGATTGTAAGCCACTTCCCTCCTCTCAGATATATGCATATATGCAAATTTGCACTTCACTAAGGAAGTTGAGAAACTCCCGTGCCACATTTAAGCAGCTCCTCAAAGTCATAATCGCTTTCCTACAAGCTTTTAATATAACTAAGGGATTTGTGCCAGATCAGAACCCCAAACTACAGACGCCGCGTTTCGGGGTACCTGCCCCTCATCAGTGTAGTGTGTGGGATATTCTGATCTGGCATGAGTGAGTGGGCTAAGACAAGGTCTGGGAACTTGCTATCAACCTTATGGAGAGAGCGAAGTAGGTGAGGAGATTGTAAGCCACTTCCCTCCTCTCAGATATATGCATATATGCAAATTTGCACTTCACTAAGGAAGTTGAGAAACTCCCGTGCCACATTTAAGCAGCTCCTCAAAGTCATAATCGCTTTCCTACAAGCTTTTAATATAACTAAGGGATTTGTGCCAGATCAGAACCCCAAACTACAGACGCCGCGTTTCGGGGTACCTGCCCCTCATCAGTGTAGTGTGTGGGATATTCTGATCTGGCATGAGTGAGTGGGCTAAGACAAGGTCTGGGAACTTGCTATCAACCTTATGGAGAGAGCGAAGTAGGTGAGGAGATTGTAAGCCACTTCCCTCCTCTCAGATATATGCATATATGCAAATTTGCACTTCACTAAGGAAGTTGAGAAACTCCCGTGCCACATTTAAGCAGCTCCTCAAAGTCATAATCGCTTTCCTACAAGCTTTTAATATAACTAAGGGATTTGTGCCAGATCAGAACCCCAAACTACAGACGCCGCGTTTCGGGGTACCTGCCCCTCATCAGTGTAGTGTGTGGGATATTCTGATCTGGCATGAGTGAGTGGGCTAAGACAAGGTCTGGGAACTTGCTATCAACCTTATGGAGAGAGCGAAGTAGGTGAGGAGATTGTAAGCCACTTCCCTCCTCTCAGATATATGCATATATACTTCCTTAGTGAAGTGCAAATTTGCATATATGCATATATCTGAGAGGAGGGAAGTGGCTTACAATCTCCTCACCTACTTCGCTCTCTCCATAAGGTTGATAGCAAGTTCCCAGACCTTACTTTCACAATAAATCAATAAAACATGTTAAAATAGAATAAATAGTGATACAAAAGCAAATCATAAGTACAATAAGGAACAACTGGTCAAGGGATAATAGTGACAGATCAGGAATGAAAGTAAAGGAGAAACACATATATTGTACTAGTATTGTAAAATCAGATCTTGTCTTTTATTCAAGCCCAATGGCACTCTAGTACCTAGCTTGAATATCCAGTAAGATTCGCGGTTTAAAAGTCTGCGTTTTCTGTCTCCATTTCTTGGAGAGTTTGAAACCCTTTCAATACCAGAAAACCGCAGTGATCTCGTATCTCCACCATGTTTTTGACAGAAATGTCGAGAGACTGCAGACTGATTAACTGCAGCGGTATTGTCAGAATCTGAGATGTGTCTGCGTATACGTCATTTCAATTCCCCAGTAGTGCAGCCTACATTCTGGACTTTGCACAGAGTGCACTCAATTAAATACACTACATAGCTATTAGTGCAGTTCATGTAGTTCACAATGGGAAATTTTCTGCCATTAACACAGGATTCAAAAGATTCAGTTCTATGTACATAATTGCAGGCTTTACATCTCAGATGTCCGCACTTATAAAAGCCCCTTAATTCCATCCAAGTATTCCCTGAGTGTGTGGTTGGAAGTGAGAAAAAACTCGGGGAAAGAATGTTATTTAAAGTCGGGGCTTTTTTTGCTACAAACCGCATCGGATTCCTTTCCAGAATATGTGTCAGTTTATCATCCCGATTTAACAGCGGTAAGTATTTTTTGACAATGTTGGTTATCTCATGATATTGTGGGCTATAAGCAGTAGAAAAAGTGATAAAATCAGCATCGGTTTTCCTATGTGTATAATTTAACAGATTTTTTCTGTCTATCTTTTTCACTGTCATGCTTGCTCTTTTTAGTATCCCGTCTGAATAGCCCCGTTTTTTGAGGGAGTTTTCTATCTTTTTGGCCTCAATCTCAAATGTGTCTGAATTAGTACAGTTTCTTTTAGTTCTAATCAATTCCCCTACTGGGATGTTTTTGATGACATGACTCGGATGGCAAGATTCTGCATGCAGAATAGAATTCACTGCAGTCGGTTTCTTATATGGGCTGATATTAACTCTTCCATTAATATCATCTCCAGTCAGGGTAATGTCAAGAAAATTAATTTCCCTTTGATTGCAAAAGTGGGTGAAGCATAGGTTAAAATCATTATTATTGATGTAATTCATGAAATCTCCAATATGCTCCACCGACCCCCTTCAGACTAGCAGGGTATCATCAATGTAACGGGCGTACCACACAATGCTGGACTGGAAGGGGTTGTCAGAACTGAACAAAAACCTTTCCTCCCATACCCCCATAACAATATTTGCCAGGGTGGGTGAAAATTTCGCACCCATGCTAACTCCCCTTCTCTGCAAGTAAAAGGATCTATCAAACAAAAAATAATTATGCATTAGGAGAAAATTAACAGCCATGACAATGAAATCTTGTGTGGGGTATGAGTAGGTACTGTATTTCTCCAGTGCATATCTGAGGCAATTGATAGCTACATGGTGCGGGATAGAAGGATATAAGCCCACTATATCACAACTCAACCAACAAAAATCCTTTTCCCATTTGAAATCTGCAAAGGAAACTACTACACTTTTAGTATCTTTTATGAAGCCAGGCAGGTCACACATCAAAGGATTTAGATGTTTATCAACCCATTCGCCCAATCTTTCTCCCAGAGATCCAATGCCCGCCACTATGGGACGGCAAGGAGGAGGAAATATATGCTTGTGGATTTTTGGGAGAGAATGATAGATTGGGGTTACTGGCGATTCCACTAGGACATACTCATTTAAAACTCCCATGTATTTGCCTTCATTCAATAGGTCCAATAGTTCTTTTTGGAACCTATTGCCAGGATCATTGGGAAGTTTTGCATAGACCTCAGCATCTCCTAGGTCTTCCATAGCTATTTTATGATAAAAGCCTGTATTCATTAATACTACTGCCCCACCTTTGTCAGGAGCTCTTACCATAAGATCTTTATTTCTTTGTAACCCTGTCAGAGCTGCTCGTTCATGATAAGTAAGGTTGTCTCCAGCTTGATTACACCTCAAATGCAGAGCAATCAGATCTTTCTCTATGAGATCCTGAAAATCATCTAGGATATCTGGTCTGGATTTGACAGGGTAAAATCTGGGATTTCTTATATTTAATCTGACATTGTCATTTGTTGCATTAACCTCACAATTCAATTGTCTTAATGCTGATATAGAATTTAATTCAGAAAACAAAGGAATGCAAGGGTTAATTAATGATTCCTGCACAACAGATGGAGCTATAGGTTCAGTGTAAAAAAAAAATGGCATTTCAGTGTGATATTACGAGACAAGCGATTCACATCATGTAAAGTCCGGAATATATCAAATTTCCTGTTAGGAGAAAAACCTAAACCTCGCGACAATAGTGCAGTCTGTGCATCAGAAATAATATAACTGGACAAGTTAACCACAGGGCAATCTAAAATCGTGATCTCAGATTGTACCTCGTGTTTTCTATGTCTCTTACCTCCCCTCCTCCCCCGTTTTTTGACTGTCCATTATGTCCCCGGGGATCTTGTCTTACATTATCGGATGTAGATCCTGATGTACTTCCCGGTGTGGAAATAAAGGTGGAGGACAGGGATCCATCAGCGAAGCTCACAGTTCGTCTCCTGCGACGTTTACTACCCGGTCTCCGTAAGATGGAACGTCCTCGTCTATGTTGATGCCAGGTGTAAATCTGATTGCTGGTATAATCATCAGTGTCTCTTTGCAATTTCTTCTTTTTTGTTTCCATTATGCCTGATTCCATTTTATCCAAGTTGGATTGCATTTTCTCATTGAAGGACTTGTACTCCAATGTATCCTTGAAGGGAGTTACCTGTTGTTTGAGGATTTCCACTTCCTCCTTTACTTTGGTTAACTCTTTCTCCTCATTGGAAATAATTAGCTGCATTAGTTTTAAAGAGCATGCAGACAAAGCATCATCCCAATCCTTCTGGAACTCATTGGAAAAAAGAAAAGGTAGGATCTTTTCGGATCCTCAACCCTCTCGGGATCAAATTACGTGATATATAGGAGCCCAGAGAGGTGGAATCCCTCCATAACCGCATTTCCTTAGCCAGCTTATTTTCCAGTTGCACAAAATGTTTGCGTAGATCTTCATTATTGCACACACTGGCTGTAGTACCTGTTTCATTAAATATGGAGGCAAATCTATTCAGCCTGTTTGACTGAGAAATCAAGTCTATGTTTGTATTCTCTGGAGTATTATCCATCATTATATCAATCCAGCTTGTTGCTCTGGGGGGCTATCAAACCACAATGAAAATGGTAGCAGGGAAAAGGTAAAAGGAAAGTTCAGCTCACCCAGTTGAAATAGTAGTACTCCAGTACAAGGAAATGGTGCACATTTGATATTGAGGCCAAAAAGATAGAAAATTCCCTCAAAACTGGGGCTATTCAGACGGGATACTAAAAAGAGCAAGCATGACAGTGAAAAAGATAGACAGAAAAAATCTGTTAAATTATACACATAGAAAAACCGATGCTGATTTTATCACTTTTTCTACTGCTTATAGCCCACAATATCATGAGATAACCAACATTGTCAAAAAATACTTACCGCTGTTAAATCGGGATGATAAACTGACACATATTCTGGAAAGGAATCCGATGCGGTTTGTAGCAAAAAAAGCCCCGACTTTAAGCAACATTCTTTCCCTGAATTTTTTCTCACTTCCAACCACACACTCAGGGAATACTTGGATGGAATTAAGGGGCTTTTATAAGTGCGGACATCTGAGATGTAAAGCCTGCAATTATGTACATAGAACTGAATCTTTTGAATCCTGTGTTAATGGCAGAAAATTTCCCATTGTGAACTACATGAACTGCACTAATAGCTATGTAGTGTATTTAATTGAGTGCACTCTGTGCAAAGTCCAGAATGTAGGCTGCACTACTGGGGAATTGAAACGACGTATATGCAGACACATCTCAGATTCTATAACATAGATAAGGAGTATAGACTAGAATATATCATGAAAAAATATCAAATTTATTTAATATGACAAGCAAAGACAAGGAGGGGAAGATCACAAAGTGCTCCATGCAGGTAGCCACAATACGGTCTACATATATTGCACTGTATCAGACACACAGACCATGTCTGTCCATATATCAAAACAGAAAACTGGCGTCTGCGCAGAGACCCATATACAGTGGTTCATTATGTGGGCACCTAATACATCATCACCTACATAACCATATGAATAAAGGTTTATACTGACATTAAGCATGTTCCATACATATATCCTTTGTGGTATTTGTGGGTCAAGACAGAAGAGGTATTCCCATATATCATACCCATACCATGGGAACAGAGCGCTACACCTAGGAGTGTTACTGACAGGCAGTCTCAGTGTGTCATGTAGCTAAGAGGCATAGTTACCAGAGCCGTCACTGGCCATCTCGCATGGGGCAGCAGGGGTGAGGGGTGGTCCGGACCAGGGGACCCCAACGCGTTTCGTGACCACAGTATGTAGGTCACTTCATCAGGGGATGCTCCAGGCTCCTCCATCGAAGATTTTTATATCGCTCGCGCCCACGGAAGTGACGTTACGCAAGCCGGTCACCTGACCGGAACTATGCGCGGCCGCGTCACAGCACACTGCACCACCCACCGCACCGACGTCAGGCCACACGTGCGCGCACGGTCGCGGGACGCGTCACCATAGCGACCGCGCGCGCACAGGGCCCGGACATCAGTGCTGATAGGTAGAAGACTCTGTGACGCCCGCGCGCATAGGGGGACAAGCGAAAGCAAGAGAGGGATCTGCACACATCACCACAATGATCTATTAACCCAGTGTGCCAGAATATTCCATTTTAGAGTCATACATACATTATAACATTAGATAGTAACACATATAGCACACTGGTACAATATTCTTCTGATTCCAGGTAGATTATGCAATCTCCACACAGATAGTCCTCAAGTTATTCCTTAGGAAACCTTGCTTGTTTGTAAAAAGAGCCAGAAAAATCCCACAGAAGCCGAGGGAGGAACCTAAAAAAATCCTTAAAAGAGGAAATAAAAAAATACATGTGTCAGAAAAAACTGACTAAAAACATTCGAGAGGTACAAAAGATCAGGACACACCAGGCAGCAGCGGCTACAGAAAAGGCGCAAAGCTTAGATCTTCGTTTAGACCTTTCGGTGACATTGTGTCCAATGCCACGATCCACTTTGTTTCCCTTTGTGACAGTACTTTACGGACATCACCACCCCTAATACCACCGTGTACCACGTCGATGCCTCTGAACATCAGGGTCGACGGGTCACTGTTGTGGTATTTCAAAAAATGGCGTGGTAATGTCTTCAAAGTGGTTTGGTCAATCACTGTGGGGGCCGCGACAATGCCCCTCACGTGCTCCCTCACCCTCCTCCTCAGCTCCCTACATGTCCTCCCAACATATATCTTACGGCAGGAGCACGTGGCATAATATACCACGCAACTCGTGCCGCACGATACGTATTCACGAATGTCATAGGAGCGGGAACCATCGGAGGAGGAGAAGGAAGCAACGCGCTGGACATTCTCGCAGGCCACACAGTGACCGCAGGGATAGCATCCCTTAAGGGGTCTCCTAGCTCCGAACAGGCCTAATGGAGTTGTTAAGTGGTGACTGTGGACTAGTAAATCCTTCAGGTTTTTTGAGCGTCTGGCCGTCATGAGAGGTCGGTCAGATAGAGAACCTTTCAGATATGGGTCAGAGAGGAGTATCGGCCAATGTCTGTTAAGTATTTCCCTCATCTTGTCCCACCCCTGATTAAAGGTGAATATAAACCGAATCGGCTGAACGTCGGGAGTCACGGGTTTCTTAGGACTATATAGCAGAGAATCCCGAGGGGTATTCTTTGCCCGTAGATATGCGCGTTTAATTGACCTATTACTGTACCCTCTTTCCTGAAAACGATCCTTCAGATCCTGGGCTTCAGATCATTGTGGTGATGTGTGCAGATCCCTCTCTTGCTTTCGCTTGTCCCCCTATGCGCGCGGCGTCACAGAGTCTCCTACCTATCAGCACTGATGTCCGGGCCCTGTGCGCGCGCGGTCGCTATTGTGACGCGTCCCCGCGACCGTGCGCGCACGTGTGGCCTTACGTCGGTGCGGTGGGTGGTGCAGTGTGCTGTGACGCGGCCGCGCATAGTTCCGGTCAGGTGACCGGCTTGCGTAACGTCACTTCCGGTGGCGCGAGCGATATAAAAATCTTCGATGGAGGAGCCTGGAGCACTCCCTGATGAAGTGACCTACATACTGTGGTCACGAAACGCGTTGGGGTCCCCTGGTCCGGACCACCCCTCACCCCTGCTGCCCCATGCGAGATGGCCAGTGACGGCTCTGGTAACTATGCCTCTTAGCTACATGACACACTGAGACTGCCTGTCAGTAACACTCCTAGGTGTAGCGCTCTGTTCCCATGGTATGGGTATGATATATGGGTATACCTCTTCTGTCTTGACCCACAAATACCACAAAGGATATATGTATGGAACATGCTTAATGTCAGTATAAACCTTTATTCATATGGTTATGTAGGTGATGATGTATTAGGTGCCCACATAATGAACCACTGTATATGGGTCTCTGCGCAGACGACAGTTTTCTGTTTTGATATATGGACAGACATGGTATGTGTGTCTGATACAGTGCAATATATGTAGACCGTATTGTGGCTACCTGCATGGAGCACTTTGTGATCTTCCCCTCCTTGTCTTTGCTTGTCATATTAAATAAATTTGATATTTTTTCATGATATATTCTAGTCTATACTCCTTATCTATGTTATGCAATCTTTTTGGAGTAACTTTTGAAGTATGCCCCCTAACTTTAGTGTGGCCTACTTCTTATTATGGAATTCTGCTTGTTAATTGTTATTTCTGTGGTTTCCACAGCTTGTCCTATTGGGATGGATTTTCGAGCCCATGATTCTGTTTGGCTCACAGAACTTGACAAAGCCTTGGACGAGGTTGGAGGTGCAGCGGGTGAGCCGGGTAGCAGCGGTAGTACCGAAGAGGTAGTCAAAGCTTACAGTGGTCTCCTACGTAAACGCACCAAGACCTGGTGGAATAGGGCCTTTCATGACAAATACCTAGAAAGGGACCTGGTGCCACGTGGGTTACGAGTACAGGTTTTTCCTTCTTTTCCGATTGAGGACGAGACCTTCAGAACAGAGTGGGAGGAGTGTGCAAGCGAATGTTCGAAAGGGTTCCTGGGCTTCCTCATCGAACTAAATTCAGCATCTATCGAGGTAATGGAGAGCGAGATGGACAAACTTCTGTCCCAGATTAAGGAACAGATGTCCGACGAAGCTCTGACTAAATTTAATACCCATAACGAGACAGAGCTGAGACGTCTTGAAAAGGAGATTAAGAGCTTTAAACTCAAAAAATTCCAGCGGGATCAAGTGGATTATAGCACGGGCCGGGTATATAAATGGAAAGCGAACTTTAGACCTCGCCCTAACCCGAACCCAAAAGGTAAACCACGGACGGGTACTAAACCCAAACCGAAACCAACAACACCTAACCCCAGTAGTACTGAGGAGTCAGATGCTGAATCCATCCCTGGTGAAGGAATTATGACACGATTTAGATCTCGTTTCCCACAAGGTGCTGGCTCATCTAGTCGAGCTTTGCAGGTAATCAATCTTTCTAAACACTCGCTCTCCAAAACACAGATAGAGGTACTCTCTCTGGGGCTTTCTTTCTCACCCACGAGCAATTTCCATTTCTTTACAGCTATGAAGGACATGCAACTATTCTCACGGAAGATGGTCCTGAGAAAACTTCATAATAAAAAACAAAGACAACCAGAGGAAATGGATCGGGGTGAGAGAGAGGCCTTAGAGAATCTGGAAGATCTGGCCGATGAGGTTGAGCCCACAAACACAGGTAGGTTTCCTTCATCTATACTACCCAGATCAACGAGGTTCCCACCCTTGTCCGTCTGTCCAGCTGTAGAGATTTTTAATAAGTTGGTGATCAATGATTTGAAAAGATTACCAACAAGATTGAAAACAGACAATTTGACACATAAACAACGTGATGCACTGCTCGAATTAGAGAAATTGTCTGATATAGTTATAAAAACCGGCGGACAAGGGTGGGAACATCGTGATCTGGCCAGTCGAGCTGTACGAACGGGAGGTTTACCGACAACTAAGGGACAAAGAGACTTATCGTAAATTGACCTATAACCCCTTAACCACGTTTTCTAATCTGCTGCAGACCATCCTCATGAAGGCATGTGAGGTGGGCCTGATAACAAAAAAAGTAATGGAGGGACTCACTGTCAAATTTCCAAAAATTCCTACGCTGTATTTACTGCCGAAAATACACAAAGATGCCGTCGCTCCTCCGGGACGTCCGATCGTTTTCGGGATAGGGGGGCTTTGCAATCCAATATGTAGATTCATTGATTACTACCTAAAACCTCTAGTGGAATTGCTGCCCTCCTATGTCCGGGATACGACGGACGTCCTGATGAGGATCGACGGCATCACGGTGGAAGAAGATACTCTTCTGGTAACAGCTGATGTGGAGTCCTTGTATACAAGTATACATCATGAGGATGGTCTGAGAGCAGTTAGGTTTTTCCTTCAGTCTAGTGGGAGGGACGCAGGAACTTGCGAATTGATCCTCGAGCTGCTCCAGTTCGCCCTAACACATAATTTTTTTGTCTTTAAGGACAATTATTACCTTCAAACACGCGGCACTGCCATGGGCGCGGCCTGCGCGCCCTCGTACGCAAACCTCTTCCTGGGTCTCTGGGAGAGGGATTTACTTTGCGGCAGGGGCGGGCCGGCCGACGCCCATGTGCAGTGCTGGCTTCGGTACATCGATGATTTGTTCATTTTGTGGCGGGGCGGACTGGAGCAGCTTGATGAATTCATGCGGGGATTGGCGCGGAATGAGGTGAATATAAGATTGACTTATAAATCTGACGCTCATATGATTGACTTTCTAGACATCTGCATGGAGGTCGGTCCCAACGGCACCATGCAGACTGATGTCTTTAGAAAGTCAACCTCAGTAAATTCCCTCCTGTACGCATCATCCTCACATGAACGGTCCACCATACGGGCTGTCCCTATCGGACAGTTCTTGCGGATGAGACGTATATGCTCGTCCGCAGAACTGTTCGAAAAACAAGCCCAGGATCTGAAGGATCGTTTTCAGGAAAGAGGGTACAGTAATAGGTCAACTAAACGCGCATATCTACGGGCAAAGAATATCCCTCGGGATTCTCTGCTATATAGTCCTAAGAAACCCGTGACTCCCGACGTTCAGCCGATTCGGTTTATATCCACCTTTAATCAGGGGTGGGACAAGATGAGGGAAATACTTAACAGACATTGGCCGATACTCCTCTCTGACCCATATCTGAAAGGTTCTCTATCTGACCGACCTCTCATGACGGCCAGACGCTCAAAAAACCTGAAGGATTTACTAGTCCACAGTCACCACTTAACAACTCCATTAGGCCTGTTCGGAGCTAGGAGACCCCTTAAGGGATGCTATCCCTGCGGTCACTGTGTGGCCTGCGAGAATGTCCAGCGCGTTGCTTCCTTCTCCTCCTCTGATGGTTCCCGCTCCTATGACATTCGTGAATACGTATCGTGCGGCACGAGTTGCGTGGTATATTATGCCACGTGCTCCTGCCGTAAGATATATGTTGGGAGGACATGTAGGGAGCTGAGGAGGAGGGTGAGGGAGCACGTGAGGGGCATTGTCGCGGCCCCCACAGTGATTGACCAAACCACTTTGAAGACATTCAAAAAATGGCGTGGTAAATACCACAACAGTGACCCGTCGACCCTGATGTTCAGAGGCATCGACGTGGTACACGGTGGTATTAGGGGTGGTGATGTCCGTAAAGTACTGTCACAAAGGGAAACAAAGTGGATCGTGGCATTGGACACAATGTCACCGAAAGGTCTAAACGAAGATCTAAGCTTTGCGCCTTTTCTGTAGCCGCTGCTGCCTGGTGTGTCCTGATCTTTTGTACCTCTCGAATGTTTTTAGTCAGTTTTTTCTGACACATGTATTTTTTTATTTCCTCTTTTAAGGATTTTTTTAGGTTCCTCCCTCGGCTTCTGTGGGATTTTTCTGGCTCTTTTTACAAACAAGCAAGGTTTCCTAAGGAATAACTTGAGGACTATCTGTGTGGAGATTGCATAATCTACCTGGAATCAGAAGAATATTGTACCAGTGTGCTATATGTGTTACTATCTAATGTTATAATGTATGTATGACTCTAAAATGGAATATTCTGGCACACTGGGTTAATAGATCATTGTGGTGATGTGTGCAGATCCCTCTCTTGCTTTCGCTTGTCCCCCTATGCGCGCGGCGTCACAGAGTCTCCTACCTATCAGCACTGACGTCCGGGCCCTGTGCGCGCGCGGTCGCTATGGTGACGCGTCCCCGCGACCGTGCGCGCACGTGTGGCCTGGCGTCGGTGCGGTGGGTGGTGCAGTGTGCTGTGACGCGGCCGCGCATAGTTCCGGTCAGGTGACCGGCTTGCGTAACGTCACTTCCGGTGGCGCGAGCGATATAAAAATCTTCGATGGAGGAGCCTGGAGCATCCCCTGATGAAGTGACCTACATACTGTGGTCACGAAACGCTTTGGGGTCCCCTGGTCCGGACCACCCCTCACCCCTGCTGCCCCATGCGAGATGGCCAGTGACGGCTCTGGTAACTATGCCTCTTAGCTACATGACACACTGAGACTGCCTGTCAGTAACACTCCTAGGTGTAGCGCTCTGTTCCCATGGTATGGGTATGATATATGGGAATACCTCTTCTGTCTTGACCCACAAATACCACAAAGGATATATGTATGGAACATGCTTAATGTCAGTATAAACCTTTATTCATATGGTTATGTAGGTGATGATGTATTAGGTGCCCACATAATGAACCACTGTATATGGGTCTCTGCGCAGACGCCAGTTTTCTGTTTTGATATATGGACAGACATGGTCTGTGTGTCTGATACAGTGCAATATATGTAAACCGTATTGTGGCTACCTGCATGGAGCACTTTGTGATCTTCCCCTCCTTGTCTTTGCTTGTCATATTAAATAAATTTGATATTTTTTCATGATATATTCTAGTCTATACTCCTTATCTATGTTATGCAATCTTTTTGGAGTAACTTTTGAAGTATGCCCCCTAACTTTAGTGTGGCCTACTTCTTATTATGGAATTCTGCTTGTTACATCTCAGATTCTGACAATACCGCTGCAGTTAATCAGTCTGCAGTTTCTCGACATTTCTGTCACAAACATGGTGGAGATACGAGATCACTGCGGTTTTCTGGTATTGAAAGGGTTTCAAACTCTCCAAGAAATGGAGACAGAAAACGCAGACTTTTAAACCGCGAATCTTACTGGAAATTCAAGCTAGGTACTAGAGTGCCATTGGGCCTGAACAAAAGACAAGATCTGATTTTACAATACTAGTACAATATATGTGTCTCTCCTTTTATTTTCATTCCTGATTTGTTACTATTATCCCTTGACCAGTTGTTCCTTATTGTACTTATGATTTGCTTTTGTATCACTATTTATTCTATTTTAACATGTTTTATTGATTTATTGTGAAAGTAAGTTTTTTGTATATATTTGTTGCTCTGCTGTGTTATCTTCAATCAGGTGTCAATGATTAATTATGTCACATGTGTGCTAGGATTAAGGAGGTATATATGGGTTTTCCCTCCAGATATCTTTGAACCACGACTAAGACAGTTCTCTGTCGAAACGCGTCGGTGTTAGCACATACTGCCTGTATTAGATGGATGGCGTTTACGTTTGAATAAATCCTCATAATTGCAAGAATATGAGTGCTGTATTTTTCTACATTATTACAGGGAGAGTGGACCAAGATCCCTCCTGGGGATTTCCCGTTGGAGGCGTTCTGTTGGTTGATCCCTACCTTTTCGGTGTCACCATGGAGACACGGGGGCCCTAAAACCCTCGCGGATCTTTTTCAGGGCACTAGAGTGCTCACATTGGAGGAATTGCTGTGCAATTACCCAGACCTCAAAACTACCTTTTCACACTTCCATCAGATTGTGCACTTCATGCGCTCCTCCGCCTTCTCTCACGACCTGGATTCCCCGAGGGCTCCCTCGGCGTTGAGACGTTCCTTGACAGCGGTACCCAGACCACCGAAATCTTTGTCGGCCTTGTACTCAGACCTGATTGAAAAAGACGCCCCTCCGAGACTATCTTACGCAATTAGATGGGAACAAGACCTCTCATTCAGGGCGACGGAGGAGGATTGGGAGGATGCTATACACTGCGTGAGGGAAGCATCCAGGTGTATAAACCACGTTGAATTGCTCAAAAAAATTAATCTACGCTGGTGCACCAGCCCGACGAGACTGGCGAGCTTCGTCAAAGGGGCGTCGCCGCAGTGCTGGAAGCAATGTGGCATGCAGGGGGATCTATCCCACATGTGGTGGAACTGTCCTAGGGTGGCACAGTTCTGGCTGCTAGTGTCGGGGCTCTTGGACTCAGTCACGGAGACGAGGATCCCATTGGAGCCGCAGGTTGCGGTTCTTCATGTGGGGGTCATGAAATATCGTCCGGTGATACGTCGGATACTGACGTATGTACTGACGGCAGCCAGGATCTGTATCGCCTCTAAATGGAAACAACCCTCTCCCCCGACTATGAGTGACCTCACTGACAAGATAAACTCAATCTTTTGTCATGAATATTACCTAGCATTGGATCGCGGTGCACGGCGTTACGTGACCGAGGCTTGGGATTTGTGGGGAGCACACCCGCTGGCCCAACGACCCCCGCTGTAGGACTTGAAATTGACGTGGGTGGTGCGGGCCCAGGGGTGGACCAGCCTACTTTTCGAACGGCCCGGGTGCGGCTGGCTTAGCTTTTGCCTGCTGCTCTCCGGGTGTTGGTGTCAATATCTGTTCCCTCTCCTCCCTCATATCCTGCTGTACCCCCTCCTCTTGCTCCCTTCTTCCCCCTTTCCCTCGCGCTACCCCCCTTCCTTCTTGCTTTTTTTATCCTCTCGTTGTCATTACATTTCTTCACCCCTCTCTTCCCCCTCTCCTCCACGACCTTCCCAGGCTTACTACGAAAGTTTTCTACGTTGTCGTGTTCCCGGCCGTCCGTTTGGCCGAGAATACTTTTCCTGTGACTCTTTTCCATTGCATAGCTTGGACGATCGGCTTTGAGTCATCATGCACGGAGTCAGCTTTAGGACTCCCACCAAGAGCCTTTATCAGCAGAGAGCTACGCAAAGATATGACCCGAGGCTGCTCAAGCATCTGATCATTTATGATCGCCTCCACGGAGACCGAAATCGCCCCTTCCATACCGAACCCTCTGGACTCTCTACCACGCGGAGTTACACGCAACAATAATGCTCTCCTAAAACGAGACACCCTGGTTGACGTTGTTGAGATATCTTTTGGGATTCTATCCTTCCCTCTTCCCTTCCCTCCCTTACCCCCCTCCCCTACCTCTGTTTCTGTTGAAAATACTGCATTTGCTGTATTGTTGTCATTTTGTTAATGTGTGAAAAATGGACAAGAAACATTATCTATGAAAAAGAAAAAAAAAAATATTTTGCCATCGGTTTTGCCCCAGCCAAGTAGTTCACTGGCGGTGAGAACCCAGCCAAACAGTTCACAAGTGGATACAACCCAAACCAATAGTTCCTTAGTTGTGGCTAACCAGCTCAGTAGTTTGTCTGTGGATGCCACAAATCCAAAAATTTTCCCGTAGTGGTGATCAAACCAGTTAGTTTGTTGATAGTGCCAAACCAGTCCAAGAGATTGATAATTTTCTGGGCTGGGATGCCAATACTATCTGTAGTGGCAATCAAAACCAGTATTGTACTGGTGGTGGAAACCCATCCCAGTAATTCACTAGTAAAGGCAATCTACCCCGGTGGTTTACCTGTGTTAACCATCCAGCCGAGTACTTCAATACCAATGGCATTCCAGCCCATTACATTGCTGATTCTGGAAATCAAGCACAACAGGTTGGTTACTTCCCTCCAAAACCATTTGGCGATATGTTCTTTCGTCTTTTTCTCTTCATATTTCTTTCCTTCCACGTGATCTTTCTAGATGTAAAATCCTAATAAAATAAGCTGAAAAACAGGCTGATTTCAAAGGAGGTGCAGTAACTTGCCGGAGTCTCTGTAGACTGAGATTCTCAGCTTTCACAGTGGAATTTATTGACCCTGTGATGTCAACAACCATTATGATATCATTGTCTGTCTGAGCTGTGGTGCATTATGATAAGTAGGTTACATATTCAAGTAAGGCTGGCTTCACACCACGTTTTTTTTTGATCCGGGGCTGTCCGGTGTAAACCAGACAGCCCCGAACCGGTGTTTGGCTTCATAGTAGCCTATGGGGCCGGATGGAGCCAGATGGCAGCTCTCTGCCATCCAGTTTCATCACTCCTGGACAATCCGGGGGAATACGGATTATTCTCTCTGGACACAAAAATGATGCTTGCATCATTTTTTTGTCCGGGGAGAAATTTCTCCCCAATTTGCCGGATTCGGCCGGATTCTCCTGGATCCGGGGCAGTCCGGCGCTCCCTAACATGGGTGCCTATGGGGCTGGATTGGCCCGGACCGGGAAGATCCAGGAACCGGATTTCGGCGACTGGACTCCGCTGTTGTTTCAGGACCGTGGCTAGCTCCATGCTAGCCACGGTCTTGAAAAATCAGCAGCTGCGGCTGCAATTAGCAGCATCCGGCTGCACACAGGACCGAAACATTATCTATGAAAAAGAAAAAAAAAAAATATTTCGCCATCGGTTTTGCCCCAGCCAAGTAGTTCACTGGCGGTGAGAACCAAGCCAAACAGTTCACAAGTGGTTACAACCCAAACCAATAGTTCCCTAGTTGTGGCTAACCAGCTCAGGAGTTTGCCTGTGGATGCCACAAAGCCCATTAATTTTCCAGGAATGGTGATCCAACCAGTTAGTTCGTTGATAGTGCCAAACCAGTTCAAGAGATTGATAGTATTGGTATCCCAGCCCACAAAATTATAAGTAGTGGCAATCAAAACCAGTATTGTACTGGAGGGGGAAATCCAGACCAGTTTATTTACTAGTGGTGGCAATACAGACCAGTATGATACTGCTGGGGGCAACCCATCCCAGTAAATCACTAGTAAAGGCAATCTACCCGGTGGTTTACCTGTGTTTACAATCCAGCCGAGTACATCAATACCAATGGCATTCCAGCCCATTACATTGCTGATGCTGGAAATCAAGCACAACAGGTTGATGGTTACTTCCCTCCAAAACCATCTTGCGATATGTTCTTTCATCTTTTTCTCTTCATATTTCTTTCCTTCCACGTGATCTTTCCAGAGGTAAAATCCTAATAAAATAAACAGAAAAGCAGGCTGATTACAAAGGAGGTGCAGGCGCTTGCCGATGTCTCTGAAGACTGAGATTCTGAGCTTTCACAGTGGAATTTATTGACCCTGTGATGTCATCAACCATTATGATGTGACTAGATGGAGGCCCGATTCTAACGCATCGGGTATTCTAGAATATGTATGTAGTTGACATACTGTGACTGACGGAACTTGTTCAGTCAACGTGAGTGAACTACATATATGCAGTCGTGGCCAAAAGTATTGACACCCCTGCAATTCTGTCAGATAATACTCAGTTTCTTCCTGAAAATGATTGCAATCACAAATTCTTTGGTATTATTATCTTCATCTAATTTGTCTTCAATGAAAAAAACACAAAAAGAGTTGTCCTGAAGCCAAATTGGATCTAATTCCACACCAAACATAAAAAAGGGGGTGGACAAAAGTATTGGCACCCTTAGAAAAATCATGTGATGCTTCTCTAATTTGTGTATTAACAGCACCTGTAACTTAGCTGTGGCACCTAACAGGTGTTGGCAATAACTAAATCACACTTGCAGCCAGTTGACATGGATTAAAGTTGACTCAACCTCTGTCCTGTGTGTGTACCACATTAAGCATGGAGAAAAGAAAGAAGACCAAAGAACTGTCTGAGGACTTGAGAAACCAAATTGTGAGGAAGCATGAGCAATCTCAAGGCTACAAGTCCATCTCCAAAGACCTGAATGTTCCTGTGTCTACCGTGCGCAGTGTCATCAAGAAGTCTAAAGCCCATGGCACTGTGGCTAACCTCCCTAGATGTCGACGGAAAAGAAAAATTGGCGAGAGATTTCAGTGCAAGATTGTGCGGATGGTGGATAAAGAACCTCGACTAACATCCAAACAATTTCAAGCTGCCCTGCAGTCCGAGGGTGCAACAGTGTCAACCCGTACTATCCGTCGGTGTCTGAATGAAAAGGGACTGTATAGTAGGAGACCCAGGAAGACCCCACTTCTTACCCCGAGACATAAAAAAGCCAGGCTAGAGTTTGCCAAAACTTACCTGAGAAAGCCTAAAACGTTTTGGAAGAATGTTCTCTCTTTTTGTGCAAAGGCATCAACATAGAGTTTACAGGAGAAAAAAAGAGGCATTCAAAGAAAAGAACATGGTCCCTACAGTCAAACATGGCAGAGGTTCCCTGATGTTTTGGGGTTGCTTTGCAGCCTCTGCCACTGGACTGCTTGACCGTGTGCATGGCATTATGAAGTCTGAAGACTACCAACAAATTTTGCAGCATAATGTAGGGCCCAGTGTGAGAAAGCTGGGTCTCCCTCAGAGGTCATGGGTCTTCCAGCAGGACAATGACCCAAAACACACTTCAAAAAGCACTAGAAAATGGTTTGAGAGAAAGCACTGGAGACTTCTAAGGTGGTCAGCAATGAGTCCAGACCTGAATCCCAGAGAACACCTGTGGACAGATCTAAAAATGACAGTTTGGAGAAGGCACCCTTCAAATATCAGGAACCTGGAGCAGTTTGCCAAAGAAGAATGGTCTAAAATTCCGGCAGAACATTGTAAGAAACTCATTGATAGTTACCGGAAGCGGTTGATCGCAGTTATTTTGGCTAAAGGTTGTGCAACCAAGTATTAGGCTGAGGGTGCCAATACTTTTGTCTGGCCCATTTTTGGAGTTTTGTGTGAAATGATCAATGAAAAAACACAAAAGAGAATGAAGCAAAAAGCAAAACATTGAAGACAAATTAAATGAAGATAATAATACCAAAGAATTTGTGATTGCAATCATTTTCAGGAAGAAACTGAGTATTATCTGACAGAATTGCAGGGGTGTCAATACTTTTGGCCAACACTGTATATATATACATATATAGCAGCGCTATCGTATATGGTGGTACATTACAGCACATGTATAGCAGCACTATAGTATATGGCCGTACATTACAGTACATTTATAGCAACGCTATGGTATATGGCGATACTCCGCTCCCGCGGCCCCCTGCTCCTCATGGCCCCCGGTCCTCCACAGTAAAAGTAAAAACAAAAAAATCCTCAGTGACGATACTCACCTGTCCGCCGGCTCGCTCTAACTCCGGTTTCCCAGGCAACGACAGGTCCTAAAGGCCTGTAGGACCTAGAAGACGATCAGCTGAGGGGGGAGGGGGGCAGGATTGTGTCGGGGGGGCAGGATGGAGTGAGCGGCGCACGATGGATGCGGGGGGGGCAGGATGGTGGCGGGGGGGGATCAGGATGGTGGCAGGGGGGGATCAGGATGGTGGTGGGGGGGCAGGATGGAGCCAGCAGGGCAGGATGGAGCTGGTGGGGCAGTATGGATCCGGCTTGGCAGGATGGTGGCGAGTGGGGCAGGATGGAGCTCGCGGGGCAGGATGGTGGCAGGGGGGCAGGATGGATGCGGGGGGGATAAGGATGGTGGTGGGGGGCCAGGAAGGAGCCAGCGGAGCAGGATGGAGCCGGCAGGGGGGGGGTAGGATGGAGCCAGCGGGGCAGGATGGAGCCAGCGGGGCAGGATGGTTGCGGGGGGGCAGGATGGAGGCGGTGGGGCAGGACGGTGGCATGGGGGGGATCAGGATGGTGGTGGGGGGGCAGGATGGAGCTGGCAGGGCAGGATGGTGGCGGGGGGGCAGGATGGTGGTGGGGGTGGAGGATGGAGCTGGCGGGGCAGGATGGAGCCGGCGGGGCAGGATGGATACGGGGGAGATCAGGATGGATACGGGGAGATCAGGATGGATCCGGTGGGGCAG
This sequence comes from Allobates femoralis, assembly GCA_033576535.1. NCBI lineage: Eukaryota > Metazoa > Chordata > Amphibia > Anura > Aromobatidae > Allobates > Allobates femoralis. The sequence goes on from JARQOC010000002.1 coordinate 417,221,684, forward strand.
GATGGTGGTTGGGGGGATTAGGATGGTGGTGGGGAGCAGGATGGAGCGAGCGGGCCAGGATGGAGTGGGCGGGGCAGGATGCTGGCAGGGGGGCAGGATGGATGCGGGGGGGATAAGGATGGTGGTGGAGGGGCAGGATGGAGCCGGTGGAGCAGGATGGAGCGAGCGGGCCAGGATGGAGTTGGCGGGGCAGGATGGAGCCAGCAGGGCAGGATGGTGGTGGGGGGGAACAGGATGGTGGTGGGGGGGAGCAGGATGGTGGTGGGGGGGCAGAATGGATGCGGGGGGGCAGGATGGATGCGGGGGGGCAGGATGGTGGCGGGGGGGATCAGGATGGTGGTGAGGGGGCAGGATGGAGCCGGCGGGGCAGGATGATGGCGAGGGGGGGCAGGATGATGGCGGGGGGGAACAGGATGGTGGTTGGGGTGCAGGATGGAGCTGGCAGGGCAGGATGGTGGCAGGGGGGCAGGATGGATACGGGGGGGCAGGATGGAGGAGCTCCTCCTGCCCCTCTCCGCTGCTCCTGCCCTTCCTCCGCTCCCCGCTGCCCCCCTACCTCTGTCCCTCCGCTCCTTCTGGCCCCTCCGCTCCCCCATGGTGATAATAAAAATGAAAATAACCCTCAGTGAGGATCCTTAGGCTGGTTTCACACTACGATTTTTTGAAATCCGATGCTGTCCGATATAAATAGGCGTCCGATATAAATAGGCATCCGATCCCGACATTTTGCATGATCAGTTTGGCCGGCTTCTCCTGTCATCTGCTCCTCTCTGCCTCCTGTCACCTGTCAGCTGTTAACCCCACTTCTCCCCTGAGTAAATCCCACTTCTCCCCTGTGTTAACCCCTCTTCTCCCCTGTGTTAACCCCGCTTCTCCCCTGTGTTAACCCCTCTTCTCCCCTGTGTTAACCCCTCTTCCCCCCTGTGTTAACCCCTCTTCCCCCCTGTGTTAACCCCTCTTCTCCCCTGTGTTAACCCCGCTTCTCCCCTTTGTTAACCCCACTTCTCCCCTTTGTTAACCCCGCTTCTCCCCTGTGTTAACCCCTCTTCTCCCCTGTGTTAACCCCGCTTCTCCCATGTGTTAACCCCTCTTCTCCCCTGCTCTCCCCACTTCTCCCCTGTGTTAACCCCTCTTCTCCCCTGCTCTCCCTGTTTCTCCCGTGTTAACCCCTCTTCTCCCCTGTGTTAACCCCTCTTCCCCCTGTGTTAACCCCTCTTCCCCCTGTGTTAACCCCGCTTCTCCCCTGTGTTAACCCCTCTTCTCTCCTGCTCTCCCCACTTCTCCCCTGTGTTAACCCCTCTTCTTTCCTGTGTTAACCCCACTTCTCCCCTGTGTTAACCCCTCTTCTCCTCTGCTCTCCCCGCTTCTCCCCTGTGTTAACCCCTCTTCTTCCCTGTGTTAACCCCACTTCTCCCCTGTGTTAACCCCTCTTCTCTCCTGCTCTCCCCACTTCTCCCCTGTGTTAACCCCTCTTCTTCCCTGTGTTAACCCCACTTCTCCCCTGTGTTAACCCCTCTTCTCCCTGTGTTAACCCCTCTTCTCCCCTGTGTTAACCCCTCTTCTTCCCTGTGTTAACCCCGCTTCTCCCCTGTGTTAACCCTGCTTCTCCCCGTGTTAACCCCTCTTCTCCTCTGCTCTCCCCGCTTCCCCCCCTGTGTTAACCCCTCTTTTCCCTGTGTTAACCCCTCTTCCCCCCCTGTATTAACCCCTCCTCTCCCTTGTATTAACCCCTCTTCTCCCCTGTGTTAACCCCTCTTCTTCCCTGTGTTAACCCCACTTCTCCCCTGTGTTTACCCCTCTTCTCCTCTGCTCTCCCCGCTTCTCCCCTGTGTTAACCCCTCTTCTCCTCTGCTCTCCCCGCTTCCCCCCTGTGTTAACCCCTCTTTCCCTGTGTTAACCCCTCTTCCCCCTGTGTTTACCCCTCTTCTCCCTTGTGTTAACCCCTCTTCTCCCCTGTGTTAACCCCTCTTCTTCCCTGTGTTAACCCCTCTTCCCCCGTGTTAACTCCTCTTCTCCCTTGTGTTAACCCCTCTTCTCCCCTGTGTTAACCCCTCTTCTTCCCTGTGTTAACCCCACTTCTCCCCTGTGTTTACCCCTCTTCTCCTCTGCTCTCCCCGCTTCTCCCCTGTGTTAACCCCTCTTCTCCTCTGCTCTCCCCGCTTCCCCCCTGTGTTAACCCCTCTTTCCCTGTGTTAACCCCTCTTCCCCCCGTGTTTACCCCTCTTCTCCCTTGTGTTAACCCCTCTTCTCCCCTGTGTTAACCCTCTTCTTCCCTGTGTTAACCCCTCTTCCCCCATGTTAACTCCTCTTCTCCCTTGTGTTAACCCCTCTTCTCCCCTGTGTTAACCCCTCTTCTTCCCTGTGTTAACCCCACTTCTCCCCTGTGTTAACCCCTGTTCTCCTCTGCTCTCCCCGCTTCTCCCTTGTGTTAACCCTTCTCCCGTGTTAACCCCTCTTCTCCCCTGTGTTAACCCTGCTTCTCCCCGTGTTAACCCCTCTTCTCCCCTGTGTTAACCCCTCTTCCCCCCGTGTTAACCCCGCTTCTCCCCTGTGTTAACCCAGCTTCTCCCCTGTGTTAACCCCTCTTCTCCCCTGTGTTAACCCCTCTTCCCACCTGTGTTAACCCCTCTACTCCCCTGTGTTAACCCCTCTACTCCCCTGTGTTAACCCTGCTTCTCCCCTGTGTTAACCCCTCTTCTCTCCTGCTCTCCCGGCTTCTCCCCTGTGTTAACCCCATTTCTCCCCTGTGTTAACCCCTCTTCTCCTCTGCTCTCCCCGCTTTGCCCCTGTGTTAACCCCTCTTCTTCCCTGTGTTAACACAGGGGAGAAGAGGGGTTAACACAGGGGAGAAGAGGGGTTAACACAGGGGAGAAGAGGGGTTAACTCCACTTCTCCCCTGTGTTAACCCCTCTTCTCCTCTGCTCTCCCTGCTTCCCCCCGATGTTAACCCCTCTTTTCCCCTGTGTTAACCCCTCTTCTCTCCCTGCTCTCCCCGCTTCTCCCCTGCTCTCCCCTCTTCTTCCCTGTTGCTCCCCGCTTCTCCCCTCTCCTCCGGAATAAAAAATAATAAACCATCTATTCTGACCTGTCCACGAGTCCCCCGGCGTCTCCAGCTGTATCTTCTGATCCTAGGACCTGGCGTGATGTCACAGTCATTTGACCAGTTACCGCGGTAACTGGTCATGTGACTGTGACATCACGGCAGGTCCTAGAGGCAGGAGGTGAAGCGAGCCGGTGGAGGCTAAGTGTCCTCACTGAGGGTTTTTTTTATTTTTATTATCACCATGGGGGAGCGGGGGGGCAGAGGGAGGGGGGCCGTGGGAAACGGAGGAGGGGCAGGAGCAGTGAAGGGGGCAGGAGTAGCGGAGGGGGGCAGGGAGAGCGGGGGGCCGCGGGGAGCGGCAGGAGTAGCGGAGGGGGGCATAGTCTTCGCTCATTGGTCACCGCCTTCGGCGGCAACCGATGAGCTGCCTTTGTGTGGCACGCAATTTCGGCGACAGACACACTCAAAAAACCCTTAGACAATTATGTAATAGATTGTCTGTCTAAGCCAGTGATGGCGAACCTTTCAGGGGACGAGTGCCCAAACTGCAACCCAAAACTTAATTTTTTATTGCGAAGTGCCAATAGGGCAATTTAACCTAAATTACAGGAGTGGACGTCACAAGCGCTGCACAGGGGAGAAGCAGCAGACGCAACTCTCTCCCCAGTACAGTGCTTGCTGTCCTGACACCCTGATGATTAATTATATTATTTTAACAATTAATTGCTTTTAAACTTAACTTTGCAGTCTTTTCTTCTCTTCAGCAGTGGTCATTCAGCTCATGTGTGTGGTCAGCCGCTCCCACTGCCCTTTCCAGACACAGCATGCGGATTGATCTGAATGGAAAAAAATTGCAGAACGTTAGATAGATAGGAGATAGATTTTATCATGGAATGAAAGCAGATTCCACACTGAAATCCTGGTCCCTATCATGTAGCTATGTGCTCCATCCTGTCCCTTTCCTTGAAGTTATGTGCTCCATCCTGACCCTCTCCTTGTAGTTATGTGCTCCATCCTGACCCTCTCCTTGAGGTTATGTGCTCCATCCTGTCCCTTTCTTTGAAGTTATGTGCTCCATCCTGACCCTCTCCTTGTAGTTATGCGCTCCATTCTGTCCTTTTCCTTGAGGTTATGTGCTCCATCCTGACCCTTTCCTTGTAGTTGTGTCCCCATCTAGGCCCCCTTCTTGTAGTAATGTGCCACATCCTTGTCACCTTGCAGTAGTGCCCAGTCTTGCAGTAATGTTCCCATCCTGCCATCTTGTAGTAAAGTCCCATCCTTGTCCCCTTGTACTAATGCCTCATGCTGCCCCTTCCTAGCAGTTATGTCTGCTTCCTGTCCACTCCTTGTAGTAATGCCCCATCCTGCCCCCTCCTTACAGAAATGCCCCTTCATGTCCACATCTTTCAGTAATGCCCCATCATGCCCTCTCCATGTAGTAATGCCCCATCATGGTAGTATTGCCCCATCATGCCCCCTCCTGGTAGTGTTGTTCCATCATGCCCTCTCCTGGTACTATTGCTCCATCATGCCCCCTCCTGGTACTATTGCCCCATAATGCCCCCTCCTGGTACTATTGCCCCATCATGCCCCCTCCTGGTACTATTGCCCCATCATGCCCCCTCCTGGTACTATTGCCCCATCATGCCCCCTCCTGGTACTATTGCCCCATCATGCCCCCTCCTGGTACTATTGCCCCATCATGCCCCCTCCTGGTACTATTGCCCCATCATGCCCCCTCCTAGTACTTTTGCCCCATCATGCCCCCTCCTGGTACTATTGCCCCATCATGCCTCCTCCAGGTAGTATTGCCCCCATCATGCCCCCTCCTGTAGTACTGCCAATCATGCCCCTTCTTGTAGTATTGCCCCATCAAGCCCCCTCCTGTAGTATTGCCCGCATCATGCCCCCTCCTGTAGTATTGCCCGCATCATGCCCCCTCCTGTAGTACTACCCCATCAAGCCCTCTCCTGTAGTATTGTCCGCATCATGTCCCCTCCTGTAGTATTGCCCCATCATGCCCCCTCCAGTAGTACTGCCCCCTTATGCTCCCTCCTGTAGTATTGCCCCATCATACCCCCTCCTGTAGTATTGCCCCCATCATGCCCCCTCCTGTAGTATTGCCCCCATCATGCCCCCTCCTGTAGTACTACCCCATCAAGCCCTCTCCTGTAGTATTGTCCACATCATGCCCCCTCCAGTAGTACTGCCCTCTCATGCTCCCTCCTGTAGTATTGCCCCCATCATGCCCCCTCCTGTAGTATTGCCGCCATCATGCCCCCTCCTGTAGTATTGCCCCCTCCTGTAGTATTGCCTGTGGCGCCCCACTAAGAGTGCGTCACAAAAGGGTACTACACCCCTGAATGAAGGTGCCATATCCTTTGCTCTGGTAATGAGTAGAAGAATCCTGAAGCTCCAATACACACACACACACCTAGTGATCAGGGGACCAATCAGACACCCGTTGCTAGGGTAACAGGTCCCGGTGGGAGGAGAGCTAGGTGATACAGTGAGTGGGAGAGCTGCAAGGAGTTAGACCATGAAGTGGAATAGAACAGTGCATAAGTCAAGTCGTGACAGGAGAGAAGCTCAGAGAGGCAAAGTGAAAGTAACAGACGTAGCAGAATGGAAGGAGTTGCAGAAGAGCACTGAGAAGGCTAACTGGGAGGGCACCTCAACCTGGTGGCCCAGAAGAGAAGGGGGCAAAGTCAGAACGGGTGATTGAAGGCCCGAGCCCAGTCCAGAACCCGGAGTACCGGCTCCGAAGTGGTCCAGTCGGTTCATCCCTGCACCACAGAACCCGGAGTGGTCGAAGGCTTCCTAGGAGCCCGACTCACAAACCAACAACAACCGCAGCTTATACCAGGAGCACCCACCATTGAGGACCAGGGCCCGCCGAGAGAGAATCGGCCTGCAGCGGTGACCCAACCGAAGGCCCTCAGTGTTCCCAGTTTGGGTATAGCAGAGCAGCGAAGTAAAGGACAGACAATGATAGAAAAAGACACCTGTGGAGCTTTGGAGGGACGCTGCTCATTGCCAGAGCCACCCGGTCCACTACCTGAGCCGACACCATCGCATACCTTGTAAAGCTGCCGTTTACCAGAGTAAAGAACCCGTACACAGTGAGCAGCGTGTCCTAGCCTTATTCCATGAACTGTGCTTTGCCTGCATTGCTTTACAGAAATGACTGAGCTGCCCTATTCCACCGTAGCAGCTCTACAGCCCCGGGGACCCCGTTCGTCCTGTAGGTAGCGGTTCCACCTTGCTGCCGCCCATCACCCCGGAGGTCCAAGCAGCGCCGGTGCCATCACCGGAACCCTACAGGTGGCGTCACAAACAAAAACTTTATTCCCTTTTTATTATTTTATTTTTCACCCTTTTACTGACCACTGGGGACACAGCCTCAGGCACCGAACCGTGACCCACAGACTGCGCCTGAGACCTGAGATACCCGGCCCGCGGTGAGTCATTGCCCCCATCATGCCCCCTCCTGTAGTATTGCCCCCATCATGCCCTCTCCAGTAGTACTGCCCCCTCATGCTCCCTCCTGTAGTATTTCCTCCATTATGCCCCCTCCTGTAGTATTGTCCCCATCATACCCCCTCCTGTAGTATTGACCCTATCATGCCCCCTCCTGTAGTATTGCCCCATACTGGATGTGATTCATACCTGGAAAAAAAAAAAGATTATACTCACCTACTGTAGAACTACCGCTTCCACCGCTGCTCTCTCCTCTCCCGCGGTTACATGACACCGATCGTGCATCACATGACCGCGATCGCAGGTGGGGCTAGAAAAGAGTGTCGGAGGGAGGAGAAATGTCTCCTCCACTCCGACACAACAGCTTTGAACTGCCGATGCCATAGTGCCAACAGTTCAATGCATCAGTGCAGAGGCAAGGCAGCGTGCCAGTGGAGACGGCTCTGCGTGCCCTCCCTGGCACGCGTGCCATAGGTTCGCCGTCACTGGTCTAAGCTGTGGTGTATTATGATAAGTAGGTTACAATTTCAAGTAAGATTTATTTATATCAAATTTTAATTTTCCAATAGTTTTCAAAACCATCTTGACTTCACTAGAACGAGCATTGCCATTATACAGTACTTGGAAAAAACAGTATATCATGAAATAAATTCTTATAAATAAAAACAGTATATCATGAAATAAATTCTTATAAATAAAAAGAGGTAAGGGAAAGGAGAAGAAGAAAGCGAAAAATGTTTTTATTGATGGAAACAATGATTAGAATTACAAGTAAACGAAGTAGGCAAGGGAGTACATTCATCCTAGTCATATTTGAACAAGTACAGGAAGGATAACTACTAATGAATTCACATATTGCTCTCTCATCTACAATATATATCCAGTGCGCTAATTTGCCTATGATTGTGATCCAGTTTTGTAGCTTCCCAGTGGTGGAGACCCAGCCTGGGTGTTTGCTGGTGGTGATGACCCAGTGCAAGAGATAATAGAGAGTTGCAATCCAGCACAGGAGTCTACTGGCAGTGGATGGTTCGCTAAGTAGTACGCCAACATTAGTGACCCAGCCCAGTAGCTCACCAGCAATAGGGATCCAGTTGGGAGGTTAGCCAGTGGTCACAAGCCAGCTTAATATTTAGCCATCGGTTTTGCCTCAGCCAAGTAGTTCACTGGCGGTGAGAACCCAGCTAAACACTTCACAAGTGGTTACAACCCAAACCAATAGTTCACTAGTTGTGGAAAACCAGCTCAGTAGTTTGACTGTGGATGCGACACAGCCCATTCATTTTCCAGTAGTGGTGATTAGGGATGAGCGAGTATGCTCTGCGCTACTCGTTACTCGCACGAGTATCCCGATACTCGGGATGCTCGGCGAGCACCGAGTACCACCGAGATGCTCGGACTGCTCCTTAACAATTAGCAATCTGACACACATACACAGCTCCCTTCAGTGCACACAGTGCGCTGGCACCACACAGGGAGCAGATTGATTGTTAGGATCCCTCTGGGGGCCACAGCAAGGTGTTATATGTTGCGGCGATTTAAAAAAGCCCCCCCTCCCGCCCTTTCCCAGAAATACTCGTTTTATAACTGGAAGTCTGTGGGCGGAGCCTGTCACTAATTGACTTACATTGGGCTCGGTGCTCTGGCCGAGTACACGAGTATCTTGAGATGCTCGGCCAGAGCACCGAGCCCCCTCGCTCATCACTAGTGGTGAGCCAACCAGTTAGTTTGTTGATTCTTCCAAACCAGTCCAAGAGATTGATAGTATTGGTATCCCAGCCCAAAAAATTATCAGTAGTGGCAATCAAAACCAGTATTGTACTGGTGGGGGAAATCCAGACCAGTTTTTTGTTTACTAGTCGTGGCAATACAGACAAGTATGGTACTGGTGGTGGAAACCCATCCCAGTAATTCACTATTAAAGGCAATCTACCCCAGTGGTTTACCTGTGTTAACAATCCAGCCGAGTACTTCAATACCAATGGCATTCCAGCCCATTACATTGCTGATGCTGGAAATCAAGCACAACAGGTTGATGGTTACTTCCCTCCAAAACCATTTGGCGATATGTTCTTTCATCTTTTTCTCTTCATATTTCTTTCCTTCCACGTGATCTTTTCAGAGGTAAAATCCTAATAAAATAAACTGAAAAACAGGCTGATTAGAAAGGAGGTGCAGTCGCTGGCCGGTGTCTCTGAAGACTGAGATTCTGAGCTTTCACAGTGGAATTTATTGATCCTCTGATTTCATCAACCATTATGATGTCATTGTCTGTCTGAGCTGTGGTGTATTATGATAAGTAGGTTACAATTTCAAGTAAGATTTATTTATATCAAATTTTAATTTTCCAATAGTTTTCAAAACCATCTTGACTACACTAGAATGAGCATTGCCATTATACAGTACTTGAAAAAAAACAGTATATCATGAAATAAATTCTTATAAATAAGAAGAGGTAAGGGAAAGGAGAAGAAGAAAGGGAAAAATGTTTGTATTGATGTAAACAATGATCAGAATTACAAGTAAACGGAGTAGGGCAAGGGAGTACATTCATCCTAGTCATATTTGGACAAGTACAGGAAGGATAACTACTAATGAATTCACATATTGCTCTCTCATCTACAATATATTTCCAGTGCACTAATTTGCCTCTGACTGTGATCCAGTTTTGTAGCTTCCCAGTGGTGGAGACCCAGCCTGGGTGTTTGCTGGTTGTGTTGAACCAGACAGTGGTGCACCCAGAATTTTCCCAAGGTAGGGGTCCAAGAAACACACACCCGCCCTGAAAGGGGGGTGTCACCCCCCAGCGGGGTTCCGAGGGGCAAAGCCCCCGGTGGGGGGGTTTGGGGGAGCGAAGCCCCACTAAAAGCCAAGCGATTTTTGTAAATTTGAATACCTAATTAATGCTTAATACTGCACGAAAACGGTCTTATTTGTTGTGCCTGACAGCAAAACACAGTGACCGCAAAGAACCCCGAACAACAGAGCACAAACAGC